>JANXHW010000005.1:162626482-163939399 GCA_026170595.1 Plestiodon gilberti rubricaudatus | reverse complement strand
TTCTGAAGCTCTACAAATGGTTTCCATGAACAGGAGGAAGCTGTTAAGCTCAGTCAAGCAAAGAGAGTTGCTTTAAAGTTTCAATGAAGGTCTTTAAGGAAAAAAGCAAAGCAGTTCATGTCGTGAAGCACAGGGGTTTTGTCCTTCCTTCCTCATTTTCCCTCCTTATCCCCATTTATTTTCTTTATTTTTAAAGTTTACATACTGCCTTTTATTTATTTATTTTATTTTTCACATTTTTATACCACCCTTCCTCCAAGGAGCTCAGAGTGGTGTACATATTTCCTCCCCTCCTTTTTGTCCTCACAACCACCCTGTGAAGTAGGTGGGGCTGAGAGATAGTGACTGGCCCAAGGTCACCCAGGAAGCTTCATGGCTGAGCGGGGATTTGAACCTGGATCTTCCAGGTCTAAGTCCGACTGCAAGATGGTTGAAGGATCTAAATTTAATGAAAACAGCGGAGTAAAAACCACACACACACTATAAACAAACAACTCAAACACCTATGCAGGAGCAGTCAAAAACACTGCACCAAAGCATCAGTTTAAAGCTGTATGAAAAACAACATAATACATAATATTAAAATAGCAACACACACAAGTGGCACAGTATATATATAGACCCACCATGGAGGACGAGGTGAGTCGTGGCGCTCAAAAGTTTGGGAACCACTGTTTTAAACCTTCAAACTTCAATTCCCATTATATCATTATCTATCACTTCCTGTATTTGCAGAATATACTTCTTAATTTGGGGTGGGGGGTATGGAGCTAGAATCATAGCAGCCCACCATGAACAAGAATCTAGGCAGCAAATACAGGTCAAATGATATGGAACTTCCATGTTACTTCGGCCAACCAGCCTTTCCCAGATTCTGTGTATCACCTCCTAGAATTAATTCAGCTAGTGTTGAAGCTGAGCTCTTTGAAGGAAAATGAAAGCTCCTTTAAGGATACCTCTGTGACAGTTGAGGGCAAAAAATCCAGCTTTTACTTTATACTCACATTTCATAACAGCAACAATTCTCTGTGGAATTTCCTTTTTTAAAACAAGGACTCCATAGTTGAAAAGATTTGGTTCACATATAGATATGACTCATTCAAACAACCATTTGCATTATGGAAAGCTAGATAGCTTTGTGGTCAAAACTGAAACAAACCTGATATTTTAAGTGTTATTTTTTTCCCTTTCACATCCCTAATTCCACAATAAAGATTTGACATTAGTTGCCATTTGATTAGGGCTATAATAATATGCAGGCCAGCGGTTGGCACAGTGGGTTAAACCGCTGAACCATAAGCTGTCGATCGAAAGGTCGGCAGTTCGATTCCCGCAATGGGGTGAGCGCTCGTTGCTTGGTCAGCTCCTGCCAACCTAGCAGTTCCAAAGCATGTCAATGCGAGTAGATAAATAGGTACCGCTTGCGGGAAGGTAAACAGCGCTCTGTGTTCCAGCTGCATGCTACGCGCTGCGGCAAGGAGAGTCATGCCGGCCACATGACCACGGAGGTGTCTTCGGACAACGCTGGCTCTTCGGCTTTGAAATGGGGATGAGCACCACACCCTAGAGTCGGACACGACTGGACTTAATTGTCAGGGGATACCTTTACCTTTTATAATAATATGCACACTTACTTAGAAGTAACCCCCAATAAATGAAGGAGGCTCTGTCATAAACAATTGATTCTTGGGATTTTCTGGAGTCAAAGGAGTCTTAATTTGGTCTTCTGTGAGAAGCACAGTGACGACCGTCCGTGATCTGTGGTGCTCTCGTTCCCAGCCTGGGACCCGGAGACACCTGGGGTCGACCTCTCTGGTCGTTCTTCTGCTGCTATCAGTCCCGAGTCCTTGCCAGGGCCTCACGCTCCACAATGCCTTCAGAGATTAGGCGCACTCCCTGCCAGTAACATAGCACCACCCCACCAGAACTTAGGGCAGGACTGAAGTAGACCCAACACAGCTCCTCAAAGGACACGTTGTAAGCGATCTTTCTTTCAAATAATTCAGCAATGCAATTCAGCAGTGATATAGCTCAAAGTTTCAGCACCGCCACCCCCAACTTTCCAACCAAATGGCTAGGATTTTGCCCTTATTTAGTTATTTATTCATTTATTTAAAGAATTTATACCCCGCCTTTCTCCCGAGGGCACTCAAGGCGGCTTACAACACAATATTAAAATACATATATACTTATATATACTTTGGGGCTGCTTAGCTCCTCCCGGCGCATGGGGCATTCCGGGGACAGAGGGACAGAGGGACGACATAAAATATAAAATGCAGCAGCAATGATAATAAAAGCATCTAAAATAATAGGATTGGTGCTGCTACAGAGAGGGTCGTACCCCTTGTGGCCACCAAGCTGGATTCAGTCAGGGTGGCACTCAAAAGAGGGGGCCCTCAGATGATGAGCCGGCTCAAATGGGAGAAGGCAGTTCCTCGGATACGCCGGCCCCAAGCCATGGAGGCAGCCATATAAAGCCATGCCTTAGTGCAAGCGGGTGGCGCAGTGGGTTAAACCGCTGAACCAGGAGCTGTTGATCGAAAGGTCGGCAGTTCGAATCCGCAACGGGGTGAGCTCTCGTTGCTCGGCCAGCTCCTGCCAACCTAGCAGTTCCAAAGCATGTCAATGTGAGTAGATAAATAGGTACCGCTTGTGGGAAGGTAAACAGCGCTCCGTGTTCCAGCCGCATGCTACGCGCTGCGTCAAGGAGAGTCATGCCGGCCACATGACCACGTAGGCGTCTTTGGACAACGCTGGCTCTTCGGCTTTGAAATGGGGATGAGCACCACACCCTAGAGTCGGACACGACTGGACTTAATTGTCAGGGGTCACCTTTACCTTTTAGTGGAAGCAGCCATATAAGGAACTTCCACTTGGAGGCAGCAAAGAAGTCCACGGGAGGGGGAGGGCAAGACGGGGTGGGTGGGAAGCAAGCTGCTCATGTTCACCTTCCCTTCCATTCACAACACAAATTACTGCTGGACACACATACAGGGGGCCCGTGTCCACTGAAGCTGCTTATCGCGTTTGTTTTAAGCAAGACACCAAAGTTGAAACATCAAAGATAACAGTCGGGGGGGGGGGGTCGCAAGCACGTGGGGGGGAGCGCAAAGAACCGAGGATATGGCGTTTGCCCCATCCACAGTTTTCACATATCCGGGGGGGGGGGGAGCCTGGAACATATTCCCCATGGATACGGGGGCCCAACTGTACACTCTAACAGGCCATTTTATTTAAAAGTATTTTAAAAGACTGGAAACAGATAAGGAAGATTCCAGATTCCAGTTCAGAGTGACATCATTATTGCCTACTTTAGGTGTGTGTGATTTTTCCTTTGTGTGTTCCATTTCTAGCTCATTAGTTTCCAGGAAGTAATAATCGTTGATCATTAATGCTGTTCAGTTGTCACGGCAAACTCACCTATCAAACATTTATCTCATTAGTCTCCTCTTTATGCTTAATTTGGCCTATACTTCATTTACCAGTTTGCAGCAAAGAGGTTGTAACATTCTTGAAAATCTCTCTCTCTCTCTCTCTCTCTCTCTCTCTCTCTCTCTCTCTCTCTCTCTCTCTCTCTCTCTGTAGTAGGTACATCATTAGAATTTGAATAAATCAGGAAGTTGAACATTTAATATACAGGTGGGCCCCCATATCCACTGATTCGCTATCCACAGTTTCAGTTATCCACGGATTGTGGGGACCCCCCCCCCCAGGCTTTTACTCTTTTCCCAGTAAGCTTCATTTCTTCCTTAAACAAACAGGAGAAGCAGCCTCTGGCTGCTTATTGCAGGCAAGTAGAACAAGACTAAGTCCTAGAAAGGCTCTGCAAGGTTAACAGAAACCTTGCAGAGCCTCTCTAGGACTTAGTCTCATTCTACTTGCCAGCAATGGAGGCTGCTTCTCTGTTTGTTTTAAGGAAGAAACAAAGCTTGCTGAAAGAAAAATAAGAGCGGGGGGGGGGCCAAGCATGCCTGCCTGCAGGGGGGCCCTCAGGAACCCCTCAGGAAAGGGGGGGTTCCATGCCGCTCGGAGCACCCCTCAGGTGGGGGGCCCTCAGGAAACCATGGAGGGGGTGTTCGCTCTTATCCACGGTTTCAAGTATCCACGGAGGGGCCTGGAACATATCCCCAGCGGATATGGGGACCCACCTGTACAGACATACCTCGTATAACGCAGCTTCCCACACGGCTACAGTGTTCACCTAGAAGTCGTTGTTGAGGACATTTCTGTGCATTCATGGAACTTTCTCCAACACTGGAGTCTTGCTCAGCTCCACTCACATAGCAACTTCTGCATCAAAGCCACTACGCACGCACGCACACACACGCACGCACGCACACACACACACACACACACACACACACACACACACACACACACACTGAATCAGGGCTGTTGCACGTATTGTAAGACATGGTTTATTGAAGAAGCACTCAGGCAATCCTATCCTGACCAGGAGCAATGCAGCGGGGCCGTGTGACCCACGCTGCATCCTATCCCAGCAAAGAGCAGGCTGGAGGCCTCCTCGAGGTCAAGGGACATTCATCCCTACCCTAGATAAAGCCCCACCCTGTGCAACAGAGCTGCTCAAATCTGCACTGGCACAGAACTGAGAAGCCTCATGTCGGGCTTCCAAACCCAAGACAGGGTATAGGATTTGGCGTGTGGCAGTGCCACTGATTCCACTCCATCCCAGGTCTTCTCTCCTGTCTCCGCCCTCCCTTGCCCCGTTACAGCCCCTCCCTGCCCTCCCCCCACCCTTCCCCAGCCCCCACGCCGCTCGGAGCAGCTCCTACCTGCTCCAGCACACAGTCCAGCTGGATTCAGTGCCAGCAGGAGGGCACAGGCCTTCCCACTGGTGCTGCTTGCTCTCCGGGCATGTTTGCGACACCCTAGGCCAGAGCAGCAGCCACTGCGCCAGCCTAACGTGTGGTTAGGATTGCGCCCTCAGTCACGTCCCATTTGTGGGAGAAAATTAACTGGTTTTTGCTCTGGTATATGCCGCTACCCACAGAAGATATTATCCAGAGACACGCAGATTATCCAGTTGCAGGCTGGTTCATAGGTTTAGGATTTTCAACCTTTTTCATCTCACAGCATACTGACAAGGCACTAAAATTTTCAAAGCACATCATCTGTTTTTTGACAAGACACACCGCACTGCCGGTGGGGGGCTCACACCCCTCAATGGCCCTACTAATAAATAAGGTTTGACCCTCCCCCAAACTCCCATGGCACACACCTGCAAACCATTCACGGCACAGTAGTTGAAAATCACTGTTCGAACTAGACCTTGATCTGCGAAGCAAGCGGATGATGTTAACAGACTCTCAGGTCTTGTTTGGGGCCAAGCAGGCAAGTCAACAGAAACGGACAACCTTCAGGCTGGGGAACCCTAACGGCCCCTTGCAGCATCTGGTCGCTGCGAGTTTTCAAGCAGGCCGAATCCCTCTCGGACCACTTGCAGTCCTAAGACTTCAGCACAGCTGACAGCAGACCAGCAGGCAGCTCCTTCCTCTAGCCAGCTGTCATGTGAGGCAGAAAGGAAGCTGCCCTGGTCCTGATGTCTACAAGTTAAAACGCAGAGCTTAATATAGGCTCCTGTTGGCCAGGCCTATTGGAAAGCTCATTCAGTTCACTGACTCTGCCAGTCTTTGGCTGACAAACTTGGAAGTAAAACAGGGTTTCAGACGAAATCATTCTCTCCCCACGTACATAATAATGTCCAATACGTCTTTATAGTTCTACATCAGTAAGCATTGAAGATCCCCTCTTATTGCTTTACAGTAATCCACTCAAGAATTCCCAACATCTATTATAAATGCAAATATTTTTACCCTACAAAATCATTAGCATGTATTTTCTCTTTCCCTAGGCAGCAAAGTAAAAAAGATCAGGAAGGCACTACAACTAAGCACAGTCTACATTTCAAGGCAATGCCATTTGCTAATCATCCTTCCAGTCTGGTTCCTGCTGTTTCTACTTGGTCTGTTTCAATAGTTTTGTTCCCTGGTCTTTCATCTTCATTAATTGGACAGATTCATGGAGGAAAAGACCATCACAGGTTACAAGCCATAAGCAACCTCCTGGTTTTTAGAAGTGGGTTTTCTCTGTGCCAGGTGCAAGGGAGTGTCAACGGGAAACAGGTTATCTTGTTGTCTTGTGCTCCCTGAGGCATCTGGTGGGGCCACTGTGTGACACAGGAAGCTGGACTAGATGGGCTTTTGGCCTGATCCAGCAGGGCTCTTCTTATGTTCTTATGTTCTTAATTGTCATTTCATGGGCACTGGTTTTTTCCAGCAGTTTCTAAATTTCTATCCTCAAGGTCCTCATACGTTTTAAACACTGCTTTCCTAGTTTAGATATTTATGGACGTATTAGACACTGTAGCATGCAAGTGTGTCTGTGAAGTGTGATCTGCCTTCATGGGTCCACTTGCCAGGGATGGGGACTCGAGTCAAATAGGGAAATAATAAATGGTTTGAATGTAGACATGCTTGTTTATCCCAAACCAGATGGGTGGTGACAAGACTGAGAGGTGAGGGAAACGGCATAGGGGGAGCCAAGTGGGTGCCTTAAAAGCCTCAGAGGTTTTTGAGGGGACACACACCCCACACAGACACCCACCCACCCCATTTTCAGGGAAAAAAGGCCATTTTCCCCAAAGTGACTCGACTCGTGACTTGTGACTCATGGTTTTTGGCCTTACCCATACTCGACTCACACTTGTGCAAAAATGACTTGCATTTGACTCGTACTTGCCCCAAAATTTTGGCACTGACTCGCACTCGCACTCGTGCAAAAATGACTCGTACTCGCATTCGCACTCGTGACCTAGTTATTTAGATACATCCCACACCAAATGCAGTGGAACACCTGCCACGGAAGGGAAGTTTGCTGCTGGGGAGAGGGGGAGGGGCGGGGAGGGCGAAATGGGGCATTCCAGGAAGGTGGGATTGGTCGGCTGGGCCCAGGAAGGGGGAGGGATCAGCAGAGGCCCTCCTCCACCCAATCTTATCCTCCTTCCTAGGCCTGGCCGCCATTACAAGGGGCCCTTAAACTTGCGCCAGCTAAATAGCTGGTGCACATCCGAGTAGTCGCAGTCCGATCCTACTTACGCCACCGATGTAAACAGCAGCGCAGCGAAAACGGGAGGCCCCAGAATGGAAAGGGGATTCAAATCCCCTCCAAAAGGGGAATTCAAAGGGGATTTGAATCCCCTTTCCGTTCTGGGGCCTCCCGTTTTCACTGCGCCACTGGTTCCAATGGTGGTGTAAGTAGGATCGGACTGCGCCCTAAGGCAACCTCCCGGGCAGCCTTTTTGTGCCCCGGATGCACCACAGGGCACCACGTTAGACAGGATTGCACCATCACTCACTCACAGAAATCAATGGAACTTAAGAGTGCCTGATTTTGGCTGAATTATCCCTGTAGTTTTCTGTTAGCGTTTAACAGACTTTTTATTTTATTTATTTAAAAATGTTCTATGCATGTTCCTATGCTCAAAGAATTAAAAATAATAATACAATTAAGAAAAACAGCATTTATAAAGATATAAAAAAATGAAGTCCTGAAACCATTTATACTGTCACAACAATTGATACGACTCTAGTCGTATTATTTACGACTCTAGTTTACCTCCTCCAGTGGGTGCAGGGACGGTCCTCCGGCGCAGTGAGGGCTGCCAGCCTTCGCCCCAGCGGCCCTTACTCGCCGGGAGTTGCAAACGCATTGTATGGCTTGTTTGCGGCAGTCTAGAGTGGCGGAGCATGCGCTCCGCCGCTCTAGAGTTACCCAGGATCACGCGGTGAATTAACTTGCCAACATGAAAACCAAATGCACAGGGACATTGTGAAGCGTTTCAGGCATTTTTAATGCAGCAGAAGGGAAAAACGTTCCACAAGAGTATGCAGGTGGCTAATTTGGCTACCATTATTTTTTGCTTGGGCATTATTATTGTCATTTTTGCTGAATGGCTCTCCAAAACAGAACACAATTTGTTTTATCCTTCTATACCAGGGGTTCTCAACCTTTGGGGGCCCGGGTACCCCCTTTCACGGTCCAATTTTCTGAAGTACCCCCTGCTAATTAATTGGATTAATCAATCAATTAATTAACTAATTGTTAAATAAAAAAGTATTAAAACAATTTTAAATGTGAAAAAATGTCTTACTTAACTCATGTGTGTGTGTGTGTGTGTGTGTGTGTGTGTGTGAGAGAGAGAGAGAGAGAGAGAGAGACAGACAGACAGACAGACAGACAGACAGACAGACGGGGGATTGCATTTAAGTTCTAATTAACAAGTAATTAACTACTGATTGATGCTGATAAGGGGCAGGCTCTGGCGTACCCCCTGCCATTGGTTCGCGTACCCCTAGGGGTACTCGTACCACAGGTTGAGAACCCCTGTTCTGTACTATACCACAATATAACTTTAACTTTCTATACTTTTATGACACTGATTTTCAACTGCCAGTCTTTCCCAACACTACCTTGAGACACTGGGAGTTGAACCTGGGACTTCTGTATGTGAAGCAAGGACTCTACTTTTGAGCTGGGTGGCACACGCTGGGTCCCTCTCCTAGTCCTATGTGACCCGGAATCAGCTAGCAGTGTGCTATAGGTGAGTTCTGCCTGCCATCTGGAAGAGAGACATCTGAAGAATAGAAAGAGATATTAATGTGCGTCCCCTTGAAATCCCTCATTTCTCCAAATGTCAAGAAAAATGTCCACAACACAGCTTTATAGGACTCGGGGCTTTGTTTTGTGCTGGTTTTTTAGCAGGAAGATTATATGCTGGCCAAACAGCATGGATTGTCCACAAGCTGTTATATTGGTTCTGAAGAAACCTGAGAATAGCAGGGTCATCATCTAAACACGGTTTTCAATATGCCGGTCATGAAGGAGGAGAAAAAAATATTTCAAACTTCTAGGTTCCAGCCTTACATTTCTAGGCACCTGAGCAACAAAGCACATGGCATTGCTGTATCCCATCATCACAAGATGATACAACACTGAGATCTATTACAACAGAAATCAAAATCAGAAGAATTCTCATTCAGCTCTTGATTTTAGCCTGCCCCGTTTCCCATGGACACACGCCCCATTTCCAGATAGGCTTTTAATTCTTGTATTTAAAACTATTTAAGTGTATAAACAAGTGTTAAAATATGTGAGATTACCCTTTCTGTTTAACCATAAGAAAGAAGAACAGAATGTTGTCTGCGAGGAGAAAAAAAAAGCCCACTCTTTATTTATCAATAGCTGCATATGTGAGCATTAAAATTTGGAGTCAACTTCTGCTCCCAGCTATACTAATGCAAATTATGACTGAAATCACACAGCTTTGAAGAGTTTTTCTGCATTATTCCACCACAGTAGCCAAATGTGGACATGAGCACATGCATTCACATGCAATCATCATTTGAAATGACAGGGCACATCATCGGTACGATGCTTATGTCAAAGCAATGGAGACAATGTTTTCTAAGATTAATAAATGGCAGAGGGATGCTGTTTTCAATGAAAACAAGAACCCAGAAGCTGACCTGTTTCCATGGAAACAGGAGGAGCAGTAGACAGAGGAAAAATGCAGATGCCGGGCAGGAAGAAATCTTCCTTTTTAAAAAAAACACATTGTTGTTATTGAGAAAAAGGAAGGAATTCTCCATATAAGTAACATAACATTAATACAATGGTAGCTTAGTACCTATTACAAAACAAGTGTAGCAAAAACAACCACAACAAACTGCGAGGCTGCTAACCAAAGGACCTCATTAGACCTTTTCACGAATCCTTTCAGATACCATCCGAGAATTAGGTTGCCTGACGCAATTGCTCTTGTGCTCCGTTCTTATTAAGCAACAGGTGTCAGCCCACCCTCCAACTGTTGTTCTAAAAGCTACAGCAGGAGCATTTCAGCTGACAACTTCGACATTCCTCGGCAAAATTATTCACGCCGCCCTTGGAAAACATGAATAAAAGGGAATAAAAATGTCAACAGAAGTGCTATATTGTCATGCTTGCAGTTAAAACATTAAAAAAACACCTTTCATTTCTTTTTAATGCAGAGAAATGAGCACTGTTTTGAAATAGCAAAGCTGAACACTAATAGTTTATTCTCGTACATTGTTTATTCTAATATATGTTCCAGTATATTTCTAAACACGTAAAACAGGCTTCTCTTGGCAGAGATGCTCTCCTTGTTTATTTCCTGAAGACGCTTTAATAACCATTTCCTGATAGAAGGCATCTGTCGCACTAACATCAGACTAACACTAGCACACGGGCTGCCCTATCCTGTATAAGGATACGCGTCTGGCCTAAACCGTATCCTCTGGCCATCCTGGGCTGCCCTGACACAGCCCGGGAGCACCTCAGGGGAGGGGGTCACTTGTCCTCTTCCATGGGTGCAAGCCGGCCAAGGCCCTGTGGGCCTACTCGAATGTACACCATCTCTGAAGCTAGCGTATATTCGAGAAGGGGTGTAAGGCTGGCCCAGGCTAGGAGAGAGCTTGGGATATCGGCGAAGCGCACCACCGATATCCCCGCCCCTCCCAGCCTGGGCAGGCCAATGGCCACCTCCGTGGCTGCACCGGCCCTCCCTCCCCCCGCTGCTGCCCCAGTCAGCCTAGGTCTTACCTGGGCCGCCCGGCGCAGCTCCAGTCCCCCGTAGGAGTGAGGCCGGCAGCCCTTACTCACCGGGAGTCGCAATCGCGTTTTACGGTGCGTTTGTGACAGGTTAGAGCAGCGGAGCATATGCTCCGCTGCTCTAATACTACACAGGATTGTAGCAATCCTGTCCCGCTTCAATCCTGTGCCGCTCCAGAACACGCTGGAGCTGGCGTACATTCGAGACCAGGGTGTAACGCCGAACTAGGGATATCGGCAGAGCTCACCGCCGATATCCCCACCACCCCCTGGGCTTCCCTGTTCCACCCTCCCCCGCCCCTGCACCGGCTGGTGCAGGGTTTGCCTGGCGGACACAAGGACAGTCCACTGGGGGAGAGAGGGCCGTCAGCCTCTGCACCGGCGGCTCTTACTCTCCAGGTGCAGTAGACTCCCTGCACGTTGCCTTCACCGCACTGAACGGCTCCAACGGCATGGGGGCGGGGCTGCCTCGTGCCGGGGAGTAAACGGAGGTTAGCACAGTGCGTAACTTACCGTTCCGCCCCACCTTGAGCGACGCCAGTGATGGGGGGCCTGAATACAAGCCTCTTCCAGAGCCTGAGCGTGACTTAATTCCTGTCTGCACTTAGACTATTTCAATTATGCATGATATAGATTAATTCAACAGAAAAGCAACAACAGGAAACCACAAACAAGTCTATAGCCTTGAAAAACTAATAAATACAGTGTGAGAAGAGTAGGAAGCCTTCAAAAATAGGGATACATTTAAACATTGCAACACTGACCACATCTGGAAGTTCTCTGGGTCATTTTTTGTGACCTATGAAAGCAGCAAACAAGAAACAACGGTATGACTTTCAGTGGTCCTAGAACTAGCAATTACTTCTGATTTTTCCCGTAACAATTGCCCACGCTTTACCCCTATCCAGTCATATATTAGATCCATTGAGGTCCAGCCATATTCATAAATCAATCTCCAACCACCTTACAAATTGTAAAGGAGACACTTTCATATTGTATATTATGCTACCTGCTCAATGAATCTATCAAGAAGGCTCCAGTAAGTTATGCCATTTTAAAAACTGCCAATGACGAAACACTGATAGCCTTTAGAACGATTTAGTGAATTATGGGCCACATAGTTATCAGTATATTTTTAATAAGCTTGCCTATGATAATTATGCAAACTAGCCTGAATTCAGAAAGTTGTTTCACACTCCAAAACTTTCTTTACATCCTGGTGGATGTCAATTCCTCATTACCTAATTTATGAATTTATGTTAATAGTCCCCATCTCCCACTGTGAAATATTTTTTTTCTAATTTAGAGAATGGAAAACTCATATATCTGATTATATCCACTGACTAAAGCACACAATGCAGGGATCCAAACTTGTAGTACCAGATTTAGACTGCAATCTTACGCACACTTGCTTGAAAGTAAACCACATTGGATTCAATGGGTCTTCTTTCTAAGTAGTCATGAATAAGATTGCAGTGACTGCAATCCTAAACACACTTACCTGGGTGTAAGTAAGTACTTCTGAGTATTTATTTCACATTTCTATTCTGCCCTTCCTCCAAGGAGCTCAGGGGAGTGTACATAGTTCCTTCTGTCCTCACAACACCCCTGTGAGGTATATTAGGCTGAGAGATAGTGACTGGCCTAAGGTCACCCAGGAAGCTTCATGGATGAACGGGGATTTGAACCTGGATCTTCCAGGTCTACGTCCAACTCCAGAACCACTACACCATCCTGGCATAGGATTGCACCGTTAGGGCCCAATCCTATCCAACTTTCCATCACCAATGCAGCTGTAATGCAGCCCTGAGGTAAGGGAACAAACATTCCCTTACCTTGAGGAGGCCTCCGTGACTGGCCCCTCCCACCTCAGGATACAGCTCACACCCCATTGGCTGCATCAGCGCTGGAAAGTTGGATAGGATTGGGCCCTCAGTCTACTAATCCATTTCCTATATTGTTGGGCTTCTTCTGTCCTGCAGTCAAGGACTATACTTGCAGGTCTTTAGAACAATCATCTCAGGATAAGACCTACCTACAATCACAAAATGACTTGTGATTCCCTCTTCCCCCCCAAAAAAAAAGCATGCACTGCATCCTATGGTGGGGGGAGCAATTGGACAGCCCACAGGAGGTAAGTAAAAACATTAGAATTGGGCTGTAAATCTATGTCTTTATGGTTATAGCAACCAATTAATATGCATTTTTTAGAAAGTATCTAAGTCAGAGGTTTCCAACAGGTTCGCCACAGGCTGCTGGCAGCCAAGATGGCGGCCACCATCTCGGCCATGCAGCAACGCATCTTCGGCTTCTCTTCCCTGTTCATGCAGAAGAGAAGTTGAAGACGCAGCCACCGGCACACTGGGGCGCCCGAGTCTTCCGTTTCCCCGCAATTGGGGAAGAGAAGCCGAAGATGCAGCCGTTCCATGGGTAGTTCTCACATGATATGACAGACCCCACCAGGACAACGGAACTTTTCCCTTCTGTCCCGCTCTGCCCACAGCTGCCCCCTGCATTTCTTATATGGGAAAAACAAAGCACCTGGGCTAAGTCGGGGTCAGACAGAAAGGAAGGGATATCAGAGGAAATCTCTAGGTCAGGGGTGGCCAACCTTCCACCATGAGGACCTTTATGTTCTTAAGAGCTGTGCAGAAGACAGAATCTTGGCAGCTGCCATTGCTGATGGTGCTGCTAAAGCAGCTGCACCTGCTGAAATGCCATCACCTATACACCCATTAAAGGTCGAGGAGCAGTCATGTTGAAAGGTTGGCCACCTCTGATCTAGGTAGTGTTGCAATCAGAAACTTATATGCAAGACTCAGGCCAAGGTCACATCCAAAAGCAGAAAATCAAACAGGGTTGCCATCTAAATCAGGAGATCTTAATATAATCACAAGCTCCTTTGGTTTCACACTCAATCAGAAACTGTATCAAAAGTCACCTTGAGAAATCAAGGAGCAACTCAAGGCCAAGGGAAAAACCAAGACCCGCTTTCTGTCACACCGACAGTCCAATTCCATGCATGTTTTTTCTCAGGATTACATCTCTTTGTGCTCAGTTTGACTTACAGCGCAATCCTATCCAAGTTACACCACCGGTGTAACCAGCGGGGAGGGCAGGGTGAGAGGCTTTGAAGGGGAGATTTAAATCAACTGCATGTCAGATTTCAAACTGTCAGCAGTTGCTGATGACAGAGCGCGCAACACTCCATCGGCGGCCATTTTAGGAGCGCTGCCACATGAGCGGCAGCACTCCAGAAGCGTCCGTGGAGCTGCCTTACACCTGCCAGAGCAGGTAAAGCAGCGGCGGGGAGAGGGCAAAACAGGGCAGGGAGAGGCAGGAGTAGGGAGGCTGCAGGAGCGGGTGAATCCATCACCAAAGGCACTCGCCGGATCCTATCCCTTCCAGCAGCCTCCCCACCCCCTTTCCCTACTCGAACTTGCACGAGCAAAAGAGAGCTATAGCGGGTCGGTAGGCTTATGCCTACCAAGCCAGCGGGTGGCGCAGTGGGTTAAACCACCGAACCATGAGCTGTCGATCGAAAGGTCGGCAGTTCAAATCCGTGCGACGGCTCCTGCCAACCTAGCAGTTCAAAAGCAAGAAATTGCAAGTAGATTAATAGGTACCGCCTCAGTGGGACGGTAACAGCATTCCATGCGCCTCGGTGTTGAGTCATGCCTAGGCTTACCAGATTTCTTGCCGGGACAGAGTGTAGCCTTTTAGGAGAAGGAATGTGGACAGGTGTCGCTTGTTAAACCTTAGAGCACAATCCTAGGCATGTCTACTCAGAAGCAAGTCCCACTGAACACAATAGGGCTTGCTTCTGAGTAGACATAATTAGGACTGTGCTCTAAGGTTTAATAAGTTACACCTGCCCACATTCCTTCTCCTAAAGGTCTACACTCTGTCCCGGCAAGAAATCTGGTAAGCCTAGTCATGCCGGCCACATGACCATGGAAACGTCTTCGGACAGCGCTGGCTCTTCGGCTTTGAAACGGAGATGAGCACCGCTCCCTAGAGTCGGACACGACTGGATTGTCAAGGGATACCTTTACCTTTACCTAGGCTTATGCAGGGGTAAGGGGATTTAAATCCCCTTTCCCTGCTAAAGCCTCTCGATCCACCCCTCCACTGCAGGATACAGCACACCCATTTTTGGCTCAGCTGCTTCAGAGGGGAGGGGAGGGATAGGGTTGGGCTCTCACGTCACCCTTGTGAGGTCAATTAGGTTAAGAGATGGGGACTGCTGAGCAGTATTTAAACCTATAACTTCCTGGTCCACGTTGAACACAATCCATTTCACACCACACCACACCACACTGACCATGACTGGTCCCATTTTTAAAAGATGGAGAACTAAACGGCAAGGTCATTCAGAAGGATAATCACATTCACCTCCAAGGTCATTCAGAAGGACAATCTCTTTGCTAGCCCTGTCAACGAGTGTTACTCCACACATTAAAATGACAGCAAGTTACTGGAGCATCAGGTAGCACAGAAATACCAAACGTCCTTTTCCTCCTCTCCTTTTCCCAAACAAATAGCAATGCTGGCCAAAGCTATTCAGTGGAAACTTCCAACATAATTCAAATGGGCAAGTCCTACTAAGAAGGGGCTTTTAGAATATGCATATCATAAACCGAGTTTAGGTAAAGGTAAAGGTATCCCCTGACAATTAAGTCCAGTCGTGTCCGACTCTAGGGTGTGGTGCTCATCTCCATTTCAAAGCCGAAGAGCCAGCGTTGTCCGAAGACGCCTCCGTGGTCATGTGGCCGGCATGACTCTCCTTGCCACAGCGCGTAGCATGCAGCTGGAACACGGAGCGCTGTTTACCTTTCCACAAGCGGTACCTATTTATCTACTCGCATTAACATGCTTTGGAACTGCTAGGTTGGCAGGAGCTGGCCAAGCAACGAGCACTCACCCCGTCGCGTGAATCGAACTGCCGACCTTTCGATTGACAGCTTATGGTTCAGCGGTTTAACCCGCTGCGCCACCCGCTGGCCTCATGCATATAAATAGCTTAGAGGCAGGCTGAAGACCTTAACTAGTGGTTTCAACAATAAACACTGGTAAAATGAGGAACAAGTCAACACATGCAGCCCATAAAGAGTTGTATGTATTCCTATTCTTCTTTTTCAGTGCTCAATAGCGTAATGTCTTAATGGAACTGGAAAAGGTGCAGAAAAGAGCTATCAAAATGATTAGTGGGCTGGGGCGCCTCCCTTACAAGGGGAAGGCTACAATGTTTGGGGCTCTTCAGTTTAGGGGGGAAAAAAGTGCTTGAGAGGGGACATGGTTGAGATATATAAAATTAGTCATGGGATGGATAAAGTGGACAGAGGGAAGTTCTGTTCCCTCTCACACAACACCAGAGCCAGGGGACCGCCGCTAAAATTGAGTGGCGGTAGAACAGACAAAAGACACATTTATTTAATAATAATGAAAGAGTAAGTAATTGGTGGAACTCCTTGCCACAGGATGCGGTGATGGCACCTGGCCTAGGTGCCTTTAAGATGATTAGACAGATTTATAGAGGAAATCACAGGTTATAAGCAACGCGTTCTGCCCCCCCACGCCCCTCCCCCTTAAGGGTAGACTGCTCCCGTCCCGGCGGCGATCTGGTAAGCCTGAATATGTATACAGTACATACAGTAGTAAAAGTATGAGCATGTGATGAGTCAGTATGTATAGTTCTTTTCCTTCACGGGTGAAAAGGGAGGGGTGGTGATATTTCAGTGGAAAAGCAGACTGAAGATAAAGGGTTAAGCAGCCCCTTCCCCACAGTTGTTCTCCCATTAAAACTCACAGCTGTTTTTAGTTTAAAAATAAAAAAACATCAGAGAAAAGATGTACAGTATTGTGTACGTTGGCCATTATGTACAGAGAGGAAATACAGTCACCAATGAGGAGTAGAGGTATATACCCCTCTCCGAAAATCCCAGCTCAACATTATCCATCAGTTTCTCATTTGCTGTCTGCACTGACAACAGAAACATGAACAGCCCCAATCCGAACCAACTTTCCAGCGCCAATGCAGTTGCAATGCTGCCCCAAGGTAAGGGGACAAATGTTCCAAGCAGGCTTGAGGAGGCCTCCATGACTGCCCCCCCCCCCACGGCCACCACAGAATGTAGCATGGACCCCATTGGCATGGCTGCATCGGCCCTGGAAAGTTAGATAGGATTGGGCTGTAAGAGAATGATGGGAGCAAAGTACAACACTTTTGTAGTTCAAAGTGCTATATAAAACTATACAATCATCAGAAGAAATCAATCCAAGTCTATTCAGCTTGTAGAGTAACTATGTTGTCGTAACTCACACAACTTGTGTTCATTCAAACAAGGCCAGCTCCAAAACAGCATTTAGCGTCCATGAGATGGTTCTTGAAGTCAGTGCACCCATGTTTTGCACCCATCTCCTGATGGTCCTTGATGGGGGGGGGGGCCTGGGAGCTCTTCCAGTTCAGTTCAGCCTAGGCTTACCATATCCAAAGGGGGACAGGGTGCCTACACCTTTAACCATTGTAAAAAGAGTGGATTTGGGCAGGTGCAGCTCATAATGGAAGGGTGCAACAAGCTGCACCTGCCCAAATTCCCTCTTTTTACAATGGTTAAAGGTGTAGGCACCCTGTCCCCCTTTGGATATGGTAAGCCTAGTTCAGCCTGCTGGGATCTCCACAGCATGGAGGGGCAAGAGATCAGTACAGACAGTGAGCATCATCTACATTGCTGACTTTCTGCACTAAATTCAGAGAGGTGTCCTGGAAGCAAGTACTACACCTGCTTTTTCCTGAGACCTTCTCCATGCTTCTCACATGCTAAAGACCCTTGCTTCATCCACATGACTTGCTAGAGACGAGAAAACAGGTGATTTTAGAGATATGTGTACCAGGATTTCTGTTGCTTTTCCATCATCGCTTTTCAATGGTGTGCTTTTGAAAGTTGGGCATTTTGGTTGCACATTGGTACGTACCACAGAGACCATCGCATGCATATGTGGAAAAAATCCAGACTTAAGCAATGTAACCACACAGACACAGCTGAGATAATCTTTACGTGATGTACTGCACAATCCTATGTAACAGATGCCCCGGGGCAGGGTGTTGCACAAGTGCCGTGACACACGGAGAGCAAGCAGCGCAGGTGCTGCGGCCGGCGCTGCTTGCCCCGCTGTCTCCCCAGCCCTGCAGCTGCCAGACCGGGTAAGTCGTACGCCGGTCGGGGCAGGGGCGGGGGGAGGGCAGACCAGGCGGCAAGAGAAGGCGGCCATTGACCGCCCGGGGCCTGGAGGGGGCGGGGATACCAGGGGCTGAGATCCCCGGTATCCTGAGCTCCCTCCAGGCCCCAAGTACACCGGCATGGGCAAAATGAATGTACGCGAGCTCTGGAGTTCACATACATTCGAGTAGGCCCATTGGGCGTACCGCCACTTACACAGGAGGAAGGGAACAATTGTCCCCTTCTCCCGAGTTGGCAGCCCAGGAACTCGATAGGATGCGGTGTTCAGCCCTTTAGGCCAGCCGCAGAGCCTCTCTAGGACTTAGTCTCGTTCTACTTGCCTGCAATGGAGGCTGCTTCTCTGTTTGTTTTAAGGAAGAAACAAAGCTTGCTGAAAGAAAAATAAGAGCTGGGGGGGGGCAAGCATGCCTGCCTGCAGGGGAGGCAGGGTGGGGAGACCCTCAGGAAACCATGGAGGGGGTGTTCGCTCTTATCCACGGTTTCAAGTATCCACAGAGGGGCCTGGAACATATCCCCAGCGGATATGGGGGCCCACCTGTATTTTAGTCTGGTGAATTCCACATAAAAATCTTGAGTTCACACCTCACAGTGGCCACCGAGAGCATGTCACCAAGGCTGGGATGAAACAGATGTGAAGATGCAGGCTTACCTATGTAGACTTTCTATGCAGGGCCGGCCCATCCATGATGTGAGTTGAAAACTTCACACCAGGCAGCAAACTGGGGAAGGCAGCAAGTTGGTGGGGGGGGGGGGGGTGTTGCACTCATCTGCCACCTCCTCCACTGAGTTTGGACCGAGTCCATTCTCTTCTCACGCAGTACACTGTTCTTCTACACAAGAAGAGAAGGGGGAGGGCTTGCCCCTCTCCCTCAGCATAATGGCTAGCAGAGGAAATGCTGGGAGCCTAGTATTTACTCGGTGGCCATTACAGAAAGTGGCAATGGTGGCACCGGATGCCAAGGGAGAGACATAAGTGAGGAAGGCAGAGGTCGAGGTCTTACCTCTCTCCCTTGGTACTGCCACCACCACCACTTCCTGTAGTGACCTGCGGAGGGAAAGCAGCTGGGAGCCCAGCAGGAAGGAAGTGGCAGGACTGGATGCCAAGGAGAGTGGGGAGCGCTTTTCACAGGCGGGCAAGTGGACCCCCCAGTCAGTGTGCACCACCAATGATGTGTGCTGGGGATGCACATACTGGGTGGGCAGGCAGCAGGATTGGGGGGGCGGTCTCTCCGGCAGCGATTTGGCCTGGATTGACCCTGGTTCTATGGAGACCCTATCATGATAATGTGTCTTATGTGGCCCATTCTTATGTGGAGTTAATGTGCCTGAAGCTCAGTCAGTGATTCAGGGGGCCACTGATTGCGCAAGCATCATCATAACGCTCAGCGCAAATGGGCCGGGCCTATGCATCATGTGGTAAGTTCTGGCGAATGGGTCAATGGCACCACCAGGCGTGCTAGCTAGGCAGCATGAAGATAAGCGGTTTGTGTGAGGTGACCTATTTCAGCAGCCCCTATTCTCAGCCAGAATTCTGAACTGGAACAGGTATGGGGGGGGGGGGGGAGAGGACCACCATGATGATAGCATCGTCCACAAAGACGAGTCATCGTGTTTCTCCGCTTGCCCACCAGCCTCCTCCAACAACACACCCCTGCCCACTCTTACCCTGGCCGCTCGCGATGAATAGGGGTCCTCGAAGAGCGCCCACATGCGTGGCTGGAGCCTCTTCCAGCGGCCGCCCTTGCTGTCGAGCGGGGCGCCGTTGGCGGAGGAGGACGAGGAGGCCCCCGCGGCGCCCACGTCCTCGATGCCCAGGCGCTTGGCGGCCAGCTCGTCGTCGTCGGGGTCGGCGGGGGGCTCGCCCGTGATGAGGTCGGGCGCCTCGAAGATGTCGAGCGCCTCCTCGGCGTCGCGGTGCTGCCTGTAGGTCATCCAGCAGCAGGGCTCCACGTCGGTCTCGTCGATGCCCCAGAAGGCCAGCTCCTCCTCGAAGAGCGGGCCGCACACGTCGGCGGGGCAGTGCAGCTTGCCCGTGCGGTAGTAGTTGAGCACGTAGGCGAAGACGCCCGGGTGCCGGTCGAAGAAGAACTCGCAGCACGTGGCGCCGCCATCGCCGCCCCCGCGCGCGCTCCAGCAGTCCAGGGGGCCGACGCCGCCGGGGTTGGGGGGACCGGGGTTGGGCGCGGGCGGGGGAGCCGGCAGGGGCGGCGGCTGGTGGTGCTGCTCCTCCCCGCCGCCGCCCGGGGACTCGCCTTGGGACTGGCAGGCGAGCAGAGCCAGGCGGGTGCCCGGCAGGGTCTTCAGGGTGCTCCGGTAGGTCTCGTGCCTGGTGCCCCCGACGTTGAGGATCACCCTCTCGTTGTCCTCGAGCTTCCCCATCTCTGTGGCTCAGACATGACTGCGGGCGAGAGGAATAAGAAGAGACACAACAATGCAACAGACGCGCGGTCCTGGGGGGGGGGGAGAGATGCTCAGGACGCCGGGCGTGGGGGAGGGGGCAGCTGATGCCCCCAACCGAGGAAGGGGCGGGGAAGATGATAACCCTGATTCAGGAGGAAAGAGGCGCCCGTTGCAAGCAGCACCAGGCTCGGGGGTCGCAGCTCTAGGCACCCTGAGCCAAGCCCTCCCGTCCTGACCGAGGAAGGGGCTCCCTCCTCCCAATCCGTGGGGAGCCGCTAAGGCCATCCCCACTGCAGCCGCCCGCTTCCTGCTTGGCTTGACCCTAGGCTGGCTTTCCCTCTGACCCTCCAGGGGGACGGTCTGCCAGTGCCACCCTTCCCCTTTGCGCCCGCGCGCCCTGCCTTTCTCACGATCTGCTCTTTCCCTTCAAGGACCAACCACCAGACTTCTCCTGGCCCAGCCCTCCCGGCCACCCCCGGCGGGATCTGAGCCCGTAAGTTCCCTGTCGTCTGCCTTCTCTGCAAGTTCCTTGCCAACTGTGGCAAGCCAGCACACGTCTTCTCCGCCCCAGAAGCTCGAAAGTTGCTCTGTGAACGACCCTGGAACAAACCTTGTGGGCCCTTCCAATGATTTCCTTGGCAAATGTCAGAGCGACCCCCTTTTTCCCACCCTCCGCCTTCAAAGCAGCCTTTGCCTCTCCTATTATCAGATGACTTCCCTTCCTCATCCTTCCCTCTTCTTACCCCCCCCCCCCGCCTGTGATGATCTGGACTCTTCCTCTAATGCTCACCCCCTCTCCAATTCAGTCAAGGCTAAAAGCGAAATAACCGCCGCGTCTCCTTGATAGCCACAATCAGCAGCAGTCACCTTTTTCAACCTCTGTTTATCTTTCGGTGCCAGCCCCCTCCCTCAATTCATTCTAGGGTCAAGTTGCCTGAACAAAAATGAGGAATTAAAACGCGGTGCCATTTGCCCATCTCTGAGAGCACGAAAAACCTACAGGAGACCTGGAGCTTGGTTACTGATAATAAACACCCTACTCTGCGCTCCTCCACCACCACCCATAGCAGACCGAGTCGCGGGCACACCCAACCTTCTCCCTTATCAGCATCGTGGTACCTTAGCAGCAGATTTCTACCCTCGCCAGATTTTACCTGTAGGCTAATATATGGACCGATGAGCAGATGGCATCACAAACACGCTGCCAGGCATTTCTCCACCATTCCCTCTCCCCCCCCCCCCCCAATCGCATTCCGTCCTCGATACCTTAGTGACAGGATTGGAAAAGGCTCTTCTTCTTCTTCACCCAGCCAACGCTCTTTCCTTCGCAGCTGCCTCCAGCCTCATAGCCGCCCTGCCGCTTCTGTCTGTGTCGAGCCAAGAACTACTTGGGTGCTCTTTTTCCTCCCCATCTTCAGGTGGCCATTCCAGCGCCCTTGACTGCGAGCTCCGAAAGCGAGAAAAGCGGAGCCCACCTGCTGCTAGGAAACCTCTCTTCTGTCATTTTGCGAGACAGACGAGGAGATGCTTTAGCATCGCAGCCGAGAAAAACCATCACAAAAACATGGGGGAGGGAGGGAGGAAGAAGAGTGCGTGGAGAGCAGGATGGGCTCAGGGGATCTTGGAGGCTTGACGCGGCTGAATCCAAGCGGCTGTCCTCCCATTTGCCCCAGCAGCAGCAGCAGCAGCAGCAGCTCCTCTCTCTCGTCCCAAGGCTTCGCTCGCCTTCGGGCGCTGTCGTTCTGTGGAGGACGGCGGAGGGGGAGCTGTCCGTTCAGCACCACTTTCCAACAATCACGCGCCAGGCGACCCCTGACAGGCGTCGTCTGTCTTCAGGTCGTGTGATTGCCTCTGCCCTTAGGAAGAACTTAGAAGAAGGCACCTTCGCGCCCTTTCTCCTCTCCGTTTACACGCTCATTTCACTTGGGGGGGGGGGGAACAAAACCAACCAGTTTGGGAAGAGTTGTTTATATGACCGAAGCAGCTGAAGCAGCAGCACTCAGCTACAGGTGAGACGAGCCACACCGAGCAGCTGGACACTTGAACAGAAGGATTCTGGGTAGAGGAAGGTCCTGTGACAGATGCAATAGCAACAGGGGGGAAAGGCTGAGCGTTATTCCTCCTTGTCTATGGATCTCTCTCTCCCCCCCAGCATATAAGGAAGAATGTTCCTATAGTGCTAGTTTGTAACCCAGGTCACCATTAAATTGCCTGTCCCTGGATGGAACCTTTTTAGCCTGGCCACGTCTTCAGGTAGCTCAATATTATTAGCACCTGGTGGAGGGAGGCCATCCCCAAAGCAGAGCCGTCATGTCATGGACCGAATTCAATCCCAAGATATCAACAGCCACCCCAGGACCTGAGGCAGAAAGTCCTGTTGGCTGCCAGCTCCGTTGTCCTTCAGAGAACCAGGAGGGAGGCTCGACTTCTGCACTGCATTCCCAAAATCCATGCAAAATTAATACATTTGAAGGTGATGGTCGGCATACAGATGCATGCCGCTGTCACAGACTGGCACACTCCATGCCACGGCTGCCTCCCTTTCCCTGGCTGCAGAAAGACTGCCTGGATCTGTTGACATCAGTGAGAGCCACTGCTCAAGGAGGCAGGACTGGACTGGATCCAGAGACTGAGGGAAGGCCAGAGATATGTGTGTGTATGTGTGTGGGGGGGGGGAATGTTTCACTCGGAATCAAAGCAGTAGATATTTTGATGTCAACAAAGGTAGAATCAAGCCAGAAGTCTAAAGCCTTTCTAAGCAAACTAGGCTGTGGAATCATGTAGCCCAGAGAACAGCAGCCAGCACTCAATAACATCTAAGGCCATCGCTGTATGATAGGTTTCTTCATTGCACTTCTAATTTGCTATGACGTCATTTTCTGGGGTAACCAGTCTGTCTCTTGAAATATGTGGCCAGGTTTTGTTCCTGTGATTCTCATAAAAGCTTTAAAAAAATGCAATCCAGATTAGGCTCTCCTCCTGTACCTGCACTGTTGGACGAATCCTAACCCCTCCCCCACTCGCGTAACTAGCACTTTACAATGGTTGCAAAGTAGCCTCTGCCTCTGCATGCTGCAAGCCCGCTGGTGGGGAGGCTGGAGCAGACCCACGGAGATGCACCGGAGCAGGTAAACCCACACAGGGGGTTGGTTGGAGGGAGGCGAGGTTTGAACAGGGTTGGGGAGGGCAGAATGTGAGATGAGTTGGCAGGGTGATGATGAGGGTGGAGAGGGTGGATCGGGCCTGGGAGGGGACAGGTTCAGTAACAGAGGCACATGTCGAATTTTAATCCACTTCCCAGGCCTGATCCACCTTCACGCGCCAGCAATATCACTGGTGCAGGTCTGAATTGGCCCATACTGGCTGCTGGGGCTTACCCCAGGGCAAGGGAAAAAATGTCCCCTTACCAGAGGAGACTTCCAGCAGTCAAAACTCCTCTGTGGGATGCAGCGGAAGCTACACCGGCACCCCTGCATCGCCGTGTGGGGATTGAGGTAGGATTGGGCTGTGTCTCCGAAGAAAAGTTCGCATTGATCCTCAGATAACGTAACACTGCCTGAAGTTTGCATTAGTTCGGTCATTCTGTGTCGTAATCCCTCGGAGGGCAACTGCTAGAACAGGAAGAACTCGGAACTACCCTGGATGTCAGGTCCTCCTTGTGATCGATGGAGGCACTGAGTCGCGGGCACTGAGTCAGGAATGGGCTGTCTTCTCGGTCCCTTTTCCAATGTCTGCATTAGGCTTTTGCATGCATTACCTTTTTCTTACATACAGAAATTCTCTCTATAGAAAAAAAAACGTGTTCTATAAGTTTGGGGGCATGTCAAAGTGGGGGCATGTCAAAGAGGGAGGGGTGGATCCAGCTGCAGTTGTGCACACCAGATATACAGTTGTGTATTCCCCGTTTTTCTGACCACTCTACCCCTTGGCTCTCTTCGAACTTACAACAGCTATATTGCTATATAACTGGTTTAGGTCTGAGGAGACTCGTAGGCCATCAAGGGGCCTGTGCAGAGGTAAGGGAAGAATATTTGTCCCCCCAGTTCCCCCCTCCAGTAGCATGCAGCATGCACCTTCGTTGTTCGGCTGCATGCTTCAGTGTGGCGGGGGATAGGACTGAGCAGTTAGAATAGAAGCCCTTTCTTTTCATATGTGACTTTCTGTTTCAGTGATGGAGGGTATTTCTAACCTCATTTTCTATAGCAAGCATTTTTAATTGCTTAGTAGAAATGGAACATCTGTGGTTTTCCTGTTTTAAAAAGACACAAAAGGATGCAACAATATTTAGACATAGGGAACTTGACTATTATTAGAAACACTTGCACATTTACTTTCCCAAAATTTGCTCCTGTATAATAGGATGGAAAGCTATCATCTGAAATATATAAGGCTATCATCCTCTTAACCAGTACCAACTGAATTTCACAAAAATTGTTCACTGGAAAATGGTTTATGTACTTGAAGATTTATGAAAGCTTTCAGGAGTAAATAATATCAGCGAAATCTTTTTTTTTTTTTAAAATCCCTTTGGAAAGGAATATGAAAGGTGTATCTTGCGTTATCAAGAAAGGAAAGGGTAGCAAAAGCTTGGAACAGTATCAAAGAGATTGTCCCCTAGAAGACAAAGGAAAATTTTCTGCAAGCTTTCTCAAATCCCCAACGACTCAATGCGATTGGACTATTGGCATAGTGGCAACGCAGTGGCACTGATAACTGTGAACCTAGAAAAGGCTAGGTTGCTTAATTACAGTATAACTAGTTAACCCTCTCAGCTTGAACTGCGCACACCTAGTAGGTACTAGAGGGGTACCAGCAAGGCACTGAAACTTCAGGTTTCTTGAAAAATGTGTAGATACTAAAATATACTAGGGACAAAGATCACAGGCTGATGTTGAAGCCCAGAATTTCTGTAAAGAGGGAGGAATGTTGCCAGTCTTGGTCTGGGTATTAAATTGCTAAAGTGCCTGTACAGTTGATGCCTAAGCCTTACTGAATGGACATCGACTGTAGCTTGATATCAAAATCAAGACGTTTACTGCCTGAAAATTATGTCAGCCACTGAGGCTTAGGTACCAACATGTTCATTTATTTAAAATACGTATATCACACCCCACATTTTCCCTCCCCATTGGGAGGTGCCCAAGGTAACACACAGTATTGTTTCTATGTATTAAGGGTAAAGGTAAAGGTATCCCTTGACGTTTAAGTCCAGTCGTGTCCAACTCTAGAGTGCGGCACTCATCCCCATTACGAAGCCGAAGAGCCAGCGCTGTCCGAAGACGCTTCCGTGGTCACATGGCCAGCATGACTCTCCTTGCTGCAGCGTGTAGCGTGCGGCTGGACAAGGAACACTGTTACCTTCCCGCAAGCGGTACCTATTTAGCTACTCATATTGACACGCTTTCAAACTGCTAGGTTGGCAGGAGATAATAATTCTATGTATTAGTACATTACAAAAGTGGGACGGGGGAGGCAATGCCTCTCTGGTGTTTTTTCCTCTTCATCCTACAGCAGTTGGTGTTTGTGAGGAGGAGGGGCACAGTTCAGTTTAAAAAGTCACCAGCCGATGAAGGTAGTGATGCTGACCTAGAATTCTCCTAGAATTCACCTAGATATCAGAGTTATCTCTGAGCTGTCTGTATCAAGGATGTTCGGTACAGAGAGTTGCTTGGAGTTGAGACTGAGACTGTTCATGAGTTGGAAGCTAAATACGGAGACGAAAGCTGGGTACCAAGCATTGAACTGCCCATACCAAATTGCTCAGTACAGAGGCTGTCATTCAGTATCACGGCTTGGGCTGCTAGTAATGAGATGTAGATGCTGAGGCATAAGCTAGGAGCCAAGATGTTGAGCTATCCATATAAAGGGAGTTCAGTATCAAGGTCAAGAGCACCTCTGAATCAAAAGCTAGGTACTGAACCTGGCGCTAGCTAGCTGTCGAACCAACCATACCAAGGAGACTAGACCAGTGTTTCTCAAACTGTGGGTCAGGACCCACTTGGTGGGTCGCAACCTGATTTCTGTTGAGTCCCAGGGGATGGAAAGATCAGACAAGGCTTTTCAAAAACCAGATAGCTGCCAATTGCCCTTCAAAGAGCTGAGCTCCTGCAGTTTGCAAGATAGCTGCTAATTACCCTGCAAACAGCTGAGCTCCTGCAGTTTGCAAGATAGCTGCTAATTACCCTGCAAACAGCTGAGCTCCTGCAGTTTGCAAGCTTGTGTAAATATAGGGAGATAAATGTTTGAGCATCTCATAAAGCTAGGTGGGTCCCGATTGAGGGTCGTTTTAAAAAGTGGGTCCCGGTGCTAAAATGTTTGAGAACCACTGGACTAGACCATCGCTCAGTATTGAAACCTGGGATGAGCTTTTCTGTAAGCATTGGTTTAACCTTGGTTTCAGCCTGAGTCTGCAAGCCCAAATCTCTTCCAGGATGGAGCACAGTATGTGGCCCCAAAACAGAACGCTGATGCCCAGGCTAAAGATTCATGTTTACCGCCTGAATCTGAACCCAATCTGAGTCTGTCCAATCCATTCCAATACAGGTCCATTCAGTCCAGGTCTTGGCTTTATGCTTCTCACATGAATGTGAAAGCCAGAATCAATCATGGGTAGAGGTGTTTGAAAATGGTGTTATTTATTTTACTCCCATTGTGTTCAGTAAGACTCAGGCTGCAATCCTCTCGCATTCAACAAAAACAAAAAACCTCTACTCATGGGACAGAACCTGTTTAGGCAACTTCTACATTGAAGGCTTATGACTTGAGGGTTCCTGCATGGATTTGAAGGTCAGAATCCCTCCTGGGGTAGCTTTGATGTAGAAGGATTATTGCCCAGGCCTCAACCTCCAGGCAAAGCTAACAGTTCTTTTTGCTCCATTACAAGAACCAGTATAACTACTGACACAAAAGTCCACGATGTCGGTCTCTGCCATACTCAGTGGGCAGGATTTGTGCCCATCAGTGCGCCCTCCTCTTCTTTTTCTTCTTCATTTACAGCCAGATCCTGACTAAGGATCCGGCGACGGAACGAGTGTTCCATCGCTGGATGCCGTCGCAAAGGTGCCATAAGGTACGTTTGCGATGACTCGGCAGTAAGGGAGGCCGGCGCAAGGCCAGCCACCCTCACTCCGTTGCTGGGACGTCCATGCGGCCGTTGGAGGAAGGTAAGGTTCCAGCGGCCGCCGCATGGGGGGTCCGGGCAGCGAGGGAGGGGGACCATTGGCCGAGCCGGCCCGGGAGGGGGCAGGGATGGAATTCGCCATATCCCC
Organism: Plestiodon gilberti rubricaudatus; assembly: GCA_026170595.1. Taxonomy (NCBI): domain Eukaryota; kingdom Metazoa; phylum Chordata; class Lepidosauria; order Squamata; family Scincidae; genus Plestiodon; species Plestiodon gilberti. The sequence continues at coordinate 163,911,837 of JANXHW010000005.1, read as the reverse complement.
TTCCCCACCGGGCCGGCTCGGCCGTTCCACAGCTGGCAGAAATCCGAGGAGGCTGATTAGGCCTGCCCCAGTTTACACCCGGGATGAACGTCCCCTTCCCCAAGTAGACCTCTGGGCCGCAGCAGTGTGGCCTGGACCGGGGATAGGATCCGGCGGGCGGCCCTGTGTTGCCGGCCAGATCTCTACACAGGATTTCACTGTTAAAGAACTGACAGGTATTTACACTAAAAGATAAATAAAACTAAAAACGGAAATAAAACTGCCTTCATTTTGGAATGATAAGGGAGAAAGAGACAAGCCAAAAGCAATCCTTTTGCGCAGAGGCGTCTCTCCGGTAGGGGCGGGGCTGTAAGTATCGCTGCGGTCATAGTCACTTTACCTAGCGAGAAGGAGGCAGCCCCGCCCCCTCACTGTCCGAGCCAGTCCCCTACGGAGAAACCGGCAGGGAAGAGACCCTGCCTGCTGCTTTCTCCGTAGGGGACTGGCTCGGACAGTGAGGGGGCGGGGCTGCCTCCTCCTCGCTCGGTAAAGAGACTATGACCGCAGCGACACTTACAGCCCCGCCCCTACCGGAGAGACGCTAGTGCTTTTGCGATCATGCTGAGGCAACAGTCGAAAAGAACCTGGGGGGGCACTGGATGTCCTACCTCTGTTTGAGGCAGGAAACTGTGCACAAGGTCTCCCTACTCACGTGCAGGGGCAGAATGCTTGATGGCTTCCAGAGCTTTGAGGTCAGTGCTGCACATGTGCAGAAGTCCACTATGTATGGCCACACAGATACCACAAACAAGAAAAGGTGCATGGAAAGCGAAAAATATCATTATCTGACAATGTGATTTGTTGAAAAAAAATGTTTACAATACAGTATTTCTTTTGGATTTCTAATGCACAGTTTTAAAACGTTTGAAACAGAAGCTGAATATTGGCTAGTTAAATGCTATCATTACTGACACTTTCATAATGTTAATCACTTAAGATGATTGTTCAGTGATTTCTACTAATGATACCCACTTGTGTTCATCTGCATCTCAGCAATAGACAAGCACTTGTATTGTGCTTGTAGAATTTGTTACTTTGTGGTTCAATAATCCTCTTAAGTTTAACTGAAATTCAAATTACATTGTGGTGTCTTTTTTTCTAAAGATGTGGACTACAGTACATATATTTGATGGACAGTCAGATGAGCACAAGATAAATACTTACATTTCTCCTGAGAGCAGCTGTTCAGCTATTACAGAGTTCAATGTTAGCTAAGTCAATGCAGAACACTGTTAATGGAAATAATAAAAAGAAATACAAATATATTTTAGACTATGTTGTTGTTGTTGTTCAGTCGTTAGGTTGTGTCCGACCCTTCGTGATCCCATGAACCATATCCCGCCAGGCCTTCCTGTCCTCCACTATCTTCCTGAGTTCGCTCATTTTCATGTTCGTTGCATCGGTGATGCTGTCCAACCATCTCATCCTTTGCCTTCCCCTTCTCCTTTTGCCTTCAATCTTTCCCAGCATCAGAGTCTTCTCCAGAGTGTCCTCTCTTCGCATTAGGTGGCCAAAATATTTGAGCTTCAGCCTCAGTACCACCTGTCCTTCCAGGGAACAGTCAGGGTTGATTTCATTTAGGATTGACTGATTTGATCTCCTAGCAGTCCAAGGGACTCTCAGGAGTCTTCTCCAGCACCACAGTTCGAAAGCATCTATTCTTCGGCGCTCCGCCTTCCTTATGGTCCAACTCTCGCAACCATACATTGCTACTGGGAACACCATTGCCCTGACTATGCGAACTTTTGTTGGCATGGTGATATCTCTGCTTTTTATTATGCTATCTAAATTTGCCATAGCTTTCCTTCCAAGGAGTAAGCGTCTTTTAATTTCATGGCTACTGTCTCCGTTTGCAGTGATCTTGGAACCCAAAAAAGTAAAATCTGTTACTGCTTCCATTTCTGCCCCTTCTATTTGCCAGGAATTGATGGGATCAGATGCCATGATCTTAGTTTTATTAACATTACCTTTGTGTTAACTATAACTTGGCATAGAAGATCCAATTTATATTCCAGTATCCTGAACTATTATCCTACATTATGTATTATCCTACATTATGAAACACCACCTACTGACACCCTTATTTTAAAAGAGAAAACGTCTGACATACAATGCAATCCTATGCACGTCTCCTCACAAGTATGTCGCATTGTGTTCAATGGGACTTACTCCCAGGAAAGTGAGCGTAAGATTGCAGCCAGGCAGCCCACTCTTATCCGACGCTCTGCTCAGTGATCCAGTTATGTTACTGGTGCTGGCAATGCCGGATCCTGAGCAGAGTAGGTGGGGCTGGAAGTCTCCTCGAGGCAAGGGAACGTTTGTTCCCTTACCCCTGGTAAAGTCCCAGCCTCCCAAAGGGGTCTCCTCAGATCCATGCCAGCTATTGACTGCTGAAACTAGAGCAAAAGAAAGCAGGAAAGGTCCAGTGGACTCAGGGGAGCTTACATCCTGGGACGGGGAGTGGACGAGGAAGAATTCTCCACCACCAGGGAGAGAAGTTACTGCCAGAGAATGAGATACCGATGCCCTGAAAAAGTCAAGAGCGGTCCAGTGCTGGAACCACATTCTGCCTAGGGCCCCTGATAGCGCATTGGGCACTCCCGCTGCCTGGGTCCTGGGCCAACCCTCTGGTTGGTGTGGACCCCTGGCCAGGTCCCAACCTGGTGATCTCAGATGCCACTGGCACTTCCACATTCAAGTGTTATCTGGTGACAGTAAGAAGCACGAGGCGACATGAGTGAGCGAGCCCTGCAAGTCTCTCCCGCTGCCAGAGCCTGTGTCGGGGCAGGGAATAAGAGGGTGTAAATGAAGAACCAGAATGGTGTAGTGGTTCTGGTGTTTAAATCTTTAAAAAAGGAAGGAGGGGGGACCCGGGAAACTACAGGCCGGTCAGCCTAACATCTGTTCCAGGGAAAATGGTGGAAAGTCTCATTAAGGATAAAATCTTAAAATACATAGAAGAACAAGCTCTGCTGAGGGAGAGTCAGCATGGCTTCTGCAAGGCGAAGTCTTGCCTCACAAACCTGTTAGAATTTTTTGAAAAGGTCAACAGGCATGTGGATGCGAGCGAACCCGTGGATATTATATATCTGGATTTTCAGAAGGCGTTTGACACAGTCCCTCATGAAAGGCTCCTGAGAAAACTCCACAGTCAGGGAATAAGAGGGCAGGTCCTCTTGTGGATTAGGAACTGGTTGAAGACCAGGAAACAGCGAGTGGGAGTCAATGGGCAATTTTCACAATGGCGAGAGGTGAAAAGCGGTGTGCCCCAAGGATCGGTCTTGGGACCGGTGCTTTTCAACTTGTTCATAAATGACCTGGAGTTGGGGATAAGCAGCGAGGTGGCCAAATTTGCGGATGACACTAAACCTTTCTGGGTGGTGAAGACCAGCAGGGATTGTGAAGAGCTCCAGAAGGATCTCTCCAAACTGGGAGAATGGGCAGCAAAATGGCAGATGTGCTTCAATGTAAGTAAGTGCAAAGTGATGCACATTGGGGCAAGAAACCAAAATTTCACATATATGCTAATAGGTTCTGAGTTGTCTGTGACGGATCAAGAGAGAGATCTTGGGGTGCTGGTGGACAGGTCGATGAAAGTGTCGACCCAGTGTGCGGCGGCTGTGAAGAAGGCCAATTCCATGCTCGGGATCATTAAAAAAGGGATTGAGAATAAAACGGCCAATATTATTATGCCTTTGTACAAATCAATGGTAAGGCCGCATTTGGAGTATTGTGTCCAGTTATAGTTGAATTGGAAAAGGTGCAGAAAAGAGCAACCAGAATGATTCGTGGGCTGCAGCACCTCCCTTATGAGGAAAGGCTACAGCGTTTGGGGCTTTTCAGCCTAGAAAAAAGGCGCCTGAGGGGGGACATGATTGAGACGTATAAAATTATGCATGGGATGGAGAGTGTGGATAGAGGGATATTCTTCTCCCTCTCGCATAACACCAGAACCAGGGGACATGCACTAAAATTGAGTGGAGGGAGAGTTAGAACGGACAAAAGAAAATATTTCTTTACCCAGCGTGTAATTCATCTGTGGAACTCCTTGCCACAGGATATGGTGATGGCACCTGGCCTAGATGCCTTTAAAAGGGGTTTGGACAGATTCATGGAGGAAAAGACCATCACAGGTTACAAGCCATAAGCAACCTCCTGGTTTTAGAAGTGGGTTTTCTCTGTGCCAGGTGCAAGGGAGTGTCAACAGGAAACAGGTTATCTTGTTGTCTTGTGGGCTCCCTGAGGCATCTGGTGGGGCCACTGTGTGATACAGGAAGCTGGACTAGATGGGCCTTTGGCCTGATCCAGCAGGGCTCTTCTTATGTTCTTATGATGGAAGGGAGCCTGCTCTTCTCTTCGACGTTCCAACGCAGAGGAACTCTAGGACATGGCATATGTCCTCATTGAGCATGATGTGTGAATCTGCTCTCAGACGTGCCAGTTTTAAAAGTAGGTAGGGCATACATGAGACTGGAAGGTGAAGAGTTTGTGACTCCCTGTTTGAACATCTACAAAGTATCACAGCTTGCAGATCAAGTGCTAACAGCCTTCGGTTCTGGGTCATTCACCCCCCCACCCCCACCCCTCTTCTTTTGCAGAGAAAGCTGCCTATGTTTGGACTGAGATGTCTACTGCCATGGAAACAGAACAATGTTCTACAGAGGACCAATGCTGGGATTTCTCTGTGTATTTTCAAGCAGGATTTGATTTTCCACCGAAGTTTGAGGGGCGTTTTACTGGCTTCCTGACATATCCTGTGAATTGTACTTCTAGCTTCTGTAAATGAAGGAGGCTGATGGGCAGGTACAAATGTAACAGCTGGCAGATTTTAATTCAAGTAGCTTTTTAATACTAATATATTATAAAGGTCGTATCCTAAGAAGCATCTGCAGAAATACGGGGGCATTTTCTGCTGTTCTATGTAAGGTTGTGCAAGCACATGTGGAAGAACTGCATGACAATGAAGTACTGACCATTTTGTGTGAGAGCTTGTGAAAAATGTTGCGCTAAGTGTGGCACATACACAAAACCAAGACAGGATTCTATTAAAATGTTGGTGCCCAAGAACCTTGTGCTACCACTTCTGCATGCAAACTCCTTTATGTAAAAAGAAAGATTACAGGATACAACCCTAAATCTGTAATAGAAGCAATTGTGTTTTTTTTCTTTTCAGTAGCACTCTGTCAAAAGAACATAAGAAGAGCCTTGCTGGATCAGGCCAAGGCCCATCTAGTTCAGCTTCCTGTATCTCACAGTGACCCCATCAGATGCCTCCAAGAGCACACAGCCAACAAGATAACCTGTTTCCTGATGTCACTCCCTTTCACCTGGCACAGACAACCTGTTTCCTGTTGTCACTCCCTTGCACCAGGCACAGAGAAAACCTACTTCTAAAGCCAGGAGGTTGCTTATGGCTTGTAACCTGTGATGGTCTTTTCCTCCATGAATCTGTCCAAACCCCTTTTAAAGGCATCTAGGCCAGGTGCCATCACCACATCCTGTGGCAAGGAGTTCCACAGATGAATTACATGCTGGGTGAAGAAATATTTTATTTTGTCCTATTGGCCCTGGTGTCTTCTTATGTTACAGGACAGAAGCACTGTATTAATATAATTATTTAATATTATTTCAAACTTTTGCTAAGATACTAGATGCATGAAATATATGGAAATATATGTATCAAAACTCTCTATTCTTAGCCTAATGTTTTGCACCAGTTGTTAAAATGAAAAACATCCCCTCCCACTCACACACTCCTCTGACATTTTGGAACATTGCAGTACATTTTAAGAATCCCCCGAAGCTACTCCTGGCAAACATCTCACCTGCCATTTGTGAAACCAGTTATTGTTTCCTGGATCGTTTGACTTGTATAACTAAAGTGGCTCTTCTGAAGGCCACAACTTGTGTCCTCAGACATTGTTATTGATGGATTCCAGAACTGGGATTTTTTTTAAGGAATCTTCCCCTTTGATACATTGGAAAGCATGCTTGAAATACTGGTGCTTTCCTCCAGGAACCTCGTAACTTTGGAGCACAATAGATCAATGTGGAGTTAACAATGTCTCCATTTGGTTTGAATCCGTTTGGTACTGTTTTATTGTAAGCCACCTTGCTTGCCCTTGTGGGAGAAAGGCGGGGTACAAATTCTATAAATAAATAAAATAAATACTGCTGCTGGTTTGGTACGGGATCTGGTTGCTGCTACACATAATTTACTGTGCAGCCCTAAATTGTCAGAGGCCTACGTGGCGGACATGACATTCTGCTTTTGCTTAATGGTAGTGGCCATGCTGGTCTGCGCATGTCAGAATTCCTCGTTCTGCCCAGCGACAAGATACCAGCACCTCAAGGTCAGCATTAATTGCTAACGAGGGACACCTGTGAATCCACCAGTAGGAGGGGGTGAGAGCATAGTGATATCACCCTTCTAGAAGGACCTATCTGGATCCACCTTCTATAGGGCAACTAGTCTGTCAATCAAAGACATCCTAAAAAAGTATTTAAGTTGGAACCCAAGGGGCGGTACTTGCTCTCTTGCCTCTGCAACCTCGCCCTCACGTTTCATCCCGAGATGAGCCTCGACAAGGGGCGATTGCCTTGCCCAACCTTTCCCCAGTCAGCTTTCCAACTGGGCACAGAAGCCTGAAATCAACAGTGAGTGTTAGGACATGTTTAGCTTAGGAAATTAGCTTTGTTGTTTTTTATTCCTGTGTGTAGTCCAGATATATGTCAAAGCCTTATATTATAAATGCCTTCTATTCTATGTAACCAGAGCCTTAAGATACATTAAAAATAAATTACTTATATTACCACAATGTGTGTTCTTATTGGGAATTGGGTAGCCTAAGTCCGACCTGAGCTGCTTTGCCTTCGCTATAACAGCCTGAGCTGGTTTACAATCATTTACATTTGGCTTCCTCCAGTTGAGGAAGGCCACTCTACATTCTTCTAGTGCCTATAAATCTTCAGTGCCTAGGGCTGGAGAGTTTGGCGTGAACCTAGGTGGTGGTAGCCTACAGTATTGACGTTTGTGTTAATTCGCCTAAGAACTGCACCACGGACTCTTCAGCTTGTCAATCAACTCAAGAGCCCGTGTTGCTAAAGAACCAAGATTCGATTCCTTCCTGAGTTTCCCTGGCTTTGCCTGAGCAAGGCTAGGAAATACCCAAACCTCTGGTCTCTCCAGAGAGGGCAAGTCCCAGCAACCAGAACAATCAAGAGTTCAGTTGTCTGCAATATGTTCTTCCTATTCAATCTACAAAGATAAATTACACTTTAAACAAAGGAGTGCATAGTACCTATCAGGGCTATGCATTGTAGCAGATTGCCCCAAAGAACATACTGCCACTATGCCATAGTACAGGGGTGGCCAAACTACAGCTCCTGAGCCACATGCAGTTCTTTGACGCATAATGTGCGGCCTCTCGGAAAGATGTTGGCTGAGCTCCTTTTTTCATCACAATAGAAAAGATAAATAAGAAATTTTCAAGCTTTTATAATTATTCACCAGGTATAAACTGAGAGTCCACTGGATTAAAACACAAGTTTAATGTTCATGGTGAGTAAATATATTTAAGAATTTAAATGCTTCTTTATTGTGGCTCTCGAACATCTGAAGTTTATAATATGTGGCTCTTGCATTAATCAAGTTTGGCCACCCCCGTCATAGTACATTACCAATGTGTTCTTGGATTACTGAGAAATGTGTAGGTTTTTTTTATTTAGTGAGCTAATTTAAAAAGTGGCCAATGGCTTGTTCCTGTAGCAATTCTAAACCTTTTAAGTCTGAGATTCATTTGTAAACCTTGATCTCTCAGCCAAATAATTTTGGGGTACAAGCCATCTGGCTGGGAAACTTTGCAATGCTTTGCTTTAATTCTATTTTGGGTACCTTTAGTTTATACTATGAAAAATGTTCATGGTACAAGGTAACACGGGTGACCCGGTCATGTTAAAGAGTAGCGATCCAGCCGATGATAACAATAACGAAACAACCCGGTATGGGCTCAATCACCCAGAAATCCGGATAGAAAAATTGTTAAAATCAAAATCTGGAACTCAAGGACCCAACGTTTCATGTCTTCATCTAGACATATCCTCAGGGGTAATTTCCAAAGTTCATTGGTTGATGTTAACGAATGCGTCCTACTTCGTCCTTTTTATTTTTTAAAAAGGAAAAAGCGCGGGAACTTTCCCTTACAGCGCAGCTGCTTACAGACACGATCTGCGCAGAGAGCGAGTGATCCTGCAATTACTAAGTAGGGCAAGTCTCTAAGGTGTTGAGAATGAAAAATATGAAAAATATCAGCACGATATATTTGGCTACGTTGTCTGTCACACCACAACCTTCCATACCCTTCTTTCCTTGAAGCCGGATGCCACTCCAAGAGAGTGCAAACCCTAAAGGCGTATTTAGTGTCTTGCAGATGAATTAGCTTCACTCCAGGAGCACTACTAGATCTGCATTAGCTTCTGATACCTTTGAATTTCAGCTGGAAATGTGTTTTGACAGCAGTCTCACTTGCAAATGACATGGGATTAGTCAGCTGCAAAGCCACCTTGGTCTCATTTTCCTACCTGGGTACAGCAGCTACACTAGAAGATGGATTTGTAGTTGCTACAAACTTCTTTTCCCCTCCAGGACACTTCCTTAGTTTTGCCTCAAAGGCCTAGTATACAGATGCTAATTTTTTTAACATATGACTTTTTTTTACTTTTTTTTTTTGCTCCCAGGCCTCTTTGAGCTGTATTGATTTAAAACTTGAGGGGTTGAGTCTTGTTCTTATTATACAGTCCGGTAGATATTTAGATTGTCAAACAAACAGGGAGATGCAGCCCGAGACTGTGTTGGAGATAAGCATGTCTATACCCAATGCACACTGTAAGTGTGCATTGCTATCTGCGCAAGAATTGAAAGCTTCATTGGATACTTCACCTCCACATAATCACAATGTAAACTTGCATCCCAATTCAATCTCACACAATTCCCAATCCAGCAAGCACAGCTCTACTTGGAAAATCCCCCCTCAAAACCTTAGCAATTGGAATGAAAAAAAAAAAGGTAACTGTGCTACTTTGCATTACGTATTCTGATCAAAGCATTTAGGCCCCTTCCAAATTCCTGAATAGATGGGCATGAGGTAGCTTTTTTCCCATGATGTGCACACACATATCCCTTTCATTACAAAGTCAAGGACAATCTAGGTCACAGCAGAAATAAGAGTGCAGAAAGGCGAGCAGTGTGTCAAGGACAAAGAACATGAACCGTTTTGAACAATCCTGCTTCTCCAACTTTCCTGAGATTTTTGTAATTGCATTTTGAACTGCTTATGGAGGTGGATCATTTCTAAGGAAAGACCTGAAGGAAGCAGGCACCCAGGAACAACATCTGCCTCCCTCCTGGGTAGAGCCTCTGACTCCATCTCACCCAGGGCTGAAGTTTGTATCAGTTTTTAATTTGTTTGGCCTCTTAATCCCACTTAAACCATGCTTTTTTCTCTCTCTTCAAGATCCCTGGGGAATAAGGCTACTAACATGTGGAAGGATATTAATCAAAATAATAGTGTCATGAGCCTTCCTAATGGCCCCTTTGTGGACAGAAGGGCAGTATAAAAATTTCTTACATAAATATAATTGGTGGCAGTCCAATTTTTAGTGAAGAGAGTTCAGCTACTAAAACTCTTTTCTTTTAAAAAGATCTAAACTTCATTAGATACCGATTCCCCTAAGATAAACTTTGAAAAACTATGTAACCTTTTCTCAGAACAGTACTACTATTGTTTTTAAATCTATCGTATCTATAAAAAAGGGACAACACTTTGGTAGCAACTACCTTGCTTTGCCTATTCCAAAACACTAGTTTAAAAAGTGAAATTGGATCACTGGCTTGATATTTAAGTACCTCACATCTTTTTATCCTTAGAACTCTAATGGCCTAAGTGTCGCAAAGCACGTTGCAACAACTCGGCAGTAAACGGCGCCGGCACGGAGGTCAGCACCGCTCACTCCGCTACCTACCTCATCCTGCACTGACGCAGGTAAGGGCCGCATCAGTTGGCGGGAGGTCGGGCCGGAGCAGCAATGGAGGGGGCCATTGGCCAGCCCGGACTGGGAGGGGGGCAGGGATATCGGCAGCAATATCCCAAGCCCCTTCCCAGGCTGAACCGCCCTTACACAGCCTCTCCAGATGTATGCCATCTCTGGAGCGGACATACATCCAAGGAAGCCCATAGGCCCCGGGCCTGCCTACACCCTTCTCCCAAGGTGCGGCCTGGCAGCCCAGGGGAAGCCTGCAATGGGCTTAGGATACAGCAGCCGGTCATATATCTTTACACAGGATTGCGCCGAAAATGAAGTCAGCAATTTAAGCTTGGCGTTTCCAAATCATAGCTATTTTCCCCTTTGTCTTCTAAAAGACTGTGGCAAAGGGGTACAGCATTAGATCCTAAAATGTGCGCCGCGGCACACCCAGCAAACTCAGAGGAGCACCATGGGAGTCTTCTGAAAAGTCTTCCGGGCTCTCCTGGGCACTGTCATCTTGGCCGGGCCAAAACCACGTGAGAACTTGTGAGTACCGCATGAGATCACGACCCAGCCAAGGTGGTGGCGTGGCGCTACAACAGGACATAGTGGAAGAAGTACTGGGACACTGAAGATGCCATGACTGGGGTACGTTTGGGAAGCGCTGGGTTAGGGGATTAGTAAGCATCAAGGTAGAAATTTTTGCTTGATGCATACCACATGCAATCATCTTTGATGCCACCATGTAAACACTGACATAAAAGAAAATTGCTTCAGAGAGTTTTAGAAGCAAAAATCTTTTTTATCAGCTTGATTGGATTCAATCTGAGTCAAGGAAAATAGCAAGATCCCAGAATTACAACCCAATCCTACCTCAGATCTGCTGCAGCACACTAAGTGCACCTTGCCGGATCCTAGCCCAGATTGGGGCAGTGCCGGTGGGGCTAGAGGTCACCTCAAGGGAAAGGGACGTTTGTCCCTTTCCCCCGGAGAGAGCCCCAACATCCCCTATGAGCCTTCTTGGATGTGTGCTGGCAAATTGGCTGGTGCAAATCCGGGGAGACTGTGTAAGACTGACCAGGCCTGGGATGGGGGATAGGGAATCGGCGGCCCGGGATGGGGGATAGGGAATCGGCGGAGCACACCACTGATATTCCTGACCCTGGCCTGGCCGGCCAATGGTCCCCTCCCCCTGCCAACCAGGCTCGCCCCTTCCACGCTCTCCTGCCCACTCAGCGCAGGACTTACCTGCGTCCAGTGGTGCAGCCTCCAACCACGGGCTGAGTGAGTGGCACCAGCCTCGGCACCATGTATATGCGCGGTGCCGCAAATGTGTCTTACGCCACGTTTGCGACACCTCCCCCTGGAGGAACGATAGTTTAACTATTTCCCAGTTTATCTCTATATTATAGCAAACTGAGCCTTCCTCGGGTATCACAGCAGATATCGCTATCAAATAGGAATGCTGAAAAATTGAGAATTGAGCCTTTTAATGAAAAGGGGAAAGAAAAGGAAAGGTGAGACCATTACTAATAACCAGTTCCCCTTCTTCTCCACTATCTCATAAAGACTGAGAGGTGTACAGGAAGATGAAATTCAAGATAAAAAAATCATTCTGTTGACTGTTTATTAAAGTTAAAAATAATTATAGTATCCTATCAGTAACCCTTGCCAACATTCCTTTCTACTGAAACAAAGGCTTATTTCCAATTAGTGTGGTAGGAAAAAAATGTTCAGAAACTCTAACTTTCTTCCCCACTTTCACAAATACACACATTCGGTAGCTAATGGCACAGGCTGAACAAGACGGAACCTGCTTTATGAAAGAGGAAGCGCAGATTAGAAGGCACTTCATTGTTAACACGTCTATTTTTATTTCAGACTCGTATTAGTACTGTGTCCCTCTCCACAAGAAAACGCTGCCTCTTCTTTTCGTACTCCTCCCTTTATTTACGGAGGGAGAGAGGGCTTCAGCAGCACCTGCTATAGGCGTTCAGCCCTCTACTCAGCAGGATAGGGAAAAAGTTCTACATAAATCAGAAACACACATACGTCGTTAGTAACCATAGCTTCATAACCATAGCTTCATAATACAAAATTAACAAAAAAAAGTCTGGTTCTGAAGCAGCTTGATCAATAAATTACATCTTTTATCGTAACAGTCATGCACGCAATGCAATTAACACTACTGAAAGGATTTTACTTTACATAAAAACAGGACATTTCTTTAGAGTTAATAAATTTTATTTTAAAAAGACAACTGAAATGCATCTTACAATGTTAAATAAAATGTGCAAATGTAGGCTGAAGAGATTAAACTGCTTTTTAAAAAAACGAATTAAGGAATTTTTATTCATCAGTTCCGATTACAAATTGGGTTAGAAAAAATTAGCAGAAGAATGCCAGATCATAGCAATGAAATATATACAAAACACAGGCTTAAGGAGATTGTTAACTGATACCAAATGGATTCTAGAAAGATTCAAAAGTCTGTGTGCTTCTGAAATCAGAATTTTTTAGAAGGCAAAATGCATAAAACATGTTTTATGCATTAGGACACAGCTCTGTAATCAACATGCAGTAAAAAAGCTAATGATTTTTTTTAAAAAAAATGAGCAGATGTGGCATTATATAAATCACAATGGTATGTATGAAACACTCTTAACTATGTATTTTCAGAGTCCAGGTTCCCCCTTACTCTTAGCTACTCCTGTGATACGACTCGTTTATCCTTTCCTGTGGTTACAGAACAAGGCCAATTTATAAATGTCTTTTAAAATAATATTTAAATGTCTTAACAGCATGTCCTCAAACAACTTCCTATGCTATTGATTTTGTACTAGAGGGAATGATGCAATCACACAAACAGCTTAGATACCATTCTATAGCATAGACTGTCAGATACACATACATGTGCAGTGTAGGACTAGCAAGTTCATGAAAGGCACTTCCAAATCTTTTCAAGATTCCAATACAGATGTGCTAAAAGTCACAACAATCACTCGATACGGTCACTTACAGCCCAAGGATCCGGTGCGGCCTGGGGAATCCTCGGGAGAAGGGGACGTAGTAGGGCTGCCCAGCCCCAATGGGCCTCCTTGAACATACGTCAGCTCTCGAGCCGATATACATTCGGGGCGGCAGGGTAAGGGCCACCCAGGCCGGGAACGGGCGTGGGATATAAGCGGAGCTCGCCACCGATATCCCTGCCCCCTCCAAGCCCAGCTAGCCCAATGCCTGCCCTCCCTCGTCGCCTGGCCTGCTCGCCGCCGCCCCTGCCAGTGCAAATCTCACCTGCTCCAGAGACTGCAGGGTCGGTCTGGAGGCAGAGTAATGGCTGCTGACCTCCGCACCGGCAGCCCTTACTCCCCGGGTGCCAAAAACGCACTTTACGGTGCTTTTACGGCACCCAGTGCATGCGGAGCTTGTGCTCTGCAGGCAGAAAATTACGGAGGATTGCTCCGTTAAGGAATATACTGTATTATATCCTTGATAAGATCACACCTTTAACTGTCTCTCACATATATCCTTTTATCCAGTTCCACAATTTACTGATTTATCAAAACACATTATTTCATTAGGTTGTATCCTAAGAAAGTTAGTCATGACTATAAGCACCACTAAAATAGAACGAGACAAATTAGACATGACTAACTTCAGTGCCGTTGAAATTGAATGAGACGTAAGAATCCTAACTTTCTTAGGATACAATTATTATTTGTAGGTAATTGGTTTTCCTAACATTTGAGAGGCAAGAAAATATTCCAAATTTAAGGCAAAATTGAGTAACAGCCTTCATATTAAAACATATAAGTAGTAAAATTGAAAAAGTATTGAACAATTAACACAAATCTTCAGACTATTTAGGCCTATCAAGTTTTCATTCAGTGATTAGTGCCAAAGTGACACTCAGGTTTTTTTTTATCTTAGATGTTTACCATATCAACACCATGTACTCTAAATTCCCCAGGGATTCCTTAGTGTGTTAACAAAATCTTCATCAGCCATAATTCCAATACTTAATCCTTCATAATAATCCTCAAATTCAGAAAATGAAACTTCATTGGGAATGCTACAAGCATCCTGCAGTGTTTCTAAAAATGAAGATTTAATTTCTTCCTCTGTTGCATTACCTGTTAAAATATTATGTATTATTAAACACTTTAGTAAGCATGCCAAGAACACCGTAGGTCAGAGAAAGTAAAACAAAACTTGTTGAGTCTGTCCAATATTCACTACAAATTTAACATAAAAGGATTTCCTAAGTGAAACCTTAAGGATACAAATTATGGCAGGAGGCTCAAGGGGAATCTTAGGAAGGTGATTGACCTCAGTTTTAGGCTACAGTGTACAGCAGAAGGATGATAACCAAGGCAATCTATTTTAGGTCTGTGATACAGATTTGAATAATTCTCGATAAATATACATAGAACACCATTTTGGAAGCTGGCAACCCAAACTGGTGTGTGCATAATACAATCATCAGTCATACAAATTCTATATTATGGAAGAATATGCAAGATCACAGTCTTTATTTTCTGGACTAATTAAAATCAAGAAAAACAAATTACAGCTACCCTGGATCTGTTTTCAAACACAGATTACAATCAATATTTCTTATTTCAGAAAACGTTGTCAAGACCACAAAGCACAAATCAGACTTTTGCTGCTGATAGAGGAAAGGAGTAGGCCAAGTCATTCTTTCTGGTCAGTCGATAGCCCTTTTATCAAAGTGTGACGTGAGCCATTAACAATAAAATCGGAACAGTTACCCAAAAGCTGCAAACACCTCCCGCACTCCCCAGGTGAAACTCAAAATGGGCCAGACAACAGGGTATCAAGGCATCTACTCCGTTCACTCCCAATCAATATAAATTAACAGTGCAATCCTGTGTAACCTTGCACCGGTGTAACAGCAGATGCAATTACACTGGCATAAGTGCCCTTACATCTACTGTTACACAGGATTGCGCTGTACGAGGCTTTAAGTCCTCTGCTTGAATTGGTGGAGCAAGATTGGGGTTTATGCCACAAGGGTTCTTCTTGGTAGACTTTCTTGATTCTTTCCAAGTAAATTGTGTGCGCCCAAGCAAGCCAGCTGCCACACGACACAGAGACTCCTATTCAAATGTTTGCTCCACGTTCAGCAAGGTTTCACCAGAGTTTATTTTAGAATCACCACACCACAGAAAGTTCTGTATGTATTTCAAGCATATTCCTGGACATTTTGTCCTAGGGCACTGTTTGTATTGATGAATACGGTGCAGATGTGTACATGTACCTGATGAGGCTTGGCTCAAGGGGGAAAATGATGCTTGAAGCTGTCCCCAGTCACTGCTGCCCGTCCCCCCTCCCCGTTTCAATGCAACAATGGTGGGGGCAGGTGCCACTGCCTTAGTCCGCCCACCTCCTTCTCACTTGCGAAGGAGGCAGCGCAGCCAGGCAGGCTAAGAGGGCTGTGGCAGCTGCTGCCACCTCTCTCCCCCTCGCTTGAGGAAAGAGGAAAAGGCAGCGGTGGTGGTTGGGAATCACTGCCACTGCCTCCCCCAGTTTACCTGCCTCCACTGTGCTGCTTTGAAATAGAGCGGCAGGCAGAGCAGGGTGGAACAACCAACTGGAAGAAGCAAAACTGGGGCGGTACTTCTCCCAGTTTCCTTGCTTCACCCCACTCTATTTCAAATCATAGAGCAGCAGCGCCAGAAGAGGAACATTTGAGGGAGCAAATGAGGGCTAGGGGAGGCTGCTGCAGGGGTGACTGACGGGCGCAGGATGCCACCTGTGGATGCCATTTGAGGGGTGTCGTTAACAGGATGCCATTTGAGGGACCTCACCTCTCTGCATCCATGACAGGCAAACTCGGCCACCACACGTTTTGGCTGATCTTAGGAAGAAGTCATTATTTGCAGCCACCCCAATGCACAGAAGATTTGGGGGACAAGAGAGATAAGCCTGGGAAAATTCAAAAGTAACAAAAGCTTCTCGTCACTTGTAAGTGCCACAAAAACATACCCCAAAGTGAGTAAACAACCCTGCCCATATCTGAAGTTCTACAGAAGTCGGGCTGCTAGGGGTTGCTCTCTCACTTGATGCTACGTATTGAGAACAGTCAGAAGCAGTAAGCCTGGTTGTATACTTATGGTAACAAGACTCACCAGCAATTACTTTCTTATACATTAATTACCTGTTAAGACTTGAGGATGTTTCCTGGCACAATAACATTTGCTGATATTTGCCATAGGCACACTGCCAGTTTTGTTGTAGTCCAACTTCATATAAGCCTAAACAAAGACAGTAATCAGAAATGTGTAAACGTGTGGGAAGAATAAGTTAACAGATTTATCTACGTATGGTATTTTTAGCCACACGAGGATGAACGAGTATTAATATTAAAAAGTATAAATATCACTGGTTTTTTTAAACCCAAACGTCAGAAACGTAGATTTTTTTTATTGCGTGAACTGGGTTCGTTTAGTCTGGAGAAAGGCAGAACAGAAACCAAAAAGGAAATAGATACGCTTAACCATACTAACTTTGCAAGTGTTTATAGCTGGCCACACTGTGCTGTATGGGCTCTTTCAAGAAAATATAGGTATTTCATGCCCAGAAGTCTGTTTAGCTTTTTTTGGTCAACACTGCCAATTCATTAACACATTCTTCTGGCTGTTAAATCAACAGTAAGGTATTTTCTCACTGACTCACTTCTTTTCTCTCTCACTGACAATTTTGTTCAGATGACCCAGAAAGAGAATGTCCTTTTCTCCTAAAGCTCTACTGGATTTATACTGTTAAAGCAGTAGTTCTTTTTTTCCGCATAACTACCATACTTAAAACTAGTAGGTTCAAGGACTCTACAAGTAAACATCAAGAAAAGTATCTTCATTTTAGGATGCAAAAAGGTCTACACCCAAAAGAGGCACAAGGCCTGTTAAAGATTTGGCTGGTAATTTCAGAAACACAAAATTCAGGAATCCCTCCCCACTTCTGCATGTGGCTACTAAAATAAACCATAGCTACTAAAATAGGTGCATTTTACAAATTCACTGAAAATATATCAAATGCTATCTGTGCATATTCAGAGGTAGTAGCTCTCTGGTTACCAGCAGCAGAGATTAAAAGAAGGGGATGTTTCCTATCTGGGCAGCAACAGGGGGAGAGGATAGTGAGGGTCCCTCCACTGGTCTGTCAAAGTTGCCATTTTGTGTTCTCTCTTTTGTGTTCTCCTACAGCCATTTACTCCAGATTGCAGCAGAGAGAGGGGTTGTGTGTGTTTTTTTAGTGTCCTTGCTACAGGGAACTGTTTTCTCACTCCTTTGCTTTGTAAACTGCTTTTATAACTTTTTGTTTAAACGTGGTACAGTATATAAGTATTCGAAAGAAACAAATAATTCCAGTTTGTGCAGCTTAGGAGCCTGTCCTAAGCAATTCTGAATTTAGCAATTCAGATAGATTCCTAAACTAGACAGAGTATTGAGAAGATCAAGCAAAGCTTACACCCCCTTCTCACATTCCTCTCCCCACTGTCTTCTTAGTTCTTTTGGTTCAGTCTCCTTCACACCACTATCATCTTCTCTCTAAGACTTCTTTATTGCATTTCTGCCCTTCACCATACAGTTCCAGAGTAGCTCACAAGATAAATAAATCATATACGGTAAAAACGAACAGAGAGCAATTTCATTTGCAAGGAGCAGCAGTCTTTATTATTTAAATAATTTATACCCCGCCTTTCTCCCACAGTCAAGGCACTCAAGGCGGCTTACAATACAGATATAAATTTAAAAACATTAAAAATATAAAACATTAAAACAGTAAAACAGACCCCAATAGACCACACAAAACTGATTAAAAAATGTGATTCATTAAAAACGCCAGCCCATTATGTCAGCAATCGAAGGCCATCCTACATAAAAAGGTCTTTAGTCAATCCGAGAGCCTGGTAAAATAAGTTACTTTATAAACAGCTTTTTGAAAGTGGGGAGAGTGGTGGTTTCTTGCATCGCTCTTGGTACAGAATTCCATGTGTGTGTGTGTGTGGGGGGGGGACACCACAGAAAAAGTCCTTTCCCACGTGTACATCACTTGATTCACATGGGTAGGAAGCAAGAACTCAACCTGCTTGAACAAAAGCTAAACTGTTTCTCAACATTTGACACCTGGCCCTTCCACTTCAGCACTTACAATGCCCGTAAACATATTGTGATGTCAGTTCAGCTTAATGATCACCCTGGAGATGTACACATTTGCAACCAGGAAATGAGCAACAACAGGCAATTTTTAGCCTATGTAATGTTTCTAAGATAAAAACTTTCAGTCATTGCCAGAATAAGCTGGATTCTAACCATTCTATTGTTTCAGATAGTGGAAGACTCTCTCCATCATATGACAATTTCTTTTTACTATCTAATTAGTAATATGACGTGCGTGATGCAATTTAGTAAGACCATGACCTAGCAATATTTATCTTCATCACACCTCGTTTTTTACAGATGGCAAGAACAGTTGCAGAACTGGCATAACTTTAGTGTAATGTACCTGAAGAGTAGTACAGAATCCAATCCACTAGCTGATAATACAGTAGGTATCAACTAATACAAAACTTGTTACCACTAAATGTTGGCTGCAGTCCCCAATGTATTCACTCTTCAATAGTCAGTCAAAACAACTGTTTTAAAACACAACCACCACTGATATTAAAATTATGTAAGATTAAAACCCAAGTTAAGTAACTTTTTATTCTAGTGTCCATTAACAACATTTTAACTGCAGAAATATCAGGTACTACATAATGCTTAACAATAAAACAATGCAACCCTATGTATGCTTACTCAGAAGTAAGTCCCACTGAGTTCAATGGGACTTACTCCTAAATTCATACAGAATTGCAACCTAAATGGATTCGTATTTTTCACTTATTTGTTGATCAACTATATAATTAAAATAAACTTACTTTTCTAACAAATGCTTTCCTATATTCATTCATTTCTCCAAGAACGGCACGGGTAAACTCAAGATAATCAACTTCATCATTATCGTTGTCATGAAGTATTAACCACAAAGACTCAAAATCCTACAATTTAAGAGCTTCAGGTCAAATGAGCTGCAACTCAGAACATGGGCATAAACGTAAGATAAATCCTGCTAAATAATGGGGGGGGGGGAGGGAAAAGCCATTGCTTGAATATTCATTTGAATACTGTGCAGAAGAAAGCAGATTGCTATCAGTTACTCCAAGAATATATCTGGGTTGTGTGATCCAGTCTATTTTTGATAGGTCACAATTGTATAAACGTTTTCAGTTGAACATGGTGACAGAAAAGCTCTTTTGGTTATAGTTTTGTTAACCTACTTAACTTCCAAATTAAACATGGATCCCAAGATTTCCATGGAAGGAGATTGTCATAATCTCATATCAGAAAAAGGTATCCCAGAGAGTTGTCACATACCTATTGCCTCCTTACAACTCCAAACTCCCTTCCAAAGTGAAAGACAGACCTAAATATTCAACAAATGGTGGCAATTAAGTACCATAACCTCTGGCAGGTTCCTCTGTCTAGAAACCTGCCAGATGGTCGCCACACACACAGTCAATTTTTCCCAAGCACCAAAAGGGTGCTTTCTACCCTGGCAGGCAGAGACCATTGTAGATGGCTAGTGGCAGCAATTTACCTTGGAAAGGAAAGAGGAGCAGTTTCTAGTTAGAACACAAGACCCTGTGAAGATGGGAGTCACCATACTCCCTAGAAAGTAAACTGACAACAACATACCTCTTCCAGCACTTCTAAATGAAACACTTTCAGTGCTTGTTTGAAGTCTGCTTTTGTAAGAATTCCCTTTTGTTTTTTGTCCAGTTCCCGGAAGTATTTTCCTAATCCTGTTACAATGCGAACTCCTCTTTTACTTAGTTTTTCTTTTAGCCCATCTGTGGAAAAGATAAAAAAATATGTTGATGGTCATTTCATTTGTTGGTGTTGATTACTGTTTTCCAAAAAACTTACAAAGCTGTCTTATACTAAGCCCATTATTGTTCCATGTAGCCAGTACTGTCAACTCTCCCAATGACTCAAGAAGGGATCGTTCTCAACCTTGCTATCTGAGATGCTTTTCATGCTGAGAATTCAACCTTGGAACTTCTGCATGTTAAGCATGTGCTCTACCACTACTATGAAAACTGATGTAGCTGCGCCACAAAGGCTTGCGCTGCCTCCTGCGGCGGGGGATGTGACAGTTTAGGAGGCTTGGGAGAGGTATGGGAAAAATATTTCCCCTTACCTCATGGTAAGCCTCCAGCTTGCCAATGGATCTCCTTGAACCTGCGCCAGCTGTTGACCTGTCACAAGTCCAAGGAAAGAAAAGGAGCATGTTGGGATGTGAGGAGGGGGGATAGCATATTGGTGCAGATCGCATGCACCAGCACACACACACACACACACACACACACCCTCTCACCTCCATCGTGCCCCCCGCTGCTACCGTACCTGGTGTGGCGGGGTCCATTGGCAGAGCTGTGGCAGCACTTGCAAAATGGCCACCAGCAGAGCGCTGCTCGCTCAACTGGCAGCCATTTTGCAACAGCATAGGACTGGGATGCCAATGAAGCTGTTCTGTGAGAGACTGCAGTCTAAATGCCATGAAGAAGATTTTTTCCCCTCAAAATGCAAAGACATACAAACTTTAAAGCAATGGGTATACAAACCTTGAACCTTCTTAAAAATACTCATGTCAGCACTTTCTTGCTTGATAGGAGGTTCCTCTTTCTCTACATTAACAGACCTATAATATACGCATTCATTCAACAGCCACATTACACATAGTAGAAGTTAACTTTCACAAATCAAATATTTCACCATATTGCTTTCCACAACAATGCTAGAAAAAAAGGAAACTTTGATATGCAAAATGCTTTATATCAGGTGAACCTAATTAAAGCATGTTGAATCAATTTGTTAAAAAGTGCAGAGATGACACCTTGCAAAAATTAATATCCTGAGTTACATATTTTCACTCACCATTAGAAGTTGGTCATTGCCCTCGGCGAGTACAAGCGAGTCTTAGCCTTCCTCCCAACTCTGGAGATGCTGAAGGGGTGAAGAAGTCATTCTACCTCTGCAAAGCAATCCCCATCCCTTTCGCAGTACCACGGTTGGAAGAAAGGCTGGAGGCTGTTTGACCACTGCATTGCCAAAGTGTTCAGAGCACCTGGAAGCCACAAGGCCAAGCTGACAGCTCCCCACCACCAAACTTTCCCTCTCCAAACTTTGAACTGAGGAGGGAAGCAAGGGTCTGATGCTGCACAGGCTTGAGTGGAGGCACAGAAGGAGGTCAGAGATACAGGAAGGGGCAGGATCCTAACAATCACAATTGTTGACTTGGCTAGCAAGGTCACATAAAAATTGTGGACTGATGGCAATACAAGAGATATATTTTTAATGCCTGAAAAACATTCAGGGTTGCAAAATGTCAAGGCAGGTAGACAAGGTTAGAGATATTATCATTCAGTGGCATCTGCCTGGGCCATACTGTTAGAACATAATCTAGAAGATTATGTTTCAAACAGCTGCCTACATTGCCATTCTGTTCACATACAAAACGGTCTCCTGCCAGCCACCAAGTCCTATTAGTTTCCAAGGTTTTAAACAGGACAACCAGTCAACTGTTTTAAGAACATGAAGAAAGAAAACCTCTGAGGGACAAACCACCACCGGGTTTTTTTTTTGGGGGGGGGGGGAATTTAGGTTCAGAAAACAACACTAGTGGAAAAGGTTAAACAAAACCTCCAGAGCCTCTTCTTCTACCAAAATAGAGGCCCCGGGGGTGCTTTAAAATTTAGGCCCGCGCACACGCACACACACAGATCTGATCATGGATCTTCTGTGTCACGCGGCTTGGCCCTTCGCTGCTAAAAATCTGAAATATTTTTTCCAAGCCCAGAATACATACTTTTGAAAATACTGTTGTGACAAGCATGAAACACTGATAAGAAAGAGATCCTAATTATGCCACAAAATCATCTATTTGTAGTTACAGTGATGTTTTGAGCAGTGGCAGGGCAGGAGATTTAGCATTACATTTGGGAACTACTACTGTAGAATGAAATTTTGAACCATTTGTACATACTTAGCGACAGCAAACATCACTTCCCGTTTTGTAAACTCTCTTCATAGGTGTGATACAACATGAACTCTCTTATCCAAATTTCTGTTTTGAGAAAGAGAAAACCTGGCCTGCTGCTTTTGTCCGAACTGAGACTGCTGACAATTCTGAGAGTGAACAGTCATCATAACAGCTGTTCAAAAGAGGCCTGATCCACGGAGAAATGAGGTGTCCACAGACAGGGAAAAAACACTGGGCTGCTCCAGAGACAATCCAAGGATGCTTTTGTGGCATGTTCTACATTCAGAAGAGTCAGTCACAACAGCTGACAGGATTCGGATAGGGAATAGGCAGCAGAAGGCAAAAGGCAAGCAGTAGCCAAGTAACCACTTGTGAGAATTCAGGAGGCACTGGCGTCACCCTAGTGACGCCCCCGAGTTCCCCCCCATGTAACATTCGATTTTTTGGGGGGGCGACCTGGCTGTACCCTGCCCCGGGTGCCCCCCCGCCCCTTCGCGTCGCCCTCTGGACACTCCGAGGCCGGCCTGGGAGCCGACTTCGGAGCGTCTGGCCCGGCTGGCGCTCCAGGGCCTTCTGAAAGAAGGCCCGCTGCGTCAATACGTGAACTTTTACTGTTTTCGCGCATGCGCAGACCGGTTTCGTGTCTGCGCATGCGCGAAAACAGTAAAATATCAGTATTGACGCAGCGGGCCTTCAGAAGGCCCTGGAGCGCTGGCCGGGCCGGACGCTCCGAGGCCGGCTCCCGGGCCGGCCTCGGAGTGTCCGGAGGGCAACGGAGGTGACGCGCGCGGGAGGTGCGCGCGTCACCCCTTTGCACGCATCACCCCGTAGCGGCCCGCTCCCGTCGTCTCACGGGAGCGACGCCAGTGTCAGGAGGTCCCTTAAAAGCAACAGTACATGCTATTCAGCCACAAAGTTTTTCTTGCTCCTAGTTACTCTATCCATCCTAATTTGCCCTGTCCAAGGCTTCTCTCTTCCCCTTCCTCCCCTCCAAATAAACTCCAACTACGTTTACTGCTGATCCCTGAACCTTAGGCCTGCTAAGCTATCTGGGAAGGCCCAGAAGGAGAAGCAGGCTTGGTAGAAGGCATGCCGTTTCCAATACAATGGCAAGCTCAATACAATGGCAAGCTTTTTTTTCCTTGGGCCAGTTTTAGGCTGAATCCTGCCCCCCCCCCCAACTGTTTTTACCTCTGTTGCAAAAAAAGATACAGTACTCATATCTTTTCCTTTCAGGGTAAAAACCAACATGGGGGAGAAATTATCATCATGAAATGGCCCAAAGGGAAAGATCTAAGAGAACCCCTCTACACCACATACCAGAATCCCCTTAACAAGAAAACAATCTGTAAAAAGTCTCACAAAGCTAGACATAAACATCTACTTCTACATTAAGTTCCCTTGTTTTTCTGGAACCAACTTTAAGTGGATGATTGTGAATTTCCACTGCCATAGCGAAATCAGAGGTGACTTTAATCAAGTCACTGGCCTCGGTATGCTTCTTTATTCCCTGGATCTCGCCCCTTCCCCCTTGACCCACAGCACAATATTTACAGGAAAAAAGAGAAAAGAAATTAAGGCCAATGACGTGATTAAAGTCACATCTAGTTTGGCTCTTACTAACTGGGATGGACACTGCATCCCCCTAATCCAGACCTGGGCATTGTATGGCCCCGGGGCCACAACCGGCCCTTTGGCTGTCCCTGACCGACCTGTGTGAGGTTTAAAGGAAGACACGGAACAGCTAATTAAGGTAAAATAACCCCCCCCCCCCCAGCATTCTCTTACCTTCATTAGCTGCTCCATGTCTTCCTTTAACAGACGCTATAAGCAGCATTTAGGATTTACTGATTTGATCTCCTAGCAGTCCAAGGGACTATCAGGAGTCTTCTCCAGGACCACAGGCTGAAGGTCAAATATTTTGGCCACCTAATGCGAAGAGAGGACTCTCTGGAGAAGACTCTGATGCTGGGAAAGATGGAAGGCAAAAGGAGAAGGGGAAGGCAAAGGATGAGATGGTTAGACAGCATCACCGATGCAACGAACATGAAATTGAGCAAACTCAGGAAGATAGTGGAGGACAGGAAGGCCTGGCGGGATATGGTTCATAGGATCACGAATGGTCAGACACGACTTAACGACTGAACAACAACAACAACATGCTGCTTATAATAGGCATTCAGTCTATTGGTCCGGCCCTCCACCTCAGTCCCAGTTTCTCATGTGGCCCCTTGGGAAAATTAATTGCCCACCCCTGCCCTAATCAGGTAACACATGTCTGGGAAGAACAAGTAAAAAACCCAAACCTGAACACTGAACAGTATAGTTTCTGGCTTTGAACATATTTTCAAAACAGGAAATGAAATCTGATCAGTTAGAGTAATTCCACTTACTTTAGAAAAGCTCTAGCAGTCTCATCAATATCTGTGACACGGATTGTAAATACTGGTTTCCGTTTAATGTTTTCCGGAAGGCCAGGATGATGAAAGCTCAAAAAAGTTAGGTCTGCTCCCTACGAGCAATAATATAAGAGTGATTTTACAAGTATTACTCTATTTTTATTTTAGCCCACAAAATATATAAAACCCAGTCACAACTATCTTCACAGAGATGAACTACTTCTCAAACGTTAGACTTGCAGGAACTAGAAAGCATGAAGATTTGTGACCAAGATGCAACAATAGACACATGGTGAAATCCACCGTAAACTTCGGGGCACTCTGGCACCGGAAGGTGTTTATGGCATGTTTGCGCCGACTTGGGAGTAAGGGAGGCTGAGCATGCGGCTGGTGGCGGAAGGAAAGTCTCTGTCGCCAGCTGCGTGGGCGGTCTGGCCGGTGAGGAAGGGGGGCCATTGGGCAAGTCGGCCCGGGAGAGGGTGGGGATGGCGTCGGCCATATCCCCGCCCCTGCCAGGCCGGCTTGGCCGTTACACAGCCTCCTCCAACTTCCGCCAGCTAAATAGCTAAAAATCCGAGGCCGATGGGGCCGGCCCTGGTTTACACCGCTGCTGGATCCTTACACAGGATTTGGCTGACAATCCACTCACTAGAAAATAAGCCACGGTGACCACAATGGACTTACTTCCAAGCAAATATGTAAAGGATTGGGCTGGTAAGCACCTTCCTCCCTGTAATAACTTAAGGGAAAATATATCTATACCGAGTAATTCAGATCTTGAATAGAGTACATATTGTGTGGGCAACATCCTTCCTATATATATGTGCCTCCCCAACGCTGGCTCTGAAGCTGCACGACATTTATGGTGCTAGATTGCAAGATCCGCTGTGTAAAATGCTCAATAGGACTGGGTCCGTAAGTTATACATTTAGTTCACAGCGCCAAAATTCTGCACCCTACAATAAAGCAGATTTCTAAATTCAAAGGCAATTTTGACAGCTGGATACAGAAACAATCATTAACACCAAACCAAATAATGCTCCAAAGCACTGTGTCAATGAACAAAACTCTTCTATCATCATCATCGTCACTAACAAGGTACATTTATTTTCTTGAATTTTGAAAGAAAAAGACTTCCTTTACAAATAAAACTAAAATTGCTCAAGAGCCTAAAATGTATGAAGAAAAAAAATTGACAGAAGACATGCCATTAGATTTTGCAAAATCGGTTACTAAAAGGAAATAACCATTAAGAAACAATGCAACTATGATTTAAGTTAAATTATAGAAGCAAGATACAGAAATATGCTCAATTATTCCTTCCTGATTGCAACTGATTGCCCTCTTGTGGGAAAAGCAAGTCATGCAGTCTTGGACTGAAATTATTTACAGTACATTTTATTCAACTAAATGACTCACAAACTCAAGATTAAGGTGCACATGCAAATATACCAAAGGCAGTTAAAAAGATTCATTGTTTGGAAATAGCCCTGACGAACTAGAGTAAAACCCTTTCCAACATTATTTTGGTTGTTGACCTGGAACATCCAAAGCTAAAATTTCAAAACATATCATCAAAACACGTGTCAGAAGTAGTCCAAGATTTTTGAGTCCTCGAGAAGGGGTCCCTCATGCCATCCTTGCCCCTGCTGCCTACCACCATAGCCGCCATCATCCTCTGCCTAGCTCATAAGAGCATAAGAAGAGCCCTGCTGGATCAGGCCAAAGGCCCATCTAGTCCAGCTTCCTGTATCTCACAGTGGCCCCACCAGATGCCTCAGGGAGCACACAGGACAACAAGATAACCTGTGTCCAGTCGCCACTCCCTTGCACCTGGCATTCAGAGAAAACCTACTCCTACAACCAGGAGGTTGCTTATGGCTTGTAACCTGTGATGGTCATTCCCTCCATGAATCAGTAACACCATGTGAAGACCACTACTACCCCTACTTTGACCTCATCCTCAGTGTGTTGCATTTGGAAAGGAAGGCAAGTGAGGAGAGTGGTGGGCAAGAGCAACACTCCAGGCCACTCTAGGCCACCACTCTACTCTCTTCCTCTTCGGTTCCATTTCCCTTTCCAAATACAGTGAGCAGAGGGCGATGTGGCAAGAACAGCCCCTGCTAATCTACCACCTGAGGCAAGGGCCTCCATAGATCTGCATTCCAGAGTGGCTCAAATCCTCGATCTACTAGGTCAAATCCATGATAAATCTTTGAAAATATGAACACTGGAAAATTGCAAGGAAAGCATTAAGGCAAAATATAAAGATCAAGTCTCTGCACTTACATTTACAGAGAGACTCTAACCCTTTAATACGAAAGAAACATTATTATGACGTCTACAATACAATACTTACAACATAGAAGTCGTTAAGACTGTATTGTTTTCCTTTTCTTGATCCACGCTGATGACTATAAACTCCCTTCTGAACGAAAGGTAGAGCATTTGTTCTGTGTGACATTGAAAACAAAACAAAGCTTTGAAGTGCCTTCAACTAAATATCAGTGGCTCAATAAAAGTCTGAAGAAACATTTCCTAAACCACATACCTATTTTTACCAAATTGTCGATACTCATATATAGTTAAAGATTTGTCATACACGAAGAAAAATCCAATCAGTTCTCGACAAGCATCACGTCCATTTCTAGAATAACAGAATTATTTTTTTAAAAAAATAGTTTTAGTAGAATCCATACCAACCACACATGAAATATATCACAGTTCACAGACACCTGCTGGCCTACAAATGGTCCTGATTCTGTAGTAATGCTGTCAACAGTGTGTCAAAACTGGTGTGGGCATTTGGTTGGTCTTGTTACCTCTCCAGTCTCCTGCTAGCAAAGAAGCCTTCACATGAACCCCAGTTTCATAGCTCTTCCCTCCCGTAGCTTGGAATGAGTGGCCAAACATGTTAGGGGAAGCAAAGATTCCAGACTTATCTAGGTACACAACTCTGAACCCCAGTTGGTTTAAACTGAAGAAAGAGTCAAGCATAAAATAGATTACAAATGGGTTTGAGTGAAGTAGACCAATAATATAAAAACAACATGAAACAGATACAGTTTTAACTGGCCTAAACATGGCAAAATTCTAAGTATTCTTCCTATTGCATCCTGTGTTGCAAGAGCAGCATAAGGTTTGAATGCTTGCATGTAAAGAGGGAAGAAAAGACCACAAGGGGGGAGGGATCTGTCCCACCAATTAGGGATGGGTAGGACCAAAGGAAGGGAAACTTCCTAGTCAGGTGGAGTTTAAATGACAGAGCATGTACTGCATATATATTTCTCACACATACGGTAGGAGACGGCCCACTGACAGGTGAGAATGGGGGAGATTGCATCTCACCTTGCCAGACTACAGGACAATTAACATGGAAATGCCCTGTTTGCAAGGGAGGGGGTGCATGCAACATGAGTGAACTGCCTGGCATGCCAAGTAGGCAACCGGCTGTTGACAGATGTGAGCTAATTGCTAAACTGGAGGAATATAGCAAGGAAGGCTTAAAGACACATTACTTTTTCTCCACAATATGTACATCATCATCTTGAGATTTCTATATTGGTAGATTAGATGCATTATCATCTACCATAATGGTTCCCCAATTCAATAAAAAATAACCAGATGACGTAATTCTTAGGGATGCAGGCAGATCAATCAAGACTTACAATAAATCTCACGTTATGGTGGTTTGCAGAAAATATTTTTGATTGTGAAAGTGACCTTCTGCATGCATATCTCTCTCTCACTCTCACACGCCCCGCAAACAGGAGCAGAGTTCTAAAACAGAAATGGGCCAACATGGCTTTCCAACATCTCCAAGCATTCTGCCAACTGAAAAAAAAAGCCTCAGACACAGCTGCATAAAGAGAGTTGTCGTCAGACAATTTGGCCCACTCTCTTCTCCAGATCCATCTGTCAGTGTCTAGTCAATGTGGGCATTACTTCTTTCATGCCCGGGAAGAGAAGAGTCATAACCAATGGCTTCATACAGTTAACAGATCTCAAGCTGAATAGGAGCCTGGGTTGTGTTTTTTGATAGCACAAAGCATGACAGGCAGAAGGGGACAAGCAGAATAGCTGGATCCTCTGCTGTAGCCCGGCTTCTCCCAAACAGATACACAGTTTTGTCAACTATCTGAGGCTCCACTGGCAGTCTTGGTTCCTGAATGGGTTTTTTCAGCCCATAAAACCGTGTACACAAATATGAAGACAGAACGCTTCACTAAAAGCCTAATTAGAAAGAAACAAAGTATTTCAAATTAAATTGAGGCATACCTTGATATTAATCTACCATCAAAGCGTAACTTGTTGGTTAGCATATTTTCAGTTAACGCTGACCGAGTCCTTATTCTGTAAAAAGAATTCACAATCGTAATTTATGTTCTATGAAAGTAAAATGATAACACTTTGCATGTCAGCTGCTAAAAATGCTTATGGACTGTGAGCTAAGTTGATCATAAAAGGGTTTGGCAAAACCTGAACAATTTTAAACAATTCTACAGGAAGAATAGAATTAGATGTGCTTTTTTGAGTATTATACCCTCAAGTGACTTATTACTCGGTTACCACCCTTTTAAATAGGAGGTACTGTACTAAGCACCCATTTAGAGACCAGTGCTGAAAACGTCTTCCTTAATGATCTAAACTACCCATCAAAATGATCCTGGTGGTTTTCTAAAAAAAACATTTAAAAAATCGCCTTGACTTATGGGAATGTTACCGAGAGGATTGCAGGCTCACTGCTGTAGAAACCATTTCATGGCTGGTTTCTAGTTCAGAAGAAATACACAGTTTCTCAGTCTGTCTATGTTTCTATATATTCCTCCTAGGTAAAGACTAACTAAAGCATAACTGGCCAAAGAAAAGCAGAGGACATGATGAATAGCTAGGAATGAAAGAGTTCAGCATCAACTCTAAAATTGCTCCAAATTCTCTTCTTTGGGCTTTTTTAAAAAATATTTCTTCATCTTAGATGTCAAGCTAATGTTCAAAATGTAAAATTAGTGACAGCGATCCATCAACACTGCCTTGAACAACATCAGAATTGCTCAAAGCACTTACTCTGACATTAAAGATAATACTTGTAAACATCAAACAGTTATTATCTGGCATCTCAAAATGAAGGATATGTCACAAGGACATATCAGCATTTCTCACAACAAAAGCAACGGGTATACAGTGCATAAATTATGAATAAAGCAAAGCATGACAGAATTACAGGAAGCACAAGAGCTGCTGGTTTCTGGTATATGTAGGTAGATTTTGTTATTAAAAGTTTGGGAAGTATTTCTGCTAAGTTGTGCTATACTAAAGTGGACAACATTAACGACTATTGCAAGTACATTTTTAAAAGCTTTGTATTAGTTCATCTCTGTGGGATAATGACAGGAAGTGCTGCTCTCCAGAACAGGACAAGAATACCGGTATTACCCATGCAACCCTCAATAATCACACTTGGGTTAAACTGTCCCTATTTATTAAAGTCAATTACAGAGACAAGATCTGCAGCAGGCAAGGCCTTAAGCCCCTCCCTATTAATTGCGGGCAACTAACTTAGGGGAGACATCGAACGACGATCTATTCCCCAGGATGGGCGTTTCCACTCCGACTCCAAGCTGCGGCCCGTCAATTAACGGCCTGAGCTTCTCAACGGCCCAAGGCAGCTGGACTGCACCAACTCCCCACAAACCTGAAAGCCTTTGAGGTAGCCTTTGCAATCTAAGCCAGAGGGTTCCCCAGCCAACCTCCCTGAGCTGGCAAGCCTCTGAGGAGCGGTACTGGCTCAGTCACCGACTTTTCCCGACTTCGGAGTACACACCAAAATCCCTACTCCTACCCCCCTGGTCCACACTAAACCTGCCCAAAGTGACCACAAAGGCAGAGGAATGAACCACCACAAACCAAAGGTCAGTCTGGGGTAGCTGAAAAAACTGCCCAATCAGCAGGCAGCAAAAAAATCCTGTCCCGCCCTAAATGGCAGCCAGCTAGTCTCAGACTGCACAAAGGAAAGGAGGGATGGGGGCCGAAAGCTGGAGCTAGACTGAGGGGAGATCCTCCTCATCATGTCGACTAAGAGATGGTCAGGTTCTTCACCCACAGGCATGGCATCAATGCGCTGCCTGCAATACCGTGCCTCAGACCTCGCGAGATGAAGCGGTCCTGCACGCAATAAGCAATGCATAAAATGGGATTTATCTGCTGGTGAAAGGACACCAAATAAAACTACGAGATATCATTGTTCTGCACTGTCCAGAGGTGGCAGGGTGGATAGTGTGCCTGCCTGCGGTTTCCAGGGATTCACCCCACCCTCTGCAACCCATAGAACCACATCCCATATCATTCCCAAGGATCCCCAAGCCAACAGGAACAGCCTCGAGAAAACTGCACAAGAGACGAGGGCACAGAGAAGATCACTTGCATACAGAAGCATCGTCGGGGTAGGGGCAGGGGGCCGCGGGCCCCAGGGCAGGGGGCCCCAAGGAGGCGGGTGCACGTGGCAGCGGAGGGGCGTACTTGCCTCCACGACGCATCTCCTGTCCTCCGCGACGTGTCTCATCCACTGCGGTGTTTGGCCCACCCACCCGCCCTGGAGCTCGAACGGCTCCAAAATAGGTAGTAAAACGGGGGGGAGCGTGATTGACATCACGCCCAGGTCACGGGCGTGGCGTCGGCGCCCCCCCCCCCTGATGATCACCACTGCTTGCACAAGCTTGTTGAAATACAACCACAAATTCAAAGACTGCTCTTGTATGAAACAAAGACACTCCAACCCCTAATTTTCCTTTCCTCCATCTTTAAGAACTTGGGTTGCAATCCTCCACACTCTTTCCTGGGAGTAATTTCCATGGAACACAATGGTACTTATTTCTGAGCAGGCATCAAAGGATTGCTATATTGACCATCCTGCTGAATAAGAACAAAAGTCTATCCAGCCCAGCAACCTATTTCCCACAGTGACCAACCATATGCTGGTAGGAAATCCACAAACATGGCATACAACAACAGCCTTCTTCTGCTATTGTTCTCCTGCAAGCGGTATACAGAGTTATACTGCCTCTGAACCAGTACATAGTCAACAGACTCATTCTTGTCCTTTAGAGCAGGGGTGACCAACCTTCCACCATGAGGGCCTCTGTGTTCTTAAGAGTTGGGCAGAAGACAGAATCTTGGCAGCTGCCAGTGCTGATGGTGCTGCTAAAGCAGCTGCACCTGCTGAAATGTCCTCATCTATACAACCATTTAAAGGGCCAGCATTCATGTTGAAAGGTTGGCCACCACTGCTTTAGAGAGGGAAGTTATTTTTATATGGCATCTATAAAGTGTATAATAACTACAGCTTCATAACTACGAGTTAGCGATCCCAGATTTGTCTGGTTCATAGACAGCAATACTATTTTATTTAAAATTTCTACCCTGCATCTGCCACTGTTTGAGGTGGCATATATCATAATTAAAAAACTCAGTAAAATGTAGCAACCGTCTAAAAAGTTAATAAGGATCAGAAACCAACATCACATATGACATGTGTGTGGGGGGGGGGGGATATATACTGTACTGTATGTGGAAAACAAAATTGAAGTGATTTGTACAAGTGGGTTTATTGGCTTATTCTACAGAACACAAAGAAATACAGGTACATCAGTAGAAAACAAAGTTTCATCATGAAACATTGTAAAACATGATTTGCAAGACAAGCTACCACAACAATAGAAACTTACTTGGTTTCATGCAACGTTCTTTTCCTAAAGCGCAGAGGTGCTGTCCTGAGTCCTGGAAGGACAGAATCAGTCTCATAAGTATCAGTATTTCCATTTTGCTCTGGGTCACTTATCACAGCTCTAACTCCAAAAATAAAAAGCAAAACAAAACATGATTTGGTAGAAATGGATTTCTAAGATTTAAATTTAGACTAATTCATGTTCTGACACTTATTTGCTAAGGTAAGTCAATATAATTCAAAAGGATTTTACTAAAAGATCACTAAAATAACGTCCAAAGAACAAATTATTTAATTACAAAGATTAAGATTACCGTATTTTTCGCTCCATAAAACGCACTTCCCCCCCCAAAAAACAGGGGGAAATAAGCGTGTGTCTTATGGAGTGAATGCAATCTTACCTGGGCTTGTGGGGGCTTCGGGGAGGCCTGCACGACCGGAAATGGCCGAAAAGAGCCATTTATCGCCGAACTGAAGATCGGGGAGGCCTGCACGACCCTCTGCAGGCCTCCCCGAAGCCCCCACAAGCCCTGGTAAGTAAAAAAAAAAATCCCTATTTTTAGCTCCATAGGATGCATGCGTCCTATGGAGCGAAAAATACGGTACTATACAGTACAGCTACATAGCATAAATCTTCTATTTAGATACACAGTACTTGCAGATTCTTGCAGATTCTTTTACCTAGATAACTGATCTATCATCACTTGTTCCACTACAGTTTGCTTTCTTCTTTCTGCTGCTACATCCTCCTGCAAAAGCAACCAGCAAACAAAGTAAGATATATATAATTAATTTTCATTCTACTGGATAAGAATAGCTTGAGTGTCTGTCATATGTTCAAACTTCATTCTAAACAATCAGGAACTGTCTCTATTACTTTACCTCTATTTGGAATATTATAGGATAATGCCCGAGCTTAATCTTTGCAACTACACATCTGCCTGCATGCTCCGAAATTAGTGTGCACACACACATTAGGAAAGCAGAATTCTATGCCATTGTAGTAATATATATATATATATATATATATATATATATATATATATATATATATATAATATACAGTATTTATATACCGCCTTTCTTGGTCATTGGATTTCTCTTCTGACTTTAATCCAAGGCGGTGTACATGGGCATTCTGTCCTAACCCCCCTTGGGGGGAGGGTTACAATATACTGTATAAATGTCCAATCTTTCATGAACGGCTACTTTCCAGGTGGTATCCTTTTTGCAGTCTGACTATTCTGCTGGCTGGCACCTCCCACACTCGACCGACAGAGCTAGGAGCTCTTATCTCTCCTCCCGGAGGCTTTCACAGCTTTTTGTCGGTGGAGTGTCTCAAACTTATCAAGTTCACTGGTCTTCGGGCTTACAAGACGGCAGCTCTCCCAACTGAGCCAGACTCTTTGGTACTAGCACAGGCTTTCAAGTAACTGAAGTGTGAGTGTGTGTTATTGATAACTAGCTACTCCTTATTGATAGCTAAAAGTAGCAACAGAAAATAATTCCAATAGCAATGTCATATCTCATAAGCTCTCCATGAAAATTATAATTTATGCACTCAAGCTATAACAGTGATCGTGAAGTTCAGTTTGTGGCATTATCCCTCTAGAACAGGAAATTTCTGTTTTGCCTACCTACATTATAAGCGTATGCATAGCGAGTTGTATCCTACCATTAATGCACAGGGAAGGAAGTTCCAGCTCAGGAATTTCTCCACCCTTCCCAAAACTTCATTCCTGAGGTTTGGGGGACCCTCTGGAGCTATATGGCACACAGAACGGGGGGAGGGGGTTGCCAAGGAAGGGGCGAGTCATTGAACATCACCCTCCACATGCACATAAGTGCCTTCTGTTGGCACAAGGTTAGAATACACATACCACCAATAGATGTATACTGATGTACATGACAATGTAACGTTCTCCAGAAAACTTACAGCTTCTAGTTTCCTTATGCTGTGTTGTACTGTGTAGGGTTTGCTGGTATAGCACTGCTGCAAGAGGGCTTTCTCATCAAGAGCTGTCAATTCATCATCTGATTGGTTTTTCAGCCATAAATCCTATAAAAAAAAAAAAACATAACACTTGTGCATTTGCTACATGACCACTGATCAGGGTGCAGCATTCAGACCACCACTCTTGATGCATTTAAGCTTCATTTTTGACATTTTCCTGGGATGTTTGGTAAATATGCGATAGGTACATAATCTACATACATCTCCTGTACATAACTTCTTCCTCCTCCTGGAATTATGGGTTTAAATTTAAAGTCTCAAAATTCCATCTGACAAGTATATATAGTACTCTAATACATTTAATACAGTTCTCTAAGAATAGGAAGTGGAAGAAACCTTGAAACAGTATTGTGAAGTAGCTGAGCTCTGAGGGGTACAATACAATACTGTGAAGTCCTTGAAGTAGAAGGATGGAGTAGACATTTTTAATTTATAATTAAAAAAAGAAAGAAATTAATGATCTAACAATAAAGGAGCTAGAGTGGGACAACGACTACGACAACAGCATGAAACATTTGTCCAGACCAATTGCAAAAGCTTGTACTTGTTTAATGAAAAACCACCTTTTGCAAGAATGTGGTCTTGCAGGTTTGGAGGAAATTCAAGTCACTATTTATTTATTTATTTATTTATTTATTTTCACGTTTTTATACCGCCCTTCCTCCAAGGAGCTCAGAGTGGTGTGTACATATTTCCACCCCTCCTTTTTGTCCTCACAACAACCCTGTGAGGTAGGTGGGGCTGAGAGATAGTGACTGGCCCAAGGTCACCCAGGAAGCTTCGTGGCTGAGCGGGGATTAGAACCGGGATCTTCCAGGTCTAAGTCCGACTCCCAAACCACTACACCATCCTATTACGTGTGTGTGTGTGTGTGTGTGTGTGTGTGTGTGTGTGTGTGTGTGTGTGTGTGTGTGTGTGTGTGTGTGTCCCTTAATGATGGATGACGATCACATATATGATAGAGGTTCACAAAGTGTAAACAAAGAATTAAAGCTACAGTAAGGTAAAGGTGACCCCTGACAATTAAGTCCAGTCGTGTACGACTCTAGGGTGTGGTGCTCATCCCCATTTCAAAGTCGGAGAGCCAGCGTTGTCCGAAGACGCCTCCATCGTCATGTGGCCGGCATGACTCTCTTTGCTGCAGCGCGTAGCATGCAGCTGGAGTATTGTATTTTAAATGCAAAAAAAAGTCATCTTTAACTCTCTGTGTTTGTGTGTATGTTTCTACCTCCATTGACAGGTAGAAATATTTACACTCATTATGTACACTGTGTTTGCCATTCATTCCCTATTACAACTCCACTGTGTTACACTGAGGACTCGCCTAATGACGGTTTCACTATATGACGGGTTTTCCAGAACATATCCCCGTCATTAAGCGGGGGACACCAGTATTCTGAAGTGGTAACACAAATCAGTTGACCCAGTGCAGTGTTTTTTAGGAAGATTAGTCAGTAATTTCCAATATCAGATTAAGTAGGAGTACTACCTTTTTTTCAGTTATTTTTCTTGGAGATTCATACGACTGGTTGTAGTTTGCTTTCTTTTCGGCTGCTCTTTGAGAATATTGTTTATATCCTGCTTTCATTTCTGCTTCATACTCCTGATACTTCAGTTTGTACGTGTCTGTTGGGGATGGCAAATTTTCTGATATTGTCTTTTGCTCCAACAAAGGAAGCTAAAAGGTAAAGAATGACCAATAGCATTAACTTGACTCCTATTTAAAATATAACTTATCCTAAAACTTAACCTAAAATGTATTTAGTAAAAAGAAAGATAAGATTTGGGGGCATCTAGCAGGAGTTTTTAAATGAGTAATATAAGAAATTGCTGGCACAATTCCAAAATAGATGTTGAAACATTTCATAGCTGTGCACTGACATACTTCTTCTAAAAAAGTGGCTCTCCCCCCCCCCCCCCAGCTTTGAATGCTTTCATTTCCATTATTGGACAAATGCAGAAATATCAATTATTTCATTGTTTCTCAGGACAAAAGCAACACATTTTGAGAATATGCAAACATACAGAACTTTGTATGTATTTCAACAATTTTACCTCACTTTTCTTCTGACCAGGTCTTCCTGGTGTCTGGGTAATGGAAAGAAAAGGAACCATTATCTTAAATAGTAATATTTTTTTAAAAGTATTTTCAGCATAAATATATATTTTTTAAAAATCTATCCCACTCTTCTAGGGACAATCTATCCCACTCTTCTTGACGCCACGTACAACAGTTATTTAAAATCAAACAATACAACTAAAAAAATCAACAAATCATAAGAACAGTATATCATAACTAAAAACATGCTCAAGAAATTAATATCAGATGTTAAAATGAGTAGACTTGTAATCAAAAGGCTAATCATCAAAATAGATGGGTCTTGATCCTCACTTTAAATCCCCCAGGAAAGGAGCTATTTGTACCTCTCAAGGGAGGGAGATCCACAATTGGGCAGCCCAATCCTGTATAAGATACGGCGCCCGGCCTAAAGGTCCGGACGCTGTATCCTATCGAGTTCCCGGGCTGCCTCGAGGCAGCCCAGGAACAACTCAGGGGAAGGGGACAATCGTCCCCTTTCCCCGGTGTAAGCGGTGAGAGGCCCAATGGGCCTCCTTGAACGTACGCGAGCTCCAGAGCTCGTCTACATTCACGCTGGCCAGGTAAGGCCACGGCGGGCCTGAAGAGGGCTTGGGATATGGCGGATCTCGTTGTCGATATCCCTGTCCTCTCCAGGCCCGGGGGCGGCCAATGGCCAATTCCGACCGGGGTAGGCCTTAACTGCTCCGGTGGGTGCAGGGCCGGGGGAAGGGCCACCAGTCGCTGTGCCGGCATCCCTTACTTGCCGGGTGTCACAGAAGTGCTTTACGGCACTTTTGCGACACCCTGCCCTGGGCGAGGGGCTTCTTTACACAGGATTGTGCGGTAAGTGCCACCACTTAAAATGCCTTCCCTCTTGTTTCCACCAGTCACGCTTCAGTGAAGATGAGAGGTAGGACTGAAAACAAAGCCACTGATGTATAAAAGTGCACAAGAAGATGCATGCGGGAGGAGACAATCCTTCAAGTATCCAGGTCATAAGCCATGTAGGGCTTTACATCTTACAACGAGCACATGGGATTGGGCCTGGAAGCATACTGGCAACCAGTCTAGTTGGTAAAACAGTACTACATTAAATTTTCTAATAAGACAGCATGCTTGAAAATATTTCCAATGGCAAACCAACTGACCTGCTGAATACCATGATGATGTGCATAAGGACTTTGTAATGGAGTGCCCCAGCAAATTGTTGAAGACGAAGGTGGAGGGCTAATCTGAGGGTTTCCCATGATGTACGGTATGTACATAGCTCCATCCTGACAAGAGAGAATATTTCTAATACTACCAAATTACCCAAGGGAGAACTTTCACGCACGCACGCACACACACGAGGAGATGGCTACCTGTATAATCCTGGCAGTGGTAAGAATTCTGCCAACATTAGGTGCAAATTCATAATTAGATGCATGGCAAAATAGTAATATGTAATCATGCAAACAGTTGCTGAAATTATGTACTTCAAATTATTATTATTTTTTAAACTCAAACTATTAGCTTAGCCTTGCGATATCTTGGGAAGTATAACCAAACAGAAACCCAGCACCAACTTCATCTAGTCTGTTACTGAATCTATGCTTAGAAGAAAACATGCATTAACTTTTTAGTGTGTTTACAACTGTACTAGTGCAAAAATAAGCTAGGAGCTGGGATGAAGTCACCCCTAAATTCCCAGTTACTTCACTTTTGGTCTAGATCCCTTCTATTTAGCTGGTGGAAATCCAAGGAGGCTGATAGGGCCGGGGTTTACACCCGGGGAAGGGGACAAAGTCGCATGGCGGGGGATGGGATTTCGGCCTTAGTGAGGCTCATCTACACTCCTGGCTCAATTAGACCCAACAAAAAGGTCCTAGGTAATCAAGCTGGACATTCATTATTATGAACTCTGGATGGCTGTTGCCTTCACATGTTGCTGTTAATATACTCTCAATGAGAGATCAAGGGCTTCATTTCCCTTCAGGCACTTCCAACCTTTAGAGCCATAATCAGGAACACTTTGTTAGTGCAGGGTAATCCAAATTATACTGTCACATCAGTCTACTAGAATTTCTGATAGCAGAAGAATAAAAAATGAACAAGTCAATTCAACACAAGAAATGTGTTCAAGCAATCCTAATTGCACCAATTGAAAGCTGCTAGTTGTTTTATCCCAATCTTGGCATAATCAGCATGAAATACCGACTGAAATACTCGGTCTGAAGGACACAATACAACTGTAGTTCACTTCTCATATAACTGTACCTGACTGTACATTCAGTCCTCTTTATTAATTCCCCAGAAGAATCCTCTCAGGATTCCAGGAGAATTAATATTATAAGACAAGTGACAGACAACTAGGGCAGCCAATCATGTTGCAGCATGAGGTCTGGATGTGTTCAGTTCCCATTAAGTGTCACACCTGCATGTTTGTTAAGATTTTTCAGAAAATGGCAAACGATTACCTCATCCTCTGAATCTCCCAACTTCCCCAAGTCTAGGCATGGAACTCTGTAGAAAATCAGAAAGTACAGAAGTTTTCAAAACTTTTCCTGATTTTCAGATAATCCTATATATTTTCCTTGAAAGCAGGTTCGTTTTTTTAAAAAAGGACATAACCTTGAACAAAAAGTTCTTGTCAACCTTATAATAAGAAAAGAGAGAGTTGCAACTGTTTTCATTTTTGGCTGCGAACACTCGATAGGGAAGCTCCATGGGGTATTTGAAAACAAACGTTTGTTCCAACTTTATTCAGACCCAAACCACACATGCAGAAATCCACGTGGTAATGGGCATTCTCCGTGGAATAAGCACATGCTACAAAACTCATGTGTGTTTCCTTATCCTGTGGGTTTCGTTCCACAGAATATCCAAGTACCGCTTTGCCACTCATTGCTCCCCTAATTGAAGAGTTAAGATTCTCCCACGTGGGTTTTTGAATGTGTGGTTGCAAAAGCCATGTGGTTCTCAATATCTGTAAGTTTGGCAGGTGAGACAGCATCCTAGACTGGCTGCAGGGAAAGCCCTTCTTTGCCACAGCTCCTCCCATCCTTGTTTTCGGCATTAAAGGGCAGTTGTCTCTCCCCCTCTGCTAGGACAGATAACACCCAACACAGTTTTGCTTGATCTTTTGCTCTGGACTTAATTGTCAGGGGATACCTTTACTTTTATATGCTGGGGGGGGGGGGGGCAACAGCACTTCAATCCTCTTCCCATTAGAGGGGAGTATGCCTATTCATAAGTAGGTCCCATTGTGTTCAGTGGGGCTTACTCCCAGGAAACTGTGTATGGGATTGCAGCCCAAGTCACAGGGGAGGAGGCTCACAATTTGTCTTGCAAGCTACTGCTTCTCCACTTGCATCAATCTTCTTGCTGAAAGTGCCTGGATTAAACAGGTGGCTTCCTTCCTTCCATCAAGCAGGTCTTCTTTCTCTCCCTAGTCCCCCCCCCCGCCCCGCCGCCACTGGGTTCCCTTCACAGACAGACACGGCTAAAGACAAGGGGAGATGTGTTAGTCGTGATCTTGGGGGCAGCAGCCTGTGGTTGGGATGGACAATTGTGGGAGGCACTGAGCTCCTTTGCTGCTGCATGTGCACAAACAAGCAAAGCTCTGCCTGACCCCCTTGCCAGACAAATGGCAACTTTTGCTCCTTCCCCCAACATAAAGAAAAGGGGGCAGCAGAAAGAGAGTGGCGGGGGGGGGCGGAGGCAGGGAAGGCGCTTCTGACATAGTCTCATCTCACTGTGTTCAGTGGAGCTTATTCCTGGGGTCAGTGGATGGCACAGGATGGCAGCCCAGGCTAAGAGGGCAAGGGGGCACCAGTGGCACCTTTGCTGCAACCCATCTCCACTTGCTCTTGGCTGCCCCACCTTTCCTGGCACACAATGCCTATCTGCAGAGTGAAGAATAAACAATTCCTATCAGGCATGTAGGGTTGACAAGTTTGTAGACAAACAGAAGTGCTTTCCTGATCATTGGAAACATATTATAGAAATGATGGTATCAGATAACAAATACTGGAGACACTATATTTCTCTACAGATTTTTTCCCTCTCTCGTTTCTTGTCTTTTATAGGTTTAGAAATACGATTTTAACAGTAAAATCTATGTGTTTTGCACAAACACAAAAAATTAAGAACAAAGACTTACTCTGCTGGTCGAGGACCACGGCTTGATTGTGTATGTGGTCTCCATCCCTAAAAAAGAATATACAGGCATGGTTTATAAGATTCTTTTCCATACCTGTCAAATTCTGATGCCCTATGAACACTCTGTGCCTGAGCCAGAAGTCTTAAGAAAAAAATTAAAATCAATTTTCAAAAAGTATTTATTCATACTTGAGTAAGTTTTTTTTCCTTTGCAGACAGAGCTGCTTGCCTTCTAGAAGATGCAGCAACACCTTTAACCTCCAAATCCATTTGAGTTGCGTTATCAGGTCAACAAACTGTGAAACAAAAGAAAATTAGTTAAGCCACCAGAAGGAGGGCCTTTGCCAGGCATTGACAAAGTCCAGCCTTGTATTCGATCATTCTTGAAGACCACATTTCATCTGAACACACACACATTCATTTTTATATTACGCTTATCTGCTAAGTTTTTTTTCAACTATCCCATATTTGTTACTGGGTATGCTTTTAAACACACATGAGCACACGGGAAGCCTAATTTGCGGGCTGGGACCCTGTGCAGTGGTGAATGGCACAGCTTAATGGTTCAGTAGGGAAGGAAGAAGGAGGCTAGTGTGAAAGGTGCAAAACAAACTTTTTTGTGAGAATGCCTAACAGCAAATAAAGCAAACATAGAATGAATTCACTCGTGCACATAGAGCACTCACCCAGAAGGGAGGAACATCATAAGCACTAAGCATGCCATCAATTTGACTACATATAAGACAGACAATGAAAGATGGTAGGGAGCTTGCGGATGTGTGGCAAGGCTGAGTCAAAGACCAAAGTTACCAGTCCTTATCTGCTGGATTGAGTCCAATGTGCTGCAGGAGCTGTGCGGCTAGGATGCCAAGGCAAATCTCCTTTAAAAAAGCAGTGTTTAAAGATATGACGAAGGCTTTGAAGAGAGTCCCGAAATCTAGGCAGTAGCCTTAGTTAAGGGAGGGAAACAAGGCAATAGAACCGGAGGAAGGGGCACATTACAAGGCAGCCCACAAGGTGGCTAACCAGCCCGTGCTGGCACAGCAGCTGTGCATGTGCTCAGGGAGAAAGGCTGAAAAGGAGAGGGAAGTGGGGGGTTCCAATCCTGGGTGCAGCTTGGCACAGTGGTCCTTGCATTGTGGCTGGAATGAGGGTAGCCTCACACAGCACCAGAGCGTCAAACACGTGACAGATCGACAGCAAGACGAGAAACCAAAGAACAAAGGCAGATGCGTGCGTAAAGAGAGTTTGCAAAGAAGTTACCTCTAAATAAGTGAACTAATGGAACCTGAGAAACGAAAAAAAGATCTTGTTTCTATTCTGGGACACATTACGTTACACCAAAAAATTGATCATTAGTAAAGAATCAAATGATTGCACCTAGGATTGTTACAGCAAGTCTGCAGTGACAAGATCAGACTCCTATAGGGAAGATACGGTTGCAAAGATGTTCAATGATCACTTGGGCAAAAAGATTCTAGGAGAAGCATCAAAAAGTATTAAATTAGTTTCAGGAAATATGGAAGTCTTCTATATTTTACTGGAAAAGAGTTCTGCTGGCAGAAACTACAGTGAACACTCAATTTAACAGACTTCGGAAACAAGCGTTTTCTGCTTCATTAAAAACCTAGTCGTATATGTTCTATGCACGCTTATCTCCATTTACTCCAATGCATTCAGATATTGTGGACTTTCAACACTCACTGACAGATATCCCTTCCCCCCCAAAGTCTGTTAAATTGAGGGTTCACTGTATGCAAGGATTTAATACACTACTTCATTATCTGAGATATATCATTGCCTTGAGAACTGACTGATGAGAAAAATAAAGGATTAATAAAGGATAAAATAAAGGATAAAATTATGCATGGGATGGAGAGAGTGGATAGAGGGAAATTCTTCTCCCTCTCGCACAACACCAGAACCAGGGGACATGCATTAAAATTGAGTGGAGGGAGAGTTAGAACAGACAAAAGAAAATATTTCTTTACCCAGCGTGTGATTCATCTGTGGAACTCCTTGCCACAGGATGTGGTGATGGCACCTGGCCTAGATGCCTTTAAAAGGGGTTTGGACAAATTCATGGAGGAAAAGACCATCACAGGTTACAAGCCATAAGCAACCTCCTGGTTTTTTTTTTTTTTTTTTAGAAGTGGGTTTTCTCTGTGCCAGGTGCAAGGGAGTGGTGACTGGACACAGGTATCTTGTTGTCTCGTGTGCTCCCTGTGGCATCTGGTGGGGCCACTGTGTGACACAGGAAGCTGGACTAGATGGGCTTTTGGCCTGATCCAGCAGGGCTCTTCTTATGTTCTTATTATGTTCTTATCCTGGAAATATGCATGACATTGGACTAGGATGATACTGATAGAAGGTGTTACATAAGAAAATAATGATCTATTATTGGGAATATGCAACTGTCTTCTTGACTGCAGACCGGTGACAAAAGTGAAATTCTAAGACTGGATAAGAATGATCTAAAGCAAACAGTGGAAAAAGTACCGGTAGGTTTGTGTGCGGTTCTAAGATATGGTTGTGGTGTGAATATAATAACAGATATTATGAAATTGTTTTATATAATTCTTGTGAATACGAGTAGGAGATTAAATTTTTACATTCTCTTTTTCACATTAATAATAAAAAACTTCCACTGGTGTAAGGAGTATGGTATGCTTGCTTTGGTTGCCACATAAAACTCCATCATGCAGAACTGACAAAGAACGTCATCAACTGCAATTTCACATCAACAGCCAATGCCTTGCGGCACAGAGGATATTGCCAGCTTTCTTCAAGACTTCACAGCAGAGCTAGGTGCCTTGGCTACGAAACCACAACCAACAGCTGTTGAAGCTGAAGCTCTTGTATGTTAGACAGTACTACAAGTTTCATCAATGCTAGCGAGCTATATTACAATATAATTCCCTTGGCAGCATTCCCCCCCCCCTTAAAAGTACTGTACTTGAAAACAGAAACATTAGTAATACTAGGAGTTGTGGCCTTCACGTTGAAGTTATGCAATAGTAAAGTTTTGTTTTTAAAACAACCTTCTGTGAAGAAATAAAGTTTATGGGTTTTTCAGCCATGTATATTTTCGAAATTGAAGAAATAAAAGTTTTTCAGATGTTTACACAAACTTGCCTGAAGAAATTCCTTTTTTAAACTGCACACGCTAAACAGAGCATATGTTTTTAAGGATTATCCAAGACAGACAAAGCAATATCTTTAAATCTTCTGCTTACGTTTCCTCCCACACTAGAGGACCTTATCAAAGCAAAAATTAAGAACAAAAACACGGCAGCAAGCCGGTAGATGACCATGACACTTGAAAGACACCACTCCGTTTTTGTAGTTATGATATTTACGTTTATTTTTCATTATTCCCCAGGCCTGTCAGCATATGGGCAGAGTGTACTGGGAACAGCTACCATTTATGGTGAAATTGTTATAGCCCCAATTTGAGCCCATTGAATAGGGTGGGTAATAAAGATATTAAATAACAGCATTGGAGCAGGGACTGGAGTTGC
This sequence comes from Plestiodon gilberti rubricaudatus, assembly GCA_026170595.1. NCBI lineage: Eukaryota > Metazoa > Chordata > Lepidosauria > Squamata > Scincidae > Plestiodon > Plestiodon gilberti. The sequence goes on along the minus strand of JANXHW010000005.1, from coordinate 163,867,793 downwards.
TCATAATGCTCCCAACTGCAAATAAATCAGTTAGGACACTGCTATGCAGCAGCACAATCATAAACACCTTTACTCACAACTCCCAGTCTGCTCCTTTAGTTGTACATTCTGGTACCCGAGTTTAGGATTAGCCTTTTTTGTTTTTTAAAATTAAAATTTGTCATCCTCTATATAGCATCGATTGAAGCACAGGGGTAATTCCAAAGTAATTCCACTACAACATTTTCTCCACAAGAAGAGCATACCTTGTTGCATGTTAGATTTCAGAGGCAGTCTAGATTACAAAGCAGTTGTGCTGCTTTGCCCGAAATTCACAGCCAATCACCACTTCCCAGTAACACACCCACTTCTGTGACCTTTTTGGTTGTAAGGATGTACACATGCTTAGAGTAAGCATCGAGTGCAATAATTGGAATACACTGTGTACACCCTTACTCTCCCCCCCCCTTGTTATTAATAATACTGAACATGTAGATGGCACTTTGAGTATGGAAAGCGCTTGTATTTCGTGCTGTTAGAGCAAGTACTGTAAGCAAGTACAGTACTGCATGACTGCTTGCAGCTGCGAAGCGGGCCGGACTTTCTAGTTTCTACAGTTCTAGTGAGAATTCATGACACACAGGGGCGTCCTCCTGATTCGCAGCAGCAGCAGCAGCAGCAGCAGCTGCTCACGACACTATTCGCTCCATTTCCCAGGGTGGAGGACTGACTCCCAAGGCAGTCTGTCTCTGCCTTGGCTCTCCTCCTCCCTCCAGAATCAGAACCACCCTCGGAAGGGTCCTGCTGCGTCCTGGCAGCCAGTTTGTCGTTTGCTAAGACGACGGGCGAGGAAAGGGCCGTGACTGAGAGCCGGGTGCCGTCGTCGTCGCCTGCTGCTTTCCCCCGTGATGCGGGCTCTTTAACGGGGCTCGGCCTACGCCGACATTTCCTCTCTGGCCGCGTTCCTGCGGTTGCCTAGGTTTCCAGTAAACAAACCGAAACTTCCTCCGCCGCGGCCTTGTTCTCCACGTTGGCCAACGCCAGCGAGGGACGGTCGCGCCCGGGACGGCACCGCCCGCTCGCCCGCGGCCCACCAGAACCAGCAGTCATCATAGTCTCTCACCTCGGCCAACTCAGCACTTCCCAGGCCGGCGCACGCGCGCGCCTCTCCCGCTCCAGTCGCCAGGTGCGGCAGGCAGCAGAAGAGAGGCGCGCTCCCTCCTTTCCTCCGCCCCCCGTTCCGAGTGCAAGGCGCGTGCCCTACTCTGCCGCGCCTGTTTCCTCCAACAAGTCCCACCGTCTGTAGTATTTCCGCCCCCCCCCCCGGTGGAAAGACGCGCGTGAACTTCGAATGACGCGCAGAAAACATGCCCCACCACACGTGCACTTTTCTTCTTCTGAAACTTGGCATAAAGTCAGCGTGCAATGCATGTTCCTCCTGGCTGTAGATCTCCTCCTCTGTTCACAGTCACGCGCAGAGGCGAGACGAGAGAGAGATCCCCGTCCTTTGGCTTTGCACACGCTTTACTACACACCGACAAACAACTCCCCGCCCCGTGTAATGGTTGACTGGGAAGCCAGGCAGACAGCATCACCGGAGGTCCGCTAATTATGGTTGCGACGATTCTATGCACACTTTAACCTGGGACTGGGAGGGAGCAACCCGTGCAAGACAATGGAGCAAACATGCATACGATCGGGCTGCCGCCTCTCAAGCACTCTCCTTCACAGAACGAGGAGCCACTGCAGCCATCAGGAATGAATGAATCCCTAACATTTCTAATGTATCCCACTGTCCAATGGTCAACGGCTGTCATAGTAGCGGCTAGTACCGACGGGTTAAAGAAAGAAAACAAATCGGAATATAAAATTGCAGAAGCCGTCGTGAGGCTAAACGGCAACAAGCTGTCTGGGAATGGGAAGAAGGCAATCTCATTGGGGCTGACTTCGCAGGGAGCCCCCTTGAAACCAGCAGGGCTGACTCGCGGTGGCCCCCCGGGATTGGGCTGCTCTGTGAAGCAATCCAGCAACGTCCATGCAATTCGGGTTCGTTTTGAACCCGTCACTTGCTCAGGTGGGTCCAAAGCTGGTCCTCCCAAGAAGTTCTTTTGAAATAGACCTCGGATGGGTCAGGGAGGGAGAGAGTCCGCAGTGCGGCCTGCTGTCGTCGTCAGCACACACATGCCGGTCTACTCAGAAGTAAGTCCCATTGTACACAACGGTGGGGCAGCTACTCCGAGCCTGGAAGGCGCGTATAGGATTGCAGCAGCTGCCCCCGCCCGGCCAGCTGCACGCACGCGCCGCCAGGCCAGGCCGTTGCAGCCGCCTCGAGGCGGGCGGCTGACACCACCTTGGCCCGTTGGTTGGGGGCCGCCGTGTGGCCCCTTCCACCAGCCCTCAGCGCGGATCGGGGCAGCAGGTGCCGCCGCGACGATGAGGCTTTGGCTGTGGGTGGCTGCGCTGGGGCTGGGCGCGCTGGGGCCCGTCGTGCGCGGCAAGGTCTTCGTGCCCGTGCGCTACCCCTCCATCCGCAACCAGAGCTTCATCAAGGCGTGCCTCGACGCCCACAACCAGCACCGCGCCAAAGTCACGCCGCCCGCGTCCAACATGCTCTACATGGTGCGCGCTGGGAAGGAGGGAACCGGGTGGCGGCAGGGAAAGGGACTTGGAGGGGAAGCTCCGCTTACACCGCGGGGGTAATAATAATAAGAAGAAGAAGAGCAAAAGCGAAGGCCAACCACGCGATCCTGAAGGCTCGGTGGTTGGTTCAATCATGTTGCGCTATTGCTCACTGTCCTGCCGTCCAAGCCCAGAAATGCGAGTGAGCTGCCTGCGAGTGTGGTTCCTCCTGTTGCTGCCGATGATGACCGGTAATGGAGCGAGTTAAACCTGCGCTGCCGGCCCTGATCCCAGAGAAACCAGCTTGCTCAGGTTGCTTCTTCTGACTACTAGGCACTCTGTTCTGATTCACAGCACAATCCTATGCATGTTTACTGGCGTACTAAGGGGTGGTGGTGCAGCAGGCCGCCCCAGGGCGACACGGCATCGGGCCAAAGTGGGGGTGACAAAAGCCACGGCTGTTTAAGCGCTTGGGGGCGACCGTGTCATTAACTTCTCTTCCCCGCAATCACGGAAGAGAAGTCAAAGACATGGCTACCCCCAGCCGCTTAAACAGCCACAGCCTTTGTCGCCCCCCTCCGGCACCCATGTCTTCAGCTTCTTGTCTTCGCTCGTGGGGAAGAGAAGCTAAAGACGCGGCCACCGGCAAACTGGGGCACCCGCATCTTCAGCTTCTCTTCCCCGCGATCGGGGAAGAGAAGCTGAAGACGTGGGCGCCCCACTCCCTACCTCCTGCCTGACGTCAAGTTCCGGGTGGCACCAGGCTGGGGTGTGTGACACCCATCCTTGCCGCCCCAGGTGGCAAGGAAGCTGGGAATGCCACTGATTGTAATCTTCCTATTTATAATGTTCTATATTTGTTAAGAGAGAGAGAGAGAGAGAGAGAGAGAGACCTTGAGAGAGGCCACTGTGTGATACAGGAAGCTGGAATAGATGGGCCTTTCGCCTGATCCAGCAGGGCTCTTCTTGTGTTCTTATGATGCAAAAAGCATCCAAAGAAATAAAGGTAAAGGTATCCCCTGACAATTAAGTCCAGTCGTGTCCGACTCTAGGGTGTGGTGCTCATCTCCATTTCAAAGCCGAAGAGCCAGCGTTGTCCGAAGACGCCTCCGTGGTCATGTGGCCGCCATGACTCTCCTTGCCGCAGCGCGTAGCATGCGGCTGGAACACGGAGCGCTGTTTACCTTCCCGCAAGCGGTACCTATTTATCTACTCGCATTGACATGCTTTGGAACTGCTAGGTTGGCAGGAGCTGGCCAAGCAACGAGCGCTCACCCTGTCGCGTGAATCGAACTGCCGACCTTTCGATCCACAGCTTATGGTTCAGCGGTTTAAGCTGCTGCGCCACCCGCTGGCCTATCCAAAGAAATACCTTTAAATTTTAACAAAACTGAAGATGTTATACTTTGTCCATTATTCAGAGTTGCCTAACAATAGTGTTGTGATAAAAAAAATGTTCATTATACTTCTATATTTTGCAGACCTGGGATTTAGCTTTAGCTAGAATAGCTAGAGCATGGGCAAACAAATGCGTTTTTGATCACAGCCCATATTCTAAAATCCATCCTGATTCAAAACTGAATCCCTATGGAGAAAATTTGTGGATTGGAAGTGCCAGAAGAAGAGATTTCGTTGTTTACGGTCCCATCGGTGCATGGTACAAGGAAGTCAAGTTCTACAAATACAAGGACAATTCTTGTTCAGGTGTATGCGGTCATTATACACAGGTAACTTCTATTCTCAGATAAGCTGCTCAAATAGTTTTTTACATTTGAAGCCAAATATCAAGCACCTAGATAATTAAGATAACAAAAACTATTATCGCAGTGCCATATCACAGACTTCGTATATATGAAGTCGGTATTATATTAGTTCTGTGATACCTTTTTTAAAGTAATTATCTGGGTTCCAGTGCAATGATAATTGCTTGATTTTAAATTGCTTGATAATTGCTTGATAATATTTTCTTTGCACTTTAGATACTTCTTGACTCACCAAGGGAGGTCAAAGAAGCATTTAAGTGGCTTAAAGCTGTATCAGGGTCCAAATACTCAGACTCCTTTATATGACTAAGACCAGGAATCTCATAATTCTCAGGAGGAATTTCCTTTTCAAGTATATTGTTTTCCATCTGACAAGGCTTCTATTCATGTGTGGTTTGATTTCACTATTTAGTGAAACCATCTAATCAGTTACATTCCTCAAGTCTTTACTAACCCAGTGCCCCCCTTTTTTAAAACTGCAACAGTTTTTTGACCACTTATTCTCCTCCATATTTCAAATCATGTAATTATCAAACAGTTAATGAATTAAACTTAATAAAGACTAATAAAGCAGCTTCACAACAAAAATGTCCTAGAAACCTTCACTAAAAACACACTGTCCAAACCCACTTAAATGCCTCTTTGACCTCCCTTGGTGAGTCTCCGGTGTGCAAGAAGAAAGTATCTAAAGTGCAAAGAAAAGATGGGGAAGATTAAAAGGACCTACAAATAATTATTTTTTTACTTCTGAAGATGATTTAGATGAGGAAAAATATCACTGTGCTGATTCAGAAATTATTCAGCAACTAAAGGAAAATTTAAAAACTACGAACAGAAGTAAAAAGCTCATGATTTTGATAGTTTTACCAAAAAGCTGATCCTGTAAAAGAATAGAAAGTGAATTCATGCTCTATAAATCTATCTCTATAAGTTCTGTTATAAATTTTTGGATTCATTTCAGTTTACCACATAATTTTATCAATGTAAACTGTAGAAAAATGGACTTGAGGGGTTTAATTCCTGGTCACTGCCAACAAGAAAATTTAATTTTTGTATGATACCATTGAGATACCATCTTGAAATTTTGACTGATTGACTACAAGACATATACCTTTAAGTGTGATTTTTTTGAAAATTTTACAAAAAGTTCTATTTTTCAAAATTAATATTATTTGAATATTTTTGAATTTCTTGAAAATTTACAATTTTGTCATGTTGTATATCAAATGAAAGCCCTATTCATAAGCTTTTAAACGACACCTGTCCCGTCCCATGTCTGTAGCATTCATCGTTATCCTGTAACTGGCATTTGAATGTATGGTGACAAGTGGATTTTGGCCTTTTTTGGCAATTTTGAACATTCAATATCTCAAAAACGGATGGACAAAAAAATCTGAAAAATGTTTTTTTAAACATCTCATGGTAAGCTACAAATGTACCGAAAATGAGCAAAATCCATGACATCAAGTTCCAAAATGTATTTTTTATTGGTTTTTTTGACACGGAATGACCCGTATTTTAATGCGGTTATCAACAACAACAGCCCTGATCTGGTGCTGCTACTACTCTGGAGACCTGAGGGTCAATGAAGGAGAGTCTGAATTGGGGCCTGGGGTCCAGACGGTTTCCGCTCCCCCAAGATCTTACGCTTCTCTTGTGGGGCCAGCTCTGGAGAGCTCACAATCTCCAGGACTGTGGTATCTGCTGGATCACAGTTAGTCAGGGTGTCGGCTTGTCTTTTTCCTTAGAGGCTTCTTTATGTCTGGGTTTGGCGGGATTCTGATAACTACCCTACTATCCTTATCTCACCCCACCACATGTCCCCTTGTTCCCTATCTGTGCCAACTCTTGTTTGCAATCTCCCTTGCAAGAATCCCTCCTCTCCACTCTCCTATCTCTCTTCTCTGTCTCCTTCCCTATTGCTTCAAGCAATAGTCCCTCTCAGTCCCTGCTCTTCCAGCTCTGTCTTTGATTCTTTCTATTCTGGCTTCTGCCCTCCCTCAACACTCTTAACTGCCCCCACCAAAATGACCAATGATCTCCTCACTGACAAATGTGAAGGTCTCTGTTCAGTCCTCCTTTTCCGGGATCGATCTCCTGCCTTTGAGACTGTTGACGACCACTCTCTCTTGCTCGACTCACTTTTTGTTCTAGGTCTCTGTTATGATTCTGTCCTCAATCGTTTCTCCTCCTGTCTGTCTAATTTGCTACGTCGGTGTTTCCATAAAGATTTTTTTTTCTCGGTTTCCACTGACATCCTTCTGGGCTCTGTTCTTGGCCCCTGGTTATTCTCGCTATATATGCTGTTCTTGAATGACCACATAGAATGTAATGATTTTCAGTACCACCTTGACACTGATGGTACCTAGCTCGCTCTCTCCACCCAGAACTTTCTCCTTCCTTCCTTCTAATCATGCATCTTCAAGTGCTTATTTGAGATATTCATTTGAATGTTTCATTGGCATATGAAGCTCAACAAACCCAAGACTGATCTCCTCATCTTTCCTCCCTCCCTAGCTAAGCTCTCCTTTGCTTGTTCATTCTTTTTATCCCTTGATAGTTCAGAGGTGGCATCCGGGGAGAAACTGAATTTTAGAACTGTTAACTGCTTTTTTTTGCAGGTGGTATGGGATACAACTTATAAACTTGGTTGTGCCGTTGTTTTCTGTCGTGAATTCGGTAAAAAGAAAAATATAGAAAATTTGGTGTGCAATTATGGCCCAGGGTAAGTTAACAAATATTAAAGAGAATTTCCAATATATTGATTTAAATATGTGTTCACATATTGTTCACATAGAAAGTATTCTGTCATGCAGAACTGCATAGTTATTCACAATTTAATTATCTATGTATCTACTTTGGATTTTGTAAATTTATTCACATTTTTATTGACTTCAACAACATCTGGAATACAAAAATGGTACGCTATCCAGTAACTGCCATGTTTAATAATGAATTCTCTGATCTCGAATACCAAAAAATCATAAATAGTTCTCAAACAGCTAAGAGCTCCAGAACATTATACAGTATATGTAAATTCACAGTTGTATTTTCATCACATCTGGATCTCAAGCAAACCACATACAAATGGAACTGACAGCCCAATCCTATTGAGCAGCACTTTCACAAAATGGCCACCGACAGTGCAAAATGGCCATTGGTAGGTAAAGCAGCGGGGGGGGAGGGGGGCGGCAGAGAAGGGGCGAAACTGGGCAGGGAGGGGGACGAACAGGGGTGGGGAGCAGGGCCATCCCTAGAAGCTACACACATGCGTGTAAAATAAAAGTCATTAAAAAAGAAGTGCTTAAAGGTGTCAATTCTAGTTTCATATAGTCTCGCACTTCTGCCGGGGAATAATAGTGAATTGTCACTTTTTAATGTATTATTTCTCAAGAAAAGCAACTTTTGTTAGTCATCATGAAACACAGTAGATCAGTGTTTCTCAAAGATTTCCCAGCGAGACGGGGAGAACTTTGAGTGCTTGCGGGGACAGGGACAGCGGCGTTGGCGATCCCAGGAATACTTGGGATCACCACCACCATGCTTTCCCCGCCCCTTAAGGGAACAGGGGAAGCATCCAGTTCTCCTGGTGGGTTGCAACCCAGCAGCTTGTGAAACGTTGCATTAGATGATATACTATCAGCACATTAGGCATAATTAAAATATCAGTATCATTTATACAGTATAAGGCTTAATCGAGCATCACAGCAGATTATTTTCCAAATGTTATATTCCTAACTTTCACTGCAGCGAATGCTCTTATTAAATCCTCATACTCCAGACTTTCTGCTATTTGTTTTTCAATAGATACAGCTGTACCTCGCTATCCGTGGATTTCACCATCCGTGGATTTCACCATCCGCGGATGCCGAGCCCGGAGGCCTCTTCCACGTTGCGCTGGGCCCACAACCCCCTCCATAGGCCTCTGCGGGCCTCAGAACACGTCTCCGAAGTCTGGAGGGGGCCCCCTCGCAGGATCGTGTAGGACAGGTTATTGGGGCGCAGATGCTGGACTTCAGCATCCGCTGATTTGCGGTATCTGCGGGGGGTGGAACCAACCCCCCGCCGATACCGAGGGACGACTGTAGTTGTACTAGTAATTCACAAAGTTAATGAACTGTGGCCCCTTCTCAATATTTGGCTATTTTGTACATCATATTAGCTGCACCACAACTGAAAACAAGGTTGTTTGGTGTTACAACTGAAAATAAGGTTGCTTGGGCAGTCCCATCATTCAGAGTTCAATCCTATGTATGTCTGCTCAGAAGTAAATCCCATTATAATCGATGGGGCTTACTCCCAGGTAAGTGTGGATAGGATTGTAGCTGGACAGCCCGATCCCAGCTGCTTGGGGGGAAATGGCTTCCTCCTCCTTTCATGGTCACCCCCCCCTCCGCAAAAAAAGTACTGTAGGCTTGCGGGGGGCGGGATTCACTGTTGATGCCTCTGTTGGCCTCCTCTCTGGCCTGAGCAGCTGCTGATGGCATGGATTTGTGGGGGGGGATTGCTTAAGGCCCCCTGCACCCTATGCCTTAAGTCGCTGCACCCTATGGAGTTGGGGGGGCACATGTGGAGACTCGCTGCTCCGTGCGACTAGGTGCTGCTGCCCTGTCCTGCTGCTGGCTTCTCTTGTCGTCTCTGCTTTTGGGGTGCTGGTGGTGGTGAAAGGAGTTGAATTCAGCAGCCTGCTGCCTGCACATGGTAACAAGAGCAAAGTCCTCCAATTGCCAGGCGCAGCTGAGTCAGAGCTCTCCAGTGAGCTCATAAAAGGAGAAATTTAAAAGGGAAATGCATGCTTTGGAAAAACATGCCGTCCGAGTGCAGGGCCCAGGGCAGCTGCCCTACCCAAGGGACAGGGCTGGCAGGGAGGCTGCGGGGGGAGGTGGATCCGGCAGCAATGGCGTGCACTGGATCCTATCCCGTCAGTAGCCTCCCTAGTCCCCCCCTTGTCCCCTTGGACTTGTGCCAGTTACAGTCCAAGAAGGCCATTGCAGAGCAGGCTTATAGAGCCTCCCGATCCTCCACCCCCCCCCCCCCCCCGCTGGATACAGCACATGCTTTTTTGGCGCAGCTGCATCACGCGGGGGAGGGGAACGATAGGATTGGGCTCTGCGTCCCATTGCTTTTAAAGGGGCTTTCTTTCCAGTAGATAGGCTTACAGTTTAATTAAGGATGTGCTTAATTGTACTTAATAGTGGGTCGCGGTGGCTTAGCTGTTAAGATGCGGAACTGCAGACCAGAAGGTAGGGTTGCACTATTAATAACATTGTATATATTACTGTGTATTAATATACACTGTAATATACACAGCCTGGGGCAGGGGGTCTGGCTCAGTTGGTAGAGAAGACGCCTGATATGCCTGAAGATCTGAGGACAACAGTTCGAGACGTCCAAAGCATCCATGAGCTGCCGAGAGCTGTTGCCACACCGCTGACAAGCTGCAGAAGCCTCGGTGAGAGAGAGAATTCTGCAGCTGGCACTGTGAGTGGGAGGCAGTGTTACCATCAGTCGAAGCATGGGAGGCGAATGCCAGAGAGAGACCAGACCGTGAAGGAAACCACTTGGAATGAAGCGTGCTATGCAAGTTTAGAACATTTGTAACATGCGGTCTAAACCGCTTTGGTTTAGATAGCCTGCCTATGTAAACTGCCTTGAATTAAAGTCGGAGGAGAAATCCAATGACCAAGAAAGGCGGTATAAAATATTAGTGGTATGATGATGATAATGATGATGATGATGATTCAGTGCTCTGAGTAGTTTTTAATATTCTGGAAATTATGTTTTTTAGTGGCAACTCTCCAAGGAGACCTTATAAAACTGGAAAGCCATGTAGTCAGTGCCCGAAAGGAGATACTTGTGAAGACAATCTTTGTAGTAAGTATAAAATTGACAAAACATTTACTACATTGAACATTACAACATTGAAGCATTACAACATTGAAGCAAACATTGACAAAAAGGAAGCTACAGTACAGTATATTAACTTTTCACTTTTATGAAATTTGGTTGCCTTGCAATCCTATCATCATTCCATTCCTATCACACTGTAATGAGACCTTCTAACGTGTTGAAACATGGAATTCAGGGCATAGTTGGTTGTTTAAGTGCCACTCTTTTAGACAAAGTAAACAGACTGTAAGTTGGAGGAAACCTGATCTGATCTCTCCAAGAAAATGGAGTAAATGGCTATTATTAATTTGTGGAAAAAAGTAAAGCATTGCACTTGGGAGACACTTACTCTGGCAGTAAAGCCTCTCTTCCATCCTATTAAGGAGTGGCCTGACTTTCGTGCTGAGAGGGGACCCAAAGAGGGAAGATTCCTTCAAAATATCTACTCTCTCTCTCTCTCTCCTCCCCCACCTGTCACAATGATGAGGATGTTGCTAGTATGTGCATGAAGCTAGTATGTTGCTAGTTTCCATCCATTTGTCACATTCTAGTCTGACCAATAAATGGAACTTAGGACCCAATCCTAAACTTACCTGGCATCGTTGGTCCTCCTCTTCTGCTGGCGCTGACTGCTATAAAGCAGTCAGCGCCAGTCGCAAAAGGCATTCCCGCAGAACGTGAGGCTGCGCACTGCTGCAGCGCTAGCAGGAAGGCCTGCACCCTCCCGCCCGCTCCAGCGCTTCTCCCGCTGATTGCCAATGAAGGTAGGTCAGTGGGAGAGGCAGGAGGGGATGTCGGGAGTGCGGAATGGGAGAGGTGAGGGGCGAAACAGGGCAGGGGGAGGATGGGGGTGGGGCTGGAATTTCGGGCCCGGGAGGTAAGATTGCCGGCACCACCAATATCCTATCCCCCTTCCTGAACCTGATCCTGCAGCATAGGTTCGCAAGGAACTGCGCCAGCTATGTAGCTGTTGCAGGTTTGAGTAGACCCATAGGCGCCACAGAGGCTTACCCCTGGGTAAAGGAACAAACATTCCCTTACGTAGAGGAGGTCTTCCGGACTGCTCCCCCTACCCTAGGATGCAGTGGTCACTGTTTTGGCGCTGCTGCATCGATGGGGGGAATGGATAGGATTGGGCTGCTAGTTTGATCCAAAGTCATTTACTTCTTGATACTCTGCTGCAATGGAGACACCACTTGCTGTGCTTCCCAAAAATGCTGACACTGTGACACACATGCTGTTGAGAGAGGCCCCAGGGTGTGTCTGTGCAATGTGTCTAAGTAAGCAGTGTAGTATTGAGATATACATTATCCCCACCCCCAAAATGGTCCTTCCAGTATACTGGTCCTCTCTACACCCTACAAAGGATACAAGAGGGTGTAGAAATATAAAAGGGAGGACTGAAACAGCTGGGGGGAGGGTAAGAAAGATGGAGAGAGTGGAGACAAGGGGAGAAGTGAGGCAGAAACAGGGAGGTGGAAGGAGAGGTTCCACGGGGCCAGGAGGAGAGAGGAGGACCTGGAAAGGGAGACATGAGCAGAAGGCAAGACCTAAGAGGTGGAGGTGAGGAAGAGCAAGAGGGAGGAACACGGGGCCAGCCCTCGGGCAAGGGTGGAAGCAGTGGAGAAGGAAGGGGTCTGAACATAGATGGTATGGGGGGATGAGGAGGAAGACTGGGGAACCAGGGTCAAGGCAGAGGGACCAGGAGCTCTCTAGTTAAAAACGACTGCAAGAGGACAGATTTGGGGCAGGCAGGTGTCCAATAGACAGGCATCCAGGGATGACTGACGGATCCAAACGTGGCTCCTCTCAAAGACTCACCCATTTTTGTGTACCCTCCAAACGCGAATAAACAACAATTGAACTGGCTCACCTGATTGTGGAGCAAGTGATTGGCTGCTCCTTCCTCAGAAATGTTATTCCCTAGCCCATTTGATGTGAAACTTCCTCCTGTGGAAAGAGGAAGGGGGGAGGGCAGGTCGTCCACAACTGGTCACTTACTGGGGCAGGAGGTCTGGCTCAGCTGGTAGAGTTGCTGCCTTGTAAGCCTGAAGATCGGTGAACGGCAGTTCAAGACACGCCACTGACAAAAAGCTGTGAAACCCTCTGTGAGGAGAGATAAAGCTGCCAGCTGCGTCAGCCGAGTGTGGGAGGTGATGGCCAGTGAGAGGCCAAACTGTAAAAGGATATCATCTGGAATGCAGTTGTTCATGAAAGATTGAACATTTATATATTGGGGGGGGGAACATTAGGGGGGGTGGGAAAGCCTGCCTATGTAAACCGCCTTTGATTAAAGTCAGAGGAGAAATCCAATGACCAAGAAAGGTGATATATAACTACTGTATATTACTACTACTACTACTTCAACTTCCACGTTCTGGACTATTCCAGAACATCTTTTATGAAGGGATTTTTTTTCTAGTCCAAAGAACCACCCTGGAAAATATGCACAGCTGTGCCAGGATGGAAGTGGTTATTCAGTATTTATTCATTGGAAGTGCTCTCAAGTTCCCTGCTAGCAGATTTTTATGGTATGTTGTATGTCTGTATGACTGGATCAGGATTTTAATATGCCAATAAAGGGATTGATTGATTGATTGATTGATTGATTGATTGATTGATTGATTGATTGATTGATTGATTGATTGATTAAGTTCCCTGCTATGTTGTCCCTGAAAAGAAAAAACCCTAGGCAAAATTGTAATATTGTAACATTTTCAGAATTTTCTTCATTTGTGATAACTGTTTTTCCCCCCAGGAAATTCTGAGCGTGACCGTGACAACAGCAAGCGTATGTATTACAGTTCTCTTTTATCATTTAAATGTAACATTTAAACATTTAACATTTAAATTTATCATTTAAATCTTTTATCATTTAAATTCAAAACCAACAATTCATGTTCAGTAACAATTATTTTCTATTTTTAAAAAAAAAAAAAACCCACAGGCTATTCACGATGGTATCCACCCTTTGAATTCCGGATTATTTGTGATGAATCCTGCATTGCTGTTGCAATTTTAAGGCCACTATTAATGTTTCTAGCATTTGCAGCCGTTTTCTTTTTAAAACGACGATATCCAGATATGAGTTTGGAAGACTAATATCTAATATTTATGTAGCACACAAAATAACATTTCATTGAATATCTAGGGTTGCTAATAGGTCATATTTTTATTAATGTTATGATCCGTTTTCTGTGCTTTATGTTTTTAGATTTGGTAAATTTCATTATTTTATATGACCATTTTGAATTTTATCAAATTGTAAACGGTTAATTGTTCCATCCTAATGAGTTGTTGTTTTTACCAGAAAATATTAATATATTTTATTAATATATAAACCAGAAAATATTAATATAAACTAAATACATACAGTATACAATAATATTTATTACATGCAGTATGATGTGAAAATAGCTACTATACCTATTAAAAATAAATTTGATGGTCTGGCCTGGTTCTCAAGGTATCAGTAGTAAGAGCTTGTTTGATATAAAATTTTGCAATCCAAAGACTCCCTACCAGGCTATTTCCAGCAACAGCTGTACTTTATATTCTACCAGAAGGTACATGACAATCTAGTATGACAATCTACGTATAGAAGAAGTCATGCAGAGCCTAATAGACTCAGTACATTTCCTGGATTGATAGCCCAGTCCTATCTGCATTGATGCCAGTCAGAGTCGTTGCTGGGAGGGGGGGCGGACTGCCCCGGGTGACATGCAGGGGGGTGAAACGCAGGCAAGGTTTTTTCCGCTGCTCATGCCGCTCTGGGAGGCCTCCAAGTGCCGCCAAGATGTGAGCATGGGCAGACACAGGGCCAATGAGCCAATGAGCAACCAGTGCTGGGGGCAGACACCCCCTGCCAGCCATTAGGAGCCCCTGCACACAGGCTGCAAGTTCCCTCATCCTACTCACACACATCCAAGAAATACGTTTTTGAGTAATAAGAATCCTGAGAGGGCAAGTGTTAACAAATTATCTTGCTATACAATACATATTATAACAGACGAGAGGTTCAGAGAATATGGATATATTAGACAAGAGGTTGTTTATGCACAGTGCTCTTTTTGTGCACCAAGTGCCCTTTCACCATAATTCCCATCACCAAACTTCCCTTTTGAGACGCCAGAGAGCTATAGCCCCATGCATGTACATTGTCTGAAGAAGGGTTAGGATATGGTGGACATATCCACCTATCCACGTCCTTCCCTTGTCCATCCCATATAATGCTCCAATACCCTCACAATTTTGCCTCCTCTCCGGTGCAGTTGTTGCCAGCGTCTGATCTACGTTGGGACGCCATGTTTTTGATGTTGCGCCAGCGTCCGTGGTGTATACGTTGGCAGCCAGACTTCTATACCGGCAGGGCTGTTGTTGCGCCAGTGTACGTGGAGAGGCACCAGTGTATCTTGAGGATAGGAGTGGGCTGTAAGAATGTTATTCATCAGCTAGAGGAAGTAATAATAGTTTGTATAGCACTTTCAAGTATTCAAAACATTTAATGTGTTTTATCTTATCCTTCCAAAGATCTGTAACGTATTATTTATTACCCCCATATTACAGCTGATGTTGAGGAGTGGCTTGCTCAAGGTAGCGAGTTCATGGCAGTGGTGCCATGTGAACCAGGTAGATCATGATTCATGATTCTCATCTCCGAGTTCATAGGATTTCATTTCATTTCAGTGCACAACAAAACATGGTTTTTCTTTATTTAGATTTCCATAAAGAACTTCTATTAGTTCTGTACTGAAATCCAAATAAAGAATAAGGGAAATGGAGGTTAGCCTTTCAAGCCTCATTTGGTATTATAGTGCAGCACAAATCCAGGCCATGCTTGAATGGAGAAACGGGATAGAAGGACAACTTGTATTACAGCGGCAAGATAATAAAATAGGTTTAAAAAGGAAATGGAAGGAAACCTGAACATTTTAGAACCTTGTGCTGAGACATTTTAAAAGTTTGGAACAAGGACAAGAAAAGGCCATCGTGAGCCGTCAGCAATCAGTTTACTGACCAGTGGGATTAATAACAGGCCCCAACTGGGAGAGAGTACAAGTAATACAGTTAAAAGAAATAGTAAGCGATGATAGAATTCACGCTGACATAAGTAAGAAACCCTCCCCTCTTCTGACAAAAGTCTAGCGGAGGCATTGGGCACTTCCAGGTGGACTCCTTGTAGCGCAACGTAGTTCTCACTTTTCCACTTACAGTCACGTGCAGAATTGCAGCATTCCCTTCATACCACAGTAGATATCATGTGCTTGGAGGATGCAGTAAGGTGACCTCTCCTGCTTCCGCTGTGTCTGGGCATGTGCCTTTCAAAGAAAAGATGAACGTTTCTGCTTTAATAAATTTGATGATTTAAGCATGGGGAAAATAAAGTTGGACAATAAATAAATGATGCCATTGTGTGAGCCATATTGTTACCCAACAAGTATGTGCACAGGTGCATGTGGTCATGGGTGCACATTAAGAGGCCCTGTGATCCAGGACACATTCATCTTCTTTCCTACCCAGGCAGTGGCATTGCTGGAGGGGGTGCGGCATGCTTTGCAAACCGGTGTAACGTGGCCCCTCCCACTAGTAAAAGAACCCCAAAACTGCAATACTCCTTCTGCCTAACTTGGTGTGTCCAACGTTGCCTTTGCTGCCAGAATGGCTCCAGGGGCGAGTGGGAGGGGCCACGTTACACCGTTTTGCAAGGCGTAGTGTAGCGCCTTGCACCACTTATGGCGCCGCACCCCCTCCAGCAACACCACTGTACCCAGGCTGATGCCAAGGGAGCGTCAGGCCCCAAAAGGCAAAACTTTGGTTCCAGGAAGCAATTTCAACCCCACCCCCGACTTCTATTACAGTTCCACGAACGCCACATCTCGCCCTGCCACCCAATTCAACCTGCAAAACAATGCCACATTCTTGGGGTTTTTCTGGTCACAAAATGAGATCACAAAAGACACAGTGTCTCTGGCTTCTGACTTTCCCTCACCAAATGCACTGCCAGTTCACTCAAGACACTGTGCTAATTGTGGTGCATGTCACAAGCGCAATCAACAGGCACACCTTTTCTAAGATGGGACACAAAAGGAAACAGCCATCTCTGCTGGGGATGGGCGACAACAGAAACCCATCAAGGCCCATCTCCTAACAGGATAATCCAGGATGAACTCATCCCATAAAAGATTCAACATTACCGCTAGTTAATGGCCAAAGATACTATTAAACGTTTGGTCATAAAACCCCAAGACTGCAATTCTCCTTCTGCCTAACTTGGTGTGTCCAAGTGTTGCCTCCCTGCTTGTGCTGCATTATGCACGCCATTTCCTCAGCAATTCTGGAATCTCCGCACAACCCCTAAACACCCAGGGGGGCAGGTAACTTCTTCTTAGGCCTCCCCCTATGCTTCCTTTCTTCCCCATGCCTCCTCTGAACTGGACAAGCTGCAGCTGGCTGCCTGTTGCGGAGTGACCAGGCAAGAAAGACCCTCTTGAACCTGGGAAAACACCTTCAGCTCTCGCAAGCTTTCATGACCCCAAAACTCCCTGGAGCATCCTTTCCTTGAGAAGGTGCCATATATAGACTGTAAACGAAACGTCGGGAATTATTGACATCTTTCTTTTCATTGTTTTTAAGTCATGGCAAGAAACCTGGAACCTTTGAGTTTGGGACCTTCAGCTGTCTTGCCTCGCTTCCCCCTCCTGAAATCAGACAGCAGCCTTGCATCTGCTGGGGTTGCCTTTCTGACCATCTATCTCCCCTGGGCCTTGGGGGGGGGGGGACTCTCCTTCATAACTGGGAACTCGCAGAGTCTTAGCTAGCTAGGCGCACAGCTCTTGCACCACTTCACATTCCTGAGGCACTCACTGCCTTCTTAGCAGAAACAGGTAACCTTGGCTGTCGGCCTGCTACACTATATTGTCTCTTGAGTACTACCCCGTGCCCAGAGTCTCTTTCCCGTCTCCTTTATTTATTTATTTTTCACATTTTTATACCGCCCTTCCTCCAAGGAGCTCAGAGTGGTGTACATATTTCCTCCCCTCCTTTTTGTCCTCACAACAACCCTGTGAGGTAGGTGAGGCTGAGAGATAGTGACTGGCCCAAGGTCACCCAGGAAGCTTCGTGGCTGAATGAGGGTTTTTGTAGGTCTCTTTGACACTAAAGTAGAGGGTGCAGAGCTCAGTCACAGGCCGCCACCTCCTAACATACAGTTCTCCTTCACTGACAGCGACATGATCCATACCAAAGTAGTTCCAGCAAGCAGCGTCGCAAACATTCTGTAACTGGCACGTTTTTGCGCCTACTCACTCCGCCGCCGGGATGGCCATGCGGAGGCAGGTAAGGACCAGCCCCCCCCTGCCCCCAAAGGAGGAAGGCGTGCCCGAGCCCCCGCCTGGCCAGCTGCGCGCGCGCCAGGCCCGCCCGTTGGTTGGGGGCCGCCGCGTGAACCTCAGCGCGGACCTTGGCGAATTTCTGCTGCGGGCGAAGGAGGGAAGGCGGCAGGGGGCAGGGGCCGCCGCGATGAGGAGGCTCTGGCTGTGGGTCGCGCTGGGGCTGGGCCTCCTTCGTGGCCCCCGCGCCCGCCGCCATCAGGTCTTCGAGCCCGTGCGCTACCCCTCCATCCGCAACCAGAGCTTCATCAAGGCGTGCCTCGACGCCCACAACCAGCACCGCGCCAAAGTCACGCCGCCCGCGTCCAACATGCTCTACATGGTGCGCGCTGGGAGGGAGGGAAAGAGAGGGAAGGAGGGAACCGGGTGGCGGCAGGGAAAGGGACTTACTCGGAGGGGATAGGGGAAGGAAGGCCAACCACGCGATCCTGAAGGACGACGACGGGTGTTGCGCTCTTCTTGCCCACCCAGCCCAGCAATGCGAGCAGCGAGCTGCCTGCTGCGAGTGTGGGGGTGGGTTGGTTGGTATCAAATCCTGGATTTATTTTAAGCCGTCCGTCCTGCTGCTACAACACGGATTCCCCGACTGGTGCTGACGTGACCGTTTATTAGGGCTTCTTCGGTGGGATGTCCGTAAGGAGCCAAGACCGGGGCGGGGGGGGGGACACACACGCCTCCCTCCCTCCTCGACCTGGTAGTGAAGGACCCCCCTGAACTCCATCCATCCATCCATCCATCCATGCAGTCGGTTCTTCTCCTTTTAGGCAGTGGCCAGCAGTTCAGGTGACACACACGTCACTGAGGTGACACACACGTCGTCGTCAGCCAGCCCCGCTCTCCGAGGACAGGCACATCTCTACCCTCCTTCTACACAGGGGCTGGAGGACAAATCCAAATGTGTCCAATTCTAGATGTGCCCCCCATCCATCCCCATGTCCTCTAATTCTAGTTTATTTATTTATTTATTTATTTATTTATTTTAGGAATTTGTAGCCCGCCTTTCTCCTGAGGGCACTCAAGGCGGCATACAGCAGATCCAGGTTCAAATCCCCGCTCAGCCACCAAGCTTCCTGGGTGACCTTGGCCCAGTCACTACCTCTCAGCCCCACCAACCTCACAGGGTTGTTGTGAGGACAAAAAGGAGGGGAGGAAATATGTACACCACTCTGAGCTCCTTGGAGGAAGGGCGGTATAAAAATGTGAAAAATAAATAAAAAAAATAAAAAAAATATTAAAATACATAAACACATTAAAACAATTTAAAAACACATTAAAATAATTAAAACACTTAAGTTAAAAATAAACAATCCCAGTGGGTCACCAGCATTTACATATATTAAAACCATTTGTTAAAAGGTCAGCCCACCATGTCAGACATTAAAAGCAGTCCTGAATAAAAACGTCTTAAGGCCCCGCCGAAAGGCCTCTAAAGAGGGGGTCGTTCTTAATTCCAAGGGGAGGGAATTCCACAATTGGGGCGCCACCGCCGAGAAGGCCCTATTCCGCGCCGCCATCCCCCTCACTTCTGTCAATGGCGGCACGGTTAACAGGGCTCCCCCTGATGACCTCAGAGTACGGGTCGGATTGTAAGGAAGGAGGCGGTCCTCAAATACCCTGGACCCGAGCCATTAAGGGCTTTAAAAGTCAAAACTAGCACTTTGAATTGTGCCCGGAAACGAACCGGCAGCCAGTGTAGCCGCCGAAGCAACGGTCCAACTGAGTCGAACCAACAAGCCCCGGCAACCACCCGGGCCGCCGCATTCTTTTAGTCATGATTTCTGTAAGACACGTTGATATTCTTAACTTTAAAAGAGTTATAAATGAATAAAACAAATACAAATAATCGATTAATTGGTGCACAATTTTAATTCAATGTCATAAATGTGCATTTACTTCAAGGAAGTAAGTAAATATACTGTATATAATCTGTTTATATATAAGTATATATAATCTGTTTATGATATATATATATATATATATATATATATATATATATATATATATATATATATATATATATATATATATATATATATATATCATAAACAGATTATAATAAAGATGCCCCCCTCAAGATGCAGTGGTAGCCATTTTGGTGCATTGGCGGGGGGGGGGGGAGAATAGGATTGGGCTCTCTTAGTCTTGGACCTGGAAGATCCAGGTTCAAATCCCGGCTTGGCCAGGAAGCTTCCTGGCTGACCTCTTGGGCCAGTCACTATCTCTCAACCTATTCCACAGGGTTGTTGTGAGGACAAAAGGAGGGAAGGAACCAGAGAATAAGAGGGCAGGTCCTCTTGTGGATTAGGAACTGGTTGAAGACCAGGAAACAGCGAGTGGGAGTCAATGGGCAATTTTCACAATGGTGAGAGGTGAAAAGCGGTGTGCCCCAAGGATCGGTCTTGGGACCGGTGCTTTTCAACTTATTCATAAATGACCTGGAGTCGGGGATAGGCAGTGAGGTGGCCAAGTTTGCAGATGACACTAAACTTTTCTTGGTGGTGAAGACCAGCAGGGATTGTGAAGAGCTCCAGAAGGATCTCTCCAAACTGGGAGAATGGGCAGCAAAATGGCAGATGAGCTTCAATGTAAGTAAGTGCAAAGTGATGCACATTGGGGCAAGAACCCAAAATTTCACATATACGCTAATGGGTTCTGAGTTGTCTGTGACGGATCAAGAGAGAGATCTTGGGGTGCTGGTGGACAGGTCGATGAAAGTGTCGACCCAGTGTGCGGCGGCTGTGAAGAAGGCCAATTCCATGCTCGGGATCATTAAAAAAGGGATTGAGAATAAAACGGCCAATATCATGCCTTTGTACAAATCAATGGTAAGGCCACATCTGGAGTATTGTGTCCAGTTCTGGTCACCACACCTCAAAAAGGATATAGTTGAATTGGAAAAGGTGCAGAAAAGAGCAACCAGAATGATTCGTGGGCTGGAGCACATCCCTTATGAGGAAAGGCTACAGCGTTTGGGGCTTTTCAGCCTAGAAAAAAGGCGGCTGAGGGGGGACATGATTGAGACGTATAAAATTACGCATGGGATGGAGAGTGGATAGAGGGAAATTCTTCTCCCTCTCGCACAACACCAGAACCAGGGGACATGCACTAAAATTGAGTGGAGGGAGAGTTAGAACAAATAAAAGAAAATATTTCTTTACCCAGCGTGTAATTCATCTGTGGAACTCCTTGCCACAGGATGTGGTGATGGCACTTGGCCTTGATGCCTTTAAAAGGGGTTTGGACAGATTCATGGAGGAAAAGACCATCACAGGTTACAAGCCATAAGCAACCTCCAGGTTTTAGGTGGGTTTTCTCTGTGCCAGGTGCAAGGGAGTGTCAACGGGAAACAGGTTATCTTGTTGTCTTGTGCTCCCTGGGGCATCTGGTGGGGCCACTGTGTGATACAGGAAGCTGGACTAGATGGGCTTTTGGCCTGATCCAGCAGGGCTTTTCTTATGTTCATGTGCACCACCCTTAGCTCCCTGGAGGAAGGGGGAGTATAAAAATGTGGGGGAAAACCCTATGGATATATAAATATATATTTGAGAAACGATATTTTATATAGTATTTTACTTAATTTCACTTTTATGAAAATAATAAATGTCATTTTAATATTTATTAGGCAAGATAATTTTGAATGCACAAATGCTAAATATTGCATTGTTTCGTTCCAAAAATTAAGCTTTTGAACAAGCTTTCTACACTATTGCTTTTTTAAAAAAATGATCAACTCCCATGTATGTGTAAGTCTGAGTTGCTTCCAGTGTATTTATTGGAGTATGCCAAAGTTTCAGGAGGAAAAGAACTTGGTGCAAAATGCATCCAGAGAAATACAGTACTCACATTCTGTGTTTCTGCAGACTTAAATACCGGTATGTGATATCTGTGCATTAATATTAATTATTTATACCCTATGTTTCAGCCGTCATTGGCTCCCAAAGCAGCTTACAATGAAAAATCATAATACATACAACTTAGGGATACATTGGTTGTGTGTGTAGCACTCTCTTCTGGCCACTGGTAATGCAGTCCAGATTTCAGGCTTTTCCCTCCAGACTGAGAGGGCAAAAGGAACTGGAGAGGGACTCAGAGGCTCGTAAGCGGTATAAATGGCAGGTACAGAAGCAGTCCTCTGTTTGAACTGCAGAGTATTGACTTCTGGGTTTTGGCAGTGGTAGGAGATGGCTATTTATAATTGTGCAATATTTTTATATTTTGCAGACATGGGATCTAGCTTTAGCCAAAACAGCTAGAGCATGGGGCAAGAAGTGCATTTATCAACATAACACATTCAGAAAGCTAAAAGGAGGTTCCCATCCTGATCCTAAATTTAATCCCCCTGGAGAAAATCTATGGATTGGAAATGCCTTCAGACGTCCATTTGATCCTACTAACCCTGTCCGTACATGGTACTCGGAGGTAGTTTATTATAATTACCAGAATAACTCATGTACACGAATATGTGGTCATTATACTCAGGTAACTTCTGTTCTTCTCTGCTATATTTTGAAGTAAAACATCAAGAACGCAGATCATATGCGACAACAGGTATAAGAAGAAACTATTGGGGAGAATGAAAACTATTAGCACAGATTGTGCCTTATTTTGTAAAATAAACTCTTGTTGTTGTTTTTTCAGATTGTATGGGATACTTCTTATAAACTTGGCTGTGCTATTGTTTACTGCCGTAAACTGGGTAATCACAGAAATATTGAAAAATTGGTGTGCAATTATGGTCCTGCGTAAGTTAACATATATAGAGATTATATTATATAGTTAAATTATATAGAGAACTTATCTTGATCTAAATTTGTGTTCACACTGTATTATGTATATAGAAAGTATTCTAAAATACCAGATTTATTTATCCAAAGAATTGCATAGGTATTCACAATTGAATTGTTACCAGCGCAATCCTGACTAAGGATCCGTCCGGCGCCCGCCAGATCCTGTGCATGGGCTGCCCGTCGACCGGCGGGATGGAGGTCTACTCAGGGAAGGGGACGCTCGTGTAAACGAGTGTAAACCCAGGCCAGCCCTATCGGCCTCCTCGGATTTCCACCAGCTAAATAGCGGCCAGATGTAGAGGAGGCCGTGTAATGGCGTAGTCGGCCCAGCGGGGACAAGGATATGGCCGACGCTATCCCCCGCCTCCTCCCGGGCTGGCTAGGCCCCCCTCCCTTGCCCAGCCCCCAATGGCCCCCTCCCTCGCCTGGCCGGACCACCCTCGTGGCCAGCGATGGAGCACTTACCTTCCGCCGCCGTCCGCGTAGAGATCTGGCACCGGAGTGAGGGAACCTATCCTTCAATTTAACAGACTCATTGGTGGAAGGGGTGTCCATTAATGCCAAAAGTCCATTAAAATCCAAATGCATTGAAGTCAATCGAGATGCGCACATGCAAAACGTATACTGTATGACTAGTTTTGAGGGAACAGAAAACATCCATTGTTTCCGAAGTCTGTTACATTGAGAACCGTTAAATCAAGGGTTCACTGTAAATAAATATACTGCAATAGTTTGCATTTTAATCTACAGTTTAGCTGTGTGTAGTAAGTACCTTATGACATTCTGAAAATTATGTCCTTCAGTGGCAACTACCCAAGGCGGCCTTATAAAACTGGACAGCCATGTAGTGCATGCCCGAAAGGAGACACTTGTGAAAATAAACTTTGTAGTAAGTATAGAACTGAATGATGCAAATATTGATAAAAAAAGTAAACTATGAACCAGTTTAGACAGTACTCCTGAACCGCCCCCTGCCCCCCCCCCCCATGGTACAATTAGGGACATGCATGAGCACTTTCTGGTCCTCCTCCTAGTGCACCTTTGAAGTTCTAATCACATAGGGGTGGGTGATCCCTCTGCCCAGATAGCCTGCAGAGGGGCCAGGAACGGGAAGACAAGACTGCCATTGGCACTAGGGCTGGAGAAGCCCCCGCTGCAGCAGATTTGTCTGGGGGGCAGCTGGGCTACTGGTAAAGGTAAAGGTAACCCCTGACCAGTCGCGTCACAGGGACGCGCGTCACCCCAGAGCGGGGCGCGCACGTCACCTTTAAGGACGCGGCTCCGCGCCCCGCGCGTGACATCACGCGCAGCACCCCCCCCCCCGCTCCGTTTTCGGCTCATTTTGGAGCCAAACGGACGCGAGGGCGGGCGGGCGGGCCCAGCACCAACAACAAACTGTAAGTGACGGGGGGACGCGCGTCACCCTTGTGCGCGCGTCACCCCCGGGCGGCCCGCCCTGCACGCTTCTCCCTGTCAACGCCCCTGCCCCTGACAATTAAGTCGGGTCGTGTCCGACTCTAGGGTGTGGTGCTCATCCCCATTTCAAAGCCGAAGAGCCAGTGTTGTTTGAAGACGCCTCCGTGGTCATGTGGCCGGCATGACTCTCCTTGCCACAGCGCGTAGCATGAGGCTGGAACACGGAGGGGCTGGTCCAGGAAGAGGGTTGCTAGAAGAGAGAGGAGGAAATGGAGGTGGAGGAGGAAAAAGGGAGAACAAGAATGATGAGGAAAAAAGGAGCAGAGGGAACCAGGAGAGAGGAGGAAATGGAGACAGAGAGGGAAGAAGCTAAAGAGGGAGAAGGGAAACAACAAGAAGGGGAGAGACCAGGGGCTGAGAAAAAGAAGGGAATAAAAGAAAAATGGAGTAAGGACGGAGGAGTGTGGATCTGAGGGGACTGGCCAGCAACAACTCACCCGGAAGGAAGCAGCTACCCCAGTAGGCACAGACATCACTAGCGCGAGGCGGGGAGGGCGGGACGCCCCCGGGTGAGGCGCGCAGAAGGGTGACGGAGAAGGCCTCGGACCGTCCTCCCGGGCCGGCGCTCCTGGGCCTTCAGACGAAGGCCCACTGCATTGAACGTTATTTATAACGTTTTTCACGCATGCGCAGACCGTTCCTGAGGAAAAAGGGCTGCCCTTTTCCCTCAGGAACGGTCTGCGCATGCGCGAAAAACGTTATAAATAACGTTCGACGCACAGCCAGCCGGGGAAGACGTCCCCGAGCCGGCTGCAACGATTAAAGGTGCGGGGGGACGCCTGGAGCAGTGGCCCGGCGGGCGCCCAGAGTGCCGAAGATTAGCGTGAGGGTGTGTGTCTGGGGGTCACTAGGGTGACGCGCACGCCCCGCCCTGGGGCAGCACACGCCCTAGTGACGCCACTGCGGCAGTAGGAGCCTGGGCTGGCCATGCCCCCTGAGCCATCGGAAGCCAGTGTAGACCAAGGAACTGGGGGCTTAACTGTTTGTGGGGTGTGAGAGAGGCCCAAAGTTGACCTCTGCCACCCAGTTGGGAGGATCCAGCCTTAAGGGACAGTGGCCTCCTGCTCCATCATAAGCTGGGCTGGGCATTGCAGTACCCCCACTAGCCGTTCCCCAGGATAGGCCAATGGCCTCCACGTAAGAGAACTCCCATCCAGAAAATCAGAATGACCCCCTCCTAAAGGGGTCCTAACGAGGGTGAAGAAATGCAACACCATCAGAACACCCCGTTTTTAGGTGGCGTAAAAGCACTCCCACCTTATCCCTTTCTTGGCTGAATTATAATAGGCTTATTTGACCTCTTCGTGGTTTTAAGGTCCTACATGCAACAGGTATGGCCTTTACCAACCCGTTTGATTTAGAGCTGCTCTCATGGGGGGAAGAGGACACCAGCGCTGTGTTTTTATTAATACTTGTACTTAGGTTGCATGTGAGGGGAAGATTTGGATAATCCCCCCCCCCCCAACACATGTAACTAGAAGAACTTGGAAGGCACATCAGGCAAGGAACTGGGACATACTTGTGCATGTGACATCCCTAATTATGCAGTGAGACGACCAGCTTGGGCATACAGTTTTACCTAAACTGGAGCATTATTATTATTATTATTATTATTAACAACAACAACAACAACAACAACATTTATATACCGCTTTTCAACAAAAAGTTCACAAAGCGGTTTACAGACAAAATCAAATGATTAAATGACCCCCTGTCCCAAAAGGGCTCACAATCTAAAAAAATTGCAGAACACCACCAGCAAACAGCTACCAGAAAAGAGACTGTGCCTGGGTGAAAGGAGGGCAGTTGCTCTCCCCCTGCTAAATATAAGGGAAAGACCCATTGAAAAAGTGTCACATATTGTGTTCCACTCCAATTCCCTTTTGAGCATTAGCCATCCAAGTTCTGAGAAGGTGACCTTACTCTTGCTAAGGAGGTAGGTTGGTGTGTAAGGTAAGACTCTGCAGAAGAAGCAGCTGACAGACTTTTTGAGCAGAGAGAACGAAGCAAGAGTCGGCTGAAGGCCACTTGGGAGGCAAGAGAGGCTCTCCTTGGGTCACTGTGGCATGGCAGTTTTGCTGCCCTGGAGAAGTGCACATGCTGGTTGCCTCCATCTTTGTTCTACTTGTAGATGTGTAAATAAATCAAATATAACAAAAATGCTATCAGTATCAACCTCTAGTACACTCATCGAAAGGAGGTCAAGCTCATGTAGTGCTTCCTCTAGAATGTCTCCTTACTTGGAGAAGTGGGGAGCACGTAAGCATTTGATCCCGCTCTGCCCCCACCCAGCATGACATGTACTTTACTAGCATAGTAAAAAGAAACCAGAATGCATTTGTGCCATTGTATCTAGTGACATTTCTTGCGCATAGTTTAGCCAATGCCTTGCATGTTTGCGCATAGTTTAGCCAATGCCTTGCACACTTTGGGGGGGGGGGTGATGCCAGAGTCACTGCCCCAGGGGCCACCAGAAGCAGTGACACGGCTGCTGTTGAGGGTGCCTGGCAGGCATGGAGAGCAGAGCATGGCCTTCCGCTTCCACAGGGACCATAGAGGGGCAGGTAGATGGTCTCAGGTGACTGGGCAGTACACCGCCCTCCAGAGTCCTGCCGGCAGCGTTGCATCCAAATCCCAACAGTAGTAAGCTACATGTAGATATTTCTCCGATTAATCAGAAAATGTTCTTGCCCTAGAGCTTATGTTACACATTTCTTAGCAGGAAGTCAGAAAACCTATTGGCATTCTGTGCATAGTTGCAAGAACACACAGAGTGGCTTATGGTTAACTACAAATGCGTAAAACAAGTGAAGCAAGTCTGTGCCGCAACACTGCTTGCAAGTTGCTATCTCATAAGAAGTTACTACATACCTGGGTTACATAGTACATCAACAAATGGCCTCTTCTTAATCTGTTCTGCCTATACTCGGTGATTTGGAACAAAATTACCAGGCTTTGGGAGAAGATCAAAAGGAGAGAGAAAGTTGTGCCTGAATCGCCTTCCCTTTACCTGGCTTGAGCAACTCCTAACCAGGCCCAGTCAAAGCCTGGATTCTGCCTGAGGCAGCCCAATTCTGCACCACCACCCCCCAAAAAAAATCTTTTAAAAAACTATTGCGCCCACATGCATGCTTCCCTGCCATCACTACTGCTGGGTGGACAAGGAGATATGGGAGATGGTGATCCACAGGCCATCGCCGCTCCTTTATCTTCTGCTCTGGGTTGCCACCTCCTTCCTCAGTGTGGTCCTCTCCTTCTCCTTGTCCATTGGCTGCTTTCCTAAGCAACTGTGTGGGCAAGGAGAACAAGGAGGTGGCGGAGGCAGCAGCAGCAGCAGCTTTTTTTCTTTTTCTCATCTTCTGCCACTGCCCCAATCCTCTTCCTGCTTGGTTGCAGCAAGTGGAAAGAGGATTAGAGCGCCAACTGAAGCAACTCCATCTGCAGTGGTCCACAGGTGGGCAGTGGGCAGACTTGGGTGTGGCGAGACACCCCTCATTAGTTTACCACTCCCCCCCACCTCACCACTCGAAGTGAGCCTTTCAATCAGCCTCATCATTTGACCGGCCCTTCCCCAAACACTGTCCCTCTCTGTCCCACAACTGATCATAGCCTTGAGCACGCCCTACTCCTCCCCAACAGTCTTATAAGCACATCATATAACCATCTTCCAGATGAATCTACCCATATACATCATAACCATGGCGGTAGGATCTCTTGCCCAGTCCACTGCCATCTGAGTTGCCTTCTCAGTGGCAGCCTCTAAAATTCCCTGCTTTGTACTTGTGCACCTCCCTCCCTCCCTCCCTGCCAGTATTTTGCTGGAGGTCCGGCTCTTTCACTTTGTGAAACATTGGATTGTTTCACTGGATCTTGTTTTAATTGCTGCTGTGTTCTATTGTGTTTTGTCATAATTTTTTGTATTAACAGTGTTTTTAATTGATATTGTAAGTTCCTCAAAGGAAGAATGGTGGAGTAGAATTTTTGAAAATAATTTAAAAAAAATAACACATATGCACATACAGGTTAGGGTTAGGGTATTGTTGTCCAATAGATGATCTTAAATTCTGTCCAACGAGTCCTGCAGGATTACAAACATCCTCTTAGAGGCAATTTTAAGAGGGATAAGTACCCCAGCAGCACCCAGTCCCTTACTTTCACTGGGAAACTATTAAAAATGAGAAAGAAATTAGAATGCTAATTAACTAGTTAATCTTATCAACTAGTTCAAGATAAAAAAAAATAGTTGGCATTGTTTTCAAAAAATATTCCATTACGAAACCAAAGGTTTAAATCTTCACCCTCATTGGCAGGGGCGTCACTGGGCGGGGAGGGGGCGGACTGCACCGGGTGACACCCCAGGGAGGGGTGACACCAAAATGACTACCTATTCTATTAATGTACTGGTGGTGCAAAAATGCACCAGTGGTAGAAGATGGGGTTATAATGGTTCTGACTGTGATTTAAGGAAAGGGACCATGCTTGTTGACATGTACAGTACAAGGTTCCAGATGTCTCCTCTGGCATCTCCAGTTGAAAAGGATCTCAAGTAGCTGCAGTGGGGAAGACCATTGCAGTAGATAGTTATTTCCCTTGTAGGCATTCTCTGCAAGCCCTGTCATGTTTTGTAGTCATGTTTCCTGGAAGTAGAAGCCTGCTGGCGTAAGATTCCCGAACAGATGCTGCAATCTGTGGTTGGATAAGGCAGGAGTGTAGGTACTGGGACTGCTATTCATTGCTATTGCCATTACATTCAGTGATATATGGGAATTATGATTTATGAGTAATGTTAGTACAAAAAACATTACTAAGGATTCTGTCTGGTCTGGTATGGGAGGAGGTCCATGGGGGTGACACCCTGAGAGCTCGCCCCGGGTGAATCATTGGATTCCTCAGGGTCAAACATAAAAATTAAGCCCTCTGGCATCCCAACCAGGGCTGAAAAATGGTCACACTGGAACAGGGCCTCTGAGAGGAGGGTTAAGAGGGGGTAATTTGTACCCAGGCCCAGGGTGAAAAATGGGTCAAGGAGCAAAAAAGGGGGTCCCAGGAGCCAAATTCATATGTAGGAAAGGGACCCAAAAGAAACTTTGTACCACCTGATAAAATTCCTCTGAATGGCCCTGCACTGGAAAGACCTGCTCTTTTCTTACGGCCCAATCCTAACTCCCTGCGTGGTGATGCGGCGGCAAGGCCTCTGCTGTGTCCTGCTGGGGAGTTGTGGCTATTGAAGGTCTCCTTGGGGCAACTTCCTTGTCATGTTGTGTCTGAAAAACCCTGGAAAAATATCAATGTTCAAGTTTTTTTACTTGTTAATTACATTTATTTTTCCTGTCCCAGGAAACCCTGCGCGTGATCATGACAACAGCAAACGTATGTATTACAGTTCTATTTTCTAGCTTAAATTTGCTTCAAAACCAAAATTTCTGCTTGTTACAAATTCTGTTCCCCCCCCCTTGTTTTTTAATCAGGCTATTCACGATGGTTTCCACCCTGGGAACACCGGATTATATGTGACGAATCCTGCATTGCTGTTGCAGTTTTAAGACCATCATTAATGTTTCTAGCATTTGCTGCTGTTTACTGTTTACAACGGTTTTATCCTGATTTAAATTTGCAAAAATAATCTATATGATATTTATGTAACATATGTTATTTATGTATTTATTTACAATATTTCTATCCCGCCTTTCTCCCCAAAGGGACCCAAGGCGGCTTACACAAAAATAAAATACAAAAATACAAAAAATACAAATAGATAATTACCTTTTAAACAGCAAAAAAGTTAATACAAACATCTAAAAATTGATTAAAAAATTACATTTAAAACAAGATCATAAAAACAGCAGCACCCCACCCGTACCAGCAAGATGTTAAAAAGGCAAAGGCTCAGAAGGCTTCTTTGAACAAGAAGGTTTTTAGGCCTCGCCGGAAAGTGTCCAAGGAGGGAGCAGTTCGTAAGTCAAAGGGGAGGGAATTCCATAAGGTTGGTGCCACTACTGAGAAGGCCCTATTTCTGGCTGCCGCCCCTCGCACCTCCCTGGGCGACGGCACCCGCAAAAGGGCCTTCTCTGGGGAAGACATAGAAAATAACATTTCCTCAATATTTACCACATTTACATGAATGCTCAGATTATTTTCCCAAGCTGTACGTTGTGTACTTTTTTTTTTTTTAAAGGTTTGGTTAATTTCATTATTTTGTATGACATTCGGTGCGGCAGCCGCTCCACTGTTGTATAGGCCACTGCACTGCTGCTAGTGCAAAGCCCTAGAGAGTGTGCATGGGCAACAGCAGCCCACAGAACCTCCGCCATTGCCAGTAAGTTGGCTGTAGGGTGCAGATTGGGGTGGGAAGAGGACTGGACCGGGGGTGAGAGGGGGTGGATCTCAGCAGCAACCACACACACCAGATGCTATCCCCACTTCATGGCCCAGATCTGCCCCCAGAGGCTTTTCAAACTTACACCGCAAAGGAACTGGTGTAGGTCTGACAAGACGCACTGGGGACCAGGCAGCCTACGGGGAGGTAAGTAAAAAATGTCTTTACCTCTCCTGGGCTGTCTGGTCCCCGGCCAGCCCATAGCATGCAGTGCAGGCTGCGACTTCAGAGCTGCATGCTCTGGGCCGGGGAGGGGGGGATAGGATTGGGCTGTGAGAATTGCATAAAATTATAAAAAGTCACTTGTTCACTAGTAATATCTTGACTATTTTAAAACCAGAAAAATAAATATTAGTATCAAATGCGTAGATGCTTGCTGAATCAACATGCTCGCTGAATCCCAGACCCGAACCACCCTCCCCCCGCCCCATTGCTGTCCTGTTCCTCCCTCTCCCCTCCCCATTGCCGCATTGTTCTGCCCTCCCCCGCCCCCTTTCTGCCCTCCTCCCACCCCTCCCACTATCTTGCCTTTGGCTATGGGCAGCTTCGGATCCCACCCCCTGTGTGTGTGCGCGTGTGTGTGTATTCTTTGCAAGAGAAAGATTGTGGACAATGCTATCAGAAGTCCTGAGGAAACCCCATTAAAATGAATGGAAAGCTGTACAGCAGGAGAACGTCTTGATAGGCTGTGCCCTATGTCAGCACTGGTGACATAGCTTTGTCATATGCCAGAAATCCTGGAAGAAAAATATTTTTTTAATGCATAAGATAAAAATGCTATACTTGGGCTTGTCTAACAAAAGGGAGGGGGAGCAGACCTGAAGCGAATGAAGAAACTATTTCCTGTGCATGCTTCCGGAACTGATGCAACTTGTTCTGAACTGACTGTTACTATGACAGTAGTATTTAAGTGCAAACACCACCTTGAATAGAATGCCACTGGAGGTATATGTATGAAAAAAGAGCATCCTATACAAATAATAATAATAGTATCTCTGTACATAGAAGACACCAAAGATTCAGAAGAATTATGACATTCAGATTGCTTTGTGGACTTCACTTAGTATTAGATGTCTCTATTTATTGTTATGCTTATGATCCAAGTTCTTTGCCTGACATAGAAGATCAACAGTTTATACAGAACTGTGTGAAGATACACAATGATTTCCGGTCCAAGGTGAGCCCCCCAGCCAGCAACATGCTTCATATGGTAAGAAGAATTCATCTATCTTATTACAAAGGTGGAAGAAAGATGCACATGGTGGTGTTATTACTGATCACGTCCTCCAGCATTAGGCTGGCAGGAAGATTCAGAGCAGCCTTTTGCAGGGATAGTTTCCTTGTGAAAAGAGAGCCCTGCGGTCTGGTGTTTTTTGCAATATCTGTTCATAAACAAAGATACAAATTGCATAGGTGGAAGCAGTCCAAAACGGTGTTTTCAAAAACTGGATTTTGGTGTTTAAAAATTGCTGAAAGTGGTGTTTTGTGTTTTTATTCCATTTTTATAAATTATAATTGCTTTAATAATCGCTTTAAAAGTGTATTAGGTAGGTGATTTAGGTAATTATAGCATCAGCAAATGCAGCCACAGTCATTGCCAATATGTAGAAAATGGTTTTATTTTTCGCAGATTTCGGGAGAAAGCAGTGTTATGTGTTTTATTTTGTTGTTACCAGAAAAGATTGCCCCTATGCATAGGTGATAGACAGATAATACTTTTTTTTTAAAGCATTATTTCCCCAAAAGCAATAGTATGTCCTGGAAACATCACAGAAGGTTGCTGTTCTAATTAGTTAGCTGCAAAAACTCCATCTTTCTTTTCAGAAATTTAGATTGTTTCTTTTTTCCTCTCCTGTCACACAAATACACATCTCTCCCTGACTGGTTGGTGTGATCTCCACATTCCATTAAATCAGAGTAGCCACCATCATCAAAGAACAAACCCCTTCAACTGCCAACGTTAAACAAAAAGCAACCTAGAGAGAAGATAATTGAGCATATCCTAAGAGCATGCTTGCAACATTGCTCACTCCCAAGCCGAAAACAAGCAAAAGAATACATGTTTAAACAATGTAATTACATATTTATAAAGTATTCTATCTTTCCCAAGTCAAAACGTTCAATGGCTACAATCAACATCTCCTATTAGCATCCCATCAAATGATTTTCCTTTACACAAATCCATTTTTTCATCAGAAATCCACTCTTTCATTTGAGTGTATTTATTTTATTTATTTTGTATTATTATTATTTTTATTTTTCATATTTTTATACCTCCCTTCCTCCAAGGAGCTCAGGGTGGTGTACATATTTCCTCCCCTCCTTTTTTGTCCTCACAACAACCCTGTGAGGTAGGTGGGGCTGAGAGATAGTGACTGGCCCAAGGTCACCCAGGAAGCTTCATGGCTGAGCGGGGATTTGAACCTGGATCTTCCAGGTCTAAGTCCGACTCCCAAACCACTACACCATCCTGGTGTATGAGAATATGAATGAGAATGTCTAGTTTCGCCCTAACTGACTAGAGCTGGGGTTCTCAACCAGTGGTACTAGTACCACCAGTGGTACTGCTGGTGGTACTCGGACCGCCAGACCGCTGGAACCCTGCTCCAATGTGGCACTTTCAGTGGTGTGTTTTCACTCCCAAGAGTCTCCTGCCTTTGGCCAAGTCTCTTGGGAAAGCTAAGAAGGGCCCTCCCATGCGCCCAGAGCCTCCTACCTGCATTTTCTGCCCTCCGAAAACCTGGAAGTAACTTGCAATGATGTCATCGCCAGTCACCTTCGGTGGTACACAGCAGGAGAGTGGTGCCGGAGGTGGTACTTGGCCGAGAAGAGGTTGAGAACCCCTGGACTAGAGAATTATACACAGAGACAAGCTATACATAGTTAAAATCTACGTTATGTGTATCAAGATAACTTCTCTTTTCCTTCTTGGTGTTCAGCCTTAAGAGGTGGATTGTGTTCACCCTGGGGCAAGACAGAGGAGCTGACTGGAATCTTGGCCAGTGGGAGGATCAGAAGTAGAACTCTCCGGAGTCCTGATACAGTATTTGCAGCAGTCTGTGAATGGCCTTCTGAGGAAGCAGGCGTGTTCTTCCTTTGCTCCCGTGAGCTCTTAAACAAAGAGGAAGACATTGCACAACCGATTGCTAATACACAAGAACGGAAGAGAGGGTTGATTTTGTGGTTTGACATGAAAAGACCTGCAAGTTTTGGTAAAATATTAAACTTTGTGGAAGTGGGTAAGGGAGGAAGCAAAGTAATTTGGCGCAAATAACTTGACTTAAGGAAGAACAGTGTCTTGGCAAAGATCTGTTAGGATTTGTGAATGATAGATAGTGGAGTTCAAGAAAAGTAAACATATTCTTTGGGCAGTGGTATCTATGGCAATCTGATAATTACGTAAAATGTGTTTAAAAATATTCACAAACAAACATGATCCATTAATCTTTTAAATTCTGCAGACCTGGGATCCTGCATTGGCAAAGACAGCCAAAGCGTGGGCAAAAAGGTGCATTTTTGATCACAATATCTATCTAAGAAGTCCGGGAAAAGTTCACCCTGAGTTCACTCCAGTTGGAGAAAATATTTGGACTGGTTCACTCCATCTGTTCTCCGTAGAAGCAGCCATCCGTAACTGGTATAACGAAGTCAAGGACTATGACTTTGAGAGCCGTCGATGTGCTAAAGCTTGTGGCCATTATACTCAGGTGATTGTTTCATTGCTCATTTTATCATTGATTGGAAATTGCCAGATAAATAAAGCTAACATGAGAGTTATCCATGTTAGTATTTTGGTGTTGTTGTTTTTAATCCAGCCATTTTTAAATTGGCCATGAAAATCAGGTGTGCATGTTCTGTACCTGCAGGGGCATATACAGCTTCTGTGTCATATACACATGGAATGTCCTATTATTTGATAGTAGAATGGGGTTGCTGGAGAAACCTCTGTTCCACCATCTCAAAGGATACAAGAGAGAGCGTAATTGGAACACAGAAGATGCCTTCCTTATTTTGCACAGTGGCAATATCAAAGATAATGTTTGGAGCCGGAGCCACGGTGGCCTAGTGGTTAAGACGTTGAACTGCAGACTGGAAGGTCCGTAGGTCAGCAGTTCGAAACCCGAGTGCCGCGCGTGACAGAGTGAGCTCCTGTCTCTTGTCCCAGCTCCTGCCAACCTAGCAGTTTGAAAGCAAGAAATTGCAAATAGATAAATAGGTACCACTGTGGCAGGAAGGTCACAACGTTCCATTAGTCATGCCAGCCACATGACCACGAAAGCATCTTCGGACAGCGCTAGCTCTTCAGCCAGAAACGAGGATGAGCACTTGCACCCTAGAGTCGGACACGACTGGCTTTCGAGCAGGGGATAGCTTTACCTACCAGCTTTACCTAATATCAAAAATAATGTTTGGGCCTAATTACTAGGGCCCCAGTGAAGTTGCAAGATGTTTCATGGAAATGATAACTCTAAAGGCACTGCATCTGAATGCTTTCAAAGGAATTATTGCCTTGGTTGTTAATTGATATTTGAGTAACAATAACAAGTATTCAGCTTTATGTCATCCTGACCATATCATCCTGATATGATGGTGATTGTCTTTGTCTTTTTCTGTCTCAGGTTGTTTGGGCAACAAGTTACAAAGTTGGCTGTGCAGTCCAGTTCTGCCAGAGAGTGTCGGGCTTTCAACATCTCTCCAATGGAGCACATTTTGTGTGCAACTATGGAAAAGCGTATATTACATATTGTCCAATATTTTAAAAAAATAATCAAATTACTAATAATGGGGAAATACCATATATTGTTCTCTGGAGTATGATGTTGCATATTCTGAGTAAACTGAGTCGTGCCTATATCTTACTAGCCTGAAAGTAACTACAGTCTACGTAGTTTGCACCAGAATGGTGCAGATTAGTTTTCTTTTGATGCATTTTTGTCATCATAACTGAATGCTCTTTCAAAGAGGACACAAGTCATTATAATATATTTAAAATCATGATTTTAAAACCTGGTTAATACATTGATCACTCATATCAATTATTCATACTTTGAAAGCTCCATAAATGAGAATGAAGAATGCAAAAT
Organism: Plestiodon gilberti rubricaudatus; assembly: GCA_026170595.1. NCBI lineage: Eukaryota > Metazoa > Chordata > Lepidosauria > Squamata > Scincidae > Plestiodon > Plestiodon gilberti. The sequence continues at coordinate 163,832,432 of JANXHW010000005.1, read as the reverse complement.
TTACTACACTACAAAGTAATTTGGAGTTCATCCTTTACTAACACAAAAGCTAGGCTATTACAGAACCTATTATCACTTTTGCCATCACAAATCAGACAGCTGCATATATTCAATTATTTGTTGCCTTAAAAGTTAATCCTATAAACCACAGTCCTTGCCAGGGTCTCTGAACCAGCACGTAACATATCAATTTGAGCCAGTTTAAGGATATGAACAAAACTCTAGCAAGGACACAAGTAACTGTGACTGTAATGACTGTCACAAGTAACTGTGACTCATTTATATCCCTTGGCTGTGTTACAGAATTTCTTTGCCTGGCTTTAGTGAGGTGGTGGTGGCGTAGGAGTGGACCCTAGTGATATTGCGATCTTTTAGTGCTCTAGGGCTAGGTAACACTAACACAACCAAGAGGGCACCAAAGCACTTCTAGTTAGGGAAATCTGAGGTGCAGAGTGAAGTTCCTATTTGTTCCTTTGCCCCTGGGTAAGCCCCAGCTGCTGCTATGGGTCAACTCGGAATTAGGCCGGTGGAGCAAGGGGTGGCCAACCTTTCAACCTGAATGCTCCTGGCCCTTTAATGGCTGTATAGGTGAGGGCATTTCAGCAGGTGCAGCTGCTTTAGCAGCACCATCAGCAATGGCAGCTGCCAAGATTCTGCCTTCTATGCAACTCTTAAAAATGCAGAGGCCCTAATGGTGGAAGGGTGGCCACCCCAAGGTGTTGTCAAAGTGCCAGAAATCACTTTCGCGGCACCTCTAGTGTAAGTGGCACCGGTGTGGAGGCCGGCACCGCTTACACTGCTGCCCCCCAGCCACTGTGCCGCCCGACCCAGGTAAGCCCTGCGCTAGGCGGCAGGAGGGCATGGGGAGGACGGTTAAGGGTGGCAGGGGAGGAGGCCATTGGCCAGCCCAGCCTGGGAGGTGCCGTGCTGCGCCGATATCCCCATCTGCTTCCCAACAGAATATCCCCATCCTTACACAGACTCCCCGGTTGTGCACCAGCAACGAAGCTGGCGCGCATCCCAGGGTACCCATTGGGGTCTCCAGCGCTTACACTGGAGGAAGAGGACAAACGTCCCCTTCACCTGAAGTGAGCCCCGGCTGCACCAGCATGGGTCGCATCCTGCGCAGGATGTAGCAGCCAGCCATTTAGACCAGCCGCTGCAACTTGCGCAGCATTGGGCTGTGGGACTGCTCTCCTATACACATTTACTTGAAAGTAAGTTCAGTTGAACTCGGTGGGGTTTACTTCTGGGTAGACATGCCCTGGGTTGCATTTTGGGTCTATATTTGTACTCATCTATAAGTTGGAATGGTTCATTAATTGTGCCTCAAGCTGTGGTAAGGAAATCTCTGAAACTGCTAATAAGACTGCTTAGAAAATGAGGAGCTTTTGAACTTGATATTTCCATAGTGGGTGGGAAAGCTTTTTTTTTATGTTCCTTCTTTATCTGTAAAAACATAACACACATAAATGAGGTCTGGGAAAATCTTCAAACTGTCCCTTGTACTATGTTCCTGAAACATGACATTAACCCTATCTGTTCCTTAAGGCCAACTCATCTTTGCCTTTGCTTTTGCAGTGGGAATTATCCGGTGCACCCTTACAAACGGGGAAGGGCATGCAGTGAATGTACGGGGGACCCATGTGTACAGAATCTCTGTGGTAAGGATTTTGTCGCTTGGGAACATGATGAAAGCTGTGCGTAGACTTATGATGGCAAAAAGATGTCTTTGTTCTCATTTCATTATGATCAGGGGGGGGGGGCTGAATTCTGAGAGGACAGACAGACCCTTTTCAATTCCATAAGATTTATTTCCAAAGTAAATAGTTTGTGGTTGTGTTTAGGTTCCAGGTATCTACATCCTGCGCAAATTGGCGCCTGCGGAGTGTGTGCTCCGCTGGTGCCAGGTGTTGTAAACGTGCCGTAAAGTGCGTTTACGTCACCCGGAGAGTAAGGGCCTCCGGCGCAGAGGCTGGCAGCCCTCTCTGCCGCTGCCGCCACCTCTCTCTGCACCCACCGGACATCTGGTGCCTTGGTATGATTAAGCAGTGATCAGGCTTGGCCGAAGTGGCACTCAAGTTCCGCCTCACCTTTTCAGTTTGTGATTTGGTTCCCATGTTAGCGTGCATGCTCTACTACCCATTCCTCCTCCTCCTTCTCGCCTATTCTGCCACCTACCTTCCTCTTATTCAAAACTGACCAGGCAGGGAGGATCCTGGGAGCAGAACATCTCCACCTGGGCCGTTTTGAAGAAGGAGTGGGCCACAGAGGAGGAGTGGCAGAGGCCAGTGGCGGGCTGGCCAGGGTGTCAGCTTGCCCAACGGCAAGTGGGCCCTGTGGGCCCCTGATGAAGTGGGCCCCCTTAACATGAGACAATATGTTAAAAATGTTAATGACCTAATTTAGAGGTATGTATTAAATTAAATTAAAGGGCATAGGGCCACAGTATATAAAAATATTATTCTTATAGTTGTGGGTGGGCCCCCTTTATGTCCTGGCAACCAATATTTTTAGACCCAGTCTACCACTGGCAGAGGCAACAGCAGGAGCAGCAAGTGTGATCATGCTCTTTCTCCCAGTTGCTGTCCTGGAAGGAGAGCAGTGAGGACCAGGATCACAACAGTCCTTTTTTCCTCCTCTTCCAGCTCCACGGCCTGGAGGAGAGAAGCCACTGTCCCGTCCTCTTCTCGCTTGCAGAGTGAGCAAGAAGAAGATGGTGCAGTGGCAGGTAGAGGGACCAGGCAGGCGGGCGGGTGCAGGATGCCACTGGGCACCCACCCACCAACTCACCACCAGTTAGAATATTCTCTGCTAGTTTACAGCATAGCAAGAGCGCCCCAAGGTGGTGATTTAGTTTAAGCTTAGCAGTACATTTGTTGTGTTTTGGTGTCGTCAGAATATAAATGCACTAAAAGTCAAAACCGGATTCTCACTTCCCTGAGGGAAGCAGTCAGCTGCATAAGAATTGCTTTAGAATGCAACACAGCATTCTATCAAAGAAAGCAAAAGCTACTGAAACGAGGCTGCAATTCTAGGGACACTGACCTGGGAATAGGCCTCATTCTTGAACATTGTGTGATTTGCCTCCTACACATACAATTGTGCTATAAGCAGCTATCTAGAGTAAACAGAGACTGTTATTGTAGAGAACGCCAGATTATATTGATTCAACATTCACATTACTTTCTTTTTGCTCTCTAGAGAATCCAGAGCGTGATCAGCTGAAAAGTATGTATTCTCTGCTGGTTGGATTGCCTTCACTATTATGTGGATTGCCCATGCCCCTTTTCTAGGGCTGACACAACTATCTGTTTTTTTAGGTTATTCCCACTGGTATCCAGACTGGGATGTACCTAAGCATGGAACAAAGTCACCACCCAAAACTCACCCCCACGCTCCAGACCCTACCAGACGGGGGAAGCCACAGAAGCCGCCACACGCCAGCACTCGAGCCCCCGGGACTTCCGCTTCATCACACTCCGCCTGCGACTCATATTGTATTGCTGTTGTAATTCTAAGAATGGCATTTATTTTATTGGCTTTTGGCACTGTGGCTATGTTATCCAAGAGATATCCTGAAATGTTTATATATGAAAAATCACTTAACCTGTAAGTGGCACCCTGTCAGAGAAATGGAAGGCCCAGGGTAGTATTGTGACCACTGGTGACCCTGGAATGGCTCGTTGTATGTCTCAAGCTTTGCCATTGTATTGTAAAACCCATATAATTTGTGTAGAACCATGTTCTGGGAAAAGGCACACCTGTTAGCTAAAGATATTCCTACTTAGGAATGTGCTTTGAACTGTCTTATCATTTTGGTCTTCATGAGCAACCAAGCTCTTTATGTAATAGGTGTGTTCCAAATAAGGTGGTGGGATAGTCTCTGTAACTATGGATACAAATAAAGCTATACAAACTCCATGCATCTTTGTAACAGTGTGCATCCCAAGACAGCTGGCCTGTGCACCAGACAATTGCTCTTAATAATAAATAAAAGAGAACATCTCGAAACTAAAAGCTGCTTGTGTCTTCAGTGTGCGATTTCTCCAGATCAGAACCCTAGGGGAGCAGCTGGCTCCCCAACAGCCCAATGCCTCTTTGAGACTCTGAAGAGGAGTCTAAACTTTGAAAATGTTTGCTCTTATGGAAGCAACATAAAATGTTGCCAGTGTGATAGCAGTATAGTCTAAAACAGAGGTTCTCAACCTGTGGTACGTGTACCCCTAAGGGTACGCGGACCACGTGCTGGGGGTACGCCAAGAACTGGCTGTTATCTGCCCCATTAACACTTAATTAAGTGTTAATTGATTTTTTATTTTAAAAAAAAATATTCCGGATTTTTTTCGGCGCCAGAGAGCTCCATTGTGCTTTCTTCAGTAGCTAATCTATCTGATCTACAGCTGATTATCGGGGTTAATTTATGCGCATGCATAATTTGTTGGGCTTCTCAGCAGCCAGCAGAGGGCATTGTGCTCCTCCGATGGTGAATGAATGCAGCTCTTTTTACTTTGCTAACACAGAGACAGACATCACTTGGGTAAGCTTCTGAACTGGGCCTAGTTGGGGGGGAAAAGAGTTGAGTTTGGGGTTTTTTTGTAGGTGGGATTTATGTTTTTTTACTTTGGAAACTGTGCATGGGTGGGGTGGGGGGGAAAGAGTTGGATTTGGGGGGTTGTATCTGGGATTTATGTTTTTTACTTTGGAAACTGTGCATGGGTGGGGTGGGGGGAAAGAGTTGAGTTTGGGGGGGTTGCATGTGAGATTTATGTTTTTTACTTTGGAAACTGCATGGGTGGGGGGGAGAGTTGAGTTTGGGGGGGTTGTACGTGGGATGTATGTTTCAGCATCTATTTTAGCATGCATTTTGTGCATGTATCTTATTGCTGTGTGTTTTTTAAAAGAGATCCTGGCATTTTTGTGCAATTTATGTAAATTAGCTAATTATGTAAATTAGCTGATTATGCTAATTATCTTGGGGGTACTCCAAAAATTTTGACCTTCATTGGGGTACCCGGGCTTCCAAAGGTTAAGAACCCCTGGTCTAAAAGTACAGAGAGCAGGGTCTGTGATTAGAATTGTTTCAGATCTCACAAATGGCAGCCTGGTCTAAAGGGCTGTTACTGCACCACTGCTAACACTAGTGCAAGCGAATCAGAAACTGGCCTGTAGTTGGTGTCATGTGGGTCTGTTTGGGCTGTGGGCCTTCTTGACATTTGGTACTCCTGCTTGTAAATTAATACGCGTGATGGTTCCAGCATTTCACTGTGGCCATTAGCGGCTGCTTCCCACCTCCACAACTCTGTCACCGTGCCCTCGGCCAGCAGCTGGCCCCTCAGTAGGGCCAGCAACAACCCCCACAGGGTCAACGGGCCTCAGCATGGGGGCATTGACCTGACCCAGGACAGAACCCACCAAAGACCATGACCACAAACAATGCTCGGACACAGAGACTGTACAAACCATACGTTTATATATAAATAGCCAAAAAGTGCTGAAATAGCCCTCGCAGGGCCGAACATTGTAAACTGGCCCCAACGGGGCAGCGATTCAGGGGGGCAGACAGGGTGCACAACAGTGCAGGGATGGGGAGGGGTCACACCCCTATTCCCAGCCTGGCTGGCTGATGGCAATCAGCCATCAGCTCAGCCGCCTGGGCAGGATCGAGCTGTTGCGCCAGGGCTTTAAGGGACTGCCGTACGGGCTGATGCTGATTGCCTGATGCTGGTTGGCAGCAGAGGCGCGGTGGAACCGCCCCCTCCCCCATTCAGTCCAGCTGGGCACCTAAGGCCTGGTGACTTTTACCACAGACGGTTTGCATATCTCCCTGGGGGTGGTTGTCTCAGTGGGTAACTGATGTTGTACTGGGTGATGCTTGTGTAACTGTACTAGGCTTTTGCACTGGGTTGGGCATGTTTAATTGCACTGGAACCATCGCGAGGCTGAATCAGGACTTCGTGGCATCACCAGCAGCAGCAGCTCCAGGCATGGCCCTGGGTTCTGGCAGGGTGGGCTCTTCCCCTGTGGAGCAGCAGCCTGCAGAAGGACAAGGGGGAGAGAGACACAGATATCTGACACAAAGCACAGGCCGCATGGCATAGACCAGGGGTTCCCAATGTTCGGACGCGGGTCTCTGACCCACTGCGTACCCCCTGAGCGACTCCCCCGTGTACCCCCACGTACACCCTCCGGGTTGCAGCGGGAGCAGGAGGACCCGCCTGCCCGCGCCGCAACCCGAAAAAGAAGGCTACAGGCCTTCCCCGCAGTACAGGCCTGCATCCTACCTTTTCTTGGCAGCGCCATCTTGGATAGCGCAAAATGTCGTGAGATCCTGGCGGCGTCCAAATCTCGTGAGGGCACATGAGGTAGGGCTGAAGCCTTCTTTTCCGGGTTGTGGCATGGGTGGGAGGACCCGCCTGCGCCCCAACCCAGAAAAAAATCAGCTGTCCCTTATTATCTCACATATCCCCGGCCTGCAACCTGCATACAGCATCTCGCGTATCCCCAGCCTGCAGCTTGCGTACCCCTAGGGGTACGTGTACCACAGGTCGGGAACGCTTGGCATAGACCCACTGTGATGGCACCCTTACTTGTCTCCCCTGGCTTGGGGGTGCAGTCCTATGCGTGTCCCCCTTGAGGCAGACCCCACTGGATTCAATAGGGCTACTCTGCAGGAGGTGTGCTTGGGTTTGCAGCCTGGGAAGGGGTAGGCACAGGGTGACCAGATACAATGGAGGGTACTGGTGCTGGGCTTATATGGGGGAGGGGTGTGTGCTGATTGGGTGCTCTCTTACACCGTATCCTAAGCTCTGTAGTGGTGCAGCTAGGCTGTGGACGTATTGTGTTTTTTGGGACTTGCATCGTGTAAAAGATTGCCTTTGGGTCTCCTCTAATCCACACCAGGTCTGTGGCTGGCATAACGTTTCTTGGCCAAAGGGGGCGTGTCCACCCTGTGAACGGTAGATAGGATATGGTGCAGGAACGGGAATGCCCCGGAATGCCCCAGCATCCGTCCCACGTCCGAACTGCATGCACGGCGTCCGAGAGGGGTTATGCTGGCGTCCGTCCTCCGTCCATTGGCGTACGGCAAGTAACGCTGGCACAAGTGCTCTTACACTGGTGGATCTACCGTTACACCGGTGCAAGAGTTACACAGGATTGGGCTGCCCGTATAAGTGATGTCTGGCTACCAGCTTTGAAGGGTGCAAGAATTCACAAATTTAAGAACATGGAAGAACTAAAACATTAGAGCCAGATCTAAGCAGTGGCATAGCCAGCCTCTGGGGGGGTTGGTGGCAGCCCGTGCCACTAGGGGCGGAAGCCTGTGACAGACACCCGTGACGTCACTAGCCCTGCCCCCTCCAGGGGCAATGTCAGGTTCCAGCCTTTTCTGGCCGAAAAACGCTCCCCCCCCCGGCTTTTTTCTGGCCGAAAAAGGTCAGTAGAACCCCAGGCAGGCGGGTGGCTCCTTTCCTCCGCACGGCGGCAAAAAGTAATAAAAAAACACCGCTTTTTGCCGCTGCCGCCTTTTGCTGTACCCCCACTGTGCCGCAGGGGCCCACCGCTTGGTGCCCAGGGATGGTCCACCCCCACCCACCCCATTCCTATGCCACTGGCTCTAAGAACACGTAAGACTGGCTATAGGCCTTATAAGGTGCGGAACTTTTTAGCTTTAGAGCAGGGGTGGCCAACCTTTCAACATGAATGTTTCAGCAGGTGCAGCTGCTTCAGCACTGCAGCACCATCAGCACTTGCAACTGCCAGGATTCTGCCTTCTACACAACCCTTAAGAACACAGAGGCCTTAATGGTGGAAGGTTGGCCACCCCTGCTTTAGAACATGGCAGAGCCAGAGGGGAAAAAGAACTACTGGTCCCTTTAAATAACAGAAGGCTAACAGAAGTTAACAGAAGGACTACTGAATGACAGTTTGAGTGTCTTGTTCTACCTTTGACAGTGCCCATCACAGGTATGGCAAAACGTCAGGAATTCAATCGTATAATGGACCGTGGTCACAAAACCACGTGGATAGAGGGACATTCTTCTCCCTCTCGCACAACACCAGAACCAGGGGACATACACTAAAATTGAGTGGAGGGAGAGTTAGAACGGACAAAAGAAAATATTTCTTTACCCAGCGTGTAATTCATCTGTGGAACTCCTTGCCACAGGATGTGGTGATGGCACCTGGCCTAGATGCCTTTAAAAGGGGTTTGGACAGATTCATGGAGGAAAAGACCATCATAGGTTACAAGCCATAAGCAACCTCCTGGTTTTAGAAGTGGGTTTTCTCTGTGCCAGGTGTGGTGAACAGCCACCTCCAGACGTGCACTGGCAGGCCGGCTATTCACTTTGCAGGGAAGCTGAAACCCTTTGGGGAGGCACAAATACAAGGCCACACCACCAAACAGACTTCACTTTCCTGAACACTCCTAAAACAAGGAGAAAGAACAACTGCTCTGGGCCAGAGAGACAGTTAGACGGTAGGTGCCACCAGTTGAGACAAGCCTCTTGACTTCCCCAGGGTCTCAACAACCTGGAGAGCCTCAGAGTTAGAACCTGAGTAGCCACTGACTCCCTGCATACAAGGGCGGTCAGTGATACCAGGCAGAAGACGAGAGTGGTAGCGTTATGGCTTCAGGCTAGGCGGTTTGGATTTAGTCCCCTCAAGTTCCCAAGAACCACACCAGGTTAACAAGAATGATGGTTTATTTTAGACTATGCAAAATAAGCATGGATAGGACGTACATAAGCAGTAAAACTGCAGGTATATTAGGCATAACAAACCAGATGGAAAATAAAAGCACAAAACAACAACAAGTAACTCCTATACTAAACATTAGGTCTCCTAACACTCACCAAGATCTCAAAAAAAGATGTTGCAAGGCCCTCAGCCGTTTACCAGGACTGAGAGATGGCATCAGAGCAAAAACAGGGAGACTAGCTCCAACAAAGAAGTTAGAGAAGTGACAAAATGGTTCCCCCCAAGGGTTAGTTAAATAGATAATTTGAAAGCATATGATTGACACAGGTAAGATGACCAATAAGGTACAGCCGGGTGGGTCATCCCATGACCGATCACTCCTCCTTGGCCCCCTCCCCACCGGAGAAGCTCGTGATGTTCCCAACAGGTGCAGCAAAATAATGAGGGAAGAAAAGCATTATCATATTCCCATGCAGATAAGAGGAACTAACAAGCACCAGTTCCAGAGATGGTACGACTCCCCAAGGTCGCTGGCCACCTGCCAATTACCAAGGCAGTGCAAGCAGGCAGAGAGAGAGAGAAGGAAGCTGAAGTTAGAATCCAAAATGGAGACAGAACCAAAGTTTAAGATTTCGACTTTCACTACACCAGGTGCAGGGGAGTGGCAGCAGGAAACAGGATTGTTGGCTGTGTGCTCCCTGAGGCATCTGGTGGGGCCACTGTGTGATACAGGAAGCTGGACTAGAGGGGCCTTTGGCCTTATCCAGCAGCTGGGCTCTTCTTATGTTCTTATGTAAACCCGGACAATTTTAATTGTAAAGATAGACAAGAAATACTTCCTTGAATATGACTCAGCACTTTTTGTGTTTGATATGTGTGGTGTGTAGTTTTCTGTATCTCCATGTAGCTTTTATTGGTTTTGTAACTGGAATATGTTTTTCTCTTTTGGATTTATATAAAAAAGTTTCATTGCAAAACTGGGAAAACTGTGATGATGTTTTAAAGGTAATGATGCTTATATTGTCCAATATCCCTGCTGCTCTCTAAGTAATTAAGGACATATAACATTTTACTAATTTCTATCCGTCAAGAATTATACTCTGAGATACAGGAAGAAGGATGAATTTCCTGGCTTTATGTACAGCCAGCTCCGTTATTCCCCGGAGTGCTCAGGATAAATGACCTGCGCTTCATGTACAGCTATCCATCCCAGAGTACGTCCTTGTTCTCTCCACAGCGCGCTTTTAGGTTTCCCCCGTTGCCTCACCACCCCCTTTTTAGGGCTCTGCAACTTACGGGCCAACCTTCCACTTGGCAATGTTCCTCCCCAAGGAATAATTCTGGTCCTATTCACTCATGCTTACTCCCGTTTTGGTCCAGAATTCATAACACTCACAGACAACTTGGAAAAGATAGAAAAAGTTTTATTCTCTGGAGATGGAAGGGGGGGGCATTCGGTAACGAATGGGTTAACCCCTTCCATCTTCAGATGCAGGGCCGGCTCAAAGCAGGACTCCCTCTGCTGGTGGCTCCTTCCCCCCAGTCCGGTCCTGCATCTTGCAGAGCATGGTTGCCGGTTTTTCAACTAGAGTGTTTTCAGTGTTTTTTTTCCTCAGCAGATCAGAGCTTCTTTTCTATCTCCTCACCTTTTCCTCCTTGCCCCTCTTCCCCGACCCTACCCATTCCCTTTCCCAAGTCAGGAGGGCGGCGTTTTCTGTTTGTTCGGAGGGGCCGTTTCATTTTTATTTTTGGCGTGCTGCGGAGGGAGGCCCGCCCGCCTTTTACCTCAGACAGAGGCGCCACCGTTGATTTGCGGCCTGCACGGACGAGCGCGTACCCGCTGGGTGGTGCCGCCGTGCTCTTTCCCCCAGTTTTCGTCCTTCACGAAGCGGCTGGTTAGCCGGCTGGGGATCGCTCCTAGCCACCTCCGGACGGTGGGGCAGGACGCGTCGAGGCGGCCGCATCGGAGGCGGCGAACCAACGAAGCTCAGGTGCTCCAGTATCGCGGTTCTCCGTTCTTCGCTTCTCCCGACCTGTTGCAGCACCAAGCTACCCGGTAAACGTTATGGGCGATCGCAAGGGGGAGGAGGCCCGTCCAAGCACGAGCGGGCAGAGGGGAAGCGTCTCAGCGGCAGTTCCTCAGATTGATCCTTCTTTACAAGCGCACATTAAGGCACTAGTCTCTGAGGCGGTGGAGGGAGCTTTAGCTACTACGAGCAGCAGACGCTCCCACAGGAAGCACAAGCGAACCAGGAGGTCCAGGTCTAAGGGAATCTGAGCACTCTTCCCGCCACAAGAACAAGAGCCCTCTTCGCTCCCCGTCCCCCAAGCGCGCTGGCAAGCATGGAAGGTATAGGGACACCAGCGATTCTACAGGAGCCCCTGTTTCTAGTCCCAAGTGCGCTGCTGAGTCTTACTTGAGCTCCACGCCTTCATCCTCCGGGGGCTCGGATAGAGAGGAGGGGGAGCTTTCTGAGGATGGGAACGGAGGTGAGAGGGACAACAATCCCAGCCGACTCTTTCCCCCCGAGCTGTTTTCGAGGATGATCACCAAGGCAGCCCTAGTGCTCAATCTCACTCTCCCGGGGGAATCCCTTTCACCTCAGACTGCCTCTTCGGTTCCTAAGGGTATCTTCCCTCAGGGGCCCTCACAACCAGTTACGGTGCCTTTCCCGGCTCCTTTTCAGGCGGCTATTGATCGGGAATGGAAGGCCCCCATTCATGCTAAATTTAGTGCCAAGCTGATAAACAAATTGTACTCTTTACCTGAGGCCACTATGACTCAACTGAAAGTCCCCACTGTGGATGCGCCGATCGCCGCGCTGGCTTCATCGGCGGTCATCCCTTCGGAGGGGGAGGGGGGGCCAAGAGACCCCTGTGATAAAAAAGTTGAAATTTCCCTAAAAAAGAATTTCGAAGCCGTTTCTCAGTCCCTTAGGGCCTCGGCCACTAACTCTGTTATGGCCCGGGCAGCATATCTTTGGGTGGACGAGCTCAGTAAGTCGGAACCAGGTATCTCTAAGAGGGGCAAGAACACTTTAAAGAAGATTTTGCTGGCTACCGCCTTTGCGGCCGACTCCTCTTTTGACGCTATGCAGCTTAGCGCTAGAGCTCTCGCTACTAATGTCGTAGCGCGACGTAATATTTGGCTTCGCAGCTGGGAGGTGGATTCGGCTTCCCAGAACAGACTGGTGGCCGTCCCCTTTAAGGGTACAAAATTGTTTGGCAAGGCCCTCGAACCCCTCCTGGTCGAGAACAAGGAAAAGAAGAGGGTCCTTCCTTCTTCCACCAAGGAGGCTCCCAAGACCAAGAGTGTGCCATTTCGCTCCTTTCGACCCAATAATCGTCCCCGGGATTCTACCCGTGGCCCCAGTCGATGGAACAAGTCCAGGGTGTTCCCCAAGTCTAAGCCGTCTGGGACCCAGGGGGAGGCATCGCGTAAACAGTATAGAAACCAACGCAACACCTGACGCCACCTCAGACGACGACTCCGTGCCTATCGGAGGTCGCCTCCTTGCCTTCGCTCATCGTTGGAGGGAGACGACCTCGGACAGGTGGCTCCTGGACACGGTTTCCAGGGGTTATTCCCTTGAATTCCTGAGACTCCCGAGAAACAGATTTTGGAGAGTCCCTCTCTCGGCCAATCCACTGAAGCATTCCAACATGCTTCCAACAATTCCAACATTACCTTACTTCCATAGACCTTTCCGAGGCCTACCTGCACGTGCCCATAAGGTTCAGGCACAGGTGTTTCCTCCGGTTCGCTTATGGAGCGATGCATTATCAATTTCGGGCTCTCCCGTTCGGCCTAAAGACGGCCCCCGAGTCTTCACGAAGACCCTGGCGGGTCCCCTGGCATCGCTACGACTGGAGGGGGTGTCGGTCATGCCCTACTTGGACGACATCTTGATTCGCTCACCATCAAGGGACACGGCTATGAAAGACGTACAGAGGACTTTGACCGGCTTGAGGTACCACGGCTTCATTGTCAACAAGTCCAAGAGCTGCCTGGTGCCTACGCAAGTGATGGATCATCTCGGGCTCATCCTGGACACCAAGAACTTCACGGTGTCACTTTCCCAGGACCGGCAACAGAATCTCCTATTGCTTCTCCGGGAGATGGTGTCAAGGCCACAAGCACCGCTGATGTCATTAACCAGACTCCTGGGCCTCATGGTGTCTTGACAGGGAGTCATTCCTTGGTCCAGATTCCACACACGTCCTTTACAGAGGTTGCTGCGTCCTTATGACAAACAAATCGGGAGGAGGCAGTTCCGCATGATCACGTTGACCCCCGATTTTCGCCTCAGTTTGGAATGGTGGCTTTCCCCTCACAAATTGGACTCGGGAACCAGCCTGGAAGTTCCATCCCCTCTGATTATGACAACCGATGCCAGTCTCCTGGGCTGGGGGGCTCACATGGACTCGGCGTTCGCACAAGGTCGTTGGTCCCCCTCAGAGATGAAGCTTCCCATCAATCTTTTGGAACTCCGGGCCATCAAGCTGGCACTTTTTCATTTTCAGGAGAGGCTTTTCAAGTGAGCAGTTCTAGTAAGAACAGACAACGTAACTGCAAAGGCATTCATAAATCGCCAAGGAGGGACCAGGTCGGACAGACTGGCTGCGGAGGCGGCAGAGTTACTCTCTTGGGCGGAACGGAACCTGTTGTCACTTCGCGCAGAACATCTTGCGGGAAAAGCAAACGTGACAGCCGATTGGCTGAGTCGGACATACCTAATCGAAACAGAATGGCAGCTGCATCCCTCCGTGTTTCGCCTCGTCACAAGGAGATTCGGGTCTCCACTGGTGGACCTGTTCGCCTCGCAGGTGAACACTCAACTGCCGAGGTTCTTTGCCAGGCACCAGGGGGCCGGGGAGGAAAAGGTGGATGCCCTTCACAGCGTCTGGCCCCCAGGTCTTCATTATGCCTTTCCTCCCATAATTCTTCTTCCTCAAGTCTTGCGGAGGATCAGGGACTTGAGAGCACGTGTCATTCTCATAGCGCCGCACTGGCCCAGGAGGGCCTGGTTCGCGGAAATAGTTCAACTGTCCGTAGCCGAGCTGTTGCCCCTACCTCGCAGGGGCGATCTTCTCCGCCAGGGCCCAGTCGTTCATCCTCAACCTCACATTTTTCGACTGACCGCGTGGATGTTGAGAGGCGGGAGCTGATGGAGTGCGGTTACTCGGAAGGTGTGGTGGGCACCCTCTTGGCTTCCAAAAGGCAGTCCACTAAGTTTATCTACGGTACTACTTGGCGGCGATCCGAGAGTTGGTGCGGACAGCGAGGGGTTAGACCGTTGAAGGCCAAGCTTCACCATGTGCTTGACTTCCTTCAGGCTGGTCTTTCAAAGGGGCTTAGCACTAGCACGCTGCGCCATCAAGTGGCAGCCCTTAAGTGTGTACTCGGTGCCAAGGGGAAGGGCTCCATCCTGGATCACTGTCACGTACGGCGCTTCCTCAAGGGAGTGGCTCTTTTGAACCCGCCGGTTGTGCATCATTTCCCTACTTGGGACCTGAGTTTGGTTTTGAATGCGTTAATGAAGCGGCCCTTTGAGCCTTTGGCCACTACTTCTCTTCAGGACCTCACTTTGAAAACGGTCCTGTTGGTGGCCCTTACGTCGGCCAGAAGGGTGTCCGAAATGGGAGCCCTGTCGGTTAGCGATAGGTTAACGGTCTTCCACAAGGACAGAGTGGTTATGAGATTGGACCCAGCATTCCTCCCGAAGGTCAATTCGGTTTTCCATCGTTCCCAGGACATTGTTCTTCCATCATTCTGTGCGAACCCATCTCATCCTAGGGAGCGGGAGTGGCATTCCCTCGACGTCCGCCGGGCTCTGAGGTTCTACATACAGCGCTCCGAACCTTTCCGGAGCACGGAATCTTTGTTTGTGGTTTTCCAAGGCACTTCCAAGGGTAAGAAGGCCTCAGCTTCGCTGATTACGAAGTGGATTCGGATGGCCATCCAGGCTGCGTACAGGGCCACAGGAAAGGACCTGCCGGAGGGTATCTTGGCCCACTCTGTCCGGTGTTCCGCGACTTCGGCGGCCTTTGAGGGGGTCTCGTCCTTGGGAGACATCTGTAGATCAGCTACCTGGGCCTCTCCTAACACGTTCATAACGCATTATAAAATTGACAAAGTCGCTTCTGCGGATGCCCTTTTCGGCAGAAAGGTGTTACAGCAGGTGGTTCACCAAGGCGGCAAGTAATGGCCCGCCCTAGGGTCATACAGCTCTGTTATATCCCATTCGTTACCGAATGCCCCCCCTTCCATCTCCAGAGAAAAGAGGAATTCCTTACCGTGAATCTCCTATTCTGGGAGAGGAGGGGGGGCATTCGACCCACCCTTTATACTTGCCGTTTTTCTTTGCGCTGAAGTTCTTCTGATTTGTTATTCGTATTAAGAGTTAGTTAGCTTATCCATGGGGTGTTAATTACCTTCTAACGATTTTTTCTTCTCCAAGCTCTGATCTTGTTTTTGTAGTTGACTTCCTTCCTGCCTGTTTTTGGTCTTCGAGTGCCTTTTCGTGGTGGTCGTCGCTGGAACGGGGGACGCTGCCGCGGACCGCTCTGGCTGCTCCTTTTTCTACAGAACCGGACTGGGGAGGAGGAGCCACCAGCAGAGGGAGTCAACTGCTTTGAGCCGGCCCTGCATCTGAAGATGGAAGGGGTTAACCCATTCGTTACCGAATGCCCCCCCTTCCTCTCCCAGAATAGGAGATTCACGGTAAGGAATTCCTCTTTTCCAAGTTGTTTAGTAACTGACAGCCCATTCCAACCCAAGGGCTAAGCAGCACAAGTCAGACATAAACTCAGCATAAGTCGTCTATGTTGTAGTTATGTCTGGAATGCGACCATTTACGGAGAAGTTATGTCGAAGTAATGTCGAAGTTATGTCGAACTTACGACCAATGAACTAAGAACGGACACGCATGCGCACCACCGACGCCGGCATAAGTCGGACCTAAAGTCAACATAAAAGTGGGCAGACCATGGGCGTAACGGGGGCGGAAACCAATTATCGTCGGATTCCAGACCCTGGCAAGCACAGACACGCCCCCTCCAACACAAATGCTGACACAAATTTTATGTCGACCAAAAGGGTGGACATAAATTCGAGGAGACCCATAGGAGCCATTTTACCTTACCCACTCCAGCCCTCTCCTGAAAATTTCTAACACCCTACTCCTGAGTTAGGTCAGAGTTATGTCGGAGTTGTGCATGCTAGGTCTGGAAACTGACAGAGTTATGCCAAAGATAGGGAGCCTATCAGCACCCAGCACCACCCAGCCTCTTTCCCACAAAAGCCCAGCCCCAGGCCCCCAGTCTCTCTCTCTCTCTCTCTCTCTCTCTCTCTCTCTCTCTGAGCACGTGGCGTGGGGTTCTGTCCCCCAGCAGCCACAAAGTGGGACTTTGTCGGTGGAGGGCAAAATTCACAAACACCCCACTTCTCTCTTCTCTCCTCCTCTCTCCTCTCTGCCCCCCTCAAGGGCAGAGAGGGCTGTTCTGGCTTTGGCCAAACTGTTTACAGCTGTGCCTGGGCAGCTGTCTCCATGCTACCATTTGCTAACCCTTGTCTTTCTCCCAGCCTCTCCCCCCCCACAGGCAACAACACCAGCAGGTAAGTGCAGGTAAGAGCAGGGTACGTGCTGACATGCGTTCCGACTACAGCCTCTTTGCATATAGGAATATAGGTAGGATACATGCCTTTTGACCAATGTCTTGTCTGATAGCTGCCTGCATAGCCTGCCATGATATGCCTCTTTACCAATGTCTTGTCTGATAGCTGCCTGCATAGCCTGCCATGATATGCCTCTTTACCAATGTGTTGTCTCATGTCTGCCTGCAATGCCTTCTCTGAAAAGCCTCTTTACCAATTTGCCCTCTCATGTCTGCCTGCAATGCCTTCTCTGAAATGCCTGCAATTAGTAGTCTGATGCCTGCCTGCAATGCCTGCTATGATATATAGGATACATGCCGCTTTACCACTGTTGTGTCTGATTGCCGCCTGTTGTCATGTGAGCATACAACACCACAAGTGTGGTGCTGTTAACCTTCTGTAGACACCAGCTGTTCCCCCCCCTTTTCTCCACAGGGTCAACTGACAGGTCAGTATTGCTAGGATTGCCATGGTTGTGACCCAATATATGTGTTGTCTTCTCTCTCTTTGACCCTTTCCCCTTACAGGATCATGCTTGCCTTACACCCGGGTAAGCAGCTCAGACCATGCTATGTATGTCACACCTATCAGCTGTGTTTTATTTCTCTCCCTGCAGGCTTTTGTAACCGACACACTGGCTTGTCTTCACTGGCGATTGCTACCACACACCAGCTGCCATGTAACTCCCCCTTGTTTTTTGTCTCCCCAGGAAGTACACTACCACCTACCTTCCTGGGAGCACCCCTGGGCCTGCAGTCTGGTTGCCCCACGGTCCGCTGCCTCGCTGCTGCCAGAGGTCAGGGAGGCAGCCCTGCAACCCTCCTCAGCTGCCTGCGCTGCTGCTGCTCCACCTCCCTGGCTGTGGTTCTTGCTGTCCCTCCCCTTTCTATGGAGCAGGCTGTGGTTCCACAGGGGGAGAGCCTGCATCTCCAGGTCCATGGGGCATGTGTGCTGCTGCTTTCAGATTGGCTGCTGTGACTACCCCTGGCAGCCTCGCCTGGCCATCTCTGCTAACGTTCCAGAACAATAAAGACGCCCCTCAGGCAGAGCCCCCTTGAAACATATGTGCCCAGTGTTACACAAGCATTGCCCCCCACACACAGACAGCCCCCAGCACTGAAGCCCCTGCATGAATCCCTTCCAGGGAGTGCCACGTCCTTCCCAGGGAGAACACAGCAGGGAGGCTGCCAGACCCCCATGGGACAGAGGGGAGGGGGAGTTGGGGGGGCCTCTCAGGCAGGCAAACAGTGACAGGTGCCACAGAGCCCATAGCGGGGCCACTTGTGGCCGCTGCATCTGTGTAGTGGCCGCTCGGCAACTGGGGATCTCGCCAGTCAGGGCGTCCGCCTGTCACGAAGCCGCCTCTGTCGAAGGTCCGCCTGTAATGCAGCTGCTTCCGTCGAAGGTCCGCCCGTAATGCAGCCGCTTCCGTCGAAGGTCCGCCCGTAATGCAGCCGCTTCCGTCGAAGGTCCGCCCGTATTGCAGCCGCTTCCGCCCAAAGTCCGTCTGCATAAGAGGCGCCTGTTTCTGCATTGCCTTCATCTGCAGAGCAACCCCTGTGTCCCTATTGGTCTCTGCAGACCCCTCTCTCGAAATCTCTCTCCCACCAGCCTTGTTGCCTGTCTGTCTGTCTCTGACCCACCCGTGCCCCTCCCCAGCACTCACTGTCTGCCTGCCTGTGTGTCTGCCTCCCCTCCCACTCCCTGATGATGGCTGCTGGCCACCCCCCACCCTGCCAGAGCACCTGCCGCGAGGCGCCGTAGTCGCCCCATATGGGGGTATGATGAGCTGTGTGAGCCCTTCACGCTCGCAGCAGACAAGCCCGAGGCATCTCTCGGTCTTGACCGGGGCACAGAGCAGAAGGCACGCCGGGATGCCTTCTTTGTGGGCATTGCCCCGGCCCTGGAGGCCCTGGGCTTCAGGCAGCGCACGGGCAAGTCATCTCAGAGGCAGTTCCAGACCTCATGCGACCCCCCTTGTGTGTGACGTTCCCACGCCCCTCCTTCCCTTCCCTCCCCCGCTCCCCCCCATGACTCCCACGTGCAGCCTCAACGTGGCTTGGGGGTGGCATCGCCTTCTGCAGGAGGGAGGGGACGGCTACTCTCCCCTGCAGCAGGTGGCTGATGCACAGGGTGCCCTGTGGCGGCTGGCTCAGGCACCTCGCTCACCTGTCACCTGCCCTGCGCCCACCACATGACTGGCGCAACCCCCATGCCTGCAGCCGGCCCCTTTGCGATCGGGCTGCGTCAGACCCTGCGGCAGCTGCCATGGATGGATGCTGACACATGCAGACAGAGGCCTGCACATGCCCGAGCCAGACACGGAGCCTGGAGAGCCTGCCTGCCTGGGAGGTAAGTGTTGCCTGGATCCTGGGGTGGTGCTGGGCCACAGAAACTGCAGCCTGCCTAACTCAGGCATAACTCTGACATAACTCAGACATAACTTATGTCGAACTTATGCTGAACTTAGGCCACTCTTATGCCAGACTTGCGGAGGAGTTGGGTTGGAATGGGCTGTTAGGTGCAAAACCCTCACATTGGCTACAATAAGAGGGTTGCAAGGTTAGTAAGAGCATCACATTACAAGGCACATTAAAATAACAAAATATTTCACTAATCTACGCTCTTAAGAAGCTAATAGCAGATCATTACCGGCTGAGGTTGGAGACATGTTGTAGCTTCCGACAGAAGCTCTGCTCACCACGTCAGTTCCAGGAGCCACGAGCCACTTTTAGCAACTGGGTGTTCGGTTTTATGCTCTGTTCCCTTGTGGGTTTGGACCCAATAGGAGTCCAAGGACGCCAGTTTTTTGGAACCAATGAAATGAGGTGCACGTAGCTTTGTCTCTTCACACCTCTGTATCTGCATATCAGACACCTTATCTCTTCCTGGCTGGCCTTCTAATTTGCAGGTCTGGTTGCATTTCAAAGGGGGATCTGCTAGGAAAGTCAGTTCTCTATTTCCCCCCACACCAGCAACTGGAAATTACAATTTCAAAGGGACAGTGATACCATTGTTAACTTCCCCGTCAGCACATATCTAGTTACAAACCAAGATTCTAACAGACAATAAACATACATGTACAAGGCATAAGCGGACTCCTTCACACTATCCTGCCTTTTTCACTGGATCATCCCAAGGCAGCTAACAAGGGTATAAAAATGCTGTTAAAAATTCCAATAAAATCAAATCCAAACATTTAAAACTGAAATTGGACAGACCAAAGTAAAATGCTCCAGGTACAAGGACAACTCCCAAGCTGATATATGCGGAAATTCGAGAGAAATGTACAAGGAAGTGTAAGAAAAGGCGCAAGTCCTATACTGACTCATTATTCTCTGCCCACAGCTACAGAGGTTCTTCGTTGATTCATTTCCTGTTGTCTGCTCAAATGTTGCAAACCACGTGAAATGCAGTGAAAGAGAAAGGAACTGAAGGATCGTTGAGCTCAACATTTGCACAGCCAAGAGCAACTTCACATTGCAAACACTTTGCTCTTCAGCCAAGAGAGTGACTCAAGAATGACAGACATCAATCTGCTCTTTGGGACATTGATGTTCCTGGATCTCTCTGTCTGTTGCTACTCGGATGGCACCAATCCTTTGCCTGATATTGAAAATGCAGAGTTTATTAATGAGTGTGTCCGAGTGCATAACCATTTTCGATCCAATGTGAATCCACCAGCAAGTGACATGCGTAGGATGGTAAGGGAAACTGCTTACACTATGTTTGTGACTATAATGTAACATTGCATTCATTCCTTTCAGGTTTATAATGACTTTCAGCACAATCCTATGCATGTCTACTCAGACGTAGGTCTTGTTGAGTTCAGTGGGAGTTACTCTCCGTGTATAGAATTACAGCCATTCCAGGGGATTTCCCCCCCCCCAACATGATGTAATGCTGGAAATTCCTGCATCTTGCTTTCAGTAGTCACTTGGAGATTAGTGCTGATTTTCCCTTACCTTGAGGAGGCCTCTGTGACTGCCCTCCCCCCGACTAAACACCCTTTCTGGAATCAACCCCCCCCCCATTTGCTTCCAACTCCATCTCCTATTGTGCATCAACTTTGTATGCCATTTTCTCCTACTCAGATGTCAAAAGAAAAGAAAAGCAGGAAGACCAGGAAGCAGCTGGCAGGTGACCACTGCCTGCTGTGCTACCCTCAGTTGTGGTGGCCTTCCCTAACCCTATTCTTACTGTGTTGCAGAGTTGGGACCATGATCTAGCAAAAACAGCCAAAGCCTGGGCACAGAAGTGCCGTTTCCAACATAATCCTAACATCCAAGTCCCAACCTATAACTCTGTTGGAGAGAATGTTTGGACTGGTTCTGGGGTGCGTTTCAATGTGACAATGGCCCTCACGTCTTGGTACAACGAAGTCAACGATTACAACTATGACTCTAACTTGTGTACCCGCGTGTGCGGCCATTACACTCAGGTAAGCCCAGTGGTTCTGTTGCAGGAAGTGATGTCGTATAGTAGTGGCTAATAGGTGGTGTGAGCCAGAAAGTGCCTGCTTCTCTCTCTCTCTCTCTCTCTCTCTCTCTCTCTCTCTCTCTCTCTCTCTCTCTCACACACACACACACACACACACACACACACACACACACACACACAGAGGCAGCATAGATGACTGACAAAGTGCATGTGAAGCATTTGGAAGCTCAGTGTGAATGTGAAGGGTCGCAATATTTTCCCAATGGCATCTCAGCAAGTTTCTCTACTGAGCCATCAGAGAGTTAAGCTTTTTTTGCTGGATAGAGGGAAGAGATTATCGTTTATAGCCTAGGTCGGAGCTGAAAAGGAAGTACGGTACCAGTCAGAGAAAGAATCTGGAAAGGCCCAGCCAGTGTACAAACTGCCTACAACACCCCAAGGTGCCTGTCCTTCCTATGTTCAAGGCAGGCCTGTTTCCAACTCCTCTCAGCTCCAGACTTGAAACTCTGGTACTTCTCCCCCCCCCCCAAGAAACGTTGAACTTTCCATGATCTGGTCTACCCTGCTGCTTTGTTCCAAAAAAGCAGACAATCCAGGGCAAAATCCATGTTTGCGCCTACTTGAGAGTAAGGGAGGCCGGCCTCCCTTACTCCGCTGCCGGGACGACCATGCAGGTGCCGGAGGCAGGTAACGCTCCCACCAGCGGCCGCATGGGCGGTCTGGGCAGCGAGGGAGGGGGGCCATTGGCCAAGCCAGCCTGGGGCGGGGATAGTGTCGGCCATATTCCCGTCCCCGCCGGACCAGCTCAGCCATTACACAGCCTCCTCCTAGGAGACCAATAGGGCCGGCCCCGGTTTATACCCAGGGAGTGGGACAAAGTCCCCTTCCCTGAGTAGACCTCTGGCCCACCACATGGTGGGCCGCGGTGGGGGATGGGATCCGACAGGTGGCCCTGGGCCGCTGGCCAAATCCTTACGGTGGATTTGGCTCCCAGTCAGTTATGCATCACTGTGGAAATATAACAAAATCTGTCTTACTTTTTTCTCTATAACATGACAGATCCTTTGAAAAGTGTAGGTTTGCAGTATATTAAGCAATTATTCTATGTATATGCAATGAAGCCAGCCCATTACACAGGTTTGGGGGGCTCTGAACTTTAGGAAAATATATACTCAGTCAGTGACCTTGGATTTGCTTGAATTACTTAACTTCAATTATTACCAGAGTATTATTTCCTAAACAGGTGAGGCCTCCAAAGGGGAAGCAGTAGACTTCTCCTACTAGCCTATTAGTCTCCTAATAGTATTTGCAAATGCTTTTTATGTTGTCTTTCTGAGAAATATTTGACAACAGTATTTGGTGGTTCTCAAACCTTTTAGCACTGGGACCCACTTTTTAAAATGACAATTTATCGGGACCCACCTAGCTTTATGAGACTTTAAAAAAAAGGTGATCTAGAAATAAATAAATAAATATATTTATTTATTTATTTAAAGTAATTTGCTTGGCTGCTTGCAGGGTAATTAGCAACTATCTTGCAAACTGCAGGAGCTCAGCTCTTTCCAGGGCAATTAGCAGCTATCTGATTTTTGAATAGCCTCAGGGTTGAGGCAATTACTGTACTTATCTGATCTTTCAATCACCTGGGACCCACCAGAAATCAGGTCGCGACCCACCAAGTGGGTCCCGACCCACAAGAAACACTGGGCTACAATAATGTTACACTGCAATTTCACTCATGCTCCTGACTCAGAAACAGACAGATATGGGGTTCAAAATATGGAGCATGGTTTTATTGGCTTGATCAGTAGATGTCCAGGCGAGGTGTGTGCCTATTTGGGGAAGGTCAGCTGCATGGCTCATATTCTTGATCCATATATACAGCTCGAAATAGGCCATAGTGGCTCAGTTTCATAATATGTGAATATGAAATAATTTGCTCCGAGGTGGTATAGGGTGAGCAGATACTAATGCTTCTGCGTGAATGGCTGTTATTGCAACTCAGAGTACCTGTGCTCAAAATTCCCTGATTGTTCTAGAATGCTCTGATAGCACACATCAAGGAACAAACCGCTATTTCAAATGATTGCACACTTTTACAGGACATCAACAGGGGACACACCTTACATTCTGCTCACATGAGATGCAACTCTATAGTATGGTAAAGATCTCAGTTTATACAATAATTGCATTTGGAGCTGTACGATGATAAGCTTTAAGTCTTAGTGAATGCTAAGTAATCACAGAGTCTGGCAATTTCATTTCAGATGGTTTGGGCTACAACCTACAAAGTTGGCTGTGCTGTACACTTCTGTACTAAAGTAAGCGGCTTCCCGAGCCCCGACGCTGTACATTTCATTTGTAACTACGGCCCTGGGTAAGCTTTTTGATTTGAAATTCTTGAAAGAAGTTCTGTCGTGAAAGAATGGCTGCTTTGTAGAACCACGAAACTGGCCACAGGCATGCTAACCCTTAAGCGCTAGACCAGGGGTTCTCAACCTGTGGAGGCCCGGGTACCCCCTATCACAGTCCAATTTTCTGAAGTATCCCCTGCTAATTAACTGCTAATTAATTGGATTAGTCAATTAATTAATTAGCTAATTAATCGTTAAATAAAAAGTACTAAAACAATTTTAAATGTGAAAAATGTCTTTAACTCTGTGTGTGTGTGTGTGTGTGTGTGTGTGTGTGTGTGTGTGTGTGTGTGTGAGACAGACAGACAGACAGACAGACAGACATGCAAGGATCTCTTTTTTTCTCCAAGTCACACTTCCCAAAATCAGCTCCTCCCTCCCCCACCCCTCTAAAGTACATTTCCCAAAGTACAAAAATAAGCCCAAAACCAAAATCAGTGATTCAGAAGGGCTCCGAAAATAATTAAAATTTAAAATCCATGTTAATTAACACTTAATTAGCTGCTGATGGGGCAGATAAGGGGCAGGGCTTGGCATACCCCCAGCAAGAGGTCTGCGTACCCCTAGGGGTACCCGTACCACAGGTTGAAAAACCCTGCCTTAGACCACACTGGCTCTTGTGTTTTTAATGGAATGTTGTAAGACACCAGTATCACTCTCAGCTCTTGGGTTCCCATTCCATGAAGTAGGAATAACAGTCTCACAGACCAAACGATTTATTTATTACATGTATATACCTCCTTTCTAGGGGTGTGCATTGGACTCCAAATCGAATCACTTGGCTTCAGAAAGAGCCCTAAACAAAACAAAGATCCTCCCTTTTCTCCCTTCTTGTTTCTAACTGCCTGGAGCCTTTTCTTCCATATGTGAAAGGCAGCTTCCAAGCAGTCAGGGACATGGGGGGGGGGGGGGGGAGTGAGAGAGGGAAATCCAGTGGTTAGGATCGGATTCTGCATCCCATCTTCCAGTACAGGTTTGTGATGAACAGGGTAAGGAAGAATTGTCAGACTGGATTCCATTTTGTTAGGCCAGAAGCCATCTTAGTTTGCTCTGCTGTTTGGAGATAGTGTGGGGAACCTTATCAGTCTTCTCAGTAGCAGCCAAACTTAGAAGTCAGATAAGACGGCCTTCAGCTGGGCACAGAGCTGCCCAATTAAGAATAGCATGGTGCAGCTGTGATTCTCCAGTTGGGAGGGGGAGCATGATGGCCTCATCAGCCAATGAGGCCACCTTCTAGAAGTTTCAGCTGGTCTGAGCATCTGGTTGGCTAGAATTTACCTTTAAGGTATTGCTAGGATGGGGTGGGGGGTGTTCTTCCATAGATGCCATTCTTTGTTGTTCTTGATCATTCCATCATGGATTCCTGACCATATCAGTACTAGCGTGACAGGTGGAAGAGCTCTTCTCTACTTACACTCAGCATTTAGAACAGGGGTGGCCAACCTTCCACCATTAGGGTCTCTGTGTTCTTAAGGGTTGTGTAGCTGCACCTGCTGAAATGCCCTCACCTAAGCAACCGTTAAAGGACCAGGAACATTCATGCTGAAAGTTTGGCCACCCTTGATATAGAAGATCCAGGTGAGTGTTAGGGATAAGACTAGGAGTTTAGCGCTATTGTTTTAGCATTGTGTGTGCATTGTATTTATTCTCTTAATTAAATGCCTTGTACTTGAAATCATTATCCTATTTCTATTTAATAAATCATTAAATATTTACAGGCTTGTGCCTGTGGGTGAAGGAATTGATCCAGCTAAGTTCCGCCTTGGCCTCCTAAGTCACTCTACCAAAGTAAACCAGAACCTTGAGTCCCTGGAACTTGGGGGTCTCAGAGTTTACAAGGGCTGGGGAGTTAGCCTGTAGTTCTTCAGCTTCCCCTTACCTTAAGGGGTGGTGGCACCTACCGTAGGGCAAGTTGCCCTGAGACCCACGAACAGCCCTTTCTCAGATTGGTTTGATTGGTGATGTGTGTGTGCGCATGACAAGGTTTAATCTAAAATTTCAGTCAGACAGGGATTTAAGGGTTTACTAGAGATAGCTATTTTTCCAAAACATAGCTATCCTAGCTAAACATAGCCAAATAAAACGAGTTGACAGGCACAAGCATTTAATTGATTGTACACTAAGAACATTTAGATTTGTTTAGTTTGCTAAATTTCACAGGCTCTGAGTTACAGTAAATATACAACATATGAAACTAGGCAGAACGATATGAAACATTAAATTTAAAATTGAATAGGGGTTTAATGACAGTATCAGTCAGTTCTTAAAAACACCAAAATGTCTTAACATTTCGCTATGGAATATGGAATTCTCCTGCCAACCTAGCAGTTCCAAAGCATGTCAATGCGAGTAGATAAATAGGTACCGCTTGCGGGAAGGTAAACAGCGCTCCGTGTTCCAGCCGCATGCTATGCGCTGCGGCAAGGGGAGTCATGCCGGCCACATGACCACGGAGGCGTCTTCGGACAACGCTGGCTCTTTGGCTTTGAAATGGAGATGAGCACCACACCCTAGAGTCGGACACGACTGGACTTAATTGTCAGGGGATACCTTTACCTTTTTATGGAATTTGCACGCAGCTTTTTCAGAAGTATGGATCAACGGCATTCGACGCCCTTTCACAGCTTCTGGCTGGAGAGTTCTTGTTTATATGCTCCAAACGTTAAGACGTTTTGGTACTTTGAAGAGCTGACCATTAAACCCCTATTCAATTTGAAATGTAGTAAATGTAGTAAACATGGACCATGAATCACGAAAACAATATTTAATATGAAACATTAAAATTTCTTCCTTTTTATTCTCGTGCTTCTATGGTTGGAGCCCCTTGCTGCTTCTAGCCTAAACGACGCCCTAAACTCAAGCTGAACATCATATTGGGGGTGGGCTGGGAGTGGGAAAGGATGTTTAATTCATCTATCAACGTTAGCAATATTAAACCCCCTCCCAATTTTTTCCTGTCTCACAATATAGAGCTCAATCACCCTCACTCCAGCCCCTCTTCACTGTGCCTGTGTGGCACGGATCAAATCAAATAACTGGAAAGCAGCTAGTAATTAATATTAGTGAACGCAGCAGTGTTTCAGTCCCAATTCTGAAAAGGGCTTCATTCCAAATTGTTACACTTCAGCAATTGCTGGTTTAATGCTCACAAGTCCTTTGTGAATGTTGGCTGAATCACAGTACCTACCGGTACTTGTTCCAAAATTCAACGATTTAAACTTTCATGACACGTTAAGAATTCTTCCAGACTACAATGTCAGTTAAAGCAGTTTCAGTAAATTTTGAACAAGGGAGCTGCAATTTATGCTCCACCCTCCTCCCTTTGCTTCGTGAGCTGAAAAACCTGTTCTTTTGCACAGGGGGAATTATCCAACAAAGCCATACATTACGGGAGAAGCATGCAGCAAGTGTGCTGCCGAAGAACAATGCGTAGACAAACTCTGTGGTAAGTAGAAAGGCATTCTGACATGCAAGGATGGGGCACTGTTACAAGATAGTGGGGTTTCGTTCCAAATTCAGTTACACTTCAGCAAAAAAAAAAAAAAAATCATGGTCACAGCTTACCACTATCATGAGTTCTCATAGATGCCCCACCTCCTGCTGGAGAAGTGGCATCTGGTGGGGCCACCGTGAGATACTAGAAGCTGGACTAGATGGGCCTTTGGCCTGATCCAGCAGGGCTCTTCTTATGTTCTTAAGTGTGGACATCCCGCATTGCAGACCTGTTGGGAGCCACCACAGCGAATTCTGAACAATGCAGACATTTCTGCAAATGTTCTTGAAGGGGGTCTGTGATAAGGTTTAGGGTAGTGTACTCCATCACCACCACTACCACCCTTTTCATTATCTCCACTACAGGCTTTTATTGCAGGAGAAACTGCAATATTAAATGTAATCGCAGAAACTCCCGCAATAAGCCACTCAGTATTTCCGATAAAGCTCAGAATTTATACAGCAAAAAGTACCACACTGGAGGGAGATGGGAATACAACTAAGGAGAGTACATTTTCTGAAGTATCTCTGGAGAGGGTGCCATGATCATTCAGAATGACGGGGTTAGACTGAAGGCAATTTGGCTATGCGCCTATTGAAGAATCTGAAGTCAACCAGTAGAAGAACACATATGACAAGCTTGCACATGTCCACTCCTTTGTACAGGAGCACAGAAGACACTTGGACACATACTGGGCGGTATGCAGACCCTTTGCAGCCCTTTTCAGAGCTTTCAGCGGCAAAAGCATGTTTGGTGGCACTCCACTCCACTCCCGTTGGCTTCTTTCTAGCATTTAGAAAGTGGGCAAAGATCTCCCTTTTAAGGAAGACCTTGGAGAGCAATCTAATGTTCACTCTTTCACACTCTAGCTTTGTACTGTACTTTAACATTTATTTTTGACTTGGTTGGTTTTAGATATTGTTTGGTTATGGCTGCAAGCTGCCCAAAAGGTCCACTGGGAAGGGAAATAAACTTTAAGAACGTCTGCGACTGCAGCAGCAGCTGCCTTATGGGCAGTCGCCATTGCGTTATGGGCCGTCTTTGCGCACAGCTTCGGTTATACGAAGGTTTCTCCAAGCATTATATGGTACAACTAGAAAAGCATCCCATTCTCTAACAGAGAATTCCTAGGCCAAACGTTTGAGTATAATCCTTCACGGTATGCTCGGGATCACATAATGAAGCTATGCTGATTAGTATTACGCAGAGCCAGCCTGCCAATAACCTCCAAATAGAGATCTCCATACTGTTTGAATTGCTGTGATCTCAATATTCATTGCTGTAAATATCTGGGCCTCAGAAAAGTGTAGGTCTGTCCTGATCGAGGCACAAGACTTAATACTTCTCAGAGCTTTGAATTTAGCACTATACCTGTACATGTCGAGGAGAAAGAGACAGGGAGGATGTCGGTATTATAGCATTATTTACAAGCAAATTCTCTCTCGGCAAACCCTGGGTAGGCACTAGGTTTATCTCACTGCCATATGAGAAATCTTTGGCCTAGATGAGAGATGGTCAACTTCTGAGTAAGTCTCTTGGCTGCTATTCAAAATTCAAATCTTTGAGTCTTTTGCTTGACTCTGGCCATTATGATGATTCCTAAGTTATAAACCAATAACTGGGCACATGCTGAACTAGCATCACTCTTTTCTAATGCTATTGAAGTAACTTGACATTAACGGAGTTTTCCCTGCAAACAATAGTCAATGTTACGAGTTCTTTGCAGCTCTGTTATTAACATCTGTGGAGCCAACTGCCTGCTTGCTTGAAGAAGTCTGGGAAACTTCAAACGAAACGTAGCTATTATTGTGAACTTTCGAACAAAACGTAGCTATTATGAACTTAACTTCATTTTATTGCCCTAAAATATGTTTTTTCTGAACCGTAGTTTAATCAATAAAAAATCGTTCGAACATCATGACTTTCGAACCCATAACTGACATCCATTCCTCGTTAATCGTTGCTGGTCATGAAATCTCAGATCTCATTTAATGTTGTTATTTTATAGGTGAATATAAAGATGAATTTAAAGATGAATTTTCGAAGGCACCATCATCTTGTGATAAATATTGCATCCTCGTTCTAGCACTGAGACCATCTTTAGCTTTACTGACTTTGGCCGTAGCCACATTGGTGCAGAGTTGTTATCCCACAACGTTGAGGTACGACTGAAATCCTAACAAGGATAAAAAACTGGTAGAGAGACCATGGGATAGATATAGCCAGCTTGAATCTGACACTAACTGATTAAATACGAAGACATCACAGCAGCCTGGGCAAGCTTCCAAGTTAGTTTTTAAATGCTAAAAAGGCACGTGAAAGATCTCCTTCAGCTTGGGATTCAGCAGTCACAAAAGGTATGATTTAAGTAAGGTTTTGACCAGAAAAAATTCACCAACTGTCATACAACTGATTTCATGGCAAAACAAACTTTTAGGCTAGCATTATTTCACCCACCTATGCAAGTAAGTTCTGTTGATCTCAAATAAACACATAATTCAATAACCAACTGCAGCCAGTATGTATTTGGAAACTAGGTAACTCATACGTGACATTCAAAACAGAGCTCCCCCTCCCCCCAAAACCAATTGTGTACAAAACAATGTTCAGGATATATGTGTGTATGTGTATGTATGTTTATATAAATTGCAGTCTCCTGGTAGACCTAAAATATGTATACACCTGTGCTTGAAAAAAGATTTAACATCTTATTTTAATTTAGAGCGGAAGCTTTCACGGCTGGATATAATAGTAGAGGACGCAAGTATTATGGGTTTGCAAGCCATGTATTTTAATATATAAACTGCAGGAGGTTACTGATAAAGCAAATAAAATCCCTAACTGGGCACACGTAATAGTAAGCACACTAGAGATCTTCTGTCAGAATCAGCAAGGTCCAGGGTTGAAAGGGACCGACGTTTCGTTTTAATCTTAAGACATCTTCTGGGTGGTGACAGCTTGGCTGTAAGCCAAGAAGATGTAAGCCAAGAAGATCACCACCCAGAAGATGTCTTAAGATTAAGATGAAACGTCGGTCCCTTTCAACCCTGGACTTTGCTGATTCTGACAGAAGATCTCTAGTGTTCTTACTATTACATGTGCCCAGTTAGGGATTTTATTTGCTTTATCAGTAACCTCCTGCAGTTTATATATTAAAATACATGGCATGCAAACCCATAATACTTGCGTCCTCTACCATCTTATTTTAGAAAACCATGTCTTCTTGTGGCTTATCAGAGAAGTACTCTACAAAAATCGCACACAAAGATATCACAAATGTCACAAGGGTATGGAAAATATTCACATACTGTACAAAATCTTCTCAGTGACGGTATTATGCATGCCAGAAGTCTTCATATCAAATATTTTAAGTCGTCCCACGCCCTCCCATCAGAAAAAGTGGAGGCTTTCATGCTTTTCAATGTTCACTGGTAGCGATGATGGTGCAAACAACGCTAATTATTAATCTGGAGTATACAGAGTCTTCTTCTTGGAAAAAGCCCAGTACTACAGTTTCGAACATCATTTCTTTTTCTTTTTCTTTTCATTCAGTGCCATTTTTAACTTAATTTCTTCCGATGAAAGTGCTCCCAGCTTCTTCTTCTTTGCCTTTTTAACCTTGTCTTTAATAGCTTCAATATCAATTTTTGTTTCAGAAGACGCTACACAATAAAACACACACACATTAATAGGTGACCATAAAGGATATTAGTGACATTCAAGCATTTATACGTATCAGTCAATTAGGCCCAGTTTAAACATGAAGTCAAATATTTTTAAAAGCCTGATCAACTCCGTTGTGTATCAACCAGGTTTCAGCACCTGAGGTGCAACATTCCAGCACCATGTAGCCCTCGCTGTGGATCCTTCATATGCTAATCTCACAGGTGCAGGCACAGCAACACAGTTTCAACATGAACATGGGACTGTTGCACGCATACTTTGTATGGCTTTTTCTTTTCTGTTAAACACATACACAACGTTACATTGAAAACCAAGCCTGACTGAAACTTGGAAACCTTTGACAAAAGCACTAACTTCTCAAATTAACCTACTTTTCTCCAGTAGCATAACTGGGGGGGGGGGGGGGGAGCGATAAGTTGCCTTCGCTGCCGGAATGGCTCCAACGGCGAGGGGCCACTTTGCACCACCGTGTAGCGCAGTGCAGCACTTACCACGCCCCCCTCTAGCTACGCAACTGCTTTTCTCTCTCCCAACTGTAACCATGTACCTAAACTAAGATTCTCAATCAGCTAGCAAAGAAGACCTGCTAAAATAAAACCAGTCTTGTTTGGAACCACTCAACTGCCCTGCAAAGTAGTTTCATGTACACTATTCCATGCCTTAGGGCCCAATCCTATCAACATTCTAGCACCGATGCAGCCATACCAACAAGGCATGCGATGCATCCTGCAGTGGGGGGGGGCAGTCACAGAGGCCTCCTCAAGGTAAGGGAACTTTTGTTCCCTTACCTTAAGGCTGCATCGGCGCAGGAAAATTGGACAGGATTTGGTCCTAAGTCACATTGTGTCTGGACTATTGCTCCTGAAGACAGAACAGAAGATTCAGCTGGTACAGAATGCTGCATCCACACATACCCCCACATGCACACCCCCACATGCGCACCCCCGAAACATGGTTTCAATAATACTAGAAACTCCTCATGCAACTTACACATGTTCAAATAAAAAATTAGTAAAATTAGAAAAAATGTGATACCAAGACCACAAATATTTTCAGTTTTTGCATACTGATTTTTAACCTGGAAGACAGGATGACTCCTCACAAACTACAAACACCCCCTCAGTGTTTAAACCAGGGGTGCACAGCATGCGGCCCGCCTGACGATTTCCCGTGGCCCGCGAAGAAATCGGGGATCCCCAAGTTCTTCGCGGGCCACTGGAAATCCTCCATGCCCGCTCATTCCGCAACTGACGCGGCTCATTCGGCTCCTGGCCGAACACCAGGAGACTCCAGGCGGCGCTTTGATCACCGCCTATCAGCTGAGTCTCCTGGCGTTCAGCCAAGAGCCGAATGAGCCGCGTGCGCGTTGGCCAGGAGGAGGATCGCTGTGTCCTCTCCTCCGAGTTCTGTTGCAGACGGTTCTGTTGCAGAGTCAACATGTTTGCTAGAATCGCCGGGCTACAAAGCAAAGCGACGCGGAGGCTGAGAGGCGGCTGAGCCTGAAACCGAATTACAGTTGCGGGAGGCTCGGGCTGTCCTTCTTCTGCATGCAAAGGCGCCTGCTTGGTTGGACGGAAGTCTCTTATCACCCGCTCCTGCTGACCCGAAAATAGCCCCCTCTGACTTCCGAATGAGCGAGCAGGCTAAAGAGGCGCGAAGGCAGCAGGCTAAAGAGGCACGAGTGAGGAAGCTGGCTTTTCGGCTTGCAGCAAGCCGCTTGCTCTTCGCTGGATTGGAAGCCCTCTTGTCCGCGCTGGGAAGAGCAGCCGAAGAAGAACTCTCGTTCACCCAGGAGCCGAATCAGCGCGAGCGTTGAATGGGCGCAGAGGAAGCCCGCGCTCCGAAGATCCACGGAGCCTCACTGCACTGGGGCAGTCTACCCCTGGGTCTTCTTCACTGCTGCTAGTTCTTCATCTTCATCTTCGCTGCTACTGCAGTCCCCAGGGAGCCCGTCGCTTCAAGAACAGGCTTGCAGGCACAGTCCCCAAGTCAAAGGTATTCTTCTTTGAAAGAGGGGGGGGGGGGTCTCAGCTCTGTAGTGTGGCATGACTGTTTTAAAATATTAAGGGGGGGGGGCATGAGGCCATGACTGGTGGGGAGGGATTTGTGGTTTTTTAAGAGATTTTTATGCCTTTTGTGCATGTGTCTTATTGCTGTGTGTGTGTGTTTTAAAGATATCCTGGCATTATTATGTTTTTAACGTGGGAAAAGTGCTTTTTGGGGGTGGGGAGGACTTGGGAGAGGGATTTGTGTTTTTTTTAAAGAGATCCTGGCATTTTTATGCCGTTTGTGCATGTGTCTTATTGCTGTGTGTGTGTTTTTAAAGATATCCTGGCATTATTATGTTTTTAACGTGGGAAAAGTGCTTTTTTGGGGTGGGGGGGACTTGGGAGAGGGATTTCTGTTTTTTTAAGAGAGATGTGTTTTTTGTGTTTTTTAAGAGATTTTTATACCTTTTGTGCACGTGTCTTATTGCTGTGTGTGTTTGACCCAGGAATCAGGCTTTTTAAGTGTTTTGCGCATTGTTTTTTGCAAATGTAATTTACTTTGAGTTTGACATAGCTCTGTAGTGGGGCATGACTGTTTTAAAATATTAAGGGGGGGCATGAGGCCATGACTGGTGGGGAGGGGGAGTTTTGCTTGCAAAGGAATCAGGCTTGTTGTGCTTTATTTATTTATTTATTTATTAATATGTTAATATTAATACCCATATATTTCGGGATATTTTCCGGCCCATGGACACGCCCCCTGTGATGTCACTTCCTGAGGAAGTGACATCACGGTTCCTGGACAGGCCCCCCGTGCGGCCCCGGAGAAGTTTGGCCTGTTCATTTTGGCCCCCACCTACTTCCAAGTTGTGCACCCCTGGTTTAAACTAAGTGTTTAAACTTTCTCAGTTTTCACTTCCTCAGTTTTCCAAAACTACTCACCACCAAAGCCTCTAAATGCAAAGGAGAGACCAGTGTCAATTTCACATGCAACTGATAAAAAAAAGTTTTCCTTCAACATTGCCACTTAACTATTTAGTGTAATCAAATTTGCTATTGAGTAAAAGGTTAAAAAAAAGGAGAATCAATCTTGCCTTTCTTTGGTTTTGCAGCTGGTTTTTCCTTAGGTGGAATAAAAGCTTTGTTTCTTTCCTCTTGTCTCTTACTAATCGCCTCTGCTTGTTTAGCCTATTAGAAAGAAAGCCACACATTTCAGGTCACGTATATACAAGAACGGTAGATACATATTTCAAAACAACCTCAAGAGACATCAAAGTGGCCTTACCTTGATCTCCTCCACTCTCTTGCGTTTCTTCTGACTTTCTTTCAAGAAATATTCACCACTTGCCAGTTCCTTATCAATCTGTACAAAACATGATTACTATTAAATGTATGTGTTCCATACGGAGGAATATTTGTTATAAAGACACACTGTTGTAGCTGTATCTGTGTGGACGCGTTTGCTAAACACCACAACACACTAAAAGCACCATAATTTTCAGTCTTGCCTAGCAAGTGAAACATTTAATTACCATAAACTCCTCTTTACTATGCACCATTTTTATTACAAACTCCCCTTCAAGGTATTAGCTGTATAACCTCTCAGTAATAGATGGGCAAGGAATGTCTGTCAACTTCCCCTTTATATTGTACAACACAGTTTAGGGATCATGCAACAGACCTGACTCTCTGGCTGTGGAGGTGGGAAGGGTGTATATTCCTTCTTGGTGTTTTTCTTCTTTGGTTCCTTCCGTTTGTTCAAATTCTTGTGTTTGAACTTGGGCAAAAATCGTTCCCAGCTCTGCAATCTTAACTCAGGGTCTTTTAACAGCTCCCTCTTAATCATCAGCGTCTTCAAGCCATGTTAAAATACCAAACTATAAGTTAGAACATAATACTTGCTTAGCTCCCTCTATTGTCTTTTTCTATTCAAACATACAGGAAAATGAGAAGGTTTTTCATAGTGTGTACTGTATAAAATAACCTAATTTATGACCCAATCCTAAAGGGGCCAGCCATCATTGGAACACCTCTTCTGCTAGCGCTGACTGCCGTAAAGCAGTCAGCGACAGTTGTAAAAGGCGTTCTGGCAGTGTACGAAGAATGTGGGGGCCGTGCGCTCTGGAGCAGTGCAAAGACGCTGCTGATGGAGGTAAGGTGGTGGGGAACGTAGTGTGGTGGAACAGTGAGGGAGAGCAGAAAGAGGTGGTGATGGGGAACGGCGGAACAGGGCTGCGATAGGGATGGGGGAGGGCAGAATGGGTTCAGCGGCAGAGGCGGCTGGTGAATTCTGACCCCCTTCCTGGACCTGATCCTATGGTGCAGGTCCACGCAGACCTGTGCCACCTATCTAGCTAGCGCAGGTCCAAGTAGACTCTCCTGCACTGTGGAGGCTTACCCTTGGGTAAGAGAATGAATTTTTCCTTACCCAAAAGGAGACCTCTGCAATTCCCCCCCCCTCATTTCGGCACTGCTGGAGGGGGAAGGAATAGGATTGGGCTCTTAAGCTGCAACCCAAGTACATTTACTTGGGAGTAAGCTCCATTGAATACAGTTAATTATAGCAGGTAACACCAGATACTATTACTTCGAAATGTGATCTGACTAAGCCTAATGCTAGTCTGTTCTTTGACCAATGATATGTCTCACACACACAAATTCAGGCAGAAAAACCTAGGTAGAAAACAAATGTTCTATTTTTTTCTTTAAATAAAAGTAATTTGTTAGGAATAGTTAAAAAAAAAAAGCAAGAAGCACCTCAACTGACAATAAAAGTAGTTAGGCTAAGAGGAAAGAGATGCCAAATAAATAAATGTTATCTGACTCCTGTGTCTCAAGATGTTCTGCTTTGCTGCTTCTCTGCTCCACATTGTCGCCCCCCCCAGTGGATTTTATGGTGTTTAATTTATTTTATGTATTGTTTTAAATTATGTATTTTAATCCTTACTGTAAGCTGCCTTGGGCATTTGCCTTGGCATAGGATAAGGCGGGGTATAATTTTTTAAAATAAATTGTGGTGAAATATTTTATAGCATTAAAAAAAAAAATCACCTTGATGTTATATATCGGATGAATGTTCTTCATTGTATCCAGAACAACTTTCCGAACCTAAATTAAAAAAAAAAAATAGATAGCAATGTGTTAACTGCAAAGTTGTCTAATTTCTGAAACAATGCATTTTACAAAGTTCTGAACAAAACTGTAGTCAAAACAAACCCTGTTTTCACTAGGCAGTATTTATCCACCTTAAATTAACCTTTTCAAAACAGATTAATTTTGGAGGAGCAGAAGACATAGAACCTGATGGTACAGATTAATGGAAAGAGCTGCTCATACACAAGCCATCTGGCAGCCTGTGGACTTTTGAGTAATGGCTGGATATTTGGTACTCATACTTCGGATGCAATACTGCACCACTGCAAGGAAACAGGGAAGAGGAGAACACCTTTGGTCTGTTAGCATTGATAGAATTTCGCCTACGTTTCCTACCTATTTGCATGCTATTTGCGCATGGGCTTGCATGCATCAGGCAGCCGCATTACTGGGCATTACACTACCACAGTGTGCAGAGGAACATTCCCTCATATTTGGTCCTAAGCCATTTTTCCCTCTACACAGCAGGACCACAGAGCCTGGGTTGTAATAGTCCTACGCTGGTAATATACTGAAGAGGTATTTCAGTCTAATAAACTGGTTTCTAGAAAGGCAAACAACAAGTGTGCTTGTTTTTAATAGATGACGACTGAAAACATTTGGGGGGGGGGGGGAACAGCCCCTGCTAATTTAGCAAAGTGGCACTTTTTAAAGTGGTGGCTTTCTTACACTTAGCAGGGGAAGAGCAACTAGCCCCCTTCATCCCAGCAAGAGTTTCCTCCCAGGGGATAGTTGCTGGTATCTCCCTTGTGTTTCTGATTGTGAGCCCCTTTGGGACAAGGATCCACCCTCTCATTCCTGCTGCTGCTGCTGCTATGTCAATTGCTCTAAGAACTTTTCTATTGGAAAAAGGTATACAAATATTCTAAATAATACGAGGTTCTACTGATCCTCTCAAATGTTCACTCTGTCGAAAGGAGATCTTACCTCTTTTAAGCCATTAAAAGGTCCAAGAGCTGAAACAGTGTTTCCCTGAACCAGGATGTAACAGCCGGTTAACAGTTCCAGAGCCTACAAGATACAGTAGATATTGAAGCACAGAGTTCTCATAATAAGCCAAGGTCTGGAGGGTCACTAAAATGTAGAAGCGTATAAGATAAATATACCTTGAGAGTTGATCCATTGGGGCCAATTAGCCTCTGTCGTCTTTTTATAAATCTGTCCCTGTTTCTCACCAGGGACCCGATCTTAATTATGTCACATGCAGTGTCATCTTCAAGGATGCGTACAGCCTGGGGGAAAATGAGACATAGCCTACAGTCAAACAGGCAAGAACTGGCAACAGCCCGATCCAGCGTAAGTCCTAGAGCGGCACAGTGCACGCTCCGCCGCTCTAGGCTGTCGCAAAGTGCCATAAAGCTCCAGACCTTGCACCCACCAGTGGAGGTATGTCCTGCACTAGTCGGTGCAGGGGTGGGGGGAGGGCAGGCAGGGGCATGGAGAGAGGGGGGGGCCATTGGCTAAACCAGGCGGGGATATCGGCGGCACGCTCCGCCAATATCCTCAGCCCTTTCCCGGCCTGGCCTTACCCCGCCACCTCGAATGTACGTCAGCTTCAGGGCTGGTGTACATCCGAGGAGGCCCATCCCCCCTACACTTGGGGAAAGGGATGAACGTCCCCTTCTCCCAACGTATTCCCTGGCCATGCCGGTGCTGTCCGGGAACGGGCTCAGGATACGGACATTTCTTCACTGTGACATTTCTTCACTATTTGAACAGTAGATTATAAAATCAAAAAGCCAGTCTGTCACTTTGATTGAATACCTGTCATCATAAGCCCAGGCTCACATTTCTGATTTCCTGAAATCCACAGACAGACTTGAACAAACCCAAACAGAATTCAGACAACTTAGTAGGAATACTACAATAGCATGCACACATTTATCATTGAACAAACCTGCTCAAATGGAACACTTCTTGCTAAAAGCTTTATTAAGTCTCTGGCTCGGATGATGATATATGGGTCAAAGGTCTTCTTTGTGGTGCTGACAGTCATGCTCCCTTCAATTAAGTCTAAAGCTGCATTTATGTGCTGTAACAGAAAGAAGCAAGGAATGGTCTACCCAAAGCTCTGAAACAATTTAGAAACAGTGAAATGCAAAATGTATTTGACAGTCAAAATGTATCATGAAGAATAAAACCACCATAAATAAAAATTTGTATTAAGATAAGGGAACATGATTTAGGAATTTTTTTTTAAATAGAAGCAGTTTTAAAATGAACAGGATCCCTTCTGCCTGTATCCCTTCTGCGTCTATTGACCAGTATTTGATCAAATATCTGCTACAGCTGCATTTATTTCTATTAGGTTGTGTAGGCTTCTAAAAGGTATGGCAAAGTAGGTATCTTATCTGGGACTGTAGAAAATATTGTGTTGTGAAAACATCTAACTTCTTCTTTTAAGTCATGTATAACTATAAGCTCCTCTGACCAGCTCCGCTGGTGGAAGTGGTGATGAAATATCATCAGTTTCAGAATTTTCTTCCCAGCAATAACAGCAGCAACAACAACAAAACCAGTATATATACACCGCCTTTTCTTTGGTCATCGAATTTCTCCACTGATTTTAACGCACGCCCAATAGGCCACACTTTCCCCTTTCCCTTAACAATCTAGGTTCTTTAAGTGTAACATTAACATTATAGTGTGTGAACGTTCAGAAAGTATTCCTACATGTTCATTCAGCGCTTTCTGCACCAGTGGCCAGCATTCTTTCAAGTAAGCTTCTCTGTATTTTGGGAAGAGGGTAGCAAAGCTGCTTTCTTCCAAAAGCCCCTTAGGATTATCGCCTCTTGCAAACGGTGGCTCTTTCCATCCATCAGGAACTGTGAGAAGTTCAGATTCATCTACTGTAATAAATAATAATTATTATTATAACACTAGAATAGTTAAAAGGGGGGGGGGAACAAAAAAAGTTTCACGACAACTGTTCCGATCTGATGCAAGGAAGTTGCAGCCTTAACAGATGTAAATATTGTACCTTGGCTTCTCAGAGATTGTGCCATTAAAAATGTGCCATCATTAGAACATCCTTGCAAAGTTTAAGGTAGTGATTCCTTTACACTGCTCCAATCATTTGTCCCTCTTCCTTCTCCTCCATCTACCATCTCTACCACCCCTGAATGTGCCAAGAAAGTGAGTGTGACACAGACACACCACAGTGCACCTCTAGGTTCCCCCAGAAGCACAAACAAAAGGGGCAGTGCAAAGGCTGTTGCCACTACAGAAACGTTCACTTCTACTTTCCTCTCCTTCCATAAAAGGAGAGCAGAGAAGGGGCATATGCAGCAGTTATAGCATACCAAGGTGGTTTCCCTTAATTGGTGAAAAACAGCACAGTGCTACAATGGGTGCCAGCAATGGCGTTGCTGAAGGTGGGGCGGAACGCTAAGTTCCAAACCACTCTGACCCTCCATTACATGAGGCGGCCCTGCCCCCTCACCTTTGGAGCCATTCCCTTTGGAGACTCCCTGCGCGTTGCTTTCACCACCTTGAATGGCTCCGAAGGCAAAGGGGCGGGGCTAACGGAGGGTCAGACCGCGGCAGAACTTAAGAGCTCCGGCCCCCCCGAGCAACGCTACTGGGTGCCAGTATCAAGCTGGAAAAGGCAAAACAGGTGCATTTGTCACTTGGCTGTTTATCCAGGATAGATTGGTACTCATCCTAGGTGAGCAAGTGACACATCTGGCAAGATTACAATTTAAGGATCACTTTCACAAGTCCCCAACATTACTACGAAATGAGTGGTCCCACAATACCACTGAAACTAGATTTATATTTTGATGCACTCTTCTCCAGAATAATTATCATCATACAACTGAGAAAACTCAGAGGCACTGAATAGCTTCACTTATCAGTGCTCGGCTGCAGAAGACTTATGTTGCTTGCTGTGGATGTGATCAGAAATAACAGAGAGATCCATTGCTCTTTATTTTTTTTTCTCACACCATAGTTCTGTTCGAGCAGATCCCACCCACCATTCCGTAATGCTCGGCTGCCAATACAGGAGGTCCGATCACAATAACTAACCAAGACAAAATGTTCACTAAAATATGGCCACAATCCTATGCATGCTTACCTGGAAGTAACTCCCTTCAAGGCAATGGAGCTTAGTTCTGAGTAAACATGCAAGGGGTTGCCCCGAAAATCTCTTAGGAAGCCTCCTCCACAGAAGAAAACAAACCACCGCAGCTATCAGGATTTACACGCATTCATATTCTACGCCACGGTCTAAGGCGTTCTCACAGCGGTTCATCACCATGCATAGGCTTACCATATCCAAAAGGGGACAGGGTACCTACACCTTTAACCATTGTAAAAAGAGAGAATTTGGGTAGGTGCAGCTCATAATGGAAGGGTGCAACAAGCTGCACCTGCCCGAATTCCCTCTTTTTACAATGGTTAAAGGTGTAGGCACCCTGTCCCCCTTTGGATATGGTAAGCCTAATCATGCATATTTGCCAACCTAGCAGTTCCAAAGCATGTTAATGCGAGTAGATAAATAGGTACCGCTTGTGGGAAGGTAAACAGCGCTCCGTGTTCCAGCTGCATGCTACGCCCTGCGGCAAGGAGAGTCATGCCGGCCACATGACCACGGAGGCGTCGTCAGACAACGCTGGCTCTTCGGCTTTGAAATGGGGATGAGCACCACACCCTAGAGTTGGACCCGACTGGACCTAATTGTCAGGGGTTTACCTTTACTTTTAATCATGCATATTACCGAAAATTTGAATGTCAGAATGCAAATACGTCTAAGCTAGAAGATAACACTGCAGAGGCCGCGAGGCTAAAGCACAACAAGCTGCCTGGGAAGGCAATCTTCGCAGTGAGCCCCCGTGAAATTAGCAGGGAGTGTGGACCCCGGGGATGGGGCTGTGGTGCAGCAACCCATCACTTGCTCCGATGGTTCTCCCCCAAAGGAACCTTGACGCTGACGTCACCTTGGCCGGTTTTCCTCATCTTGAGGTGGCTCCGCGCCTCGCTGCTGACCCCATTCCCAGCTTCAGCTTCCTCGGAGGCGGCCATGCCGTCTCCTCACCCCACCAGACAACCCGGAAAGACAACGCGGTCCCCAACGAGCGCAACGCATGCTGGGAGACTCGGTCGCCTGAGTTCGCTACTTGCCGAACGTTGAGTCAAACATAGAGATGGGAAAAGGCTAGAGCGGAAGTCTAAATTGCCAGTAAAAAAAAATGAAGCCATCATGGCTCACTATGAGGAGAGCAGAGTGGCGCCGCTCTATGCCTTGGCATTTCTATGTTGCGAGCTCTCTATTCGTTGAAAACGAGTTCCGTTTCAGACCGGAAGTGCTGGGACAGTGTGTGACTCTATTCCTTTCCTACTTCTATGGAGCCATTGCCCGCCCCCGATTGTGAGGCTAGTGGCGTCGTGCAGCGGTGCATTCTGGGCCTTGTAGTTCTCTGTTAACGTTACAGCACCGGTGAGACAGGAACTACTGTACTGTCTTACAGAAGGGAATACAGATGATGATTATTAGAATGCTGGGCACGGTGGTATTAATTTAATCGTAGCCTGGGTGGGAGTGTGTTGGGGACAAATTAAAGCCCACTAAATGTTCGTTTATCTGACCGTGGAAAAGAATCAATGCCAGCAGCAGATCGAGACACAGAAACCTCTTTTTTTAATCGTTGCGCAATTCGAATAGAGAGCAGCCCGAATTGACCCAGGACCAGGCAGCTAGCTCTCCATTTAGAAACTTATTTCCAAGTAAAAAACGTGCATAGGGTTGGGTCAGCTCAGCAGCATGCATTCTTCACACACAGAGTAAGGATTGCGGCTGCAATCCTATGCACACTTTCCTGGGAGTAAGTCCTATTGAACACAATGGACTTTTGAGTAGACATGCATAGGATTGTGCTGTTCCTTTTGTCCAACTGTATGACCTGGGCCCCCTCGTTCAAATAACTGAGGATATATTGCAACATGAAGTGCCTTTGGGGTTTCTATATCATGCACTTATTTATTTATTTATTTATTTATTTATTTATTTATTTATTTATTTATTTATTTATTTATTTACAATATTTCTATCCCGCCTTTCTCCCCAAAGGGACCCAAGGCGGCTTACACAAAAATAAAATACAAAAAATACAAATAAATACAGTAATTACTTTTTAAACAGCAAAAAAAGTTAATAAAAACATCTAAAAATTGATTTAAAAATTACATTTAAAACAAGATCATAAAAACAGCAGCACCCCACCCGTACCAGCAAGATTGTTAAAAAGGCAAAGGCTCAGAAGGCTTCTTTGAACAAGAAGGTTTTTAGTCCTCGCCGGAAAGTGTCCAAGGAGGGGAGCAGTTCGTAAGTCAAAGGGGAGGGAATTCCATAAGGTTGGTGCCACTACTGAGAAGGCCCTATTTCTGGCCGCCGCCCCTCGCACCTCCCTGGGCGACGGCACCCGCAAAAGGGCCTTCTCTCATGATCTAAGGAGATGGGCCGGACTATATAGAAGTAGGCGGTCTCTCAAATATCCTGGCCCCAAGCCGTATAGGGCTTTAAAGGTCAAAACCAGCACTTTGAATTGGGCCCGGAAACGAATCGGCAGCCAGTGCAGTTGTCGGAGGAGCGGCCCGACAGAGTCGAACTGCCTACCTCCAGTGACCACACGGGCCGCCGCATTCTGCACTAATTGCAGTTTCCGAACCGTCTTCAAGGGCAGCCCCACGTAGAGCGCGTTACAATAATCTAGTCGCGACGTCACCGTGGCATGGATCACCGTGGTCAGGTCTGCACGATCCAGGTACGGTCGCAGCTGGCGCACCAGCCGAAGCTGGGCAAAGGCCCCCCTGGCCACAGCCGCCACCTGGGAATCCAGGAGCAGCAGCGGATCCAGGCGGACCCCCAAGCTGCGGACCTGCTCCTTCAGAGGGAGTACAACCCCATTCAGAGCAGGACGATACTCTAGTACCTGCATTGTGGATTACCGGACCAGGAGAACCTCTGTCTTGTCCGGGTTTAGTTTCAGCTTGTTAGCCCTCATCGAGGTCCCAACTGCCTCCAGGCAGTGCTCCAGAACCTCAACAGCCACCCTGGAATCAGGTGGAGAGATAGAACTGGGTGTCATCAGCATATTGATAGCACCCCACTCCAAATCCCCGGATGACCTCTCCCAGCGGTTTCATGTAGATGTTAAATAGCATGGGGGACAAGATGGAACCCTGTGGCACCCCACACCTCAAGGGCCAGGGTGCCGAACAGGCGTCCCCCAGCACCACCATCTGGGACCTATCTGCCAAGTAGGAGCGGAACCACCGCAAAACGGTGCTCTTATAAGCATGTTCTCGTGTGTGTGTGTGTGTGCGTGCGTGCGTGTGTGCGTGTGCGTGTGCGTGCGCGCAACTTCCAAGCTTGAGTCAGATCAGATGAACTTCTATGAATTTTATAAGAGAACTAGTTCACACTGGCTAGCTAGCAGTGGGTTAAAAGGTAATATCATTGGAGTTAGCTCAGTTGATCATCACAACATCCCTGAAAAGCCAAGATATGTTAGGCTGAGAGATTATTTCCAAACAGTCAGCTGGCACCATGACTTCAACACAAGGCTTCCCAGATCTACACTCTATCTGCTACACCACACTGGCACTCGTTCTGGTTTTCTCGATCTAAAAACAAAGGTAATGCTGGCTAAGCATTAACCAATTTTGGTTTTCCACACTTATGACATTGTGCATTGTAAGACCTGACCACTCGAGACAGGAGTTTGATAAAGGAGTTTGCTGCACCATTCACTACATATTTGTACCAAAGGACTGCCTTGATCTTTGTTTCCTAGAGAAGGGAAATATGCCAACAAAATATTTGCTTCTATAAGCATACAAATCACAAAGTCACTTTCAAATGTCACCATTCTCCTTCTCTTCTCTCAGAAACCCCATAATCAAAGCACAAGAAACAGCATAACCAAATCACACTGCACTGGAACCTGCTTCTAGAATGTCCCTACTTTTGGGATAGTGGGTTTTTGGATGATGGGGGGAAAAAACTGGGAAGTGGGAAAAAGAAACAGAAGACAAGAAACCAGCTTCAGTTTCAAACTTAGAAGCCCAACCGCATGCACATGACTTACGGCACAATCATATTCTCTTCTTGCGCCGGTGCAACGACTAGCGTGCGCTGGCACAAAATACCATAAAGCACGTTGTGACAGCGCAGAAGATAGGGGCGCCTGTGAGAAGGCCTGCGCCATCCCGCCAGCACTAGTGCAGGCCTTGGCACGCAGGTGAGAGCTGCTCCGAACAGCGCAGGGGCGGGGGGAGGGCGAGTGGAAGACGGGATGGAAGGGGTGTAATGGGGCGGGGAGGGCAGAGATGGGGCGGAATTGGGCCCGGGCCTGAAAACCCCTTCCTGGGCCTGAAAACCCGGCACGAGGCAACTCGGTCTAGTGACAGCTATTTAGCAGGCGCAGATCAAAGTTGCCCCATTGAGCAGGCTGGAACATTTTTACCCAGGGTAAGGGGATGAATGTCCCCTGACCTCGAGGAGACCTCCAGCCTGCTCAATCTGTGCATAGGATGCAGCAGGCACGGCTGCATCGGCGCAGGTTAGGATTGGGCTGTTACTACAGTCTACTTTTCTGATTGGAGCTCTAATCTACCGCATTACACAGCTGTGGCCACTGTCACCTTCTCAACCTTGAAGCTTTGTAGCAGCACCACAACTAGATCAGTCTGTGGACTTATAATAAGCCTAGTTACTTATTAGATCAGTTTTCCTTTTTGTATGGTACTTTGCTATATAGATGATGATATCCCTGAGAAACTTGCATTTCTCTCCCTGCTGTGAACATTATGACTATTTCACACCTAGCCAGTTTGTTGGAAATGGAGCAGGTATTTAATGTACCAGATGATCATATTACTTTTGTAGGTTATACTGTCCTGTAAAATTCAATTACTTGGAGCACCACGAGAGAGGCTCCCTTGTCTAGCGTGCTTCGGTTATGAACTATACAGATGATCTTCACCATTACAATTTCCTAGTGCCCAATGAATCATGTAGAAGCTTTCATATCTTTGTAATTGAGAGAAGGTTACAACTCCAGTATATTAGATTCAACTCTAACCTGGAGGGCTTTTAAAGAACACACATGAATATTCAATTGGATCTCTGAAGTACAAAATATGCTGATCTTGCTGATGGTTGAATGGCAAGTTCTTGTATGCATACCAAACCGGTATCCAGGCTCGTTTTATTTGCATGTAAAACAGGAAGAATCCTTGAACTTCGTCAAAAAGCAAGTCAGCGGCATTCCCCTCGGAGAATTTGAGATCCCCTTTCGTGACAAGATATATGGTACTGCAAACAAATGCTCAGCAATTAATCTGGGGAAAAGGCTTGGAGAACTGTATTCTCATATTGTGAAAAATAGGGGTGACAGAGTTTAGTTGATGGATCAGTTAGCTGAATTGATTGATCCAAAAAAAGTATTTCTTAA
Organism: Plestiodon gilberti rubricaudatus; assembly: GCA_026170595.1. Taxonomy (NCBI): domain Eukaryota; kingdom Metazoa; phylum Chordata; class Lepidosauria; order Squamata; family Scincidae; genus Plestiodon; species Plestiodon gilberti. Next base: position 163,787,442 of record JANXHW010000005.1, on the reverse strand, counting down.
TACAAGAACTTCCAAAAACGAGAGGTGGCAGAGGCCATCGTAGAAGAGGCATTCTCCCTTCTCTCACATATTGGAGGTAATGTCACATAAGAAGAGCCCTGCTGGATCAGGCCAAAGGCCCCTCTAGTCCAGCTTCCTGTATCACACAGTGGCTCCACCAGATGCCTCAGGGAGCACACAGCCAACAAGATAACCTGTTTCCTGCTGTCACTCCCCTGCACCTGGCACAGAGAAAACCTACTAACAAATCCAGGAGGTTGCCTATGGCTTGTAACCTGTGATGGTTTTTTCCTCCATGAATCTATCCAAACCCCTTTTAAAGACACTTCTAAGCTGCTCCTGAGTTGCTTCGGACAGTGTTTCTCAAAGTGTGGTCTGCAGACCGGTGCTGGCCTATGAGCCATCGGCTGTCGATCTGCAACGTAGCTCTTGTGGCTTCTGGCTTCTCCAGTGGGTTGAGGGCATCTGGAGAGATTGTAGGAGTGAAGTCTCCCAAGGCTTCTTTGCCAAGGGACTTGTCTTGGACGTTGCCTCTTGAAATGTGTACTTAAAAGATTTGTTTGCAGCTGTGCAACCTGAGAGGTTGAAGGAATTGATACATGTGAGTAGGTGGAATTTTGCAATTAAATAAATGATGTGGCAACTCTGCAGCCCAATCTTAGGCATGTTTATGCAGAAATAAGTCTGTGACCTCAGTGAGACTTATTCTGGGAGGGGTGAGTTTAGGATTGCATCCTTAACTATGGAAGGCAAAGATCCAGGGGATTGTAGCTAGGCTACGATTAATGTCTCTTGAAAGCTCAAGGTACAACATACAGGGTGCAATCCTGACAATCGTGCCGGCGACGGAACGAGCGTTCCGTTGCCGGCAGCAGTCACAAACGTGCCGGAAAGCACGTTTGCGACTACTCTGGAGCAAGGGAGGCCAGCGCAGAGGCCGGCCTCCCTTGCTCTGTTGCCGGAGCGCCCGTGCATCCGACGGACAAGGTGGGATCCAGCGGGCGCAGGGGCAGTTCAGCGGGCGAGGGAGGGGGATGGCCATTGGCTTAGCCAGCCTGGGAGGGGGAATGGCCTCGGCCATATCCCTGTCCCCGCCAGGCAGGTTAGGCCATTACACGGCCTCCTCTACTTCCACCAGCTATTTAGCTGGCAGAAATCCAAGGAGGCAAATTGGGTCGGCCTGGATTTACACCCAGGGAACGGGACGAGCGTCCCCTTCCCTGAGTAGAGCTCCGACCCAGTTGCAGAACGGCCACCCGGGGCTCAGGATCCGGCGGGTGGCCATGGGCTGCCGACCAGATCCTTGCGCTGGATTGCGCTGCCCGTTGGTGCAAATGGGAAATGGTTCTAACTGTCCTCTTCCAAGTCTAATGTTGTGGAGCCTGGAAAAGACAAAGGAAAAGGAGAGGAAATCCTCCTGCAATTGCAAGGGCCTAGGGGCCTTTTTTCCACCACTAGGTGGCAGTCATTGTTCAATTCCTCTCATTTGCTCTGGGACTAGTTGATCTTATTTTCTAATTAGGCCTCCAGTATTTTTAGTAGTTTGTAGGAAACGTTCATGATGTTTGCAGGAAGCAAAACTCTGTGCTGTTTCAGGCTCCTACTCCTCTATTTTAGAGTGAAGTGAAATAATAATCAGTGACGCTCCAGTCCTGAAGCAGTCAAAAGCTGCAGACCTCTGGAGTCGACACTGTCCTCCTTCGGTAGGAACGGAATCAAATTCCCAAGCATTCAATATGTTGATTGATTTCATTAAATAAAAAGTACTAAAACAATTTTAAATGTGAAAAAAGTCTTATTTAACTTTTTACTTTTTTTTAGGATCAGAGTCATCTGAACCCTATAGCTTTACTTTCTTATTTTGTGGCAGACCAGATGCCAGGGGAGGAAAGTACTGGGAGCAGCAAAGTCCTTCTTGCCTGGAAAGTGTTCAGACCTTTCAATGCACAGAGGCACCACGTGTAGGGCAGGTGCCACATTTTCTGTCCTGCAGCTCTATTCGCTGTCTTGCCCCAGAGGGGCAGGATGGGATGGTGCGGGGGGGGGCAGACTGCCCCCGGGCAGCAGGCAGGGGGCATCAAACCAGAGGCAGGGGGGCATCATACCGGCGATGGCGACGATCAGGGCGGCAGCAGAGAACGCGATGGTGGTGGTGGCGGCGATAAGGCTCGGAGGAGCCTGCAGAAGCCTCCGAGCTGCGTTTGTTTTGGCCCCCTCCCTCCTGCACATTTGGCTCCGGCTGACGTCACTCAGGGGCGGCGTGAGTGACATCAGCATCACAAGGGGGGGGGGCTGGCGCGACACCAGCTACGCTTCTATCTTGCCCACCTTCCTCCCCTACTAGCTGAAGGGCACAATCAGAGTCTAGTTGGTCACAAGAACCAGAGGAGAAGGCTGAGTGGGAGGAGCTGTGGAGGAACAGGATGAAAGGGGTGGGGATGGCAGCTTCATTCAGGGCACCCTGTGGCACAGGGACCATTCCTCAGTGAGCATCCGGTGTACTCAAAAACACGCCAGGTGTTTCCCCCAATAAATTAAGCAAAGACTTGCTAGGAAACTGCCGGAACTTAATAGAGGCAGATGGATCCCGTGCCAGTTTTCTGAGAAGAAAATCAAACTGCACACGACATTAAGCCTGTCAGTAACAGATGGCCTTAAACCAGAAGTGGTTCTTGTATGTTCAAATACAGTTTCTGGGTGGTTGATTTGGGTTGGAACTGTGGCCTATGATCAAAGGGGGTTACTATTTTCCCCTGCCCCCTTTGATCATAGGCCACAGTTTCCCCTACAGGCCAGCGGGTGGTGCAGTGGGTTAAACCGCTGAACCATGAGCTGTCGATCGAAAGGTCAGCAGTTCGAATCCGCGACAGGGTGAGCTCTCATTGCTTGGCCAGCTCCTGCCAACCTAGCAGTTCCAAAGCATGTTAATGCGAGTAGATAAATAAGTACTGCTTGCGGGAAGGTAAACAGCGCTCCGTGTTCCAGCTGCATGCTACGCGCTGCGGCAAGGAGAGTCATGCCGGCCACATGAACACGGAGGCGTCTTCAGACAACGCTGGCTCTTCGGCTTTGAAATGGGGATGAGCACCACACACTAGAGTCGGACACGACTGGACTTAATTGTCAGGGGTCACCTTTACCTTTTTTTATTTTCCCCTGCATCATTTTTGCACTGAAAATGCAAAAGGGCAGGAAGTGTGGTCTGGAGGTTGAGCTGTCACCCTGCCTGAAGAAGCTAAGCAGGATCAGTCTGGGTCTTGCCTTGGAAGGGCAACCAGAAGCGGCTGATGGATCTCGCGGAGGCACTTGAAAGAGTGCGGAATGTGTGGAATGCGGAGGAGGAGTCAGCTGGCAACAGACGGATAACATCTTGAGAACCAACTGAGGTGTGATTTGTGGCTGCCTGTGAAAGCTTGGAAGCACAAGAGTGCTGCCAGGATGATGGCTGTACTTTGAAAGCGAAACATCTGGAGAAATTGAGGGTTCTAGGAGTTTCTCTCATAGAACAATACTTGTAAAAAGCCCATTTGCAAAAAATGAGATTTATATGATCAGCCTGCCTATGTAAACTGCCTTGAGTCTGTGAGAAAGGTGGTTTATAAATACTAAAATAAATAAAACCCCACCTCCCAAAGAACAAGTGTCTCCTTGCTCTTGAGTTCAGTGGGGTGACTCCCTAGTAAACGTGCATCAGATTGCAGGCTAACAGCGCAATCCGACTTAACTTTTGTGCCAGTTTAACCAGCGGCGCAGCGAGAATGGGAGGCCCCTGAACGGAAAAGGGATTCAAATCCCCTCCAAAAGAGGAATTCAAAGGGGTTTTGTTTTAAGTCGGATTGTGCTGTTAGCCTTTTATTTGGCAAGCACAGGGCTGCTTCCAGCACCTGCTATTATTCCGCCTACCCTTATTAGCGTATATGGGGCTATTGGCTTAAACTGTACTTCAGGCTGTTGTCCGACTTGTGTGACTTCCTGTTTTATACTGTGAAGAACAGCCCCAAGGCCACAAGTTCTCTCTTGTACCTTCAGAGCTATGCAGGCTGTATGCACTTCCAAAAAGCCATTGCCAAATTTAGATATGCTTTATTGGGATTTCCGATCTGAAACACAAATGGCATACTTGCAGCTGTCATGTGGAGCCCAATGCACACCACCAGTAAACAGACATTGTTCATTCCAAGAATCGAATCGTTCATTCCAAGAATCACCATCACAATGGAGATGCATGTTATTGCTATTATCGTTAAAAATATGCATATACTGTACACGTACTGCTTTCCTACAAAACCAGTTTACGTAGCGCAAGAAATGAAAAGCGGGCTCCTTGGCTCACAATCTAAAAAGAAACACAAGACACACACCAACAACAGCTACTGCAGAAGATGCTATGCTGGGGTGACTAGGAACAGTTGCTTTCTTCCTGCTAAATATAAGAGAACCACTGCTTTAAAACAGTGCCTCTTTCCGTATCCAGTTAGCAGGTACTAACACCTGGTGGATTTATGGGGAAGGCAGCGGAGAGGTAGAGAGGGTTAACTGACATCTTTAAACCAGAATTAATGTTATCTGGCCTGCTGTTTTTTTTTATGGCAAGGATTGTAAAAGATCAACTGAACCTATTTTGTGGACCAATTCCAAGGGGTTAGCCAGGGCGCATGGGTGGGTGGGGGGGCAGAATGGACCTCAAGCAGCATGTTGAAGGACTGGCGCATAAATAAGCCAGTTCCTGACTGTAGCATCAAGTGATGATTAGCACATACGAATGAGCCACTGCAGACAGATCTGGGGAAGAGTCTATAGGTCAGCAAATAGTACAACTGCTTTGTACAGGTGTCCTCCGCTTAACAACGGGGATACGTTCTGGAAAACCCGTCATATAGTGAAACCGTCATTAAGCAAGTCCTCAATGTAACACAGTGGAGTTGTAATAGGGAATGAACGGCAAACACAGTGTACATTATGAGTGTAACACAAAGCACAACAAGATTTCTACCTGTCAATGGAGGTAGAAACACATACACAAACATAGAGAGTTAAAGACAACATATTTTTTTTGCATTTAAAATACAGTACTGTAGCTTTAATTCTTTGTTCACACTTTGGGAACCTCTGTCATATATGCAGATCGTCATTAAGCGATCCGTCATTAAGGGGGAGACACCTGTATACAGAAGGTCTCACATTCAGACCCTGGCGTCTCCAGGCAGGGCTGGGAAAGATTCCTCTCTGAACCAGAGATACTGCTGGTTGGTGTGGATAAAGCTTCATTTGTTGACTTTTCATATATAGTTGCCAACTAACCAGAACAAAACGCTTGTTCTGCTTTTGAACATTTAACAGGAACTTGATGTCTAGAAATCAGAATGTGAAGCTTCCCCCAGTATGGACATAAACATTACCATATGCTAATACCTGAATGTGAAGCTGCTGTTCAAAGCACAGCTACAGCAGCCAGTTGAAAAGTTGGCAACCCTACCTTCATGACTTTTCAAGAACATTGCTTTTTAATGAAGTAAAAATGCCCATGTTCGGCTGTGAATCATCAGGTGTTGAGTACCATGTGATGAAAAATGAAGGGCTGCACATACATGTTTGAACTAGTGCTCACAGAATATGTGTAGTTGAAATGCCCCCAGAACGCCCTCCCCCAGTCCCTGCGCTGCACAGCCCAGCCGCAGCTTACTTAGGCCGCACGCCATTGGGATCTGGCCCACAGAGACTGACGCAGGCCTCTACACCAGCCCGGGGCTGGCACAACTGCCTTACAGCAGCTTTTGTGATGGTCCTGGGCTGGCGCAGAGGTCCTAAGTAGGATTGGGCCAAAAGTGTCTTAGACTGGAAGACTAAAAAGCTCCCTTGATTTAAAAACTGGGTTGGACACTTGGCTATCCATTCTTCCAATGATTGAAGCTTCCAAGCAAATGGTAAACAATCTATCCATCTATGTAAATACACACCTGTGTTTGGATTGGTGGCAGCAACGTACACCATATCATATCCCCTTCTCAGGCCCGTTTCACCCAACATGGGCTGTCTTGATTTGTGCTTCCAAAATGGCAGGCGCAGATCCAAGTTAGACAATTGCAGGGACTGGGGCTTTACAAAAGTTCCCTTACCCCAAAGGAGACTTCCAACCTCACCTCCTCTGCTCAGGATACAGCATTGCCGGCGCCGGGATAAGCAGATCGCTGAGTAGAGCATAGGGTAGGATAGGCAAGGAGAGTCATGCCGGCCACATGACCACGGAGGCGTCTTCGGACAACGCTGGCTCTTCGGCTTTGAAATGGGGATGAGCACCGCACCCTAGAGTCGGACACGACTGGACTTAATTGTCAGGTGGGGTCACCTTTACCTAGATCAGCGGTGGGGAACCTCCGGCCCCAGGGCCGGATCAGGCCCCCGAGGCCATCCGTTCCGGCCCCCGGAGAGATTGCCGGGAGGCCGCCCAACCGGCCCCTGGAGGCTCCGCCGGGTCCGCGCGTCACCTCTGGAGGCCGGGAGAGGGCCTTTGCATGTCCTCCCCGGCCGCCGCCTCGACCCCTTCTCACCAGGCCGTTGGCCATTTCGCACATGCGTACCACACCGATGAGGGCAAGCTCTTGCCCTCTTGCCCTCATCGGCATGGTACGCCGGAGGTGACGCGCAGACCCGGCGGCGGCTTTGGACTGTGAGCGCAGAGCCTCCGGAGGCCGATGGGGGGCGGGGGCAAAAATTAATCAAATAAATTAAAATGGCGCCCGGCCTTACGGCCGGCCCTCAAGCAAATTTCTAATATTTAAAACGGCCCTCGCCAGGGAAAAGGTTCCCCGCCCCTGACCTAGATGTATAGGACAGAGGAAACTTGCCGTTGTTTAGGTACGCGTTTCTGCTATTCTGCCATCTTTTTCTGACAAGCGTTCTGTTTTCCCAAGTAGCTGCATAACAGGCAGACGTTCAACTAGTTTAGCCTTTTCCCAATGGAGGTGTCTGATTGAAAACTTTACCTGTTGAACTTCTTTCTACTACCAGTATATGGCTATTAAAGACACAGTAGCTCTGCTAGAAAGAAAACCAAAGGTAGCCACCCAGGATTCATCTACCTGGAAAAAAAAAACAAAAAACACCATAGCTTCTTCACGAAGAGTGAAAGCAACACTGGGTGGTTTATTTTCTTGCCACACTTTGGCAGACTAAAGAACTGGTACAACTGGTGAAAGTGAATTCCATGAAGACCGCAGCAGCCCTTAATCATGGTATCCAATTCAAGAGCAAATAACTCAGGATTTACAATATTTCACATTGCACACTGTACAAACGTCACCCTTCATCGAATATATTTGGCAGGCGGTACTTATTCTCTGACTTCAATGAGCCAAGCAAATAATAGCTGGTCATTAAGCAGAGGTCAGTTTCAAAGTATCTCTATTCTGTTTTGGAAGTAGCCAATGGGTCTTCTCTCTCTCTCTCCCAAGGATTTCAGGGCAGGGGCCAACTGAGATTTGCCAGATGGGTTTTGGATTATCAAATGATGGCAGTTCTTTTGCTGACGCTGCAGCTGGCTGCAACATCACCATTATTATTACCCAGTTGCTTTGTAGATAAGTTTGCATAACCTCTCAAGCAGGTAAGAAGAAAAATCACTTGTTTTAAACTCTTCAGGAGAAGGGGATGGACAGCTTAGGGAAGTTAGGGTTGATGGTTGCATCTTATATTGAACTATCGTGTTGGCAAGAACAGAAAACAAAGTAATGGTGCAATCAAATCCTGTCTACTTTTAGACTGGCGGAGCAATTGCTCCGCCGGTCTAAAGTGTCGTAAATGTGCCAGAAAGCACGTTTGCGGCACCAAAGGAGTAATTAGCGCCGGCAGAGAGGCCTGTGCCGCTCTGGCGCCGCAGAAGAGAGGTAAGTCCCTGCAGCACGGCAGAGGGGCGTGGGGAGGGCGGAGCAGGGCATTTTGAGGGAGTGGGATTGGTCAGCCGGACCCAGGAAGGGGGAGGGATCAGCAGCAGCCTCCTCCACTGAATCCTATCCCCCTGGGCCTGGTCAGCATTACACAGCTGGTTTGAATATACGTCAGCAAAACAGCCAAACCGGGCTGGGAGAGGGCGGGGATATACTCCGCCAATATCCCTGGCCCTTTCCCGGCCCAGTTTGGCCTTACACCGCCGCTTCGGATGTACGCCAGCCAGCTTCAGAGCTGGCATACATCGAGGAGGTCCATTGGCCCCGGGCAGCCCTACACCCAGGGAAGGGGACAAACGTTCCCTTCTCCCAAGGTGTTCCCGGGCCATTCTGGTGCGGCTTGGGAACCGGTACAGGAACAGGCTCAGGAAAGTTACACAGGATTGTGCCGTAATAACGTAATAACTGGCCCTACTCCCTCAGGCTGAAATCTTATAATAATGTCCTGAGAGTACATCCCATTGGAGACAATGGGACTTACTTCTGAGTAGACATGCATAGGATTGTGCTCTCGGTCCCACAAACTACTATGATCCTCTCTCATCTTTTCACATCCAAACCTAGGCTGCATTGGGAATATCAGTTGGATAGTAGGGTAGTTCAGACGTTTCTTAGGTGTCAGTGATGCTTCAATTAAAAAACACTGAGGAAGGTCAGAACATGTGCCTTTTTTTTCTTTTACAGGATGCATTTATTTATTTATAAGATTTTTATGTCTTTCCATGGAATGTCCAGGGCAGCCTACAAATGAAAACCAACATAATGATAACACCACAATTTAAAGATACAAATTTTCAAACATTAATTTAAAATTAAATGTAAAAAAATTGGAAGAATAATAAAGCCTTTGTTTGGCACCAGAAGGACGACAAGGCAGGAAACTCTGCAAGCAGCCACACACATTTCTGAACAGGGCATCCCCTGCATAACATGAATGATGCTGCTTGCGTTGAGTGGCGGGTTGTGCGGAGAAGTGAACAGACTTGAGATGTCTGTTACACCAAGTCTTCTGCCATCTCCTCCAGCCTCCAGCCTCCCATGAACAGAGTCACTCCAATCCACTTTCCGTTCAGTAAACGTGAACGGGAAGCTGATCAGGAGACAGCGATCTGACCCCTAGCCCTTTCACCTTGCTCCGTCATTGAGCAGCCTAAAGACAGGAAGTGCAGGATATGCTGAGAGTGCGGCGCGCGCGGTGCATTTGGCACTTCCTGTTTAAAGGGACCACGCGAGGGAGGAATGAGGTACGGGACAGTGGCGTCGGAATGGGAGGTGCGGGGGGCGGTTCGCCCCCGGACGACAAGCAGGGGGGTGACAAATCCACCACCGCAGTGACGGCATGGCGGCGGCAGCAAGGGAAAAACGTGAGCAAAGGACGGAACCGTCCTTGCAGGCGGACAGCGGCGAGTAAGAATGCCCCCGCTCACCCCCAGTTACCTGTTTACGGCAGAGGCAACGTTACCGGGGGCGGGGCGGGTGACATCACTTCCGGTTACAGGGGGGGCATATTATGGTGCCGCCCCCCCCCATGGAGGGCGTTGCTATACCGCTGGTAAGGGGACAGGGATTGCCACTGCCGCCATCGCATGTGGAAGGCGGCTAGTCACTTCTCTGCTTACTTCTTCTTCGACTGGTCCCAGAACATTCCACTCTTCCTGACTTGTTTAAAGAGACCGCGAGGTGAGGTGAGGGGTCCCGATTGCTGCTTTCCATGCCTATTTTTCAGCAGGGCTGCAGCCCTGCTTCGAGGTGGGGAGTGGGAAGAGAATCAGAACTTGCTGTACATCAGGTCAACCCTCCCCCCCCCCCAAGCTGGGTGCCCTAGGAGGAGGCAGCCGCAGCCGCAGTGAATTTTGCATGCCTCAAGTGCGACTTGCCCTCAGACTGGGCATATCTCTGGATGTACACAGGTCGTCCATCTCATGTTCATGCGGATGACATATCTGAAAAGTTATTGTCTGTACAGCTCTACACATTTGCTTATTAAAAACATACCGTACTTTTTCACATTGGTGAAAGTTGTACTATATGTAAAACTGAACATTCCCTCTATAACTTTTTTTTTTTGAAACCACACCTTTATTGACAAGCTCAGCTTGATTCCAATACAGACCTGGTGGAATAGTTGGCCATTTAGAGACAAACAAGAGAAATCAGGAATGGGACACTGCTCTGAACCCTGCTAACCACAGAAGCAGACATGAAAATAAGTGGCCTTCTTCCTGAATAGCTAGCAGACAGAGAAGGCATCTTTCAAAATGCTTGGAAGAATGTAGCCCAGAGTGTTCACAAGTTTATGACTAGAAGATCCGGACCTAATAAAACGGCATTCTTGACAACACACCTGTTGCCCATGAACAGAGCTGTAACCTGAGATGTCCAAGGATGGAGAATAATCAACAGGTGGTATTTACAGCTTGTTCAATACTCACTTGAACTTCTTAGCTTTTCGAACCAGCGAAGCTCCAATGCAATGCCAAACCCAAGTCCTGCAAAGCATTTCAACTCAGCTCTTAAAATTAAGCTGGTGAGTACTCCCTGCTAAGTCAATGGAATATCTCACATACTTAATGACAAGAGATGATTGTATTTAGAAATGGCTGGAGCTCAATAGCAGCACGTGCTTTATGTGTGGGATTTTGCTTTATGTGTGGTATTATGTATTTTCCCTAGGGGGGGAAGCGAGATATTAATTCAATAAATACCGTATTGGTCTGAGTATAAGACTCACTTTTTTCTCCTAATTTAAGTTTTTAAACTAGGGGTGCGTCTTATAATCAGGCTGTTGCAATTTAATGCCAGTGATTTAATTAAAATTTTTTAATAGCACCAAACTTTAAGGGTGCGTCTTATAATCAGGTGCGTCTTATACTCGGGACAATACGGTTCCTGACAATAAATATGTTCAAGTCATAGATTCAGTCTGTGGTCTTTCCATTGGAAGGAGCAGAGCTGTGGAATATAGTACATCTGTCTAGAGAGCTGTGGACAGGATAAACAGTACTAAGCCAGAGGGAGCACTTCTCTGATTTTATAGAAGGCCACTGCTTACTTTCTTGTTTCAAAATAAAAGCAAAGCGGGTTTTATTTATTTTGTGTTTATACCCCACAAGCAATACTTCCACATAGCCCACAAGGTTGCTAACATCACAACTAAAAATAGTGTTATTTATTTATTTATTCAAGAAATGTATACCCCGCCTTTTCCTATGCTGAGGCAAATGCCCAAGGCGGCTTACAACAAAAATTAAAATACATAATTTAAAATAATACATAAAATAAGTTTAAACAATACATAACTAAATTTAAAAACAATAAAATCCACTGGGGGGGGGGACAGTATGGAGCACAAAAGCAGCATGGCAGAGCATCTTGAGACACAGGAGGCAGACTACAACCCATCACCCAAACGTAAGACGAAACAAAAACGTTTCGAGCCCTCGCCGAAAAGTCATGAGGGAGGGGGTTGTTCTCAAATCCCCTGGCAAGGAGTTCCACAATTGTGGCACCACAGCAGAGAAGGCTCGCCCACATGTTGCCATTCCCCTAACTTGAGACAGAGGTGGCACCCGCAGGAGAGCCCTCTCAGATGACCTAAGAGAGCGGGCCGGAATGTATGGGAAAAGGCGGTCCCTCAGATATCCTGGTCCCGAACCGTGAAGGGCTTTAAAGGTCATTACCAGCACCTTGAATTGGGCTCGGAAACGAATGGGCAGCCAGTGCAGCCGCTGAAGCAGCGGTTCAATGGAGTCAAACCGCCTAGCTCCAGTGACCACCCGAGCTGCCGCATTCTGCACTAATTGCAGCTTCCGAACCGTCTTCAAGGGCAGCCCCACGTAGAGTGCATTACAGTAGTCCAGTCTTGAAGTCACTAAGGCGTGGACCACCGTGGTCAGGTCCGATCGACTCAAGTACGGCCACAGCTGGTGCACCAGCCGAAGCTGGGCAAACACACCCCTGGCCACAGCCACCACCTGGCTTTCCAGGGAGAGCTGTGAATCCAGAAGTACTCCCAAGCTGCGCACCCGTTCCTGCAGGGGGAGTGCAACCCCATTCAGAACGGGCAGATGACTCAGTACCTGCATCGAGGCTTTCCTGACCAGTAGGACCTCTGTATTTTCTGGAATCAATCTCAACCTGTTAGCCCTCATTCAGACCCCAACCGCCTCCAGACAGGCAGTTTGGACCAAAGCAGTACAGGGCTTTAGCGCAGCGATTTTCATTGTTTTTCTTCTCACAGCACACTGACTCTATGGTCTTCTCTATGGTCTTCTCTTCTTGTGATGTCACTTCTAGCAGACTCTTCCAGGTTTGGCGGCTCTGTTTCTAGGGCAACTGTCTGTAGTAACAAATTGTCTGTTCCTCTGAGAGAGACAGACAATTTGTTACTACAGACAGTTGCCCAGAAACAGAACCGCAGAGCCTGAAAGAGTTTGTCAGTGATTTTCAACTGCTGTGCTCCAAACTCCAAACTCCCGCGGCACACACCAACGTGCCGCGGCACACCAGTTGAAAACCGCTGCTTTAGAGGTTAACAGCAGCACTTTAAAGGGTGCTCGGAAACAATCAGGAGTGTTATGTGCTCTTATCTGTTCATTCTTACGAATAGAAGGACTCAGGGGCAGAGTGACCTCTTACGCTGGCCGGCGCTACCACTTCTGCCACAGTGCGCTGTAAGAAAATAAAAGCCCCTTATATGCTCCTAGCTCCTTGCTTAGTTTCCTCAAACCCAAAAGTGCAGAACTTCTAGTCAGTGGTGTCGCTGGAGCGTGGCGGGGGGGGGCGGGCCGCCAGGGGGTGACGCACGCAACGGGATGACGCGCGCACCCCCGCGCACGTCACCTCTGTGACGTGCGTTGCCCTCCGGACGCTCCGAGGCCGGCCCGGGAGCCGGCCTCGGAGCGTCCGGCCCCGCCGGCGCTCCAGGGCCTTCTGAAAGAAGGCCCATTGCGTCAATACGGGTACTTGAATGGTTTTCGCGCATGCGCAGACCGTTTTGAGGGCAAGAGGGCAGGCCCTTGCCCTCAAAACGGTCTCTGCGCATGCACGAAAATTGTAAAAGTACCCGTATTGACGCAGTTCATGGGAGCACCGGCCGGGCCGAACGCAAAACTAGAAGCAGAGACGTCACTAGGACGCGCGTCACCCCAAGGCGGGGGCATGCGCGTCACCCTAGTGACGCCCCGAGTATGTTCCTTTAAGGTCGGCGATTTGGGGGGCACCCGGGGCAGGGTGCAGCCGGGTCGCCCCCCCCAAATCGCCCCCTTAAAGGAACATACTCGGGGCATCACTAGGGTGACGCGCGCGCCCCCGCCTTGGGGTGACACGCGTCCTACTGACGCCTCTGCTTCTAGTTTTGCTTAAAGGGAACGCACAAACAAAGGAGCTCCTTCATTCACTCAGTCCCTGTAAATAAAACCAGAAATCTCGCACTTCTGAGTTTGAGGAGACTACGCAAGGAGCGCGGTAAGGAACCAGACGATCTGCTTCTCGCTTGAGCCAGAGAGAAGCAAATCAATGTGGCTCTTTTGCATCCGCCGCGGTCTGGAGGGAGGTGGTGGCAGACTTGGCGTGAAGAGCATCCTGAATCCGCCGTCCCCTCGCACCCCCCACTGCTGATGCAAATGTGAAACTCATTGACAAACGAAGGGCTGAGTAGGCCAACCAGTCCTCTACTGCAGAGCTGTGACAACCCAGCCGCTACTGCTTTGGGTCTCTTTCTAGTAAGGGTGTAGTATAATGGAACATTGGTCTAGTCATGGAACTAATTTCATAGCCTAATTTAACTCCTGAATTTTTGGAGGCAGGGTGGCATAGAAATGTAATTTGCAACACTGTCCGTGATTTTAGGTATACATTTGTACTTCAAACACTCGTTCCACAAATGCGATGCATATTACACATGATGGCATTTTCTCAAGGCCTTATGTGGAGACCAGGGCCGGCCCCTCCATGAGGCCAACTGAAGCTGTTGCATCAGGCAGCAGATTGGTGAGGGACGCTCTTCTTTGTCCACCTTCTTGCCTCCACTGCTCCTCCTTCTCCTTCCACTCCCAGAAAAAGGGGGACAAAGAGGAAGAGGAAATGTGGAGGGTAGGAGTGCGCTGAGCTAGGACATTGGAAAGTGGGAGGAGAAGAGGCTGGCACATCATTGGGTAAGGAGGGCCAGCATTTGGCATGCTGCCTCAGGTGACAGGAGGTATTGGGTCAGCCCTGGTGGGGACTATATCATTTCAAAAGTCAGGTGGACAACTCATTCCAGCATAGCTTTCCTATGAACATTGTGCTCATGAAATCTCTTCCAGAGTCACCATGTGAACAGACGATGTTATGCTAGAACTGGCCCTTTTTAAAAATCTGTTTGCAAGGGAATATATACTTTTAGGTCTTTCCGTCCCTCAACATTATGGTTGCTGTTGAGCACAGCTGCACATTCCTGCCCTCTCCCTAGGACTACTAATGCTAATCTGTTTAGGAAACACCTCATATATTTTCGGATAGGATATAAATAAAGCCAGCACTTCCTGTGTGGCAGTTCATCAGCGTTTTTAATCCTCGGTGCTGGAGAAGCCCCCTGCTGTGCAAACTGACGGCGTCTCCTTCCCAGGTCTTCTTTTCTCAGTTCTAGGATTGCAAACACCTGGGACTCTAATCACGTGCTTTGCAGATGAAGAGGTTTCCAGTACAATAGCATTCTACGCAAACCTTTTCTCTTATTTTATTTCCTTCCATAACATGGAAAAGAAGAGTTTGTTCTGGGAATACAATCACCTAGAAGTCTAAATGCTAATCCTCAGTGTTTTAAGGGCCTCAGAACTTTGGAAAACGATAAGCAATATAGTAAACGCAAAAAGGGACTCAGGCTATAGTGCTCTCAAGCTACTCAGAGCATACACATGGAAATCCAAAATAAAGTGTAGTCACTACACTGTAGTGGTTTTAGGGCGCAATCCAAACCTACTTAGGCCGCCATTGTAACCAGCAGCCCAGCGAAAACGGGAGGCCCCAGAATGGAAAGGGGATTCAAATCCCCTCCAAAAAGGGAATTCAAAGGGGATTTGAATCCCCTTTCCGTTCTGGGGCTTCCCATTTTCGCTGGGCCGCTGGTTACAACGGCAGCCTAAGTAGGTTTGGATTGCGCCCTCAGAGTGTCAGACTAGAACTAGGAACACCTTATTTCAAATCAGTCATGAAGCACACTAGATGACTGTGTCTGTCCAGTGGTATCAAGAGGTGTGGGGAGTGTGGACTGCACCATGTGACACCCTCGGGAGGGGGAGGTGACACCAGTAGTGGCCAAAATTGTGGAAACCATTTAGAAAATTTGTATTTATGAATAATACCATCATATTATATATTACTGGAAAGGTAATTTATTGCTGAATGTAAAAAAGTTAAGTTGGATTGGGCTACAATCCTATACACTCTTACCTGAGAGTAAGTCCCGTTGAACACAGTGGAACATACTTCCAAGTAATTACGCATAGGATTGTGCTGTAGTTCTAGAATTAACTGCCCCAGGTGGTGGTGGCGGCCACTAGTTAAAATTGCTTTTCGAAAGGGCTCAGCCAATTCATAGAGGAGAGGGCTGCCAATAGTTATTAGCCATGATAATGAAGTGGAAGAAAGATTCAGAGGCAATATTCTTCCTAATGGAAGATGCTGAGGGGGCCAAAGTGGGCTGTTGACTTCCTGCCCTGGTCACAGCCTTCTTGGAGGCCTTGCAGGGTCCATTTTTGGAATCAGGATGCTGGACCTAAGAACCTAAGAAGAGCCTTGCTGGATCAGGCCAAGGCTCATCTAGTCCAGCTTCCTGTATCTCACAGTGGCCCCACCAGATGCCTCAGGGAGCACACAAGACAACAAAACAACCTGTTTCCTGCTGCCACTCCCTTGCACCTGGCACAGAGAAAACCTACTTCTAAAACCAGGAGGTTGCTTATGGCTTGTAACCTGTGATGGTCTTTTCCTCCATGAATCTGTCCAGACCCCTTTTAAAGGCATCTAGGCCAGGTGCCATCACCACGTCCTGTGGCAAGGAGTTCCACAGATGAATTAAATGGACTAAATGGATTCTTGATCTGACCCAACAGGGGTTCTTTTTATGTTATGTTTAGTAATTCGATAGTGGTAGATACAGTAACGATCAAATGACCCTGCCAAGGAAGTGGAGGGGGATGATGATATAGGAACAACGTCCTGAGCATACAGCAGCCAACAGATGGTGAGGATAATAACAACTCCATGGAACTCAGGGCTTCCTCCTACCCTGGCAAGCCCAAACAAACAACTAACTGGAGGCTATTTTTACCTTTGGAATTTACTCCAGCCATGAGCACGAAACCCAAACTGTATTCCTGGCCGGGATTCTTGTCCTTTAACAACCACACTTGATACTCCTCAAATGGCTTGTTGACGGATCTCTTTGAGTGGCATCATGCCAGCTCCTCAGTTTTCCCCTCCTTCTATCACTATAGATAGCCAGCCAGCCGACAAGACAACCAGATCTGCTCCAGGAAGT
Source organism: Plestiodon gilberti rubricaudatus (assembly GCA_026170595.1). NCBI lineage: Eukaryota > Metazoa > Chordata > Lepidosauria > Squamata > Scincidae > Plestiodon > Plestiodon gilberti. The sequence continues at coordinate 163,770,978 of JANXHW010000005.1, read as the reverse complement.
GAGAACCTACCAGCTCTGAAGCCTAAATACCTCGGACGGTGCCACTTTATACCTGACATCTGTGGAGGCTGGAAGTATTAACAAGAAAGAGGAACCACTCCATGGAAAGGGAAAGGCAGCCCTGCCATTGATATAGCAAGGGCTGGCTGCTCGTGTTGGAGCTACGTAGCAGTTGGGCTGCAGGAAGCCCTGTCAAAAATCCTTGCTGGCAGTACCTCATGAGGTGAGGCGGTCGCTTCAGGTAGCAGGTGGGGGGAGGGGACACCCTCTGTGCCCACTACCACAGGTGCCGCCCCATATGACCTGCCTGTCACCTCTCTGCTGCCCTCCGTTGCACCTCCCTCCCCCCCCATCAGTTCTCCCTGCCTCCATCAGTCCCACTGTGCAGTGAGAGAATCAAGAGCGCTTGCCTGCCAGCTGCTCGGAGTTAGTGGCTTTGTGGCTTTGGCAAGCACTGCCTTCACATGTGCGCAGTCAGTGGTCGATTAAGCTGGAGCTACACTGTACGCGTTCGTGTTGCATTCGAGTTCCGTGTGCGTCTGGTGTCCCGCCCCCAGGTCAAACAAGGGCTCTGATTGGCTGAACGTAGCGCAAATGCAGCAAAAGTCGAGTCCAGTTTGACGTTTGCTGCGTTCGCGCTACATTCGGCCAGTCAGAGCCCGTTGTTTGACCTGGGGCGGGACACCAGATGTACACAGAACGCAAACGCAACACGAACGCGTACAGTGTAGTCCGGGCATTATTCTGCACATGTGTGGCAACACGAGGAGGGAACTGTTGCCTGCCCCAGTGTGTGCTCTTCTCACTGTGGGCACTTGTTACGTGTCACTCTAAGAGCTTGTCATGCAGCTGGCTCTGCTCTGCTCTTTTGCTTTTTCTTCTGTGTGTGGGGTGTGTGTGTCTTCTCTCCCTCTGCTTTCCCCACAGTGGTCACGATGGACTGTGGCACCATTCCTGGTGTCTGGCTAGTGTGCTGCCAGCTAGCCAAACAAAGCATTTCTCAGCTTCGGGAGCAGTGTCAAAAATCCAGCCAGAGAGTGCCTAGCGCTCGCTCCAGCAGCACTAGGCGCTGACAGGATTGGGCCATAAGCCTGCAAAATGTCTTTCAAGGAAGCGTTGGGGTTTTCGTTCTAGGGGTAATAGAAGTTTGATCAAAATAGATCAGAAACTGTTGTGACCGGCTACAATGTACCAACTTGAGTTATCCATAAGAAGAGTACTCAAGGTTTCAGGTGGTTTTTCTTTTGTTTTCTGCCCAATTTGCACCAAAGTCAGAGGAAATGCAGGGCTGAGCCGAGGAACGTTCCCTGCAAACCTTCAGAAAGATAGATGCAAGATGAGTTCCCAAGGAAATGACTGATGAATGCACTGCAGTGTCGAATACTTCTGTGTGTTTTTAGTGCTGAGTCAAGGCAAAGTAACAGGTGCAGAGATGTGGAACGGTCTTAGATGCTTGGGTGAAACTAGGAACCGTGGTCTGGGGAACACGTGAACAAAGAAAAATATAACTGCCACAGACGAAACAAGGACATTGGATGAGAAAGGAATGGATGATTCAGGAACATGAACTGGGAACGGAAGGAATATTTTGATCTATACACACCAGAAGGTTCACTCCAAGAAAGAAGTCACACACATGGCAGAGAAACCGTTCACATTTTCAGAGTTCCTTCCCAAGAATCACAGTGATTGGAAGAGGAAGCAAAAGAGAAGCACCAACGGGTCGTTCCGTTGCTTCCTGACTCACATGGACAGCTTGGAGCTGTCAGTCACATTGTCCCTTGCCTGACCTCCTCTTCCCCTGGAAGAAAACACTCCAGGCAGTTCGAGACACAGAAAAAGAAGGGACAGGAAAAGAAAATGATGCTGCTTCGGAGGACCTTTGCTTTGTTTAGGGCTCTCCCTGAAGCTGTTCTGAAGTAGGGCGATTCGATTTGGAGCACGATTCTTTCCAAATCAATTGCACAAGTTATCATTGGTGTCACACCATTCCCAGGATTCAATCCTGAAAGGTTGCATATTCTCAATTAGTGCTGTGCGTATCATTTGTACGCCCAACGAAATGTGCATCTGTCCGGTGGAAGAAAAATATCAGGTATTAATTGATCAAGACAATTAAAAATCCAACCATCCATCCACATGACAGTCAAGGAAAAAACCCAGTTTTGAGAAAGCGTGGATGTGTGCGCACGTGCACTTTTGAAATTTACCAGCTATGACATCAAAAAGGAAAGTAATTTGCGAAATCCAATTTGCCTGATCATTATTTCATGGGAATAAAAATGCTGTCAGTTAATAAGCCCTCCCGTCACACACATCTGAAAAGAGTGAGTAATATAGGCTCAGATGCTTCACTAACGAAAAACAATGACTTCTGTCAACGGCTTCATAAAAATGCCAGCAGCCCAAATCATTGCCTTTGCTTTCCTCTCTGTGAAGTGAAACACTGGGAAGATGCGCCCATTCCCTGGCTGACAGAAATGGAGGTGCTCCTGAATAACAGCCATTGTTCCGGAAGAGTGATGTGTGGCTTTGTGAGGGGATACCTCAGGTGGATTTTGTGACTGGTTTGCAAGTTAATTGGCAGCTGGTTTTTCAAAAATTATATCCTGCTTTCTTCTCCATATTCAAAGGGACTAACGAGAAGGACTAACCAGATTCAAAGGGACTACTCTCGTTGCTTGGCCAGCTCCTGCCAACCTAGCAGTTCCAAAGCATGTCAATGCGAGTAGATAAATAGGTGCCGCTTGCGGGAAGGTAAACAGCGATCCGTGTTCCAGTCGCATGCTATGCGCTGTGTCAAGGAGAGTCATGCCGGCCACATGACCACGGAGGCGTCTTCGGACAACGCTGGCTCTTCGGCTTTGAAATGGAGATGAGCACCACACCCTAGAGTCGGACACGACTGGACTTAATTGTCAGGGGTCACCTTTACCTTTACCTAACGAGAAGATAATAAAAACAATGTAACCATCACAACATCAATAAAAAGGATATAACAACAAAAATAATACAAGGCATTCAGAAGGAATAAAAATAGGGGGGAAACGGCTGCCGCCCTTCCCCCCCCCCAACCTCCTCCAAGCAGCAAAAGACAACTGGGGAAAAAACAGCCATCGGTCCTCATTACAGCAGCAAAAGAAATGCATGTTCTTGGGAAGTGACAACCGGAAGAAAGAAATGAAAACGACATTTGAAAATTATGACCTAAGCAGAAAATAGAATTGAAGAGGTCAAAACAACTTTGATCAGAGTTCAAAAGTCACTTTGCATCATGATCTTCAACTTGTCAAGAGCTGGGGCTCCCCTCAAACCGCAACCAGCAACATGGGGCGCACCTGGCTAGCAGCTGCGTGGGGGGGGGTCAAATGAGTGGTGACGCTGCGCTGCCATCGTTCCTCTCCTTCTTGGATCTGGTGGCAGCAGCCAATGAGACCGTCTGTGCTGGTGCTCTGTCATTCTGCCCCTTCTTTCCTTCTGGATCACAAGGAGAAGAGGGGCACAGAGAGGTATGACAACAGCCTGCACAGTTTTGAAAGGTGGAGAAGAGAAAGAGGAAACAAGAGGAGGTAAGACAGGCAGCAGAGGGGGCACCACAAAATCAGAGAGCAGGCAAATGGACGGGAGACTGCAGGGGCCCACTAAGGATTGGGCGACTTGCAGCACAGTCCTATCTAAATTTAGACCAGTGGAGCAATCACTCCGCCAGTCGAAGGTGTCGCAAACGTGCTAGAAAGCACGTTTGCGGCACCCAGAGAGTAAGCTGCACTGGCAGAGAGGCCTGCGCCGTGGGACAGATGGACGCCATGGCGGAAAGGTAGGTGCTCGCAGGGTAGAGGAGAGGGGGAGGGCGGAACAGGGTGTTTGAGGGGTGGGATTGGTCAGCTGGGCCCGGGGAAAGATCGGCGGCGGCCTCCTCCGCCATATCCTATTCCCCTTCCCGGGTCTGTTGGGCCTTACACAGGCCTCTCAAATGTGCGCCAGCAAAATAGCTGGCACACATTCAAGTAGACCCCATTGGGGCAGCTGGGGCTCTACTCAGGGTAAAGGGATGAACATCCGGCTCCACCTGCACAGGCCCCATCACTCACAGGATGCGGCGGGCATCTTATTTGCACCGCCGTGTTCTGTTAGACAGGATTAGGCTGCCCAAGTCTAAAGTCAAAGTCACAAGAATTGACCACATCTAGGACCCTAGCGCTGGCTACTATTCATACTGCGAAAGCCGGAGCCTCACAATGGTAGTGGCACCACTACCACAACCCTCTGAGGTCAGGTAGGAGCTGCATTCGGGCTCCCGACCGACCTGTTGAGGAACTCTGATTTAGCCAATTTCTTGGGGACCAATAAAAGAGAATTGCACAAGCGCAATTCAGAACTTTCAACACAATCCTCTATGTATTTTACTCAGAAGTAAATCTTACTATGTTTAATGGAGAGTAGTGCGCATAGGATTCCAGCCTTTTAAAATGAACAGGTTCACATGCTACAGAAATTGAAGGGTTTCTCAAAGGGAAGATGTTTGAGAATCTCTTTTTAGAGAAAGCGAAGAATGATGTGTGTGCATGTTCCTCATGTTTTATTCTCTCCACTTTCCTCGTCGTCAAAGCCTTGCCTTGTTCTGTCTTGCTGTTAGAAACAAGCCACAAAAGAAGAGGTTGGAACTACACCAGTTCAGTGTGTAATGGTTCTCTAGAGAGTGCAAAGACTCCCGCTTGTCACTGCCAGCCAAGCCTTACCTGTTCCAACTCACAGTTTTGTTTTCTTCTTCCATCAAAACTGCTCCCTGCCTCTGCTAGAACTGCTTTGTAGTATTGCTGAAATCAAACCTATGGATGGCAGATAAGATGCTAATGCAACTGTAGTCTTGACATCTGCAGAGAGCGAGAGCAAGCAAATAGACTACCAGGGAAATCTGATTTGGGCCCCAAACTTCCTTGGACACATGGCACACTGAAAATACCAGTAGTGGAAATTATTTCTGAGTAGACATGGACTGGTTTGGGCTGTATGCGTGTCTATGTAAAAGTCTATGCAAGCCGGAATCAAGATTGCCGGGAGAAATATCAACAACCTCAGATATGCAGACGATACCACCCTAATGGCAGAAAGTGAAGAAGAACTAAAGAGCCTCTTGATGAGGGTGAAAGAGGAGAGTGCAAAAGTTGGCTTGAAACTCAACATTAATAAAACTAAGATCATGGCATCTGGTCCCATCAATTCCTGGCAAATAGAAGGGGCAGAAATGGAAGCAGTAACAGATTTTACTTTTTTGGGTTCCAAGATCACTGCAGACGGAGACATCAGCCATGAAATTAAAAGACGCTTACTCCTTGGAAGGAAAGCTATGGCAAATTTAGATAGCATAATAAAAAGCAGAGATATCACCATGCCAACAAAAGTTCGCATAGTCAGGGCGATGGTGTTCCCAGTAGCAATGTATGGTTGCGAGAGTTGGACCATAAGGAAGGCTGAGCGCCGAAGAATAGATGCTTTTGAACTGTGGTGCTGGAGAAGACTCCTGAGAGTCCCTTGGACTGCTAGGAGATCAAATCAGTCAATTCTAAATGAAATCAAGCCTGACTGTTCCCTGGAAGGACAGGTACTGAGGCTGAAACTCAAATATTTTGGCCACCTAATGCGAAGAGAGGACTCTCTGGAGAAGACTCTGATGCTGGGAAAGATTGAAGGCAAAAGGAGAAGGGGAAGGCAAAGGATGAGATGGTTAGACAGCATCACCAATGCAACGAACATGAAAATGAGCGAACTCAGGAAGATAGTGGAGGACAGGAAGGCCTGGCGGGATGTGGTTCATGGGATCACGAAGGGTCGGACACGACTTAACGACTGAACAACAACAAGGGGACATGTTGTCCTATGTTCTGTCTCCAATTTTGGCAAGATAGTCATCAACTCATATGACATCTGCTGGCCATATTAAAACCTGACTATCATAGCAAAATTCATTCTGTCAAGGACATCCCTACATGTCCTACACAATATGTATGACTTCATTCTTTCTTCTGTACTACTCCAAAGCACCACCTTACAACAGGGACTCTTACAAATGTTTCCTGATAGGAGCTGATAGAATCCATCTTGCAGTAAGCCAACCAAGTTGTTGCAATCTTGGCTGTTGTGATGAATTATTTCATGCCATTTGTCAAGTTCACAATCTGTTTCTTATTGTTCACAAACACAAGCCTTACCTTAGCCTGAAGCCGGAGCTACACTACAGGCAGAGGCTCTGCTGCCGCCTGTGCCTCCGCCTCCGCGCTGGAAGCGGGGGAGTGTCTTCCAGCCTGTTGTCCCTCATGTTGTCCTGCCTTCTTAAGAAAGCGCAGCTGTGATTGGCTAAACACAACTGCGCAACGATTGGCCGAAACCTCGGCTGTGAACCGTCTGTGGAAAGACTTTAACTTCAAGAACAAGCTTTATATCGTTGTCCCAGAAGGAGTTTGTGCTGTTTTCAGTGTTTTCCGCCATTCTCGTTTTCTATGTCGTACTGTGCTTGGCTCTGGGAATACTCTCTTTGCTGATTTCCTCCAAGGTGATCCAAGAGAATAGTCTCTCAAAGGTGAATGTAACCTCCAAGGTGATTGGTTGTCGTTCAGATTGGCATTCAGCCACCGTCCCTCCCCTCTCCTGCGATTGGTAGGCTGCAGTAGCTCCGTGAACCGCCCCCTAGCTCTGCGTCCCCGCCCCCTGAAAAATAGAACTCCAGCTTGAGGTACGCGCCGGCCGTGCGGAGGTCGCGGCCTCCGCATTAGGTGGCCACGCGGCCTTCGCATTAGGTGGCTCCGCCTGCTTCAAAAATCAGGTCAGAAGCTCCGCGACGTGTGTAATGTAGCTCTGGCTTGACTCAAAATAGTCACGGAATCAACCCAAATCTAATCTGATTATCTCAAGGAAATTGACGTGGCCCAACCCTGATGCTGCTAACAGTCAAACCTTTGGGGACAAAAGAAAGATAAAAAGAGCTCCTTTTGGCTCCAAGGCTAGGCCTATTCAATGTCCAAAAACCTTTCCTTGCTCTCTCACTGTTTCCTTGCCCCAACCTTTCAGAATTCACCTTTTCAAGCCTCGGTGGTGCCCTATAATTACCCCGCCTTTCCCAGCCAAAATGTGTGCATCCCCCCCCCCCCGGACTTCTCTTGAGCTGTCACCCACCATACCCTGTACATGCACCAAGGCATAAACTGAAGGTGGTCTGGGCTGCCTCATTGCTGCAACCCCTACCTGGCTAAAGAGCCACACCTGGGAATTCCACCTCACACCTGCCAGTTGGAGTATCGCCATTGTTATAGGGTAGTGTTCCCAGAGAGCCAGAAAGGTCATATCCGCTGCTTCAGCCTTCCCTTCTTCCTTGCTTTTTCTGTTTCCCGACCCCTTCTCTCCTCCTTTGACTTGAAATGCAAGACATAGCTGCCCAGCTATGCTACCTAACTGCAACCCTCCTCCCCTCTCTTCCTTTCCACTCTTCTGGGAACAGGCCGATCCGCTTGTGAAGCATCACGCTGCCCTTACTGCAATTGAGAAAGAGCTGGCATAACACTGAGATAAAGCCAAGCCCCCTATAGCTGAAATCACCCGACGTAATAACTTGAGTGTGTTTGGCTGGTCGGCTTGCCTAATAATCACCTACGACCATTGGTGAAAGATCCTGTTTGTTTGGGGTATATGCGTCGGCCCAGCCCTATGTGCTCCTGAGCAGGTGGTGGTAACAATGGTTAGGCACCTTGAATGCCTTCTTATGCAGAAAGGCATAAGAAGGAGCCAGGATGGTGTAGTGGTTTGGGAGTCAGACTTAGACCTGGAAGATCCAGGTTCAAATCCCCGCTCAGCCATGAAGCTTCCTGGGTGACCTTGGGCCAGTCACTTTCTCTCAGCCCCACCTACCTCACAGGGTTGTTGTGAGGACAAAAGGAGGGGAGGAAATATGTACACCACTCTGAGCTCCTTGGAGGAAGGGCGGTATAAAAATGTGAAAAATAAAATAAAAAAATAAATACACTAACCATGCAATCCTATGCATGCCTGCTCAGAAGCAATGGTGTTCAGTGAAGCTTGCTCCCAGGAAAGTGTGGTTAAGATTGCAGCCTGTTCTATATGTGTGCAAAGGTAGCAGTGTGTATACACTAATTTCAGCTGCACTGTCAAAATAGGACTAGCCCAGCAGTGGTTTTGGCAAGTGCAGTCTCCTGCTGTGCCATAGTGTTCTGCATGACCTTGGGCAAGTCCTTTGATTTGTCTGCTTGTCATTTCCTGCTTGTTCTGTGGGCATAATAGTTCTTATATTTGCTTTGTCTACATCAATCGCTAACTCCTTGTGCTGGTTCTTAATGTGTGTGTATACGGCCAGTGCCTGGCACAATGTGATCCTAATCTCCACTGCAGCCCCCAGGCACTGCAGGGAGACGAGAAGGTTATCAGTATGGACAGCCCACTTTGGAAAAGTATAGATAGATAGCTCACAGTAAAACAAAGTCACTATTCAGTTTGCTTTCCAAAAGCGCACTAAGATGCAGCTAAACATAAACATTTAAAATAGCTATGTTCTTGAGTAATATAACATTAGTAGGCAGACTCAAGCAAATAGAGTTTTTTTTTAAAAAAATACTGTATATTTTCTCTTTTAAACAAAGCCTTCCTGCTGTTAACAGTGAGTAAAAACTTTCCAAATGGACATCATGCCTGGTTCCGCCTTTTATGTGTTAATGATGTCATTGTCACAAATGATCTTCTGAGATTTGATGAAAGCAAATGGGTGACTTGTTTGCCCAGGGAGGTGATGTGTGGACCGACCCTGTTCTGGAAAGAGTTGCACTCTCTCTTCCTACGGGATCAGGTTTACAGCCTGAGGGTATGCCGTCCTAGACCCAGCTTTGTCACTGAAGGCCCATGTAGCCTCTGGGCAATGGAGCACCCTCTACCAGCTGCGGCTGGGGTGCCAAATGCAACCTCTCCTGGCCACTGTTATCCAGTGATGTAGACTTGAGTCTATTGACTTGGACTCAAGTCGGACTCAAGTCGCGTCAATGACTTGACTCAGACTTGACTCGGTGATTGTAAAAGACTCGACTCAAGACTCGAACTCTTTTACAACAAGTCAAATTTTATCAGGTTTAAACCCATTTTCCCCATTTAAATAGATAGGGACTCTCAACCAAAGACTCAGGACTTGGGGGCAAAGACTTGGGACTTGACTTGAGACTTGGACCCAGAGATTTGGAACTTGACTCGAGACTTGGAGTCAAAGACTAGATCCACATCCCTGCTGTTATCCATGCCCTGGTACTCTCCACATTAGACTGCTGTGACGTTCTGCACAGGGGGCTGCCCTTGAAGACTGTTCAGGAACTGCAGTTCGTTCCCAAGGCTCAGCTGCTAACTGGGACCTGTGTATGCTGAGCTTATCTTGCCAGGGCTCCAACAACTGCACTGGCTTCTGGTCTGTCTCCAGGCCAGCAAGGGAAAGAAATGATTTTAACCTTCAGTCCTTCACAGCTTGGGACCTGGGTGCCGCCTGGAGGATCGCCTTTTGCAACATGATGATGAGCCCTATACACTGAGGCCCCCTTTGGAGGCCCTCCTTGGGGTACCCCTCCCAGAGATGATGGGTGCACTCCCGGTGCCGGGCGTGCGGGGGCGGGGCCTGTGCCCTCACGTGACGTCGACGCCCCCACCCGTTTACCGCACATTTCGGAGCCTAACAGGCTCCAGGGAGGGCGGGAGTCTGGAATAAGTCCTGGGATGAGTCAGGGATGACCCCCTGAATCTTTTGTATCAGTGACAATGGTGGTGTTCTGTCATGGGATACCACGGGGGCCCCAGTGCAGGCTTTCCCCCAGGCCCCCCAGCATCCTGTCCCTGTCCCACACACAACTCTCACTCAAACATTGACAAAATAGCCGTTAGCTACAGAAAAACGCCATGCACTGCATTTTGTCTGGCATGATAAACGTTTGGACATCAGTGTGTTCTGTCCATTCTAATCAGCACCTTCAATCATGGTCACCAGTGGAAAGTTGTTTGCTGTTTGTGTTCCAATAAGCATCTGATTATCACAGTTTGGCATCAATCCTCCACTAGATTTTTGATGCCAACAACATATTGTTCATCGCGTTTACAGCTTTAAAAAATAATTCGACACTCCACACAAGCATGCTCTTTCTTTTACCTTCCCACATCAGCCACCTGAGGGAGTAATTATTATAAGCCCCACTTTCGAGCTGGGCAGCCGAACACCGCTGAGTGAGCAGAGGTTTGATCTCAGGCTTCTGAAATGCAAGTTCAGCATATTATCCGCCACGGAACCAGACATTGTCTAGAACGTTGCAGAAATGGCTGTTGATTACAGCACGGTTTCAACGTCTCGTTTTTGCTAAAGAGGCATCACTTCCAATATGTAGGCACGTAAGTGGCGCAGCGGGTTAAACCGCTGAACCATAAGCTGTCGATCGAAAGGTCGGCAGTTCGATTCCCGCGACGGGGTGAGCGCTCGTTGCTTGGCCAGCTCCTGCCAACCTAGCAGTTCCAAAGCATGTCAATGTGAGTAGATAAATAGGTACCGCATGCGGGAAAGTAAACAGCGCTCCGTGTTCCAGCCGCATGCTACGCGCTGCGGCAAGGAGAGTCATGCCGGCCACATGACCACGGAGGCGTCTTCGGACAACGCTGGCTCTTCGGCTTTGAAATGGAGATGAGCACCACACCCTAGAGTCGGACACGACTGGACTTAATTGTCAGGGGATACCTTTACCTTTTAAGTATAACCATGATCACAAACATACAGATTTGGATGCATTCAGGTTATGTTTATTCAGAACAAGAGCTGATGTTTCCCTGGTATGGTTCCGTTTAAAAGATTGTGTAGTAACACCGCTGGAGGTGGGAGCAGCAGACAAGACGGAGGCGTTATGATGACTCATCTTGAGTGGGACGTAGCAGATCACCCACACTATCAAGTCTAAGAAAATTGTGGAGGCAGAGTTCAGCATGCTGGCAAGGAGGAAGCGCGAGAAGGGAGAGAATGCCGAGTGTCGTCAGATTGAAGGTTTTGATCCTGTGCAGAGTTCTTATTATTTGGATCAGGTCGTAAAAGTCTTTAGCACGATGCCTTACAGCCCAATCCTACACCTTGACACTCTAGTAGTCTAAAGGAAGCCAATCATGTAAGCTGTCTGCATAGCACACTGGTCCCACCAGCTCACTTCAGCCGGCCTGTCGAAGCAGAGGCATCATTGGGGGGGGGGCGGGGACGTGGGGCCCCAGGGGCAGGGTTGACACACGGCCGGGGGGAGGTGCCCGAGCCGCCGATTCAGAAGTGGAAATACAGCAGCAGGCCCTTTTTCTTGACTGTTTCCTTTGTCATTTGCTCTCTATTCAACTAGACAGCTGAAGAAGAAAACACCTGTGCAGTCGGCCCTCCTCTTTTGCCAACATGTTCTAGCTATGCGGGAGTTGTACAGTTTGCCCTCGCTTGTACTACCTTGGGATCGCCAATTAAAAAAAACACACTGAAGACAATCCCCCATTGTTATGCTTAACGGGTCTGAGGAACGCTTTCCATCTACGGTGGCTGTGAACTGATTACCATCATCACCCCAACAAAGCTGGACAGAGAAGATGATTTTATCTTTCCAAGAAATATATCAGATTCAAAACACTTGGGAGCCAGTTTGTATTTATTGAACAGTCCCTGCATCTGAGGGAGCGAGAAAGTAAGACCCCACTCCTTAGGGGAGGCTCCAATGTAGCCATCAGGACTCCCAAACAATCTCTTACTGCAACAGTGCTGGGTATATTCCAGAATGCAAAGGCTCATTTCATTTTGAAGAAAAGCAATTCTGTATAAGTATCAAGTTATATTGCAGCTCGCTGAGATTTTCTGCTCTCCAAATAGATTGCCCGCAATGAAATACCAAACTCAATCTGGGGCTCCTAAAACCATTCCAGAATTCCATAGCCATTAGAAAGATTATTTTTGCAGTTCATCAGCTTTCCAGGATGCAGAAGAGTAAATAAATAATTGAAAATACTGAAATCTTAGTGGTGCCATACATGCAGGATGGTGTAGTGGTTTGGGAGTCAGTTTTAGACCTGGAAGATCCAGGTTCAAATCCCCGCTCAGCCACGAAGCTTCCTGGGTGACCTTGGGCCAGTCACTATCTCTCAGCCCCACCTACCTCACAGGGTTGTTGTGAGGACAAAAAGGAGGGGAGGAAATATGTACACCACTCTGAGCTCCTTGGAGGAAGGGCGGTATAAAAATGTGAAAAATAAATAAATAAAATATTTTAAGCAGATGATATCAACTATATCTTTATGTGGCTCACATCTGATCGCTTCTGAAACAGGCAAAACAATGGACCCTGTGAATAGTATCAAATTCTTTTTTACAAATACTGAGCAAAAAGGACATTTGCACCAGAAATTTGCCGTGGGTTTGCTGGTGGAAGAAAATGGAAATGAAGGAGTTTTCTCATGATCCCCGTTTAACCCTTTAGCATTATCGTGTTTCTTGCCTCTTACTCCGTACCTCAGGCTCAGAGCTTGAATGTGATGTGTTACTTACAAGAGGACAGGAATAAGTAAATGGTTATTATCTTAATAATCCATAAATCTAGGAATTTTTCAGATGCCACCAGTCCCCTATTATTATAGAACCACTGGCACTGGAGTATAACCAGAGATCAAGCAAGGAAGTCACACTGAACTGGACTCTAGAGGTCCAAGCTACATGCAACAATCAAATCTCCATCTATTTAATTGAATGGCAAAATGCAGCTGTTGGGGGCCCAGTTCAGACCATGACACTGGGGAAGGTTTTTTTAACCCTTTCCCCTGTACTGTTTTCTCAAAGAAAATCCTCCCCCCCCCCCGCTGCTAGTTGCCCCATTAAGGAAAATTTGTATGTACAGGCTGTATAGGTTGTAAACATATATAGCTGTAAGCCAGAGCATGCAAGCAGTCTTAAGCACTAATATGAAACTAATGGGTCAGTACAGCCCAACTCAGGCACAGTTGAGGCCCAATTGTGGCACAATTGGGGCCCAAAATAGGACCGAGTTAGGCTGCAACTGTGCCTGAGTTAGGCAGGAGGCAAGAGCAGTGGGCCAGGATCGAGGCAAAACTTACCGCAGAGGCAGGCACCTGTGGGGAGCTGTCAGTCTTGTGGAAGCGAAGAGCCCCCTCCTGAGCCCCCTCCTGAGCTCGTCTGTGTGTACCTACCACAGCTGCTGCAGCGGTCGCAGCAGATGGGCAGCCACAGGTGGGCCTGCAGGCACTGGGCGTGCGACAGTCAGCTGAAGGGCAGAGGTTGTGCCAGTGCCAGCTGCCCCAGGGCACCCTGGGCATTAGCCACCTGCCGCAGGGGGGAGTGCCACTGCCCTCCCTCCTGCAGACTGTGATGCCACCCCCAAGCCACGGTGAGGCTGCACGTGGGAGTCATGGGGGGGGTGAGCGGGGGAGAGAAGGGAAGGAGGGGGTGGGAACGGCACGCACAAGGGGGGTCTCATGAGGTCTGGAACCGCCTCCGCCATGACATGCCCGTGCGCTGCCTGAAGCCCTGGGCCACCAGGGCCGTGGCTATGCCCACAAAGAAGGCATCCCGGTATGCCTTCTGATCCGTGCCCCGGCCAAGACCGAGAGATGCCCTGGGCTTGTCTGCTGTGAGCGGGAAGGGCTCATGCAGCTCATCACTCCCCAGATGGGGCAACGTAGGCGCCTTGCGGCAGGCGCTCTGGCGGGGTGGGGGGTGCCAGCGTCCATCATCAGGGAGTGGGAGGGGAGGCAGGCACACAGACAGGGGGTGCTGGGGAGGGGCACGGGTGGGTCAGAAACAGACAGACAACAAGGCTGGTGGGAGAGGGATACAGGGAGAGGGGTCTGCAGAGACCAATAGGGACACAGGGGTCACTTCGCAGATGGAGGCAATGCAGGAACGGGCGCCTCTCATGCAGACGGACCGAGGGCGGAAACGGATGCCGTTGATGGGCGGACTGAGGGCGGAAACGGACACCGTTGACGGGCGGACACGGACGCCGTTGACGGGCGGACCGAGGGTGGGTGAGAGCCCCGGTTGCTGAAAGGGCTCTTCACGGACGTGGCGGACATGCGCCATGTCGCCTGTCACTGTTTGCCTGCCTGAGAGGCCCCCCAACTCCCCCCTCCCCTCTGAGCCCTGAGGGTCTGGCAGCCCCCCTGCTGTGTTCTCCCTGGGCTGGCTGTGGCAAGCCCTGGCTGGGATTCATGCAGGGCCTTGTGTGCTGGGCGCTGTCTCTGTGTGTGTGGGGCAGTGCTTGTGTAACATTGGGGTCATGGTGTTCAAGGGGCCTTTGCCCAAGGGGCATCTTTATTGTTTTGGAACATTGGCAGGGATGGCCAGGCGAGGCTGCAAGGGGTAGGCACAGCAGCCACTCAGAATGTAGCAGCAGCAGCAGCAGCTGAGGAGGGTTGCAGGGCAGGCTCCCAGACCTCTGGCAGCATCGAGGCAGACGACCATGGGGCAACCAGACTGTGGGCCCAGGGGTGCTCCCCGGACGGTTGGTGGTAGTGGGCATTCCTGGGGGGACGAACAACTTGGGGGTGTTCCATGGCAGCTGCTGTGTGGTGGCAATCACCATTGAAGGAATGCCAGTGTGCCGGTTGCAAAGGCCTGCAGGGAGAGTAATCACACACAGCCGAGTGGTGTGAGACACAGAGCCTGGTCTGCGCTGCTTCCCTGGGTGTAAGGTGAGCATGATCCTGTAAGGGAAAGGGGTCAAAGAGAGAGACAACAACACAACTTGGGGGTCACAACCATGGCAATCCTAGCAATACTGACCTGTCAGTAGACCCTGTGGAGAAAAGAGGGGGGGGGAAACAGCTGGTGTCGACATATGGGTTACAGTTCCACACCCATGGCCATGTGTGCTCACATTAATACAGGCAGCTATGAGACAAGACATTGGTACAGAGACATTTCATGACAGGCATTGCAGGCAGCTATGAGACAAGACATTGGTAAAGAGGCATATCATGGCAGGCATTGCAGGCAGCTATGAGACATGACATTGGTAAAGAGGCATATCATGGCAGGCATTGCAGGCAGACATTGGTAAAGAGGCATATCATGGCAGGCATTGCAGGCAGCTATGAGACATGACATTGGTAAAGAGGCATATCATGGCAGGCATTGCAGGCAGACATTGGTAAAGAGGCATATCATGGCAGGCATTGCAGGCAGACATTGGTAAAGAGGCATATCATGGCAGGCATTGCAGGCAGACATTGGTAAAGAGGCATATCATGGCAGGCATTGCAGGCAGACATGAGACAAGACATTGGTAAAGAGGCATATCATGGCAGGCTATGCAGGCAGCTATGAGACATGACATTGGTATAGAGGCATGTATCCTACCTATATTTCTCTATGCTAAGAGGCAGAAGTCAGACCACATGTCAGCACAAACCCTGCTCTTACCTGCACTTACCTGCTGGTGTTGTTGCCTGTGGGGGGGGGGAGAGGGGCTGGGAGAAAGACATGGGTTAGCAAACACTTGCATGGAGAGAGCTGCCCAGGCACAGGAGTAAACAGTTTGGCCACAGGCAGAACAGCCCTCTCTGCCTGCCCTAGAGGGGGCAGAGAGGAGAGGGGTGTTAGAAAAGTTTTCAAAGTCCCACTTTGTGGCTGCTGGGGGACAGAACCCCACGCCACGTGCTCAGAGAGAGAAAGAGAGTGAGTGGAGGGCTGGGGCTGGGCTTTTGTGGGAAAGAGGCTGGGTGGGGCTGGGTGCTGATAGGGTAACTATTTGGGTCCGTGTCCAGAGTTAGGCCACAACTGTTCGGTCCTAACTCAGGCCCAACTCGGGCCCAGGGTGTTAGAACTTTTCAGGAGAGGGCTGGTGTGGGTAAGGTAAAATGGCTCCTATGGGTCTCCTCACATTTGGGTCCACCCTTTTTGCTGGCCCAAATTTTGGGCCTGAGTTGGGCTCGAGGGGGCGTGTCAGGGGCTCTCCAGCGTCTGGAACCGGACCAAATTTCGTAACCGCCCCCGTCACGCCCCCGACACGCCCCCGACACGCCCACTTTTAGGCTGCAATTGTCCCTGAATTGTGCAGTTGTGCCTGAATTGTGCCTGAACCCAATTCAGTCACAATTGCAGCCCAACTCAGGCACAATTCAGGCACAACTCGGGCCTAAAGCACTTGGGCTGCAATTGTGCCTGAATTGTACCGCAGTTGCCTTGGGCTGGACCGGGCTGTAATACTACTGTCCTAAAGCTTAGGAGATACGAGGCATCCTTACTACCCAATGCAAAATGCATATAATTACTTTTAACCAAAGATACATTTTAATAAGCCTGAAGTACAGGCACAGAATGAAAACAGCAGGAAAATAAAATTAAGCATTCACAAGCTTGCTGACTATAATCAAACAATTTTTGGCAGGAGATGGCAAGGCGCATCGGGACACTGAACCGTTGACACCGCCTACGAGGGGTGGCGCATGCAAACCTGAAGTTCAGAGACACAGCATGGATGCAGATTGAGCGACAGCGCAATCCTAGGCATGTCTACTCAGAAGGAAGTATCACTGAGATTGGACTCACTCCCAGGTAAGGATTGGGCCCTGAGTCTCCTCCCAGTCAGGCTCTGGTTAAGAGACAAGGGCTCATGGACTTAGCAAGCCTGGACAACAATCCTAAGAGAGACTTACAGCCCAATCCTGCGCAAGTCTGGAACGCTCCGCCGTTCCAGCTGTTTAAAGCTGTAAAGCACGTTCGTGATGCCTCAGGAGTAAGGGAGGCTGGCGCAAGGCCAGCCTCCCTCACTCCGTCGCTGGACCGGGCAAGCGGCTGCCGGAGGAAGGTAAGCACTCCTCCAGCAGCCGTGTGGGCGGTCTGGCGGGAGAAGGAGGGGGGCCATTGGATTAGCCGGCCTGGGAGGGGGATGGCACCCGCCATATCCCTGTCCCTGCCGGGCCTCCTCCAACTTCTGCCAGCTATTTAGCTGGCGGAAATCCGAGGAGGCCTATCGGGCCGGCCCCGGTTTACACCCGGGGAAGGGGACGAGTGTCCCCTTCCCTGAGTAGACCTCCGGCCTGCCATTTGACAGGCAGCATCAGCTCAGGATCCGGCGGGCGGCCCTGGGCGGCTGGCCGGATCTTTACACAGGATTGCAGTGCCCTACAAAGAGGCAGGAGACAACCCTCTCTGACTTTATAGACTGAAAAAGTCCAAATCAAGGACGGGATCATATGATTTCTAGCCAATCCTATATAATGGTTGTGAAACAGTCCAGCATAAAGTAGATATTTACATTTCCAGAATCTAGGTTAATTTCCTACAGAAATCAGACATCCAGCAAATGTACAAGTATAGCAAAGTGGCAGACTAGACGAGTCCGTGTTGTCCCTATGGACACCAGCACCTATGTTTCAAGCACAGCACCAGCAGGCAGGGATTGCTGAACTCTTCCACCTACCTGCCCTTTTTCCCCCAGCTATTTTTCTCTTGATGAAGCTCGGAGACAAGAAGTCACCTCTCATAGGAAATTGGCATGACCCACATTCTGACACACAAGTTTCATTGCCTGAACATGATTAAGTCGGCCCTAAAGAAATTCACAGGGAACTCCTGGCAGGTGGTTTGTTCGGGGTCAAATAATAGCGCTTAGTGTTGATCAAAGAGGAACACTACTGATAGCTACAACAGCCAAGCTGTAACCACCAATACTCGACAATGACAGAATGTCAAGTTAAGCCGCTGTACAAAGGAAGAGTGATACATTATTGTATGTCCATTAAATTTTTGAGTTCACACTTCACAGCTACCATTGCTGGTCTTTCCATCCCCCGCCCTGAGATGCACTGACAATGTGGGTTGATTAGATCCCAACATGAAGCCGTGAACATGATGAAAAACACTGGGAATGCTTCATCACAAGATCTGTAGAATCCTAGAGATATAAATAACAATTTATGATGGAATTTATATCTCTATGGTAGAATGGAAAGCAGTCAGAATGTGTGCTTAAAAAGTGTGTTCATGGACCAAATGGATCTAAGCACATAAAAGACTATGGGCTCAGTCCAGCCTAACTCAGGCACAGTTGAGGCCCAATTGTGGCCCAATTGTGGCCCAAACTAGGACCGAGTTAGGCTGCAACTGTGCCTGAGTTAGGCTGGAGGCAACAGCATTGGGCCAGGATCGCGGCAAAACTTACCGCAGAGGCAGGCAGGCTCCTGTGGGGAGCTGTCAGTCTTGTGGAAGCGAAGAGCCCCCTCCTCAGCCCGTCTGCGTGCACCTACCACAGCTGCTGCAGCGGTCGCAGCAGATGGGCAGCCACAGGCGGGCCTGCAGGCACTGCGCGTTTGACAGTCAGCTGAAGGGCAGAGGTTGTGCCAGTGCCAGCTGCCCCAGGGCACCCTGGGCATCAGCCACCTGCCGCAGGGGGGAGTGCGACTGCCCTCCCTCCTGCAGACTGCGATGCCACCCCCAAGCCACGGTGAGGCTGCACGTGGGAGTCATGGGGGGGTGAGCGGGGGAGAGAAGGGAAGGAGGGGGTGGGAACGGCACGCACAAGGGGGGGGGTCTCATGAGGTCTGGAACCACCTCCGCCAGGACATGCCCGTGCGCTGCCTGAAGCCCTGGGCCTCAAGGGCCGTGGCAATGCCCACAAAGAAGGCATCCCAGCATGCCTTCTGCTCCGTGCCCCGGCCAAGACCGAGAGATGCCGTGTGCTTGTCTGCTGCGAGTGGGAAGGGCTCACGCAGCTCATCACACCCCCAGATGGGGCAACGTCGGCACCTTGCGGCAGGCGCTCTGGCGGCATGGGGGGTGCCAGCGT
Source organism: Plestiodon gilberti rubricaudatus (assembly GCA_026170595.1). NCBI lineage: Eukaryota > Metazoa > Chordata > Lepidosauria > Squamata > Scincidae > Plestiodon > Plestiodon gilberti. The sequence continues at coordinate 163,752,145 of JANXHW010000005.1, read as the reverse complement.
CCATCATCAGGGAGTGGGAGGGGAGGCAGGCACACTGACAGGGGGTGCTGGGGAGGGGCACGGGTGGGTCAGAAACAGACAGACAACACGGCTGGTGGGAGAGGGATACAGGGAGAGGGGTCTGCAGAGACCGATAGGGGCACAGGGGGCACTTCGCAGATGGAGGCAATGCAGGAACGGGCGCCTCTCATGCAGACGGACCGAGGGCGGACACGGACGCCGTTGATGGGCGGAAACGGACGCCGGTGACGGGCGGACAGAGGGCGGAAACGGACGCCGGTGACGGGCGGACACGGACGCCGGTGATGGGCGGACCGAGGGTGGGTGAGAGCCCCGGTTGCTGAAAGGGCTCTTCACGGACGTGGAAGACGTGCGCCACAGTGCCCGTCAGTGTTTGCCTGCCTGACAGGCCCCCCAACTCCCCCCTCCCCTCTGGTCCCAGAAGGTCCGGCAGCCCCCCTGCTGTGTTCTCCCAGGGATGGCTGTGGCGGACCCTGGCTGGGATTCATGCAGAGGCTTGTGTGCTGGGGCCTGCCTGTGTGGGTGTGTGGGGCAGTGCTTGTGCAACATTGGGGACATGTGTTTCCAGGGGCATCTTTATTGTTCTGGAACAGTGGCAGAGATGGCCGGGCGTGGCTGCCAGGGGTAGGCACAGCAGCCTCTAGGACCACAGCAGCAGCATCAGGCGAGCCCCATGGACCTGGAGATGTGGGCTCTTCCCCTGTGGAACCACGGCCTGCTCCATAGAAAGGGGAGGGACAGCAAGTAGGCAGCCAGGGCGGTGGGGCAGCAGCAGCAGCTGAGGTGGGTTGCAGGGCAGGCTCCCAGACCTCTCTGGCAGCATCAAGGCAGGTGACCGTGGGGCAACCAGACTGCAGGCCCAGGGGTGCTCCCCGGACAGTTTGTGGTAGTGGGCATTCCTGGGGGGACGAACAACATGGGGGTGTTCCATGGCAGCTGCTGCGTGGTAGCAATCGCCATTGAAGAGGAGCCAGTGTGCCAGTTGCAAAGGTCTGCAGGGAGAGAAATCAAACACAGCTGAGTGGTGTGAGACACATAGCCTGGTCTGCGCTCCTTCCCTGGGTGTACGGTGAGCATGATCCTGTAAGGGAAAGGGGTCAAAGAGAGAGACAACAACACAACTTGGGGGTCACAACCATGGCAATCCTAGCAATACTGACCTGTCGGTAGACCCTGTGGAGAAAAGAGGGGGGGGAACAGCTGGTGTCTACATATGGGTTACAGTTCCACACTCATGGCATTGTGTGCTCACATTAATACAGGCAGCTATGAGACAAGAAGACATTGGTATAGAGGCATATCATGGCAGGCTATGCAGGCAGCTATGAGACAAGACATTGGTATAGAGGCATATCATGGCAGGCTATGCAGGCAGCTATGAGACAAGACATTGGTATAGAGGCATATCATGGCAGGCTATGCAGGCAGCTATGAGACAAGACATTGGTATAGAGGCATGTATCCTACCTATATTTCTCTATGCTAAGAGGCAGACGTCAGACCACATGTCAGCACAAACCCTGCACTTACCTGCTGGTGTTGTTGCCTGTATGGGGGGGGGGGAGAGAGGGGCTGGGAGAAAGACATGGGTTAGCAAACACTTGCATGGAGACAGCTGCCCAGGCACAGCAGTAAACAGTTTGGCCACAGGCAGAACAGCCCTCTCTGCCCTAGAGGGGGGCAGAGAGGAGAGAGGAGAAGAGAGAAGTGGGGTGTTAGAAAAGTTTTCAAAGTCCCACTTTGTGGCTGCTGGGGGACAGAACCCCACGCCACGTGCTCAGAGAGAAAGAGAGAGAGAGAGAGTGGAGGGCTGGGGCTGGGCTTTTGTGGGAAAGAGGCTGGGTGGGGCTGGGTGCTGATAGGTTAACTATTTGGGTCCATGTCCAGAGTTAGGCCACACCTGTTCGGTCCTAACTCAGGCCCAACTCGGGCCCAGGGTGTTAGAACTTTTCAGGAGAGGGCTGGTGTGGGTAAGGTAAAATGGCTCCTATGGGTCTCCTCACATTTGGGTCCACCCTTTTTGCTGGCCCAAATTTTGGGCCTGAGTTGGGCTCGAGGGGGCGTGTCAGTGGCTCTCCAGTGTCTGGAACCGGACCAAAATTCGTAACCGCCCCCGTCACACCCACGACACGCCCCCAACACACCCACTTTTAGGCTGCAATTGTGCCTGAATTGTGCAATTGTGCCTGAATTGTACCGCAGTTGCCTTGGGCTGGACCGGGCTGCAATTCAGTCAAAATTGCAGCCCAACTCAGGCACAATTCAGGCACAACTCGGGCCTAAAGCACTTGGGCTGCAATTGTGCCTGAATTGTACCGCAGTTGCCTTGGGCTGGACCGGGCTGTAGATTACCTTAACGCAGGGCCCAATTGGGAGCAATTGTTCCAATTGGCTTAAAGCCGGCCCTGGTTGCCACAAACTGAGCGTATGGTGAAGCAATCAGCCAATCACTGCCCTGTGTGCCAAACTCTGCAGAGATTCACCCTGCCCACATGCCAATGAAATGGCACCATCAAGCCTCAGGCTCACAAGCCCGCTGGCAACCATTGTAGCCCTGCCCACTTCCCATGGATCACTGCCTGAGCCGCAATATTGCCAGTTGCTTCTGTTTCATCTAGGAAATAAAAGCTGAGCTCTGCTGTAGCATCTCAACCTGGCAGCCCAAATTGCAGCATTATCTTGAAAACAAAAGCTGCGTTTTCCCCCCCCCTCCCCTAACAGGGAAAAGCAGCTACTTAACATGTACTAGAACGTGCCAAAAGGCTGTTGTCGTATTTATGTTTATATTCCCTGCCTCCATTCAATCTACATGCCAACGTTTCTGCACCTGGAGAAGGTACTGAGCGTTTTTGGTTTAATAACGCTCATTCATGTTTTTGCTGCAGCCGAAAGAAAAGGGTGAAACTCCTGACAAATAGGAGAGTGTAAATCCAAAAGCTGGAAGGCCTTCAAAGGACAGCAGGTGTGTTCACATCAAAGACTCTCCCCCTGCAGCTGCAACGTTCACGACTACCATTGACAAGGCTGATAAATCAAAGTTGTGTTGACCTTGGCCAGCGCTGCACAAATAATCCCCTTTACTGAAACGGGCTTCCTGCAAAGACGGAGTTGGCCGAATTGGTGACCATATATCAAGGACAAACAGGCTTTTCTTGAGCCTCTCCAGTTTCTTCCCCACCAGTTTTGTTGCAGATGTCTTTTGTCGTGAGTGGTGAAAAGAAAACAAGTCCCCATTTACAGCTGAATTTCCTTGTGTCCTCTTTATTGCAACAATTTAAGGTATTCATGCTGCACAGAAGACACAGTATATCCTTACGTCTTTGTTCCTTGCAAAGCATCATAGTCGTTTATCAGCTGGAAGGCTTTGGCCGGGAATTCTGAGATGTCATCGAAAGAAAGTAGATTAAAAAAGAAGTATACAAATATAACTAGCAAAGCAATGGTTGGGTCTTAGGTTAAGAATGATTTCATTTTATATTATGATACGGTTTAGTGGTTACTGTTATTAAACATATAAAATTGTGGTGGCTTAAATTTTGCTTCCCCAGATGTCAAGGGAGGCTGCTTAGGTGGTAGGAGGGAAGCACATTACAGAAGCCACTGGCGGCTTTCCTCCATCACCATCATGCTCACTCACACTGGAAGGAAGGAGATCTGGAAGGACCCCAAGCATTAGGGACCGAATGAGCAGGGAACTAAGAGGAAGAGGTAGGAGGCAACTAACTCTGTTCTCCATTTGCCCAAAATGTTTTTCAGGATGGCTGCAAGAGGAATAGGATTCTAAAGGCACCATCCTATTCGGATTCTAAGCCCATCTAGGCAATGCCACGCCAGAGCAGACCCCCTCCAGTGGTGTGGCCCTCCCAGTAATGCTGGTGCAGCCCTTCCCAGCATCGCCAATAGCTTCCATGGAAACCCAACACTGCCTGTCATTCACAGAGCAGCGCCCTGACATTGGCATGTCATCGGCACAATGTCTGTGTGTCGCTGGTATGACATCCATGTGTCATCAGTGTCACAACTCAAGAATGAAGTTGCTGACCTCTTGACCCAAATATGCAACTTGTCCCTTAAAACGGCCAATGTGCCAGAGGATTGGAGGATAGCTAATGTCACACCAATCTTTAAAAAAGGAAGGAGGGGGGACCCGGGAAACTACAGGCCGGTCAGCCTAACATCTGTTCCAGGGAAGATGGTGGAAAGTCTCATTAAGGATAAAATCTTAAAATACATAGAAGAACAAGCTCTGCTGAGGGAGAGTCAGCATGGCTTCTGCAAGGGGAAGTCTTGCCTCACAAACCTGTTAGAATTTTTTGAAAAGGTCAACAGGCATGTGGATGCGAGCGAACCCGTGGATATTATATATCTGGATTTTCAGAAGGCGTTTGACACGGTCCCTCATGAAAGGCTCCTGAGAAAACTCCACAGTCAGGGAATAAGAGGGCAGGTCCTCTTGTGGATTAGGAACTGGTTGAAGACCAGGAAACAGCGAGTGGGAGTCAATGGGCAATTTTCACAATGGCGAGAGGTGAAAAGCGGTGTGCCCCAAGGATCGGTCTTGGGACCGGTGCTTTTCAACTTATTCATAAATGACCTGGAGTTGGGGATAGGCAGTGAGGTGGCCAAGTTTGCGGATGACACTAAACTTTTCCGGGTGGTAAAGACCAGCAGGGATTGTGAAGAGCTCCAGAAGGATCTCTCCAAACTGGGAGAATGGGCAGCAAAATGGCAGATGCGCTTTAATGTAAGTAAGTGCAAAGTGATGCACATTGGGGCAAGAAACCAAAATTTCACATATACGCTGATGGGTTCTGAGTTGTCTGTGACGGATCAAGAGAGAGATCTTGGGGTCCTGGTGGACAGGTCGATGAAAGTGTCGACCCAGTGTGCGGCGGCTGTGAAGAAGGCCAATTCCATGCTCGGGATCATTAAAAAGGGGATTGAGAATAAAACGGCCAATATCATTATGCCTTTGTACAAATCGATGGTAAGGCCACATCTGGAGTATTGTGTCCAGTTCTGGTCACCATACCTCAAAAAGGATATAATTGAATTGGAAAAGGTGCAGAAAAGAGCGACCAGAATGATTCGTGGGCTGGAGCACCTCCCTTACGAGGAAAGGCTACAGCGTCTGGGGCTTTTCAGCCTAGAAAAAAGGCGCCTGAGGGGGGACATGATTGAGACTTATAAAATTATGCATGGGATGGAGAGAGTGGATAGAGGGAAATTCTTTTCCCTCTCGCACAACACCAGAACCAGGGGACACACACTAAAATTGAGTGGAGGGAGAGTTAGAACAGACAAAAGAAAATATTTCTTTACCCAGCGTGTGATTCATCTGTGGAACTCCTTGCCACAGGATGTGGTGATGGCACCTGGCCTAGATGCCTTTAAAAGGGGTTTGGACAAATTCATGGAGGAAAAGACCATCACAGGTTACAAGCCATAAGCAACCTCCTGGTTTTTAGAAGTGGGTTTTCTCTGTGCCAGGTGCAAGGGAGTGGCGACTGGACACAGGTATCTTGTTGTCTCGTGTGCTCCCTGAGGCATCTGGTGGGGCCACTGTGTGACACAGGAAGCTGGACTAGATGGGCTTTTGGCCTGATCCAGCAGGGCTCTTCTTATGTTCTTATCTGTGCATCATTGGTGTGATGTCTACGCAGTTGCATCCACCCAGTCCCATCACTGCAGCCAGAGAAGCACCGCCAGGGTGAATGGACTGGGAGGGGGGCAGGTGCATGGCCAATGAGCGGCCAACACTGGGGGATACCCCCCCTGCCGGCCACCGGGAATGAGCAGCACAGCAACAGGCACCTCCACTAACCATGTGGCGGTGTCCCAAGGGCACTACACACACACACACACACACACACACACACACACACACACAACATGTCACAAGGATGCCATGCCACCCACACCCCTATGGGAGCTACAGCGGCATCAGCAATTGAAGGGGCAAAAGCAAAGAACAACTAGGTGCTCCTGTGGCCAGGGGTCAAGTCCCCTCATCCCTCCCACATGCACACAATCCAAGGAATACTTTTTTGACCATAGTACAGGAAGGGCGGAACGAGAACTCCCTCGGAAGACAGCAACCATGTGCAACAAACACACAAGTCTCTCCATGGAGAGGGCTCAAGTCTTCTAAGTCAGTGGGACAGTCATTGCGCCAGTGAATGTAGAGAGACACTGGTGTATCTCAAGGAAAAGGTTGGGGGCCTTAACAGCCCATTCCTATTCTTCCCCCCATGCAGTGATGCCAAAATGGCTACATCCTGCAGGGGGGGGAGCACCTGCAGATATCTCCTCTGGGTAAGGGAACATTTGATCCCTTACTAGGGGGTAAGCTTCTGCACTGTGGAGGGGGTCTACTCGGACCTGTGCCAGCAAATTTGCTCATGAAGGTATGGACCCATGCCATGAGATCGGATCCGAGAAGGGGGCTAGGATTCAGCAGCCGCTGCTGCCGCCAAACCTGCCCCCTTCCCAGACCCCATCTGCCTGCCCCTCTGCCCCCATCGCCACCCTGTTCCGCCCTTCCCCCACTCCCATTGGCGCTTCGTTCTGCCCTTTCCTGTCCCTGTTCTGCCCTCCCCTCACACTGTCCTGCCTCCCTCGCCATCTTACCTGCTTTGGTGGGTCTTTGTTGCATGTGAACATGTGTTCTGCCAGCGCTACAACCCAATAGGATTGGGCTGAAGGTACCCCAAGGCTGCAATCCTATACACACCGGGGAGTAAGCCCCATTGAACATAGTGGGATTTACTTCTGAATAAACTTGTATAGGCTTGTGCTGTTACTTTGCTAAAACTGCTAGGTAATAAACAAACAAACACATAATACATACATACATACATACATACATACATACATACATACATACATACATACATACATACATACATAGTCTTGTGCTCCCTGAGGCATCTGGTGGGGCCACTGTGTGATACAGGAAGCTGGACTAGATGGGCTTTTGGCCTGATCCAGCAGGGCTCTTCTTATGTTCTTATACATACATACATACATACATACATACATACATACATACATACATACATACATACATACATACATACATACATACATACATACATACATACATCTACAACTGGGTCAAAGGAAAGTGTAGTGCATTCCTGCAGATATATACAGCCTGTACAACATCTTCTTCCTATTTATGTCTTTGCTAGATTTTTCAGCTGCCCTATCCCATTTAAGCTCACAATGGGTGAGGAATGCCAAAGCGAATGCCAAAGTATAGCTTTATATAAAACTTACAACTAAAAACAAATACTGTATGAGATTCAAGGACAAACAAAACCACCCATTACATATTCCAACCCTCCCCCCCCTGCAAAACTTATGTAAAGAACAAAGTCAGATAGGACACCCGAGTGCATATTTTGTTTTTGCAATTACATTTGTCAATATCTTTCATATCATGCAGGAATTGCTGATTTAAGAAGCCGAGTCCCAACTCTTAGTTCCTCTACAGAAGCTCTTTGTCAATTATCTGCTGCATATACCATCTAATTAAATTCAGAGCGCCTGTTAATTTAGTGCCACCAATTGTCCGACCATCGCATCAATACTTCCCAAACTTCCTAGTGAAAACTAATAATAATTTAGCACTGCTGCATATTGATAGCCACGTCAGCTGCTATGAAAAGAAATGGAGTTCATCGGAGGTCATCTCCTCATTGTAACTGGTATTGAGTTGTTGGGTTGGGTTTGGTGTGTGTGTGTGTGTGTGTTTTGCAATCCTTTCCTGCTATTAAGAGGCTTGCAATTTGGGTTTAGGTATGGGGTGTCATGCAAATCTAGCTACCTTACACTTACAACAAAGAGGAACTCTGTTATGCATGGCAAGCCATTGTTCCTCCATAAACACATGGGACGGACATGATTATGGATGGATGTAGGCATCAGCTCATCCCATTAATAACAAGCCACCTGCCTTCACGTCTCGCAAAACTGGCATACAAGAGTACAGTATTTGAGTTTCAGAATCAAAAAACCCAGCCCTTTCTCCTGTTGGAATATGCAACAATGCTGGTATTGTTGCACGTGTACCAGCAGGGGGCAGTAGGGCTAGCTAGCTAGACTGTGGTGGTGGGACCAAGTGGTCTCTCTTTTGTATTCCCATGTAATATAGTGCATGCTCTTTGGTTACCCAGGGTGCTATTCGTAGGCCATACAGTAAGTCCTCACTTAAAGTTGTTTTGTTTAAAGTTGTTTCATTTTAAAGTTGATGGGGAAATGCCATAGGAATGTTTACATTTATCAAATAGTCTATGCCATAGACTATTGGTTTCATCAAAATTGTTTCATTATAAGTTGTTTCGCTTAAAGTCGCAGTTTCCATGAAGAACCTATCAACAACTTTAAGTGAGGACTTGCTGTATGTACTTCCATCCGCTCCCCCACCACCACCACCAGAAGACATGCAGATAGACTAGCTGGAGGATTCACTTCCAACCTTTCCTACAAAGATGTATTTTCCTTAAATAAAACTATCTTTGACTTTTGAATACAAGCGTCATGCAACACTTCCTATCTGGAGTTTCTTGCACAATGTGCCTTTTGGTGTTTTATCTTTGCCAACATCTCCCCCCTCCCTCCTCTCTTCCTCCCTCCCTTCTTCAAATATTTGCTATCAGAATCCACTGGGGTAAATTCAGAGGTGGATTTTGAATATGGAATTCTCTTTTGCAAATGAATATATTTAGAGCATACGGCATAATTTTGATTTAATCAGAAAGACTCTCATACATATCAAGTTTGTGTTACAAAACAGCCTCAGACCGGCTATTCACCAGAGGAAAATTGAATTCTTCTATCCACAAAGCTCCCACATCCCATCACCCACCAGTTTCTCTCTAATAGCTCAAAACACTTTGACTACTAAGGTCTCCCAGCTGAGGCTGCACAATCTGGATGGAGGCAGAGAGCTTTGTTTTCATAAGGCAGAACTGACAATTGAAACATGCCAATGGGAGATACTAATAGGTGGGTTTAAAGAAAGGAACAAACAAAAGGAGAAAAGCATCTCAGAATCTGTGCTGAAGATTTAGGTAATAAGGAGAAAACCCAAACATTTTCTTTGTCTTATCATTCCTGCTTTCGCCATTCTGGTCTGATAAATCCAAACAAAGATTAATGTCAGGACCAGCTCCAGAGATGGATGGTCATATTTCAAAGTCAAGGTATTCCCAAGTTGGGGCATATATATTGCATTTTCAGGATACGTCCACCGGAGTGGAGAGGAAAATGAATATAGCCTTTCAGGTGTCTTGGCTAGTTTCTTTTAATAGATTTGCAGCCTGAGCTTCATGTATTAAGGCCAAAGCAGACATGTACATGCGCTAGAGCAGTGTTTCTCAAACTGTGGGTCGGGACCTGCCACTTGGTGGGTCGCGACCTGATTTCTGGTGGGTCCCAGATGATGGAAAGATCAGATAAGTAATTGCCACAAGCCCTGAGGCTATTCAAAAATCAAATAGCTGCTAACTACCCTGCAAACAGCTGAGCTCCTGCAGTTTGCAAGCTTGTGTTAATATAGGGAGATAAATGTTTGAGTGTCTGGTAAAGCTAGGTGGGTCCCAATAGAGTGTCATTTTAAAAAGTGGGTCCCGGTGCTAAAAAGTTTGAAAACCACTGCACTAGAGCCAGGTTTCAAACCAGAAATGCCTTTTCCCCCTCAAAAATAGCCATGCGTGGGGAGGGGCAGCAATCCAACCCAAACCAGGGTACATGGTGGGGGTTAATTCTCTCTCTGCATGCCAAAGTGGCAGTTTGTGCCCAAATTCATGGGGTGATTGTCAGCATGAAAGCAGGATGCAGGGAAAATATCTGCCCACTGCATGCCCAGATTCTGGTGGGGTTCCCCCTCCAGCTACGTTTGAGGAAAATGAGGTGCTTCCAGATGGACACGTGCCGAGTCTAGCACATGCATTTGTGCACACATCTACTTTTGGCCTTTTCCATAAATAAATGTATACTCGCAAATCAGAAAATGCATGTATCTGCTGCACTGTAGAGAAATCATATTATGTCAGCTCTCCAGCATGATACATTCACAATTGGCTGCGAGATTGTGGCTGGCCATGGTCATCTCCAAGAATCCCTCTAAGGGGTCCGCGCTGGTGTGTGGACCCCTTCGGTGGCTGCGCCAGAGCCTTGCAGTATTTCCGGATGTCCTATGTCATCATCGGACTTCCAACTCGGCTTCCACAGCCATGCAGCTGAAAGAAAACACTGGTCACCTCGTGAGTTTCATGGCTGAGTGGAGATTTGCACATGGGTCGTTCCACTCCTCACTGAAGGGAGTCAGTACTCACAGGCTGATCCTCACATACAGGTTCCTATGCACTGGTAAGCATTCTTATGTTCAGAGCAAAAGTACTATACAAGGCACCCTTTTTGTCTAATACAGGGGTTCTCAACCTGTGGTACGCGTACCCGCAGGGGTATGCGGACCGCAGGTTGGGGGTACGCGAGACACTCCCCATTATCAGCTGCTGCAATCAGCAGCTGATAACAGGCAGTGGAAAAATGGGTTCCCCTTCCCCGAAAAGTGCTTTTTTTCGGCCTGCAGTGCAGCTGAGCAGGTTCTCCAGATTCGGCAGGGCTGTAGCCTTTCCCTCCAGCTTGCGGCGCGAGCCGGAGAACCCGTTCAGCCGCACCGCAGGCCGAAAAACACTTTTTTTGGGGGGTGCACTTTTGGGGGGTATGCGTGGGTACGCAGGACTTGGGGGGCCCAGGGTTATGCCAACCTTTGGGGGCCGCCTAGGGGGTACACAGACCCCCAAAGTTTGAGAACCCCTGGTCTAATACAAAGGAACCTGTCGAAAACTATACACCACACCTCCTAAAACGTCCCTATTTTCTAGCTTATAGTTTTACATATTCATGCAGTAGATTGTACTTGTTCTTGGTCTCAGTGTATTACTATGCAAAAAATCCCAACTTTCACCTCCCAACTTCTTCCTGTGTTATTAAATGTGCTGAAAGTATTTTTTTTTCTCATTCTTGTAAGCTACCATAACAAGTGTGTACAGAGTGAACTGAACCTTTGAAATTTTTATAAGGTTACTATTCCTCGGGTACAAATAAGATGAGCCTGTTCAATATTCATTTGCATGACTGGTAAACTGCAGGAAGCTGATATGATACCATTTTCGACTCTAAACGCAAACATCTTCAAAGGCACAACTCCTCTTTTGATCTTCCAAGATAAGTACAGTACTTTATATGTAGGCTTTGACCTTCTGCTCATCATCCTATGGGTGGCGCTCTCTCTTCCACACTCTGACTACATTGCTGTGAGACAGGAAGGTCAATGGAAGACACAGGCTGGCAGGCAAGTGGCCTTAGGAAAACTACTCCCTCTCAGCCCCACATCTGCACAATACTGGGGATAATAAAGCTGATCGACCTTACAGGGTTGCTCTAAGGACTACATCAAGATAATGCAAGTGAAGCAGTTCAAACAAGAGAGAGAGAGAGAGAGAGAGAGATATGCCAAATGTCATTATTTCCACGCCTTTTCATAACAACCAACAGGTATAGTCCTGTTTCACAATGAATAGATATTATTCACCTTCGCAATGGCCCCAGATCTCAAACTATGTGAGGGCTTCTAGGTGTCTTGCCCAGCTGAACTCATTTTGTCCACCACTGTTACCCCAAAATCACGAGTCAAGGTGGGCAAAACAATACCTACAGCCCAAACAATCCACGAGTTGCAGAATCAGGAACCTCTGGATTCATAACTCAGTCTCTTAGCCACTATGCTGTACCAACTCCTGCTGGTATTTAGTATCCACTCCAAGCCTCTGTGCGGGGGCCATCCAAGGCGATTTGCTCCCCCCCAATTCCGCTGCTCATGCACCATTTTGGACCGTCATGCATAGACACCGCCCCAGCACACACCATTCACCCCATCCCGAAACTCACCATCTTCCTGCTCCCACTCTGCAGCCACTTTTTGTAAAGTGGCTCAGGAAAATCTTGGGAGCAGAACCACTCCACGGAACCTCTCCACTCGCAGCCTTCTTTCTACCAGCCATTTTGCAAGAAATGGAGGTGAAGCTACAGCAGAACAAGGTAAGTCCTCTTACCCCCCATCCTTCTCTCAGGCACTCAGAGAGGATGAGCAAATGGGAAGGCAGTGGACCATGGGAGATGGTGGTGCAGAATCTGTTGCACCCCCCACCTGTTTACCACATCTCCCATCCTGCCGTCTGAGGCAATGGGTTCAATCAGCCCCATTACTGGGCCGGCCCTGCCTTTGTGCTTGTGTCTGTACTCTCTCTCTCTCTCTCTCTCTCTCTCTCTCACACACACACACACACACACACACACACACACACACAGAGTGGGAGAGAGAGAGGAGTTGAATAGGAAACTAAATCTTCCTGTGATTTTTCAGACTCCAATATTCCAATAAGCATTTGGGATAAACATACTGTACTGAGATTAGAAGCTTATATCAAATCTCTGGCCATGGGAAGCTTTTCATCATAACCGTATCAGTTTTCTGCTTACTGTGAAAGAAAAAACAGCAGCCATGTCAAGGGATCATGTAGGAGTGCATTAAAAACATCAGAGATTATATCACAATAGCTCATGTTTTCCCGTTTCTTAGCTTGATTTATACTATATTTAGTTGTAGGTCAAACATGTGCTGTTTGTGGGAAAGAGCTCTTTGGCCAACGCTCAGCATCGAGGTGTCAACGCTGTAAGGTGGGCCTGGCATCGAGATGGCGCTGCAGCCCAGGAGTGGGCAGGAGCAGGGCCACTCAGAGTCATTTTATCAGGGGGCACAAAACTTCTTTTGCCCCCCTTCCCATCATGTGAATTTGGCTCCCGGGGCCCCCTTTTTTGCTCCTGGGCCCCCTTTTTGACCCCTTTTTGGCCCTGGGCCCAGGTACGATTGTACCCTAACCCCCCTCCCAGAGGCCCTAGGCAGGAGGCAGACATCTTGGGGGGATTTGCAGTAAATCAGCAAAAGGGTTTAAGTAGGCTTACCAGATCTCCAACCGGGACAGAGTGCTAGACCTTTAGGAGAAGGAATGTAGGCAGGTGTAGCTTGTTAAGCCCTTAGAGCACAATCCTAGGCATGTCTACTCAGAAGCAAGCCCTATTGTGTTCAGTGGGGCTTGCTTCTGAGTAGACATGCCTAGGATTGTGCTCTAAGGTTTAACAAGCTACACCTGCCCACATTCCTTCTCCTAAAGGTCTAGCACTCTGTCCCAGTTGGAGATCTGGTAAGCCTAGGTTTAAGCAGCAACAACAGGCAGCTTACCACAATAGGCTGTGCACAATCCCTGATCTGCAGTAGCTCAGGTGTAGACCTGTACGTGTTTGCACAGGTCGTCCTGGTGTGTGGGGTGTGGGAGGACAGCAGTGTTCAGCCACCATGTTCATAGAGTGCCTGCTCATTGATGCCTGGCTCTGGTTGGTGAACCTCGAACAGAGGCGCTCATGAAGAACCCCTGCAGGCCTGACGTCTACCTCTGCCTGCTGTAGGCTGCTCAGTGAGTATCATCAAGCGTCCCAGGCTTTCTTCCCATGAGCACCATTGTCCATAAGAAGAGGGCAACAGGTCCAGGTTCTGCTGGTTACAACAATTATGGCCAAGCCAGACACATGGCTAATGTACAGCTGGTCAAAACTAGGCTTACCAGATCTCCAACCGGGACAGAGTGCTAGACCTTTAGGAGAAGGAATGTGGGCAGGTGTAGCTTGTTAAACCTTAGAGCACAATCCTAGGAGAAGGAATGTGGGCAGGTGTAGCTTGTTAAACCTTAGAGCACAATCCTAGGCATGTCTACTCAGAAGCAAGCCCCACTGAACACAATGGGACTTGCTTCTGAGTAGACATGCCTAGGATTGTGCTCTAAGGTTTAACAAGCTACACCTGCCCACATTCCTTCTCTTAAAGGTCTAGCACTCTGTCCCAGTTGGAGATCTGGTAAGCCTAGTCAAAACTCAGATTCAGGAATGCAAATCACCACCCCAAGACTGCACGAATCAAGTGGTGACCCAAGTATGTGTGAACCGATGAATGGGTTCATCCTGCAGATTTCAATGCACGTTCCATCTGAAGGGACAATACACACCACCGTAAGGTAATGGTGTGTGCCTTCCTTTCCTGGTGGCTTCTCATCTTTCCATTAGGATATTTTATTTGCCTTCTCAGTATAGAAGGAATGTTTGCAGAGGCACCGATAACAACTGTTGCCCAAGGGCCAAGTCCTGGACAATGCAGGTGTGACGATGCAGCCGACAAAAGTGTACAGGTGCAACAGCTCTTCTAAGTGATCTTGCAGTGGCACAAGGCTTCCAGTCTAGTTCGCAGGAGGTCATTTGCACAATGTGACCTTTACCAAAGCATCATCATCTGTTCCCCCTAAACTGTTAGCTTCAGAGTCGGTAAATTGGAGAAGAGAAGGAAGAAAGGAAAACGGAAGAAAATCAATGGTCATAAAAATAGAACATCTTCTCCCCGAGCGCCAGGACGGCGTGTTCTTGCTCTGCAATGAGTAGAATACACTCAGGCATATAGGGTCATAAAATCAATCCTCAGAGCAGAGATAGCAAGTGGCTGGGTTACATCAGCTGAAATGGCTTTTTCAGCCTATTTGGTTATAGCAAATACATCCGTTTCTGGACCACTCTGAATCATATTCCAATTTTTAAGAGGTCTTGTGCTCTTATGATATTTTCTCTGCTTGGACCAGTAGTAAGGCGATCTCTTTTAATACGCCACAGTTGCTGGTTGGGCAGAATGCTAGCTTTAGCCTTTGCAGTTGCGGGCAGCTGCTCAGAAGTAGCCTTACCAGATCAAACCGGGACAGAGCGCTAGACCTTTAGGAGAAGGAATGTGGGCAGGTGTAGCTTGTTAAACCTTAGAGCACAATCCTAGGCTTGTTAAACCTTAGACCACAATCCCACTGAACACAATGGGGCTTGCTTCTGAGTAGACATGCCTAGGATTGTGCTCTAAGGTTTAACAAGCTACACCTGCCCACATTCCTTCTCCTAAAGGTCTAGCGTTCTGTCCCGGTTGCAGATCTGGTAAGCCTACTCAGAAGGGAGGAGAGAACCGAAAGGCCTGCTCTACACAGCAGACTGACAGGGTAGACTGATGAAGCGCTAGTGTGGGCTGTGCCACCAGGCTGCACGTTCCATGTTTTACTGCGCAATCCTGCGCAGATTTAGGTTGGCGGAGCAAGCACTCCGCCTGCCGAAGGTGTCGCAAAAGTGCCGTAACGGAGGGCTAGCCGGGGTGGTAGGGGAGGGGGCCATTGGCACACCCAGCCTGGGAGGGGGCAGAGATATCGGTGTTGGGTTGCGCCAATATCCTAAGCCCGGGCCAGGCCAGACTTACACGGCCTCCCCAGATGCGTGTTAGCTCAAGAGCTGGCGCGCATCCAAGGAGGTCCATTGGGGCCTCTGGTGCTAACACTGGGGTAAGGGGACGAATGTCCCCTTCTCCTGAGGTGAGCTCCGACTGCGCCAGCACAGGCTGCATTCTACCTAGGATGCAGTGGCCGGCCATTTCTGCCGGCCACCACATCTTAGGCAGGATCGGGCTCTAAATCCTTGCATTACTCAATAAAACCAGCCGCATGTCAATGCAAACAAAGCTAACCCATGCAAGAAGAAAGGTTCCACTCCTTGCTATATTAGTTTTATACTAGGAAGAAGGAAATGTGTGTCCCCTCCTGCTATCTGAAGTAGTACGTTCCATTCTTTTACCATTACCTAGACTTGCACACAGGATGTGGCGGGCGCCTTATCTGGATTTTCATTCTTAGACATTGCATTCAACAGGATTTCTTTTAGTGACGTGCAGTGCACTCGTTTATACACGTTGAATTTTAAGCACAAAGACACTGCTTGAAACCGTTAGGAAGTTTAAAGGAAAAAAAAAGAAAATTGTTGAGAACCATAGTCCAAACAAACAAATCCTGTAATAAAATTAAAGACTCTGCACTGTATATACAGTATGAGTCATTTGGGTACAAGAGAACAGAACTAGACAAATGATTGAATACACAAGAGATTTGCTTTGTGATAACTGAAGCATAACCGATACTTCCTCTGCTGTTGTCTTCAAAGCCAAGACCAGCATCCAACAGCTAATGGGGATGGACAGTACAGCCTCATGCTCAGAGCAGAGCCACATAGAAGGCGCCAGTAATATGAAACAGTCATAGTGGTAGCTGCCATATGCGCGCATGCACGCACACGCGCACACGCACACAAACCAGAAAGCAAACTCTTGTGTCCTAAAGTTAGGACTTGCCCAGGGCACAAAAACAGCGAGTTACAGGCTCTGCTACCATTTGCTTTTATGAAATGAGAATTTTGCCCAAAGTATCTTACATTTTATATATGTCTGTTTTCTTCAAATCTGTGCACTTCCTTTCTTCAATCAAAGGCGGTTTCGTTTTGATCATTGTTAAGGACATGGAGCAGCTTCTGATGTGTGTCACAGCCTCTTAGCCCACTACCATCAAAGGCATATACAGTATGTTTCATTCTTTCTATAAAATAATCAAGGCAGCTAACATCAGAAAAAGAATACAATGAAATAACAAAATGTACTGTCTTTAACAATACAAACAATGTCGTCTTTGCCACTTAATGAAAAACGAAACTCAGATGGACCCTGAGCAGCTTCCATTGGTTTAGGCAGCCCAGGGTTAGGCATGTACATCAACAGCTCACAGGAGTCATGCTCAACGAGTGGGATGAGCGACCCCAGACACCAAATTAAAAGAGTACACTTGAGTATATCTATGGAAGCTTATCACTCTGTATCTATGTACAGTACCTCTTGTTCAGATCTTCGGAGATTTGCAGGAGCCAATCAGAAGCAGTGTTAGAGCAGAACAAGCAATATTCTGACAGTTCAACTAGGAGGACTTATAGTTTGAGAGGCGGAGAGACTGGTGCTTCCCCATATCTTCCCTAAAGAACTACCAGTCCCAGAGTTCCCTGTGAACAGGTAGGAGGCAGGTCAGCTACTGGGAAGGCAAAGTATAACAGTAATCAGAGACATTGATCCCAGGGACAGTGGGAGTCAAATGCTGCTGGTAGGATTGACAGGCCCAAAATATATGTGAGTAGATGTCTAGTTCACATCTCAAAAAGGATGTTGTAGAGACGGGAAAGAAACAAAACCTCTTGTGCGTTTGAGAATTCTGCTGATGCATTTTAGAACTTCCATACTTGTGAGTATTCCCTTTTGCATTCCTTGTGAAATTCCAGTAATCAACATCATTTTCCAAAACCTATAATTAAAATGAGGGCTGTCACCTCATTAAAGAAATAGTTGTTGATTAATCTGATGAGTTATAGTTTCTGCATGTCAGAAAAAAACAGTTACAGTGGGTCTTTCGTATCCTCAGGGGTTCCATCCCTAGAACCCCCGCGTGGAACCCCCGCGGATGCAAAAATCCACGGATGCTCAAGTCAGCGATGGGGGTGGGGTGGGGGCAATACCACAGTACCTTAATTAACATCTGTGTGGACTCGCTGCCAGCGTCTTGCCTCTCGCATGGCTTTTTTAGCTTGTAAAATGCCTGTAAAAAGGGGGGGGGGGAAATGCAACCGGAAGCAACTTCCAGCTGCACGCTGCATTTTGCCACTTGGATTTATTTATTTATTATTAAATAATTAAAATCAGCTGCCCAATAAATCTGGGGCATCTATATATCACTTTGCTTTGTTGTTGTTATAATTATTACTCGTAATGGTTTGCATTTTTATATTACGATGTTTTAAAAGTTTGTTTTTGGATATGTACCATTGTTTTGCAATTGTTAGGTGCCCTGGTGGCTCCGTCCTGCAGGAGTGGCAGAGTGGGACAAGATATTTTTTTAAAATCAATCAATCAGTAAATCCCCCTGAACACTTGCTATATCTTTGGTTCAACAGAGAGGACTGCTGACTCAAATCCACTCTTGCAGGTGCTTTTCCAGCAAGGAATACACACACCAGATGGACAGCAAGATGTTTACAACAGGATTTATACAGGCTGTCAAAAATGCTTTTAAAGATACAACTGTTAATAGCACTATATTTGCTCTCCCAATTTACTTGTACTATAAAAATCTAGTTACAAATAGAACTATCATTTTTTTAAAAAACAAAACTGAAATGTTATATTTCCAGCGCAATCCTTACGAACTTTCCAGCGCCGGTGCAGCCACAATGCAGCCCCGAGGCATGACTGCCCCTGCACTGCAAAATGCAGTGTACGCCCTGTTGGCATGGCTACACTGGCGCTGGAAAGTTGGTTAGGATTGCTCTGTTGGAAATACTTTTATTTGAGCTTTCTGCGTCTCATCCTGTTATTCCTTAGGATGGAACTACCTTAAGGGGAGCACAGTGGGTTGGGCGGTTTGCAATGGAGAAGAGGTGAATGATGGGTGATAATTAACCTTTCTTCCACTCACTACTTTCCCCTTGCATCTCATAGGGGGGAGCAACGTCCTGTTGGGGGTCCTGAGGAAGGAGATGGATACGGAGGCTTCATTAGGGATCAGCATTTGGTACCACGAATGAGAAGCCGTTGAAGGGATGCTGAAACCCTCTAGCAAGACGAAGGTGAGTTGTGTGACCAGGAAGGCTTTTAATTAAACACGACGGAGATGATGGTTTCAGCGCTTCTGAGCTTTTCTGCCTGTTGTCCTCAGCACATCCATGCCACATGCCCATATTTGATTTCTGTGCCTGAGTAAACTTGTCCGCACGGCGGAAGAAGCTGCACTGTCTGTGTCTGACATTTCTGCTTTTGAACAGCTTCCAGGATTCTGGAGCTGGCAAGAACAGACACATCCAGGATGACTCAGCCACAGCAGCCCTCACTTGATGAATAAGAATTCAGGTCATGTGAGGAGAACTTCAGAAGGGGATTCCAGCAAATGAGCATTTCCGTGAAGTTGCTTTTCTCGTAAACTGCAGGGTGACCGGGTGAGGTCAAGGCCTTTGGGTCAAACTTGGAACAATTACAGCAGAGGTGTTATGGAGGGTTTAGCCTCATTGAAAATCAAGTCCTAGTGGAAGCCATCAGACACGATTACTTACACGGCTTCCTTATTGGCAGCTTGAAGATCCAAAGGGGGGAAGTAAAGGCTTGAATTCATCTTTGTGAAATGACGGCACCAAATGTTGTCCGACTTTCGATACCTCAAAGCAACCCCACATTTGTGTATAGAAGCTTTCAGAGGTGGAGGAAGAGTTTGGATGAGAGTCAGTAAAGACAAACGATTAGAACTAAACGCTCTTTCTCCGAGGACATATGGACATCCAAGTCATTGTGACAAACTGCACGGCACCTGCACTCAATTCCTAGGTGCTCTCACTCTGCACATGACCAGGAGCTCAGCACAGGAGCAGAGTTTACACAGAGTTTACACAGAGGGAAGAACCATGTTGTTGTTGTTGTTGTTGTTCTGATTAATAAGAATATTTATATATCGCATTTCAACAACAAAAAAAGTTCACCAAGCGGTTTACAGAGATGAATGAATGAATGAGAGTTGTTAATCGATTTACTTCTGCAGTTAATTCTCCACTTTCCAGAGGAAAAGCAGCCTCAAAGTTGCTATCTTTCTTTTTGGAAATATTTCTTTTTGTTCTTCTAGTTTAGCACTAAGGGCGCAATCCTATTCAACTTATGCCACCGTTGTAACCAGCGGCCCAGCGAAAACGGGAGGCCCCAGAACGGAAAGGGGATTCAAATCCCCTTTGAATTCCCCTTTTGGAGGGGATTTGAATCCCCTTTCTGTTCTGGGGCCTCCCATTTTCACTGGGTCGCTGGTTACAACGGTGGCCTAAGTAGGATTGGATTGCGCCCTAAGTACCTAAACTAATATGTGAAAGAAGTTCCTCTGTGTAAAGACTCAAAAAATCCACCAAGAACCATCTGGGCCCTGTTTAAAAATATACCATATGGGAAGCTCTCAAACATGTAGCAAGGTGGTCACCTGATAGCCTTCTGCAATATGGTGATGTCACAAGCCCTGAACCTATAGGTGCTGCGTGATGTCACAAGCCCTGAACCTATAGGTGCTGGATCTCCACCAGGTGTGAATCAAAGCACTGGTTCCTGCTACAACACATGACCATTCCTGATCCAACCCAGCTGTATACCCAGTGCATTCTACTTAGTTCCATGAAAGACACACACACACACATGAGTCACAATGAGAAATGAAGCGACGGGAAAGAGAAATAATAGATGGAGTGAAGGAAAATAATGTTACAATGGACGAAAACGACAGCGTGTTTGAGAGGAAAACAGTTAACTGAAACCAGACAGACCAAAACAGACACATTACAACCACCACCACCCCACCAAAGCAACCGCTTTCATAATGTGGACTGACAAGAATAGGAAGAAGGACGAATAGAGCACGATAGCAACCTTCTTCTCCTGCACGAAAATGAGAGGACATTTTCACCTCTCCCTCAATGACTGGGAGTGGAAGTCAATTTGCTTTCATCTGCTTCAGTGATGCAGACAGACTCTGAGGAAATGTATCAATTAATGAAATATTGAAATTGTTAATAGTGTTTTATGTATCTCAGGTTACAGCAAGAGAAGGATGTGAACCATTCTGTTGACTCTGCAACCAATTCAGTGAAACTTTCAACAGAGGGACGGCTTTAAAGGAGGGCCGTTTCCCTCCTTTAAGGCTTGTTACTTTGCTTTGCTGTAGGTAGGTAGTGTAGTGAACAACCGACTCCAGACATGCACTGGCAAGCCGGCTATTCACTTTGCAGGGAAGCTGCAACCCTCTAGAGAGGAACAATGCAAGGCCCCACTACCAGACAGGCTGCAGTTCCCTGCACACTCCTAAGCAAGGAGAGAGAACACAACTGCTCGTAGCCAACGAGACAGTAAAGATACGGTAGGTGCCACCAGGGGGTAAAACCTCTTGACTCCTTTAGCTCCCCCTGCTAAAGGGCCCCAGAGTACAGGACTATGAAAAGGTAGCGTAAGGCCAGCTCAGGCTTTAGGATTTAGATGATTTGGCTCAACAGAATACACAGTGAATAAGATAGAAATGGTTTATTGGATTTAAACTATGCAGAGCATAGACAGACTTAAAGATTACAAGCAGTATTAACTGCAACATAAAAGGCATAACATACAGAACACTAAGTAGCAGGATGGAAAACAACAAAAGGCTATCTCCTACAGCTAGATACATTTCCTGAAGAACTCACCAGAAATATGACAAAGTTCCAACCATCCCTGTAGGGATGTTGTAAGGCCTTCCCCAGCCCAAGCTCAGGCTGGGAGGCATATAGGTTACTCGAACCAGCAGGTGAGCTCCACCAGAGCCATAGTGATGTCCACAGCAGACAGCCAGCAGAAGAAAGATGTAGAGAGACAAAGAGCAAGCCCGAGTACTGGTCCTCGCATACCTTAAGTAGATTTTAGGGGGTCAGGGGAGTGACCTACAACTGTGGCCAATCAGATGTCCCAGGGGATGAAATTTGAAAGTAAATGCTCCTTCCCCCCCCCCTTCGGAAGATGATCCTGTGATGGCCCACAGCTGGCTAGAATAATTGGCATCACAAGGTCAGCTCCAGCTCTCGTGCTGATAAGAAGCAGTCAGGAGACACCAAAACTGCAAATCATTGCTGTTGGCTAAATCAATTTAGCCAACTCTCAGACGCCATTTTAGACAGAACAAAAAACCCAAAACTAAAGACATTAAATCAAAACTGAGAATAACCCCCCCCCCCAGATTCCACTACAGGTAGCCATTTTGAAATTAAGGATATACGGATTATAAATCTTTACTAATGAAATAAAATGAGTGGCATCCATATTTCTATTCTAGTACAGTTGTTGATATCCATGCCTGGCTTTGCTACCAAGTAATTTGCAGGGCTTAATTTGAGGGGGGTCCCCAACACATACAGCCCAATCTTATGCTGGCCTCCACCGGCGGTACTGGACTCTGCACTGCTGCAAACGTGCCGTAAAATATGTTGTGATGGTGTGGAGGTTAGTCCTGCCGGCGTGGAGCACCCACTGTGGAAGGTGAGCTCTGAACCGGGTGGTGGGGAGGCAGGGGGAGGGCAGAATGGAGGTGGGGAAGGGTCATTTTGGGGCATGGGGGGTGAGGAAGAGGGTGGATCAGGCCCAGGAGGGGGAAGAGGAAGCCTCTGCTGAATCCTACCCCCCATCCCAGGCTTGAAAGCCCCACATGGGGCTGCTCGGAGTTGCGCTGGCCATTTAGCTGGCGCACCTCCAAGTAGCCCCATAGGGGCTGCTGGGGCTCAACACGGGGGGACGATCACCCTCGAGGAGACTTCCAGCCCTGCGCTAGCTATTAAGGCTCCACTGTATGTAGCGTAGTGAACAAGGAGTACACATCATGCCATAACTGCTTTGATTCTGGGACATTTCTGTTCCCCTCGCTCATCCAATAAGGTTTCTCTAGAACAGCGATGCAGACATGATGCCTAAGGTCATGTTTTTGTGACATTACAGCACTGGCTGGAAGGAAGCACTTAGCCGGCTATTGAGATAGGATGCCAGCTTCCTATCAGGGGATTCAGTAGGCAGCTTTAATCTTTGCTACTAAAGATAGTCAAGAATGTAGAATGTCACTAATTGTTTCGGTGGCATGAAATGTTCTAACTGGGAACTCCAATTCTTTATCTTCATTACCTTCTAGGCAAAATAACACAAGAAAAACATTTTGTTTGAGATAACTGGTTGATAAAATACCAGATGAAATATGCCAGACATTTTGGAAACCTAGTCAAAGTTGCTGATGAGGGTGAAGAAGCACTTACCCTTCGTTCCAATTAAGAGCAAACCCTAGCCACACTTTTAATGATCGCTTAATTAACTCCCATCCTGTCTTTTGGCTTCCACACAGAAATGACTGAGCACTCGCTGGCAAGTCACCCAGAAGGGCCACATTACTGCCAACCAGTCTTGGCAGCAAGTGCGTCCATTCATCTTCATCCCAGGCCTATGTTATTGAACGCTTTGAGGAAGAATGCAAATTCTCCGCCTGCTAAACACGACAGACGTTCTTGTCCCCAAGGCCTTCATTTAGCACAGGAAAATAAAGATTCTCATTTTGTGTATGTGTGTGCCGCGCATCCACACTGAACATATGAACAGGCTGCTTTTAGTGGAACTCAGAGGAAAACAATATAATTCCTAGGGTATAGTAGTTCCACATGTGGAAAGGAAAGGCCAGGGATGAGGTCTCCGGCTGAAAGATCTTTGTGCTCAGGATTGAAAGAACCATTTGCAATTCCTGGTATAACCACATATGCTATAATGTGGTTATAAGGGCAGAAGGGTCTGGCTCAGTCGGGAGAGCTGCCGTCTTGTAAAGCCCGAAGACCGGTGAACTTGATAAGTTCGAGACACGCCGCCGACAAAAAAGTTGTGAAAGTTTCCAGGAGGAGAGATAAGAGCTCCCAGCTGCATCGGTCAAGTGTGGGAGGTGCCAGCCAGCAGAATTGTCAGACTGTAAAAAAGGATACCACCTGGAAATGTAGCTGTTCATGAAAGATTGGACATTTATATATTGTAAAAAAAACCCAAGGGGGGGTTAGGACAGCCTGCCCATGTACACCGCTTTGGATTAAAGTCAGAGGAGAAATCCAATGACCAAGAAAGGCGGTATATAAATATACTGTATATTATATTATTATATTATAAGAGCCATATGCTCAGGGGAACATTGCACTGGAGCTTCCCAAGCAGCAGTCGTCGTGATTGCTGCCTGACAGCCCAATCCTATCCACTGGTCTCCGCCAGCGGAATGTGCGTTCTGTTCTGCCGACAGAAGCGCCAGAATCCAGGTGGAAGTGTCTGGATCCTGGTGGTGTGCATTGCACAGCATAGCAAGCAAATCCATCTGTAAGAATGCCATTGTTTCCCTTGAGGCACAAACGGCATTATCCCGATCTGGCAAGAACAGGTGTGGTGGGAGAGAAGGCTTGCAAATTGAAGGAAAAAAAAGTGGGAAGGATTACTAATGAGAGGTCTGCCTGCAAAGGAGCCTGGTCTGAAGGGACCACAGACAGCCTGCTTTTCATCTGAGTGTAATTTTAGCCAAGCTACGTAGTGTGAGTAGCCGCATGTACATTTTCCCACCCGTTTTAATGCAAAGAGGGCATTCGTTCCTGGGCTTTCTAGTAGTTCCCCTTTGTTATTCCATGTATCAACTAAGCCTAGAAACGTAACCCAATCACCAGGGGGTCTGTAATTGTATCCTCCCTGATTGTTTGGGCTGAACTGGGCATGACACACATTTTTCTGCCTGGATGGGGATTGTAAGTAAAATGACGTATTCTGGGCAGACAACATCCTCTTTATACTAACATTCAACAATGTTAATATCAAAGGTAATTATCCTATTTAGTACAACCTTGGAGAAAATAGTTTATAAAGAATGATCCAAAGAAATCCCTACTTTCTTCCCAGTCAGTGATGGCATCAGAATTATATACTGTATTGTCCCGAGTATAGGACGCTCCTGATTTTAAGTCACACCCTTAAAGTTTGGTGCTATTTTTTAAAGAATACATTTTTAACTTTTTTAACTTAAATATACACATTAGTAGAACAGTACAGCTTTAGTACAGTTAAAGGCATACGCACCCTGTCCCTTATTGAATCTGGGCACTCTAGTATTAGTAGCCTTCCCAGATCCAAAGGGGGACAGAGTGCCTACCTTTTAACCTTTGGAATTTGGGCAGGTGTAGCTTGTTGCACCCTTCCATGATGATGAGCTGCACCTGCCCAAATTTCAATGACCAGCACAATCCTATGCATATCTACTCAGAAGTAAGTCCCATTGCATTCAATGGGGCTTACTCCCAGGAAAGTGTGCATAGGATTGCAGCCTAAAGGTAGGCACTCTGTCCCCCTTTGGATATGGTAAGCCTATGCAGGAGCTCTTGCTCTCAACTTTCAAACTGTACTCTCAACTTTTAAACTGCAAGATCAATAAATATCTTAGTTTCCACAGAGTCCTGGGGTTGAAACTTAAGAGTTAATTTTTTCAAATGCTTCCAGAGGCTGCTGAGAGATAATGATCTCTCATGGTATTCAGCCATTTAGCAAGTGATTAAGAACTGCAAGGAAAGGCTTGAAAACACAATGCTTTGCAGTTTAAAAAAAGAGAGAGAGAGAAAAGCCCCGCTTTACCTTTGAAAAGAGAGGCTTGGTTTGAAAGCGCTTTGTATAAAACACTAGGCAGAAACGCTAGGCTTTGATTGTAGGGCACACGCCCTACTTTAAAGACTTGCCTTAGGGGATAAAAGTGAGTCTTATACTCAGGCAAATACGGTATATATGGGGACACATGAGACAAAGGTCCAGAGAAACCCAACCTGGGCTGCAAACTTATTGGTAAACTGAGGTTAGAGTTTACAGTACATCATGCTTGACAATGTTTTTGTAAACTTATTTCCTGATATGGAATGTCTTGGAAGATCTGCGCACTGGGATATAGACTGGGATCCACTGGATTAAGTCAAAATGCCCAATCAAGAAGTGGTATGTAGGGAAAAACCAGCCTAGAGCAAACGATATGAAAATATCCTCCATCATTTCCCAAATGGATCATCATTTCAGGCCTGTGCTTCCCTCTGTCAAGTCTACTGATAAATCCACAGTAAAAAAAACAAAAACCCAAAACAAACACCTCAGCAAACCCACAGCACGATGTGGCATAGGCAGCACAATCCTCACTAACTTGAGAGCGCAGAGCGCACGCTCCGCCACTCTAAAGTGTTGCAAAAAGTTCCGTAAAGCACTTTTTCAATGACTCGGGTGTAAGCGGTGCCGGCGCGGAGGCAGGCAAGGCTCACACACCGTCATGTAATTTACCCAACGCGCCAGTCGGTGGGAGGGCAGAACGGGGCAGTGAGGGAGGGAGCCGTTGGCCGCCCTGGGCTGGGAGGGGGCAGGGATATCGGCGGCCCCTTCCATCCCACGGCACCCTTACACTGCCTCCTTGATGGTATGCTAGGTCTGGCCCTGGTGTGCAAGGAGGCCCCTTCCCCAAGGTGTGGCCTAGCAGCCCCAGGGCAGCCCGCAATCTGTGTAGGGTACAGTGGTCAGCCGCGTATACTTACACACAGGATTGCGCTGTTAGTTAGCAGCACAGTCCCAGAAAGAGAACAGAGGTCTCAGCACGATTCCTGTCTCACTCTTGGCCTCTTGGCCCTTTTTAATGAGACCCACCATGGGAGCCGCCTGGGGTATCATCTCCCTGAAGAAGCAGAAGCAAGTCTGGCAGCAGCACAGCCAACAGAGTTGAGGAAAACCTCCCACCTGACCTCCTGAATCAATGCATCCGTTGACGGGAAGAAGAGACCTCGTTCCCTTTGTGTCTGATGTGAGCAGCTTTCATTTACAATGCTCTTCCTGAACCCAGCAAAACTCTGCTTTCGTCTTCAACCAAGAATTTAGCTAGCAATCAGTTCCTTTTAAAGGCCTTTGTCTAGCAGAGAGGCATAGACGGAGACTGATCAAATGCATTCATCCACAGCAGCACCAAAGATGTTAAGAATCCCTCCAAAACAGCTTTTAAGAAGAACAAACAGCATGCAAGCTTTGTGAAAAGCAAAAAAAAAAAAAGTGTGTATGAAAAGCAGAGCATCTTGACACCAATAAACAGAGTTTAGTTCAAGTCTGGCCAATAAAAAACTGAAGCCTTTGTAACAAAAGCCACCAAGAAACATAAGAAAAATTTTCAACTGGTCTTTGGATAGCTTTTTTATTCCTGAGTCAGAAAAGAACTTAATCACTCTGTATCAGGTTCCTTTAGGCTTAGTCTCCCACCCACCCACCCCACACATACACCCCCTGCAGAAAAGGTACAGCTGCCATAAGATTGGTGTAATAGGCTAGTGTCCATTCAAGTAGCAAGCTCTCTTGCTCATGCAAAGCAACCTTGTGTAATTTGTGGCACACTTGAAACAAACAAGAACCAATTGTCTTTCAGGTTTTTTTTTAAAAAAATGCATTCTGGAACTAGTCTGGGAGAAGAGAGGAGCCTTCACGCAACCCGGAAGTGGGTCTTTCAGCTTGAAAAAGACTTTCAGAGCCTTGGGAACCACGCGGTTTGCCCACATGAAGATACGAATGGCGGTTTGGGGGGCTTTTTTCCACTTTTGAAAATGCTTTTAAAGTGGACCCCGGTGTCAGTGGATTCTCGGTATCCACGGTAATGGAACCCCTGTGGATACTGAGGTTCGACTGTAATCAGACTGGCAATATCTAACATCTTCATTAATGATTTGGATGAAGAGGTGGACAGTACACTTAACCAGATTCATCAGTGATGCTCTATCCAATCTCAAAGAGACTGCAGAGATGACTTGTTGATTGTTATATTATTGTGGACATATATTGTGGACTCAGTATGATTGCTCCCTAAAATTAAACTTGCTAGGTTTCTTTTTTATCCATCATGAATGAACAAGTTGGAAAACAAACAGTACCAGCCCAATCCTATTATTCATTTATGATTTAGAAGATTTCTATACCGCTTTTCCCTCCATCAGTGTGTGCTGCATCTGATGGTGCGAGGGAGACCAGAAGGCCCACCAGAGGTAAGTAAAATATTTTTTACTTACTTCTGGGTAGGCCTCCTGGCCGCCTATGGGTCTCCTAGGACCCACGCCAGCCAGCTATGTAGCTGGCCTGGCATAAGTCTGAGGAGAAAAAGGGGGTGGGGAGGCCTGGAAAAAGAGGGGATAGGATCCTGGTGCAAGTTGCTGCCACTGGGATCCCTCCTGCCCTGAACTCCCCCTCCCCACCCATGACACCCCCCACTGCTGACTTACCGGGGTCAGTGCAGCCCAGGCTCCATGGCACTGGGCATGCAAAGCTGTCAACGCTTTGCATCAGTGGCTCTGGCAGCAGCACGATGTTCACACCATTGCTTGGCCACTGAAGTGCCGCCATTGTCGAAGGCCCACAGGACTGGGCCGTCACTTGAGAACAGTAATATCTCCAATAATGCCACTTCCTTTAGCCCTGTTTCGTTACAGCACTCTTCATCCTGGGTTGATTGGCACCTATTATAGCCAATGAGAGCAGAGTGTTCTAGCCAATCAGTGCCAGATTCCTTTCGTTTCCTTTAGTGCTGTTTCAGACAGCCCTCAGCGTTCAAGGAATAGACCCTCCTTGGCATTATCAAAGGTATTGCTGTACTTGGAACAGGAGACACTTAAATAGGAAACGCGCTTCTCAATTCCTAGTCATCTAAAAAAGGTTTTGCCCTCAAGGGTGATCCTGTCCAATTCTGTTGTTTCATTCTAATTCTGTCTTAAGCATGGAGAAGAATCTGTAAGGTCCTGACACATCTCTGTAAAAAGAGATGTCAAATTGACTGCAAGCTGACAGGCAGCCATGGCTCCCTCACCCCCCCTGCCCCCCCCAAATTAGCTGACACAAGTGTGTCTACCACCTCAGGCTCACAGTATGCCTGGCTCTGTGTCAGGCTCTTTTTATAGCAAGGGATTCTCTCCCCCCCCCCCCCTTTGCACTGGTTTCTGAAGCAACATGACGTTTCTCAAAATGCCACATGCTGCGAGATGCGATCTGCCAGGTTGATCACAGAATGTTTCCTTCCAATCCTGGCTCTCTACACAAGTGCTGACTTTTGAACTGCGAATGATGAGCCTGCTGAACGTTTGTAGCTCAGCTGACTTCATCTCATGTATTAGAAGTTTGATATTTGCTGAAAATGGAGAATACGAAATGAAATAGGCGGCAAGATGTATAAAGAAGGGACGTTACGATCAGATCAGTGGCCAAGGTGCTTCCATTTTCGTTTATTCCCCCTCTCCTTTTTTTTTTTTTTTTTGAAAGAGGAAGATTGTGGAATGAAAGCACACTGTTGAAGTCTAGGCTGATAGAGCAATGCACATATCATGGTGGAACTCTTGCTTTTACAAACCAATTTATAACATATCTTAAATAAGCATGCCCCAAAGACCAGTAGCGTAGCTGGGCTGGCTCGAACCCGAGGCCACCCCGCCCCCTGTGTCATCGCCCTGCCCCCCCCTTCTGGAATGGCTCCAATTTGGAGTCAAACTGAGGTTTAGGGGTAGGTGGGAGGGCCACGCTGCCCTCCGCTCACTGCTCCGATTTTTCGGAACAGCGAGCACTGCGCCCCCCCAGACAGAATGATGCCTCCCTCTGGCATGGGGCGGTGTCCCCACCGCTGCTCCCATCTACACCACTGCCAAAGACATATTTATTTTTCTTGCATGCCTAAATACATAGGATTAATGTTGATAATGTAACAAAAGATCTGTCTTTTGAGCCAATGAAATTTATTTATTTATTTTATTTATTTACAGTATTTATATCCCGCCTTTCTCCCTGAAGGGACCCAAATCTATGTAGAATCTAGATAAATAAAAGACAAGGGTATTGGGAAGGAAAATGAATTAATATACCAATGAACCAACAAGAATTCAAGGAGGAAAACAGTGCCAAAGAACCAAATCCCAGAAATCATGCTTCTTTCCTGTGTTTACCTCTTCTTTTCTCACTGAAGATGCTCACTTGCATTTATATAACACCCATCCAAGTAAGTTTAAACATCAACGAGCTGCTATTACTACAAGCACAAGAACAAACAGCACAAGCACGTGAGGCAGCTAAGAATGCAAGGCAACAAACCTACAAGGCACAAATAGGATCAATCCTAAATCCTCACGCACCAGAGACCCAAAATATGACAGTGTGGATTTGCACTGATGAAAGAACATAAGAAGAGCTAAGAGCCCTGCTGGATCAAGCCAAAGGCCCCTCTAGTCCAGCTTCCTGTATCACACAGTGGCCCCACCAGATGCCTCAGGGAGCACACAGCCAACAAGATAACCTGTTTCCCGTTGACACTCCCCTGCACCTGGCACAGAGAAAACCCACTTCTAAAGCTAGGAGGTTGCTTATGGCTTGTAACCTGTGATGGTCTTTTCCTCCATGGATCTGTCCAAACCCCTTTTAAAGGCATCTAGGCCAGGTGCCATCACCACATCCTGTGGCAAGGAGTTCCACAGATGAATTACACGCATGGTACAATTGTTGTATCCTCAGCTATTGTCAACTATTGTCAAAACTACATTTTAAGTTAGTCTTGGCGAGTGGGAGGCCGTCTCCTTTGGATTCAGTACAATTCCTTGGGTGGCAGTTTACCAAAGGCAAAAGCATCCAGGCAAGCTGGACATCGCACGCTGCACAGTGAAATTCAGTCCATCTGCTTGGCTTATAATGCGCTTGCTTGCTTGCTTGGACAGGCACAGCTTTTGGTTTCCCCAGCTGTTGCTGAACATACACTGAGACGTTCCAATCAGCTGGAACCTTCTACCCAAGTCACGACAGCCTGTTTTCCTTTTCAGCTCAAACTAGACCATGTTAAGCGTTCAAGACTGAGTTCTCACTTTAGATTAGATAACACAACAAGTATTGTTCCAAAAGAGGGAATCATAAGATCTTTTTATTCTGGATTAAATATTACAGAAGAGAGAACATTTGCAGAACATGTGTTTAAAAGCATGGCTTGACCATGTGAAGACTCCTTATACTGAGTCAGGCCATTGATTCCGGTAGGTCAGTATTATCTACTGGCAGTAGCTCACCAGGGTTTCAGATAAAGGTCTTTCTCAGCCCTATCTGGAGATACCATTTGCTTCTGGAGGCCTTGAGAATGATAAATATGCATAAGCAGCTAGAAATAGACAACAGCTTCTGAAAGATTTTGGAAATAGGAGTCCAAGGCCAATTCATGAGATTTTAACACACTAAAACATAGAGCAGGGGTTCTCAACCCCTACCCGGCCAAGTACCACCTCCAGCGCCACTCTCCTGCTGTGTACCACTAGAAGTAACTGGCAATGACATCATTTCCAGTTACTTCCGGGTTTTCAGGTTCTCGGAGGCCAGAAAACGCAGGTAGGAGGCTCTCGGCGGGTGCGAGGGCCCTTTTCAGCGTTACCAAGAGGCTCAGCCAAGGGCAGGAGCCTCTTGGGAGTGAAAATGCGCCGCCAAAAGTGTCTCGTCGGAGCAGGGTTCCGGTGGTCCGAGTACCGCCAGCAGTCGGCTGGAGTACCACTGGTGGTACTAATACCACTGGTTGAGAACTCCTGACATAGAGCAATGTAGGCCAGTTCCAACAATCAGAACTGGGAGGATTCTCAGGGTTCTAAATCACATGGTGAAGGTGTCCCAGGTTCAGCACAGCCATTCTCGAACAAGCACTGAAACTGCAGGAATCAGGGGATGAAGCTAAAGAGTGCATTGGTGCTGGAGGGGCTAACCAGTGTGTGCTCCTGATCCCCCTCTACCTGGGTACTGTGTGCCCAACTTAGGGTGATACTAGATATGACCCTGAATGCGTTACTTCCTTTGCCATGGTTGATTTTGTTTGTTTGTTTTTTAAGGAGATAGCATGCATCTGGAGGGGGAGACAAAGTGGCCTGAAAATATTTTTTTAACCATGAAAAATAGTGTGCAGGTGGGCTGCAATCGGGTTCAGAACCATGGTGAGGACAAGGTATTAAACTCCCCCTACCCCCTTCCACAATTTGGGGTCATTTCATTCTCCCCCCCCCTCCTGCACACGCTATTTCCTTTTAAAAAAAAACAATGAAGGAAGAGGAAATGTTGTGTAGTACGTTTTGAGTCAGATCTAGTATGACCTTAATAATGACTGAAATGGGGTAATATTAAAACAATACCTGACAAATGGACAAGTCATAGTCTAGAATAGCAGCTGCGTAAGAAGCTGGTGAGAGCAAAACAGCAATGGTATGAATTCCATGGTAGACAGCAAGTCATCGCCACGGGCATGAAGCAGATTGAGAACATTGTGAGTCAGTTGTGTGCGAATAGGTTGATATACAGTATACAGAAAAGTATGTCTGGTTAACCAGATCAGAGCTAACCCAAAGAGCGGTGTAATGGCACATCCTAACAATGTACGCTTTGTAGGGATACAGCAAATAGTAGCATGAACAGGTACTGTACTAAACGTATGTGTTCACATCATTGACTGTATCCCTATGTAGCACACACTGTTAGGATGTGCGGCTGCAACACTCTTTGGGTTAGTTCTGTTCTTGATTTAGTAATGGACAGCCCAATCCTTTCTAACCTCTCCCCCCCCCCAATGCAGCCATGCCACCAGAGCGCACGCTGCATCCTGTGTGAGAGGGGCAGTCCTAGAGGTCTGCTCCAGGTAATGGAACATTTGGAAGAGGGCAGATCGAGACTGGGAAGAGGATAGGATATGGGTGGTGCTGCTGCCACCACCAATATCACCCCCTGACCCACCTCGATTTGCCCCCCTCTCTGCCCCCAGTCTCTGCCCCATTCCTCCCCTCCCTGCCCCATTCCAGTCTCCCCCCCCCACCCACCCATAATGACTTACCAGCACTGGGGCTTTTCCTGGGTCCATTGGCATGCAGCTACTGCTGCTCGCTGCTTGTGGCGGTGGCCTGACTGCTGTCTGTGGCATGTTGCCTTTCCGATAGCACAGTGTGTCCATAGGACTGGGCCCCAAAAATCTAACATGAACCCGCCTAAACAATTTCGGCAGCACAAGTGAACAACCAATCAAACAGAGAAGATTTTATTTGTAGTGGGAGAACCATCCATGATATTTTTCCAAACCCTGAGAAATGGAGTCCAGTGTGTTAATGAATTCCAATTCTGCAACTTCTCCTCCTCATCCTTTGTAACACCATAGCTTGTGGCATTTCACAGTCATAATAAGCATGTTAATGTGAGTAGATAAATAGGTACCGCTTGCGGGAAGGTAAACAGCGCTCCGTGTTCCAGCCGCATGCTACGCGCTGCGGCAAGGAGAGTCATGCTGGCCACATGACCACGGAGGCGTCTTCGGACAACGCTGGCTCTTCGGCTTTGAAATGGGGATGAGCACCACACCCTAGAGTCGGACACGACTGGACTTAAAGGGGTCACCTTTACCTTTACCTTATGCTTCATCCATGGTATGTGCCCAGTCTCTATTCAGCATTTGTTCAACTTTATAAATGAATAAAGGTTCAAAAAGGAAAGTGTGTGTGTGTGTGTGTGTGTGTGTGTGTGTGTGTGTGTGTGTGTGTGTGTGTGTGTGTGTGTGTGTGTGTGTGTGTGTTGTACAGCTAATAGATAAAGAGCAGGCTTTGTTAAATCTGCTGGTATTTGGAGTCAGATTTTTAATTGCAGTTTAAATGCAGAGGGCTTTGTATTTACATTTAGAATGAATGTTATCTTTGGATATAGTGAGGCTCACTGATTGCAAATAGCTTTCAGTTAGATTCTTCTTTGCCTTTCTAGTTCAGAGCTTTGTTTCCTACAGATACTCTCATTTGACTGTGGAAATGAGAAAAGAACATCTGCAAACAATGGCATGATATGAACACGGAGATCATTAACAAGGTTATTCCTTTGTTAGTATTCCTCTCAGGAGACCGAAGCAGAAGATTTTAATGGTTCTTTCTTTTGCAGTGACAGTATTTTTGGCATTTTCCTTGACCTTGTCAGCAGCCTCTTTTGAAATATTATAAAATAAACCTGTGCATAATT
This sequence comes from Plestiodon gilberti rubricaudatus, assembly GCA_026170595.1. Taxonomy (NCBI): domain Eukaryota; kingdom Metazoa; phylum Chordata; class Lepidosauria; order Squamata; family Scincidae; genus Plestiodon; species Plestiodon gilberti. The sequence goes on along the minus strand of JANXHW010000005.1, from coordinate 163,718,493 downwards.
GTATAATATGCAGTATATTAAAAGAAGGCTGACATTAATCTATTTGTTGAACCACTTTTAATTACATGAAGTAGACATTAAAAAAAGGTTTTCAAAAACAAATTCCTATTTAAAGAAATAAAGTTGCACTGCAAATTCAAAAATTTCAAAAACGGAAGACCATATAAGGAGACCGTTTTGAATGTCCCTGGATCTGGATCTGGCAGCGATGGCGATCCTACCCCCCCCTTTCCTGACGCCTCCCCACCCCCTTTCTCTCCTTGGACTTTGCACTAGCTAAATGCTGACACCCATTGTGGAGCTGAAGGCTTACAGAGGTGTAAGGGGATCGAAACCCCCTTTTGCCCCTGAAGCCTTTCTGATCCGCCCTCCCGAGACCTGCTGGATATAGCGTGCCTGTTTTTGGTGCAGCTGCACCAGCAGGGAGTGGAAGAACAGGAGTGCAGAATGTGTGGGAATGTGGGAGGAGGTGGGAGGACCTCCCCATCACTGCTTTTTGCCCTATACAGTATTCTTTTCCAACCTTGCAGTTTCAGGGTTAACGGTTTAGACAGAGGAGTGTTAACCCTTGCCCTGCCAGCGCTGTGCTGTCTGTGGCTCCCCATCCAGCTTCATAGAGATTCCGCAGAGCACCTAAGTTGAGTTTGCCATTCTCACATAGCTAGTTTGACCTTGTCTCAGAATAAGCGATTGACTGTTTTTAGGAGGAAGGGAAACTCCGGGCAACAATGCTTTGTCTTGTCCATGTCAGACAGGCAATTAAAATAATGTTTCCACCCCATGAATGCAGCAGTGAGAATCCAAGGTCATTTGGGTTCCAGCCGGCGTCTCCTCCCATTTTCAGCATGGCCAAATGAGAACTCATCATGGAAGGTGCCTTGGAAAGACTCCATTCCCACCGACTCTTTTCGAACTCCATCATGTCCAAGGGAGCCGCTGCCAGCTTCCCACAGCTTTTATGAGATTGACTACTAGGCCATTGTCAGGGATGTCTTTTCTGAATAAGCTGAAACTCTTGTCTGTATAAATCTATGCGTAATTTGCTGACCTACTAAGACTTCAGCACTCTGAATGGTGTTCTTGATTTGGAGCCATCTGCGTAACAACTCTTGCAAGCCATTTCTCTCCCTATTCCCTTCCCTCCTAATGCTGGTTTTTATTTGTCTCATATTGAAAGAGGAACTATTCCATGAAGAATATGTGTCAGACTTGAGAAAGGCCTTTTGTCACCGCCAGAAGGGCACCCCTGTTTCTACTGCTTGTAGAATGCGGGTGCTGTTTGTACCAACTCCTTTGGGGCGGAAGGAGAATCACAGCCCAATCCAAACCAAGAGTGATGGCAGTGAAGCAGAGATTCCACTGTCAGAAATGGCCAACAGCAGCGCAATCAGAGTGCTGCCGGTGGCCATTTTGGAACTGTTTTTTTTTAAAAAAAAAAATATTTTTTTTCACATTTTTATACCGCCCTTCCTCCAAGGAGCTCAGAGTGGTGTACATATTTCCTCCCCTCCTTTTTGTCCTCACAACAACCCTGTGAGGTAGGTGGGGCTGAGAGATAGTGACTGGCCCAAGGTCACCCAGGAAGCTTCGTGGCTGAGCGGGGATTTGAACCTGGATCTTCCAGGTCTAAGTCCGACTTAGCAGCAGCATTGTCGGTTGCTTGCTCCCAATACCGGCTACCTGTGGGAGTGCAGGTTTGCTGGTACAGAGGGCGGGTGGTGTGAGGAATGGGGTGGAAAGGGAGAGGAACAGGGGAGTGTCTGGGCAGGGAGGGGGTGGGCGGGATGTGGAATAGCGGAGCGAGGGGGTAGATCCCATTGGCCTGCCCCAGGGTCCTATCCCCGTTCCTTATCCTCTTCCCTCTCCCTTACTCTCCTCGGTTCTGCACCAGCAAAATATTATATATATTTTATATATTATAAATACCGCCTTTCTTGGACATTAGATTTCTCCTCCAACTTTAATTCATGGCGGTGTACATGGGCAGGCTTTCTAAACCCCAACCCCAAAATGGCTGGCACAGATCCGAGGAGACCCATTTGGGCAGCAGAGGCTTGCCCCAGCGTAAGGGAACAAAGTTCCCTTACAATGAGGAGAACTCTGAAACCCCCCCCCCCTCACCACCATGGAATGCAGCACGTGCTCCCTTGGCACGGTGGCATCAGCAGGGGGCGGGGTTAGTTAGGATTGGGCTGTCATTGGGTTCGTTGGAGCAAGGTTTAAATCTCTAGCCACCACCATGATTGGGCAATCCAGATGCCCTTCACCAGATGTCCCTCACCTAAAGTCATTTGGAAAGTCAGCAGGTGAGCTTGTAGACCAGAATCTAAGCCTTTATCAACTGTTGTCTGTCTTGGTGTTGGTGGCCTAGTCAACCTGGCCGCCCGGCCCTTGTGATCCAGATGGCTCTCAGTGGCTGCTTCATGGCAAGGTTGGGAAGGGATTTTTTCCCTTAGCTCCAATGACAGAGGCTTTTTTTGGGGGGGGGGGAGGTCTTTCCTGATGATACTTACCGTATGGTATGGGAAGAACTAATGCAGTGGGGAGTCTGATGTGCAGCATAATCATTAGTTTGCGACAATTTTTTTACTGGAGCATCGCACAGTGAGATTTAACAAAATGCTTGGATTTGAGCTGGAGATAGTTGGATTAACTGGCATACAAAGTAAGGCAAGTGAGCAGGACTCTCCTCCCCCCCACACACAAAAAAAGCCTTGAATGCTACTTCTAGTGATGTTCTTGGGGGGATTCTGCTGAAAAGCGGCGTACAAGTTTTAAAAATAGACGAAGTAGATGACACCAATTAAGAAATAACATCAAGACCAAGTAGTCAGATCAGAGGAATGGAGACCCAAGTTATGAATATAGGAGAGGAAAGATGGTTGTTGTTGTTGTTCAGTCGTTAAGTCGTGTCCGACCCTTCGTGATCCCATGAACCACATCCCGCCAGGCCTTCCTGTCCTCCACTATCTTCCTGAGTTCGCTCATTTTCATGGTCATTGCATCGGTGATGCTGTCTAACCATCTCATCCTTTGCCTTCCCCTTCTCCTTTTGCCTTCCATCTTTCCCAGCATCAGAGTCTTCTCCAGAGAGTCCTCTCTTCGCATTAGGTGGCCAAAATATTTGAGTTTCAGCCTCAGTACCTGTCCTTCCAGGGAACAGCCCCATGGAACACACTAGGTCAGAGGTTCGAAACCTGTGGTATGCGTACCCTTAGGAGTACGTGGGCCACAGGTCGGGGGTACACGAGATACTTTTTCACATACCCCCCCGTACCTCCGAAGGGCAACTTTTTCGGCCTGAGGTGCGGCCGAGCGGGTCCTCCGGTTCGCGCCGCAAGCCAGAGAGAGAGGCTACAGCCTTGCCAGGCTGTAGCCTCTCCCTCCCGACTTGCAGCGTGAGCCGGAGGACCTGCTAGGACACGCCGCAACCTAAAATCGATCCCTGTAGCTCTTCCTACCTTCGCTTACAGCCGCCACCATGTTGGGTTTTCCGAATTCTCGCGAGATCCAAGATCGCGGTGTGAGATTTGGGAGCTGCGATCTTGGATCTCGCAAGACTTCGGGAGACCCAACATGGCGGCGGCTGCAAGCGAAGGTAGGGAGAGCTACAGGGATCGATTTCGGGTTGCGGCGCAGCCAAGACGGTCCTCCAGCTCGCGCTGCAAGCCAGAGGGAGACCCTCCGGCTTGCAGCGCGAGCCAGAGGACCCGCTTGGAAGCACCGCATTTCCGGAAAAAAGGTAAGGGACGATTCCGGCCATGCGGCACTTCCGATCAGACTCGGAAGCACCGCACAGATGGAAAAAGTGCTTTTTTCTCTTTTGGGGGGTGCTCTTTTGGGGAGGGGGTACGCGGGACATGGGGAAAACAGGGGGTGCTTGGGGTTAGAAAACAGGGGGTACGTGGTTCGGAAAAGGTTGAAGGATGCTGCACTAGGGCTTACTTTTGAGTAAACATGCATAGGATTGTGCTGCAAGGCTACCTTCTGTAGGCCACGGAGAGGCTGTTCCCCAGAACTATGGCTCTTCCCAGCCACCTGTGTGTGATTGAATTGGATAATTATAAAAGTAAATTGTATTTGAAAGCAGCTTAAATAAGTCCTACAATAAACACAGTCACTTTACACGATAATCGGTCTGAAAATACGTCCTCTTCAAAGCACATTAGAAAAACATGATGAGAGAGCAGAACCTGAGCGTGTTGGTTAGGCAGCCATCTTAACCAGAAGTCCTATGGCTCCTCCCAGCCATCTGTGTGCTTGAATTGAATCATTATACAAGTAAATTGCCTTGGACTATTGCAGAGAGGGACACGAAGACAAATGGAAGCAAGTGACATCAGCAGAGAGAAGACACTGAGACCAGAGAATGGATAAATCCACTAAAAGACACATATAACTTTTAGAAAGGGAGAAGAACAATCACCAAAGAGAGCTGGCCACACGACTCAAAGTTCCCTTGGTTCAATTCTCACTCAGTAGCCTTAGGCAAATTACTCGGTTCCAAGAAGGGCAATAATAATAATACTTATAGTGGAGTCCTATTGAGTTAAATGGGACTGACTTCCAGGTAAGTGTGTATAGGATTGCAGCCTTGCTTCCCTTATGGGGCCGTTGTAAGGACAACATCCAGATAACGCACGTGGAATGCTATGAATGCTATGAGTGGAGGACTATTCCAAGTAGACTCAGAAAGAGTGAAGCGGCTGGGCCAAAGCCAATAGGACGTCCAGCTGTGGATGTGTCTGAGGTTGAAAGGAAAATCCAATGCTGCAAGGAGCAATACTGCTTAGGAACATGGAATGTGAGGTCTATGAATCAAGGCAAGCTGGATGTGGTCAAAAATGAGATGATAAGATTGAACATTGACATCTTGGGAATCAGCGAACTAAAATGGACGGGCATGGGCGAATTTAAGTCAGGTGACCATCATATCTACTACTGTGGGCATGAATCCCTTAGAAGAAATGGAGTAGCTCTCATAGTCAATAAAAGAGTGGGAAAGGCAGTACTGGGGTGCAACCTCAAAAACGACAGAATTATTTCAGTTCGAATCCAAGGCAAACCATTCAACATTACAGTAATCCAAGTGTATGCCCCAACCACTGATGCCGAAGAAGATGAAGTTGACCGGTTCTATGAAGACCTACAACACCTTCTAGAACTAGCACCCAAAAAAGATGTCCTTTACATCATAGGAGACTGGAATGCTAAAGTAGGAAATCAAGAAATAAACGGAACAACAGGCAAGTTTGGCCTTGGAGTGCAAAATGAAGCAGGGCAAAGGCTAACGGAGTTCTGTCAAGAGAACACGCTGGTCATAGCAAACACTCTTTTCCAACAACACAAGAGGCGACTCTACACATGGACATCACCAGATGGTCAATACCGAAACCAGATAGATTATGTGCTTTGCAGCCAAAGATGGAGAAGCTCTATACAATCAGTAAAAACAAGACCTGGAGCTGACTGTGGCTCAGATCATGAGCTTCTTATTGCAAAATTCAGACTTAAACTGAAGAATGTAGGGAACACCACTAGACCAGTCAGATATGACCTAAACCATATCCCTTATGAGTATACAGTGGAGGTGAAGAATAGATTTAGGGCATTAGACCTGGTAGACAGAGTGCCTGAAGAACTATGGACGGAAGTTCGTAACATTGTACAGGAGGCAGCAACTAAAACCATCCCAAAGAAAAAGAAATGCAAGAAAGCAAAGTGGCTGTCAGATGAGGCTTTACAAATAGCTGTGGAAAGAAGGAATGCAAAAAGCAAGGGTGAAAGGGAAAGATATAAACAACTGAATGCAGAGTTCCAGAGAATAGCAAGGAGAGATAAGAAGGCCTTCTTAAATGAACAATGCAAGGAAATCGAGGAAAACAACAGAATGGGGAGGACTAGAGATCTCTTCAAGAAAATTGGAGATATCAAGGGAACGTTTTGTGCAAAGATGGGCATGATAAAGGACAAAAAAGGCAAGGACCTAACAGAAGCAGAAGAGATTAAGAAGAGATGGCAAGAATACACAGAAGAACTATACAAGAAAGATCTGAATGTTCCTGATGACCACGCTGGTGTGGTCACTGACCCAGAGCCGGACATCCTAGAGAGTGAAGTCAAGTGGGCCTTAGGTAGCATTACTAACAACAAAGCTAGTGGAGATGATAATATCCCAGCTGAGCTACTTAAAATCCTAAATGATGATGCTGTGAAAGTGCTGCACTCAATATGCCAACAAATTTGGAAAACTCAGCAGTGGCCAAAGGATTGGAAAAGGTCAGTTTACGTTCCAATTCCAAAGAAGGGCAGTGCCAAAGAGTGCTCAAACTACCGCACAATTGCACTCATTTCACATGCTAGCAAGGTTATGCTCAAAATCCTACAAGCTAGGCTTCAGCAGTACGTGGACCGAGAACTACCGGACGTACAAGCTGGGTTTCGAAGAGGCAGAGGAACTAGAGATCAAATTGCCAACATGCGCTGGATCATGGAGAAAGCACGAGAGTTCCAAAAAAAACACCTACTTCTGCTTCATTGACTACGCAAAAGCCTTTGATTGTGTGGATCACAACAAACTGTGGCAAATTCTTAAAGAGATGGGGGTACCAGACCACCTTACCTGTCTCCTGAGAAACCTGTATGCGGGTCAAGAAGCAACAGTTCGAACCGGCCATGGAACAACTGATTGGTTCAAAATTGGGAAGGGAGTACGGCAAGGCTGTATATTGTCACCCTGCTTATTTAACTTATATGCAGAGTACATTATGAGAAATGCAGGGCTGAATGAATCACAAGCCGGAATCAAGATTGCCGGGAGAAATATCAACAACCTCAGATATGCAGACGATACCACCCTAATGGCAGAAAGTGAAGAAGAACTAAAGAGCCTCTTGATGAGAGTGAAAGAGGAGAGTGCAAAAGTTGGCTTGAAACTCAACATTAATAAAACTAAGATCATGGCATCTGGTCCCATCAATTCCTGGCAAATAGAAGGGGCAGAAATGGAAGCAGTAACAGATTTTACTTTTCTGGGCTCCAAGATCACTGCAGACGGAGACAGCAGCCATGAAATTAAAAGACGCTTACTCCTTGGAAGGAAAGCTATGGCAAACTTAGACAGCATAATAAAAAGCAGAGATATCACCATGCCAACAAAAGTTCGTATAGTCAGGGCGATGGTGTTCCCAGTAGCAATGTATGGGTGCGAGAGTTGGACCATAAGGAAGGCTGAGCGCCGAAGAATAGATGCTTTTGAACTGTGGTGCTGGAGAAGACTCCTGAGAGTCCCTTGGACTGCTAGGAGATCAAATCAGTCAATTCTAAATGAAATCAAGCCTGACTGTTCCCTGGAAGGACAGGTACTAAGGCTGAAACTCAAATATTTTGGCCACCTAATGCGAAGAGAGGACTCTCTGGAGAAGACGCTGATGCTGGGAAAGATTGAAGGCAAAAGGAGAAGGGGAAGGCCAAGGATGAGATGGTTAGACAGCATCACCGATGCAACAAACATGAAAATGAGCGAACTCAGGAAGATAGTGGAGGACAGGAAGGCCTGGCGGGATATGGTTCATGGGATCACGAAGGGTCGGACCGACTTAACGACTGAACAACAACAACAACAATGCTATGAATATTCAGGCAGCGATACGTTATATGTACAACTGCTATTATTACCAAAGTCTGAGGAACACCCCCAGAGAGAGGAAAATGGGAAAAGACACCATCAGGTATGGAGGGGCCAGAACTTAGCAGAAGAACACCTGCTCCCCAGGTTCAATCCCAGCACCTCTAATTAAAGGGCACAGTTGATAGGAAAGACCAAGGTGCAAGGTTCCTATCTTGGTGCAAGACCAAGATAGGAAAGACCAAGGTGCATAAGTATATGGAAAGGCTGCGATCTACAGCCACCAGCGAACCTCGTATTATAAGCCCCCCTCCCGATCCCCCAAAATGCCGAGTTTAGAACTCTGACTGTTCTGCCTTGACATGTGCTTAGAGCCACCACAAAGTGAGTTTAAAGAGCCGTCGCAGGGTTACTGGCTACCTGTCCCCCCCCCATTTATGACCGAACTGCGAGACACCATGCAGAGAGGCACACGCTTCCTTCAGCTTTCACTCTCGTGATTAGCTGTAGACTATTACACATGGCCACCCACTACAGCTGACATATTATATGCTCAACTATGTGTTGAACATTTATAGGTAATTGTGTCCTCATCTGCATTGTAATTTTGTTTCACATCATAAACATAAAATGAGCTTTATTGCTTTTCTATATGACTCTGCTTTACTGCATTTACATAAAGCCCTCTAGCATTTATGGGGATTTTTTTTTTAAAACAACTTTATTAAATGAACTTGTTTAACTGCCAGGGAGATGCTGTTGTCATGGTAACAAGGTTATTTCCCAAAGCCTGTTTTCCGGAATCTTTGGTCTCAGTGAAGTAGCAGATTTCTCATTAAATCTCACAGTACATAGAAGCTTTAAGGTCCCACTAATGGGCTCCCAACATGGTGACAGGAACACCACTCTGGAAAGGATGCTGAGATAGATAGCCCACCACTTGAAACCATTTTAAGTAAAAGCCTCTGGTGCGTTCTTGCTGTACATCTTCTCTGCATAGTGAGGAGAGAAATTACCTCAGAACCTCAGTTTGTCTTCTGGGAAAAAAACACAATATTTATTGAAAGAGGCTGCTGGCAGACCAAATATATGCATTCTCTCCCTTCCCCCCCCCACTCCTCCTCCTGCCCCCCCTTCACATACTGAATCTTTTCTCTCAAGCAACATGTTCTTGTCAGAAACTTTTTCTGCTCTGCTGATTTCCCTTGCATCCCAGCCCTCGGGGGCCTGTTGATCTTCCTGCATGTCACACGCGATGTCATCATCAGAGCTGTTCTAGTGCAGCAGAAACTCTGGGTTGAGACTCACCAAATGACTGCCCAAAGCTTGCCATCCATCTGTTAACACAAAATGGCAAATTCCAGGGTGATAGATCCCAGAGAGTTAGGAGATGCAAAACACTTTGCAGAGCCACCTAAATGCCTGTCAATAGAGCCAATACACTTGAGATCTTGTCGATGGACTATATTTTTCCCCCAGAGAGATGATATCTAATAAGTTATAAATCTGGAGAAGAATCACTATCCTTATTTTATTAGTGGACACCCAGGAATTAAGCTAGCTTAGCAAAAAGACATTAAAGAACATGCAGGCAGAGAGACCTCAAGGTTAGTTCCAATAAGCTACCGGTACTTTTATTTTATTTATTTATTTTATTTTTCACATTTTTATGCCACCCTTCCTCCAAGGAGCTCAGAGTGGTGTACATATTTCCTCCCCTCCTTTTTGTCCTCACAACAACCCTGTGAGGTAGGTGGGGCTGAGAGATAGTGACTGGCCCAAAGTCACCCAGGAAGCTTCGTGGCTGAGCGGGGATTTGAACCTGGATCTTCCAGGTCTAAGTCCGACTCCCAAACCACTACACCATCCTGGCTCCTACTTTTCACCGTTCATGTTGTGTGAATGCAGGTAGAAAAGTGGACAGAGGCTGGCTGTGGACACGTCTCTTGTCAGAACAAAATCTGAGTCATACATATGCTTTGCAAATCTGTACCTTTTCATATGTCTTGTGACCAATTTATACTTTATGCAGCATTTTTTTCTTCCTGGCTTAACGTTGGTGTTTGTAGCATTAATTACAGTACTGTTAAATCTGATGAGGAGGTGAGTGACTTCAGACAGTCAAGGATCTGGAGGAGACACTCCCAAGAAGATGTGTAATGTAAATAGAGGAGCAGTATAAACAGAGTCAAACCCAATAAACAATGGAACCACAAATAAAACAGCACTGAAAGCAAAGAAAAATTGTTTCATAACCCATTAAAAGTCCAGGAGGCTAAAAATGCCTTCACTCAATGTCAAAATATAGCAGAGTTGGTGTCAGCTGAGCATCCTTGGAGGGAGGATTCCACCACCTGGCATTACCAGGGCTCTAACCAGGGCCAGCCCATGGAGGCATATTTCAGGCGATCCACTTTCCTACTCCTGACCTCCATCCCTTCTTGCACAGTCTTTTTAAATAAAACAGAAAGTGCTTCTTGTTTTAGTTAAATGGGACTTGCACAAGGAGTGCAGTGGATCATCACCTTCCATTCTCCCGAGTTGTTCCCGGGCTGCTCCGGGACAGCCCGGGAACTCGATAGGGTACGGCGGTCGGCCCTTTAGGCCGACCGCCATATCCTACACAGGATTGGGCTGTAATCATGTGGCAGGCTCCATGTCTCTCAAAAGCAAACGCTTTCAGACATCTTGAAATCAGTCCAGAGCAAGTCTGTGTTTAGAGAACAGGAAATTAAACATAATGAACATAACTCAGAGCACAGTTTGAAGGTACATGAGATGCCACATCTTGCTGAAGCTAAGCAGACCTCGATCTGGTCAATGCATGTATAGGAGACCACCTGAGAACCTGTTGTGTGTGGCCTTGAGTTCCTTAGAAGAAAGTTTGGATATACATATAATGTGTCATATATAATGTAAACTTATTTGAAATGATTTTGTAATGGCTGAAAATTTCTCGAGAAATACCCTTCAGTCTCTTTACAACTATTTTTGTACATCACGTCAGTTACAAGTCTAATGTTTCTGGGTAGACTATTGCTTCTATTTATTTAGATTAGCCCAGTGAATTAATTGTCCTTTGTTTATTGTCTAAAACCAGAACATTCCTCTTTCACATCAATCATTCCAGCTTCCTGTAAATATACTATTTATTACACTTGAAATTCTGCTTAAATAACATTCAATCAATCTTTCAAGAAAAATCAAACGAGGAATGTTCCCAAGGAACTCTTTTACAGCACCCACAACTTTTTCACAGAGGAAAATGTCTGCAGAGATAGATGGACAGCTCAGACACTGTTTTTTTCATTTATCGAGATGAGTTTGTACAGGCATTGTTGGAAAATTAACCATTGTGTTATCTCCCAGGTGAGTGTCTGAGGCTGCGATCCTATGAACATTTACATGGCAGTAAGTGCCATTGAATTGAGTGGGACTTACTTCTGAGTAGACATGCATAGGATGGTGCTGTGCAAGGGCCTATTATTGTGTGATATAGTTGTGCTATCAGCAGCTAAAGAGCTAGCGCAAGTCTGAGGAGACCCTTTGGCAGTCGTGGAGCTTACTGAGGGGTAAGGGAATATCTTTTCCCATTTCCCTCCCAAGTCTCAAGATCAGTGGTTCTCAACGTGGTGGGTCGTGAACCACAATCTGTCCCCTGCCCCCTTAAGGGATCGGGACAGCATGGCAGCGGCAGCAATCCCGGGGATCGCCGCTGCCACCGGGAAAAAAATGACCAAAAGTCACCCGCAGGACTGGGCACCTGGATCCTTGTTTTGCAGCAGTTGTTGCAGGGCAGTTACGCACCACATCTCCTTCTTTATCTCTCCCTTCTTTACTGTGACAGCGTTTCTGCTCAGTTGGCTGTCTAGTCCCAGTTTAGGACTTTTGTCTAGCAGCAAAACCAGTGAATAGCTAAAGTAATTCTCATTCACCCCAGTAAAATTCTTCTGAATTTATCCCAGGGGAGAATCTGATTACTTGTAGCTGAGATTAGCAGAAAACAAATCACAGCAATTAGAAAGATAGCATCCAGTCAGAAAAAAGGAATGTGGATTATTTACAGTTTATTTGCTGAACAGTCACAATAAATGGAAGCAACAGATAACTGTTTAGACATTCCAAGGTTTTATAAACATTATGTGTCATTAAACTAATGGGATCGCATTCATTTTGGAGACAAGACGTTTTAGTACATGGAGATTGATGGGTACAAACACATCCACTTTGCAGTTTTTGTAGGCCAGATATGGCTCCCCATTACATTATTCGGTCACATGCCCCTTTTGAACTTTGCATGCAAGTCACTCCCTTTGAATGTTTACATAACCTCTGCAGCACATGGTTGAATTTATTTCTCTTGTAGGGTCTGCCTTAGGGATTTGATGAGCATTTTACTTTGTACAGATATTGTAATGAAAATGTGTTGGTTTCATGCCCTTTTAACTAAAATGTATTAACTGTGTGCCACTGTGTCTAAGCCAGGGGTGGCCAACCTTTCATCATTAGGGCCTCTGCGTTCTTACGAGTTGTGCAGAAGACAGAATCTTGGCAGCTGCAAGTGCTGATGGTGCTGCTAAAGCAGCTGCACCTGCTGAAATGCCCTCACCTATACAACCATTAAATAGGCTTACCAGATCTCCAACCAGGACAGAGTGCTAGACCTTTAGGAGAAGGAATGTGGGCAGGTGTAGCTTGTTAAGTTATAGAGCACAATCCTAGGCATGTCTATACAGAAGCAAGCCCCATTGTGTTCAGTGGGGCTTGCTTCTGAGTAGACATGCCTAGGATTGTGCTCTAAGGTTTAACAAGCTACACCTGCCCACATTCCTTCTCCTAAAGGTCTAGCACTCTGTCCTGGTTGGAGATCTGGTAAGCCTATCTTGAACCCAAACAAATTTGTAGACTGGACTAATCCATCCACAGCGTGCATTGTGAAACTGCACTTGCTACATGAGGCAATGGACCACAGTAGTGGATAAGGCAATAGCCTACACATTTGTTCAGAGAAATAATATTTGGTGCACCATTAATCATCAAGGACATTCTGGCTCAGGGCCTCCCATCTGGCAGTCCACTGAATGGAGGAACTGAGGATTTGGAAGCTGTCATCGGTACAATGACATGCAAGAAAACCTTCCCCCAAATGATGTATCCAATGCTACTGGACAGTGGACAAAGCACCTGGACTTTAGACCGTTGCAAATTAATTGCAGTAAACAGATACATTCCACTAGTGTTCATATCAGTGGATAACTTGAAAATAGCCAACTGATGTAGATCAGGACTGCTAATCATGTTAGGGAACTCTGGGGTGACTTTTTGCTTCAATTAACTTAAGAATTTTTACTATGCTGATGGGTGTTTTTTTCTATGTGTCGAGAGAGGTTGTAACTTAGAGGTGTATAATGCTTTGTATACAGAATATCTCAGATGAGCAGACCAATCCTGACTAACTATCTGGCTGGGCCGCCCAGAGGATCGTCCCCCTTCCCCCAGTGTAGCATGGCCTGGCCCCAATGGGCCTCCTCGGATTTCGGAAGTAAGAGGAGGCCGTGTAATGGCCGCGCTGGCCGGAACGGGGATGGGGATATGGTGGCCGCCATCCCTGCCCCCTCCCGGGCCGGCAGGGCCAATGGCCCCCTCCCTTGCCGCCCAGACTGCCCCCGTGCCAACCAGGGGGTCTCTTACCTGACTCCGGCGGCCGCAGGGGCAATCCGGTGGCAGAGTAAGGGCTGCTGGCCTCGCCCTAGCGACCCTTACTCCTCCTGAGTTGTCGCAAACTTGCTTTCCGGCACGTTTGCGATGGCTTCCGGCGGCGGAGCGTTTGCTCCACAGCCGTCAAGTTCATCAGGATTGTGCTGTTAATCTCTGCTACCTCCAGGTAGGGTGAAGAAAAACTGCTGTCTGACTCTCTGGGGAGCTACTGCTAGTCAGTCTAAGACAATACTAAGATAGATGGACCAATGAACTGACTCGGCTTCATTGGAGATTCTGCCATAGGGGATAAAGCACAAGGTCTTAACCTTTTGTGTCTTACGCAGCCTCAGGAGAATTTTGAACTGCTCATATACACACCTTTATTGTTTATTTATTTTATTTCTATCATTTCTAACATTTCTATCATTATTATTATTATTATTATTATTATTATGTAGTAGTAGTAGTAGTAGTAGTAGTAGTAGTAGTAGTAGTAGTAGTAGTAGTTTTCTTGAAATTGCATTCCACATATATGGCAAAGAAAGTGGAACTTCAGAAAACAATATGGGCAGCCCAATCCTGTCTAGCTAGGCTGCAGCGTGGATGTAGAGCCCACATCGCATCCTAGCCAGATAGGACCGAGCACCGGTGCACTTGGAGTACTCCTCAGGGTAAGGGGACATTTGTCCCTTTACCCCAAGGAGAGCTCCAGCTGCCCCAATGGGTCTACTCGAATGTCCGTCAGCTATTTTGCTGGCTGACATTCGAGAAGGCTGTGTAACGCCAGTGAGGCCTGGGAAGGGGGATAGATCTTGGTGGAGCCGTCACTGCCGATCCCTCCCCCTTCCCAGGCCCAGCCTGGTCTAATCCCCCCTCCTGGAATGCCCCGGTTCCGCCCTCCCCTGCCCCTCCAACGCCCAGTGGGGAATTCACTTTCCTTGGGATCAGGGGTGGGAGGAGCCTCTTTGCCAGCAGAGCTTACTCAGCCTCTTTGCCTCTTTGCCAAGCAGAGCTTACTCCCAGGGTGCTGCAAACATGCTTTACGGCACGTTTGCAACACCTTACACTGGTGGAGCGTGCTCCACTGGTCTTCGATTTAGACAGGATTGTGCTGTTAATCACAGGAAAAAAATTGTTCACATCATGGTATTTGAAGACATTAAAAAAAAACACACACACAAGAAAAATCAGTGAGTAGGCTAGTAAATATTGTGACCAATAAGAAAATACTGGTTTATTGGGTTTTCTTCGTCCATCAGTAGTCAGGAGCAAATTCAAACCAAATTCAAAATTTTTAAAATTGTTCTCATCTAGTCAAAAAAAAATTGTATCAAGGCAAAAAGTTTTCTTAATCCTGGGAACCCGTCACGCACCCCTGGGCCCTCTTTATAAAACCCATAGGGGGTGCAGGTCCCACACGATAAGAACCCCTGATATAAGTGGACATTTGATCGCTATCTAGAAATTCCTCAAGGATATTTTTTCTGGTCAAGAAATTCATTGCAGCTGGCTTTGATGCAGACCCTGTTTGATTTGTTGTCACTCCCTGAGGGTCAAAAAACACACAGGTAAGCTTGCTATAATTCCACTGATGTTAAAGAAACTCAGGGATCTAGCCTCGAGTTCCAGATGTACTTCCATGATTATCAGGAATATATATATATTTTAAAAAGATTTCTTTGCTGTGATGTGGAAAAGGGAATTTTATTTCTCCTTACGCCTAAGGATGTACAGACACACAAGAACAGTCATTGTAAACATTCACTGTAGTCTACTAAAGATTAATGAAGAACGTAAGCACCAGGTCCCAATAAAAGCAGAGAAGAATGGATCATGTTTTGCCAAGTTGCTCTGGAATACAAAACAGGCATGTCTAATGAAGATATAGCAGATAAACAAAGGTGAGTCCCAGTGCAGTAATGAGATTCATAATTATGCTTAAGCAGCATTGTTTCTTGCCTAATTAATCGTCCTTAAAAACCCTATTACCAACCTGCTATATCAGCAACTTGATAATGATATTTTTAAAAAATGTAATCGCCATCTGGAAAGTTGTTGAAATAAAGCACTGTCAGAACTGCACCTATTTATTAAAAAAGGTAAAGGTGACCCCTGACAATTAAGTCCAGTCGTGTCCGATTCTAGGGTGTGGTACTCATCCCCATTTAAAAGCCAAAGAGCCAGCATTGTCCGAAGACACCTCTGTGGTCATGTGGCCGGCATGACTCTCCTTGCCGCAACGTGTAGCATGCAGCTGGAACATGGAGCGCTGTTTACCTTCCCGCAAGCGGCACCTATTTATCAGCTCGCATTAACATGCTTTGGAACTGCTAGGTTGGCAGGAGCTGGCCAAGCAACGAGAGCTCACCCTGTCGCGGATTCGAACTGCTGACCTTTCGATCGACAGCTCATGGTTCAGCGATGTAACCCACTGCGGCACCTATTTAAACACCTATATATTAGGAACACTGATTTAAACACCTATTTAAACACCTATTTATTAGGAAGGTGCAATTACAGATTACTATATCATGGAACAGTTAACTCCACTTTAACATTCAAGTTGCAACTCTCCTCCATTAAATGCGGTAGGAGGATTGCAGTTAAAATAGCACAATTCATGTTTACTCAACATTCAGTCACACTGAGTTCAGTGGGGGTTACTCTCCCGTAAATGTGCCTAGAATTGCAGCTGTGGTCATGCTAAGACTGAATCCAGACAAGGAGGAGTTATTGCTGATCAGTAGGGGAGCTGTCAGGTTTGGGAATTCAGCCTGTTCTAGATGGGACAACACTCCTTCAACATTCCATTTTATGGGAGGAAAGGTGGGAGATATCTTTTTCAATAATGAAATAAGTACTCCCGCTAAAACATCAGGTGTGCAGTTTGGGAGTGCTCCCAAGCTTTGCTCCCAGATGGTCAGGTGGTAGCCATGGGCACAAGTGCTTTTGCCAAGCTCCAGTTTGTGCACCAACTGCACCCTTTTATGAGGAAGGCAGATGTGGCCAGTGTAACACATCCTTATGGCACAATCCTAATCTCTTCTTGTGCCGGCGCAGTGACCACTGTGCTGTCGCACGCTGTCGCAAACATGCAGTAAAGCACATTGTGACAGTGCAGAAGGTAGGGGCACTGGCGGGAAGGCCTGTGCCTTCCTGCCAGCGTCAGTGCAGGTAACACGTACCGGACGCACACCGGAGCAGGTAATTTTCGGATTTCGCACCGGATTTTCGCACATGCGCAGACCCGTTTTGAGGGTTTTTTGCCCTCAAAACGGGTCTGCGCATGCGCGAAAATACGGGAAATACCCGGATGGACGCGCTGCCTGGGCCTTCTTTCAGAAGGCCCTGGAGCGCCGACAGAGTCGGACGCTCTGAGGCCGGCTCCCGGGCCGGCCTCGGAGCGTCCGGGGGGCAACGCGGGGGGGGGGGAGCCGGGTTGCCCCCCCGCGCCGATATTGTAGCGTCACTAGGGTGACGCGCACACCCTGCCCCAGGGTGACGCACGTCCTAGTGACACTACTGGCTGGAGCCAAACGTCCCTCAGGTGTAGGCAGGAGGGTGGGGGCCTCTCCCTAAACTCAAATTTAGTGCAATTTTAGTGCACCACCCTGATTGCCAGTGCCTGTGTTGTCTGAACTGGCTCACAATGACTTCATTTCTTTTTTTCACTAGTGTGAAATGTCACTGACTCAAGAATTTAGGGTGAGATTCGCATAAATGAATCTGTCTGACAGGTTGTTGAATGCAACAGGGTTATATTGTAATAAGGAAACATCTTCAAGCACAATTGCTACAGCATCTTTTACGAACACATTTTTCCTATTCATTTAGGGAGTTTGAAAGGCTTTCAATTAACCATGATGCAATAAATCACAACAGATTAAAAACGTTTTACTTCGTAGTACTATATGTCTCCTTGCCCCACCCCCAGACGAAACAATGATTTCCCAAGCCAGGAGCAGTTTTCTTGTGATTCCCTATAAGTGGTGCAGATGAAGGCCTAGATGGAATATTCAGTGGTAGTCATAGTTACCATCAGTTCTGTGAAGCTACAGTGAATATGATTCTCCTTTCTAAAAGCACGTACGGGAATCTCTGAGATCAAATCTCAGGCATTTTTCATCAATGGTGATATTTTCCTGAAGTAGCAATAATTTACGGTCTGGTCTCATCTGTGGGTTGGTTCAGATGAGACTTCTTCACCCAGACCAACCTCATGTGATAAAGGATATGTGCACTTATGATACATGCATGTCCTACATATGTTCTCCCCTCTGTTCTGGGGCAGTTTGGGGCACTTTCCTGTAATCACTTTCCTTCCTCTACACGTGCTGATAAACAAGTGTCATGAACTCTCCTGGAATGGAGGGGAGGGGACGAGACACGTGTGTATCATGAGTGAACACATCCATTATCCCATGAGTTACTTCCGGGTTGCTGGCGTCAAAGTTGCTGGCTGTTCGCATATTTTATGCCAACAGCCGGCCGGCCGAGCCCCTGTTTGCTGAGAACACGACACGATGAGTGGCTCAGGCGCCTGGCTGTTCACATTAAAAAAACGTGAACAGCCGGCAACCCGGAAATTGAGGTTCAGAGGGATGGCTGATTGCGACCCACCAAAACTCACCCATTTGTGGGTCGCAACCCACAGTTTAAGAAACACTGGTATAGTGTATATACTTTATACAGTTAGTATAAAGTATATACTAACTGTTGGAAGAAGAGAAAGGTGCAACAAACCTACACAAACATCCTGAACCTATAGGGAAAAATATAGCTAGTTAGATAGCTGAAGGGACCATGAAGACTTTTCCGTCTTGTTTTTTTTCCCCACTAAGTCTTGTATGCATATTGCTATTCTCAGGCTGGCTTCCATCCCTCTCTCAAGTTGCTTGACTGACAGGCTCTCTGTCTCTCTCATGCTCCTGTCCAATTATGTAATTCCTTCTAGAAAGATTTTTTCCCTTTCTTTATAACCACAAGCCTAGCACAGAGGTTTGTGGTTATAAAGAACCACAAGCCTTCTTCACAGAGGTCTGCCAAAACTTGCTGCGTAAACCAGCTGTGCTGACACTAAAGGCTGAGCTACATTACACGCGTCGCAGAGCTTCTGACATCATTTTTGAAGCAAGCGGCGCCGCTGCGACCTCCGCACTGCCGGCGCGTACCTCAAGCTGGAAACCTACTTTTGAGGGGGCGTGTTCGCAGAGCTAGGGGGTGGTTCGCGGAGCTACTGCAGCCTACCAATCGTAGGAGAGGGGGGAGAGTGGCTGCATGCCAATCAGAACTACCTCCAATCACCTTCTTAAGAACGCGGGACAACAGGAGGGACAACAGGCGGGAAGACACTCCCCCGCTCCAAGCGTGTAGGTAGAGGCAGAGGCGGCGGCAGAGCCTCTGCGTGTAAATGTAGCTCAGCCTTGACTGTCACACACCGCAGATGTGAATGACTGGGGTGCCAGTGTAACAAGGAACTATACAGTTCCTACTGCTAGGAGTATCATATCTCAGAGCCAAATGAGGGGCTGGATCCAACAACGAATCTGTCATCGGGGCCCATACTACGAAGAAGAGTGAGACTATGTCACTACTCCCAGCCCCACCCCCTCGCATAGTCATGGGGGACAGAACATCTGAACCGATCCTCATTGCTCGGTCGACAATAATTGTGTGAGGAGTTGGCCACTTTGGATACATGGCCATGTAAGGGCAGCCTGGTGCCACTTTGGATACATGGCCATGTAAGGGCAGCCTGGTGCCACTTTGGATACATGGCCATGTAAGGACAGCCTGGTGCCCTTGCTCCTCGTTACAAGATGGGCTACCACTATTTTTGTCCAAAGCTGCCCAGTACATGACAGTGGTGATCCATGAGTACAACGTCTACTATTTCTCCAAAGGAAAACTACAGCTATGGGTGGCCCTTGATTCAAATCAAGGGAGGGAGGTTTGATCATTTCTTCGCATGCCATTTCCCTCTCCAATGCCTCTCTCCCTGAACTCCTGTTTGCTTTGTATCAGAAAGAATGACATGTCGTGGGGAGAAAGGGCAGAAACCACCCATCCCATTGCACAGCACCATTGCACCCACCATGAAGCTAATCGAATCCAAATTGGGGTGCGTGCGTGCCTGCGTCCATCTCTTCAGTAAGCTGCAGCAGGCAGCTTGGTTACATCTTTCTTTTATAGTTTTCTTTACTGCCTTTGAGCAATGCTTCCAGGCATCACCCCCATCTCTTATCATCTCATCTAGTTGCCCCCTGATGCTTTGCTTTCAGTGATATTAAAGCTGGAGCATAGAAAACACCAGGCATGTGCTTGTGCTGGTATATCCAAAGTAGCAGACGCCTCCACTACATGCCCCTTTTTATCTCCTCTGCCTCCCATAGCTCACCAGGCAGGAGAAGAGACAAGACAAAACAAATCACAGTAGAACTGTTGCAAACAGTAAGCAGAGCTCAGCCTAAGCACAAAGTCGGAAGAACCCACCTGAGGGAAGATTCTGGTTATTCATTCTTGTGTCTGCAATAAATGTATAGGACTGGCCATCTGACTCCAGATTAGTGGCGTAGCTAAGGGGGGGACCTGGGCCCCGGGTGCCAGGCCTCTGGGGGGGGGGGCGCCACAGGGGGCACCATTTAATAATAATTATTATTTATTATTTATTGAATTATTTATTGAATTTATATCCCACCTTTCTCCACTATAGGGAGACCCATTTTTATTAGGGTGTGTACTGTACTGTAAGGGTCTGGGGTGGGGATGAAGTGTTACATTTCTGTGACTGTTTTGGGATTATTATTTATTTCTTTATTAATTATTCATTATTATCATAGTTAATATTATACATAAATGAGTTTGCAAAAAATTTCATGGGCACCAGGTGCACCGGACCCCCCTAGCTCCTCCTCTGCTCCAGATATATAGTACTTCTCTGCATTGCACACATGAACATGCACACAAGAAAGTGGAAGAGGGTCACAGTGTTAACAAATCAGGTCTTCTAAATGAGATCTGTGGTTTTCATGAGAATATTCAGAGCATCTGGGAAGCTAGCCAAGCAATGGTGCATTTTACGACACTGTCTGTTAAAATATAGGTCTTCGATGACTGCCCCACCCTCCTTAGCAAGATACTATTGTTTGTGTTTTGCTTTCTTTGAATAGTTGTTGAAGCTTGCTTCTGTTGTGTCCTAAAGACAGTTGTTCATGTCGCCTCTAAAAGAAGCAGATGGTGGTTTGAGCAGCCAGCAATAGCTTTGATTGACATTGATGTGACGGCCAAACAATTGCAGTTGCAGCTCATTAACGGACAAGCCCAAATATTCACAGAGCCAATCAGAAATCAGCTTGTATTCATAACTTTTATCCCTTACATTGAGGGAAAAATCCCACTTCTGTCCATTTTCATTAGACGATACCATGTTACATCATACCAAACTGGCAATCGTTCTTCCAGAGATAGTAATTATCTCCCAAGTCAGCAGACAAATTATATGAATAATTCAGCGTGCGACAATTTGTTTGATTTTCTGCTTCACCGACTAACTGCTTACTTTAACAGCACAGCAAATGTGTCAGATCCATTTGCCATTGATATCTAAATAAGTAACACAGAGCAGGAAAAATGCTAAAAGTATACACTTTTAAATAGCTTCAGGAACAAACACAGTTCAGCATTCCTCAGCTGACAAAAATCAGTTGGGTTTTGTCCGCTTCAAAAGAACAGTCATTCTGGGTTATATCATGAAGGAGTTTAAACCAGAAAAGCACGACTGATCAGTTATTCTACCAGAAATTCCATGTTCTCTTTCAAAATTACCTCTATTCATATTCTACTGATATTCTAGGAAAAAGAAGAATCCAGATAGAACTGGCAAAGAATGTTTGCACTGTAGGCTTTGTCAAGACTAACAGCATGATTGTAAAATGCCCATGCGAAGTTCAGTACATTTGATCCGGGAAAGAGCAAGGCTTTCTACCAATGGATCCATCTCCATGAACCCAAGGGAACAACCAGACAATTGGTTCCATTGTGGTTTAGGCCCATAGAGCATCACAATATCATTTCAATAGAAAATAAAACATACAGACAATATACACACCTGGCACACAGATAAAAGTCAGAGCGAAAACGTTGCTGCAGGAAAATGCTACCACTTGTATTCCTCAGTCACTATTATGGTCTGAAGATATTTGCTACAACTCCAGCAAATAGTGCCCTAAGTAGGCTTACCATCCGTCCCGGAACGCCCGGGACCATCCCTGGTTCCGGGCTCCGGTTCCGGGATTTCCGGGCCCGGTGGAAGCCTCCGCCACCACAGGTTGCAAAGTGCCAAAAGGCACTTTTTCCCTGTCGGTGGCCATCTTGGATCTCGCAAAATCTTGCGAGATCCAAGATGTCGGCACCCAAATCTCGTGAGGGCACAAGGTATTCTATATGCACATTCTATATGCAGCCCAGCTTTGACAGGGAACGGAGCAGCCAGACAAGCAACATTCAAGCGGTGCTCATGTGGTGCACTCACTAGATCAGGGGTTCTCAACCAGTGGTATTTTGGGGTACCTCTGGTGGTACCCGGACTGCCGGTATCCCCCTGAACCCCATTGGGACCCTTGAAACCCCATGAAAACACTCCCAAGAGACTCCTGATTTTGGCCGAGCCTCTTGGTAGTGCAGAAAGCAGTCTGTCTACCCACCTGAAGCCTCTTATTGGCCTCCGGCAGACACCCTCCTGCGTCCTTCTCCGTCGAAAACCTAGACAAAGGGTTTGGGCTGGTTGATGGCAAAGGTCAAGCCTTGAAGCACACAGCATGGCTTTGAGCAAGTCATTGCCCTTCAGTCTTTCACAGTACTGTGTTACAGCAGATATATGTAGCAAATACAGTATATGCAGCAAGGTCAGTTCCTGGGTACTATCGCACTCTGGTAGAATCAAGAAATGGAACCTAGGATTGAACTATGAGGGGAGGTGTAATAGTTAGAGCAGCAGTTCTCAAACCTTTTGGTCTCTGGAGCCGAAAAGGAGTCTCAGGGAGCCCCCCCCCAACGCATGAGCAGAGTCTCGGGCAGCCCCAGAGCACCAGTGCAAACTGGGCAGGGGGCAGGTGGCGGCCACTTATGGTGTGCTTGCGGAGCTCTTGTGCTCTTAGGAGCACAATGTGTGAAACACTGAGTTAGAGTTTTGGACTATGATTAGGGGCCAGGCACAGATTCCCAGGGAACTAACAGACCTTGATCACTCTCCTAATCTCTGCCTCATCTACCTCAAAGGGTGGTTGTTGTGAGGATAGAGGTGTGGGGGAGAGAATGGTATACATGGCCATGAGCAACATGGCGTGCAATAAATAAAGGTAGGAACAGGTTCGGTTCTCATAGGTTCCAATGAAATTCTATAGGGCAAAGTCAATGGAATTGCTCATCATAACGACTGGCATTTTGTAGTAAATAATAATGGAGAGCTATAGAGATGTACAGTATTTTTATCCAACTCTGGCTTCAGATTTCCTTGAAATCATCAGCACAAGCCACCTGCCTAATCTCTGTTTGAAAAGCCTAATCACTGGATAGCTTTGGTTTTAAGCAGCACTTCCATTCAATCCTCCATCATTTTATCTCACAAGCAGAGAAATATGTGTGACACCGTCCACTGCCAACGATGGCCTATTGAGGACTAGCATACCGCAAACCTGTATTTTGTGGTGTGCTATCAACAAGGAAATGAGATCATATGTTGGACTGAGTTCCCTTTCAGGCAACGATTAGACAAACCCTGTTCCAAGAAAAACTGCGCTTTATCTCTTTTTCCCCTTGGTGTTTTCTCTCACCTTCATGTCTGTTCACTCCTCTTCAATTGAGTCCTTGACTTGTGAATCACACTAAGCTTACCAAACAGCTGATGTTAGTCACATCTTTTATGAGTCAGCTGATAGCAAAGTGAGCCCGAACAACATATGTCATCTCTGTAGCCGATTGCCTCAGCTGTATGAATGCAACATCTCTGAAGTCAGATCTGGTTTTCCCTGGCAGGAGTTGTGTGAGAGTTTCAAGTACAGTACTGCTTTTAACAGGGTGAATATTGGCTCGCCAATGCAACAAAATCTTGTTCCTCATTTCATTATTTTAAAAGCTAGTGGTCTCCAACTTGTTCAGGTGTAGAAACCACTTCAACCCTCAACTGTAGACTTACCAGATCTCCAACCGGGACAGAGTGCTAGACCTTTAGGAGAAGGAATGTGGGCAGGTGTAGCTTGTTAAACCTTAGAGCACAATCCTAGGCATGTCTACTGAACACAATGGGGCAATGCCTAGGATTGTGCTCTAGGACTTAACAAGCTACACCTGCCCACATTCCTTCTCCTAAAGGTCTAGCACTCTGTCCCGGTTGGAGATCTGGTAAGCCTACTCAACTGCCACCTGCATTCAAGAGGCCAGCAGACAAGCGGGTGAACCACAGTTCCTCCTCTTTTTCCCATGCAGTGGCCGCCAGTCATCATTTTCCAAGACTGAAGACTTGGTCGTTTTGCTAAGAAAAGGTTCAAAAGAGTCAATCTGCAAGCCACTGCAACAGTTTGCTTAGTAATCCTGGATATTTCTTGAAAAACCAGATGCCAAAATGAAGCAGCAACATTGCATGTCTAGCACATGCTACTGTATATACTGATTGTATATACACTACTACTCTCTCCAGCACTCAGACAAAGTTTTTTTGTATTTGGTGAATTCTATTTGTTGTGAAGTGCTATTGATGTAGTAAATACAACCTGTTTTACCCAGCACTGACCCATATTTGTTTCCAGCTCTTTGATGGTGTCAGTAAGCCATTGTATGTTTCCCAGGAAACATGAAGACCTTATGCCGTTTTGCAGAAAAGTTTTATCATTATTAAATTTTACTTATTTTTATTTATATTTTATTTGCATTTATTATTAGGCATATAGTAGAATTAGCCTTGCTGAAGGTGACTCGGGGTGGGTTTTGCAAAGATACGTCCTACCTCACTTATCTTCTAGAGTTCTTTGAGGGCATCAACAGACATATGAACAGAGGTGATTCAGTTGACATGGGATACTTCAAAAAGCTTTTGACAATGTCCCTCACCAAAGGCTCTTGAATAAACTTAACAGGACAGGTGCTTTAATAGATTGGTACCTGGCAAAAGAACAGGAAGTAGAGGGTAGGAATAAAAGGTCTGTGTTTACAGTGGGGCAAGAAGTGGAGTTCATCCATGCCTTTCTCTCCTGCTTGTGGGCTTTTCAGAGGCAGCTGGTGTGGGCCCACTGTGGGAACCAGGATGTTCGACTAGATGGGCCTTTGGTCTGATTCCCTGAGTATAAGTGACTAGAGGCCCTATGGGCCTACTCGAATATATGCAAGCTCTGAAACTTGCGTACATTCTAACCCTCCGTGTAAGGCCGCACCAGGCCTGGAGAGGGCTTTGGATATTGGCGTATCTCGCCGCCGATATCCCCACCCTCTCCAGGTCTGCCACGGCCTATGGCCGCCCTCCCTCACCACCCGGTCCACCCTCTCCCCACCCCTGTCCCGGCCGGTGTAGAACGTACCTGCTCCGGTGGGTGCAGGGCTGGGTAGGAGCCGGGATAAGGGCCGCAGGCCGCTGCGCCGGCGGCCCTTACTTGACGGGTGGCATGGAAGTGCTTTACGGCACTTTCACAACACCCTGCACCGGGGGAGCGTGCGCTCCCCCGGCACATGCCTACACAGGATTGCGCCATTAGACCAGACCTCCGGAAGGGTCTAAAGGAGTCTGAAATTTGTCAGGAAGGCATAAATCCAGTTTGGACTCCATCACCATACTGTGCACTACCGCATTTGATTTAATGAAGCGGCAGGGATTGCTGTGAATATTTCAGCATCTTGATTCAATAAGGCCACAGAACACTATGAATCTGCCGAAGTTACTTTTTTTTTCTTGAAGTTTGGGTAGGCTTACCATCCGTCCCAGAACGCCCGGGACTGCCCCAGGTTTCAGGCTCCGGTCCAGGATCGGTCCCGGGCTTTCCAGGCCCAGTGGAAGCCTCTGCCGCTGCCGCTTTTAAAATGTAAAAATTCACCCTTTTTTCCTGTTTGCCATCTTGGATCTCGCGAAATCTCGTGAGATCCAAGATGGCGGTGCCCAAATCTTGTGAGGGCACATGAGGCAGTAGTATCTTATGCATATTAGGACGTCTAGCTCAGTGGGCAGGACGTCTGGCTCAGTTGGTAGAGCGTTCGTCTCACAAATGCCTGAAGATCTGAAGGACAGCAGTTCAAGATGGCCTGAAGTCTGTCGAAGAGCTGCTGGCACGCCGAGCTGATAAGCTGCAGAGCCCTGTGGGGGAGTGGAGCTGCAGCTGAAGCTGAAGCGTGCTGAGGCGAACGCCCCAGAAGAGAGAGAGAGAGAGAGAGAGAGAGAGAGAGAGAGAGAGAGAGAGAGAGAGAGAGAGAGAGAGAGCTGGACTGTGAAAGTAACATCTCGAATGAAGGGTTCTATGAAAGATTTAGAACGTTATTATATTGTAAAAACCCTCTTGGGGTTTAGAACAGCCTGCCCATGTACACCGCCTTGAATTAAAGTTGGAGGAGAAATTGAGGAGAAATCATACTGTATATTATTATTATTATTATTATTATTATTATTATTATTATTATTATTAAATTTACCTGGGAGTATGTCCCGCTGAACTCAGCAGGCCTTACTTCTGAGTAGACATGCACAGGATTGCACTGTCACTTTTCAAACATTAGCCTGGATTCTTAGTGAATGCTGTTGGTGCAATCTATCATTCTGTCTTCCAAGTAAATCTCCTGCAAGGTTGTAAGTGAACCATCTTGCCCGGAAGGTGGTGCCAGTCTCAGTACAAAGCAAAGAAGAGCAAACACAGCTGTCTGAACATCAGGAAAACTCCCACATGAAAGGATGTGCCGTGCTTAACATCAACAAAACTTTTATATTACTTTGTATCACTGCCAACTAATCATCTCTTCCTTTTCCTTTTGGCGTATTTCACAAATATGCATACGTCTACATTCCTGCAGGACATAAAACCAGTAGCATAAATATGGCAGTTCAGTTTTTAAAAAATCAGCAGCCTAAAATCCTCATGGATTTGGATAACCAGAGGAAATATCACACTATTATTCATCTCCTTCACCAGCACCAATCCATATAGGTCAAGAAAAAGTTCAAAGTTGGTACAGGACAGGAGGCACAGTACTGTCCACAGGTAATGTGCGATGAAACCAATGTTCTTCCATTATAAAGAATAAAAAGTTTATTGCTAGTAAAACTGATAAAATTTACCCTATAAATATTGATTTATTTTATTTTCTGTATTTATATACCTCCTTTCTCATCATCAGATTTCTCATCAGATTTATTCAAGGTGGTTTACACAGGCAGGCTATCCTAGACCCCAAGGGTCTTTACAATATTGTTCTATTCCTATATAGAACCTTCCATGCTCGAGATGTTTTCCCTTCCGAGCGCAGCCCTCCTTCTGACGTGTGCTTTGCACTTCCAAGCTTCACAGTTCACCGCAGTTCACCCACGGACGGTTCTCTCTCTAGCTGACTTCTCCGCATTCCACCCTCTCACGATGCCTTCTCAGTGTCTTTGCGAGGTTTGTCAGCAGCTTCCGTCTCCCATCCAAGCGGGAACCAAGGTTGACCCTGCTTAGCTTCTTCAGGCAGGGCACCGGCTCAAACCTGCAGGCCACGTGAAATTAAATATGAAATTAAAAACAAACAAACAAGATATCCTTGGTGAGATGTAGATTCTTTCCAATTTGAAAAAATGACTTAGTTAACAGCATTTTTCAAAAAACTGCCTGGAGCAGTAGCGGAGCTGTCTTTGTTTTTTAACCATTGTTGCCAATGAATAATGTTTCTTCAAGCTATCTATTTGGAAGTTGAAATGATTCAGAAATACAAGCATTCCATTGGGGTTTCGCCTTTTGTTAGGTTGGTGAATATTAATTGTGTAGTTCTAAAGTGAGGAGGAATCAAATGTCCAATTTTCTTCTTCCGTGTAGAGAGAAGTAGATGGGCAAATTATGCAAGCCATGTCATTGTGAAGAAGTTCATGGTGGAGGCAGAACAAGGAGGAGGAAGACTGCTGGGAGTTGTAGTTCTTCTGAGTAGGCTGTGCTCTTCCCCTCCCACATCCCCAGCTCCTCCCACTTTGCCCCTTGAAGTGGTGGCGTTCCTCTACGCCAGGGGTGGGGAACCGGCGGCCCGCGGGCCGGATCCGGCCCCAGGAGCGATCCGGTCCGGCCCGCGCGAGACCGGACCCGAATCAATCAGGTCCGGCCCGCGCGAACAGACCGGAGGCTCCGCCGGCCCCCCTGCGCGCTCACCTCGGCGCGACTCCTTTCAAATCCAGTTGCTTCTCCGTGCAGAAGCAGCCGGATTCGAAAGGAGTTGCGCCGAGGGGAGAGCGGCGGCGCGCTCACCTCGCGGGACTCCTTTGGAGCCCGGCTGTTTCTGCGCATGAGCAGAAACAGCCAGGTTCAAAAGGAGTCGTGTGGGGCCGGCGGCGGTGGCGGCTGCCTGAAAAAGGTAAGGAGAGGGGGGGAGGTAAAAGCAGGGGGGCGGTGGGTGGGTGTGCGCCCCCCCAGCGCGCGCGCGAAGGGGTAACTATTTCCGATGGAGGGGCACACGGCCCGCGGGACATTTTCCCCATGGGAAAATGGCCCTCCATCGGAAATAGGTTCCCCACCCCTGCTCTACGCATAATAGCAGGCACATCAGCAGCCATTGTGTACCATCAGTGCATTGGTCACACTACTACCCTGGTACATTCACTATCTATCCCTGTGTACCTCTAGTCTTGAGTGGAGACATTCCTCGTCCATGCATACAGTCCCACACCTGACATTTATGTGCCTTTCAGCCCTGCCCCCACTGTCTGCATATTTTGCTGAACAAGTCCGTCTGCAATCCCAGTAACCTGCATGATGAGCAGCGCAATTCGAACTAGGGCTGTGCTGCCCTTTAAAACAGCAGAACATTCTGGGGCTGCCGCCGCTGCTGGCTGCCTCCAGTAGTGATGGTGAGCTGGGGGAGGGACAGAGGAGTTTCTGGGCAGGGAGGGGCAGGCGGGAGGCAGAACCGGGGTGGGTGGACCCAGCAGCACCAGCGTGCACCAGTTTCTAACCCGGAACCCTCTCTCCTTCCCTCTCCCTGAGCTTGCACCAGCAAAATAGCTGGCACAGATCCGAGAAGACCCATTGGGGCAGTGCAGAATTGACCTGGGGTAAGGAAATGAAAGTTCCCTTACCTCGAGGAGGCCTCCAGACTCCCCCCCCCCACGCGCAGGATACAGTGCATGCTCCATTGGAGTGGCTGCATTGGCGGGGGGGGGTAGGATTGGGCTGACCGATTGCAAGGTTCATGGAAGGTCTATGCACATACAACTGCGCTCACGTGGAGTTGCTTTTCATGTGTTCTTAACTTACATACACTGGGGACAGGGGCATTGGGTGTGCCAATGCTGAAGCAGCAAGCATAGTCCTCTGGGTTATTTCTTTACCCAACATGTAATTCATCTGTGGAACTCCTTGCCACTGGATGTGGTGATGGCACCTAGCCTAGATGCCTTTAAAAGGGGTTTGGATAGATTCATGGAGGAAAAGATCATCACAGGTTACCAGCCATAAGCAACCTCCTGGCTTTAGAAGTAGGTTTTCTCTGTGCCAGGTGCAAGGGAGTGACAACAGGAAACAGGTTATCTGGTTGACTGTGTGCTCTCGGAGGCATCTGGTGGGGCCACTGGGAGATACAGGAAGCTGGACTAGATGGGCCTTTGGCCTGATCCAGCAAGGCTTTTCTTATGTTCTCTCTCCTCTCCATGGGTTGAAGACTGCTCTGTTCAAAGTCAGAACTAATCTCAGGGCCAAAAATGCTAGCCCGTTCTGGGCACTTGTCTAGAAGTTAAACTGCAAGAGCTTCTTATTCTACATGCTCAATAGTTTCAATCAAGGTTAAAACCTGATTTATATAAACACACACCTAAGGGTCATACAAACCCATACAAATCCATGTCTTATGATGTTCTTGCAATAGCTGTTACTATGAATATTATGTAAAAAAAAAAAAAAGCACAGAAACAGGCCAGTTAAAAAAAAAAAAAGCAATGGCTTATTGCAGTTTTTTCCCCCAATGAATAACTTCAACATGCACTGAAGGTAGCACAGCTTCACTGATTTCAGTACTGGGGCCAAACAAGCGTAACAGCAAGAAACATTTCAATTTAAACAGTATGTGGACTGGTTGTTGTTTTTTCCCCCAGTCCAATTACATTGCAATTAAAGCACCATAAAAAGAAACGTTCCCTGCTATGGGAATAGAAGTGACAAAGTAAGCAGAAAGGAAACAAAACTATGGTTCACATTACAGAAAGAAAGAAAAGGAAAGAATGTAGGTGAAAATCCTAACTACTAAACTACAGGCCAGTCTCCTTTGACTCTCTTCCATATTCCTGAGGTGTGTTTCTAGGGATGTCTCTTGCTTGTCAGGAAACGACCCAGGCAGCAAGATAAGAAGAAGAGTGAGAGATGAGCACTAAGTCGGAGTGCTTTAATTGCTACAATATAGTCAGCCATCTTTAGCCCCCCCCCCAGTGGTCTCTGTTTCCCCATAGCACTCAGAGGCACAAACCCGCAAATGTGCACAAACCCGCAAATATGCAGACAGTTTGGCATACACTTTACTGCACATATATTCTGGGGACAGTTTCATCTGGGACTTGGACCTAAAATAGTTTTAAGGTCAAACCATAGCGTGTGATTTGGAAGCTTGACTAAACTTTTGCTCCATTTACAGTGTCAGTCCTGCTCCCCCAAACGTCATTTCAGACAGACAGACAGACAGACAGACAGACAGACAGACTCAACTGGTTCCACAATGGGCAATCAAAAAAAAACAAAACTAAAAAAAAAAACAGGATGTGAGGAAAAAAAACTAGGGGGAAAGGGGAGAACAATTTTTCAAGATCATGGTTTGAAAGGAAAATATAACTCATGATAGACAAGTCTCGGCCTATTGGCATCACTCAAGTGCCATCGTTGGAAGAAGGCTGGCTGGGCACGGCTGGCTACGTGCAAGGCGAGACTGGGCACATCCCGCTCTCTAGGCTTGGACTTCGCTACCCATGGACTTTAAATCCACCATGATCTCAACCCAAATGGACCTGCATACTATGCCTGACTGCTCTGTACTTGTGATCTCCAATACCTTTCCAATGTATAGAACCAAGTTTCGGGTCCTTATATTTGCTATTGTGCTGGTTCTTTATTTGTAAACTTGAAACATGCTGTAATAAAAAGTTAATCTGTATTTATCAGTTTAATATCTGACATACTGTCCAATCGAGAGGTGTGAATGAAATTGAGCCTTGGAACAAGGAGAGCTGGGTTGCAGTATTGCAGTACTTGCAAAAAAAAGTATTGCATTACTTTTGGAAGTGTCCGGCTCTTTTCCAAAGTGCTCACAAAAGATTGCAAACAAATTAAAATACTGTACTTATATATACCACTTTGTTACAAAAGTTCAAATAGGTTAAGATGGCAAAATAAATGAAAAGCTTCTTTCTTTCCCCAATGCACACACAAACACACACAGATACACACACAGAACGAGTTTTGAGTATGAGTCAAACGATATACAAAACTTGGAAAACACACCCAGCCATAACCAGCATGAGCGGATGGGGAAATCCACATCTGTTTTGGGGAAAACCCCTGAAAAATGGCCGTCAATCAACCCTTACACAAGCTCAACGAGAACAAGAATACATCCTAAACCATTTGTCACACTCGTCAGGGACTATCTACTTCAAACTAGCAGGAAGCAAAACAACAGCCAAGCAAGTACAAACTGATTACTCTGTTCGAACTCATAAATCCCCTGGCTTTTTCAGAGTATACTGCAGATCTGGCTCAGATACGGACTGCCTTTTTTTTTCCCAAGTGAGAAAGCCCGGGTTTATTCATTACACTAATCATCTTCATTTACATTAAAGTGGTCTGATATTTAAGAGGTCATCGACTTCTTAAATTAAAAGGACAAAGTCTGTGACATGATGTACATAATGTTGAACATAATAAAACCATTGCTTGTACTGTTCATTGCCTTTTCCACTAAGCAGCTCAATCTTTTCAGCTCAGTGAAAACCCTCCAACATTTCACAGAAGAGAACAGGAACATGTTTGCAACACCTCCGTCTCATACCAAGGATTACTGCCTGAGCCATACAGTGCTGAAGGCTGTCTGGTATATCTGCTGTATGCTGTCTTTATTTAGTCTGCAATACCTGTCCTGCGCTGGGTGGTTAAAGATCTGTTAGCAAAACAGAATGAGTCTACAATCTGTTATCAAGAGTCCAATGAGCCACAAAATGGCAGACTGCATTGCATGGCACCTTAATGTTCATGCACATTGGTTACACGCTTGTGCATTCAGCCTCCCGTAAGAAACTTCAAGAACTCCTTGGAGATGTAGTTGAACCTGGCGATTGTAGCAGCAGGGACAGACGCCTAGAAAACACGAATGGCCCCTGGTAAGTAGGGTCAGCATTGACACGGCCCGGGAACACCTCAGGAGAAGGGGACATTCGTTCCCTTCCCAGGGTGTAGGGCTGCCCGGCCCCAATGAGTCTCCTCGAATGTTGTCGAATGTTGCCTATGTACATCCAGGGCGGCGGTGTAAGGACAGCCTAGGCCAGGAATGGGAACAGGACATCTCTGCCCCCTCCAGGCCCAGGCCGGCCAATGGCCGCCCTCCTTCGCCGCCTGGCCCTTCCCCCCTTTCCTGCACCAACCAAGTCCCTGCAGGACTTACCTGCACCGGCGGCTGCAGCAGTGGCGTTCCTGCGGTAGGGGCTTGACAGTAAGTCGCGCCCCGACCTACTACCGCGTTCACGAACTGGAGCGAGGAGGCCCCGCCCCCTCGTCGTCGGAGCCATTCTGCGCAGCGAAGCCCAACAGGCAGGAACGCCACTGGGCTGCAGGGTCCTGGGGAGAGGCGGAGTAAGGGCTGCCGGCCTCCACGCCGAACTACACAGCACGTTTACGACAGGTTTTTTACGCAGGATTGGGCTGTATATAACACAAGCGAATGCTTGCAAAACCTAAATAAACAGAAATAAAGGAAAAACAAACATAAGAACATTGACAAATGCTGTGGAAGTTTGGATGAAAATCGGACGAAAGAGGAAAGCATGTGGATGAAATTCGAAAAGTGGTTATAATGGAAAACGGCTGAAAGAGCAAAGCGATGAGAGGTATTATATATTATCTTGATGTTATCTTTACAATGACCCCATAGGTTAAGAATTATCCCCCCTCCATTGCAGGTAGGGGGCAGTTTACCTCAGGCCAGCTAGTGAAAATGCATGGAAGAGGCAAGGCCCAACCTGTGGAAGGCTTAATTCACAGTTTAGTAGCTTAACTGCTAGGTTTTTCCAGCTCTCTGGCAAAACTGGGAAAATGGGATACTCATATTCTACTCTAGCCCACTGCCAGGCTAATAAGCTGAAACAAAGAACAGTACAGTAACATACTCTTTGCCAGAGAGCAGAAGTACGTTACTACTGGAGTTGGCGTGAGAGTAAACCAGTGCTGTTTGAGAAGGTCATGGTGAATCCCCCCTCACTCACCATCAGTTTTAGAAATCAAATGTTACAGCCCATCTGGAGATCCATAATGAAACCCACTTGCTAACATTGCCATTCTTCTCTGTCCGTGGGTGAAATCCTACACAGGCGTGACGCCTGCTCAGAGCTGACTGACATCCACTCAAATTGAGTGGAGGGAGGATTAAAACAGACAAAAGAAAATATTTCTTTACCCAGCGTGTAATTGGTTTGTGGAACTCCTTGCCACAGGACATCGTGATGGCACCTGGCCTGGATGCCTTTAAAAGGGGATTGGACAGATTCATGGAGGAAAAGACCATCACAGGTTACAAGCCATAAGCAACCTCCTGGCTTTGGAAGTAGGTTTTCTCTGTGCCAGGTGCAGGGGAGTGGCAGCAGGAAACCGGTTATCTTGTTGTCTTGTGCTCCCTGAGGCATCTGGTGGGGCCACTGTGTGATACAGGAAGCTGGACTAGAGGGGCTTTTGGCCTGATCCAGCAGGGCTTTTATTATGTTCTTATGTTCTTATGACTGTAGGAACCAGACCTGAAACCATCAGCATTTTTAAAAACATCTGAAATCTGGAGTTCTGAGAAACACATTAGTCATCATGCCTCAACTCTGGTTTATCCACAAATAGCTGCAGCTTCGTGAGAGTCCTTTCTAAACGTTAACAGCAATCCACGATTGCTTCACCATAACCAAATTTGTCAAACATTTTCTGATGAGAACTCACCTACCACATCAAGGAGTCACTCTCCTCTATTTCAAAAATGGAAAGGACATCTTCTTAGAGGGGCTGGGCGGGTCACCCACATGTGCTGCTTGGGAAATAGTATACACACACCAACAGTTAAATGCGTGGGAAGGATTTCCCGAAACTGACGAAACTGACGATAACATTATTTATACAAGTACGGGAAGCAAAAGATTATAATGAATGACGAAAGGCAGGAACTGAGGGAACTAATTGCATCGGAAGGGATAATGGTAGTTGTTTTTTTCTTTTAAAAAACAAAATATAATCATTCATTTGTGTGCCATCTGGGTAATAGTACTGGGCTTCTGTTATGTCTGTTTTTCAGTCATATAGACTGTTCACATTTAAAATCAAATCCTGAAAGTCTTCCCAAATTGGCAAACAGTATCCTGCAGAAAAGACTCCAGTTTTGGAGCCGTCCCAAACCTCAGATACTGACAAAATTCAAGTCTTCCTGGCATTTCATTAGTTAACAGAGAACACTTATGAAACCAGATTGCAACGGAGAGGCTGATTTTAATCAAAGTCGAAGTAATGGAGTCTGCTTCAAAACACATCTATTTATTTAATCTTTACATGAGCCATTGTTTACTCTGTATTGAACTTTTGTTGGCCAGACCCCCAGCTGTTTGAAAATATTCATTCCCTCTGGCAGCGTAAACTGCAAACAAAAATACACAGCCTTCTCTTGTTTTCCTTCAGGCATGCGCGTCACTGTAGCGTGGTGCGCGGGGCGGGCCGCCCGAGGGTGACGCGCGCAAAGGGTGACGCGCGCGCACCCGCGCGCGTCGCCCCCGTCCGCGCAGAGGCTTCGAGACCGGAAGAAGGCCTCAGAGCATCTGCCCCGTCCGGCGGTCCGGGGCCTTCTGAGAAGGCCCGCTGCATCGACGCGTTATTTATTAGCTTTTTTGCGCATGCGCAGACCGTATCTGAAGGCAAAAGGGCAGCCCTTGCCTTCAGAAATGGTCTGCGCATGCGCGAAAAAGCTAATAAATGACGCGTCGACGCATTGGGCCTTCTCAGAAGGCCCCGGACCGCTGGATGGGGCGGTTGCTCTTAGAGCCAGGGGTAAGCGTCACCCTAGGGCAGGGGTGACACGCGCACCCCCACTCCAGGGTGACACGCCCCCTAGCGACGATGCTGCCTTCCGGTACATTTTTGCTGGCTTCCTTGCTGAAAAGTGCAGTGGCATTTCAAGAGTTCTAGACTACTTCACTCAGTGTTGCTCTGGCTATTGGTTTGCAAGTGTCTTTCTCACAGTTACTCAAACAAACCTGGCCTGTAATGATTTGGAAAACCAACCTGCTGTTTGCCTAGGCACCATCCAAGAACCACACAAGATAAGTCAGCTTGTGGGTATGAATTGGGCTACTTTATTGATTACATTCGTTCAAATAAATTCTGCAGCAGTTCCTGGCTAATAAAGGTCCTTAACTTTTGGGGCGGGTCCCTACCCTAGGAGAGACAGACACAACTGTCACTTTCCCCTGTTGGGCGTTTTAGCTCCAACTAGAGGTCGCCTCTCGCTGACCCCTGGTTTTCCCCACCAACCCGTGGAAAGGGGGTCAAGGCAGCCAAATTGCTCTGCCCATCCCAAGGGTGACAACCTTTAAGATGATCTTTTCAATTTAAGCCCTGGGGTCAACAGCCTGCATCCGACAGACAGACAGACAGACAGACAGAGGGATCAGTTCTGGCTCCCTCTCTGACTCTTGTTTACTCTAGGGCAGGGGTTCTCAACCAGTGGTACTAGTACCACCAGTAGTACTTCGGTCGACTGCTGGTGGTACTCGGACTGCCAGACCACCCGAACCCGGCTTTGATGCGATTCTTGCATTTTCACTTCTGAGAGGCTCCTGCCTTTGGTCGAGCCTCTCGGGAATGCTGAGAAGGACCCTGCCCTCCCTCCCACCCACCCACCCAGAGCCTCCTACCTGAGTTTTCTGGCCTCCAAAACCCTGAAAACCCGGAAGTAACTGGCGATGATGTCATCACCAATTACTTCCGGTGGTACGCAGCAAGAGAGTGGCGCGAGAGGTGGTACTTGTCTGGGAAAGGGTTGAGAACCCCTGCTCTAGGGTATATACACAGGATCCCTAATCCAATTCCCAGTTCCTCATGCTATATTTTTATGGCATGGCAAAATCTCTCTTCTTAAAACTCAAGCACAAATTCTATGCCATGTGTGTGTGGAGTGTGCAAGTTTGGGGAAGTTCCCTATTCTCTTAACAGGTTTTGATGAACTGGGAAATCTAAATATAAATCAACATTAAAAATAAACTAACTCAACTTTTTCAGAAGCTCATGGTAAAACCTCTTCAAGTTGAAAGAAACATTGTTAATTAAAGCAGGAAGCAAGAGAGAGCCAAGAATAGAAGCTCTTTAGCTAAAGAGACAACAGGAGTCAGGTGGTCCAGTGATATGTGCTAAAATGTCCTTTTTAAAAGGATCTTATGTGAACAAGAGACGGCTCATAAGGCCAACAAACTCAAGGTGACACTGGGGGGTTTCCAAGACATTGGCATACAGTTTATCTCAAAAGGACTGAACTGGACCACTAGCAATGTCATTCAGTGTACAGTCGATTAATCTCCGTGCATCCAAATCTAGGAGCTGTCCGTCTCTGTAGGGAAGTGGCAGCACATCCTATGGGCCGGTGACGACAGCAGCAAGTTGCCTTGTGCTGCTGTAAATGCGGCAGCACGGGCGCAAATGGCAAGCCACTACAGGGCAATTCAGAGCCAGAACTGGTTGGCAGCTCTGTATGCCCGCCACCGAGCCCCTGCCACCCCAGGTAAGTTGGCGGAGGGGGTGGTTCATGGTTGGGGGAAGGAAAGTGGAAGATCAGTAGCAAGGGCAGTCCACCCTGGGTGTCAAATCTGCCCAGGGTGTCAAAAGACCAGGCCTTCCTGTTCAAGGCAGAGGCCAGGTCTACCCTTCACTTTGAGCGGCCTCCCTGGGTGTGTCAAATGCCCTAGGTACGCCACTGGCAGAGATGACGGGCGCGCGCCCGGCGCGCAGGGGCAGGGCCTGCGCTCTCGCGTGACGTCGATGCACCCCCCCACCCGTTTACCACGCATTTCGGAGCCTAACAGGCTCCAGGGAGGGAGGGAGGGCTGATCCAGCGCTTCGTCACTTCCTCCGATCGCGTCCACGCGCTCCACCGATGTTCTGCCACTGGTTTGGATAAGTGGATTAGATATCCAGTCAGACTGTACTATCAGGACTTGGATGTAAAGTGAAGCAATCGTGTGGCTACCTCGTTGTACTCAAATATTTCTGCCAACGTTTTCTCAATGCAAATCTCGGCCTGCTGTCAGGCAATGTTTCCAGACCACTCTTGCCAACAACCAATGATATGAGCAGAGGAATTCACACTGTGATAATCTCATATTACACAATGCTTACGCTCGATGTGACCAGGAAAAGGGAAAAAAAGAGAGATAGAGTAGCAGCAGCAGGTCCATGTTTCTTGTTACATCTAGAACTGATGCTAACTTGGGACAGTTACAACTTGCATGATTCAAATAAACCTACATGGTCCATTGAATGACACATTAAAAGGACTTTGTCCCTTTTCTGTCAACGGCCCCTTGCTTGATACTTTTACACCAATAAAGGGCCAGGGGGTGGGTTGTAACATTATCAAATAATGTTATTAGTAATGTTATTAGTTATTAGTAAGGTTTTGTAATGTAATGTTAATAATTAGTAATGTTATTAGACCTGGAAATACATCCCATTGAGTACAATGGGACTTACTTCTGAGTAGATACGCAAAGGAGCGCATTGTGCACGCGGTGGTGCATGGCTCTCTAACACAACTATCTGTGGATTAAACATGGAGTACATAGTCCATGCCAATCATCTCTTCAAGAATTAGTTGTGTGTGTGTGTGTGTGTGTGTGTGTGTGTGTGTGTGTGTGTGTGTGTGTGTGTGTGTGTGTGTGTGTGTTGGGAGATGTGTCGGAAAAGACGATAAATGCAAACGGATAGCTCTTTCTTCTTCCTCTAACCCCTCAAGCCATTGTAAAGGAGCTGAATAGTCTACAGCTGTAGTGTGGCCGGGTGTGGTTTGTTTTAAACTCCCTGACATTGCAGTAATCAGCGGGAGCATCAGAAGGGAAGCAATTAGACTTAGACTAGGTTAACGGTCATATATAGTACTCAAAAGGATTTTTTTTTCTTTTTAATACCTTTGCAGGGCTGCTGCTGTTGATAATTGCTTCCCATCTCACACCTGTACAAAACCCAGTGGTTTGCTTTGGCTGTTGGGCAAGAATGTAATTGCAGCTCCTTCAATCAAAGGAGAATATTGATTTGAGCATAAATCAGAAATCCTACCCATCGTACAGTTTTATTTACTGGAACTATAAAGAGCACGGTAAAAAAAAATTAATGGGACCCAAATCCTATATTGAAGAACACTCTGTCAGCTTGTCCTGACAAAGCCTTTTTCCTTTGAGCAAAACATAATCAAAAGAAAATGCGCGTGCACACACACACGCGCTCGCGCACGCACACATCTCTGACAGAGGGCACGGCACGCTCAGCACTGCTTGCCTCCTAGCAGGGTCCTTAACTGCCTTTCCTTCCACCTGCCTATCCTTCTCTTGGCACCTTTCAGCTGTCCAACACATCTGCTTGTCTTATTGAACATGCTCCTGCATTATTAATAATGCTTCTCCAGTACCCATACAATGCGTGTACTACTCAAAGTACCAGGAGCAGCCCGCACATGAGGCTAACCAAAGCAGTCGCCTCAGGCAGCAAGTTGGGGGGGGCACCATCCACCCCCTCGTCCACTGCTGCTACTCCTACTCCCTGGACTGGAAAAGGAAAAGGGGTTGGCGTGGAAGAAGCATGGAGAAGAGTGATGGGCAGTATCTCCAGAGATTGCAAGGAGCAGAGACTGGCGCATCACCAGGTCAGGGAGGGGCAGTGTTTAGCCCAGCACCTCAAGCAGCAGGAGGTCTTGGGTCCCCCCCCCCCCCTGCATGGTACTCACAGTCTTCATGACCTACCCTTTCCAGTTTGGATTAGGAGTCAGGGAATCGTGCAGTTTTTTTATGTATCTCCTGCAAATTCTGGGGGCATTTCACAGGTGAGATGGGCAGCCCAATCCTAACTCCCCACGTGGCAATGCAACGGTGCCAACGTGGCTTCCGTGTATCCCACAGGGGAGTTTGGGCACGTTGAGGCCTCCTCGGGGTAAGGGGACATTTGTTCCGTTGCCCCGGGCTAAGCCCCAGCAGCCGCCATAAGTCAAGTCGGACCTGCACCAGCAAGTCCACGTTGACTTGTGAAGGTGGATCAGGCCCAGGAAGGCGGACAACTGCTGCCACCGAACCAGCCCCCTGCTGTCAATGGACAACTGCTGCCACTGAACCAGCCCCCTGCTGTCAACGGACACTGCTGCCAACTGCTGTCAACGGACACTGCTGCCACCGAACCAGCCCCCTCCCGGTCCCGATCTGCCCTCCTCCCCACCCCATCTCCTCCCCATTCTGCCCACTCCCCCATTCCACCTCCACCCCGCCTCCCTCCCAACCCCTGTACTGCTCTACCAGCTCCAGTGGGCGTCCAGTGTCCATCTTCGCACAGACCAGGCAGCTCACCACTTGCAGCGGCAGCAGCCAGGCCATGCGCACTGGCACTGGCACATTTGCAACAGCCGTAAAATGTGCGTTTCGCCAGTGTAAACAGCCAATAGGATTGGGCCATTAAGAGGGTTTGTGGTTAAATCATGATGCAAAAAATAAACTCGACAGTGTTTAGACTGTCCATTCTATTCCTCTCCCACATTGTGCAATGCACTTCAGCAACATGCACATGTGGCACAAACAGCACAAGAGAGACACAGCTGCCATCTTTGTGTCAGTGTGAACATTAAGAACATAAGAAGAGCCCGGCTGCTGGATCAGGCCAAAAGCCCATCTAGTCCAGCTTCCTGTATCTCACAGTGGCCCCACCAGATGCCTCAGGGAGCACACAGCCAACAAGATAACCTGTTTCCTGTCGCCACTCCCTTGCAGCTGGCACAGAGAAAACCCACTTCTAAAACCAGGAGGTTGCTTATGGCTTGTAACCTGTGATGGTCTTTTCCTCCATGAATCTGTCCAAACCCCTTTTAAAGGCATCTAGGCCAGATGCCATCACCACATCCTGTTGCAAGGAGTTCCACAGATGAATTACACGCTGGGTAAAGATTTACACGCTGTATTCAACGCTGAACATTGTATTTGGTTGTGTTTCGAAATTATATGCTAGTGAAATTATATGCCAGTGTCTTGTTTTTTGCAACGTCCCCCTCTCCAAATGCTAACTCTCCTTTCTCAGAATAATCATTGTATATTGTTCCCGCTCCCTTTGCATTTTCATGGTCCTGCCCCCTTCTATGCATTCCGTATTCCAAGCAGCAGTGATCTTGAGTTAAGGCAGCCTGCTTGATGGAGATGATTTATGTCCAAATTACTGCACGTCAGTGAAAT
Organism: Plestiodon gilberti rubricaudatus; assembly: GCA_026170595.1. Taxonomy (NCBI): domain Eukaryota; kingdom Metazoa; phylum Chordata; class Lepidosauria; order Squamata; family Scincidae; genus Plestiodon; species Plestiodon gilberti. The sequence goes on along the minus strand of JANXHW010000005.1, from coordinate 163,678,276 downwards.
ATCACGATTAAGAGGATCATTAGAGAGCAGTACGTTGGTCAGGTTACCAAACACGACATCCAGTGAGCTCAGTCGCCATTAATCTGAAAGTAATTAACTTTGGTGATCTAGCACTGCCTTTGAGCTATGAACCCCTCAGCATGGGGCCCTCGACGTAGAGGAATAGGAATTTCCCCTACATTTAAGGACTGAACAATTGGGTAATGATTCAGGCAGTATGGCAGCAACATTCTCTCTCCACATCCTCTTGTGTTCAGGGAAAACTGAGGATGCATCCAAGACTAGATTGCAGGACCTGCCATGCTAGCTGCTGCTGCTGCTAATGCTAATGCTTCTTTTTCTTCTTCTTCTTCTTATTCTTCTTCTTCTTTCCTCAGGGATCTTTGAACTATTACTTGACTTGACGCAGGATCACCACATTACCTAAGTACCACCAGTGATGGGTAAGCAATACCAGTAGGAATAGTTCTTGCAGGAGTTCCAACAATAAATCTATAATAATTACATCCCATTAGCATAATGATGAGTTCAGACCCACCAGTTTTATGTAGAGCTAGCCGGAGCAAGTACTTTGGTCCTTCTTTGCGAAATGTTGTTGAAAAGTGGATTATTATTATTATTATTATTATTATTATTATTATCTTCAGGAAAACACATAATTATGCAGAGTGTCCACAGAAGTTCTCCATGCTGTCTTACGCGACGGAAGAGAATATGCAATCATCACTACTGAGCGTGGGAGCAAAGAAGACAGCAGCAATATTTACATTGCCACTGAAAGGATAGTGAAGTTTTTTGCTGCTGAAGGTAAGACAGGAATCACAGTTGTTTGGACAGGCAAGTACTGAATGTGAATGCATCGGCGTTCATCGGAGCTCCGACTGTAGTGCGGTTATCTCCGTGCACGTCTGCGAGAAGCAGGGGTCTATCTCGTTCTCTGTGCTGGGCTCCTTCCAAGTTCTTCGTGGAGAATGTGGCAGCTGTTTCTTTATCACATGGCACAAGAGAGCATTGAACACGCTCCTGGCTGCCTGTGGGAACGTTTGCAGGAACAGTGATATCCTGACAAAGACAAGGTACAGAAGGATCACACTTTCTGGGTCAGAGTAATTTTGGGATGCAGAATCTGAAGGGTGGAATGAGGGTGGAATGTTCCACCACGAACAAGTGTGTGACCCATGAAATATGACAAAAAGTATTGTGTGGTTCCTACTCAGAGAGATGTGGGTTCCCAGAACATGGTTCTGAGGATGTCCCAGAGTTTTCACAACTTGGATGAACATCAATATGATTCTAAGGCAGAGGTTCCCAACCTTTGTCGCCAGGTGTACCACCTGTCATGGTCAGATTTTCTGAAGTACCACCTACAGCAATTAATTAATTAGTTTTTGCACTTAGTTTTTGCACATTAATCCAATTAATTAATGGATTTGTAAAGATGTATTTGCACCGTGAAAATGTGTGTGTGTGTGTGTGTGCGCACGCGCGCACGTGCATGCATGTGCAAAAACTAAGTGGGGCTACAGTCCTATCCACACTTACCTGGGAGTAAGTCCCATTGACTACAATGGGACTTCTGAGTAGACATGCAAAGGACTGGGCTCTAAGTTACGGGAAGTAACTAAGTAGAGAGACAGAAGGGGGGATAGGAGGAGAGACCAGAGAATCTGCATAGTACAGTACTGTGTGAGACTGATGGATGCACATTTTTTCTCCCGAGTCCTAAGTCCGAGTCCATTTTTCTCCTAAGGCAAAGCAGATGGTGTTTACTGACCATGTGTAAAGGGGGGGGGGGAATCAGGATCACACCTTCTCATGCACACTGCAGTGCTCCCCCCCCCAACAGGCACTCGGTGTAGCTTCTGAAAGAGCCTACACATATGCAAACTGTGCACCTTAGTACCTGCAATCAGGGACCCTGAAAAGGACAGGATCCTGATCATCATACACGCACTCATTCAGAAGTGATGCTGTGTGTAGGGAAGCAGGGCCAGCCCAAGACCACCTGGCACCTGAGGTGGCATGTCAAATGCTGCTCCCCTTACCTGGTAACGTGCCAACCTCTGCTCCCCTGGCACTCTAGCCCCGCGGCTGTCCTCTCCTCCACGCCTCCGTTTTGTCCCCTTCTTCCTTTCCCAATTCAGGGGGTGGGAGAAGGAAGATCAGTGGAGGCGCGCAGCAGATGGACAGAAGCGAGGGCCCCACCACCCTGCTGCGGCCACTTCAGCTGGCCTCATGGATGGGCCGGCCCTTGGGGCAGTATAGCAGGCACAATCCCACTCTCCTCCATGCCCATTTGGTCAACCCCAACAACATCATGTCTGCACATTCCTTCTCTAACCCAATAAATAACAACACATGTCACAGATGCTGGTGAGCCAAGAAGACATTTCAGGAGAACTTCTCAGTATTCGGAAAAACAATCCTCCTCTCCTCCTCAAAAACCACACACGGCAATGGGCCTGTAGACATTCTTTCCTCTCTTAAAAGCATGTTAGGACTTACCACTAAAATGTCCTGATCTAGCTATAGAAAGATCACAAGCATTCAAATTGAACTCTACACTATAGTTTTAGCAGATTTCTGTCTTCCATTGAGTATCTGTCCAATTTCTGTCACTAAACAGAGCACAGTGGAAGAACTTTTTGTTAAGTCAACAAATCATTTTATACTTGCTGACTTGGCAGTACTTCTTTACCTCCTGCGAAATGTATCTGAGCTGCTACAGAATGTAAGGCTTTTCCTTCATCAGCTGAAGGGGATGATTATTGACTCTATTAAGATGGTCTGTTACACTCTGAAGGCGTATGTTTGACTTGAATGTTACACGTGCTTCTGCAGAGGCTCCTAAGATATTGGAGCAAACACATACTAACAGCCTGCTTACGCAGGTGATAAAAACAGGATTAAAAATGGGGAAATATCTTTTGCACAGGAACACAGAGGCTCTTTAGATAGGCTTACCAGATCTCCAACCGGGACAGAGTGCTAGACCTTTAGGAGAAGGAATGTGGGCAGGTGTAGCTTGTTAAACCTTACAGCACAATCTTAGGCATGTCTACTCAGAAGTAAGCCCCATTGAACACAATGCTTCTGAGTAGACATGCCTAGCATTGTGCTCTAAGGGTTTAACAAGCTACACCTGCCCACATTCCTTCTCCTAAAGGTCTAGCACTCTGTCCCGGTTGGAGATCTGGTAAGCCTATCAGTGGCGTCGCGACGACGCACGACACCCCTGAGCGGGGGCGCGCATCGCCCTTAAGGGGGAGGCTCCGCCCCCACGCGTGACGTCACGCGCAGGAGCGGAGCGCCCTCCCCACTCCGTTTTCGGCTCATTTTGGAGCCAAACGGAAACAAGGGAGGGCGGGTGGGCCCACCTCAGCGCGAAATTGTAAGTAAGGGGCGTCGCGCGTCACCCCTGTACGCGCGACGCCCCCCGGCGGCCCGTCCCCCCCCCGCTTCCCCCCGTCGACGCCAGTGAAGCCTATCTTTAGAGATAAATGCCCCTTGCTGGAATGCACAGTCATGCTGCAAGGAACATTGAATGACTAAGGTTTGCAATGGTTCCCTCTGCTAAAAAGAAATCTCACACACACACACACACACACACACACACACACACACACACACACACACACCCTATTCAATCTGCTAGTTCAATTTGCTTCTCTCCAATTGTTCTTTTCTTGGAGTCGCTGCTTTCTGAGTCAGGTGATTTGTGTGATCCGTACTGTACTATGGGTCAGGTGCCACTTCGGCTGCAGCTTTCATTTAGTCACAGTATCCTCAAGGTCAGTGGCGTTCCTACACACACACACCCCGTGGGGGGGTGCCAATGCGACACCCCCCCCAAGTGACACCACATGCCCCGCCCCCTGGGGGGGCGTAATGTCATTTTTGTGCACCACCGACGCAAAACACACACCCCTCCGCCACTTTACGAGGCATTTTGGAGCCAAATGGCTCCAGGCGGGCGGGCGGGTGGATCTCGTGACCCAGCGGAGCAAAAAGAAGACAGGAGCAGCTGCAGAGGGGGCGACCCAACGGTGATTCCAGGAGGCGAGTACCCCCCGCTGCGTGGCACCTGCCACCCTGGGGCCCACTGCCCCCCCCTAACGACGCCTCTGCTCAAGGTGGGCTGGCATGTTGGCAGCTGCAGTAGTATCACTCTTGGGTTATCTTGCACCATAACTTTCCATCCTGATTTCATGCCAGCTTCTGCTGGGACAAGGCTGGATGGTCAATCAGTCATATCTAATGCAAGGCACAGAATCCTCATTCCAAAATCTGAGCAACAGCTAAGTAGGAAGACCTGAGGTTAAATGGAGACAGGCAGCAGTCAGGTTGCTGGGCTTGTGACCATGACTCCGGAGACCACGGGAAAGAGGAATGTTTAAGACTGGACTCAGCACGTATAACACAAGAACTGCAGCTTTTCCGTGCTTAAATAGACTCATATTCATGTGCAACATACCAGGGGGGTCAAGACATATCATGACCTTCAGAATGAAGGGTGTAGGCGTTAGATTAAAAGGAACACATGGTTCAAATATATGATGAAAATCCAAAAATGCACAAGACCGTAAGTTGATTCATACAACCTTCCCAGCCAAGCAGGATGTGGGATATGGTGCCACTATTGCAGTTTCAGTGATGTGTTGCCGAATTGCTTCACACAAATGCAGATGGCCACCAAGTCTCTGATAAACAGAGCACATTTCTGCACTCAGCTGGCCTCGCTGAGTTTCTGTTCCAAAAACTGGGCCAATTGGGAAAGCGCTCTGGCTTGGCCTCCTTTTACCAGGGACAGACCACTGAAATGGCTGTGAAACAAAGGATTGGGGGGAGACGACTGTCTAAAACAGAGCAAAGAAGCATAAGTCCTATTTCAAATACACCACTGAAACATTTTCCAGATGGTTATATGTTCAACTGGATAAAATATTTTTTGTTCTTAATTTAAGCTGGTGCTTATTTAATTCATTGTGTGTCTAATTTATCTAAAAGGTTTATATCATGCTCTTCATAACATTTCATAGCAGGATTTATCATTTAGGGACAGGTGTGGTTCATGTTGTACATTTTACATGTATAGTATTTTAGTTGAATGGTCACTGTATTTTAGCTATTTTATATTTTTACATCCCTTTGGCCCACCCTGTCTTAAGACATGGAGCAAGTGGGGAATCTACATACATGTGGAAGCTGTCAAATTGTGAAGATTAGGGCAGTGGGGCCATATTGGGCTGCATAGATTTCTATTATTTTCAGGTAAGTTCAGGCTTGCACTAATCTCTTAACTAATCTTCTGAGTCTCTCTGGTCCCAGGGCCGGCCCATCTATGAGACCAACTGAAGCTGTTGCATCAGGCAATAGACTGGTGGGGGCGCTCTTCTCTGTCCATGGCCGGCCATTTTTCGTGAGCCACACGCATGCAAACAAGCAGCCTGGAAGCACTTCTGAACGAAGGGCTTCCAGGCCAAGTTGTGCGCGAGGCTCGCGAGGAGACAAGGAGACCTGGCCGGCTGGTACCTGGCCAAGCTCAGAAGAGTCCTAGTGGCCACGCAACGCCCACGCAACGCCATTTTTATTTTTTTGCAGGCAGACATTTGTCTCGGTTTGGCGGCCGGGACACTGTTGGGATGGATCCCCCAAAACTGGGGCAGTCCTGGCCAAACCGGGATGAATGGTAAGCCTAATGATGGGGAAAGCTGACTAACAGCCCATTCCAACCCAACTCCTCTCCAAGTCAGGCATAAGTGTGGCCTAAGTGCAGCCTAAGTTAGGCAGAAGTTATGCCTGAGGTAGGTCAGAGGTATGCCTGAGTTAGGCAGGCTGCAGTTTCTGTGGCCCAGCACCACCCCAGGATCCAGGCAACACTTACCTCCCAGGCAGGCAGGCTCTTCTCCAGGCTCCGTGTCTGGCTCAGGCATGTGCAGGCCTCTGTCTGCATGTGTCAGCGTCCATCCATGGCAGCTGCCACAGGGTCTGTTGCAGCCCGGTCGCAAAGGGGCTGACCACAGGCATGGGGGTTGTGCCAGTCATGTGGTGGGCGCAGGGCAGGTGACAGGTGAGCGAGGTGCCTGAGCCCAGCCACCACAGGGCACCCTGTGCATCAGCCACCTGCTGCAGGGGAGAGTGGCCGTCCCCTCCCTCCTGCAGAAGGTGATGCCACCCCCAAGCCACGTTGAGGCTGCACTGGGGGGTGAGCGGGGGAGGGAAAGGAAAGGGAGGGGGGTGGGAACGTCACACACAAGGGGGGTCTCATGAGGACTGGAACTGCCTCTGACATGACTCGCCCGTGCGCTGCCTGAAGCCCTGGGCCTCCAAGGCCGGGGCAATGCCCACAAAGAAGGCATCCCGGCGTGCCTGCTGCTCTGTGCCCCGGCCAAGACCAAGAGATGCCTTGGGCTTGTCTGCTGCGAGCGTGAAGGGCTCACACAGCTCATCACACCCCCAGATGGGGTGACGACGGCGCCTCACGGCAGGCGCTCTAGCAGGGTGGGGGGTGGCCAGCAGCCATCATCAGGGAGTGGGAGGAGAGGCAGACACACAGGCAGGCAGACAGGGGGTGCTGGGGAGGGGCATGGGTGGGTCAGAGACAGACAGACAGACAGACAACAAGGCTGGTGGGAGACAGATTCCGAGAGAGGGGTCTGCAGAGACCGATAGGGACACAGGGGGCGCTCCGCAGATGAAGGTGATGCATAAACAGGCGCCTCTTATGCAGACAGACTTTGGGCGGAAGTGCCTTCATTACGGGCAGACCTTCGACGGAGGCGCCTGCATTACGTGCGGACCTTCTTCGGAGGCGCCTGCATTACAGGCGGACCTTCGACGGAGGCGCCTGCATTACAGGCGGACGCCCTGGCTGTCACTGTTTGCCTGCCTGAGAGGCCCCCCTGACTCCCCCCTCCCCTCTGTGCCATGGGGGTCTTGCAGCGCCCCTGCTGGGTTCTCCCAGGGAAGGCCGTGGCAGTCCCTGGATGGGACTCATGTAGGGGCTTCAGTGGTGGGGGCTGTCTGTGTGTGTGTGTGTGGGGCAATGCTTGTGTAAACACTGGGCACATATGTTTCATTGGGGCTCTGCCCGAGGGGCATCTTTATTGTTCTGGAACATTAGCAGAGATGGCCAGGCGAGGCTGCCAGGGGTAGTCACAGCAGCCAATCAGAAAGCAGCAGCAGCACAGCTGCCCCATGGACCTGGACATGCAGGCTCTTCCCCTGTGGAACCACAGCCTGCTCCATAGAAAGGGGAGGGACAGCAAGAACGACAGCCAGGGAGGTGGAGCAGCAGCAGCGCCAGCAGCTGAGGAAGGTTGCAGAGCTGGCTCCCTGACCTCTGGCAGCATCGAGGCAGAAGACAGTGGGGCAACCAGACTGCAGGCCCAGGGGTGCTCCCAGGAAGGTAGGTGATAGTGGAAGTTCCTGGGGAGACAAAAAACAAGGGGGAGTTACATGTCAGCTGGTATGTGGAAGCAGTCACCATTGACGACAAGCCAGTGTGTCAGTTGCAAAAGCCTGCAGGGAGAGAAATAAAACACAGCTGATAGGTGTGACACACATAGCATGGTCTGAGCTGCTTACCTGGGTGTAAGGAGAGCATGATCCTGTAAGGGGAAAGGGTCAAAGAGAGAGACAACAACACAACTTGGGGGTCACAACCATGGCAAACCTAGCAATACTGACCTGTCAGTAGACCCTGTGGAGAAAAGGGGGGGGGGAACAGCTGGTGTCTACATAAGACTAACAGTTCCACACTTGTGGCATTGTCTGCTCACATGACTACAGGCAGCAATCAGACAACAGTGGTAAAGAGGCATGTATCCTATATATCATAGCAGGCAAAGCAGGCAGCTATGAGACAAGACATTGGTAGAGAGGCATGTCATGGCAGGCTATGCAGACAGCTATGAGACAACACATTGGTAAAGAGGCATGTATCCTTCCTATATTTCTAAATGCAAAGAGGCAGCAGTCAGACCACATGTCAGCACAAACCCTGCTCTTACCTGCTGGTGTTGTTGCCTGTGGGGGGGGAAGAGGGGCTGGGAGAAAGACATGGGTTAGCAAACACTTGCATGGAGGCAGCTGCCCAGGCACAGCTGTAAACAGGTTGGCCACAGCCAGAACAGCCCTCTCTGCCCTAGAGGGAGGCAGAGAGGAGAAGAGAGAAGTGGGGTGTTTGTGAATTTTGCCCTCCACCGACAAAGTCCCACTTTGTGGCTGTGAGGGACAGAACCCCACGCCACATGCTCAGAGAGAGAGAGAGTGACTGGAGGTCTGGGGCTGGGCTTTTGTGGGAATGAGGCTGGGTGGGGCTGGGTGCTGATAGGCTCCCTATCTTAGGCATAACTCTGTCAGTTTCCAGACCTAGCAGGCCCAACTCCGTCCTAACTCTGACCTAACTCAGGAGTAGGGTGTTAGAAATTTTCAGGAGAGGGCTGGCTTAGGTAAGGTAAAATGGCTCCTATGGGTCTCCTCGAATTTGGGTCCACCTTTTTGGTCAACCTAAATTTTGTGTCAGCATTTGTGTTGGAGGGGGCGTGTCTGTGCTTGCCAGGGTCTGGAATCCAACGTTAATTGGTTGCCACCCCCGTTACACCCACGGTCCGCCCATGTTCCGCCCACTTTTAGGTCAACTTTAGGTCTGACTTGTGCTGCTTAGCCCTTGGGTTGGAATGGGCTGTTCTTAGTCCATTGGTCGTAACTTCGACCTAACTTTGACCTAACTTCGCCCTAAATGGTTGCATTCCAGACCTAACTTCGACCTAAACGACTTAGGCTGACTTTAGGTCTGACTTGGGCTGCTTAGCACTTGGGTTGGAATGGGCTGTAAAAGAACTACATCATTCTTGTAATGTTATGGTGGAACTTCAAATTTTACAGAGCAATCACGCGTAGACATTGCTGAGTAACATGTGGCCCTGAAAGGTAAACTGTGGATTCCCCCCCTGTCCGGGTTCGGCGGACACTCACCCGGCCGCGGCAGCCGCTCGGCCAGCGGCCGGGCAGGCCTCCAAACCCGGACTCCGGCCACGCCCCCTTGAGACCCAGACCGGAGCCCCGAGGCCGCGAGACGCTCGCCCGAGCGCTAACGCTGCTCGGCCAGCGGCCGAGCGAGCGCCTGAGCCCGGGCCACGGCCCCGCCCCCTCGAGGCCCGCACCGTAACGCTGGGGCCGACAGACAGCCTGCACGCCGCCCGGCACAGCTGGCAACACCTCCTTGGCCCCGCCAGCAACCCCACACCCGACCCAGCCTCCCCAGCCCAACGATACCTACCGGACGATCCCGACGTGGCTGACATCCAGCGAAGAGAGGGACCAGCGGCTCCATCGGGCAGCGGGCCTACGGGGAAGAAACAAGGAAGTTGGAAGCACGACCAATCGATCGTGACTGGGGCGCCCCGCCCTGGCCGCGCTCGGCCACGCCTCCGACAACAAAGTCTGCCTACCGAAAGCAGCTGCAAGCCCTTAGTGGCAAGCAGCCCGGACGGTGCGGATTGGCCACCAGACGTCCCAGGAAGCCCAGCCTCCTCCCTTCCCTCCCTATTTAGTCTCCCTTGGGCCATTGATAAGGAGGCTAGGCAGAGCGTGCCAGAGCCTCGTGAGCGCTAACCGTGGTGTCACAATCTTACCAGCTGACCCATGCCCAGGAGAGGTGCTGTAAGGTGCCCAGAACCTGCACCCTCCTATATCCTCTGAGGCCCTTCCCCCTTCCCTTTCCCTTCCCCTTTCTGTACGCAGCTCTACAGTGCTCATCCCGGAGAAGGCGCACTGGACTCCTCGGAGTCAGACAGCGGAGGATCGGAGGAGGACGAGGCGTTCCAAACCCTGCCGTGGGCCTCACCCGTAAGGAGACCCCAACACCCCCCCTTTTCCTTCCAGACCAGTAGATATTGTACTGAGGGCCAAACTGCACATTAAGATTAATCTGTCATTAAGAGATGCACTCTAAACTAAAAACATCGCTTGTTTTGACAAAAAGCAGTCACAGGGAAAGGCAGTGATCTTGATTGGGGCCGTGACTTGCAGGAAGTGGATTATAAAACACTTGTTCCCTGCAATACTTTCCTGCAAAATATATCATTCCCTCCATCACCCTGGAAGCTATTTGTCTCCAAAGCCAAATATTTGCCACAAATATCAGTGTTAGCATCTCTCAGACTCCACTGGTGTCATGAGCATGGATAGCGATATCTTTTAAAGAAAAGGAAAGGAGATAGACTCTGTGAATCTTAGAAACACCATAAGAACATAAGAAGAGCCCTGCTGGATCAGGCCAAAGGCCCATCTAGTCCAGCTTCCTGTATCACAAAGTGGCCCCACCAGATGCCTCAGGGAGCACACAAGACAACAAGATACCTGTATCCTGTCGCCACTCCCTTGTACCTGGCACAGAGAAAACCTACTCCTCCAACCAGGAGGTTGCTTATCCCCATCATGGCTTGTAAGCTGTGATGGACTTTTCCTCCATAAATCTGTCCAATCCCCTTTTAAAGGCATCCAGGCCAGGTGCCATCACCACATCCTGTGGCAAGGAGTTCCACAAACCAATTCTTTTTACTATATCTTGTTACGTTATTGAACTTAAATAGATGCAGTAGGGCTAAATAGCAGCTCGATGGGAAACTATGGGGAATATCTCGCATTCTTGGCCAACTGCTCTGAGCTTTCCAAGGAAGAGCAAGTCCTAAGCAGGGTTCAGGAGGACAAGCCCGACCATCTCAGAGTGAACTCAGTGGGACTGACAGTCAAAGGCCAGCAGCTCAAGTACAACCTTGAATGGGGACAGGCTTACTGATTTCTGTAATGAGTGCCTGGGGGTGTTTTCTCTTTGGGAAAATGCTAAAGGCAATAAGCAGTGGAGCCCCAACCGTGTGCAAACTCATCATGAGAGATGTTGTAAAAGCTACTATAGCACGGTTGCTGATAAATGCTTCAGCAATTTGGAAGTGCCCTTGAAATGCCTCTGGCAATAAAATGCTGGCAACAATATTTAACTGGACAGATGATTTTTGTTGTGCTCAGTGTGTTTGCAGTTTGTCATCCTCAAAGAATTTGGGTAGGAAAAGGCCGTTTGCTGACTACTAACCCATAAAAGCTGTCTGTCCTTGACCTTCGGGTTTTTTCCAGGCCTGAATTCATAACAGTACTGAAGGAAAAAAAAGTCATGATACAAGCATAACATGTAGAAACATCTGCAGAATTTCTTATTAGGACACGCAAAGCATAAGGATACCCCCCCCCATTCATTCCAATGGTGTTTTTGCAGGAGTGGATCCTTGTTAACTGCATCTAAATTTGTTACTTTCCTCCAAACCACCACCACCCCACCTCCAATAAAATATTCCCCTTATTTTCACACAATTTTTTCTAAATCAAAAAGATTATTGGGGGATGGAAGAGAGTTCTAAAAGGTGAGGGGGCACACCAATCATTAGGGCCACTATGGTTCCTGTTACACTTAGTGAAACATGTTCAACTCCTTTTATTTGAGGGGGGGGGTTCCCATTAAAGATCCACCCAGCTTCCATGTTCCTAATGACCACTCTCACCCCGACTCTTCATTGTCATATCCTGAGAGGCAGTTGCAATCTCTTCAGCAATCTTCATCCGTCTCTCTAGTCCTGGCAGTACCATCATGATTCTTTCCCATTCCTTTACCCAACTCTGCAAGTTGAAGCTCTCAAGGTTTGTCCCAAATGGGCATGCTTAGAATCTACGCTCATTTCAAGATTGCCAGAACTCTGGCACTTATTTACCATGAACGGCCCGGGAGGGTGGGCTTTTGTCTATAGTGAGTCATGTGACTCACCATAGGTTTCGCTAAACACATCTACAGAGCATGCAGTTTTATTTCTGCCCTGAAGCAATTTGGTGTGATCCTGGCAGCCGCAGCAGCAGGGATAACCCCTGCCAGACACTGGCCAAGGAAGGGCCACACCCATCAGAGGGCCCACCCAGCCAGACTGACCCTTGTTGAACCTCCAGTCCTGGTGGCAGTAGTCTGCCGCTATACCTGACACCCCTATTTACAAATGGGAGCATCCCTAGAGGACCGTTGAGTCACTGCATGACCTCTAGGGGATGCTTCCATTGGCTGGTGGGGAGAGTAGGAGAAGCCACTGCTACCTGTCAATCCACTGCCACTAAGAGGAGGGGCAGGGGCCCAATGTGCATAGGTATCTGTGCAAGACTTTGCTCAGCACCTCCAGCAATCCAACACCAGCATTGAACTGAATCCGGATAAGCCGCATTGCATCTGCATAAGAACATAAGAACATAAGAAGAGCCTGTCTACTGGATCAGGCCAAAGGCCCATTTAGTCCAGCTTCCTGTATCACAAAGTGGCCCCACCAGATGCCTCAGGAAGCACACAGCTAACAAGATAACCTGTTTCCTGCTGCCACTCCCCTGCACCTGGCATAGAGAAAACCTACCTCTAAAACCAGGAGGTTGCTTATGGCTTGTAACCTGTGATGGTCTTTTCCTCCATGAATCTGTCCAAACCCCTTTGAAAGGCATCTAGGCCAGGTGCCATCACCACATCCTGTGGCAAGGAGTTCCACAGATGAATTACACGCTGGGTAAAGAAATATTTTCTTTTATCCGTTCTAACTCTCCCTCCACTCAGTTTTAGTGCATGTCCCCTGGTTCTGGTGTTGTGCGAGAGGGAGAAGAATTTCCCTCTATCCACTTTCTCCATCCCATGCATAATTGTATACGTCTCAATCATGTCCCCCCTCAGGCACTTTTTTTCTAGACTGAAAAGCCCCAAACGCTGTAGCCTTTCCTCATAAGGGAGGCGCTCCAGCCCACGAATCATTCTGGTCGCTCTTTTCTGCACCTTTTCCAATTCAACTATATCCTTCCAGAGGTGCGGTGACCAGAACTGTGTTCAATATACTGTACCATATATAGATATCAGTGATTACTAGGCTAGATTTGGCCTGTTGAATATCTAGTCCCAGTGGCGTTGCTGGAGGGGGTGCAGCACCGTAAGTGGTGCAAAGTGCTGCATCGTGCCTTGCAAACTGGTGTAACGCGGCCCCTCCCACTCGCCCCCAGAGTGGCATTCCAGCCCCGGGGGGAAATCTAGACTAGAATGGCTCTGGGGGCGAGTGGGGGGGGGCTGCATTACACTGGTTTGCAAGGCGGTTACACCGGTTTGCACGATGCAGCACCCTCTCCAGTAACGCAACTGCTTCTAAGTAGCTAGAGCTCTATGCTTCACCTGTAACATATGCAACCTGCAGCCATTTGAGAATTAACCACCCAATCCAGGCAACAAACATGCCTACTGCTTGCATCTCACAACTTATAGAGTTCTGACCATAATTATTTGTTTATTTTTTTAAAAAAATATACATATCGATACTGCTTTTTTCAACGCCAGAGACGTCGCTACGGTGGGAGCGGTACCATAAGTTGCGCCCCGTCCTAGTCCCTGTTTACAAGCCGGCACGAGGCGGCCCCACCTCCTCACCATCGGAGCCATTCTGTGCGGAGAAGGCAACGGGCAGGAGACTCCCTGCTTGCTGCCTTCTCCGCACGGAATAGCTCAGACGGTGAGGGGGCAGGGCCGCCTCGTGCCGGCTTGTAAACGGGGACTAGGACGGGGCGCAACTTATGGTACCGCCCCACCGTAGCGACGCCTCTGTTCCACACTCAAACCGGTGTACAACAATAAAGTTAAGGTAAAGGTAAAGGTATCCCCTGACAATTAAGTCCAGTCGTGTCCGACTCTAGGGTGTGGTGCTCATCTCCATTTCAAAGCCGAAGAGCCAGCGTTGTCCAAAGACGCCTCCGTGGTCATGTGGCCGGCATGACTCTCTTTGCCGCAGCGCGTAGCATGCAGCTGGAACACGGAGCGCTGTTTACCTTCCCGCAAGCGGTACCTATTTATCTACTCGCATTGACATGCTTTGGAACTGCTAGGTTGGCAGGAGCTGGCCAAGCAACAAGCGCTCACCCCGTTGCGGGAATCGAACTGCTGACCTTTCGATCGACAGGTTACGGTTCAGCGGTTTAACCACCCCATCATTAATAAAAAAACATTAAATACAATCAATTAAAACATTAAGTAAATGGAAGTCACCTTTCAGTAGTAGTCAGTGACATCACTGTAGTATAAATCAAATCAATGATGCAACGTAGTTGACAACGGACTATGAGACAGCATAAGGAATATGCAGTGCAGGAATATGCAATACAACTGATGAATTCCATTTACCCTTTGAAACAAAAATGCAACATTGCTGGCAATGTTCTGCCTTAATGATCCATTGCAGTCCTACCCTACAGCACCACTGACCAGAAGCATAACAAGGGTGGAGCGAAGGCAAGTAGTTCTGCAAGACTCCGTTACACTGGAGTCAGCGGCCCCTCCCCCTTGCTGTTGGAGCCATTCTGGCAGCAGAGGCAACACGCAGGACACTCCCCTGTTGCTGCTGGAATGGCTCCAACAGCAAGGGGAAGGGGCCGCTGACTCCAGTGTAACGGAGTCTTGCAGAACTACTTGCCTCCGCTCCACCCTTGTTTCACCTCTGCTACTGACATCAATAAGAGTGCTCTGTGATGAAATCAAGAACATTACTCAACAGGTAGTAAAGAAATTACTACAGCACTGAATGTGACTCATGGTTTTAAAATCTAGACATAAATCATTACAACTATTTTGGGTTTGCTGCTTGACAGTTAATATTTTAAATCTGAGTGTTGAAAGCACCATCAAAACTAAGGTCTTTTCCTTGAGCCTTTTTGTTCCCTTCTTATACTGTCATCCCTGCTCAAAATTTCAATTCTACAATATTTTTCCTCAAAACCGTACCACTAAAATATGTGTTAGAGGAAGAAGTTAGATCATTACAGTTTAATAATCTCTGAGCCAAAATGTATTTTTATTTTAAAATATTAGTATCCAAAACTTGAGGCAGTTTACATAAAAAAACGAAATCCTTATAAAATAGCCGTAGTGTAGTGACAAATTCTTAAAGAGATGGGGGTACCAGACCACCTTACCTGTCTCCTGAGAAACCTGTATGCGGGTCAAGAAGCAACAGTTCGAACCGGCCATGGAACAACCGATTGGTTCAAAATTGGGAAGGGAGTACGGCAAGGCTGTATATTGTCACCCTGCTTATTTAACTTATATGCAGAGTACATGATGAGAAATGCAGGGCTGAATGAATCGCAAGCCGGAATCAAGATTGCCGGGAGAAATATCAACAACCTCAGATATGCAGACGATACCACCCTAATGGCAGAAAGTGAAGAAGAACTAAAGAGCCTCTTGATGAGAGTGAAAGAGGAGAGTGCAAAAGTTGGCTTGAAACTCAACATTAACAAAACTAAGATCATGGCATCTGGTCCCATCAATTCCTGGCAAATAGAAGGGGCAGAAATGGAAGCAGTAACAGATTTCACTTTTTTGGGTTCCAAGATCACTGCAGACGGAGACAGCAGCCATGAAATTAAAAGACGCTTACTCCTTGGAAGGAAAGCTATGGCAAACTTAAACAGCATAATAAAAAGCAGAGATATCACCATGCCAACAAAAGTTTGCATAGTCAGGGCGATGGTGTTCCCAGTAGCAATGTATGGTTGTGAGAGTTGGACCATAAGGAAGGCTGAGCGCCTAAAAACAGAGGCTTTCGAACTGTGGTGCTGGAGAAGACTCCTGAGAGTCCCTTGGACTGCTAGGAGATCAAATCAGTCAATCCTAAATGAAATCAACCCTGACTGTTCCCTGGAAGGACAGGTACTAAGGCTGAAACTCAAATATTTTGGCCACCTAATGCGAAGAGAGGAGTCTCTGGAGAAGACTCTGATGCTGGGAAAGATTGAAGGCCAAAGGAGAAGGGGAAGGCCAAGTATGAGATGGTTAGACAGCATCACCGATGCAACGAACATGAAAATGAGCGAACTCAGGAAGATAGTGGAGGACAGGAAGGCCTGGCGGGATATGGTTCATGGGATCACGAAGGGTCAGACATGACTTAACGACTGAACAACAACAACAAAAGATAATGGGCAGCCCAATCCTATCCCGTGTCGGTGCAGCGGGGCCACACAGCCCACGCTGTATCCAATGGGGGAAAGGGTGGGGCCAACAGTCTCCTCGGGGTAAGGGGACATTTGTCCCCTTACCCCAGGTAAAGCCCCAGGCAGCACTATAGTCCTGCTCAGATCCGCGCCAGCTATTTAGCTGGCGCAAGTCCAGGAGGCTTATGTAAAGAAAAAAGGCCCGGGAACGGGAAGGGGGATAGGATTCAACGTGCACTAGCGCCGCCGAACCTGCCCCCTCCCGGGCCAGATCAACTCACCCCGCCCTTCTCCTGCCTCGTTACACCTCCTCTCTGCCCTCCCCCACCCTCCCCAGCCCCCACGCTGCTCGGAGCAGACCCTACCTGATCCGCACGGTGATCCGGATTCAGCGCCAACGAGATGGCGCAGACCTTCCCACTGGCGTGCCTTGCCGGTGAGGTGTCACCAATGTGCTTTATAGCACATTTATGGCAGAAACGGTTGCTATGCCGGCATTAGCACTGAATACAACTGCACTGTAAAACATTCAAAACTATTAAAACAGTAGGAAGGTCCGTAATATATTAGCAACGAGGGCACAACAGAATAGGTAGCCGAACACCTTCTGAAAGAAGTATTACACCGAGACACAGTCAGAGGTAGCAGTCTAAAACCTGGAGTCATTCTCTTCTCAGTTCTCACTTCATATAAGGAAGGAGGTCAAGGAAGTGCTGGATCTGCAGAATGCCGATGTTCATGGGCTCGTATGAAGACCCAGGGACGATCTCTAAGGTGCATAGGCTCCAGGCCATGAAGAGCTTCAAAGGTAAGTACCAGCACCCTAAATTCACGTAAGAGATGCTAAATCTGTGCCACTTATGAAACTCCAGGAAGCAGAAAACAAATTAGAGCCTTGTCATCGGATACATATTTGGTTGCCAGAGGAGTGAACCATGGAGCTTGACAAGTACACACCACCTCATGAATGTACGAATAGATTCATATACTGTAAATGGGAGTGTTTTCAAGAAGAGTAGAAATTGTGCAAACAGGCCTTGAAAGTGGCAATTGCTGTTTTCATGGTTAGTCATGAAATGAGGCGTTGGAACTGGAATGCGATACTCTGTTTTCAAATGATAGTTTTTCAAATCAGTGCAGTACTACAAACGAATAATATCTCCCCTAACGGGTTTGATATCAGATTCATTGCAATAAAATGCCCCTCCACCATCAAAAGAATCCGAATGCCGTTTCTCCTATGGGGGAACGAAGACCAACAACTGCTCCAGAGACTGAACGAGGTTTGCCATACAGTATTAGGCTTACCAGATCTCCAACCGGGACAGACATGTCTACTCAGAAGCAAGCCCCATTGTGTTCAGTGGGATTGTGCTCTAAGGTTTAACAAGTCTAGGATTGTGCTCTAAGGTTTAACAAGCTACACCTGCCCACATTCCTTCTCTTAAAGGTCTAGCACTCTGTCCCGGTTGAAGATCTGGTAAGCCTATACAGAATGGAACTGTTAGACTCTATGTTCCTTAACACCGCACTCTGCCATCATGCTTATTATACCAGACAGAATGGTGCAGGAACTTAGTGCACAGACTCAATGTTCCCATATGCAATCATGTCACGTCAACAGAAAGAGTTCAGCCTCTCGTGCATTCTCCTGCACAAATGGATCAAAGTACACAGAGAATTCTGCACCTGCAGGCTTCTTTGAATGCAACTTGTCTGATCAGCTCCTCTTCGTGTGATTAGGGCTGGGATCACACAGGTCCCATTCATCCCACTCCTTCTCCCGGTGTGCCTCGTCCATTTTCCTAATCATGTAGAGAAGGGTCATCAAACGGCCTCCTTACACACATTCACAGCCCGTTCCAACGCAAGGCCTATAAGGCACAATTCTGACATAAAGTCCGCATAAGGTGTTTAGGGCGAATTCATGTTGGGATTGTGACGGTTAGGTCGATTTTATGGCGAAGTTGTGATGGATATAGGATGGGTTTAGGACAGTTGGCCCATTCCACCGTAAGTTCTGCCTAAGAGCTATTCCATCCTAAATTCAGCCTAAAAGTGGGCGTGTCAGGGGTGTAACATGGGCGTAACAGGGGCAGTTCTAAATTTATATCTGTATCCAGACACTGGCGAGCACCGACACGCCCCCTCCAGCTCAGAAACAGACACAAAATTTATGTCGACCAAAAAGGTGGTCCTAAATTAGAGGAGACCCATAGGCGCCATTCTACCTTACCCACTCCAGTCCTCCCCTGAAAACTTCTAACACACCCCACTCTTGAGTTATGCCAGAGTTAGGACGGAATTGCGGCAGCAAGGTCTGGATACGGACGGAGTTATGCCAAAGATAGGGAGCCAATCCGCACCCAGCACCACCCAGCCGCTTTCCCACAAAAGTCCAGCCCCAGGCCTCCAGTCTCTCTCTCTCTCTGAGCACGTGGCATGGGGCCCTGTCCCCCAGCAGCCACAAAGTGGGACTTTGTCGGTGGAGGGCAAAATTCACAAACACCCCACTTCTCTCTCCTCCTCTCTGCCTCCCTCTAGGGCAGAGAAGGCTGTTCTGGCTGTGGCCAACCTGTTTACAGCTGTGCCTGGGCAGCTGCCTCCATGCAAGCATTTGCTAACCCATGTCTTTCTCCCAGTCTCTCCCCCCCAAACACACACACACACAGGCAACAACACCAGCAGGTAAGAGCAGGGTCTGGGATTACTGACTTTCTTCAGAAGATATGATTATGTAACTTATCCCCCCCCCCAAAGTGTTGGTCTTGATGTGTGCGTGTGTGTGTGAGAGAGAGAGAGAGCTGTGTTACAACAAAACATGACTCCTTACAGGTGGACAAATGTTGCATAAGCTTCCACATAGAAACTGGATATTATCTCTTTAAATTCACAGGTGGTGGGTGACCTTCCTTCCTTCTGCTAAATACCGTATTGGTCTGAGTATAAGACTCACTTTTTTCTCCTAATTTAAGTTTTAAAACTAGGGGTGCGTCTTATAATCAGGCTGTTGCAATTTAATGCCAGTGATTTAATTAAATTTTTTTAATAGCACCAAACTTTAAGGGTGCGTCTTATAAACAGGTTCGTCTTATACTCGGGACAATACGGTATTTATTTTTTTATTTATTTTTCACATTTTTATACCGCCCTTCCTCCAAGGAGCTCAGAGTGGTGTACATATTTCCTCCCCTCCTTTTTGTCCTCACAACAACCCTGTGAGGTAGGTGGGGCTGAGAGATAGTGACTGGCCCAAGGTCACCCAGGAAACGTCGTGGCTGAGCGGGGATTTGAACCTGGATCTTCCAGGTCTAGGTCCGACTCCCAATGGTGTCCACCGACACCATCCTACCCCTCAGCAGGATGCAGCAGCAGGAAATATCGCTGAAGCAGCGGAATCTGTAAAACCTATAAGACCTTTTCCAGAGAAACACCAGCGGCATTACATCAAGACTATTTGAGCAGAATGTATAAGTTCCCATTTCACTGCTCTAGTCTTTTAAATATCTGTTTTTGGTAATAGTACAGTAAGAGGGCATGGAGGTTGTTAACACATTTTTTAAAAGAGTAGGTTTCTGTATGCTTTTTTTTTCATTAAACTCTCTGGTGTTCAGACTTTACCCATTTAATTAAATCAATGAGAGAAGCTAAGAAAACTCAAATATAAACACAGTTTTTCATACAAACCCATAAGGCTTCTTTACATTTGACTCCAGATCCGAAACGCAGGTTTCCCTAGCTAGTGAGCTGACTGAAGCCAGCAGCACTCGAGCCCTTCTGCAGCAGGTGGGAAGGATTTGGCGAGACACAAGGAAATCCTTGTCCATTCTGCCAAAATTCCTCAGCCATTTCTATGGCCCGAGCTCATTAACTATTCTCCAGTTGAAACATAATGGGTAGGTTAATTAGCATGTCCCAGACAGAGCAGGCCAGCTGTCCACTTTCAGAAATGTGAGATCCCTTGGGAAACCGGATAAGAAGGCTTAATTTTTCTTCTAGGAGCAAAATATGTATTCTCCTACTTGAACTGCAATACATTTCAGCATTATAAGAAGTAATTCCAGTTTGGTGTTACCAGCTTATCAGTCCTTGTCTCAAGACCTCAACATTCTTGTGTTTTCTGTTGTTTTGTTTAGAACAGACATATGGGAGGGAGTCTCCAGCCCTAGCTTCTTGCTGCATCCCAAGAGGCCGCCACGCTGTCTCTCATATTTTGTTTGTTTATTTTATTTCATTTCTATCCCACCCTTCCTCTAAGGAGCTCAAGTTCATGGTTCTTGTTTAGCCTTCCCATACATCCTCTGTGAGGTTGGTCAGGCTGAGAGATGGTCACAGGTCCGGTCATCCAGTGAGCTTCATGACCATGTGGGGATTTGAATAGGCTTACCAGATCTCCAACTGGGACAGAGCGCTACACCTTTAGGAGAAGGAATGTGGGCAGGCGTAGCCTGTTAAACCTTAGAGCACAATCCTAGGCATGTCTACTCAGAAACAAGCCCCATTGTGTTCAGTGGGATTGTGCTCTAAGGTTTAACAAGCATAGGATTGTGCTCTAAGGTTTAACAAGCTACACCTGCCCATATTCCTTCTCCTAAAGGTCCCGGTTGGAGATCTGGTAAGTCTAGATTTGAACCCAGGTTGTCCTGGTTCTAGTCTAACCACAAGCCACTCTAACTCTCAAAAATCATCACAAGAAAGATTTAAAAAAATTACCTATCATATTCATATCCTGCTTTTCCTTTGTCATGGAACTCAAGTTGACATATATTGGGGTTCCCAGGTGGTCACCCATGTGTTACTAGACATGCACACACAGAGGAACAAACACATGTGTAGGGATCACACAGCCAGTTGGCTCATGACACGTGGCAATGGAAGGCTAAGCTAAGAGGAAACGGGTAACCAAGCAGAGACATAGCTGTGGCGGGATATAGACCTAATTTATTCCACCCAAAATCTTCCATGGTGGGGAGCTATAGCAGCAAACACACACTTGTGTGTGTGTGTGGGGGGGGGGGCTATGCCAGATTATTTTATAAATGAAGATGGTGTCTTTTGTGAGCTGAGCTCATCCCAAAGGACCTTTTTGTCAGACCATTGCCAATCAAAGATCCCTGATGGAGATGCCCATTTTCTTTCATGGGAAACCTTGGGACAGGCATGACAAGGTGCTCCTGCTTGCTTATGGGGCCTGTACCTCAATTTGCAGAGGACTGTGATTGAGTTGGCAACGGGATTGGTGGGGTGACTCCCTTAGACCTAAATGGATGTGCTTCTCTTAAGGCCAGCAGCCCCCCCCCCCCCCGGAGGACTGTGGCACTGTTTTGCAGGTTAAACCGCTGAACCATGAGCTGTCGATCGAAAGGTCAGCAGTTCGAATCCGCAACGGGGTGCGCTCTCATTGCTTGGCCCGCTCCTGCCAACCTAGCAGTTCCAAAGCATGTTAATGCGAGTAGATAAATAGGTACCGCTTGCGGGAAGGTAAACAGCACTTTCTCTAAGTCACACTTCCCAAAATCAGCTCCTCCCTCCCCCACCCCACCAAAATACATTTTCCAAAGTACAAAAATAAGCCCAAAACCAAAATCAGAGAGACAGAAGGACTCCGAAAATAATTACAATTTAAAATCCATGTTAATTAACACTTAATTAGCTGCTGATGGGGCAGATAAGGGGCAGGGCTTGGCGTACCCCCAGCAAGAGGTCTACGTACCCCTAGGGGTACCCGTACCACAGGTTGAGAACCTCTGACCTATGCATATGTTTATATTAAATATGCATATGTAACAGCGCTCCGTGTTCCAGCTGCATGCTACGCGCTGCGGCAAGGAGAATCATGCCGGCCACATGACCACGGAGGCATCTTCGGACAACGCTGGCTCTTCGGCTTTGAAATGGGGATGAGCACCACACCCTAGAGTCGGACACGACTGGACTTAATGGTCAGGGGTCACCTTTACCTTTACCTATAGGGTAAGGTGCGCGGCCACTTGTGGAATTTTATTAGAGACTTCTTGAGCCGGAGGGGAAGGAGGGCTTGGAGGCCGTCTATCAAACCAGAGTTTTGTCTTTGACTTTGGGGCCTGATGCTCCTTGATGCAGCCTGGCTAAGGAGAACACCGGTAGCATGCACCCATGACCACATACATACACAATACCTGTTGACATATGCGTTGCATGATGCATGCAGGCACAGCTAGATCTGCTTCGCTTCGGCCAAATGACTGTGTCACGGGCCATCATCAGACCATGCCCTGACCACTTAACATAGTTTAAAAGGATGTAGCCATCCTTCGCTGTTCTCTTCCCAAAAAAGAAAAGATAAACCAACCCAACAGTCTGGTCCGCTTCATCAGTAGCACTACCAAAAGGAAGCAGCCGGAGCCAACGGGACATGAAGAAACTGAGAAGGGGGAAAGACGACGTCTCCTCCTCCCCCATCCTCCACTGCACTGGTTCTCAGCTAGTGCCTGACCTAGCTGGTCAGCCCCAACACCATCCCTGGTGTGTGGGGGGGGGGCTGCAAAAGAGGAACCCTCCATTGCACAGCAAATGAAAGCAGAAAAGGCCCAACTAACAGATCAAGCGATACAGCACTGAGAAACCCTGACTTTTCATCGATTTGCGGAGGAGGATATAAAGAGGAGGATGCAGCCCCTGCTAACTGGGCAAAGAGGTACCTTTCAAGGTGGTGTCCTCTTAACAAGGGGCAAGCCACTGTCCCTCTTCACCCCAGCATGGAGTCTTTTCCAATGGCTGTTGCTGGTGTCTCTTCTCCAACTTTTTCAGATTATGGACCCTTCATTGATTTATTTTGCTATGTAAACCGCTTTGTGAACTACTTTTTGTTGAAAAGTGGTATACTCAATAATAATAATAATAATAATAATAATAATAATAATAATAATAAATAATAACAACAACAACAACAACAACAGTTGTTGTTGTTGTTGTTGTTATTGGGTCCCTTCGAGGAGAAAGGCGGGGTAAAATAATGTTGTTAATAATAATAATAATAATAATAATAATAATAATAATAATAATAATAATAATAATAATAATAATAAGAAGAAGAAGAAGAAGAAGAAGAAGAAGAAGAAGAAGAAGAAGAAGAAGAAGAAGAAGTCTAGCACCCATACAGAAGCCCTTCATACTCCAATATATACACGACTTCTGATGGCAATGCTGTTCCTGCTGCACTGCCTTTCTTTCACCTCTGAAATCTTAGACACTCCATTTTAAATGTGAGACGCAGCTGTCTGAGCCTGCAGGGTTTCAGATTTTTCTTTAAAAAAAAAAAACAGTGCACAAAGATCTACCCAACAGGTGTTCTAGCAACACATGCATTGTCGTTTTCTCATTGCAAGGAAACACCATAATTCACAAGCATATCAAGCAGATAACAAGAGGGGGGAAATTGCCAGGGAAGTACAAGAGGTCACCTTATAGGAGGAACAGACTAGAAACGGCACAGGGGAGTTCTGTTCCTGGACCTCTCAGCATCTTTTTCTTTTCTAAAAAGCAAGCTGGGTGGTGGTGGGGATTTGGATCAGGGTTGTGGTGGTGTGTGGGAGAGTCACCCTTTGCCACTGTACCGATTACTAAACTGAAACTCAAAACCAGGATGGTGTAGTGGTTTGGGAGTTGGACTTAGACCTGGAAGATCCAGGTTCAAATCCCCGCTCAGCCACGAAGCTTCCTGGGTGACCTTGGGCCAGTCACTATCTCTCAGCCCCACCTACCTCACAGGGTTGTTGTGAGGACAAAAAAAAAAGGAGGGGAGGAAATATGTACACCACTCTGAGCTCCTTGGAGGAAGGGTGGTATAAAAATGTGAAAAATAAATAAATAAGACAGGGGTGCCCTTGGCCAGTATAACAGCCTGTTCTCGATGGGATGGCACTCTCCTTGAGGACCATGATTGCAATTTTGGAGTGCCTCTGGATCCGGCTTTGACTTTGGAGAACCAGGTATTGGCTATGTTCAGACGTGTGTTCTGTTTCAGGTACACCCAGCTGCACCCAATTTTTTTTTAAAAAAGAAAGTAAAGTAGAGCTGGCTATAGTGCTCCATGCCCCAGTCACATCATGTTTGAATTATCCTAATGTGCTCCAAGTGAGACTGCCCTTAACAAGAACGGTCTGGAAATTTCAGCTGATCCACCCAGATTCTCCCCCTCCTGCCCCTGATTCAGCTCACTCCCCACTCCGATTTTCTCCCAAACAGCCCCGTCTGCCACAGCATCTGGAGCCACGCATGCACCATTTGCACGGGTGATCCCACTGCGTACAACAGTGCGTGCCTTTTGCAATGCTGTAAGAGGACTTAGGCCAACAGATCACGAGATACACTGCCATAGGTCCTCCATAGGATGGTGCTGTAAATAATTGTCGTGAGCTGCCCTGGTGGCCCATGCAAGGTAGAAATTCTTAAAAATCAATTATCTGATAAATCACTCAATCTTATCTGGGCTTTGCATGGACGGAACTTGCGCTCCATCAGCACAAGCCCTGGACCGCTTGTGCGACAGGTGCTGTGATGGTGCGTGGGGTGGGCCATTCAGGGCAAGTGGCTGGTGGCTCCACATGCACACCAACAGCATGCCAAGCCAACACAGGAGCCAGTAGGTCAGTGAAGGGGGCATTCCAGAGGAGAATTGGACCCAGTTGGGGCCGTGTTGAGGGTGGTCCGGGGGTGGATATCATTTGTAATAGCCATGACGATACCCTATGGCCCTGGCCCAGGTCCGACCCATCCCCTTGGATCCACTCGGATTTACACCGGCCAAAGAGCTGGCACAGATCCAAGTAGGCCCTTTGGGGACCAGGAAGCAGCAGAATCGGTAAGGGGAAATGTTTTACTCACCTCTCCGTCACTGCCTGGTCCCTGGCCGGCCCAGAGCAGTGCTGTTACATGCTCTGGGGCAGCCCAGGATAGGATTGGGCCGTCAATTGTCCCCCGGCTGTTATCAACAGGCACTTTTTGTGTGCCTCTAGGTTTTTGCATGCTTGGCTGAAAACAGTGAGGGGGGAGCCCTGGGTCAAGGGAAAAAGTTAACCCTTCCTTTGCCATGACCCTGAACCAAATTGGGCCCCCTGTGACTGCTTTTTAAAACAGAGTTCCAAATACGGGACTCCCAAGTTGCATCTGGTTTGGACCTTGGGTCCTGTTTTTGCTTCAACTGGCACCATGCCTGGAGAATACTTCTTAGAAAGTCCGTGTTCACCGCTTTACCATTTCTGAAAAAAAATCCCATGCATACACCATCAGCGCATTTGTAAGAACAATAGTAGTCCTAACATTTGGATAGCACATTTGGGATATAAAATATTGCTTTGTAAACATTGACTGTATGGGCCCCTGTTGGGTGTTTTTGTGATTGAAATCGTTAAGTTTTATGCTGACTTGTTTTATTTATATTATTGCATTTTTTTTAGCAAGTGAAAGTCCTGTCTGCTAGAAAGAATGATATACAGTTTGTAAATAGATAGATCTTGTTCATTTTCATATTCATCATGTCAAGCAGACCATTAGAATTCCCCTTTTACAAGTAAGGAAATGAGACAAAATCACTTGTCCACGCATGGTTTCCTACCTCGTATCGTACCATCACCTCCCCTTCTCCCTGCACACTGCCTCGCTAAAGAGCAATTACATTCTAAGATTCCAATACCCAGGGTGGGCTGCCAAGGGCACATGCTGATCTCTAAGAGTCTGAAATAAGCTCTGTGCTCATTGTCTCCTTGCCACAGGATGTGGTGAAGGCACCTGGCCTGGATGCCTTTAAAAGGGGTTTGGATAGATTCATGGAGGAAAAGACCATCACAGGTTACAAGCCATAAGCAACCTCCTGTTCTTATGTTCTTATGTTCTTATGTTTAAAGTTGTTTCCATTGGAGTGGCTGCATTGGCGGGGGGGGGGGTAGGATTGGGCTGCCCGATTCCCAGGGGAAGGTCTATGCACATACAACTGCGCTCACGTGGAGTTGCTTTTCATGTGTTCTTAACTTACATACACTGGGGACAGGGGCATTGGGTGTGCTGAAGCAGAAAGCATGGTCCTCTGGGTTATTTCTTTACCCAACGTGTAATTCATCTGTGGAACTCCTTGCCACAGGATGTGGTGAAGGCACCTGGCCTGGATGCCTTTAAAAGGGGTTTGGATAGATTCATGGAGGAAAAGACCATCACAGGTTACAAGCCATAAGCAACCTCCTAGTTTTAGAAGTGGGTTTTCTCTGTGCCAGGTGCAGGGGAGGAAACAGGTTATCTTGTTGTCTTGTGCTCCCTGAGGCATCAGGTGGGGCCACTGTGTGATACAGGAAGCTGGACTAGATGGGCCTTTGGCCTGATCCAGCAGACAGATCTCATGTCTTCATGAGATCACGTGGAGCTTTTCTCGCCTCTGGACCATGCAGGTAGTAGGACGGGGCCTACAGAGAGCCATTTGTCAAGGGACCCTTGCAAGCAAGAGCCAACCAGGGCTGCCCAAGTCACAGTACCCCCACCTTGTGTGTCACACTCAGGTTGTTTTGCAGTTCGCACTTGCTGGAGGGGAGAGAACTTTCTAGGGAAGCTTTAGGTTTATTGTTTGGAAAGTGTATTGGATACTTGTGGCGTTCTTCTGATGTTTTTATATATCAGTTCAATACATATCTAGCGAAAGCAGGGAGCGGGTAGGCGGAAAGGAAGGCGGTGCTAATGCCATAAAAGCACTAGCCCAGCACTCCATGGTTCCCCTACCCAGAAGCCTCTCTGCTGCAGCCTCTTCCAGCCAGTGCCTGTATACTACTAGCATAATCGACCTTTAAAGCAACATCTGCTGCTCACCCTCAATTAGGCAGCAGGTCACAAAGAACCAAGGAAGAGATTCTGACTGCAAGCCAGGAGATGTTAACTCCATGGTACCCCTGCCCTGAGGGCAGTGATGGGCAGAGCATCGTGAGCTGCACCAGCCCCATTCGCGTCACTTCCGGGGAGGCCAGGAGTGACCACAGCAGCAACGACAGACGAGGTGGTGCATCTGCGAATTGCAGGAGGTGGGCGGAGGCAGACAGGGCCAGGTGATCAGGTGTAGCAGGCGGTAAGGCTTAAAAGCCCACCACCAGCCAATGCTGGGAGAAGAGCCAAGCACCAAGGAGCTGAGGCCCCAACAGAGGCCCCAAGCAAGGCGGGCCCAGGGAGGTGGACCCATCTAGCTGGGGAGCAGGAGGAGGAGGACCAGGGTGACTCACTAACCCCTCCCCTTTCCCAGACTCTGAGGCGCCACAGCTGTGCCAGCAACCCAGGCAACACCACCCTGATGCAGCTCCCGCCAAGGGTCCCCAGCCTTCCGACTGGAACCTAGGGGGTCCCCTTTTGTCAGTTTACCTCTTTTCTTGCCCCCGCTTGCAGGGGGCCACACACTTAGTTAATTAACCCTTCAGCAAAGCCTTCACTGATCTACCCTCCTTCCCTCTCCATCTCCACAATTGCCTCTCTCTTCAACTCCATATGTGCTATTCCTATGATATTGCCGACTATAAGCCCTCTGGTGCAAGGACTGTGCTATTCCTCCCCAGCACCCAGCACATTGTTGGTTGGGTATCGTGCAGAGAGAAAGTTATATCATAAATAATCTCTACTTTAGACATAAGTAGACATAAAACATCTCTACTTTCTCATCCTTAAGTCCAAATAGTGTTGAGGTATGTATGGTAATAATGCCTCTCCCATATATCAGTTCCTGAATTTTTTTAGCCTGTGGGCTCAAGAAATTCATTTAGGTTGGTACCCGTGGCCAGGAGATTATTTCAGCAACTCCGCCTCTGCGTAACACAGGAGGGTACTTATTTATTTATTTATTTTTATTTTTCACATTTTTTTATACCGCCCTTCCTCCAAGGAGCTCAGAGTGGTGTACATATTTCCTTCCCTCCTTTTTTGTCCTCACAACAACCCTGTGAGGTAGGTGGGGCTGAGAGATAGTGACTGGCCCAAGGTCACCCAGGAAGCTTGGTGGCTGAGCGGGGATTTGAACCTGGATCTTCCAGGTCTAAGTCCGACTCCCAAACCACTACACCATCCTGGCTCACTTCAGATACTGTACCCTAGAAGGTGAAAGGACAACCTTGTTTATGTTGTGTTGTGCCTCAGGCCTTTGTAGAAGATCACAGCAGTGAACTGCTTCTTAATGACTCACTCTGTAATAAACCATCCTCTGGAGATGGTGGAGGAAATGATTCATAATCATTAACCTTTACCTTTGTAAAGCGAAGCAAAGCACAGAGACATATGTGAGGCTTACCACTGAGCCATTGCATTTTCCACTAGATGGATCATATGGTTAACATAGATAACAGATCATATATGCTTAGCGTAAAGTACCGTACATTTTGCCTCCAGTTTGCTTAAAAATACTGGGCCCAATAAGTAGACTTACCATACGTCCCGGAATGGCTGAGACCCTCCCGGATTTTGGACTCGGGTCCCGGCATCCCAGAAGGTATGGCGCCATCCCGGATTGCGCCGCTCGCCACCGCTGCCGCTATTTTCCTCCCGGATAGCCACACAAGCGGCCCGGGAGTCCTTCAGAACGAAGGGTTTCCAGGCCGAGCCACGCGCATGTGCAAATGGCTCCAGCTTGTGCAGAGCCATTTGTGTGTAGCGCCACATTGGACTGTTTTGCACTCATGCCCAGATGACCTTTCAGCACTATGGAAACTATCCAGATGTCTGGGATGGCTACTGTCACTGCAGTCATGACCCTCAGACCTGCTGCTGTCCAGCTTGTTACCTCCAGGAGCCTGGCAGACAACCCTGGCAGGATGGCGACCCTTAAGGCTGATCTACACCGCACAAATTCCGGCGCGTCCCAGGTGTGTGTGGCGTGTGCAGAGCGGTGTGCCTTCTATTTTAACTGATCGCAACGGAATGCAGGAGAGCACTGCTCTCCCGAGTTCCGGCGCGTTCAGACATCAGACATGCTGATGTCTGGCTGTGTGGGCGGGACATAGAGCAACGCAGTCACCAATGGGAGGGGAGGGGGGCTTTCAGCCAATCGGAGTACACATGTGCGACCAATCAGGAGGGACATGCAGGGACACTAGGAGGGGAAAATATCTGGTGGAGCCAGGGCAGCGTCTCGGGGAGGGGAGTTCCGTCCCCTACGCTCGCGACCCCCCTAAACGCGAACGGATTTGGTGTAGTTCTGGCCTTAAGGGAATTGCTACGCGGTTTGCCTTCAAGGGGCGGGCTGAAGGCCTTAGCAAACCCTACTTCTGGTGTTGATCTCCTGGCTGGTGGCGATTATTGCTGGTTAGCATTAATTGCTAACAATTAATTCAGTCAGATAGATGATTGTTAATATCACCTATCCTGAGAGACGGTGCAACAGCATCCTGGTGGTGTAAGAATTAGAAAAAAGAATAGTTGGTTTGGTGTTGAAGAGATTTGCATTAAGCATAGCAGTTCTGGTGGTTTGACTTTCCCGTTCTCGATTCTTCCCTGCAGTACTAGGTCAGAAGAAGCAGACAGGAAATGAAATTCAATAGCTTAGCTTGCTGTTAACTATCTGTGACATTCCTGCTGTTTAATGAGGTGTTTCCAATCATGATTTTATTGGGCATCCTGAAAATCCATCTCTACTGAGTTAGGTGTCAGGTTAAAATGATAGATAAAGGAAGGACAGAGATTTGATTATAGTTGATGCTGCAAAACTCAAATCGACGCTATTTGCACAACTTTGGATGTAAAAACCAAGGGGAAATTAGACTGTCTCCACTTGCTTTGTCCATTGGGAGAGCACAAGTTTCAACTATGAATGAATCAGGACTCATTACCGGGGGTAGTCAAATTGTGTAGTCTGCTTGTGAATCAAACTATGACACACAGTTACCCTGACCTAAAATATAGTCTCTTGTCCACAGCACCCAAGATTTTAATGCTCTAAAAGGCACGTGCGTGCGCACGCGCACAATTTCCACTTAGAGCTTTTTCTGCTGCATAGGACATTATCTGTACCTCCAAAAACATTATAGGCATCGAGCTTTGAGGCTTCGAAAGCTTGGATGATAAGTGCCAGGTCTGAATGATCAGAAAGGCCTCTAGTTGTCTTATCTGATGCAGTTGGTGGCTGCAGCTCCTGGGCTCCACTGTTTCTATGCTTTATTTAGCATTGTGGTATGTTGGACCATAAGGAAGGCTGAGCGCCGAAGAATAGAGGCTTTCGAACTGTGGTGCTGGAGAAGACTCCTGAGAGTCCCTTGGACTGCTAGGAGATCAAATCAGTCAATCCGAAATGAAATCAACCCTGACTGTTCCCTGGAAGGACAGGTACTGAGGCTGAAACTCAAATATTTTGGCCACCTAATGGGAAGAGAGGACTCTCTGGAGAAGACTCTGATGCTGGGAAAGATTGAAGGCAAAAGGAGAAGGGGAAGGCAAAGGATGAGATGGTTAGACAGCATCATCGATGCAACGAACATGAAAATGAGCGAACTCAGGAAGATAGTGGAGGACAGGAAGTCCTGGCGGGATATGGTTCATGGGATCACAAAGGGTCGGACACGACTTAACGACTGAACAACAACAACGACGTTATAAATTTCTGTGAACCCAATCTTCTGTTGCATTGGTATTGTCCTGAGTACACCGGTTTGCATCGATATTGTATTAGTACCACCTTGCAGGTGAAGGAGTTCAGGCCTTTGTTTTGAATAACAGGGTCATGGAGGCAGGAAGGCGGGTGAGGGGGGCAGCCAGCACTGCCCAGTTCCTCTCCATTGTCAAATGGATTTACAATGATAAACCTGGGAGGGGTTGTAGCAGCATGACTGCTAGATGATTTGGAAGCCTATATTTAAGGATCAGCCTGCCTTTTCTTCTTTTCAGAGTTTATCTTCAATATTTTTAGGTCTCCAGGGGATTAAACTAAAATTGTTGCGTAAAGCAAATTGTAACATACTGCTGGTGGGTTGTTGTTTTTTTTAGTAAAACCAGAGCACCAACTCTGTAACTCTGTATGCTTTCATTTGCATAAATGTGTTTTTATTTTGTTTTCCCTTTAACTTCATCATGAAAGGAACCTGCCCTTTTTATTGTACTGTATTTCTCAGGTGCAAAAATGAGATGAATCAGTTTTGTACTACTCTTTCCCAACTGGGCCGTTTCTTTCTATCTTCCACTTATGTCACCTTCTTCCAAGTCAAACATTTCTAAAACTCAGTGCTTCTTATCGGTAGGCTTACCATATTTTTGGTGACTCAATGCGGGACCCCCCTCCCGATTTTTTTGGGGGAGGTGCCATTTTTTTATTTATTTTTGGGTTTGGGGTTTTTTTTCTTTGATTTTTTTATTTTAAAAAAATATATTTGCCCCCTTACTGTGGCTGTGGCCGCCGCCTTTCCTGCAGCCTTGCTGCTGCTGCGGTCACCATTTTTCTCTTGGATTCCCCTGCAGAAGCAGCCCGGGAGCCCTTCAGAATGGCTTCCAGGCCGAGCCACGCATATGCACGGCTTGGCCTTGGAGCCCTTCATTCTGAAGGGCTTCCAGACCGCTTGTGAGCATGCGTGCGGCTCACGTATTTTGCCCTTCGTTCTGAAGGACTCCCGGGCTGCTTCTGCGGGGCAATCCAAGAGAAAACTGGCGACAGCAGCAGCAGCGAGGCTGCAGGAAAAGTGGCGGAAAAGGACTTGAGTCCGACTTGAGTCCGCGTCAATAGACTCAAGTCTACATCACTGGGCAGGACACTCCTGGTAAGAACAGAAAAATTAAAACCTTTCTACTAAGTGAAAATCAGATTCCACTTAATTTAATGGACATAATCCAGCAGAAGCAGGTGTGAGCAAGGGGAATGGGGAATGGAAATCAAACCCAGTGTTTTCCGGAGTCTCCTGGGCCACGTTCACTGCTATTTGGGCAAAGCCCCTCTGGATAGCAATATCCTGCAGTCTTGAAATTAATTACAGTGAACATGTCGCTCTGATTCCAGTGAGACTGCTCCAAAGTATGTGTTTTTAGGAGCGCAGCCAAGTTTTCCGCTTACATTAATTGCACTTGGGTGAGAAAGATCCAAAGGTCCTGTAAGCTCCAGTCCTGCGAGGCTTTTTCTGCATGAGGGTTTGACTGCATGTTAAAATACACTTGACCCATATTGTCTGCAGGCATGATTGTTTGAACAGAGTCCTGTTATCTTGGCTTCTCTTACTCGATTTCCAAAATGTGCAACATGGGTAGCAATGGGCACTTTTGCACAGGGAGTATTGCCTTTCTGAAAGATAGCTGTAATTCGAATTTCCATATGTAATGCACTCTATGTTCCACAAAATAGATTACACACACACACACACACACACACACACACACACACACACACACACACACACACACACACACACACACCAGTCTTTATCATTGTCACACAGAAGGGAGTCAGTTATTTTATATCTATAATTTTAAAAAATAGTTAAAATCTCAAGGACTGGAAGGAAGGTTCACTTAAAAATCCAAAGGTCCCCTGTTATCGAAGTCTTTGCACTGTAGGGCTGATTTTTCAGTGTTGATGCTTATTAACCTGGGAGCAAAGTATTGATAGGATGCTTTGCTCCAAACGTTTGTATGAACTCGTCGCTGTTTAGATGATGGTTTTAATTTTTTTAACTTGAGTTACTTAAGCTTCTTAATGTGTGTTGTTTTTGCTTAAATTTTTAAGCAATATTTATATATTTTATTTATTTAAAGAATTTATATCCCGCCTTTCTCCCAGCAAGGGCACTCAAGGCGGCTTACAACATTAAAATACATATACATTAAAAATTAAAAACAAGTAATTAAAAACAATTAAAACAAACAACTAAAAACAACCCCAGTGGGTCAACCTGTATTTACATTTGTTAAAAGCCATTTGTTAAAACGCCAGCCCACCATGTCAGACATCAAATGCTTCCCTAAATAAAAATGTCTTAAGGCCCCGCCGAAAGGTCTCTAAAGAGGGAGCCGTTCTTAATTCCAGGGGGAGGGAATTCCATAATTGGGGCGCCACTGCCGAGAAGGCCCTATTCCGCGCCACCATCCCTCTCACCTCCGTCAATGGCAGCACGGTTAACAGGGCCCCCCCTGATGACCTCAGAGTACGGGTCGGATTATAAGGAAGGAGGCGGTCCCTCAAATACCCAATACAGTTTATTACGTTTTGACCAAGTTTCTGGGTTTTTATTATTTTGCTATTTTTCTAAGATTTTTTTTGCCATGGCCTCTTACCCATTAATACCAGTACAATCATTAACTCTTTTTATTTCCCTACCACCCCAATACCATACTGCTGCCTGTTTAGTGCACACAAGCACCATAAAATTGACTGTAGTAAACCTTTTGGCCAGGACTATTTGTATAAGATATGAAAGCAGTACCCATAAGTGGCACTGAGTTACCGTATTGGTCTGAGTATAAGACTCACTTTTTTCTCCTAATTTAAGTTTTTAAACTAGGAGTGCGTCTTATAATCAGGCTGTTGCAATAATGCCAGTGATTTAATTAAAAAATTTTAATAGCACCAAACTTTAAGGGTGCGTCTTATAATCAGGTGCGTCTTATACTCGGGACAATACGGTAGTTCTTATACGAACTAGGGTGTCATGGGGGATAATACCCTGGCTGTGTGTGGATCCTATTTCTGATGGCTCATAGCTTATTTTGACGTGCAAAACATCCAGCTCCTTAAATGTTACCTGGGGCAGGGTATCACGTCAAAGCATTTGGTGCTAAAACTGCACTTGGCCAGACAAACTGAGTGCCTGTGCATCTTAAAGAGGACAGTCTTCCAGTGATGGGGCTTTTGAGGTGGGGCGGTAGCACAAAGCTTACCTGAGGGTGCATGCAACGAGATCATCATTAGTTCCTTATGCAGGCTGCTCACTCAGCTCTGCATCAGATAGGTTAGCCAGGGAGCCAGAAAACAACCAGACTGTAGTTTAGGACTCCTATTGAGAACACTACTTCTTCATTAACTACAGGTTGAAAATAAAGCTATCACAAATGAATGGCTCTTGAGAATGACGCAAGACAAACCATTATCCTCCCTAAGCAAGCTTATTGCTCCCCTTTATTTACAGCCACTTGAAGCCACTGCTACTTAAAAAAAGGAGAGAAGTAGAGAAAATGGCCGCTGCAAATGCAAACTAGATTACACCTTAATGAAAACCATTCAGAAAGCAATGTTTGCAGCTGTGAAAGGGGGAGAGCCATCCAGGCTCTCTTTGTACCTCTAATTGCTTTTAAGAACTGTGGAAAAGACAACACTTCTGACAGACATGGAAGAAGGAACTTTCTCCAAGGTCAATCATCGCAGGATTTTAATTTTTCTTTAAAAAAAAACACTCAAAACACCCTCTAACTGGGTGTTTATACCCTCTATACGCACACAATTATTATCCTTAGAGGAGCTGCAAACTGACAATTCAAAGTTCACCTCTTTATTTCCTGTCGACAAGCAGGATGATGAGAATACTCATTGCACAGAGATGATATTATAGTAGGGGAACGTTCTAAGAATGACCCAAACCCAACTGTACTGAGAATTCCTTTTCAAGGTCGACACTGCCTCCCCATCACTGACCATCTGTTCCACAATTAAGTCTACAGAGATCCTTGTTTGCAGTTGTGGCACTTAATAACACTAGATGACACTAACACTGTGCACAAAGAGGCATAATGAGAATAAGGGAGAAACTCTTTCTCAGACCCTAACTTGCCGGTGAAGATGCAAGAACAGGATGTAGGGGGGTCACTACGGACTGGAGCACATATTACATTCACCAGAGAGGCAGGACTGAAACGACAAGTGACCAAGCCTCTGTTGCAGGCCTTTACCATACCATTAGTTAGCTCACAAGCTATCCATCTACACCTCTATCCATCCATTCTGCTTTTCTGTAACAAGTTACGCCCAAAGCTTAAACAAGTAGCAATGCAATCCACACATAATCCACACTGCACGCTGTGCTGGTGCAAGCCGCTGCAAAAGCACCATAAAGCACTTTGCAATGGCATAGGGGGAGCCCAGGCCGGTGCCCACGCCCGCCTGCACGGGCCTCTAGATGAGGTGTTGCCCCATGGCCTTTTAAAATGAGAACCGTTGCCAAAAGACTTTTTTGCCATGTTTGTTGCCATGAGGCTTTTTGAAATGGGTTGTGAGCAAGAATGGAACGTGTGCCAGACTGGACTGTATTGTGGTGCAACGCGAGGGCCACGCCGCGTTTCTGCGCCAAGTTTAGTGGAGCCATGCTGGAGAAAGGTCTCCCCAAGAAGTCATGAGGGAAGAATCTGATCAGCATTCACCAGTTCAGCCATGAACCAAAACGCTCCCAAGCACATAGGCACATTCCTTCCTCTACATAGTCCCAAAGACTTGCGAAGTAGCCTGGTAGGAAGAAGAGGATCCACATAGTAGATATGCTAACACCAACGTCTGACCCTGGGAAGGCCAAATCCACATTTCCTCCAACAATGGAAGTCATCTACCCTCTTCCCCTGCCCCCAGTGTGTGTGTCTAAAGGTGTACTGCCAGTCCAAATAAGGCCACTTCCTTTTTCAGCGTAAGAGACACCAACTCCTCCTTTTTGCGTATGCATAAAAAGGCAGGTTGCCAGTCTGCTCTCTCTCTTGACCCTTGCCTCCTGAACTCTTCTTCTCTGCGTGCCCTCTTGCAACAGCCCCCCTCTTCCCCCTTCCCCCCTCTTAATTTTACTTCTCAGTTAGTCTCTACAGGCTTCGGAGCCTGATCAGTTCAGAGACAATCTGTTTCTTTCCTTGTTCTTGTTCCATTCCTACCCTCCTCCTTACTCCTATACAGCATTGCAGCCAAGGTCAACCTCTCCAGGACTGGTAAATATCACCTATGTGCAAATCAAGGAAACCTGCTAAATCTCTGTACCTTCTACCTAAGTTTCCTAGATCTGAATGCTGTGTGGTGTGATTGAATTGTTGCATATGTATGAGTCTGACAAATATTTAGTAAATATTGGAAAACAACCCATGTGTGTCCTCAATATTATTTAAAACGGAATTATGTGGCTGGACTCTGGTATACACAGGTATCATGATCCCAGCACATACCAAATTGCCATATTTAAGCTATTCCCCTAATAACAAAGGCAGTTTTGGTAATAGAGGCAGCGCAGGCCGGAAAAGGTACGTTTTGCGCCGAGTGGCACAAGGGAATAATGGGGAGGGCGGGGCCACAACAAGGGGGTGCCCCAAGAAGGGGCAGGATCAGCAGCAGTGCCACATGCCAGATCGTCTTCCTGCGCCCGTTTTCACTAAACGGATCGGCTCTAACTTGCGCCAGCCATTTTGCTCGCACAGACCCAAGCAGACACCTCTTGCTGTGGCTGGGGCTCTCCCCAGTGCAAGGGAACGAATGTCTCCTTACCTCGATACCTCCAGCCTGCGAAATTCCTACGCAAGATGCAGTACAGCCCATGCTGGACCCATTCTGCTGCTGCACAGGAACTCACAGTGGATTGGGCTGCCTGTCTTCAAAACCCATCTGAACACAGGAAGAGAGAAAGTATGGCATATTTTTCCAGGGAGGACATTCTGGTTTTGGTGCCACCACTGAAAAGACCCTGTTTCTTGTACCCACACAGCTTACCTGTCATGGGACAGAGAGTAGAGCCGCTGAATCTGATCTTACACGTGCATGCATTAACTACACTATCCTGTTCTGGAGGGCCCCTTGATCCCCATGAACAGATTTTCAGAGGTCCAGATGGCTGCTGTGCTAAGGAACGGGCAAGGAAGTTTGCTTGCATAAACTTCCTTCCATTTGCACCCCCTTAGGATACAAGTCTATGTATAGAGGCAGGAGTTTTTTCATGCAACCACCACCACCAACAAGTCCAGTCCAAGACCTCCTTGCACCTGAGACGGCATGCCAAAAGCTGACCCCCCCCAACTTGGTGATGCATCAATCTCTGCGCCTCCCACTCCCTGTAATATAAAAGGAAAAGGGAGATACAATGGAAGAGGAAATGTGAAGGAGCTTGAAATGCTCTAACCTAGGGGTCCTCAACGCCTTCCCGCCCGAGTACCACCTCTGGCGCCCACTCTCCTGCTGCGTACCACTGGAAGTGACTGGTGATGACATCACCACCAGCTACTTCCAAGTTTTCAGAGGCCAGAAAACGCAGGTAGGAGGCTCTGGGTGGATGGGAGGGTCCTTCTCAGCGTGCCCGAGAGGCTTGGCCAAAAGCAGGAGCCTCTCGGGAGCGAAAATGCGCCACCGCATCTGAGCGGGGTTCCAGTGGTCCGAGTACCACCGGCAATCGACCAAAGTACCACTAGTGGTACCACTAGTGGTAGTACCAGTTCTAGTACCACTGGTTGAGAACTCCTGCTCTAACCCACCATTCTCTTCTCCTCACCTGCTCTAACCCTGCTCTAACCCACCATTCTCCTCACCTGTTCTCCTCACCTGTTCTAACCCTGCTCTAACCCACCATTCTCTTCTCCTCACCCTCCTCTTCTGCTCCATACCCCTCTTCCATCTCCAATCCAGGGAGCATGAAGAGAAGCAGCAGCACTAATAAGTAGAGGAAGGTGGGGCCCGTCCAATCTGCTGCCTAAGCAACTGCCTCAGTTGGCTTCACGGATCCAACATCATCATCATCATCATCATCTGCTGTTATTAGGAAAGGAATTGGTAGTACAGAATGCATTAGGGACTTGTTTTGGCAATTAAAAAAATATAATTTCAGAATCACCATACAATCACTCAGGCAGCCACGCATATAGTCCTCCGGCTGGCTGACTTCTGCTGTGTGACTAAGCAATTCCCGCTGCATTATATTTCCTGGTGTAAAATAGAGGTCAGAATGCCCTAATGTTGGCTAAACGCATGCCAGACACAACAGGGCAGAAAAATACCATGCTCAGACAAATAAGGCTTTGTTTCAAACCATATAGTATTTGCAGTTTCTCATCCTCCCCCTTTCTTACAAGAAACCAGACAAGCATGCTAAACATGCTTCAGTGTTGTGCTAATCCCCCCTTTTATCTATGGTCAAATAGGCATATTATTGAATTTGAACATGGAACTTAGGAGATGTGGGTTGATTTCCTGGCTCAGGATGTGAATCTGTGACTTGCACAAGGTCATCTATCTCCTAGCCTCTGTTACTGTTCTGTAGAATAGGCAGTTTTAGCAGCCTATTTCTAGGGTAAACTTGTACCTGGCCTGTGGTGAGAAAAACATCCCCGGAGGACCAGATCTGCCACCGCAGCAATAGTCACAATAGTACAAGGTTTGACGGAGGACTGCTGGCCTGGCTTTCGAATTCTCTCTTCCAGTCTTAAATAACTCTGGATGTTTAAGGTTAGAAGGCACATGTGCAGCTTAGCTTATTCTTCAGCCTGTCTCGTACTATTTATGTTCACATCTGATCAGCAATAGTATAGCAGAGAAGCGAGGGAAAGGGCATTTGTAACATGAATGAGCGTTCTGGCCATTGTAGGTTTCATGTCCGCAATACAAAGCCAATTGAAGCAAGATCTCATTGGTAAAAATGTTCGGGGAGAGAGAGAGAAATGAGTCATACTTTCAGAAAATACTAGGCAGCTGATAAACGTGTTAGTCCCATGTTGTGAATTACACAATAGTAAATGATCAGAGTATTACCAAACATTGCTTTTCATTCAAATCCCTGGATATCGGAAAGATGCAGAACTGTATTTACCGGCCTTTGGGGCACGCTGCACAGCCATTGAGCTTTAAAGTGGCTGTGATCAGCTTTCATTGAAAGGGATGCTTTTGCGTGAGCTTGTCTTTTTTCTAAAATTATTACAAGTGGAGCATTATCTTCACAGCTATTGTTACAGAGACATAGAACGATAACTGAGAAATGTGGCAATCAAATAGCTCTGAAAGTACTCCACAATTGGCAGAGTTTCACTGCCTCAGTGTGATGCGAGATTATTTTGCTCTGACTCACAGTAACACTAGTTCCTCTGGAAATTCTGAACGCAGAATTAGGACATGATCTTATTAGGTACTGTATACTCTTGAACTCAACTCAGCTTGAAATCACTGGGGCTATAGTCCACAATCACTAGATTCAAATTGTGGCCATAGTAACATCAATAGGACTACTCTGGTCAATTTACACAATCACTAAGGTGTACTAGAATATAGGTTGAAATGAGACTGATGTTTGTGCTGGTGGTAAATCATACATCATTTGTTGGCGGACCCTAAAGATTCTCAGTGACCTCACCACGATGAACTTGCCGATTATGATGGCAAGCATAAGGACTTTCAGTTGAACAGAGTCTATACACATTTTAAGTACTTTTACAAGTAACAGATGATGAGATCACCAGGTCACTATCCACACAACTTGGTTACATCAGTCCCCCTTTTAACACACCAAAATGACTACATATCTGCCTGCTAATTTTACATATCTGGTTTGTACTATATATTTTTACATTTTCTCTAGTAAAGAACAGACTCTACAAGTGAAGACCCAGGCATAAAAGTATTGATAAGACTCCAGTTCAAATGGTTCATCTGAAAACAAAAACACACACCACCCCTTCTTGAAAAGATTCCAATTGTAATTACTACCATTTCTACATCTTCTGGCTTTTCTCTTAGGGAATGTTCATGAAACGTAGCATTGGACCAATTATCACAAAGCTATCTATGAACACCATGACCTCAGACTGACTGAGATCAATGAAAACGATCTTTCATTGATACGAATGAGATTTACAGCTATATATTAAAGATTTCTAAGCCGAGAAAAATGCTTTTGGCTGGTGCACTCTATAGCCTAATATTTTCACACTACATCAACAAAACCTGTCGATAGATACTTCTTTATTTGAAATGGAATGTGTATTGAAAAATAAATCACATCTCTCAGAAATCAGTTGAATCATATTTACACACATTTGCTTGATATCACTTGTTTCAGCTCACAACAGGATCTGCCAGAAAGTATTTGGTACATCCCTGAAGCTCATTTGTAGAAGCAAGTATTTGCATACCATCATCTTTAATGAGGTGACATTTTCAGAATGTAGCAGAGACAACACTGGGCTGATTTTAGATTATCCATTCAATGCAGAGAAGGGCTAAGTGTGAACCAGGATACTGCATTTCCCCCCCACCAACATCCATGTATCACCAGTATAAAACTGCTTTTCACTGGTGTGTGATATGGAAACATATTGGTAAGAACCACCAATGCATTCCGCTTCATGTGTGCACTTCTCTATAATGTGATGAGCACTCCACAAGAAAACATGTACAAGCCCCCCCCCTTATT
The DNA here is from genome assembly GCA_026170595.1 of Plestiodon gilberti rubricaudatus. Classification (NCBI taxonomy): domain Eukaryota; kingdom Metazoa; phylum Chordata; class Lepidosauria; order Squamata; family Scincidae; genus Plestiodon; species Plestiodon gilberti. The sequence continues at coordinate 163,637,921 of JANXHW010000005.1, read as the reverse complement.
ACTAGGTCACCGTACCCTGAATTTTCTTGGTGAAATTTCGCTCTTCCTTCTCAGTAGGCTAACTTACATGGTATCAGTCTGGGATGAAGACAGAAAGTGTAATTTCTTTTTGGCTTAATAAATATTTTCATAACAGGCAGTTAACCAGGGACAACTTCCTCCTCATCTGAAATCATTATATGATTTCAAATGCAGCTCTATCAGTCCTGCGTTTTCTATGTCCACGTTCCCTGATGTGAATTGGTTTCACGGCTTACGAATCTCAGATAGGATTTTCATCCCAATACTAGGCATGTATATTTGGAAATAAGTCTACTAGGTCCAAGGAGACTTAACATGCCAGTAAGTGCCACTTAGGGATTTGAACCTAAAACTATCTGCCTCACATACAGTACAGGTGTCCCCCGCTTAATAACAGGGATACGTTCTGAAATCCCTGTCGTAAAAGTGAAGCCGTCATTAAGCGGGTCTTACTATGCTTTGACGTTTAGCACTGTGCTTAAAGCCCCAGTACTGAACTTCAAAGCCCTAATCTAAAGTCAAACAGCTGATGAGCTGGGGCTTTAAAAAGATGCATCTTTTAAAATCCTTTGCTCTTTTTTACTGGGGACCGTCGTATATCCTGATCGTTGTTAAGCGATCCGTCATTAAGCGGGGGACACCTGTAGTCTACAACTGATTTCTGTATTTAACTTCTAAACCGTGTTGCAAAGACTTGATTTAGCCAGCAGAGATGCAGCAGCATCTAGGCAACTTCTGAAGGAAATGACTAGAAGTTCAATTACACAGCGCAAAATGAAGCAAAGCCAAACACTCTGTGAAGAAAATAAGCACTACAGGCTTCATACAAGTCAAACATTATCAGTACAAAAAAAATCAATGAAGGACCACAGTGCAGTTTGTTGTTTTAGAAAGCCGCCTAGCTGAACACAACAAACAGTGAAGATGCTTGTTTCTGAAGGTCAGAGAATGAAGACTCTCTCATGCTACCTGGAATTTTTCCTACATCTTGCCCTAAGATTACTGCTGGGGGGGGTCTTTTATCTGTGGGCCTTCAGTGCTGCCAGTGAAGCACAATAGGTTGCTAGCACTTCACTAGCCTGGTTTAGATCTGCCATAACAATGTTACCAGGCCTGACAGCAAAGTTCTTCATTGCCTTGTGAAAAATACTTTCAGAAAAATAATTGCATCACTACTTTTCAAAATGCTTACAGAATACTGAGAAGTTGCAACAGTATGAGGCAGGCACAGGAAATGCAGCACAAAATTCAATATTTTGGTCCAAACCCTAGTTCCAGAACATTAATTTGTTTTTTTCAGGGTCGGTGGATGGAAGAGAGAGAATACCTACTGTCATTGATTTGGGTGGAGAAAAAAATGGGAAGACTCATCATGCACACAATGCGTCCAAATGCCATCGGTGCCTGTGGCTGATTTATTTTGCAAAGACTTCATCACAATGTGGATAATGCTGAAGAAGAAGAAAGCAGAAATGCTCTTGTCTTCCATCTAGCTTATACTTGAGCTCACTAAGTTGAAGCCTTAGAGAAGGCTGTTCGTAACTAGGCAAGATTAGGACATATCTGGTTGCTTTCAAATTTCAAGGTGCATCATGCTGTAACTAATCTGAGGTTAATAGGGGCAGAATGAACTATGCATCTTGCAGAATTAGACTGACCTGGATGAAGAAAAAGACCAGCACAAGGTATGCTTCTAAAGACAATAAACGGACTGAGATTATAGACATGTTTTTTTTTCTTATCCAATTAACCATACACAAGGATCCTTATAGCTGAATGAACCAATTAAAGTTATTTTTAGATAACAAAGCTGTTATTAGAAGGCCTGTTTATGCTACGTTAAGCTGCAATCCTATATGCACTTATCTGAGAGTAAACCCTTTGAAGACAGCGGGACTTACTTCTGAGTAAATGTGTATAGGATCATGTGGTAAGATTGTAACAACATCAACATGAAGAGCAGCTTTCTGACTAAGCTAACAAAAAATTAGGAGTTGCTCCAAGGCTGAAATCTCTTGCTTATACAGGCTACATAATGCTTTGTGCTTTTCAAAGTAGCAGTTTCCAGAAGAAAGAATTGCAGATATATGGAAAATGTGTTGAGGCTCATCAGGGAAACCCAATTATAAGAATTATGGGTAAACTACTCAATTAAACACTTTAAGACATGTACCAGAAAGGATTGTTTGTGTGTGGAATATGAAGAGGGTTCAGAATGATATGAGCAGAATCAAGTAAAATTACTCTGAGAACCATTAGGGACAGGATCCCAAAAGACAAAGAAGTGTAAACAATTCTCAGTATGGTTCTTCTAAACCAGAACATTAAATAAATTTTAAAATCTCTTCTCCTCTATAGCTGATCAAATCAATCTTCCTTAGCCCATCCATGAAACAGAACATGGATAAGTGGTGTACCCAAGTGTATTTACTACTGAAATTCAAAACATAATATCCCTCAGATGAATGTATAATGAAAATTAAAAATAACCTAGCAATCATGTTCCAAGCAGTTTTCCTTAGAGAAGAGACTCATCCGCATTTGGATTTTTTGATACAAATTCCTTAACAGACTAGATTTTATACAATAATTTATAACAGTCTCTCACTTGTGGAGAAGATTAAAGCTTGATGTCAAGGCGATATGGGAAAAACTAGTTGGAAAGTTCACATTCCGGTAAGTCTCCTCCTTTCTCCAACATCCTCTTCTTCTCTCTTCCATTTCCTCTTTCCTCCAAGGGCAGCAATATATACAGCCAATGCAAGTATGCTCTGCATTTGATTCCTGTCCTAGATGGCCTACATTCAGAAATATCTTGCAAACAAGCCTTTAAAAAAAACTAATAAATAAACATAAAAAAATACATTAGAATAAAAATGGCAGTACAATGTGCGTCGTTTGAGGCCCAGCAGGTCAAATAATCCTTTCAAAGGTTCATAAATAGTAGTCAAAACCTACAAGAGTTAAAATGCTCCCCTAAAGCAATGATGAACCGTGTCAAAAATGGAAAGTCTTCAGAGGCTGAGAAGTGATGCTCTTCCATGTACCTGTGGTGCTCCTCTTGTTTGCCAAGTTTGTGATCAACAGAAACAGGGTCCACTTAGCTTTCAGAAGTGCTTCTTCAAGTCAACCTGTACAACAGAACAATACAGAGATGTGAATACTGTACCTCAAAAGTACATATTGCAGACACAGCGACGACTTGCTACTTGAAATCCAACGGCAACACACACTGAAAAAGACAGTGGCTTTTGCAAAGGAGCCTTGCAGGAGGCCCAAGGGACACTTCTTGTGGCAGGTGTGGCAACTAGGCTTAGAAGACCCAAATGGAACCTAACTGTACACACACACACCCCCATAAAAAGATTCAGTCCTCCTTCTACTGCATGCAAGCAATTCTCACCTGCCCTCAGGCACATGCCTGAAAGGACAATCATAAGCAGGGGTGGGGGGTTTTGTTGATAACTGCATAACTGCATAAAAACACAGAACTCTGCTTTCTGCTAAAAAAAATCTGCAAAAAAACCTACCATGTAATTTTGCATCATTCTTCATCTGCTGACACTGTACAACCTATCCCACCTACCTAGTACACTTTTAAAGCGGTGTAGTGGTTTGGGAGTCGGACTTAGACCTGGAAGATCCAGGTTCAAATCCCCGCTCAGCCACGAAGCTTCCTGGGTGACCTTGGGCCAGTCACTATCTCTCAGCCCCACCTACCTCGCAGGGTTGTTGTGAGGACAAAAAGGAGGGGAGGAAATATGTACACCACTCTGAGCTCCTTGGAGGAAGGGCGGTATAAAAAAAAGTGAAAATAAATAAATAAAAACACATAGCGCCGCTTTCTGCTATTTCAATTCGGTTAAAAAAATAAAACCATAAAAAACACCTCTAATCATAAGACATGAATGGGATGATGGCAGAGATGGCTGGCAGCATATTTTTATTGCAGCAGCGCTTTTTCCAGTCATTATAGTGATGGGAACTGCTGGTAATCATGATCACAGGTTCACACATCCCGGTTCACACAGCCTTATATGACCCTTTGGGACCCTTTTCATATCCATGAAAAAAGTACTGTGTGAGCCAGTCCCCTCTGTTCATTCTCTGTCTCCCTAAGATTTCAGAATGAAATAATCAAATAAGAACTGGAAATTGAGGGCATGCACACACTTGAAAAGCAACCAAAAAAACCCTGGGTCGATTCCAGGGTGCCTGAGAGACTAACTTGTTGAGCCCTGCTCTCAACTCTAAGATTCCAGTAGTAGGTAGACTATTCTCCAACCCTCCTCATCGACCCCCATAAATCCATCTCACAGCATGCCACGGGCACAGAGCAGGTGCCTCAAAGTGCAGGGAAGGCAAGTCAAGCGATATTAATCCAGCAAGGGAGGGCAACCTATGCTCTGGTCCAAGGGCAAATAATGCATCTTATTTATTAAGAGATGCATCACATCTTAAGATGCATCACATATTAAGAGATGCATCACATCCTACAGAGATCACAGGAAGAGATCTCTGTAGGAATTGGAAAAAGCACGACCACTCAATCCTCTCTCCCTCTCACAAATTGAATGCATGCACACATGCAAGCATCACATGAGATGATCTAGATATAGATCTAGAGATATAGAGAGCCAGGATGGCATAGTAGTTCTAGTGATGGATTCAGACCTGGAAGATGCAGGTTCAAATCCCCACTCAGCCATGAAGTTTCCTGGGTGAACTTGGGCCAGTCACTATCTCTCAGCCTCACCTACCTCACAGGGTTGTTGTGAGGACAAAAAGGAGGGGAGGAAATATGTACACCACTCTGAGCTCCTTGGAGGAAGGGCGGTATAAAAATGTGAAAAATAAATAAATACATAAAATCTCCATTAGTTGTTCATGCTCCAGCCCCCCACATGAAATTACTTTCCATGCGGGGGAAAAAAAAACCATAACGTGTGAAACGGCCTAGCTAGGCGGAGTGCCGCGTAAAAAAGCACTTCATAAGAACATAATAAGAAGAGCCCTGCTGGATCAGACCAAAGGCCCATCTAGTCCAGCTTCAGGAAAGAGGTTTGAGGAGCGTCTCTGCAGTACTTTTGGTCTGGTTAGAAGAAACTACTCCGGGCGTCTAAGGATGTTGGTGCTGCTGGCTAGGGAGTCCCAGCTGAACCGAGGCCGCTGGGGCCATGGAGAAAGGCTTGCCAGAGGCTCTGGAGGGGGAGGAAAGGCGGAGAGGTCCCCTCGCTCGAGCCGGGGATGGAACCCCAGGCTGGCAGGATGCTGCGGCGGGGCCGCGGGGGCCTCGCTCGCTCGCTCGGGCACCAGTGCGGCTACCTGGACATCGCCGGGCCGGCTAGGCGGAGTTGGAGGCGCTGCGGAGGCGGGGCCCGTGCTGCTGGACGAGGTGCTGCTGCTTCTGCCGGGTGGACTTGACGGCCAGCATGGCCTGCCGGTTCTTGTACTGCACCAGCTGCAGCGTGATCTCGGCGTTCCAGCCCTGCTCCTGCGGGCACCGAAAGTCGATCTCCTTGCCCTCGCTCATCACCACCGTGAAATACACGTACTTGCCCTTCCTCTCCACGCAGTCCACCGTCTTCATGGTGGAGAAGGGCAGCTCCTTGATCTTGGCCGCCGCCGCCGCTTCCACGCCAGGGGGAGCCGCCGCCGCCGCCGCCGCCGCCGCCGCCATCGGCTCCTGCTGCTGCTTGGGCGGCGTGAGCAGCAAACCCTCCTCGGTGAGGATGCAGCGCTTCTTCTTCCACAGCTGCAGCAAGCCGTCGCTCCGCTTCTCCAGCACGCCCTCCTTCACGGGCTTGCAGCCGTCCTCCAGCATCCTCCCGCCGCCGCCGCCGCCAATAAAGTTCCCGCAAGACGGAGAAGGGGCGCGTGGCAGGCAGGAGGCACCACGGCCGGCGAGTTTCAGCCCGGCGCGGTTGGGACGCGGCTTCCCTCCTGCTGCTGCTGCTGCTGCTCCTCCGCCGCCCGGCCCTCCTCACTCTCAGGAGCCACTGATGGAGGCGGCTCGCCTCGCGCCGCTTTTGAACGCGGCTTTCCCACCAGAGAGCGGCGGGCGGGCGGGCGGGGAGGGGGCGCGAAGCCGGCGGGCGGCGCCTGCAGGAAGGAGGCTGGCCGAGGGAAGCCCCGCGCGCGCACAGGGGACTCCGGGCTCGCGTCTCTCGCCAGAGGCCCCGGACGTCGCTCGCTTCGTTCAAACCGCAGCCAGCAGCGCCCAAGGACAAAGCCAGCGCGTCTCGGCGTCCAAGGCACTGGCGGCAGCAGCAGCCCGCCCTCCTCCTCCCCGCCGCTCACTTTTTAAAGGCCGCTCGGGAGAGGAGAGCGGGTTGGGCGCCCCACGCCCGCCTCGCTGCTGGAACGCGCCGCCCACAGCGAGCGGCCGCTTCTCGGGGGAGGCTGCTGTTGCACACCGCCCGCCCGCCGAAGAAAGGACTGATGATGCCAGCCGTCGGCTTTCTGGGCTCTGCCACAGTCCGGGACTCCGTGGTCGACGGTGCCTCAAGACGCGGCTTCATCATTCATTCATTGCTGTGGCTGCCACAGGCGACAGACCAGCGCACCCCTGCCGGCATGCCAGCCAGCCGTCGACCTCACGGAGGGCGGAAAAGGGACCGAGACTTGAGACTATTCGCGTCCCTTGTTGTGAATATACGGAACGGAAAGCAGCAGCAGCCAGTTCTGAAGTGAACATTCTGATACTGGATTTTTACTTTTTTATTCTTCCACCGAAAAACTTGTTTGTGCAGTAGTATCTGAGAGACTGGGCATTTTATGCTGTTTCAAAAGTAGCACAGCTGTAGGTGCAGCATCCAATTCGGAGGCAGCCCCCCCCCATCATTCATGCTATTAAAATATGGAGGACCGTTTTTAGGCACATAGATGTGGCAGTTTAACACATTTATGCATGCTCTCAAAACGGGTGTCCCTGCTGCTGTGTTTCAAAGCGGAATTGAAAAATCTACTGGATTAATACATTTGACTGATACACTGCAGTTCTACCAGGTCCGTTTGCACCCTTCCAGTATCTGTGTACACAACACACACAAAGCTGAACTGCGGTACACAGCTGCCCTCTAGTGTCAAACCTAAACCTTGATGCTCCGCATCGTAATATGACAAGCCTACTGCTGTCCCTTGTATGGCCTCGCATTGTAAAACTAAACACTAGAGTCATACTTCCTGTATGTATGTAGTATCTCTACAAATATTGTACACTTACAGTAATCACTTCATGCCTAGGACAAAGCTGGTTCTATCCTACACAGCACCTCATAACACAGTAACATTACGGTTTGAGAAATAAGCACTTTTTTCTCATTTAGGAACTCATTTCCTGCAAATGACAGAAGAGAAAATACACAAATCTTGATCATATTTTCAAGATATGAGAGAGCCCAATCATCATGCAGGCTACCCTTTTAGCAGTGCCACTTCTGCCTAGGTGTCACTTCACAGCTCAGTAGCTTAGTAATGCCTCAGCAGAAGCAGTGCTGCTGAATGGGCAACCTGTGTGATAACTGAGCTCTCCCAGCACATCCACAGCTTCTCCCAGTCTCATCCCTCTTGGTCTGCCATTTCCCCTATACTGTTCCTCACTTTCTGAGGCCCCTTTCTGTCACTCCCTACCAGTGCCTTGGCAGAAACAGAATGGCTGAAAGGATGATTCTGGCCTGGGAGAGTCCAATTTTCCCTTTCTGCAGACACACCTCAGCACTACTGAAAGGGTAGCCTGCATGATAATTGGGCTCCCCCAGCACCGCCCTTTCAGCAGTGCCGCTTCTGCCTGCCTGCAGATGCGTCACTTTGCAACTCAGCAGCTGATGGTGGTGCTGGGAGAGCCCAATTATTATGTGGGCTGGATAACAAGCTTCTGCTAGCTGCATCCTGCCCACAGGCCTTATGTTTGATGCCCCACAAAAATTCTCTCTCAGGAAGCCACTGAAGGAAAGGGAGGAGCAAATATAATTTTTCTCCACTGCATTAAACCTAACATGGTTCAAACTCTCAAGAAAAAAAAGAAAGGGTTAGGGCCAAACTTACAGGGAATGTTAAATCCCATGAATGAGATCTTAATAAAAGAAAGAGAACACTGACTAGAGCCAGTGGCGGAGCCAGCCGATCTGGCAGGGGGGGGCGGCATCCTCGACGCCCCCAAAACTAATTAGCATAATTTATGCTAATTAGTTTTACCCGCTTTTTTCACCGATTTTCGCCGATTTTAAGGCTAGAAATGGGTTTTTTTAAAGGATTTTTACTAGGTGTGTATGCTTTTACCTGCACTTTAGTGAAATTGGACGGCTCCCACGACGATTTCAAGCCTTCTCCCGGGGGCGCAGCGTCTCCGTTCAGCCGCTCACTTGGTGCGGCACTTGGTGCGCCCCCAGAAGCAATCTCCGTAGTTTGCGCATGCGCAAAACCACGGAGTCTCCAGGGACGCTCCAGGAAGTAGTTTGCGCATGCCCAGAACGTCCCTGGAGACTCCGTGGTTTTGCGCATGCGCAAACTACGGAGATTGCTTCTGGGGGCGCACCAAGTGCCGCACCAAGTGAGCGGCTGAACGGAGACGCTGCGCCCCCGGGAGAAGGCTTGAAATCGTCGTGGGAGCCGTCCAATTTCACTAAAGTGCAGGTAAAAGCATACACACTTAGTAAAAATCCTTTAAAATCGGCGAAAAAAAGCGGGAAAAATTCAAATTTTTCCCGCTTTTTTCCGGAGCCTCCCGCCCCCCTGGACAGCCTTCCGCCCTGACGCCCACTGCCCCCCGGCCCCCACCAGCTGACGCCCCTGACTAGAGCTGCAAGCAACCCTGATGCTGCTTAGGAATGGCACGGGAGAGAAGGTACACACACACACACACACACACACACACACACACACACACACACACACACACACACAATTTCAGTAAATAGCTTTAAAGGGAACTTACATAAGAACATAAGAAGAGCCCTGCTGGATCAGGCCAAAAGCCCATCTAGTCCAGCTTCCTGTGTCACACAGTGGCCCCACCAGATGCCTCAGGGAGCACACAAGACAACAAGATACCTGTGTCCAGTCGCCACTCCCTTGCACCTGGCACAGAGAAAACCCACTTCTAAAACCAGGAGGTTGCTTATGGCTTGTAACCTGTGATGGTCTTTTCCTCCATGAATCTGTCCAAACCCCTTTTAAAGGAAAATACAGGGTTATTCAAAAAGGATGGTGCAAAAAGTAAAGCTAGCTTATTCTTAAATGAACTGACCTACCACAAGCTGGGGCATCCCCCCCCCCCTTGCCCCATTGTAGCTACGCAAGTGCCCACATCAAACATTTGTAATCTGCATGTGAAACTTGGAACAGTTTTCATGTCATGACATTGCGGTACGTCAGTTCATTTAAGAATAAATCAGCTTTACTTTTGCACTATCCTTTTTGAATAGCCTTGTAAGTATAGGATAAGAGTGTTGGCATTCCACCCTCCCAGGGGAGAAGTAAAATCCTAAGCACAGATCCAACAGTGCATGTAATATCATGTGCAATTTGGGTGTTATAAAATACACCTACCTGGAGAGCACAGGGTACCTTTTTGACTTACTGCCCCCCCCACACATGAGATTACTGAAACTAGAACACATGCTAGGAGGGCGAGGACAAGTCCACATCATACATCAGATGAGCAAGGCTAGGCTTACCATATCTCCGACCGGGACGCTCCGTTTTGCCCTTAAGGGGCGGGGGAGGGGAGGGAGGGAGTCAGAGCGTGCGCTCTGACTCCCTCCCCTCCCTCGCCCCTTAAGGGCAAAACGGAGCGTCCCGGTCGGAGATATGGTAAGCCTAACCAAGGCCAGTTTGGAAGATTACACAAACTAGCCCATGATTTCCTTGCGGTAAGGCCCAAAATGTGGCCCAAAACGACTGGGCTTTTTGAGGAGGTTTTTCTTTGCTTAGCTTTTTTCCTGAACCACCTTACAGTCTTTTCTTATGCTGCACCATTTAGAGAAGTTTCACTCTTGTTTAGCCTATGCCAGATAATCCAGTGTGAATCCCAGGAAATGAAGAAAACTGCATTACAGCAAAGCCGATAGACTTAATGATTGGTTCCTGAATTTTTACCAAGAGTGAAGAAAAAAAGCCTTCACTACCAAAAAAACTCCCACACAGAATGACTATCAGTTAAAATTGTTTCCTGTCCTTGTTGTGCAAGTTTGTATATAAAAAGACATTTGTTTCCTCAGTGGCCCATCCATTCTGGAGACTGCAGTATTGGTGTGTATAGATAGCCACGACCCAAAGACTTCCTGGCACATACTCTGATAATTCTGTGCCCAGGGCTTCTCTGATTTCGTCTGACTGCAATGTACCTTCAAAAGTACCTATTATGGCAGCATTAGGAAGTCAGGCCTCAGAATCCTCCGATAATTCACTGAAGTCCTTGCACAACCTTCCAGATCACATCCAACACAACATGCTTTAAAAATGTTATCATTGTGCTCATTTCAATGAATTATGACACGAGTCATTTTTCCAAAACTATACTACTGTGAGGCAGCCACAACCACTGCTACTTCATTTAAAACTATGTTCAAGCTTGACTATGTACCATGCTTTATGTAGGGGTAACTTTAATACATTTTAGAAACTTCAACTGATGCAAAAGTCACATGGGTGCTTATAGGGGAAGACAGTATGATCACATGTCAATTTGGTTTTCAGACCCAAATTAAAGCTACATGACCTGGAACTTATCAAGGATCACCTTCACCCATTTGAGCCTACCTGGGTCTTGCAATCAGCTTCGCAGAATCTAATCCTATGCATGTCTACTCGGAAGTCAATCCCATTATAGTCAATAGGGCTTACTCCCAAGTGTGGATAGGATTGCAGCCTCAAGCTCTGCTTTCTGGCTTGCATTCAACACACACTCAGTTAGCAGATACTAGGACCAGGTCTATTAGTGGTGGCACCACAACAGCTGTGGAAATTGCTTGCTGTGAATATGTATCAGCTCTGTTTAAATGGGTGGAAAGAACTGTCCAGCTTTGAAAAACTGGGGATTTTAAAACTAGTCTTGTTGGGATACTGCATGCTTTCTAGGTTACAGTTGTGTTTTATTCTCTTCACATCAGATTATTAGCCTGGGGGAGCTTAGTCCTGAAGAGCCTGGTATAAAATGTTTTACATAAATACATCTTTGAAGTGAACCCCAACTTCAGACAAGACAGTTGTGAATCACATGGAATGAGAACTAGACCGGATGCATTTCTAGCTTTGCCCAATCAATATGAGTCTAATTAGAAACATTCCTGGTCAAATTGTGAAGTTGAGAACGTCCTTCCCGCATTTTACTGGATTTTTTTATTTTAGGTTGACATCTCAAACACTTCTTCAGAATAAAAGCAGAAGCCATAAAAGCAGTGGAAGACGACACACAAATGTCAGCTTTAAGTTTATCCATTTTCTAACTAAATGTTCCGATACAACGATGGTCAGCATATGAACTGCTTTCACTTGTTTCATAGTGGGCCTTTCATAGGTTATAAAGGTGGGCCTTTGATTTCAAAGGGTAAATTCTGCATTTGTCCAGGTTTGTCACTTTGTGAGTGCTGGGTGAGGCACACTGGGGATTTGGCTGAATTGAGGACTGGCTGTTACACCTCTGTAAGTGTAAAGACAAGACCAATACTTTAAGAATGAGCTACTGCTACGGAAAACCCCTAGTATCTGTTCAGCATGCTGAAGAATAGCACCCTAGCTTTATAATAGTCGCATTCTAGTAAGCTGGCAAGCTCTGGAAGAACAAGGCATTATCTTCACAGTAGACTCGTTTGAGAAGTTCCTAGATAGCACTCAGCGGTGTTCTTCGAGGGGTAAGACAATCAGAAGATTCCCGAGTCAAGATGCAGTACTGAAACATCTCAATGGACGTACAAGCTAGAAAAGACTGATGCTAGCAGTAAAGTGCTACAAATCTGGTGAAGTCACTTAAGCAAACCTACTGAATCCAATATGAGTTGCGCAAATGTGATGGCCAGTGGGGACATTTCATTGTTGTGCCCAATATTCCTGACTGGTTTCCCACAGCAATTATGCCTGCTGTTATAAGAGTTTAACAAGGAAAATGTGTTCACACACGCACACAACTAATTTCTGAAAATACTAGGTTTATTCACACCCCAGTGGTAAACAACATTAATATGATGTCTCTAGTTTTTTTGTAGGTCACCGTCACAAAATACAAAAACCTAGAGCATAAACAAGCAGACAGTTATGAACGTTCAGTGTGGTCTTGATGGGAATTGAACAGATTATATGGAAGTAGCCAAATTCAAAATGCATTCATCTCCTAATTAGTACAAGTCACTGCCATTTCTATAACAAAGTAATGAAGGCACAGCTAGTGCAAGCAGACAACCCCATTTAAACTACTGGGCTGAAAAATACTTTGGTTGGTTCTTCAGGAAAGGATCTTCTCTAAACAAATATTGGTCTCCGTCAACAGGTCTGGTATCTTCACAGCTGCAGTCTAATAGCTACATGACAACAGACTTCACAAGAACCAAACTATATATAGCAATGAATTAACTATTCATGCTTTAGGAATTTGCTGCATTCTACATATTGGCAGAAAAGTACTGTACTAGTAAAATGCTAGGTACAAGGAACCTACATTTTAAACTGGTTCTGTCAGTTTGTTTTAACAAAATGTTTACTTAATTCTACCGAGATACAAAACATAAGGCTGTAAGTAACTAATAGTTGTGTTTAGGCTATTACAGTGCAGATAATCCTCAAGGCCACATACACACTGTTTCACTGCTGCTTGCATTCTGCTGGGTTTTGATCCTTCTGTGGAGGGGAAAAAAAGGACACGTCAGTGTGAAGACAGCAGGTGTGCAACCTGTAGATTACAGGTAATTTCTCTCAATGCAAGTATCAAAGCACACACACACACCAATTACTTACTTTTGGGTCATAATCTGGATCATTTTCTTCATCTGCTTCCTCTTCCCCTTCCTGAAATACACAAGCAATACATAGAAAGTGTACTTCTACATAACAGAAAGCACAATCAAAAAGGAAGCTAATGATATTCCAGTCTTCATTAGTACCTGTGTCTTACCTTAAAGTAAAAAACAGCACTGGAACCAGTTAAGACAGCAAATCTGACATTTTTATTATTCTAACTCAGCTTACAACTTACCTCATCGTCAGCCTCCTCCCCTTCTTCATCATACTGTAAGCGGGGAAAAAACAACAATCAGTGTACATGTACAACAGCATCCAGACCACAAGCCTGCAAATTACAGTCTTTGGAACACAGCTATTTCCACATGTTCTTTATACACACTTTGGAACAAACCCATGACTACAGTAACGCTGCAACTTCATTTTCTAGTACTGCTGCATTATGTTCTAGATCAGCGGTGTCAAACTCGTTCCGTATGGCAGGCCGAATAGCATTCATAGTGCCTGCCAAGGGCCAGAAGTGATGTCCTTAAGCAGTTGGTGACCAGAAAGAACAGTTTGTTCTCATCTAGGAACTTATTAGCTGCAAATGACAGAGGAGAAAATACGCAAATCTTGATAAGTCATAAGTATCCCCAAGCCAGCAACTTGAGGATGCCTCAAAGAAGGCAAATGCTACTCTGATGTATTAGATCAGGGGTTCTCAACCCCTTCCCAGCCAAGTACCACCTCCAGTGCCACTCTGCTGCGCACCACCAAAAGTGACTGGCGATGAAATCATCGCCAGTTACTTCTGGGTTTTCATAAGAACATCAGAAGAGTCCTGCTGGATCAGGCCAAAGGCCCATCTAGTCCAGCTTCCTGTATCTCACAGTGGCCCCGGATGCCTCAGGGAGCACCAGAAAGGCCAGAAAACATGGGTAGGAGACTCTGGGCGCGTGGGAGGGGCCTTCTCAGCATTCCCGAGGGGCTTGGCCAAAGGCCAATACAATTCACGTGTATTTAAGTTCTATATAATTAGTGAGACAAGTGTATACAACTCTATGCTGAATTGTGGCTTAAGCCCTTAGATACGTCACTGTTGCAAGGAAGTTTCGAAGCAGTTGAAAACAAAGCTCACATCATCATCGTCATCTTCAATGGCTTCTCCTGTGAAATACAATACTGATCGTGGAACTATGCGCTCTCGTAGAAAGTGACCAATTTCAAAGTCAGCTGCAAGAATTGCTTCGGCATCATCATCCTGCACAGGTATATGAATTCAGAGATCAATTACTTTGTCTTTTAGAAAACAAAATTCTACTATTCTAAATAAAAAAAAACTTGGTTTAGAATCAGATTTTTCCCAATTACTCTGTGCATTTCATTACAAAAATGAATTAATTATCTGCAAGAACGATTTTGTCAGTCTTCCAAATGAGTGAGTGTTGAATTCTGAAGCTCAGTACCTAGTAATAAGACCAAGTTGTACTGTTCAAAGGTCAAAATCCTCAAAAAACAAAATGATCACCAACCAAAACTGCTGATGGCTGTAACTTGTAAACGGAGCAGATAACTACAGTTTAAGTCTACTACAATATTTGTGATATGTCCAACACAACACATGCTGGGAAAAGAATATGTTGTTTCTGTTGAGCAACTTTTTTTTAACAAAATGTTAGTTTGAAATGCATTTGAAAGAGCATAGTTTTTTTTAGAAGTTATTCGTTTATAGATGGGTTCTATAGAGAAATCTCCAAAACACTAATAGCTTCTAATAAAAACTATGCTCTTAAATGCAATTCAAACTAACATTTTGTTCAAAAAAATGCTCCATAAAAAAATTATTTCCCAGCATATTAATGGTGTGTGCATGTGAGAGTGTGGGGGGGCACACACACTGTAGAAGACAAACTAGTTATCACCCTCCATTTACAAAGAATGGCAAACAGCATTTTTGGTTGGTGGCCATTTTGTTTGACACTGAACTTCAAAATACAGCCCAGCAGCAGGACTCTGCTTCAGCATTCCCAAATCTTTTGGGAAAAGTGGCTTGTCCATAACTATCCAGTAGCTTTTTTTTAAAAAAAAAAATCAAAGTCTCTTTAACAGCCATTATAGTAACTCATTGTATTTGCAATCACAGAGCATACTGCCTTAAATTTAAAAGTTTAACACTCAAATGAGAGCTTTTTAAACTACATCAGTGGTTATCAAAGGTCTCCCTGCGAAGCAGGGTTTTGAGTGCTTGCAGAGGCAGGGCCAGTGGCAGCGGTGATCCTGGGGATCGCCGCCTGGGAAGAAGCCCCCCAAAATGTTTTTTTTTTTTACTTACCGCAGCCTCTGGGGGATGCAGGAAGGCCAGCAGACCTCTCCGCAGGCCTCCCAGATCTTCAGTTCACTGCTCTGTGGCGATTTAGGACCACTTCCGGCTTTCGCGAAAAAAGAAGTGGTCGTAAAATTGCCGCAGAGCAGCGATCTGAAGATCGCTGAGTAAAAAGAGCTGTTTGGGGGCGCTTTTTCCCCCAGCAGCGGCAATCCTTGGGATCACCACCGTCGCTATGCTGTCCCCGCCCCTTAAGGAGGCAAGGGACAGATTGCGGTTCCAATGGTGGGTAGATGGGTTCCCACCACTTTGAGAACCACTGATTTACATAATAGTACCAACCAACACATGACCAAAGTACTAGTGTCATATACCAGGGGTGGCCAAACTGTGGCTCCAGTGTCACATGTGGCTCTTTGTTGTATAATGTGCGGCTCTCAGAAATGTTGGCTGAGCTCCTTTTTGCATCACAATTTAATATAAAAAGTAAATAAGAAATTTTAAAGCTTTATACTTATTTACCAGGTGCTTAAGAGTCCACTGGATTAAAACATAAGTTTAACATTCATGGTGAGTAAATATATTTAAGAATTTAAATGCTTCTTAAATACTGCGGCTCTCAAGCATCTGAAGTTTATTATATGTGGCTCTTACATTAAGCAAGTTTGGCCACCCCTGTAATATACCAATATTATTTGATCATTCAGACTGGATCCAAGGGGGTAGTTGGTTAACTGTGATTTTCATTCACACAAGTGGCCTCAGTCATTAAGTCTGTTCACACATGTGGCAAACAAGATCACCTTTACTTTCCCATATTATACATTTCACGAGAAATGAAACGAAACGGGACTTACCAAGTCTCCACTTTCAGGAACTGTAAGAAAAGAATTAAGATGTACAATTATAGTGTTTAAAATGTAATATGTTTCACAGAGACTTCACTGCAATTAAAAATCAAGTAGCATTTACCTTCAGGAGGACTGAAAAAATTAAAGAAAGAGTCGTTGGAAACTGTTTTTGTCACCGTTCTGACTGTTCCACGCCCCTTGTGTTTTTGTTTCTTTTTGATGGTTTTCAAAGTAACATTCTTCCCCCTTTTCCAGTCTATTTGGCACCTATGGGAAAACTTGAGTTACCACTGCGCATGTGTTTATACGTTCATCTTAGCTAGTTACAACACTGCAAAGTGTGACTGTGATACACCATTGAATAATTGTTACATTTTCTCCCCATCCAAGCAGAGTTCTCAGATAGAAGGTAATATGTTAATTAGGTAATATGTTAATTAAGTCAGTACAGGGGGCCCTCATATCTGCGAATATGCTAATTCACCTATCCACGGGGCCCAGCTCTCCCCCCCAGCACCCATTATCTTTGTTTTTCTTCATAGAGCTGGCGTCAGGTAAGTGTGTTTCTTGCTTACCCAAAACGCTATAAGCAGCATGCTGGACTCCTCCAGGACGCGACCAGAAGTAACTTCTGGTTTGCAGGAGCGACTTCTGGTCACGTCCAGGAGGTGTCCTGAAGTGCAGGGAGGATACCCGCAGTTACGCGGGGTGCGGATGGCCAAATCCGCAGATGGCTAACCCATGGATAATGGGGGGCAACTGTATTCTCCTCCAGAAGTTCTCATTCCAGATGCTGTTCACATAGGAGTGGCATACAAACAATGCAACACAGGCTTCAAGAGGTTTCCACAAGGACCTTAGTTTTATGCTAGATGAAAATGCAGCTAAACCTGAATAGCATCTTCTCTCCCAAAACATCCAGTCCACTGACCATCTTAAGCCTTGTTTTGGAGTTTATTTTGAAACTGGTCTTCATTGTGTCTGTAGCTGGTACTGTAGCCGTTTATAACTCCTCCTCCTCCTCATTATTATTATTTATATACCGCTTTTCAACAAAAAGTTCAAAGCGGTTTACAGACAAAATCAAATGATTAAATCCTCAATGCTATATTGAACTTTTAAGATGTTATTCATCATCCCTGTTCCCAGCACAAAGAAGGTCAAGTGGTAGTTAAATCTCAAGTGTCCTCAACTAACCTCCTTCTGACAGGCAACAGGAAGGTATAATAATTAACTGTTATAATTACTTCCACCTTCAGGTTGGCAAGGCAGAGTTTGGTGGACTATCATCCAGGTAGTGATTATTGGAGAGGTAATAATGACTACAGAGGCAGGGAAACAGTTATCACTGCTTCCAGAAACCACATTCAAGTCACTTGTGAATGTTACATTCCCTGGTTCAGATACTAGGATCAAAAGAATCTGGTTCCAAAGAAATACAACAGCCCCCCCCCCCCAACCACAAGTGAAATCTCAAACCACTTGTGATTCTCCACTTCTAAGCCTGCATCAGAGACAACATCACATTATGAAAGACTGTCAATCATTAAAAAAATTATACTTGCCCTGTACAACCCATAATTTCTGGTCCATCAAAAGAGAAAGGGTCAGACTCATCGGGTTCGGATCTCATTCTATACGTTTTTGTCAGCACTTCATTTGTGAAATATTCATTAGGTTCAAAGTGGAATTCTAACGTGAACGTCTTTAAAAAATTACAAAAATAGTATTAGAAACAACTGAATGATGCATTATTAATCTTAACAGAACAGATATCAAAGGTATACTCAATGAACCAGTTATTGTTTTGCCAATAAAGCATCCATCTGTACTGCTACATTCTTTATATGCAAGTTCTTTTTCTTATACATAGGAATACACTGAACTACAATTGTCTAGATCAAGGGTCTCCAAAGTTTTCCGGCTACGGGCCGGATGGGCATGATTGACAGGCCTGTCTGGCCTGCTGCCCCGCACCTTCTGGCCGCATCAGTGAAACAAGCGGCCAGTGGGGAGCCACTCGCTGGCCACTGCAGCCTTCACAGTAGGCACGGGAAGCCAGCGGGGGTAGCTGGAGGCTGCCGCAGGCTGTACTGGCTGGCTTGCCGTGGGGTGGATAAAATTGAGTTTAGAGACCCCTGGTCTAGACAAACAGCATTATTATACCTCAAAGTAAATCTTCCCATTCTATTCCATTGGCTCAAGAGTGGCTTACGGCATTTTTTCCAATCATTAATTGGTTTTTGCCAGAAGACAGGTCATTTTCTGCATACATCAGTTTATTAGTCTTCGGTCTGGTTCGCACATGTGTAACAATGGTTTAAATCCTGGTTCCATGCAACATCCCATAACCTTGGATGTGCACATTCCTGCCTTCCACATGAGGGAAGGGAATAATTTTATTTTTGAAGTCTGTCAAGATTTGCCATGATGTCCAAGAACAAAAACAGAATTTGCAAAAAACAGGCAGGATTAAAGCTGATCCTGGCTTCTTCTTTTTTTTTTTTGTGCAAAGTCCGTTAAGAATCAGCCACAATTTGTCAAGTTTGCAAGTAAAATCCTTTCTCCCCATACAACTGAAGGGAATGGGGTGGGGGACATGCACACCCAAGGCTAAAGGACATTGTGTGTAGAACTAGGATTGTACGTTATTTGGGCCTTGAGCAAGATCTCTTTTAGTAGACCACTTACTAACACAAGCTATATAGCAACACCCAACTAGACAGACCAACCTACGGTATATTTCAGAAGTTCTGTATATATATTAATCACTCAGAATTTGTGGTATTAGAAGCTGGCTGTGAAATTGTAGGGCTTGGAGCATGTGAAAGTGCCTGTTGCTTTCAGCTGATGCCCTAAATGAGAAGAGCCCCTACAGACCAACTACAGGGTCCCCCTCCCAGCTGTCACATGACCTCCATAATTATCAATGGAAGCATTTCACATATTCAGCTGCAAGTCACGTTTTCAAATGAAGAGGTCAAATACTACATACTTGTGACTGTATGTAGTACTTAAGTTTGGTTAACAAGTCATATGGGCCATATTAACAAGTTTATGGCTACTACGAGTACAGAATAGACTATTTTATTTTGAAGTGCCACATTTTGTTAATGCAAAGAAATATGTACACAGCAAGCATCCATTAATTTTTCTCAATATTAACATTTATTCTTACCAAGGAAGAACCTACCATAGGCTGCCCAGCCTCTGAAAACTTCACTTTGATATCTTTCAAGTGTTTCAGAATAGGTTCATCATGTTCCTTTAAAATAAAATTGCAGTTTGTGTTGGCATGAAAGCATTTTATTTAATACAGGTGCAAAACAGAAGACACAGCAAGGAAGGAAGGAAAACGGCATAATCTGGAGTGAGCTTTGAAAATTAAATTCAGATTTAGCTCGCCAGGTGGTGGCAACACACACGTATTTATCGTGTAAGTATTCCCATAATAAAAATTGAACACAACTCTATTATGCAGAAATGAAAAGCAGCTGATATCTAGTCTCATGCTATGTGCCAGGGCTGCAGAAGTTCCATGCAAATATAGGCTGCAGTATTGAATATGGAGTTCCAATTTCCTAAGACTCCCCAGTTTTCATTTTACAGTATTTTTGGGGTGTCCTTATTGCTCCAAATGCAGGCTAGAAGTGTGTGGACAATGGTAGCTGAACATAATCCAGTGAGGTACTCATCCCTTCCCATTACTTATGGACACAAAAAATTCCCACCTTAGAAAGAAGCTGCTGGGTAATTTTCACCTAAGACAAAGAGCATTCTAATGAAAGAGTATTAAAGGAGACATTGCTGCACTTCACAAAATGCATAGTTAACTTATGGAACTCACGGCCATGAGATGTGGCAGCAGCCACTAACTCAGACTGATTTAGAAAGGGAACTAGATAAATTCAGGAACAGCAGCAGCTGACAGACCTATTAGCCACGATAGTGTTAACTGGAACGCCTGCGACTGGAGGCCGAATACCACTGACTATGAGATGCTGGGGACATACACAGGAAGGTTATTGTCTTCATGCCTGCTTGCAAGCATCTCAAAAGAACTGGCCACTGACCTGTGACAAAAGGCGGCAATTTTAGCAAACCCTGTCTTTTGAGGATGCCATCGTATCAGTTGTCTGTGGGAAGAACTGTGTGGCAGGATCAGCCCTGGTCCAGACATGGTTATGTGCTGCACATGGACTGTTCTCAGGAGAGACTGCTTCCATAATTGGAATGCGTTTCCAAGTCACATGGAAGACCAGGATAGTGGGAAAGTGGGGTGTAACATGCCAACAACACAGATACTTCATCTGATCCAGGAGAGCTCTCCTGTCCTTATGGAGCAGAAATTTGGGTTTTAGCACTGGGTGCACAGTCCAGTTCATGCTTAACAGGCAAGTAATCTATTATTTCTATATGTATTTCAGAAAACAGATTGGAGGAACATTCTGAACATTTTAAAGTGGAATTCCAGTTGAATTTCTCTCTTAAGGTAACTGCCTTAGGGTGTAACAAACATGTGTAATTGGAAGTTTTCTAGTTTTACCTGAACCATATCACTGAGCAAATCAACATTCTTGAATACAGTCAGCCAAAACTCAGGAATTCCTTTAGGATCATCTTTTTCTTCATCTTTTTTCTCCTCTTCAAGCTTGGCCTTCTCTTTTATTTCCTCCTTGTTAAAATCAAGAAGTTACTCTAAAATTTGAGTGTTGCATAATAGCATCCTCAATGAACAAGACAGTTTAAAATTATGTATTTCCAAGTTAATTGCTCTACATTCCTACATTTAGGATAAGCATCTTACTTTTGGGAGCTACTAAAAACCCCTCTAAAGGATCAGGCACTAAAGTATTTTCAACATCCGACAAACATTTTCTGGCTCTCATAATAGGCAACCAAAGCCATGTTACTCATTTTCAGAGTTATACAATTGCATGCTTTGTAATTTACTTGAGTAGGCTGCAAACCTTACCTGAGAATAAGTTTCATTGAACTCAGTGGGACTGAATTCTGAGTAGACATACATAAGATTACGCTGTAAGCCTACTTCAGACTATTCTAGCACAGCTACACAAAAGTTCTTTGAAACCACATTTAGGTACTCACTGAAATTTCTTCTTCAACATCTGTTTTCCATTCACATTCTTCTTCAGTAGGTTCATAAACGGCATTGATGATTTCACTCCTCTGGAAGATTAAGCCATTGATTTTTCAGGCTACCATGACTTAAGTCTCACTCAAAACCACGCAACACCCATCAAAAGACAACAAAACTCAAAGATTGCAAGGTTACGTTTTGACAAATGCAAGTTGCAGACATGAAATGAATCTGACAGAAATTCTGTCTTCCACTTGTATGATAGCTGGTATTTGAAATGAAGCTTTCAAAACTATGTTTAACTATATAGATTACCTTGTCAAACAAAGGCTGATAAAGAGCAGCATATTTCCTTTCCAATTCATGAACTTCTTCATAGAACTTTGCTTCTATCTGTGCACATTTAACTTGAAGGTTCTTCAGCGCATTTACACGTCTCTTAACTACTTTTGGCAAGCTGGAAAAACAGTTAAACTGCACTGTTACATCAACAATCATGTAATGTTATTCCATTAGCAAGGTAACTTAAATATACTGAATAGTACAGAGAAGTTATTCTTAATTAAAATTTCAGAATTTACAGCAAAATTTTAGAAACACACACTATCATTCAACTCTGAGCCTAAAAGTATGATTAAAACAATGACATGATCTTTATGCAAAGAATATATTAAGTGCACTCCACAAAGACCAATAGTTAAAATGAAAGACCTGACAGGATCCTAATTTTACTGAAAAAGTAAGTTTAAAGACTGTAGTTCTGGCAAATTCATTCCCTTAAAATTAGCCAATTTTAAGGTAATATTTGTCTGATTGTCAAACTATTAGCACACTTTTTGGCATTTCTGGGCTTTTAAAATCCGATTTTCTTAAAATAAGTCAACACAACTCAAAAGTAAAAAACTTCTAGTGAAAGCAGTAAGCAGAACAAATTCCACTACTATAGTATTCGGAGATGCTGGTTTGAATTTCTGACATAAGGACAAATATTTTAAGAAGTCAACCCTAGATGCGAGGGAGCTGTAATGCTATCACCACCCCTTAAGGTGGCAGGGGACAGCTTCCAGTTCTCCGGGTGGGTCACAACCCACTAGTTTGAGAACCACTAAAGTCCTACTAAGGAAGAGCCAAATGCTTGGAATTCCCTTGTAGCACCAGTATTTAAAAGGCTTCCCATTTCGCCAATGGAAACACAATAACCCCAAGTTTTTAATTTATTTTTAAACGTGCACACATCAGTATTTTCCTCATTTGGAGAGCAAGCTTCACTCTTTTCAAACTAAAATGAATACTATTCTAGAAACGAGGAAAAAAGTCACAATTCTTTCTATGCATAGCAAGATCTACACAAACAATATTTATTGGAAATAAATTACAGGCAGTCTCCCACTTTCGTAATTCTGAGTTTACATAAAGTCTGAATTGTCCACTTGAAATCTCCGTGCACGGTCTGCACCTACAAAACCCTCTGCTTCAAATCAGGAACCTTGGGAACTGCTGGGAGGGGCAACAGGAGCCACCCATGATCGCTGCTCTGTAAACTAAACAGGGATTGCTCCCGGCAGGCTTCACATTTCCACTTTTGCTAAAAGAGCCCATGGGAAGGAAGGAGCGACATCACTGTTCTCTGGAGCATAGGGCTCTTTAAACAAAAAAGAGGAAATGCGGAGCAATCCCAGCTTTGTTTTCAGAATGGAGAGCATGGGTGGCTCAGTTTATGTAGAAATCAACTTACATAAGGGTGTCCAGAACAGAATTCTTACGTAAGTTGGGGAGTGCCTCTACTATTAGTGGAATTTGTAGACTACGTTTTCCTCATAAAGGACCTCAAAGGTGACAAGTCAATGTAAGTTAAACAAAAACCAGTACATAGCATCCAGTTTTCCTTGCTCTGGGATAAGGGAACTGGATAATACCTAGTACAGTAAAACAAATTTAAATTAAAAGCAGCTGTATAAAAGAACTATTTTATTATTTCATAAGGCCTTCTAATGCAATTAAGACAAAAAAATTAACAGTCATTTAAACATGGCAACAGGGGAGCCTGTACTATCTCTCTGTGGATATAATTCCATAATTTTGTCACCACCACTGAAAAGATTCTTAAAATCCACTGAAATCAATGGGATACTCAAGTAAGCAAGTTAGGATCAGGTAGCAAGAGGAAGTATTTTCTTGATTTGGCATGTCCTACTCCATGGCATACGAAGGGAGGAGTCTAGCAACACACACTAATTTGAGACCAGGCATCATCCATTATGACCCCCTCCCGCCAAAGAAGAAAACTCATCTTTACAGATCACAGATTAAGTATAATTTTGCTTCTAAAAGTATAGACAACTTTTATAGCCACTGCATGTCTTATTACTCACACCAAATCATACAAAATTAGGGCTGTATTGATGGCTATTGAAATCAGAGTATATCACATAAACGTTTTGTCCTGCAATCCAGTACCTATCATTTTTAGCCCTTGAGGCACCAATGATAACCAAGCAGCCTCTGTACAACAATAATTCTTAACCGGCAAGTCACGACCCCAAGTTGACTTGCAGGATGGGTTTAGGGTCACAAAATATATATTTTTGCACCTGACCAAAAGTTTGTTAAAAACAAAAGAAAACTGTAAGCATATTTTACTAATAAAAACAAAGTTCACTTTTTTTTTTAAACAAAGCTGTTCATGAGAAAGTTTTGCTCATTTGGCATTAATCAATTTCCTTATGTGGAGTTGAAGAAACATGCAGCTGCAGTAGCTCATTATCCACAGATAGTTTGTTTCACTGATTTCTTCTTATTGCACCCAACAAGAATCCCACTTTGTACAAGAAAGATGGTACAAGTTGGTCTTAAACTTTCAAAGCTTCCGTTACAATAGAGAATCCATGGGACAAGGCTGGGGGGGGGGAGCCTTTGTGCGGCCCAAAACGTGGGTCGTTAAGTTTGCAGAAGCCATGCAGAGGATTGAAAATGGTGTGGTTTGGCTACTTAAAGGTAGAAACAGGGACTGACTCCGGTATCCGCAGATCCTTGCTATCTGCGTGGGGGGGGGGGGGCGGAACAGATACAGATAGTGAGGTCCAAGTGTACTTGTGCACGTTCTTGTGCCATTTCACCCCAGCACAGTGTCTTTTCTGGCGGCTGTTTTCTGGTGGTGGTGTGCATCTTTTTAGACTGTGAGACCTTTTGGGACAGGGAGGCATTTAATCATTTGATTTTGTCACAACCGCTTTGTGAACTTTTTGTTGAAAAGCGGTATATAAATACTGATGACAATATTATTATTAATAATGTTCTGGGTAATGCAACTGCATAAATTTTCAGGTGAAAACAACTGAACAGAACCTCATCCGTACCAAGAACGTACAGCAACTGAGTAAAAGCACGTATGACCAGGGTAACGCAAGGACCGCCTTCTCCTATATAATCCTGCACATCCCCTGATCAGAGAGGGCCCTTATTAGGATACTGCCACCATCGGAAGCCAGGGGAATGGCAGCAAGGTGTAGGACCTTCCCTGTTGTGGCACCTCGCCTCTGGAACCAGCTACCAGAGGACTTGGACAGCCTCCTCACTACATGGTTTTCGTGGGTCTTAAAGATCCACCTGTTCTGTCTGGCACTTGAAGAGGAACTAATTAGGTACCCCTTTCGTTCCTGCTGCTACTTTATGTTGTAATGTTTATTTTTTAATCTTCCCTGTACCATTTTTTTAACTTGTAACTTTTTAATTTTAATTATGAATTGTTTTAATGGTTATTGTATTGTTTTATCTTTGTGTGTTTATTTTTTGTTGTGTACTGCTTTGGATACTAGAAAAGCGGTATAAACATCTTTTAAATAAATAAATAAAATAAATATTATCCCAGCAGAACTGACTTTCAAGAAAGAAAGCGTGAAAAACAATGGAGCAGTGGTTCCCTAGGTTCCCTCCCATCGTGCTACCAGCAGCCTTGTCTTCTGGTTTCCCAATAGGACACTGTTTCTCAGTTGCTGAGACCAGGCGGAGCTAAGAGATCCCCGAGTATAAAAAGGAGGGGTGTGCTATGCTTGGCTGCTGGTGACTGGAGAGCAGCCAACGTGTGTGAGTCACAGGAGCAGCAGCAGCAGCAGATGTACACTATATATTCTAGCAGAAGAAAATTATTCCGTAGGAAATGTAGACAAATGAAGATGGACACAGGTTGGGGGAACTTCAATCTTGGTGAATGGTAGTCATTATCAGCTACTATTGCAACCACTTAACCATTGCAACCACTTAACAATAAGCACTACGGTTACCGGTAGTGACAGCACGTGTGGGATATGAAATCATTCTGCTAGCATACGTAGTAGGTCAGGAAATCTGCCCAATGTATTTGTACACTCTGAAATGAGTATATTAAAAGTGGTAGGTTAATAGGGGGGGACACACTTTAATTAGGGGAACTACTGTGTTTGAGTTGGGGGGGCACGTTTTTAAAACTTCAGACAGGGTTGCAAAAAGATTGCAAACACTGCTTTACAACAATATACACTACCCTACTTAAATGCATATAATGTTTACTTTAAATCATCTTTGTTCATGGGCACAGTGTAACAATTTTACCAGAAAATAATGCACTGAAATTTAGACTACTGTAACGAGAATTTGATATTGCAAAATGCCAAGTGCCAACAAAGTAACTTGCCAAAAACATTTAGTATCACACTGCTGATTTGCCATGCATGTTATTTTTAATATTTTAAACAGAATTATATACAGAGCATAAACAAGATCTGCAGTTCTTGAAAGCAATCATACCAAACTTTAGTCTCATCCATGCCACATAATCTGAACACGTACGCTTGCATCAAAATCATGTATCTATACATTCAAGTAGAACAATTCAGAACAGCTAATGCCAAGAAGTTTAGTCAAGCAAAATCCACTCCTTCACCTTCCCAGAGTAACAAGGTTGGGTCCCGGGAGAATGTCAGCAGTTCCGTGTCAGCCCTGCAAATATTTTATAAACTGGTTATGCACTTCCTAATGCACTTGTCTGAGCTCCCTGCTTCCCCAAACAAGCCCCAAATCCTGCTCAACCATTTATGGGCAACTAGCCCCCTAAGGCAAAAAGAATAAAATAAGCATCCAACATGGTGCTACATTTCTGCTTTGGCAACTGGGCTTTAAACGGAGGACGGCCCAGACAGTTCACACCTCCACCTGCCTGCCAAGGGGCGATGAATGACCACAAAGTTGCACAGTTAAGCAAAGTACTAGAATGTTCTAATAAACTCAGGCCTCATGACAAAACATATCAGTGTATTTGCTCTAGACTAGAGCAGTGGTTTTCAACTGCTGTACCACGCCACATTGGTGTGCCATGAATGGTCTGCAGGTGTGCCGTGAGAATTTGGGGGGTCATTTATTAGTAAGTATGGTATTCTGTAACCTTTCCTAGAAAAAACACGTGCAAGTTTTGACCGATGTGGCTGCTTTGCCTCACCATGTTATTTCCAAGCCAGAGTGAAACTCTAGGTGCCTCAGCAGCACCAAGCTTCCTATCCAAAGAGGGGGAGGCTTATTTAATATACTCCAACCGAAGTCAGGAAATGCACGACTGGCAGCCAAGGGGATCAATCAAAAACCCAAAAGAGGCAAGGTTGTGGCTTTTGGGAAGCAGTTAGTTACATTTGGAGACTGGATAAAAATCTTGTCGATTTTAATACTAAAAAAATTATCACTGCAAACTAAAACATTGAAAAGTATTTCAATATTAACATGTATTTCCTGTCACTTGATGTACCTTCCTTGAACTGTGTGAGAGATCTGTTTGTGTTGTGTGTGCAACTCAGCAGTATTAACTGTTACAGAAGATGAGCTGACAGAAATCAGAAATAGAAGACTGAAACGCTCATCAACACAATGATTAAAATTTATTGAACTTTATCTTGACTCATTTTTAAATAAAATATATTCTTAAAAGACCGATGGTGTGCCTTGACAATTTTAGCACCTTGTCAGTGTGCTGCAAGATGAAAAAGGTTGAAAATCGTTGCTGTAGAGCAAGTTATATTAAAGTTTAACAAAGGGATAAAAATGGTTAAAACAGACAAGTTCCAGTAATGAAATCTTAGATGACCACTAGCAATGAGACTGACATAAGCAGCCATGTAGAGAGTAAGAGACTGCTAGTAGATATCTAGCTTTTGGGGATAAACTGGGGGGGGGGGGAGAAGAGGTGACTGTTCTCTCTTGAATCAATGTGGCTAAGACTTTCAGAACATTATGTGCATAAATAGTATTGCACCAAAACTGCCCTTATTGTTCTTCAGAAGCTACAACTCTAGAAAATATCCACACACACACACACACACACACACACACACACACACACACACACACAGGTCACCTGCATTATGTTTCAAAAAAAGCAGGCATGCAAGCACTACATCAATTCAAAATCACACCCATTAACTTGCTTAGCAATGCTTCAGCTACATAAGTGCTCCGTGCTATATAAACTTCAGGGCAAGTTACTGTACTTGAACCAATGAAGAGCTGGCCTTTTGGTAAGTGTCACAAAATGCATTAATATAGCAGTGGAAACAGCATCATGAAACTCAAGGAAGACTTGCTGATCTTGGAAAAAGGACCTTGTAGATTAGCAGAAGTTACTTGCTGTGAGAAAAAGAGAAAATAAGTTCACAGCAGATCAGAGGTCAACTGTGGCCAGCATTTAGAAGGTATGGGGCAAGCTATGCATTATGCATAGCATATGAAACAAGACCTTGCAGCTTCCGGGTAAAATCCATCTCTCAAAACTGCATTACTGAACAACAAAAAATACCCATCACAGCATCATTATGCATACTTCCATGTCACATGTGGTTTGCCCCAGCTTTCAGTTCTTAGAGCTTTAACATTTCTAAGCATAAGTTATCTCCCCCTGCAAATGAGGAACTTGCTCTACAGTAGCTCTATTCAAATAGGACATGGCGTTCTGCTTTAATAGTTCTCCCAGTTTTGATATGTGTCTGAAGGATAAGGTATAGGAAAACACCATTTTTCTGCCACTTAAAAAGGAATACGCTCTAGCTAACACCAATTTTAAAGTCTACCTCAGTTTTATGGACCAACATAAAGTGCATCCTAACTGTCAAGGCTACGCAATTCTCCAAATTCTTGATTTACAATTGAGGCTAGAGTTATTGAAATACTCCTTTGAAGGACCTGCCTCATGTTAGTCATGGAGGCCACTGCCAGCCAGCACAGCCATAAGGATAGTTACCATTGTGCCAGAACTCAAGCCATGATCTACATCCGGCACTTTCACAACTGAACTTGTAGCTGGGATCAGCTGAACCTGCTCTTGGGCACTACTGCACTGGCATAGGGGCTAGTAATTATCTGGAGAACGAAATACTACGTGGGTCGTGCACTTTCAGCAACATGCCCAGCAACACAGCCTCATCCAACACTACTTTCATAAAATTTATATCATCGAGAAAATGAATATTTTCCCATTTATCAGAAAAGGCTTTTGTGCAGCTGAAGAGGACAGTGTGCAGCCGTCTGTGGTAAGTCAAGAGATAAGAGGAGCAGCAAGACAGAATGAGCCGCACATGTTTGGAAAGTTCAAAGGGCACGCCTCAAACACAAAAGCCTTGTATACATTCTGCAAATGTGCAATACACTCACCCCCAAGTACCAGGAACCTAGAGCCATCACTAGGCAACCACACTGCAATTTTGTGGTCTACTCCTTTCTAACACTTAATAACTTAGTGTTTTGAAGCATCATTTATTTCTCTGAAGCAGATAGCTTCGCTGCAATTTAATCTCTCATCTAACATCATTTATTTTTATCCTAAGAAACAATATTGCAAAAATGATTACTACTTGGAAAAATTGCAAGTAAGAGACAAAAGTCAGTAACAAGGATATGGGCAACTAAGGGAAGCATGCTGTACCTTTCTATATATCCTGTAGGTGTTCCAACTAAACCATCAAGCCTTTCCTGAAGGGCGGCAAGAATTTGAGGATTCTGCATCATCTGTACAGTCAGCTGCCGTGCTAAAAAAACATAGAAGAGTTTAACACATTATTATACAACCTGTTACGAAACTGTTTTAACCTAAAAATTGAAAATGCTAATCCCGACAACAAAAGATATGGAAGAAGCATTAACACCATGCATTATTTGCCTAGAAATCAAGCACGAAAAGCAAGCTGCCTGAACAAATCTAAGGTCAGTTCTATAAAATAGCACCCTAAGAGGTCAATAAACGTTGCAAGTCACCTGAAGAGACTATTCCATATGAAGGTTATGCAAACTAGATCAACAGCCAATCAGAAAAGGCAAGTACAAAATTAATCCTAATTATTTAATAGCAACATTTCAGGCTAGTTTCGTTTGGGGGAAGGCAGTTATATAATTTAAGCAAAATTACTGAAATATTGGTTGGCAAGATTACATTGGTTGCCACATGCGCAATTTTATCTAAATGTTTTAAGACAAAGACTGCGTAGAACAGTGTTTCCTCAACTGTGGTACGCGTACCACTAGTGGCACGCGGACTGCCGTTTGGTGGTATGCCGGCACTGGGGTGGCAAGATAGAGGCCACCATTGCGGTCCTAGGCGGCTGGCAGAGTTTGAGCGCGCAGGATTCCTGCGCTGGGAAATGCCCGCCCTGACATCCGCACTGTTGTTTTCAGGGCTCCGTCACGGCCAAAAAAACGAAGTGGTGATGATGTCATTGCCACTTACTTCCAGTGGTACATGGTGGTGGCACGCCATGCCGAAGGGGTTGAGAACCCCTGGCTTAGAAGACAATTTACTATTTTCCCTTTGAATGACACTTAGTGAAGGTGACTGTTATACCAGTAGGTTTCAGATTAAACTGAGAAAAGCGCTTTTCACATTTACCTACACAGAACACAACTTAATGGTTTCAGCCTCATCTCATTTTGCAGTTACCTTTGCTGTTCGCATCCTCTCCAGTTTCTTCTTCTTCTACTTCTTCAATATCTTCCATGTCTTGCTGGTCAAGTTCAGCCTGTTCTTTGCTATTAAAATCCAAGTAAAACAAGAAATTTAAATCTCTTCAACCAAAGCGTGTTGAGTACGCAAGTCAGTATAACAAGTTAGCACTTCATATATAATTTGGCACCACTAGTTAAGAAAACGTTAAGAAGCTAGCTTTAGAGAAATTATTTCAAATGAACAGTCTATACGTTCTCTTTCCCTGTTGCAGTACTACTGCTATGGACTTTTGTTTAGGCTCTCACAGCATAAACACAAACGGTCAGTACAACCAGGACCAAATAGTTACACTGCTTCTGTCATTATGGTACAGATTCAAAACGCACAAGGAGTTCTGACATGGTAGGTATAGTTACTGCTTTACCTTCATTCCCTTTCCACCACGTTTCTGTTAACCACTAAATATAATTTTGGGTGGGTTGGATGAACAACTGTGCCAATGGTACACAGAAAAACTGGGACAGTTTTGCAGTTACATGTGCGTAAGTGGAGGGTGTTCGGGAGTTGCACATAGCAGGGACTATGGGCATGAGAAATCATGTAGGATTTTTTAAAAATGCATTTAGCTAACAAGGTCAAAGGATCTTTAGATACGTCAGTTACACTGAGCAACAGGAATCAATCACAAACAGGAAGGAGGCAACTTGCCAGACTGTCACCTGTTGCTAGGTTCTCCTGGTAACCATTTACATGAGGCCTTCCTCAGAAGCCAGCAGCCACCAGAACAATTAGGCTGGGTGCCGACTGTTGCCATCTTACTGCCTCAGCCCTTGCTGCTGTGTGAAGATGAGGTGGCTGCTCTTTCATCTGCAGCCCAGACAGACAGACTTGATTTTGTTGTTTGTTTTCACTGTATGTAAACCACTTGGAGATCTCAGCAGGAAAGGCAGTATACTACTATATCAGTTTTTTCCATTAGAAGAGACAGCATATCTGTACTCTATCAGGGCCACATAATGTAAGTTTGTATTATAGCACTTAGATTTCTGACTTGGGGCCCTCAATGCTGCAACACTAGTTGACACTAGAGCAACGTAAGGACAGTAAGTGTCAGGACACTCTGAGAATGATAAAATACTGGAACTTGAAAGTTTGTTTTTTACCCTCTTGAACATATAACTGCTGTCTAAGTTAGTCTTATGGTCCACCTAGGTCAGTACTGTCTACGCTGACTAACAGTGGTGCTCCAGGATTTCAGATAGTGGTTTTTCCCAAAGCTACCTAGAAATGCCAAAGACTGACCACCCTGCAACCTTCAGAACACCAAGTATGTGTTCTGAGCTATGGTCCCTCTAATATGTGTTAAAAATAGGGGAAGAGTTTGTATACAGAACTTGCAATTCACATTCTTCCTGGACACTCACTGAAAGTTGACTGATGTACAATTCTTTAAATACATTTTTCCACTTCCTTTTTTTTTCTCAAGTGCATACTACCTTGCCTTTAGCACCAAAAGCAATTGTAAGTGACGTTTTTAGGAAGAGGTAGGACAACCCTGTCTTTCTGATTTAGTATTATTGACCAAAATACAAAAAGAAGAGACAGGTTCAAACACAACTCTACTGACTTTAGACATGTTAAACAATATCTCAAGTCTGCACTAGAACTGACATCCGACTGATGCCCTATTCTCACTGTGAGGACAAAGTACTGTGGTTTGCCTTTTGTACGCATGTCAAAGAGGTAAACATAATACTTTAACTTCTCAATCTACAGAGAGAGAGAGAGAGAGAGAGAATGCATACAAATATTGCTTGTCTCAAAGGTTCAGTTCAGCAATTTACTGGGCTAGCACTTCAACCCACATTATGGAACAGCTAGCACACAACCTGCCTGCCCCTCCACAATGTAAAATAGCAACACATGATGCAGGTGCTCCAGAGGTCTTCTTGTCCATAGTGCTCCTTCACACTGTGGGGGTGGATGCCCTTGGGACGGGGCTTCTGCCCTGTCAGCCCAGCCGCAGGTGATGGAGCTTCACAAGACCCGGTTGGCAGCACAGCCAGCCATGGTTTCACAGACTGGGAGAACGGCAGGGAGGGGGGGGGGGGGGCTTTAAAGACAGAAGGGCAAGCAAGGGCAGAGGGACAGAGGGTGTGAGGTGAGAAGACCAAGTGGAGAAAGCAAAAGGGAAGCCAGAGGAAGGAGAGACAGACAGAGACAGACAGACAGAGACAGACAGAGACGAAGGGCTGGAGACTGGGACAGGAGGAAGTACAACAGGGAGAAAAAGAAGTAACTTTGTGGAACAGGGGCGAGTCATGGAAGAGGTAGAGGAGGCTGGAGGGGGAGGCCAGAGAAAGAGGGGAGAAGAATGTGGGAAAGGGAAGACGACCAGGAAGCACAGACTCTTCCCCCCCCCCAGGCCCTGTAGAATTATTCCCTCAATCCCAGAAAGCAGCCCCACCTGGGCTTTCACCCCCTACTGTGACATTAACTGTGCAGTGTAAAGTTATCACAAGGAGCCAAGCCAGGAACCCTAAAAGAACCTCCACCTAAACCCCAAGAGACAATCCCTGACCCACTGCATGGAGCAAATAGCAGTGAGGCAAGGCTGTACTCTGAAGACAGATAATCAAACCCCTCCTTCCCCCACCTCGACCGTACATACTACCCTCCAATCAACCCTTAAGCATCCATTGTATGCCTCCTTATCTCCTTCCTGCTTCAGTACGCTATTCCCCAACCCATATGATGTGGGAAGAGTACAGAGGGGCAAGGCCGCCACAGGCCCATACTTGTAAAAGTCTGAAACACACAATATGTTGAGGGGCTATACATGGTTTTCACATGAAGCACCTACGTCTCATATGTATCTGTTCCTCATCGCATGAAGAATATCATGGCTGCATGGGTCAGTGTTTGAACAAGGACTAAGATGTACCAGATATTATCCACAAACGCAAGAGCTAGAGTGCCAACTTTCCCTCACCCCTTTCATTAATGCAAGCCGAGACTCTAGGGACACTAATTGGGCACCAGGATGGAATACACATAAGCCTAGTTGGGATGGAGGCGGTATGGTTGTGGGCAACTATGGCTCTTCCTTACTAGATAGCACAGCTCTTTTGAAAGGCATGATGGTACTTTAGCCAAGAACATGCTTACTTGTCAATGTCTGCCATTTTTTCCAGACCTCAGAAAACCTTTGGGGGGAAAAAAGAGAAAGCATTATTTTACATTTAATTGAAGCTTAGGCAATAATTTTGACAGAGCCAATGCCGTACCCCTTTGTAATCAGACAAATATGCTTCTGTTACAGGAGCAATTCTTGATTGCTGACCACTTCATTGTCTTACATTATAACCAATATGCTGAAAAGGTTGCTTTAAAAGGCTAGTGATTAAAACCCATTACTACCCGGTGTACGATGTACCCCCTACCAAAAGAATGGACACACAAGGTGGAGCCTTGTTAGCATGTACACACTCTATTACAAAGAATTACCAATCAAGACACTCCTATTTAAGACCAATTCTTCCACTGTGGATTGCTTGAAAGGATTCTGCTCCAATGTGGGCATAATATATCTGCCCTCATGTGGATCACCCAAATTATAAGAAGAGTCTCCAAAATACCAGCCGTTTCACCAGAATCTCAATAATATGCTCCATTTCAAGACCTCCTCTGCTGTACACAAGCCTGTTTATTTTAGCCTTCAATTATACGTTAACACCCTACTACCACCACCTTTTGCTGACATACATTAGGAAAGCATGTACCCCCCAAAAGAGTCACCAGACAAAGAAACCTATTAAGTCTCTTGTAAGATTTATGGGCTCTCCTTCGCTCATAAGGTGCAAAGCCTCTTGTATAGCAATTGTGTTTTGTTTAGATGGAAGGAAAAGTCAATAGGGTGCAATTGTCTACACGTCCGTGTACCCAAATCTGCCTGTGTGACACAATTCTTAGCACTTTGTAATTTTCTTTTGCTTTCTTCCCATGATGACCTCATCATGTATCTCAAATGGGAGGTAACAAAGTAATTCAACTGAGTTAGGGGAGGGAGAAGAGCAACTGTATACAGTATACTGTAAGTAATTACAGTAGATCTTGCTGGTTGAGGTTAAGATGAGGGGTACCAGGTTGGAAACAGTTGAAGACTACTCTGATCATTTGTTACTGACAAATATATCTACTACAGTATGCATTTATCGGTAACATGAACTGGGTTCCCCCCCCCCAACTACTGACAGGTTTTTTAACAAAATATTTCAGTACTCTTTATGAAAGGTTACCCCCCCCCCCAATCCATGAATCTTCCAGAACTACAGTTTCTTTATCATATCTAGGCTTACCAGATTTCCAACCGGGACAGAGTGCTAGACCTTTAGGAGAAGGAATGCGGGCAGGTGTAGCTTGTTAATCGTTAGGGCACAATCCTAGGCATGTCTACTCAGAAGCAAGCCCCACTGAACACAATGGGACTTGCTTCTGAGTAGACATGCCTAGGATTGTGCCTTAAGGATTAACAAGTTACACCTGCCCACATTCCTTCTCCTAAAGGTCTAGCACTCTGTCCCGGTTGGAGATCTGGTAAGCCTAAGCATATCCATTCTGACTTTCTGCACTGCAGAGCAAGTCACTGAATCTCTCATTGGAATTGTCTATTAGAATTCTCTATCAAGTATTTTCATCTTAACACTAGGACAGCAACGACAGTGATATTCAATAGACCTTCATTTGAGATTCTAAAACAGTGTTCTCTGCCTTGTCAGAATTGTTGGCACAAAGTAACAAGACATACTGACAATGCCAGAGCTTACTTTGAAGTAACAAGCAGTAGTGCCATCAGACTTCATCAAGACTCTTACAGTCATCTGCAAATGAAGGCTAAACAAGTAAGATACCGATATGGGGAAAACATGGAGAAGCACTCTATATGAATAGGAATATGAGAGAAAACAAATGGAATACAATAAGAGCTCACAATTGGTCCCTCAGTCACACACTTAGCTTATTTCTGGCTTCTCAAGAGACATGAAAAATACCAGCTATGGTAACGGAATGCTAGCATAGATGTCAGTCTTGCCCCTCTCTCAGGTTGGTGGTCTTTTTAAAAAAAAAAACCACTAATTTATAGATTTATCTTCTTTACCAGTACAGAAGGGCCCCCGTATTCGCAGGGAATAGGTTCCTGCTCTTTCTACGGTTACTAATTGAAACTGCAGAAAAGAGCAAACGCTACCCCTGCGCCCCCCCCTCCTGTGCCCATTACCTTCTTGTGTGTAGCACTGGCGCCAAGCCAATGTCGGTCTTCCTTAAACAAAATGTTATAAGCACCACGCTGCTTATAAGCACCGGAATGCTTATAGCAAGCAGCCTCTGTGCTCAAGAGGCTCAGAACATTAACAGGAAGGGCTTTTTGTTAGTGGTCAGAGCCTCCTGAGCACTGAGGCTGCTTGCTATAAGCCAGTGGTTTTCAAACTTCTTAGCACTGGGACCCACTTTTTAAAATGACCCACCTGGCTTTACAAGACTAAAAAAAGGTGACCTAGAACTATATTTACTTACAAGTAATATCTTGTTTGTTTATTTATTTATTTGCAAAAAAGCTCAATCCATTTCTTGTAATGAGGTAGCTCTAATGAATAGCCTCAAGGCTTGAGGGGCTTAGTTATGTGACCCAGCCTTCACCTGCCCCCACTACCTGTCACTGACAGACTTGGAAAAAAGTATCAGAAAAAGAGGCTTAAACATTTATCTCCCTATAATTACACAAGCTTGCAAACAGCAGGAGCTCAGCTCTTTGCAGGGCAGTTAGTAGCTATCTGATTTTTAATAGCCTCAGGGCTGGAGGCAATTGGGGACCTACCAGAAATCAGGTCGCGACCCACCACAGTTTGAGAAACACTGCTATAAGCATTGACGCTGTAAATGAACGGTATTTATAATGATTTGTTTCAGGAAGACCCGTGCTGGCTTAGCGCCAGTGCTACACACACGAAGGTAACGGGCATGGGGGCGGAGGAGTGGATCCGCAGATAAGTGAATCTGTACGCGCAAGGGAACTTTCCAATATCTCTGGTCAATTTTGATAGCCAGAAATATTTGACAGCATTCCTAAGTGAGGATATTCTACATCAGGGGTTCTCAACCAGTGGTATGCATACCACCCGTGGTACTTTGCGCGACCGTCAGTGGCACGCAGCAGGCCGGTCCTTATCTGCTTTTCTGATCAGAAGTTAAAAAGCCCCCCCATGGCATCCGCCCCCCACATGACCTTTGTTTTATTTCTAGCCTGGTTCTTGCTTTAACAAAAGGTCTGCTTCTGTGCTTTAACTAGCACAGAAGCAGACAAGCCGACTGGATGGTAAAAGACGCTCAGGATCGGCTGTACCAACAGGAACTGGAACCACTTCCTGCTAATTTGGCCGAGCCTCTCTACCATTCAGTCAGCTTGTCTTCTTCTGTGCTAGTTAAAAGCACAGAAGCAGACCTCTTGCTAAAGTAAGGCACAGGCTAGAAATAAAATGGTAATGGCAGGATTTTTTTTTTTAAAAAAAAAGGTTTTAAAAGCCCCATTGCTGCCTTCCCACACACGGGCTTTTGCATTATGTTTAAAAAGATTGTTGTGGCTGCAAAATACTTTGAGAGATTGTTGGGGCTGGGGGGGGGGGCGTTTCTTTAAAAATCTGGAAGACTGCATTATACATGGGTGTTTGAAGGGGTTCTTAAAAAATCAGTGCTTCAAAAGCTGTTCCTTAACCTGTACAGCAGGGGTTCCCAAATTTTATTTATTGGAGCAGGTGGTACTTCAGAAAGTTTGACTGACTCGTGGTACACCTGGCGAGAAAGGTTGAGAACCCCAGTTTTACATTATTCAGATACATCAAGTTTCCACTGAAACAAACACCAATTTAACTTTTTCACAGATTTCTCTGTTAGCTACTTAAGATGATTTTCCAACAAAGCTACTCAAGAATACCATTCTAAGCTTGACACAGCCATGCCTCAATAGAGGGGTCAATTTCTGAACATTCTGAAACCACAGGGAAAAGTCCATTGCGAACACAAATTTTGAGATTTTAAATACACTCCCCAAACAATTTTTTATTTTTAAAAACATGAAGTACAGGGGGGCCCCCGTATCCACTGATTCCTCATCCACGGTTTCAGTTATCCACGGATGAGGAATCCCCCCCGCACCCTCCACAGCCCCCCCGCCCCGCACTTACTTTTAGGAGAAACCTCTTTTTTTTCTTCAAAAGTCCCGGATTTGCAGCTTCTTTGCAGGGACTTTTGAAGAAAAAAACAGAGGTTTCTCTTCTAAACGTAAGTGCCTGGGGCTGTGTAAGGTGTGGGGAGTCGCATCCACCAACCCACCCCCACACACCTACCTTTACCTGGAGAAACCTCCATGTTTTTCTTCAAACGTTACGAGGCTGTAACTGATTTGCAGGCTTGACCAACAAGACTTAGGTGATAGCTAGAGTCTCAAGACTCTAGCTATCACCTAAGTCTTGTTGGTCAGGCCTTGCAAAGCAGCTACAGCCTCGTAACTTTTGAAGAACACGGAGGTTTCTCTGGCTAAAGGTACGTGCCTGGGGGGGGTGTGGGGAAGGCGCGGGGGGGTTGCGTCCACCCCCCGCACTTACCTTTAGCTGGAGAAACCTCCGTGTTTTTCTTCAAAAGTTACGAGGCTGTAGCTGCTTTGCAGGCTTGACCAACAAGACTTAGGTGATATCACCTAAGTCTTGTTGGTCAGGCCTTGCAAAGCAGCTACAGCCTCGTAACTTTTGAAGAAAAACACGGAGGTTTCTCCGTTAAAATGTAAGTGCTTGGGGGGGTCACGCAAGACTTAGGTGATATCACCTAAGTCTTGTTGGTCAGGCCTTGCAAAGCAGCTACAGCCTCGTAACTTTTGAAGAAAAACACGGAGGTTTCTCCGTTAAAATGTAAGTGCTTGGGGGGGTCACGCAGGCCCGCGGGGGGTCACGCAGGCCCGCGGGGGGCCCCCCTGAAAACCACGGAAATGGGCGTTCGCCCATTTCCACGGTTTCAGCTATCCATGGTGGGGGCTGGAACGTATCCCCGCGGATACGGCACCCCCCCTGTACATTGTTTTCTATTTACATATTATAATACTGTGATATATTTATGAAAAAGTGTTATTCAAATCATAACAGCATGACAGAGATGGATCTGCAAACTTCTGAGCCCCAAGATATGTAAGACTATTTCTACAAGTTGGGTAGATACAAGGTATGCAAGTTTCTACAAGTTCCATTTTGGGACTTCTTTTAAAATTAGGAACACACACCATGAGTATTATGGTCAACTAAAATGAGTATTGACGCACAACGTCATATATACACCTCAACAATGTGGTCTGAAAATAAGCAGCAACCTATAACAGTCTGCAGATCTTATTAGAAAAATCAATAGTCAATTTAAATATTGACAAACTTTATAACCATCAGTGGTGTTTTTTTAGAATGGAGGTATATCACACAAATTGGACTTTTATACACCATGGAATATACACAGTTCACTGTGTACTGTATACAGTTCACTACCCAGGCTGGCCTGACCACTTGATGCAAGGAAGCAATAGGCCATAGGTTGTTTTATTATTGAGACAGACAAGAAATACACAACAGGGCATGTTGTACACACTGTGAGAACTACCCAGAGGGTTTCCTAACTGAGCAAGAGACCATTGCAAGTCCTTGTCAGTGAAGGATCATCAAGACCAGAATTTAAGGAGCTTGCTATCATCTATCACCTATCAAATGAGACCTACATTCCAAGGCCTCCTCTGAAGTTCCAAAAGGTATAAGTAACAGCAAGCAACTAATTTCTCCAAACGGCATGTTTTTCTTTCAAATACAAAGGCATTTAACTCTGAAAGGCAAGGGTATCCAAGGGCTCCCTTTCTTAACCATTTTCCTCCACACAATTTTATGTACAGTTCACATAATCCTCCTTACTATTGCACATATACAACTGAGTTTCCACCAATGCATTCAGTACAGAAGGATCAGATAATAAAAACATTTATACTGATCTGGAGCAGAACCACGAAAATAAGCCAGAGTATCAAGATTCTCCTTTTCTCAACTTTGTTGGTGGGATGGATAGAACCGTTAAACCTGTGTTCTATTCTGTAGTTCCACTACAGAGTCTTACTTCCACCTTGATCTGCAAAGTTCATTAAGAGCCATTCTTGTTGAGGTTAGGAGTCCGCAATCACTGCAACAAAGCAAGTTAACAGTTTGCTTCAGGGTATCCATTTGTCCTGGGGAAATATCTACTGCAGACACAGAATCTTTTAGTCAAGAAATGATGAGTGCTGCCTGAAAATATGAAGCAATAAGCAGGGCAAGAGGCCAGGCACAGAAGATGAGTGTACTCAAAGCAGCCCAACACAGAGACAGCAATTCCACCTATGTGTAAGAGGTCTGCTTTCCTTGCCCTCCACCCACAGCACATATGCATGGAATCACACACAGGCACTGCAGATTTTATACATCTGGATTTTCAGAAGGTATTTGACATGGTCCCTCATGAAAGGCTCCTGAGAAAACTCCACAGGGAATAAGAGGGCAGGTCCTCTTGTGGATTAGGAACTGGTTGAAGACCAGGAAACAGCGAGGCGGAGTCAGTGGGCAATTTTCACAATGGCGAGAGGTGAAAAGCGGTGTGCCCCAAGGATCGGTCTTGGGACCGGTGCTTTTCAACTTATTCATAAATGAACTGGAGTTGGGGATAAGCAGCGAGGTGGCCAAGTTTGTGGATGACACTAAACTTTTCTGGGTGGTGAAGACCAGCAGAGATTGTGAAGAGCTCCAGAAGGACCTCTCCAAACTGGGAGAATGGGCAGCAAAATGGCAGATGCGCTTCAATGTAAGTAAGTGCAAAGTGATGCACATTGGGGAAAGAAATCAAAACTTCACATACACGCTCATGGGTTCTGAGTTGTCTGTGACGGATCAAGAGAGAGATCTTGGGGTGCTGGTGGACAGGTCGATGAAAGTGTCGACCCAGTGTGCGGCGGCTGTGAAGAAGGCCAATTCCATGCTCGGGATCATTAAAAAAGGGATTGAGAATAAAACGTCCAATATTATTGTGCCGTTGTACAAATCGATGGTAAGGCCACATCTGGTGTCCAGTTCTGGTCACCACACCTCAAAAAAGGATATACAGTGAAACCTTGGATTACGAGTAACTTGGTTTGCGAGTGCTTTGCAAGACGAGCAAAATTGTTTTCTAAATTTTGACTTGATAAACGAGCAATGCCTTGCAATACGAGTACATTGTGTTCTCCAAGATATCTCTCTGTGCGTTTGCAGAGTAACAATAGCGTCTCCTGGGCAACAAACTGCCCTCATTAACTACTCATTAACACTTTGTTCTCCCTCTGCTAGAGGCTCGGTTTGTGCAGAATAGCAGCTCAGGCTTTGCTTTGCAACTTCTGTCTTGCAGACCTCATTAACACTTTGTTCTCCCTCTGCTAGAGGCTCCTTTTGTGCAGAATAGCAGCTCAGGCTTTGCTTTGCAACTTCTGTCTTGCAGACCTCATTAACAAGCTGTTTTTCCCCCTCCTCCATCTGCCTCTAGCAAAGACATTTACTCTGCAGAACAAGGCTCAGGTTTTGCATATCAGATGTTGCAAAGTGAGCTGCAGTTTGCAAGACCAAAGGAGTACTCTGCAGGGCAGCTTCTTAATTAGCTGAGCCCAGGAGATAATGCAGACACACACAAAGATCTCTTGCAGAATAATGAATCATCTGAGTTTCCATTATTTCTTATGGGAAAATTTGATTTGATATACGAGTGCTTTGGATTACAAGCACATTTCTGGAACCAATTATGCTCGCAATCCAAGGTTCCACTGTAGTTGAATTGGAAAAGGTGCAGAAAAGAGTGACCAGAATGATTCGTGGGCTGGAGCACCTCCCTTATGAGGAAAGGCTACAGCGTTTGGGGCTTTTCAGTCTAGAAAAAAGGCGCCTGAGGGGGGACATGATTGAGACGTATAAAATTATGCATGGGATGGAGAAAGTGGATAGAGGGAAATTCTTCTCCCTCTCGCACAACACCAGAACCAGGGGACATGCACTAAAACTGAGTGGAGGGAGAGTTAGAATGGATAAAAGAAAATATTTCTTTACCCAGCGTGTAATTCATCTGTGGAACTCCTTGCCACAGGATGTGGTGATGGCACCTGGCCTAGATGCCTTTCAAAGGGGTTTGGACAGATTCATGGGAGGAAAAGATTACAGGTTACAAGCCATAAGCAACCTCCTGGTTTTAGAAGTAGGTTTTCTCTGTGCCAGGTGCAGGGGAGTGGCAGCAGGAAACAGGTTATCTTGTTGGCTGCGTGCTCCCCGAGGCATCTGGTGGGGCCACTGTGTGATACAGGAAGCTGGACTAGATGGGCCTTTGGCCTGATCCAGAAGACAGGCTCTTCTGATGTTCAGAGCCACTTTGGGAAATGGGAAGCCTGTGCACACTTCCCATACGTCTGTTCAGCAGCCCAGTGTATTGTGTTATCTCCAGCTTTTGGGGGGTCCTGGGGGAAAAGTCTTATGAGGAACTCCCAATGATGTGGTTTCTCCATGTTTTGGAAAGCACATTGTCCAGCCCCAGACTTACCAGGAACCAACTCTCACAGATAATTGGCTGGCTACATTCTATCACTCTTGGGCTGGGAGGCCTGACCACAAGCCTCCTGAGCACAGGCAAGGAGGCTGGGCTACAGGGTTAGCTGTAGGTTAACAAGAAATTAACAAGGGTTAACATCCTTGACTGTTCCTGAAGATCAAATCCCACCCACCAAATC
This sequence comes from Plestiodon gilberti rubricaudatus, assembly GCA_026170595.1. Classification (NCBI taxonomy): domain Eukaryota; kingdom Metazoa; phylum Chordata; class Lepidosauria; order Squamata; family Scincidae; genus Plestiodon; species Plestiodon gilberti. The sequence continues at coordinate 163,595,894 of JANXHW010000005.1, read as the reverse complement.
CACCACAGAAGACAGGAATTACTGCCTGGGCACTTAAATTTTGTCTAGTCCCAAACAGTCCCGGTCAGCCACCTGAATATATACATCAGGTACTGGGATGCTGGGACACTGCCACTTCTGCTTCGGTGTGCCCGCCTTACCATGCTTTCTGCATGGTTTTCACAAACTGTAAATGTGGAACTTCCAGTTTTATTTAAAGAAACCTCGCAAACGAAGCTCCTTCCCGCTCACTCGAGTGGGAAGTGGATCAATATCCACAAGCTGCAGGGAGGCGGCAGCAGACTTGAGCTGAAGGGCACCCCTAATCTGCCATCCCCTCGCCTCCTTGCCATCCGCCACCAAGGCAAGCCACATCTGGCCGGCCGCCTCATGGCTAAGCTGGCCATCATCAGGTACATGGGGGTATCAGGTTATCTCAGGAACGGCCTACTCCCATACAAACCTGCCTGAGTCTTAAGATTGGCATCCAAGGCCATGCTCTCTAGGCTACCGTTTTCAGAGGCTTGTTTGGCTGTTACCAGAATCGGAACGTTTTGGGTGCCGTTTATGGAATTCTTTGTTCAGAGAGGTCCATCAGGCTCCTTGCTACTTTTATTTATCTTTCACATTTTTATACTGCCCTTCCTTCCAAGGAGCTCAGGGTGGTGTACATAGTTCCTTCCCTCCCTTTGTCGTCACAACAACCCTGTGAGGCAGGTTAGGCTGAGAGATAATGACTGGCCCAAGGTCACCTAGGAAGCTTCATGGCTGAGCATCTTTCAGGTTTTCAGACCAACTCCGAAACCACCACACCATCCTGGCTCTTTTAAACATAATTTAAAAACATTTTTATTCCACAAGGCTTTTATCACAGACGTGTTGCGCTTATAACTGCTGCTTTTAATGCATATTTGATATTTGGGTTTTTATTGCATTTTTAATGTGTTTAATCATTAGCCTCCTTATGCTGGTTTTATATTTTTGAAGGTTGGAACACAAGTTGCTTAAATATAAAAATGTGTGCTATCACATACTCTTCATAGTTAAGACAAAAATGGTATAAAAACATACACCTACCGGTATAAAAACAGTATGACAAACACTGAAAGTTTTCAAAAACTGCATGAAATGCATTATACACCAAGGGTCACTAAAACATCCCTAAAAGATAAACTGCAGGGTCATGTTTTTGAACTGATTAAGACATGTATGCAAGCTTTACTAACAAAAACTAGGAATTAATCGCTGTTTTAGAAAGGAAGAGTTTGTAGATCCTTGGGGAATTAAGTCTGAAGCTACAAGACGCATCCTGCATGACAGCCTTGCAAAGCTCCTCCTCATTAGAACTGCAAAGCTGTAAACCATATCAATTTTGGATACCGTCAGGTTAAAATACTTAAAACATATGGAGGCAGAGTAAGTCCGCATTCCTGTGCACTTTGAGTTCCCTCAGAACACCAAGTAAGAACAAGCAGGGCCAGGCTGGAAGGAACAGTGGCAGCATTCAGATGCAATAGGGCAGTGGTTCTCAAACGTTTTAGCGTCGGGACCCACTTTTAAAAATGACACTATCAGGACCCACCTAGCTTTACAACACTTTCTTTTTTTAAAAGGAGATCTAGAAAAATATTTTATTTATTTACTTACTCTTATTTGCAAAAACCTCATTTCTCATAATGAGGCAGCCCTAATGAATAGCCTCAAGGCTTGAGCTGCTTAGTTATGTGACCCACTTTTAAAAATGACACTATCAGGACCCACCTAGCTTTACAATACTTTAAAAAAAAAGATCTAGAAAAATATTTTATTTATTTTCAAGTAATATTTTATTTATTTACTCTTATTTGCAAAAAAACTCATTTCTCATAATGAGGCAGCCCTAATGAATAGCCTCAAGGCTTGAGCTGCTTAGTTATGTGACCCACAGCGCAATCCTGGGAATCTCAAGAACAGCGGAGCAATTGCTCCGGCATTCTTAGTCGTTCCAAACGTGCCGTAAAACACGTTTGCGATGACTTGCGAGTAAGGGAGGCCGGCGCAAGGCCGGCCTCCTCCACTCCATCGCCGGACCAGTCAAGCGGCCGCCAGAGGAATGTAAGCTCTCCCGCCGGCGGCCGCATGGGCGATCCGGCAGGCAAGGGAGGGGGGCCATTGGACTAGCCGGCCCAGGAGGGGACAGGGGATGGCTCCTGACATATTCCTGTCTCCGCCAGGCCAGCTAGGCCATTTCACGGCCTCCTCCAACTTCCGTCAGCTATTTAGCTTGCGGAAATCCGAGGAGGCCGACAGGGCCGGCCCCAGTTTACACCCAGGGAAGGGGACAAGCGTACCCTTCCCCGAGTAGACCTCTATCCCGCCATACGATGGGAAGCCTCGGCCGCCGGCTGGATCCTTACACAGGATTGTGCTGCCAGTCTTCACCTGCCCCCCCACTACCTGTCATTGATGGACTTGGGGAAAAACCATAAAAAAGACACTCAGACATTTATCTCCCTATATTTACAGTAGCTTGCAAACTGCAGGAGCTCAGCTGTTTGCAGGGCAATTAGCAGCTATCTGATTTTTGAATAGCCTCAGGGCTTAAGCAATTAGTTATTTGATCTTTCCATCACCCATGGAGGCTCTGGGTCATGATGACCCCACCAAGTAGACCTAGCTTGAGGAATGCTCACATGTAGCAAAAGCACATTTCTATTCCTGGTTTAACCAGGATTGCAATGTTCAGATGGTATAGCAAGTTTTAGTTTTTTACTAACCCAGGAATGGAGCTTCAAATCACCACACATGGGGGGAAAGGAGGGAGAGAATGGATGAGTCAGTTATGAAGAACTTCACTGGGCAAAGCATGTTTTACAACTCTGCCCATGCATCCTTAAGTGCCTTAACATATTTTACAGGAGGGTAACTGAAGATGAAAGGGGCTTGCTTGAAGCCCTCATCAAACCCATAGCAATATAGTGACGCAGACTTTGTGGCAATTTAAGATCTTAAAATTTAAGATTTAGTTAGGCAAGCAATATGCAGCACACAAGGCCACCTTCAATTTTTAAAACATCTATCAATTACCTCTGAACCTCTTTTGTCCAACTCAAGAACAAGAAGCTCAAGGTGAATACTTCGGCCCTTGAAATCCAATGCTTAGAATTTGAGGCCAATTGTAAAGCCTGGTTTGCTTGGCACTTACAATTCCTGATAAACTGGAGAACTACCAATTCCAATTTGTTGTGCCAAAATGTCTTGGGCCTTCTCAACAGTTATCTGATCATCTGTATCCTTGCTGAATGTTAAGCAATGTGTGCAACCATGCACTGAAGAGTTAAATTCCACACCAAGCCCTTCCTCTTATCAGCGTATTAGAGAGATCATGGTCTTCCACTGTCTTTTCAGACCCAAGACAAACTTATCATCTCAACCGAAGATGTAGAACCATTTGTATGCAACCCCCTCTCCGGACTCCACTTCAAATCACCACATGACAGCGGCAGTGCTGCTGGTGGGGTCCAACCTTAGGCAAGACACAACCTATGGGCTGAAAACCAACAAAGCAGATAACAGTACCCCATGATGACACACCTACAGCACAATCCTAGGCAGGTCTACTTAGAAGTAAGTCCCATTATGTTCAATAGGGCTTACTCCCAGGAAGGTGTGTATAGGATTGCAGCCTTAGCCTAGTCCCTGCCCTAAACTGCCCTGTCTTGAAAACCTCTGGCAAGTATCATCAAATGTACCCTCTCATTTAAAGTCCAACCCACCCAAGCAGCTGTAACCTGTTATACACACAGTTGAGATAATTTAAAGTTACCATATCGACCCAATGAGCCAGAAATGGTTTTCATTCCGCGTTCAGTACACGCCATTCGTTTTTTTCATTCTCTAAATATCACTGCCCTTCCCAGGTAATCTTTTGATCCCCAAGAAGAGAATCAACACCATGCCACGAGAGGGAAATGGAGACCGCCTGTTACCTGCGGCGAAGGCAGCCCTACTAGATTTCAGAGAGGAAGAGGAAGCCTTTCACAAAGCAACATCAAGTCCTCGCCAACCTGATGTGGTGGGTTCCCTTCCTGCCTTCCCAGACCGTTAACTAAAAATATGAGTGAACAAGGAGGCTGAATGGACTATAGACCTTCCCGCCACAACATACATCCTCCAAGCGTGGCCCAAATAAATCCAGTCCCTCCCTTTAGCCCCCCGCCACGTACTTTCCTCCTTCCTCTTCCTCGCTCTCCCCACCACCAACCCACCCGCCGCGGCGACAGCATGGCTTTATTTCAGAGAGGTTTCTTCTTCTTCTTGGTCTGGAGAGAGAGTCGTCCGGCAGGGAGTTTTCTACAGCGTTCGTTCCTCAACACAGTCACAGCAGCAGCTATTTACAGTCAACGAAAGCCGGGAGAGGGGAAGGAAAGAAAGCGGCGGAGGCGGAGGCCGCCCAGCCCGTCCGTGTCCGTCCCCACGTGTTTGTTTTTGTGCTTCGGCCGCCGAGCCGAGCCTAGGCCAGAGCGGGCCGCCCTCTCTCCCGCCCGGCCACCGCCTTTCGCGGAGGAGGCAGGCGGGAGGGGCCCGCCGCGCGTGGCCCAGCAGCCCCCACTCCCACCCCTCGGACGGAGACAGCCTCGGGGGGGGGTCGTCGTCATCATCATCATCATCATCCCCCGCGGGCGGGCGGGCGGAGCGGAGGCCGCGAAGAAGGGCACCGCCTCTGCTGCCCGCTCCAGAAGCCGACCGCGCGCGGGGCTGCCCCGAGCGACTGCAAGGCAGCCTGGCGGCAGGGTCGTGGTCCCCACCAGCAGCAGCAGCAGCAGCAGCAGCCGCCCCACTTCCTCATTCACACACACACGCCGCCGCCGCCCCCGTCCCTCCCTCCCGGAGCGTCCGTCCGTCCACCCACCCACCCACGCGCCGCCGCCACGCCAGGAGTACCTAAGCAGGGAGGGAGGCCGCCGACCGACTCTCGCAGTGACTCAGGAGCGCTGAAGAAACGCCGCGCGGCTGGCGGTAAAAAGACCCGGGCTCCCGCCGCTCGCGCTCATATAGAATTAACGTCACCACGTAACACCCCCCCTTCCTTTTTCTCCCCCCCTTCCTCCTCCCCTCCCCGCGCGCTCCGTATCGCTAGGCAACCTCGTGTGTGCGCGCGCACCCGCCTAGGAAGAGTGAGCTGGCTGCCTAGTGACAAGCAACGGTCTCTTCTCCCCCCCCCCCCCGCCGCCAATCAGCCCGCCATTCGAGCGCGAGCCAACCCTCGACCATTGGCGCTCCACGTGCTGCGGCAGCCGGACTCCCTGAGCCAAGAGACAGACCAACAACAGAAAGAGGAGGAGGAGAGAGGGTGGCGGGTAGGCAGCAGCCCCGAGGAGGGCTGAGGAGCCGTGGTGGAGAAGAAGGAAGCACAGGCAGCAGGCAGGGCACTGGGCCAGGAGCCTGAGTCGCGCGCCTCGGGTGGTGCCACCGGCTCTGCGTGATGAAAGCCAGGCTGGGCTGGCTAATCCTGGCCCCACACTGAGCCTCTCTCTGCAGCACGTCCCGGCCAAGGGGTGTGTGTGTGTGTATGAGACAGAGAGACTGATGGATAAAACCGGCTTGTCCTGCGTTGGAGGTATGGCCAGGATTGCTGTCGTTATCCACATCCAAGAGAGTATGGTGCTTTTTTACAAAGCACAAGAGGACAGGTCTCTGCCCTGAGGTGCTTACAATCTAAAGTTCGCCACAGCAGCAATAACAGATGGTGGAGGCAGGGGAAGAATATATGTGATGATTTCAGTTAGGTGTACTGTACTTACGCTTGGTTTCAACAGGGCAAGGAGACTAGGAACACAATCCTATGCTTGTTTATTCAGGAGTAAGTCCCGTTTTCCTTAGTGGGACTTACCCTCAGGGAAGTGTGCATAGGATTGCACCCTTAGGCTACAATCCTGTACACACTTCCCTGGGAGTTAATTGCATTGAACTCAGTGGGGTTTACTTCTGAGTAGACATGCATACGATTGCACTGTAATTGTGCCAAAGATTTCACAGAAAAGCTGGATTTGGGATAAGGATTTGAAGGAAAGAAGAGCAATATTTTGGGAGATGGTTCCAGGTGTAAGGGATGGCGCAGGAGACCTGTTGGGATTGTTTGAGGGAGCAGGACACCCTTGGTAGCTGAGAATGGGGGAGCTGGAGGAGCAAAGACAGGTATGTGTATGCAATATGGGAGGCGAGTGGTCCGGTGCAACAAGGTCATGTTGGGCTTTAAAGGTCAGACCAGGTAGCTTGTGCTAGATCTGAGAGTGGAGAGGAACCCAGAGTAGGGCTTTAAAATGGGATGCTGCATGGCCAGGGTAACAAGAAAGGTGAATTACTGTATTTGGGTGGCAAAATTAAATTCTTCATCCTGAGAGATGTCTGGGGCCCTGGTAGGACAAGAGAAGGTTGTAATAGTCAAACGTCATGTCTTCAGATTGTACTGCTGGTTGTAGAAAAAGGTCTTATACGTACAGTATTTCAGACTTTTTCTAGTAATCTGAGTATCTTGCAGAGTATTTGCATTACATGTTGACTGAATTTCACTATTTTTATACCCTTATCAGTGAATGCTTTTGAGCATATAAAAAGTGCCTTTCTTTCATCCCTTGAAAAATGGCAGGCAGCCTCACCACATCTGAGAGGAGGAATTACTTCCAGGTCAGAGTGGTTTGGATTCCAGGGAGGGTTGAGCCCTCTTTGGAACAAGTAAGTACAAGGTTCCGTGCTGTACTTCACCAAGCTTTAATTTGTGGTTGGGCTCAGCATCAGAACCAGCTTTCAGTTTTAGCTCTAGAGTTTATGAAGTAGTAGTAATTACTAATTACAGTCTCTTGTAGTAATGATGTTGAAATTACCTCTGAGCTGTGCTGAATGTGTTTCTCCTACATCCAGCCTGCACAAACTTGACTTTGGAGGGAAGACTGTCAGGGAGAGATACAAGCAATTCTGCATAAGCAGGGGAGTAAAACTCTCCAGTTACCCTTTTCTAACAGGACTGCAACATTTCATTTGTTAAACAATTATTTCATACTGAAATACGTATGAATTATTTCACACTAAATATTTGTCTCCTGAAAAGGTTTAAGATTTTTTGAGATACATATTTGTGGTTGAAGCACTTTTTGGACTATCTAAGGGACAGCAAACATACAACCTGCTTTCTGATTGGGTAGACAGAAAAGAAGGTTTTCAAAAGTTCTCAACAATGGCTTTTCTCATTGCTTGGGAGTTGTGTCTGGTGGGTGGATGTGTGCGTGTATGTACATGCACACTTCCCATGGTGAACATCACAAAGGCTGAAGGGTGTGAGTGTGAGTGTGTGAGTGAGTGAGTGTGAGTGAGTGTAAATAGGGAGTACTCAGTTGGGAACCGCAACCAAACATGCCTGTTCACTGAGCAAGTCGGGCAGCCCAATCCTGCCTATCCTTGCACCCAGGGATCCAGTGAGGCCGGCGCAGGCAGCACTGGATCTTGAGCGGAAAACGGGAGCTGGGAGGTCACCTTGGGGGAAGGAAACGTAAAGTCCCAGCCTCCCGCTATGGTCTGGGGTCTCCTCAGATCTGCGCCAGGTATTTTGCTGGCGCAAATCCGGGAGCCCCATGTACAGGTACCTAAGTTTAAATGAGATTCTCTTCCATGTTTCTCTTTGCACTTGTTTCTCCTGTATTGGTTGAAACAAATAAACAAAAAGTGTGGATTACCCTACAGGGAACACAACAGCAAAGCAGAGAAATGTAGTTCATGGAACCTTTGAAATGTTATGGCAAAAGAAAAGGAATATGGGTGGTGTTTTTTTTTAAATGCTAAAATATTCTATGTATGCCTTTTCTAACTAGATGGATTTTCTTTAAAGCATATGTTTCACTCGTTTTTCAAGTTTCCTGGACAAATCATGATTCTTGCTTTAACATTACAAAGGTTACTTCTACAGACGGTATCCAGGAAACTAGAAATTAGCATAAGATGCAAAACGTGCATCTTACTTGCTGGTGGTACTCGGTGGTCCAAATACCACCAGCACTCAAGATGTGTCTTCATCTTCTATTCCCTACTACTTAATAATGAAATCCAAGAATACCCTGGTATTGGGTTTACAATTACATTAGGTGTGTGGGTCTACTGAGTCCATGTGTTGTAAGCTTTTTTCCTCTCCTTCAAGTCGGTTCACTTGGGGATCTTAATAGCCAATGAACCTGTACATACCATAGCCTCTGGATGATGGAAAAACCAACAGCCAAATCCTCCTTGGTCTTGGTTACAGTTTGTGTTCACTGGAGTAGTCAGGGCTGTAAGTGACTGTGCTAGCCACGCATTTGCGACTGACCCCCCAGGAGAAGAGGATGAGTGGCTGGCAGCACCACAGAGATAGGGAAATCGTGCTTTTGGGAATCGGGACTCAAGCTGTAATTTACAAACTGCTGCAGTGTATTAATTTGTCCACATCATGCAGATGGCCTCTTGGGAGACGTCCATGTTGAAGTGATCTGAGGCCGACTTTGATATAAGTTTCAGTTCTAGATGACAAACAGCGCAATCCTGTGTAACTCTTGCACCGGTGTAACAGTAGATCCACCGGTGTAAGTGCACTTATGCCAGTGTCACTTGCCGTACGTCGATGAACGCAGGACGGACACCAGCGTAACCCCTCTCAGATGCAAGGCAGACACCAGCACAACTCTGCCGGTGCAGGGGGCATTCTGGGGGCGTTTGGACACCCCCAGAATGCCCCCTGCACTGGCAGAGTTGTGCTGGTGTCCGTCCTGCATCCGAACTGCGTGCACGGCGTCTGAGAGGGATTACACTGGTTTGCATTTTGCGTCCATCGGCGTACAGCAAGTTACACTGGCTTTACACTTACACCAGTGGATCTACAGTTACACTGGTGCAAGAGTTACACAGGATTGCGCTGAAAGTAGTGATTGGGTGAAAATTGCCACACAAATTTGTTTCCTCAATGTGTACAGCACTATCCAGTCTGAGTAAAATGGGCTCAACTAAATCATGCTGTGAGAAATAATGTTTGCTTTGTAGCAGGATCAATAACGTCTTAGTACTGTCCAACTTACTGCAGTTGGAACCAGTAAACTGAAAATAATTCATAAAAAGCATCAAGTCAGTGCTACTACCGGTAAGTCAACATAGTAGAGAAACGGACAGAATGAGTTCATATATACAGTGTAAATGATAAACCAGTGATAGAAACATCAGGTCGTTTCAATTGTTAGGTAACCATTTGACATAAGGAGAGGAAATGATACACAAGGTGTCTCAAAAAAAATGTACATATGTTTTAATGAGCTCTAATTCATACATCGTTGTAGAAAACCTGCAAGACTCAAACATCTAAGGAAAGCCATTGAAGAGATGTGTGGAACCATCCCAACACACGTATCTGGCGGATGTTTGCAGACCCCTTAGTCCAGTGGTTCCCAAATTCCTGGGAAGAGCCTTTGCTGCCCTAAATGGCAGCGGGGCCTTCCCAGGGGTAGCGACGGCACTCCAGGATCACACCGCCATGGACTAAAAGTGCCCGTTTTACCTTCCTTGGTGGCTTTGGGGGTCCTCCGGGGGATGCCGAGAGGCCCATGTTTGTGCAAGAACCAACAACATTTCTCCCTTGACCTTACTGCAGTTATAGCAGATCTAGTGGCAGCACTGAGGCGAAAAAAACATACTTTAGTTTTAGGAAGGAAGGGAGTGTGTTAGAAAATTACTTTCAAAGAAATGTGAAACATTTGTTTTACATTAGAACTAATCTTTAGGACAACGGAATGTGTTACAAAGGCTTTTTTCCATTTTAATTTATACTGTTAGTTAAATGTCTTGTTTTTGGATGCACAAATAAAAAGATGAAAACATACTTTGGGGGACAGTGAGCGAGAGGCATTCTAGATTCCATGGGGCAGCTGCTGGCCGTGGGATGCAGGCAGCTTGTTTGCTCATTCAGCAGCAGCAGCAATTCCAGTTGTGATCATCCACCCACCAGTGATGTTTAATGGGAAGCAAATAGGGTTCCCTGTAGGGTAATCCACACTTTTTGTTTGTTTCAACCAATACAGGAGAAACAAGTGCAAAGAGAAACAACTTTCCACACAATCAAATTTCAAATGGGAATTTCACCTGAGTAAGAGGTGAACCAAATTCACTTACAGGAAGATCTTTCTGCTGTTGTAAAATGGCTGATGCCCAAAGGAATGTCTTGCCCCATCCGTGCCCTACCAACATCACCTGTTGAGCAGGACTTTAATGTTTACTGGCAGGCAGAAAATGAAAATGCTGACTGCGTTGGAGGGAACAGCTACATCTTCATACACTCCTCTAACTTGGTCAAAGAAAGATACCACAAGCTGAGTTAGGGTGCTCGCCTTTCCCTCGGACCTTCCTGCACTCTTGGTTGTGTGCTAGTGGAAACCACTGACTGGACAATCTAGTAAATCTGAGATTGCACTCTTTCCTGAGGAAGAAAGAAGAGCCCAATTCTATCCCCCTCCCCCCCCCCTCGGCCATCAGCCATTTTACAACAGCAGAAGGCTCTTCCTGTAAGTGAATTTGGTTCACCTCTTACTCAGGTGAAATTCCCATTTGAAATTTGATTGTGTGGAAAGTTCACCTTTTCAAACTTGCCGGATCCGTTTTCTGTCTTTATCCGTGGCTTCTCGAATGCTTCTTCTTTTTCTTGCTCTCTCTGATGTGGGAACTCTTACCAGATCGTGTGCTGCTGTGGGCATAAATGATTAATTGCTGAAGTATATTTGCCTAGCCCAGATCTACCAATGTATAATATACAAATGTAGTTAAAAATATCCCTATACATCTTGCGGAAAGGCCAATAATGTTAAGTCAGGCTGTAGGACTGCTTTAGAAAATTCATCTTGACTGTCTTTTCTCCTAATAATAAGCTACCGGTAAAATAATGAAATAAGTTTTACATATTGAAGGTTATTCTCACATGGGAATTTCGTATTAAAGTGGGATTTACTTCTACATAGTTGTTACGAAGACAAGATTATACCTCTGAGTGTAGTGTTCTCCCTGATCTTTACATTAAATACAATATTGACTACACTGCATCTCCCTCCCATTGCTTCATATAATTGGCTGGTGGCGAGAGGGAGTTCCATAGCACAATGATGTCATGTTGTCACAAGTTATTTGCTTTGGATGGGCAAACCCCTCCTCTTGATTCAAAATCAGCTTGGTAATTACAAGTTACAGTACTTGCAAGTGATGCAGGTAACTAAATAGCAGCTTAGAGCTCAAGCTACATGTCACAAAGGATGGCTTTGTTTGCATTATCCAGTGCAGTTCTTCTCAGAAGAATGAAAACGTTACAAATTGCACACATAGTACACAGATGTGCAAGTTACAGACAGCTGCATCGGTGCTTTTGCACCGATGCAGTACATCCTTTGGTGGTGCTTTCACAGAGGCGGGATAGTGCTGGGCCGGCAAGAACTGGATGTTGCAATACAGTATACGTACTGTACGTTTCAACTTACATACAGACCCCTGGAATCTAACCTGTCTGTACGTAGGGGACAGACAGGTTAGTGTATGCCTTCTACAAATTTAAGAGAGATCAATCCTGGAGGCTATTTTATTCATTTATTTAAAAAATGTATATCTCACTTTTGCCCTCACTTCTGGAGGTCTTCAAGGTGACTAAGACAGCAATCCTGTGTAAGATGCGGTGGCCGGTCTAAAGGGCTGGCTGCCGTATCCTGTGCAGTTCCAGTGCAGCTTGGGCACATCTTGGAAGAAGGGGACGTTCGTTCGCTTCCCCCAGTGTAGGCGAGCTCGGGGCCTATGGGCTTCCTCGGGTGCACGCCAGTTCTAGAGCTGGGGTACATCCGGGGAGGCCGCGTCAGGCCGGCCCGGGCTACGACAGGGCGCTGGATCTTGACGTCGATATCCACACCCCCTCCTAGCCTGGGCCGGCCAATGGCCCCCCTCGCCACCCCAGTCCGCCCTTCCCCACCCCTGCAGCGTCCGGCGCAGGGTCTGTAGGTCACAGGAGTGAGCTGTGCCAGCCTCTGCGCCGGTGCCGCTTATTCTCCCAGAGTCACAAACGTGCTTTACAGCATATTTGTGACTCCCTACGCTGGCACCAGGTCGGCGTAGGTTATACGGGATTGGGCTGCCCAGCATCAATCTTATGTTTACCTGGGAGTAAGTCCCATTGAATTCAATGGGACTTCTGAGTAGACATGCTTAGGATTGCGCTGTAACTAAAGTACACATTTCTAAAATCGGCATGAAACACAACAATTCATCGACAACAACCATAAAGGAGCAAAACCCAAAGAACTCAAAAACACTTGGTGGGTGTCATCCCGCTCCATCGGGGGAGGATGGAGACCCGCTGGGTGGGCATGCCAACAGGGCACGAGGGTGGAAAGGGCCGCCAGGACGCGTGGAGACACACCCACCAGACTAACTGTGAGAGAAGGAGAGTCTGCACCAGGGAGGGATCCTTGCCAGGCCCTATCTGGGGATGAGGGGCGAAGGCCGAGGGGTGCCTGGGCAGCAGAGGAAGGCAGCTGCATGTACAGCCCCGACATGGCTGCCGAGGCCGGGGCTGAAAGCGGTGCTGCCCCTTTTAGAGCTGCAGAGGCCAGAGCAAACCAAGTCTCGCGGGAACGGGACTTCAGGGAAACCCCACCCCGGAAGGGGTGGGACCAGGGCGAGCTAGCCAGGAGCTCAAGGGCTGCTGAGGGAGGCAGCAGGTCCAGGGAGCTCCTAAGTCTGGACAGACTGCCTCCTCCCATGGAATCCTGGGAAAGAGGGAGAAGGGAAGACAACAAGAACCAGGGCAGCCTGACCGGGGGAAGGCTGCCCAAGCCAGGGAAGGTGAACAATACCGGGCCTTGGGAGGATCCCAACCCTTCACACCTGGGAAGGCTGTGGGAATGGGGGAAGTCTTAAGGTGTGGCAATCGCAAGGTAACCCCCCCCCCATTTGTGGACCACCTCCCTCTCAACCCCTAAGGGAAATCGCTGGGCCCCGCGTGACCCCATACTTGTCGAAAGGTGTGATTGCTACCCCAGGGTCATGGATTGGGCCCACTGTACCTGAGGAAGGGAAAAGGAGAAAGTCATTGTGATTTAAAGGGAACAACGCTCGGGGGCCTGTGGCGTAACACGGTCCCCATGAATGTTAAGACGTTATCTCGATTAAACAGCATTCGAAAGACAACACGCAAGTCCTCTTCTTTATTTACTCGGGGCCCCGGGAACGTACCGGCACTTACCTGCAGTGACCACTTCTCCAGTCGACGACTCCTGTTAGCCCACCCAAGGGAGATAGGATTACCCTGGGATAGGAATATTTTTAACTGGCAATGGAATGCTGCCAGTGGAACCTCCCATGGCAGACAGTTCCATATACTGGGTGCCACCACTGAGAAGTCTCCCTCGGGCTGCTGTAAAGGGCTGAGAGAAGCAAGCAGCCTGCTGTTATCATCCTATGCCCACACCGAAGCAAGGAGCCCAGGGCAATGACTGCACAACACCGCAACAATCCAAAAAGACACACAAGTTTGTGTTACGTAGCTGAAGAGGAACTGCACCCTGTTCATCTATGCTGTACTGAAGCAGTGATATTATTTTTCTCCATGTATGCCGTTTTTGAATGAATTTATTGCTGCATTGTTGAATCATTAGAACTTCCAACAGCAATGTAGCAGATTGGGTGTTACTCAGCAGCCCTATCCAATGTGTCAGAAATGTCGAGGAAAGCATTTCTTTCTGACTTACTCTGACTATCAGAGGCTGATAGCAAATCTCCAGCAGAAATCTATTTTTATAGCCTTGGAGAGAAGCAAATAAGGTGGAAGCAGCCAAGCTGGTAAACACCATCGAGTGACCAATGGTTTGTCAAGACTATTTGCAGATAGCTTATCTGGTTGGTTTTCAAATCAAAACATTCTTGGCCTGCAAACTGGTAGAAGAACGATCTGAAAATATGCCACAACTATATCCTAAAAGAGTTGACTGGGAAGTAAGATCCATGGATTTCAATGGAACATATTTTCTGACAAGTGTTTCTGCAAAGAAGACCAGGTACAAAGACCATTGTGCCATAAGACATAAGAAGAGCCCTGCTGGATCAGGCCAAAGGCCCCTCTAGTCCAGCTTCCTGTATCTCACAGTGGCCCCACCAGATGCCTCAGGGAGCACACAGCCAACAAGATCACCTGTTTCCTGCTGCCACTCCCCTGCACCTGGCACAGAGAAAACCTACTTCTAAAGCCAGGAGGTTGCTTATGGCTTGTAACCTGTGATGGTCTTTTCCTCCATGAATCTGTCCAAACCCCTTTTAAAGGCATCCAGGCCCCATGTTTTGGCTGCTGGTGTGAGACACTTTGAAAAATGTGATTAAAATACGATAGAATAAATCAGGAAAAATAATTTTCCAAACATGGAATGCTATTGGAATTACTTCTACGTAAGCCACTTTTTGTGCGATTGCAATGACACAGATCTAGAGGATCAGGGTGCTTGTTTTAACAGGGCAAAGAAAAGAGAAGGTTTCATAACTTTCAGTTGACACAATATTTGCAATGCAAATATATCATTGAGGGATGAGCGAACCCCACCAGTTCCGCTGTAGAAGCAGTTTAGATTCAGCAGAGTATTTTCCTGGACATCTGCTCGTCCCAGGTTTGTTGAAGAGGTGAACAAAACAGGAAGAGAAAACCAAGACCACTTCATTGGCCCATATGATTAAAGTGGCAATCTACTGGTCCCAGTCGAAATGCTTTGATTTTTCAGAAATCACCAAAGAGATGAGAGGAGACAAAACACACACGTGCACGTGTGTACACGCACACACCCTATGACATATCACTGACATGGGGAAGAATATTCTGTTTGTCTGCATTTAATAGCATTGGAGGAAAGGTTATGTCTGCCATGAGATGCAGCTTGGTCCATTATTTAAATTAATTCCTACTTGTGTTGGATCTTGTGCTGTAGCTTCCTGTACTCTCAGTTCAGTGCTGTAGCACCCAATCAGGAATGCAGAGAGCAGCCTAGGAAAAGGCAGGTATCTCGGGACACTTCTGCAGGACACTTTTATCTTGGGACACTTCTGCGGGAAGCCAGCTGTGCACGCTCCACAGCCCATGCTACTCGCACACCAGTCTTGTGAGCTGTTGATGCACTCACACATCCCGTCCAGGATCCAAAAATGTCATCCACACAGTCTGAAGAGTTTTTGAAAGTGCTACTGGTATCCCAAATACAGACCACAGAGGCAAATGCAAGATAGGGCCTTAAGGCCCAAATCCTATCCAACTTGCCAGCACTGATGCAACTGTGCCAAAAGGGCGTGCGCTGCATCCTGAGATGGGGGACAGTCATGGAGGCCTCCTCAAGGCAAGGGAATGTTTGTTCTCTTACCTCAGGGCTGCATTGCGATTGCATCGGCGCTGGAAAGTTGGATAGGATTGGGCCCTGAGTCTTTAAGGTACTGTATCGTATTTAGTGTGAGAAGCAGGTTTTCTCCAGCCACTGCCCTCCCTTCTTTTCATTCTCAAGTAACCCGTTGGGACACCTAACGGGTCACAAGGACTTTGCATAGCATAAACCAGTAAACAACTTCAGTAAAAGCTTGTGTCTATCGTGCCTACCCACAGTATCAAATGATCTACAAAGGAAACAAAGCTGCTGTCAGGTGACCTTTTGAAAATAAAAATAAAAATCCTTATAATGGAACCTAAATAGAATAATCAAGGAAGTAAAAGACAGATGGAAACCCTGACTTTCCTCCGCAGCTGTATTATAAAAGGCTCTTATCCTTCGTTGTAGGAATTATAGTAGGTATATTTACATAAATAGCATAGCTTTTGAGTTTCAGTGCAAAAGAATGATGATCTCACTAATGTGCTACTATCCAGCTGTAATAGTGCTTGAGATGAATTCATAGTGCAGTTGTGAAGAAGGGTTTCCATCTTTTTAGTGCGTCATGGCGCAATCCTGTGTAGAAAAGCGTGCTCCCCGGCGCTGGGTGTCATAAAGGCACTGTAAAGGACAGTAAGGACCGTCCGTGTGCCCGCCAGGCAAGGTAAGCCCTGCGCCAGCAGGGGGAGGACAGAATGGGGCAGCCAGGGGGGTGGCCATTGGCTTCCCTAGGCTGGGGGAGTTTGGGGATAGCGGCGGCGAGCTCCGCCAATATCCCAAGTCCTTTAACTGGCCCGGTTCACCGTTACACCCCAGCCTCAAATGTATGCCAGCTCCAGAACTGCCTGGCGTACATTCGAGTAGGCCCATAGGGCCTCAGGCCGCTTGCAACCGGTGAAGGGGATGATTGTCCCCTTCCTTCAAGGTGCTCCCGGGCTGCCCCGGGGCAGACTGTGAATGGGATAGGATGTGGCGGCCGGCCCTTTAGGCTGGCCACCACATCTTACACAAGATTGGGCTGCCCACCATTATGAGAGACATGATTTTACAATGATGATCTTGTACTATGGTGCAGGCATTTTATTTAAAAAGAGTTCACTGTAGTGCAGTCCTTTTGTGAAGATAAGAAGCAGAGCACTATAAACACTATCTCAAACCAGTTCTATATCTTGAATAAAAAGAAATGTATTAAAGAAAAACATACAGTAATCTGAAGGAGTTCAAGGGGGGGGGGGAAGTATGCTTGCACTCCTAGCATTTTGCAAATTAAGACAGAATAAAATATTAATATTGTTATGAAATTAGGTGCTGGGTTGTGGTCAGCCAATATTCATAATCATAACGAACTCCTTTCTAACCTGCAGCATACTGGCTGGTAGCTCAGGAAATTACTGATGCCCAAGAAAGAGACGTTAAGGACTCTAGGGTGCTTTGTTAATCCAGGGCATGTGGATGCGAGCGAACCAGTGGATATTATATATCTGGATTTTCAGAAGGCGTTTGACACGGTCCCTCATGAAAGGCTCCTGCGAAAACTCCACAGTCAGGGAATAAGAGGGCAGGTCCTCTTGTGGATTAGGAACTGGTTGAAGACCAGGAAACAGCGAGTGGGAGTCAGTGGGCAATTTTCACAATGGCGAGAGGTGAAAAGCAGTGTGCCCCAAGGATCGGTCTTGGGACCGGTGCTTTTCAACTTGTTCATAAATGACCTGGAGTTGGAGATAAGCAGCGAGGTGGCCAAGTTTGTGGATGACAATAAACTTTTCCGGGTGGTGAAGACCAGCAGGGATTGTGAAGGGCTCCAGAAGGATCTCTCCAAACTGGGAGAATGGGCAGCAAAATGGCAGATGCGCTTCAATGTAAGTAAGTGCAAAGTGATGCACATTGGGGCAAGAAACCAAAATTTCACATATACGCTAATGGGTTCTGAGTTGTCTGTGACGGATCAAGAAAGAGATCTTGGGGTGCTGGTGGACAGGTCGATGAAAGTGTCGACCCAGTGTGCGGTGGCTGTGAAGAAGGCCAATTCCATGCTCGGGATCATTAAAAAAGGGATTGAGAATAAAACGTCCAATATCATTATGCCTTTGTACAAATCGATGGTAAGGCCGCATCTGGAGTATTGTATCTAGTTCTGGTCACCACACCTCAAAAAGGATATAGTTGAATTGGAAAAGGTGCAGAAAAGTGCGACCAGAATGATTTGTGGGCTGGATCACCTCCCTTATGAGGAAAGGCTACAGCGTTTGGGGCTTTTCAGTCTAGAAAAAAGGTGCCGGGGGGACGACGACGACATGATTGAGACGTATAAAATTATGCATGGGATGGAGAGAGTGGAGAGAGGGAAATTTTATTCTTCTCCCTCTCGCACAACACCAGAACCAGGGGACATGCACTAAAATTGAGTTAGAACGGACAAAAGAAAATATTTCTTTACCCAGCGTGTCATTCATCTGTGGAACTCCTTGCCACAGGATGTGGTGATGGCACCTGGCCTAGATGCCTTTAAAAGGGGTTTGGACAGATTCATGGAGGAAAAGACCATCACAGGTTACAAGCCATAAGCAACCTCCTGGTTTTAGAAGTAGGTTTTAGAAGTAGGTTTTCTCTGTGCCAGGTGCAGGGGAGTGGCAGCAGGAAACAGGTTATCTTGTTGGCTGTGTGCTCCCTGAGGCATCTGGTGGGGCCACTGTGTGATACAGGAAGCTGGACTAGATGGGCCTTTGGCAGGGCTCTTCTTATGTTCTTATGTTAATGGGAGGTTTCCCTAGAAAGGGAAGAAGGAATAAAAGCATTGCAAAATGTCACTGAGTTGAACCTGAGGGAGGGGTCGAGGAAAGAATATAAGGGGACCCATTTCCCCCCACCTTGAGTAGTGAGTGTAACAGATGAAGCATTCGTAGCACTTTCTGAGTTGAGACAGAGAGAAAAGTTCTTGATTTGATCTAAAACAGAAAGAGACAGAGGTCCTGACATGGAAGCCAAGAGAAGGAATTGAAAGCTAGCAGCACCTTTGAAGTATCGAAATCCCTTCTCTTGAGAATAAATGGGATCTGTTGTTGCTTGTAAGGGATGCTCTGCTATCTACCTCCAGACAATGCTCAACTTGTATATTTGTAAATAAAGCGTATACCGTATTGGTCTGAGTATAAGACTCACTTTTTTCTCCTAATTTAAGTTTTGAAACTAGGGGTGCGTCTTATAATCAGGCTTTTGCAATTTAATGCCAGTGATTTAATTAAATTTTTTTAATAGCACCAAACTTTAAGGGTGCGTCTTATAATCAGGTGCGTCTTATACTCGGGACAATACGGTATTACAAAAACATTTTCAAAGGAAGCCAGAATCTGGTCGGCATCCCCCATGGAACGATGCACCATTCAGGGAAGTGGGGCAAGCACATAACATGACGGTATATCACCACAGAAGTCTCTATCAAGGTGGTAAGTCGTTCAGCCAATCAGCACTGACCAACTAGCGGCGCAATCCTGTCTAGTGCAGGACCCGCGGAGCGAGCACTCCGCCGGTCCAGGGTGTCGGCACCTAGAGAGTAAGCGGTGCCGGCACTAAGGCCAACACCATGCTCTCCAGGCTGAGAATAGCGCTGCAGCCACCAGGGAAGGGAAGGTCCGTGCGGTGGAGGGGTGGGGAGGGGGCATTCCGGGGGGGGTGAATTGGCCCGCCAGGCCCAGGAGGAGGGAAAGGAATGGTGATGGCATGATCTGCCAAATCCTGTTCCCCTTTCTGGGCCTTTACCCCCAACACGAGGCTCCTCAGATTTGTGCTGACCATTTTGCCAGTGCACATTCAAGGAAACCCACAGGGGCAGCTGGGGCTCGAACGCCCCCTTACTCCGTGGAGACCTCCAGCAGCCTCCTGTCCAGCATATGATACAATACAGCGGTACAGGATTGGGCTGCCTGTCTCCTTTCTGATGTTAGCGTAGCGGCAAGTGCCCTTCTTCTCCTGCTCGACTCCATTAACTTTAGACATCTGAAACCACCTTGGGGACAGCGGGTGAGATGTCTCCTTCCCTCCCACACTAGTATCTGCTCACGCAGAACCTGGGGCAATGCTAGCATGGGTAGAACCACAGTGTCGGTGTCCTGTGTCATGTGGGGTGGTGGGGCTTCAGTGTAAAAAGACACCTGCTGCTACAGCAGTGGTTGGTTCTCAAACATTTTGGCACCAAGACCAGCGGGGAGGCTAGCCCTCCCGGCACCCGGACCAAGGGGTGGGGCCTGTGACGTCGATGTGCCCAGCACGCCTCCGCACACGCGCCCCCCCCCGCCGGTTTCCTGGTCATTTTGGAGCTGAACGGGCTCCAGGGAGGGTGGGAGGGCCCAGACCAGGATGACCGACGAAGGAGATCGCGGTAAGGATGACGGGTGCGCCGCCCCCGCCCGGCGCTGCTGCTCCACACGCTCTGCCCTCGTTCCGCACTGACCAAGACCCACTTTTTAAAATGACATTCTATTAGGACCCACCCAGCTTTACGAGACGCTCAAACATTTATTTCCCTATATTTACACAAGCCTGCAAACTGCAGGAGCTCAGCTCTTTCTGATTTTTGAATAGCCTCGGGGCTTGTGGCAGCTACTCATCTGATCTTTCCATCACCTGGGACCCACCAGAAATCAGGTCGCGACCCACCAAGTGGTTCCCGACCCACAGTTTGAGAAACACTGTGCTACAGCATCTACCACATTGGTCAGGTCGTGTTAGAAGAGGCCCTAGGGAAGTCTGTGGAGCCTCTCACTCTTTCCAGAGGACAAATCCCCTCTGCAGTGCCTCAGAACTGGAATAGGAAATGGCTTCTTTTGATTTAGAGACTGCTGTGGTGAAATTGGCTACTTTTGTATTGGCCATGGGCTTTTGAAACCCTCAGTTGTCCTTCAGAAGAAGTGAAAAGAGTGACAGACCAAATACTGCATAATCAGCCGTTACTAACTCATGGAAATGAACAAGAAACGAATGCTTCCTGCTTCCTACGGTAAAAACTTAAATGCCATGGAGTAGTTTATGGTTTGTCTCTGACAGAGGCAGGCAAGTCATACAGAGCTGGAAAGCAGAGAATAATGGCTTGCAGCACAATCCAATGCATGTCTACTCTGAAGTAAGCCCTACTGAGTTCAATAGGACTTACTCCCAGGTAAGTGTGCAGAGGATTGCAGCCCCAGTTACTTTGGCATTGAGTTCCTCAGTCAGACTTTGAGCCATGAAAAAACAGGCTGAAATAGGCATGTTGTGTAATGACAAGTCAATGGGAGTTCGGTGAATTCAAGATAACAGATCTCAATTTCTGGCTGAAGGCAGAACGTGCCTTTCTTGAAGCAAATGGCCCACGGTTGCCTGCTCCTGCTACAGGGTGTCCCGGTTATCGTCTTTGCTCATGAGTTCAAGAGCCGTTCCACGTGACATCTGACTAGCCAGAGAGCAGTCACTGCTTTGTATGCAAAGTCCCACTTTGACTAGAGTAGCATGAAGAAAGAAATGCTTCTTCCCAGCAAGAAACATACATCATTCTCATATACTGTATAGGCTTACCAGAGTCCCGGAAATGGCCAGGATTGTCCCGGTATCCAGGGGTCATCCCGGCCGCCGTCCTCAGCATCCCGGCTCCCGCGCGGTTTCCCAGCACTTCAAATGGCTCTAAAACGTTTTTAAAAACCCAATTCACAGCAACTTCTGGTTTCATGTTGTAACCAGAAGTCGTTGTGAATTGGTGTTTTTTTTAAACTCTTTAGAGCCATTTGAAGCACTGGGAAGCCGCGTGAGCTGTAAAGAGTTTTTTAAAAAAACGATTCACAGCGACTTCTGGTTAGGATGTGAAACCAGAAGTTGCTGTGAATTGGTTTAAAAAAAAAAACTATTACAGCACTTTGAAGCAATGGGGAGCCGCACAGGAGCAGGTGTATAAACTTGGGTTGCTTGGGGGAAGGAAACTAAAACAGGGAGGGGTGTGTGTGTGTGTGTGTGTGTGTGTGGGTGGGTGGGTGGGTGGGTGTGTGTGTGTGAGAGAGAGATTTGTAAGTTGGAGATACATTAATTTAAAATGTTTAAAAACAGAACTAATTAAAAAAAACCAAACACACATATATTTTATTTTTAAAAACACTCCCCTGGAGTGACGTCACGTGGGCCCCGGGTGCACCACAATCCTTCGTGATATCACTTCCGGTCGTGCCAGCCAGACACGCCCCCTGTGACATCACCTGCCCACATCCGTGGACACGGCCCCTGCGTGTCCCACTTCTGGCGGAAGTGATATCACAGTTCTTTGACCCGCCTCCCGTGATGTCACTTCAGCCCCCTCAGGGTGCCGGAAAATCTAGTAAGCCTACTCATATACCAAGACACTTGGTGTGATGGTACGTTGCTCCTCTGTGCTCGTGTTTACAGAACTTCGAGTACACAAGTGAGAACTTTGGTGATGGTGATGAGAACTCTGGTGGAAGAGCACTTTGCAAAAGGGGGAGCACTTTATGCAACGAACAAGCCGTCTGGGCCAATATAGGAGGAACAGACTATTAGTTCTTCTCTTCTCAAAACCTCTTACGAATACCTTTCCTCCAAACTCCATACAAAAATACTGACCAGAAATCCTAACTCTACTGCTGCAGCTGCAAGGGCAAGGCATTCACACAAGGAAGGGGGCTCAACGGGGGAGGGGGGAATCAAGTCTCAAAGAAGAACCTCCTCCTAAGAAAACCGCTGCAGAGCACTCAAGCAGTCATTGCCACGGCACCAAGGGTGTCAAAAGCAAATAAAGAAAGCTGGTAGGATTGGGGTAGCTTTAATTGCTGGTGCTTTCAATTGTTGACAATCTTTTTCAAAGGAATATAGAACACTTCTGAAGAAGTTCAGCAAAACCTCAAGCAACAGAACCTCAAACACCCCCCCCCCACAAAGCAATTCAACTTAATGTGTTCCCTCTTCCCACTCTATGATTAGAGAAATTGTAGACTAGCTTAACAAAGCAGTTGGCTTTGCCACTGGTCACCTGAGTGCTCCGAGAACAACGAAGATGATCTAGGTGTGTCTATGACGACTGGTGATTCATCCATTGTCCATAGAATGTAGCATAGTTTCAGAGTTTGCACAGATCCCTTACAACAGACTTGGGCGTTGTACGGCTCCAGGGCCACATCCGGCCCTTTTGGCTGTCCCTGACCAGCCCGCATGAGGTTTAAAGGAAGACACAGAGCAACTAATTAAAATAATGCCCCCCTGTATGTCCCCCCCAGTGCTGAGTGCTAGAGAGGCTCAGCTGAAGAACAGGAAGGAGCCTCTCTAGCACTCAGCATCTGTGCTATAAGCAGCATACTGCTGCTTATAGCGTCTGTTGCAAGGAAGACACGGAGCAGCTAATGAAGGGAAGAGAATGTCCAGGGTGCTGTGTGTGGGTGCTGCGGAGGGGGCGTCCGCCCCTATCCGGGGGGGGGTGCTAGAATGGCCCTCCACAACAGTCCCAGTTTTTCATGTGTCCCTTTAGGAAAAGTAATTGCCCACCCCTGCCTTACAAGATGAGGGGAGGGGATAAATGAAATTAGCATTGTATTAGCCAAATCAGAGAGGAACCGGAGTGCGCTCAATAGCAACATCCTCAGATCGCTATGTTAGATTTAACTGAAATTCAGTTGACTCTGTTTGGTATGTAACAAACTTCTGCAGGCCCCTTTCCTCTATCTCAAGAGGTCTAATATAAATAGGAAAATCAGAATCAAACAAACCTATGAATGACCCAATGTGCTCAGGATAGCCAACATCATACTACATCCTCCACATTCTGATTATGGAAAGTGTGAAGAAAAAGAAGTTACAGGCATTATGGGCTAGAGAGCAAAAGTTTGTGCTCACACATGTTGGCTAACAAGATAACAAGCAGCTGTTATCTTGCTAAGAAGAGCAGGTATAAGTCCAAGGGGGGGGGAGAAGAGGGCAAACGATGCTGGGGGAGGAAATTCTTGTGCCTTGTGGGGTGAGGATGAGTTCTTTGCTTATTATGTGGCCCCCATCGTAAACATAAATGGATCCATGGAAATCACTCTCTCTCTCTCTCTCTCTCTCTCTCTCTCTCTCTCTCTCTCTCTCTCTCTGTGATAATAAACAAAAACATCTGAGCATATGAAAAGTGCCTTTCCTTCAAGCTACACAGAGGTCTAGCAGTAGAGGGGGAGTGAGAGGGGGCAAACTATTTGTGGGGTGGGGGCAACTGGCCTATTCACTCCCCCCCCTTGGTACTGCCTGTGCTTGTCTCATTTGTCCTAACCCACATTTTCAGATCCCCCCCCACACACACTATTATTTGGGTCTCTACCCCGTTTCAGTTATATAAGGATCACGAGGGAGGGAGCCTCTTTCTGACCATTGCAAACACTCCAGTGCTTACTGTGGGATTTATAGGCAATAAGTGCTGCAGGTAAATCCTACAAAAGCGCCATTTAATTAAGTGATTGTAGCAAGTCACATCATAAAAGAAGGCTGCTATATTTTAAGCAGACGTGACATCTTTAATGCTTAAGACCTGAACATGTAATCCCTCATTACACAAACACTGCCTTTAGTTACTCTGATATTAAATTTAATTTTAGTATAAAATCCTTCATTATTCATTTGCAGAGATAGTTGCTTAATTAGAGAGAGCTGATTTTAGTCACAGTAAAATTTAAAATTCAGCTGAATTAGTTTAGAATCTCTCTCTCGCTCTCTCTTTCTCTCTGTCACACACACACACACACACACACACCTCCTTCAGGGCTATAGAAGCAGAATTAATTTATGCTGTACAGCAAGCCATTATAATCTCCATTTAAAAGTGGCACAGGGAGATCAGGATTCCAATTCTGCCCATACCCTCGACTAGATATTGTGAAGAACGTAAAGAGCAGGTCACGATATGACACCATCCTTCTCAAAGCTCTCCCCATAAGTGGCAACCAATAAAGCAGACTGGGCCATGGGGAAATTCTGTCATGACATCACTTCTCCTGTCCTTTTCGACTCAGTGTTGAAAACGGAGGCAACAGGAAGAGGAGTTTCAGCATAGTGGGGGCCACACATTTGTCCTGTCGTTTGGGCTTCAGCAACATATGGGGCAGCCTACCCCCCCCCCCCCGCCAGCACCTTCCGCCATACACCCCTGCAAGCATGCCAGGGCCCTGCCTTCCTCCTCCCCCCCCCCCCCGTCCAGGCGCCAGACATCACTGCTTCACTGCATCTTAAAATCCTATGGCTTCCAGTGGGAATTTAATGTGCCCAAGAATGAGCCCAACCGTTATCTTTGCAAATGTGTTACCCCCCCCCCACTTGCATTTGCAAGCAGCAGAGGAAGCATTTGCAGGGGAGAATTGTGGGGGGGGGGAAGTGGAGTTGATCTCTCCTGTGCCCTCCAGTCTCCCCTGCTGCAGTTTCCCTTCAAAGTCATTTTTCTCTCGGTCTGGTTTTGGAAACTGGCCAGGGAAAAAGGATTAAAAACTGCATCAAGGGCATTTGCGGGGGATGATGGCAAGCTGGCAGAAGGAAGTTGGAGCCCTTCCTTTGGCCTGCCATGTCTCCCCTGTGAGCGGCGCCCCACTCTGTCCATACCTTTACCCGCTGTGGAAAACAGAGCATGTAGTTCCCTGTTAACACGCTTTGAAGGGCAGCTTGGAGAGTTACACTTGCACATCTTATTGCCATGTGCAGCACCTTGACTGGCTGAATTACATGATTTGCCCACTGAGCTGTTGCTCCTGTGCCACCAGAGAGGTAGCAAATAGAAGGCCGTCATTTCAAGTGCCATTATTGGCCTTTGGCGTGCAGAGTACAGGTGGGCCCCCATATCCACTGATTCGCTATCCACGGTTTCAGTTATCCACGGATCATGGGGACACCCCCCCCCCCCAGGCTTTTACTTTTTCCCCAGTAAGCTTCGTTTCTTCCTTAAAGAAACAGGAGAAGCAGCCTCTGGCTGCTTATTACAGGCAAGTAGAATGAGACTAAGTACTAGAGAGGCTCTGCAAGGTTAACAGAAACCTTGCAGAGCCTCTCTAGGACTTACAGCCCGGTCCAGCCCAAGGCAACTGCGGTACAATTCAGGCACAATTGCAGCCCAAGTGCTTTAGGCCCGAGTTGTGCCTGAATTGTGCCTGAGTTGGGCTGCAATTGTGACTGAATTGCAGCCCGGTCCAGCCCAAGGCAACTGCGGTACAATTCAGGCACAATTGCAGCCTAAAAGTGGGTGTGTTGGGGGCGTGTCGGGGGTGTGACGGGGCGGTTACGAATTTTGGTCCGGTTCCAGACACTGGAGAGCCACTGACACGCCCCCTCGAGCCCAACTCAGGCCCAAAATTTGGGCCAGCAAAAAGGGTGGACCCAAATGTGAGGAGACCCATAGGAGCCATTTTACCTTACCCACACCAGCCCTCTCCTGAAAAGTTCTAACACCCTGGGCCCGAGTTGGGCCTGAGTTAGGACCGAACAGGTGTGGCCTAACTCTGGACATGGACCCAAATAGTTACCCTATCAGCACCCAGCCCCACCCAGCCTCTTTCCCACAAAAGCCCAGCCCCAGTCCTCCACTCTCTCTCTCTCTGAGCACGTGGCGTGGGGTTCTGTCCCCCAGCAGCCACAAAGTGGGACTTTGAAAACTTTTCTAACACCCCTCTTCTCTCTTCTCTTCACCTCTCTCCTCTCTGCCCCCTCTAGGGCAGAGAGGGCTGTTCTGCCTGTGGCCAAACTGTTTACTGCTGTGCCTGGGCAGCTGTCTCCATGCAAGTGTTTGCTAACCCATGTCTTTCTCCCAGCCCCTCTCTCCCCCCCCCCCCATACAGGCAACAACACCAGCAGGTAAGTGCAGGGTTTGTGCTGACATGTGGTCTGACGTCTGCCTCTTTGCATAGAGAAATATAGGTAGGATACATGCCTCTATACCAATGTCTTGTCTCATAGCTGCCTGCATAGCCTGCCATGATATGCCTCTATACCAATGTCTTGTCTCATAGCTGCCTGCATAGCCTGCCATGATATGCCTCTTTACCAATGTCTTGGCTCATGTCTGCCTGCATAGCCTGCCATGATATGCCTCTTTACCAATGTCTGCCTGCAATGCCTACCATGATATGCCTCTTTACCAATGTCTGCCTGCAATGCCTGCCATGATATGCCTCTTTACCAATGTCATGTCTCATAGCTGCCTGCAATGCCTGCCATGATATGCCTCTTTACCAATGTCTGCCTGCAATGCCTGCCATGATATGCCTCTTTACCAGTGTCATGTCTCATAGCTGCCTGCAATGCCTGCCATGATATGCCTCTATACCAATGTCTTGTCTCATAGCTGCCTGCATAGCCTGCCATGATATGCCTCTATACCAATGTCTTGTCTCATAGCTGCCTGTATTAATGTGAGCACACAATGCCATGAGTGTGGAACTGTAACCCATATGTAGACACCAGCTGTTCCCCCCCCCTCTTTTCTCCACAGGGTCTACCGACAGGTCAGTATTGCTAGGATTGCCATGGTTGTGACCCCCAAGTTGTGTTGTTGTCTCTCTCTTTGACCCCTTTCCCTTACAGGATCATGCTCACCGTACACCCAGGGAAGGAGCGCAGACCAGGCTATGTGTCTCACACCACTCAGCTGTGTTTGATTTCTTTCCCTGCAGACCTTTGCAACTGGCACACTGGCTCCTCTTCAATGGCGATTGCTACCACGCAGCAGCTGCCATGGAACACCCCCATGTTGTTCGTCCCCCCAGGAATGCCCACTACCACAAACCGTCCGGGGAGCACCCCCTGGGCCTGCAGTCTGGTTGCCCCACGGTCACCTGCCTTGATGCTGCCAGAGAGGTCTGGGAGCCTGCCCTGCAACCCACCTCAGCTGCTGCTGCTCCACCGCCCTGGCTGCCTACTTGCTGTCCCTCCCCTTTCTATGGAGCAGGCCGTGGTTCCACAGGGGAAGAGCCCGCATCTCCAGGTCCATGGGGCTCGCCTGATGCTGCTGCTGTGGTCCTAGAGGCTGCTGTGCCTACCCCCTGGCAGCCACGCCCGGCCATCTCTGCCACTGTTCCAGAACAATAAAGATGCCCCTGGAAACACATGTCCCCAATGTTGCACAAGCACTGCCCCACACACCCACACAGGCAGGCCCCAGCACACAAGCCTCTGCATGAATCCCAGCCAGGGTCCGCCACAGCCATCCCTGGGAGAACACAGCAGGGGGGCTGCCGGACCCTCTGGGACCAGAGGGGAGGGGGGAGTTGGGGGGCCTGTCAGGCAGGCAAACACTGACGGGCACTGTGGCGCACGTCCGCCACGTCCGTGAAGAGCCCTTTCAGCAACCGGGGCTCTCACCCACCCTCGGTCCGCCCATCACCGGCGTCCGTGTCCGCCCGTCACCGGCGTCCGTTTCCGCCCTCTGTCCGCCCGTCACCGGCGTCCGTTTCCGCCCATCAACGGCGTCCGTGTCCGCCCTCGGTCCGTCTGCATGAGAGGCGCCCGTTCCTGCATTGCCTCCATCTGCGAAGTGCCCCCTGTGCCCCTATCGGTCTCTGCAGACCCCTCTCCCTGTATCCCTCTCCCACCAGCCGTGTTGTCTGTCTGTTTCTGACCCACCCGTGCCCCTCCCCAGCACCCCCTGTCAGTGTGCCTGCCTCCCCTCCCACTCCCTGATGATGGACGCTGGCACCCCCCATGCCGCCAGAGCGCCTGCCGCAAGGTGCCGACGTTGCCCCATCTGGGGGTGTGATGAGCTGCGTGAGCCCTTCCCGCTCGCAGCAGACAAGCCCACGGCATCTCTCGGTCTTGGCCGGGGCACGGAGCAGAAGGCATGCTGGGATGCCTTCTTTGTGGGCATTGCCACGGCCCTTGAGGCCCAGGGCTTCAGGCAGCGCACGGGCATGTCCTGGCGGAGGTGGTTCCAGACCTCATGAGACCCCCCCCTTGTGCGTGCCGTTCTAACCCCCTCCTTCCCTTCTCTCCCCCGCTCACCCCCCCATGACTCCCACGTGCAGCCTCACCGTGGCTTGGGGGTGGCATCGCAGTCTGCAGGAGGGAGGGCAGTCGCACTCCCCCCTGCGGCAGGTGGCTGATGCCCAGGGTGCCCTGGGGCAGCTGGCACTGGCACAACCTCTGCCCTTCAGCTGACTGTCAAACGCGCAGTGCCTGCAGGCCCGCCTGTGGCTGCCCATCTGCTGCGACCGCTGCAGCAGCTGTGGTAGGTGCACGCAGACGGGCTGAGGAGGGGGCTCTTCGCTTCCACAAGACTGACAGCTCCCCACAGGAGCCTGCCTGCCTCTGCGGTAAGTTTTGCCGCGATCCTGGCCCAATGCTGTTGCCTCCAGCCTAACTCAGGCACAGTTGCAGCCTAACTCGGTCCTAGTTTGGGCCACAATTGGGCCACAATTGGGCCTCAACTGTGCCTGAGTTAGGCTGGACTGAGCCCTTAGTCACGTTCTACTTGCCTGCAATGGAGGCTGCTTCTCTGTTTGTTTTAAGGAAGAAACAAAGCTTGCTGAAATAAAAATAAGAGCTGGGGGGGCAAGCATGCCTTACTGCAGGGGAGGCAGGGTGGGGGGGCCCTCAGGAAACCATGGAGGGGGTGTTTGCTCTTATCCATGGTTTCAAGTATCCATGGAGGGGCCTGGAACATATCCCCAGCGGATATGGGGGCCCACCTGTACTGAAACCAGGAGCCATGGCAGGTTTCTTTGGAAACAATGGAACCACATTCACCCCACCCCACCCCACCAGTCTTCCCCATAAGTGAAGCACTTACAGAACCAGCTGTATGAAATGCATACTCTCCCCTGCCCACTTGCTACCCCTTTATCCTCAAGAAGTTCTCAAGAAATGACACGGTTGGGATTCAAGCACCAGAGACTGCGACATTCAAGTGACAGGAAAAAGCAAACTTGTGATTCCCAAACAAGAAGCCACCACGGTGTCTGTCTAGTCTGGGATCAGCAGAAAGGCCATGAAGACACTTCGTGACAACAGATTTTGTGAGTGCTTGTTTCAGATCTAGCATATACCTGTTTCTTGTAGCTGTAATGTGAGGCAGACATGTGTTTCATCATCCCGTGTATATGGGCTGTGAGTCCCTGCAAGGGGGCGAAATAAGCCTGCCTCCCTGCCTATGTTACCTGATACATGAACAGGGCCAACTACAGAAGGCATCAGAAATCTATGATCATATCTCTCACTGTCCTTTCCTTTCATGAAAATCAGCCGCGGGAAGGAGGGAGTCTCTAGATCAGTGGCCGGGGGGGGGGGGCTGGAAGGGATGGATGGAGTCAACACATCTCCCAGGTCCAGTATCCCGGACTTTCATTCCTTTGCCCGAATGAGCATTTAGCTTCCGAATGAAAAAAAGACAGGTACTTGTCCCTTCCTGTCTCCACAATCAATAGCAGCTTGGGACAGAGGGCAAGATTTAAGTCAGGGAAATTGCAGGAAGGAAAAGACGTACAGCGCAATCCTGTCTACTGAAGAACAGTAGACTCCTCCACCGGTCTAGGGTGTTGGAAACGTGCTGCAAGGCAGGTTTCCAGCACCCGGCAAGTAGGGGGCGGTGCCAAGGCTGGTGGCACTCTCCTCGACCGGATCAGGTGTTTTATTTATTTACAGTATTTATATCCCACCCTTCTCCCCGAAGGGACCCAAGGTGTTGTGCCCACCGGGGAAGGTGAGTTCCCTGCCAGGCAATGGAGGGGCGTGGGGAGGGATAGATCAGCTGGGCCTAGGAAGGGGGATCGACTGCAGCCTCCGCCAAATTCTATCCCCCTTCCTGGGTCTGGCTGCCGTTACACGGCTAGCTCAAAGGTGCACCAGCAAAATAGCTGGTGCACATTCGAGTAGACCCATTGGGGCTGCTGGGGTAAGGGAACGAACGTCCTCTTCCTTCAAGGAGAGCTCCTGCCACTCCGGCGCTGGGTTCTATCCGGATAGGATACAGTGCGGGCTCTACACCCACAGTGCAGCCTAGCTAGACAGAACGGAGCTGTGAAGTTCTCTGCCCCAATTGCTTCCACCCAAAACAACGTCTCATCTAAATGGGTTGCAGGGTTAACATTACACACACTTGCATGCAATGTGTAGTGTGGTCTAAAGCCATCATGGTGATAACTATGCAATGTGTACATCTGCAGAGAAACTCTTTCATAGCACTCTGAATTGCAAAGCAAGTTCTGAACATGGATGAAATGATGGATCCCAACCTTACCTCCAGTGCCGTAGCCTATTCACCACCAGAAAAGCTTTTTATTTTTTTTTTTAAATCATGCATGTGGGGCGGCAGCATTGCAGTTTGGAGCTCTCTGCATTCCCATGAACACAGCAATGGAACATTTTGTACTGCACATTGTCTGCACATGGAGATGCAAAGCAGCTTGTTGCCATCAGCAGTTAAGTCCTGGGATTCCAAAGAAACGTTTTGAATATTGACAGACCGCGTACCACGCCGGCTTGATGGGAAATGCGCCACAAGGATCAACTGGAAGCCTCTGGGAAGTGTCTTTTCAGATGAACAGGCCCTCTGTATGATAAGATACATATCGGGCTATCCAGGGAGTTGGAGGTTGTATTTGACAAAGAGAGAAAGGAGTCCAGCTCTTCTACTGGAAACTACTTACAGTATATAGAACCCTAACAGTGAAGCCTGCAGCCCCGTCGGTCAAGAATCGGCTTCTAGCAGACATGGTGCCTTTGTCATCGAGAAATGCAAAGCTCTCGTTCCCTGCCAGGATGACTCTCTTGGGTGTCTGAAATGGTCCTCACACCATACAGAAAATGGCCGGCTGGGTTGTTATATTTTTCAAAAGGCCTCTTGCATCACCAGAACTATGAAGGGCTCTGCAAAAGCATTCTATGTTAATCTTACTTTTATCTCCTTGAAAGCGCATTTAGCATGACAGGCTCTGCCAGCTGCACAGTCCCTCTAGTTCCAACTGTTCACATTAAAAGATGTTGACATGCCCTGCCATGGACACAGTTCAGCCTGCAGCCTCTTTCTGCAGCCACCTCCTCTGTAGCATCTTCCAAACATTTGCAAACCTTTTCTGGTAGAGAAAATTGCTGTGTCAATGAACCCCAACAAAGACTGGGACCAATGGAGCTCAGTACATCAACATTGAGTCCAATTCCTTCCTTCTTCAAATGTCTATAAATAGTGCAGCAAGTTCAGGGCCGGCCCATCCATGAGGCCAACTGAAGCAGTTGCCTCAGGTAGCAGATTGGTGATGGTGGTGGTGGGGTGCCCATCTCTGTCCACCTATTTGCCTCCACTGTCCCTCCTCCTTCCACTCCCTGGACTGGAAAAAGAAGGGGGGCAGAGCGGAAGAGGAAATGTGGAGGGGAGGAGAAAGCTGAGCTAGAACTTGGGAAACTGGGAGGAGCAGAGGCTGGCACAGCATTGGGTAAAGGGGGGCAGCATTTGGCATGCTGCCTCAGGCATTGGGAGGTTTTGGGCCAGCCCCCCCCCACCCCCGAGCGTTGTGAGCAACATAATACAACATGTGATGGGCTCAGGGTTTATTTTTACCATGTACTGTAGTTTTATGAATTACTTTTTGGGAGCAGGGATTGCAAAGCATATTCTTCATATTTGCTTGAGGCCTTGATTGTTTTCATAAATGCCACTTTATTGTCTTTAAGATCAAATAAATAGATAAATGAAAGATCAGTTGAGACTGAAAGATCAGATCATGAGAATTGCCCTAGCCTAGCCTGTTTCTTTTATGTTTTTTTTTCATTTACAGCCCAATCCTGTGTAAGGATATCTGGCTGGCCTAAGGGGCCGTCTGTGGTATCCTGTGGCCATCCCAGACTGCGCCATGGCAGCTCAGGAGCACCTCGGAAGAAAGGGATGCCCATCCCCTTCCCCGGTGTCAGCCGGCCAAGGCCCTATGGGCCTACGCGAATGTACGCCAGCTCTGAACATTCAAGGCCAGGGTATAAGGGTGGACCGGGCTGGGAGAGGGCTTGGGATATCAGTGGAGCTCGCCGCCGATATCCCCACCCTCTCCCCGCCTGGGTCACCGAATGGCTGCCCTCCCTCACCACCCATTCCGTCCTCCCCCCCACCCCTGCACCAGCCAGTGCATGGCTTACCTTGCCCGGCGGGCGCAGGGACAGTCCCCAGTGCAGTGAGGGTTGCCGGCCTTTGCCCTGGTGGCCCTTACTCTCCGGGTGCTGTAAACGTGCTTTACAGTGCGTTTACAACACCCAGCGCGTGCACTCCCCCGGCGCTTTCCTACACAGGATTGCGCTGTTAGTCACAGAAACATTAAAGGAGCTCTTTTTCACATAAACTGCAGTCTTGTACAGCCCAATCCTGTGTAACTCTTACACCGGTGTAACAGTAGATCCCCCGGTGTAAGTGCACTTATGCCAGTGTAACTTGCCGTACGTCGACGGACGCAGGATGGACACCGGCGTAACCCCCTCGGACACTGTGCAGGCGCAGTTCGGACACAGGATGGACGCCGGCACAACTCAGGGGGCATTCCGGGGGCTTTTGAACGCCCCCAGAATGCCCCCTGCATCGGTGGAGTTGCACAAGCATCTATCCTGCGTCCGAACTGTGCCTGCCCAGCGTCCAAGGGGGTTATGCCGGTGTCCGTCCTGCGTCCATCGTCATACGTCAAGTTACACTGGCATAAGTGCACTTACACCAGGGGATCTACTGTTACACCGGTGTAAGAGTTACACAGAATTGCACCCGTAGTGACTTATTTCTGGTATTGACTTTTAAAAGAGGGAGCCAGTGGTCAAGTTGCCACTTGCAACTTGACCACTTCAAGAGCGGGTGGTGAAGACCAGCAGGGATTGTGAAGAGCTCCAGAAGGATCTCTCCAAACTGGGAGAATGGGCAGCAAAATGGCAGATGCGCTTCAATGTAAGTAAGTGCAAAGTGATGCACATTGGGGCAAGAAACCAAAATTTCACATATACGCTAATGGGTTCTGAGTTGTCTGTGACGGATGAAGAGAGAGATCTTGGGGTGCTGGTGGACAGGTCGATGAAAGTGTCGACCCAGTGTGCGGCGGCTGTGAAGAAGGCCAATTCCATGCTCGGGATCATTAAAAAAGGGATTGAGAATAAAACGGCCAATATCATTATGCCCTTGTACAAATCGATGGTAAGGCCACATCTGGAGTATTGTGTCCAGTTCTGGTCACCACACCTCAAAAAGGATATAGTTGAATTGGAAAAGGTGCAGAAAAGAGCGACCAGAATGATTTGTGGGCTGGATCACCTCCCTTATGAGGAAAGGCTACAGCGTCTGGGCCTTTTCAGCCTAGAAAAAAGGCGCCTGAGGGGGGACATGATTGAGACATATAAAATTATGCATGGGATGGAGAGAGTGGATAGAGGGAAATTCTTCTCCCTCTCGCACAACACCAGAACCAGGGGACATGCACTAAAATTGAGTGGAGGGAGTGTTAGAACAGACAAAAGAAAATATTTCTTTACCCAGCGTGTAATTCATCTGTGGAACTCCTTGCCACAGGATGTGGTGATGGCACCTGGCCTAGATGCCTTTAAAAGGGGTTTGGACAGATTCATGGAGGAAAAGACCATCACAGGTTACAAGCCATAAGCAACCTCCTGGTTTTAGAAGTAGATTTTCTCTGTGCCAGGTGCAGGGGAGTGGCAGCAGGAAACAGGATTGTTGGCTGTGTGCTCCCTGAGGCATCTGGTGGGGCCACTGTGTGATACAGGAAGCTGGACTAGATGGGCTTTTGGCCTGATCCAGCAGGGCTCTTCTTATGTTCTTATTTTCAAGTTTGTAGGAGAAGAAAGATTCACAGGTGAAAGACTGAACGAGAGAGTTCTAATCTGCAGAGCATCCATGAAGCGCCTATTCTGTTCTGTCTATGCCATTGCAGCTGGCCTAGAACGTGTTCGTTCTTTTAATTTTAACCTCACATGCTGCAACTAAAGCCAACAGGTTTTTGTGGCGTTCCCCTGCAGTCCTTGTTTTCGGGGGCAAGCCTTATGTAATCATGTAAATAGAATTCACCAGGCAAACAACAGGAGGTTGCAAAAAGCTTTTCATTTGCTTGAATTCTCTCATTTAATTGACTAGCGTTGTGAGGATTTGCCACTGGCTTCAAAGAGACTTACACAACTGCACCTGCCCATGTAGCACCGGCTCCATACATGCTAAAGAGGAACCTCTAGAATAAATATCAGATGGGCAGGAATGACCCTGCATTGACTGACTGTTAGGGTGTAACCAGGAGTTGAGATTTCTTGCCACCTACCTATCAGTGACACTGATACATTTAGAAAAGGGTTAGGGTGCTTGCCTATTGCATAAGCAAGCACGGTTGCACAGCAATTGCTCTGGAAATTAATGATCAGTGTGGGTGGCGCGTCATGACAACAGATGCACAGATCACCAGGTCTCACCTCCTGCGTAGCATATCCTCACATCTCAGGAGCAAATCACATTTTACGGACTCCCCGATGGCGAGTTTTTCATTGAAAAGCAGCTTTTGGGAGGTACGATTTCAAACAAAGAAGCAGGTAGGGAGGGAGAGGTGCGTAACCCTTGCTTTACCACTCATCAGCCGTTGATCAACTCCAAATCACTCCCCTGAGGGATCCCAGGTACGTTTGCAAGGGTCATAGTCACAATTGGAGCCCCACGTAAGAATACCACCCTTGTGGGGGGAGAAGCAGCATTTTCCCTCATGTTTGACTACCAGTATAGAGAAATTCTAAGAGAGAATTACTTAAAGGAAAGCCGGCTACCAGGTGACAGGTATGTTCCTTGGCCACATCAGCAAAACTCTAGCTGGAGGCAGAGCTAAGCTGAACCCATAAACTGGCAACTCTAGCACACAGTGTGTGGTGCACACACATTCCAAGACTGATGGTCCTCCCAAAGATAATATCCACACAGGAAAATGTGCATTTGGTATGGACAAAATGGCACTCAGAAGCAAATCACCCTACTTTGGCGAGCGCCCAAGCGGCCGGCTGCTTGGTTTGATTTTCCCCTCCCTTCTTTTCTTTGTCTCTAACTGGCTGGAGCCTTTCTTTCCTTATAGGTAGGAAGGGGAAAGAGGGGGAGGTCAGGCAAGGGACAATGTGAATGACAGCTCTGAGCTGTCAGTGCGGCACCGAGCAGCTGAATGAAAGCCACTCATTGGTGCGCCCTTTCCTTCCTTTTCCAATCAGTGTGATTCCTGGGAGGGAACTATGGAAATGGGGAAACATACAGGGTTTGGGCTGGGTTCTCGCTTGAAATGAACACTGTACTTCCAGGAGCTTTCATCAAATTCCTTCCCTTTCCATCGTTCCTAAATTATGCATCCCTCTTCAACAAAAACTGGGATGGCAGAAGGGTCTGGCTCAGTCGGGAGAGCTGCTGTCTTGTAAGCCCGAAGACTGGTGAACTTGACAAGTTCGAGACACGCCACCGACAAAAAGCTGTGAAAGCCTCCAGGAGGAGAGATAAGAGCTCCCAGCTGTGTCGGTCGAGTGTGGGAGGTGCCAGCCAGCAGAATAGTCAGAATGCAAAAAGGATACCACCTGGAAATGTAGCCGTTCATGAAAAATTGGACATTTATATATTGTAAAAAAACCCCGGGGGGGGGGGGTTTAGGACAGCCAAGGACAGCCTTGGTGTTTTGTTTTATTGATTATGAACTTTGTTAGCTGCCTTGAACTTTGGAAAGGTGGGATATAAATCTTTTAAATAAATAAATGTGGCAGGACCAGCAGGAATCTTTTAAAATGCTCAAACTTCCATTGCCGCTCGAATGAAAACACCAGTGCATATTTGGATGACATTTCACTGGCTTTGTCTCCTTATGATCTCTGCACATGTCATCCAATTCTGAATAGAAAAAAGTTACAGTGAATGGAATTTTGCCCATTAAGATCAAGAGGAAACAGTTTAAAAATGAATCAAAACTGAAAGGAAGCAACTATCCAAATGTGGCATGAAACAAAGGACATTCTTGAAACAAGCCAACAAAAAGAATCAGATAACCAAACAAAACAATGAAATTTAAAATGAATATTCTTTTTGCACATCCGTAAAGTGTGTGTGTGTGTGTGTGTGTGTGTGTGTGTGTGTGTGTGTGTGAGACACACAATGCAGGGGTCTGTTTTGACTTCCCAATGAATGTAACTGCGTCAAAATAGACACCTGACAATTATTCATATTTCTTTCCTACATGTAAGCTCATGTAAACAGACTTGAAACTAATGTTGTCACATTCATTCTATCAATATGTACTTTGGGTACATTTTTACAAGGACTTCACTTTAGATTGCTGTTGCGTGGGAAATTCCTGTGTCTGCTTTGATTATTGTTACCTGATGTGCCCAAACGAGAATAATATTTGATGTCACAGAACGAAGGACTAAACAACAGAACAAGAGTACAGGAGATGGAGTAGTGTCTTTGGTTAAATATGAGATAATGTACTGTTCAGCTAATAAAGCTATTACTAACCACTGAACGTTAGAAGGGAAGGCAATCTCAAATTATTATTTTTTCCATCAAATATTCCCCATTCTGCCCCAGAGTAAAAATGGCTTGGGGAAAAAAATGAGCTTTGAAAGTAAATAGAAATGTCCAAGTTGAAAGATGTATCAGTGTTGATTTCAGCTCAGCTCTGCCTGTGAGCTCTTGTACGGGATCCTGTCACCAACTACCGCCTCTAATCAGACCACAGTCAGTTTCAATTAGCGTATGTGAGATGAGGTTATAATGTCCTGCGTGTGCCCCTCTGGCATTTTATATAAAACCAATGAAGAAAAAGGACATTTTTACAACGTGAGCCTTATGTGGTGATGGGTATGAGAACGATGGATGGTTGCCCTACAACAAGCAAGAGGTGTGTTCTCCCCTCTGCAGTAACTCGAATCTGAAAGTATTAATATAGCACCTGAGCTATAAAGTAGGACACATCTGCAATCATGACTCCGCTTTTGTGGTTGTTTTGCTTTCAATGTGATGGATGCGAAAGTAGATCAAACTTTACTGGTTCATCTTCTTGAGAGCTGCAAGACTGATGGGCCAAGTTGTTTGCCGATACTCCAAGCTGCAAACTGTTTCTTTGATGAAAAAAAACGCAGCATTCTTATGGTTGGCAGCTGCCAGAAAGTCCTTGCTACAAAAGCTAAAAGTGCTCTCCAAAGAACTGCTTACCTAAAAACAGAAGGGAGAGGAGTGCTTTGAAGTTAATTCACCCGATTCAGCCTCTGTAACAGTATCGATCAAAAGCAACATCCAGGGGTATTCCTGAGATCTGTTCGGAAATATCTGTGCCTTTGGATCAGTTGTATAACAACCTCTCTCTTCTCTCATCCAATTTAACTCTGGATACTGATAGTTATTGGGCACAACCTGTTAATAATAGTTAGCATTTATGTCTCGTTTTGAATGTTCAAAGCAATTCACAGATGCACTTCAGCAATCTTTACAACCATTCTGCATGCAAGGTAGTACAGCAGTATTCTTTCCATATTGCAGATTCAAGATGGATAGTGGACCCATAAATGATCTCAGTTCCTACTGAAGGACAATAAAATGAACAAGCACACAGTGAGCTTCATGAGGTTTCAAATAGTAAACAACTAATTGAAGGGTTGATTGTGGCTGGGAAGGAGTAAGAAAGGGTCAGTAGCAGGGAAAAGCCTCCAGAGCTCATTGCCAGTCCACACTGGACAGGCTGCTGCTGTCATTACATGGCAATGTCATTACATTACAATTTTGTTTTCATTTCATTCAAATGTCTTTACCTTGTGATTTGTTTTGTTTTGTTCATCCAATCCTGTCTAGCAGGACATGGTGGTGCACATAAGGCGCCTGCCGCGTTCCTATGCAGGATTGGGCCTGTCCCGGCACAGCCGGCAGCCTCTTCAGGGTAAAGGGACGTTCGTCCCCTTACCCCAAGTAGGCCCAGCCACCCCAATGGGTCTACTAAAATGTGCCAGCTATCAGGGGCGTCCTCTGATGTGGTGCCCTGGGGCGGTGGGCCCCAGGGCGCAAGGGCGGGAGGGGGTGCGGGGGTGCGGGAGACATCTTAAGTTTCGTTTTCTTTTTCTCCTTTTTTCCGTTTTTTTTTTTGGCTTTTTTAAAAGGTTTTTTAGTGGTAACGGGGCTTCTAGGTGTATATGTTTGATTTGCGCCACTTATCTTGTGTTTAAACGGGCCTCCAGCGACGATCTCCTCGGACGATCTCTTCAGGGGCGCAGAGTTCACGCATGCGTGATGGCTGAACTTTACAGAGTTCACGCATGCGCATAGCAAACAGCCATCACGCATGCGTGAACTCTGTGATGGCTGTTTGCTATGCGCATGCGTGAACTCTGTAAAGTTCAGCCATCACGCATGCGTGAACTCTGCGCCCCTGAAGAGATCGTCTGAGGAGATCGTCGCTGGAGGCCCGTTTAAACACAAGATAAGTGGCGCAAATCAAACATATACACCTAGAAGCCCCGTTACCACTAAAAAACCTTTTAAAAAAGCCAAAAAAAAAAAAAAACGGAAAAAGGAGAAAAAAAACACGAAAGTAATTAGCATAATTATGTTAATTAGTAATTATGCTAATTACTTTGGGGGCATCAAGGGGGGTGGGGTGGGCCCCACCCTGTTCTGGGGCTAGGTACGGCATTGCCAGCTATTTTGCTGGCGTACATATGAAAGGCCCATGTAAGGCCCAACAAGCCTGGGAAGGGGGATAGGATATGGAAGAGGAGGCTTCCGCTGATCCCTCCCCCTTCCTGGACCCGATCCTCCAATCCCACCCCTGGGAACATCCACGTTCCACCCTCCCCTGTTCCTCCACCGCCTGGCAGGGTCTTACCTCTCCGCCACGGTGCTGCTCTGTTCTGTGGTGCAGGAGGAGTGGCGCAAGCCTCTTTGCCGGTGCCACTTACTGGTACGTAAGTGGCACAAGTGGCACGTAAGTGGTAAAAACCAGTCTGAGCAACATGGGCAGCTAATGGGGCATGTGTGTCTTTGAGGGTTGCCTTCCCAATGGCAACCGTGCCACTTGAGCCATGTATGAATTGGGCCCTTAGTACACTGAATCCTACCTTGGTGCAGCAAATGGCCTGAGATGATTTTGGAGGTCCTTGCCAGACTACAGGGTGGCACAAGGTATGCAATGTCTGCTAAATTGGGTCTCGTCTCTAGTGCAGTCTGGAAAGCGGAATCACCTTTCTGCTGGGTCAGACAAGTGAGACAATTCCAATTACGTTTATCTTGCAGAAGAGTTTTCTTTGTCCTCAGGAGCAACAAGGTGAGAAGAAACTAAACCTGGACATGAAGTCGTAGGAATTACATTTTATATAATATGCTGTACATTGCTTGA
Source organism: Plestiodon gilberti rubricaudatus (assembly GCA_026170595.1). Lineage (NCBI taxonomy): Eukaryota > Metazoa > Chordata > Lepidosauria > Squamata > Scincidae > Plestiodon > Plestiodon gilberti. The sequence continues at coordinate 163,556,179 of JANXHW010000005.1, read as the reverse complement.
CGGCTGAACAAACAGTATGTGACAGCAGAACCTTTGCAATTCCTTTCAGGCTGATTAGTGTGGCCTTTTAAATAAGAAAATATACTACAAAGGCATCTTTTAAAATGCGAATTGAGGATGCATTCTTTGCAAACTTTCCTGACAGCATCATCATCAATTTCTTGAAGGGTTCACTAAAACGCAGCAATGCAAAGCAGTTTTCGCTTTCCTAAGGACTGTATGACCAAATGGTTGTTTTGAAATAGCACCTGTGTTTCTGAGGAAAGCAGAAGCTCAGGTTTTCAGCCAACATTTTGCTACGGAAAGTGGGAAGTTAGGACAATAGAAAGAGACCAACAAGGCCCCCTGTCAAGAGCAGCGAGAGACAACACGGCATGTGGGGACTGAGTGCAAGGGGTGGTGGAAGAAGTGCTTGCTTGCTTTGAACGCAGAAGGCCACAGAATTGCCTGTGCCAGCCTGGCATCAGAGCTGGGTTTCAGGCCCATCAGAGGCCAACCCCTGAGTCTTCATTTGGCCCATCACAGGCCAACCCCTTCCCTTCATTTGGCTCCTGGGACCCCTTTTTAACCTATTTTGGCCCTCGGCCCGGGTACAATTGTACCCCCCCCTTAACCCCCCTCTCAGAGGCTCTGGCCTGCAGTACCAATCGCAGTAACAGTACTAATGTGCCACCACCAGGGGGCTGCCAGGGAGTGTGACGGGGGGGGGGCAGGATTCCCAGTAACCTGGCACTGCTATGGAGTCTTCCTGTGGCTTTTCCTTCTCCTCTTCTGTAGCTCAACCTGGAGAGGTTTGTGTGCAAGAGCAACACAAGACTGAAGCCCATATTCTCCAGGTCGAGCTCTGGGTTGTTGTGCTTGCCTGCAGTGCTGGGCTTTCTCCCTTCCATTTGTAATGCCCAATTTTGGCCTGCCTTTGAGAACACCACATTAGCTAGCATGAGACTTACTGGTAAACCTGCAACCTTGGCATTGTTAGTAGTGGTGCCATGTTGTACGAGCTCAAACCGAGCCAGCCAGCCATAGGAAGGAAGAGGTGAGGGCAAGGCACGACACGGCAGTATGGGCTTTCTGTGAGAAGGGGGGGGGGGAATCCATTGGCTCCTTGTGTTGCCTGGCTCCTGCTGTGGGTGTGATGGTATTGGCATCTACCAGCTCAGGACATCTGCAGAGGCAGAAATGAAGAAGAGCAGAGAGCAGGCCAACAGCTCCCTCCTCTGGCAAGCAACTGTTGCTGCAGAGAGGAAGGCTCCGTCCCGGCTCTTGCTGAGAGACAGCAACAATTTATTTATTTTATTTTTCACATTTTTATACCGCCCTTCCTCCAAGGAGCTCAGAGTGGTGTACATATCTCCTCCCCTCCTTTTTGTCCTCACAACAACCCTGTGAGGTAGGTGGGGCTGAGAGACAGTGACTGGCCCAAGGTCACCCAGGAAGCGTCGTGGCTGAGCGGGGATTTGAACCTGGATCTTCCAGGTCTAAGTCCGACTCCCAAACCACTACACCATCCTAGCAATGAGGCGCCACTCTTCATTGCAGCAGCACCCCGAACCTCTCTCTAGCAACTCTCACTGTAGCTTCCTCTTCGTTTACCCAGAGCAGGATGAGGAACAACAATCCACGTTATACAATCACTGTGTCTGTACTGAAGAAGTCCTGGAATAGTGTCCCTGGGTTGGACTCCGTATGGCTGGGAATGAAATAACCTATTGACGATGCCCCAGGCTTTTAGGGTTTGTCTAGTTCTAGCCAGATGTGACTTACTTAATTATAATAGCCATACTTTATATCTTGTGTTTTTGTAGACTGTAACACCCAACTTGTAACACCCAACCTGGCCCAGTTCCTCAATATGTTATTCACTTTTGCTGGAACACGAATCGCTACACACAGGGTTGCAAAATAGGACACTGCAGAATACTTAGACGACCCAGATACATTTGTTCAAAACATTAGTACTTACAAGCCAGTTAAGTTACTGTGCATCCCTATGCTGAAGACGCTGTAGGCCTCGTGCAGCTTCAAGCAACAGCTTTAAGGCTGGGGGAAAAAACACACGCAGCTGGCTGTTCAACCAAGTTGCACCATCAGGAAGACTGTCACTCAACCACAGTTCAGTTGGCAGGAGCAAAATGGTAACTATTAGAGAGCTGCTTAGAAGAAAAGGTAGGTCTTTTATACAAAAGAGCTCAGCGTTCCCTCGCACAGGACCAAGAGGTAAAGGGACGTGCATCTGTCATCCTTGCAGCACCTCTGCAGTAGGTCAACCAATGTCGAGGCCTGCAGAGAGAGAGGTTCAACGTGCTATTCTGTGCGCCAAAGCTGAAGGGTGCCATCAGTCCTTGTCACTGGCGGCTTCAAGGTGCTCGACAGAGACACACGTCCCACTCTCCCCAGGTACAGGGTTTGTCTGCAAAGGGAAACGCTGTCCCTGGGGATGATGATGATTTGTGATTTGTCCCGCTGTCCATGATTGGTGACCCAGTCTGTACCCAAGGGGGGGGGGTGTCTACGCAGCACATTGGTGGTGCCACAAGTGGGACTTGCTGTTAGCACACTCCCATTCCCCCTGTAACTGTGGACGCTGTCCAGTCACATGACATATGAAGAGGGTTAATGTGACATAGCAATTGGCTGGTAGAAAGATTCTGGCATCCCGATCTCAAAGGATTACAGGAAGGAACAATAATTTAGAAATATTAATAATTTATAAATAAAGTAAATATACATAGGATTGCTCTGCTCTTTATTTATTTATTTATTTATTTATTTATTTATTTATTTATTTATTAGATGGTTACATTTGCAATTTTGTAGACAGCAGAAAACTGTTCTCATTCCAAGATCACATACACACAGTTTGCCAGATGCTTCTCATCCAATTTCAAACCAAATTGAAGGGGGGGGGGGGGAGCTAGATCAAAAGGGAGAAAATACATTTATAGACGAGATATTTTGTTAATGTTTTGGAGCATGCTTTTTCATATCTGTATTGCTTAATTATTGCACACATCGAATAATACTTGAGCGTTTAATAACAGTTACGAGATATAAACTCTTCATCACAAACGTGACAGTTTAGGTCAAGCAAACAGGAGTTTTTTCACTTGGCAATTTAGCTAAATCGTGCTGCTCAGCCAGCGAAATGGATGCTTCATCCATTAATTAAGCAATATAAAATCAGATCAGGCTGGATGGCTTTAGAGATGCACTCCCCTGGAACTTGTCTTACATCCTAACCAATTATTAGCATTTCAAAGCTCCTGGTTGGTTTCCGTTTTTAGCTCCATAGGAGAAGTTTTCTGTATATTAATCTTCTCTCTGTAGCTGCAGGACCTGCCTCTTTAGCTGCTGGTGGTAGCAACAATACTTCCTAAACTAAAACTGGAAAACATGCTTGCTCTTTCAAAATGGATTTACCGGTATATCCTCACATATATTATATTAAGCATATAGACTATGCTGGAAAAACGTTGTAAGGTGTGTGAGGTCACTTTTCAAATGATCCTCCCAACCATGGTTTGGAGAATAGCCTCAGGCTTGACTACTCCTTCCTTCATGTGTGAGGGGAGGAGAGTAGAAGCTTCCACTCATCATTTGAAGCACAGTTTTCCATTTTGTTCAAATATGGGAAACTGTGGTTTGTGCAAACCATAATTTGTTCACAAACCAAGATATTCCTGGTTCGATATCCTAGTTTATGAACAAACTATGGTTTGAACAAACCATAGTTTCCTGTACTCAGACTAAATGGGAAACTGTAATTTGTTACAAGCCAGGATTGGAAGTTCCCCATCTCCCAACCCCCCCCCCCCATCTCCTGACTCCTCATGTGTGAAAGAGGGAGGAAGAACAGGAAGAAGTGTGCGAACCCCAGGTCATGCCTGATAATTCTTGCAACAACAAGCCTTGGTTTGTCACTACATATCTAAATTAGGCCAGATAAGGCCAAGTTGATTTACTTTTCTTTAAAATCCTTTTCAATGTATCATATTGCCTCTCCTTCTTCTACCTCTTAAATACAGGTGCTTATATTCATTTGCGAACTTTAGACTGAAGGCTTTCTGAAAACAGAAATCAAGGAAAGATCTCTGGTTCAGTGTCAAATATTTTCCCAAGGATCAGTCCTCTTAAATTCAAACCATATAAAGCATCCTCTACCTCAGTCGCCATGGAGCAAAAGGCAGCAATTGAGCTGCTGTGGGGATGAAATATACTATAAGCAAGCACTTGTGTTTCCTCCAGCTGACTGCTCTGGTCATCACAACCTGGACTTGTGCTCTTTGCACAGACCACAAACCAGAGGAAGACCGGCAGGGGAGCGGCACATGCGCAGTGTTGTGAGTCTGTGAGGGAATGCACCAAAAAGGTCCACTCCTCTTGCACTGGGGGCCGACTGCTAGAAGGACTGAGCCCCCACTCATCAGTTGCCAACCGTACTGCCCTCCGTACCTTGCAGTAGCACTGCAGGAGCTGCTGCTCAACTGCAGGTTCCTCCCCAGCGGTTCCTACCATTCGAGGTGCCATTGTGGCATGAGAAGAATCACATGACTACTAGTGCTGCCCATGAAGCACATGCTGTTCAGACCTTATAACAGCAGCAGCGCTGGATGAACCCATAGCTAACAGCCTCTGCCGCACGCTACGGGCTGGCCAGGGACCAGGCAGTGACGGAGAGGTAAGTAAGAAACGGACAACTCTTTTACTTACCTAACCCACCGTGCCATGGTCCCCAATGGGTCTACTTGGATCTGCACTCGCTCCTTGGCTGATATAAACCTAAGTGGGTCAGGGGGGTATGTTGAGGCTGGGCCAGGGGCACAGGATATCAGCAGAGCTGCTGATATCCACCCCCAACCTGACCTCAACACGCCCCTGGCTGGCCCCGGTCCTCCCCCGGAATGCCCCCCCCCGCTGACTCACCTGCCTCAGCAGGGGCCAGGCGCTCCTTCGGCATGTGTCTGGGGCTGCCAGCCATTTTGGCGGCCCTGGTCCGCACACTGTCACTGCAGCTGTCGTGTCAGCGGCCTGGCTCTTGTGCTGACAGAATGCACGTTCCGCCTGCACAAGGCCTGGAAACGATTGGGCAATAAGTTGCAATATATGAAGGGCGCCAGTAAGTAGCAGCCAATGGGTGTGCGGACCAACTCAACTGCTCTGAGCCACTTCCCAGCAGTGGCGGCTGATATCGCCGTGTATCACCACCACACAGGCTGCTCCTCTATCACTAGAAGACTGCGCTTTGTACTTCATCCTCCTAAAAGCCAAGAAGGATGTGTCTCTGTAGGAAGCTCATTCCTCTCCTTATTGATCCAAACCAGTGTGGGTTTCATGCAGGGAGAGAACCGTCCTAGGGAACATCTCTTCTAAATGCAATTGTCAGCCACACACAAAAGGAATGAAATTGAATATCTATTTTGTCCTATAGAAATTTAGCATCCAGATTTCAAGGGCACGACGGGAGATCTCAGGCCTCCCCTCTCAACCACCACATGATTTAATACTCTTCCTCGCTCTCAAAGGCCAGGTGCAAGCCTTGTGGGGGTGGCTTGAGCCTGCCTCAAATGAACAGGGCCATCTTCTAGCCAGCCCCTGTTTCGCGTATTGTTTCATAGTGAGCCTACCAACCTCTGTGAGTGTTGCGTAGCTGCTGCTCGGTATAAAGCAATGGGTTGATGTGTCCTTTATTGCTACCATGTCTCTCGCTCCCTTCTTGCATCAACGAACCATGCAGGGAGGGGGGCGGGGACGGACCCAGCCTTGCTTCAGAGAGCGAGGCAGCCTTACTGATGGAAAGAGAAAGCCTCTCATGAGGTGTTAGCTCTAGTGCTGGAGAGGAAGAATGCAGGCTGTACAGTGAAAAAACAGGGTTCGGTTTTGAATATAAATGGTTTTAATTTTAATGATGGGGCTCTGCTGCAGGCTGGGACGGATGCAGCAGGCTCGAGCGCTCCATTTCAAAGGGCCTCATATACATCGATATGCAGTGGTGAAACAAGGGTGGAGCGGAGGCAAGTAGTTCTGCAAGACTCCGTTACACTGGAGTCAGCGGCCCCTCCCCCTTGCTGTTGGAGCCATTCCAGCAGCAACAGGGGAGTGTCCTGCGTGTTGCCTTTGCTGCCAGAATGGCTCCAACAGCAAGGGGGAGGGGCCGCTGACTCCAGTGTAACGGAGTCTTGCAGAACTACTTGCCTTCGCTCCACCCTTGTTACGTGTGTGTGCAATAATCCACTCTAGTCTACCTGCTCTGGTTTTCATTTTATTTCAAATGAAAATCATTCTTTGGGCTTTTATGTGCAGTAAACAAATCCCGCCCTGCTCCTTTGCCTGGTAGGAAGAGAGATTTACCTACCCGACACCCACATTCTTAGGGAGCCTGAAATGGAAAGCCCCAACCTCCAGCTATTGAGAGGGGGTGCAGTGATACACCCATATATTTATCCTAGTGCAGTGGTTCCCAAAAGTTTTAGCACCGGGACCCACTTTTTAAAATGACACTCTTAATCAGGACCCACCTAGGTTTACGAGGCTTTAAAAATAAGGTGATCTAGAAATTATATATTTATTCATTTGCAAGCAATTTTTAAGTATTTATTTGCAAAAACCTCAATCCATTTCTCATAATGAGGCAGCCCTAATGAATAGCCTCAAGCTTGATGGGCTTAGTTATGTGACCCAGCCTTCACCTGCCCCCCACTACCTGTCATTGACAGACTTGGGGGGGGGGAAACACACTCAAACATTTACCGGTATCTCCCTATATTTACACAAGCTTGCAAACTAAAGGAGCTCAGCTCTTTACAGGGCAGTTAGCAGCTATCTGATTTTTGAATAGCCTCGGGGCTTGAGGTAATTATTTATCTGATCTTTCCATCACCTGTGTTTTCATTGGAGGCTCTGCAGAACCCACCAGAAATCAAGTTGCAACCCATCAAGTGGGTCCCAACCCACACTTTGAGAAACACTGTCCTAGTGGATTCTCCTCTACTCTACCCACTGCAGAGAGGATGTTGTCTGGCCTCCCTACCATCCACAGTAGTTTTTTTTTTGTAGCACATTTTGAGTATTAAACATTTGCAAAACTTACACACTATGCAATTGGTGGTGGTGGTTTTTAATGTTGTTTTGACTGCTTGAAATTGGGCATTTTTTTGTTTGGATTATTTTGGTGACTGGTGGTTCCAAATGTATTTAGTGAGTGGGGAAACTTTTCTCTCTTAGTACTGGGTCATGTAATTCCAAAGCAGCAAAAAATGTTCTTGCTCCAGGAATTACTTCCAACCTCATGATGGAAATTTATTTATTTAAAAGATTTATAACCGGCTTTTCCACTATAATAAAACAAAAATAGCTAAAAACAATACTGTATATAGAAATAAATACAATTAAAAAAAAAACAGCTAACAACAACATACAGTACATGGAAATCAGACTTGTATCCTTTCTTATAGCCCAATCCTGTGTAGGCTACGACGGCTGGCCTAAAGGGCCGGCCGCCGCATCCTATCGAGTTCCCGGGCTGCCCCGGGGAAGCCCGGGAACAAATCAGGAGAAGGGGACAATCGTCCCCTTCCCCCCGTGTAAGCTGCAGTAAGCTGCTCCTCGCATCTTTGTGAGCTCTTGAGCTTGCGAACAGTAACACCGACCGTGTCGGCGTATCTGCGACCTGGAGGGAGCGTTGGATATCGGGGATCTCGGCTCCCGGTATCCCCGCCTCCTCTAGACCCTGGGCAGCCAATGGCCGCCCTCCCCCGCCACCCGGTCTGCCCTTCCCCCACCCCTGCCCCAACCGGCATAGGTCTTACCTGCGTCAGCCAGCGCTGGGTTGGGCCGGTGCTGCTTGCTCTCCAGGTGTCACAGAAGTGCCTTACGGCACTTTAATTTGATTGCGGGATTTTGGTAGAAACCTGGGCCCCTTATTATATTGCTAATCTAGACTCAGGTGAAAGATTGAAGCTCAACTGTTTACATTTCAAAATAATTATGAATGCAGACAGATGGAAGTGTACTTCTTGGGTACATGTTTTATGCCAGTTATTTTGGTTACAGCATGTTCTGAATTGCCTGGATTTTGAAAGCCTGCTAATAAACAAGATGCTTCATGAAAAGGAGAGCTGTGCATGCAAATAACAGTGCAATCCTATCCAACTTACACCACTGGTGTAACTAGCGGTGCAGAGAGAACGGGAGGCCCCAGAAAGGGAAATTCAAAGGGGGTTCAAATCCCCCGAAAAGGGGGATTCAAAGGGGATTTAAATCTTCCCTCCCCTCCAAAGCCTCCCACCCTGCCCTCCCCCGCTGGTTTCACCGGTGGTGTAAGTGGGATAGGATTGCACCGTCAATGTGCTATTCCTGCACAGGGGTAGAGAAGAATAAAAGGTAGCCGAGAGTAACAGAAAGAAGGCTACTTGAGGAGGAGGAGAATGAGAATTTTCCGAAGGTATTTGCTCTGTCTATATGAAAAAAGGAGAAATATACCACTTAATAAAAAGGCACATTTATTGTGTCTTCATTAAAATGGGAACTTCTACGTTGTTGTTGTTTTCAGGGGAAAGAAATCAGAATATGTTCCACAAGATGCTGAAGGCACTAATACACACACACACACACACACACACACACACACACACACACACACACACACACACACACACACACACGCACCTCAATCACCCTAACTTTGTACTTAATGGAGACTGGATTGTTTTTTTCTCATCTGTGCAATTAAACAATGTGCAAGAATAGTTATGTCCATCAGTGACAGGAACATGCTAATGTTCTGTGTTCTCTTTCAGGCTGCATATTATGACTCAAATTGGACGGCGTGGGTTCCCCTTGTCCAGTAACAAAGGATATGAATCTTTAGAATCTTCCTTTGTGAATGATGATTGGTGATGTTAGCAGGCATTTTAAAGCACTTCTTCCAAAGTAATATGCTAGGTCCCAACCAGACATGATTCATGATTCAGGATCCCCTATTACAGAGTTTGCTCTAAATAGCAGCAGTTAAGGAAGGCCCTGAATTAGATCTGGGCGGCGCGGCGGTGGCTTAAGGCTGTGTGTGTTATAAGTTATAACAGACGACAGGTAGCTTAGGGTTCCCAGGCCTTTCCATGTTGCAGTAGAAAGATGTTCACAGACTGCCTAATTGCTGTCACTCGTGTTTTAAACAAATGCACCATCTCCCTGGCACAATTAAATTGGAAAGGTAAGAAAATAACTGCCACTTACGGCGCAATCCTCTGCTTGGCCAGCACTGGCGCTACAGCCTTGGCGCCGGCCTAGGGTGTCGCAAACGTGCCATAAAGCACGTTTGCAACTCCAGCAAATAGGCAGCACTGGCACCAAGGCCTACGTTGTCCACCGAAGAGGAAGGAGGTCAGCACCGTTGAGCAGGTAAGTCCCGCTCTGAGCAGTGCTGGGGCTGGGGGAGGGCAGAGAGGGGGTGGATCGGGCCTGGGAGGGGTGGGATCAGTGTCCTCATTGGATGCCATATCCTACCCTCCTTCCCAGGCCTTCAGCCCCGACATGGAGCTTCTCAGATCAGCGCTGCCAAATTAGGTGGCACTGATCCGAGTAGCCCCATCATGGAGGCTGGGGCATTACTCAGGGTAAGGGGACGAATGTCCCCTTACTCTAAGGAGACCCTCAGTCCACTCCTCTCCAACACTGGATACAGCATGGGCCTGGTACCCACCTGCACTGAACCGAGTAGCCCCATCGTGGAGGCTGGGGCATTACTCAGGGTAAGGGGACGAATGCTGAAAAGGGCAGGTCTTCAGCTGGTGGTGAAATATTAGCAACTGGGGGGGGGCTGCCAAACCTCACAGAGCAGGAAGTTCCATAGGATGGAGACAACACCAAGCCGGCTCTCTTGTGGGTAGCCATCAAGCACATTTCAGAGGAGTTACAGCTCCTTCCTCTACTAACAGAAGTAAGCAAAGGAAGATAAGGGCAATCTTGGGCCAGTCCAGACCTCGCCTCCCTCTAGGTTGTCACCCATAGGTGGCCTGTAATGGCAGCCTTATTGATTTATTTATCAATAATTATATCCTACATCCCTTCTTAGGCTTCAAGGTGCCTGACGTCATAATTTTAAAACAAACACTAACAGCAGCAGAAAATGCAAAGATGGAACAGCCGCATGACACCGTGTATAAGAGCAGATAAAAAAGTGTCGTGGCCAAACAGAAACACCCAGCCTAATGTGGAGGTTTAGCTTCAGGGGTCTGACTCAGTGGGAGACCCTCTGCTTGGCCTGCTGAAGGCCCCCCCAGGTTCAATCTCTGGCACCTCCAGGTAGGGCCAAGAAAGACCCCTGGGTGGTGGAACCTGCCAGCCGGTTGTGTAGAGAAGCCTGAGCTCGATGGGCCAACACCGGACATCATGGCTTCTTGCAAAAAGAGTCATTTCTTAACAGTGGGGGTGAATGTTGGATCCAAGTTGGATTCTGCAACTCAGCAAGTCAGAAAGCCAGTTTGGTTCTCACAAAGATTGCAACCTCAGATGTGTAAATGATTCGGGCTGGAGCACATACACAAGCTATTATTCACTGCTTAACAGCATCTTCTAAAACAGAATCTCTAAATAAAGCGCAATGCCCTTCCCAATGGGTTAGGTTACCTTGGTTCAATCCATCCCGATAAAAAATTGCTGGATGGGAGAAAACATATAGAAGCCGATGCTTTTTCTTCCCTGGCTGCAGAAGCAAGATTCTCATGGCCGCATTGCAATACACTGGAATGAGTGGTCAGGGGCATCGCTCCGAAGCTCCGGTCATTCGAGGTGACATTTCACTTCATCCAACACATGGAATCCTGCCTGGCTGGCTGGCACACACGGTGCCCTTCGATGTTGGTCAACAGCCAAGCCATCAGCCATGGCCTTTTGAAGTGGTCCTTTGATGCCAACACTCACCGAAGAAAAGAAAACACTGACAGATATTACAACACTTCAATTCCAGCTTTTCTGTTGATTCTTTCCAAGGACTCTGGTGACTTTGAGGTCGCACTGAGAAAAGGTGCTTTTATTTTGCCCTCCAGATGTTTTCGGGAATGTCAAGGAGCAGATCAGCAGCAACAACAAACGGGCCGGGGTGTCAATTGGCTCTGTTTGGCACAGCAAGGCGGATAGTCCTGGAATGGCAAAATAGAGCCTATTTCTAGGGAAGCGTGGAAATTGCTAAGGCCATTGCTTGTTTAATTATCCTCATAGTGAAGTGATGTGGACTTGACTGTTCCAGCTACTTTTACTGGTGCGCAGATGCAGAGGTGCAAGTTCAGAACTGGTGTCTTCCATGACGACTATTGTGGCCTAAGAATGTTGTGTTCAGCTCAGTTTATTCTCATCATTCCTGCTACTTAGCTGGATTCCAAGACAAGTTCCAAGACAGCTCTTCGAAGTCTTCTAAAGGAATGGCTTTAAAGGGGAATTCAATAACTTCCCAGAGGTCGGGTTCAAGCAATGGCTATACTAGTCATGATGGCAATTACCCTACACCTCCAGTTTCAGCAGCAGTCTGAATACCAGGGAGCCCTGGTGGGAGAGAAGTACAGTATGTCTGTCGCTCCTGCTTATTGGATTCCCAGAGGCACCTGGTGGGCTGCTATGGGAAACAGGAAGCTGGACTAGATGGGCTTTTGGCCTGATCCAGCAGCCAGGCTCTTCTTTTGAGTACACAAGATCATGCCACACATCATCTACAGAGTGTTGAACAATGCAAGAGGACTTTTACAGATTGGGGTAAAGATTCAGGACACAATTCTGTGTAACTCTTGCACTGGTGTAACAGTAGATCCCCCGGTATAAGAGCACTTATGCCAGTGTAACTTGCTGTACGCCGACAGATGCAAGACCGACACTGGCTTAACCCCCCTTGGACATCTCACATGCGCAGTTCAGACACGAAACAGACATCAGCGCAACTCCACCGGCGCAGAGGGAATCCACCGTCCTGCATCCGGCGGCATACACAAGTTACACTGGCATAAGTGCTCTTACACCGGGGGATCTACTGTTACACCAGTGCAAGAGTTACACAGGATTGGGCTCCTAGTTTAGTCACATATCATCAGTAAAGCAAATGCTATTCTGTTTCCACTACAGATACTAGCTGTTGGTCAAACGCCTGAACACAGTGCTCTAAGCAACGTGCTCTCCTTCTGCTCCTCCACAAAATTCTGCTATGCACCTATTATGTACAGAAGTGTTTCCCAAACTTTTTCAACCTGCGGCTCCCTTGACTACTGGTGACCATTGGCTGTGGCTCCCCATGACATGATGTTGATGCCTGCCAATTGGCACTGTTTTCTAAGAGGATTCCGTGGCACTCTGCAGCTCCCCCTGGCTGGTTCCCGCGGCTCCCCTGGGAGCCTGGGAACCACTGATACAGCTTTGATCTCCAGCTTTTGTTTCACAGCATCCCATCATCCTAAGTGTTTAATCTGGTATAGTATATGTGGCATGCTCTGTGAAGACACCCAATCACATTGCTCAACAGTAGCATCATGTCCTCACACAGAATGAATACTGAGCACAGCGGAGGGGCACGAGGCCTCCTCAAACCAAAGCAAGTATTTATTTTAGCAGCAGGTGTGGCAAAAGCTTGCTACAATGGCTTCTGCGATTTCACTGGGTGATGGGGGTGGAACAGGCTCAGGAGGGGGCTGAATTGGCAGCGCTGTCGCACACAAAATCCTACCCTCCTTCCCGGTCCTTTTTTACTTACACGGGGTTGCTCAGTTCTGCACCAGTGATTTAGTTGGCTCAGATCCAAGTAGCCCCATTGCGCAGGCTAGGGGTAGTCCCTTGGACTGCTAGGAGATCAAATCAGTCAATCCTAAATGAAATCAACCCTGACTGTTCCCTGGAAGGACAGGTACTGAGGCTGAAGCTCAAATATTTTGGCCACCTAATGCGAAGAGAGGACTCTCTGGAGGGCTCTGATGCTGGGAAAGACTGAAGGCAAAAGGAGAAGGGGAAGGCAAAGGATGAGATGGTTAGACAGCATCACCGATGATGCAACAAACATGAAAATGAGCGAACTCAGGAAGATAGTGGAGGACAGGAAGGCCTGGCGGGATGTGGTTCATGGGATCACGAAGGGTCGGACACAACTTAACGACTGAACAACAACAAAAGGGTTGTTACCCGGAGACCTTCAGCCTGCTCCTAGCCAGTGCACAGCTGCCCAGATATACTGGTAATACAAGAAACTGGCAAACGTATTAGTATGATATTTCAGCTCAAACATAGCTAGTGATGGAGTAAGCAGCTTGTTTCTGCAGGACTGGTGTCATAAAACCACTATATTTTGTGTGTCTGCTATTCCTTTTTAGTGGGGTTTTGCCTGCTATCTGTGTCATTCTATTTCTAATGGTGGGTATTTTAGCCCCCCTACCAACGAGTGCTCCACATAAGATCCTTTGAACTTCATTTGCATGGCTCTTCCTGTTGAAATCCAGGAATGGTGGAGTTAGGGACGAACCCCATCGTTTTCCACGGAAATTCTCGGAGGGACGGCGGGGGGGGGGTAGAGTCACGTCAAAGGGATCAAGCACACTGGAGCCTCTGGCCAGCCAGTCCGTCGTGGCTTCCAAGCGCGCCGGGGGTTGAGACGAACGAAGAGTTCGCCAAATGCTTGTGTTGTGCTTTGTGTCGTTCGTGCTTCTTTACCAAGAAGAAGAAATTCGTTCACTGCAGGTCGCCCCCGGGCAGCTTGTGGGTCTTTTCCTTTCTGGTGCTCGCCAACGTTTCCCGGTTGATAGAAGACACAGGATTACTGCCCCCCCCCCAGCGCGCGATGGTTTGCAGACAGGCGCTGCCTCGACAGAACACGTCCGCCCTGCCTGGTGGGGTCCCTTCCTCTCTCTGTGGATCCCCTGCCCGCTTCGACCACTCTTGCAATCCCGCAGACTGTGCAATCCGGAGCCGGAAGTGAAGGCTGTGTGTGCACAACTCTCCTCTTGAAGCGTCTCTTTGGGGCCGGGCGGGGAGGGGAGACTCTTGCGGGAGGGAAGCTCTATAATATTCCTCCCCGGAACTGATGCGCTGCGTTGGGCGACGAGCTCGCTGGGATGCCGGGGCGCAAGTGTGCGGCGGGCGGAGCGCGTCTTGTAGGAGGAGTTCGAGTAGAAATCCCAAATAGTCCCGGAATCTTTTCGCTTCGTTTTCTAGTTGTGCCGTTTAAATCACGTCGAGACGCGTCTTCCGCAGGTCCTACTGAACTGAGCAGAAAAGGGCGTACTGTAGTAATAACTGCCTTTAGGATTGAACTGCCTAAAATGAGCTTCGCTTTGTTAGAAAGGATTAGGGGAGAAGAAGCGGCGGGATCATTTTTAGCACGAGGGCTCTCCCTCTCTCTCTGTGTGTGTGTTCTATATTGCAGTAGCATTGATGTCACAGAAAGAAAACCAACTGAGCAGCACATCCTAAAAGAATGGCCAGGTCGGAACTGGAGAGTCTGTCGTTCTGGGTGAAGGAGGAGGGCACCTGCTTTTCCGTGGAAACGGTCCCAAATTCAAACCCTGCTGCTGACATTGCCAGGAAAGCTGGGAAACACCCTTGTCTAAAAACCCGAGAGAGCCCCTGGCACGCAGGGAGCTGCACTGTAGGCGTTTGCATTCTGCGTGCGTCTGGCGAGACACAGCTGTAGCGAGCCCGAACCAATTCACATTTCACTGTTCCGGAGCTCGTGTTGAAAATCACTGCCCAACAAATAATCATTCATGCTGCCCCTTCTCCTCCAGTTCCCTCCAGGCTGCTTATTAATAAGTCTCTTATTTAATAAGACTTTTATTATTTAGAGTTTTTTCAGACATCTGCCCTGTGATTGGCTACGCGTGAAACGCAGCCCCCCACAAAGCACTGCCCTGATTGGCTGGACGTTCATGAAACGGGCAAAAGTCAAGCCCAGGTTAACTTTGCCCGTGCTGGGACACAGGACCGATTCTTCACACTACAGTTTTCCCGGCTCATTGCGGATCTGCGGAGGGTAGCGCGGAGCTGTTTTTATGCTTGCGGAGCAGAAACGCAGAGGCAGGAAAGTTGGTTTCCCCGCAACCTTTGAAGCGGTTGTGCTTGTGGAGCTGGGGATGTTTGCGGAGCTACAGCAGCCCACCAATCAGAGGGGCGCACTTCTGTTCACCAAATCACTTCCAAGCTGTGCACTTGTTCCTGCAGGGGGAGTACATCCCAATTTAGAACGGGTGGATAACTCAGTACCTTCATTGAGGATTTCTCGACTAGCAAGGCCTTCATCATATCTGGATTTAATTTCAATTTATTGGTACTCATCCAAACCCCAGCCAACTCAGATATACAATATCGTCCCATGGGGTTGAAGCAAGTTGCCCAGAGAAATCAGTGGGGAAATTCAGGATTTTACTAGGTATGATTCAGCAGCAAGTGTCGTCGTCCCCCAACCCCCCCCCCCCCCCAAAGTGGTCCCTACTCAAAACATTTGAAAGTGCAAATGTTCTGTATGCAAGGAAGAGCTCATGCACACAATCACAAACTGGATTAAGGCTGGAAAGGAGACTGAGGGATCACAATTTTAGTTAACCGACCTTTGGGGCTACCTGAGAGAACTTTTATATGGGGGATTTTGGACTGGGAATCCAAATCAGTCTCGGCTCCACCTCTAACTTACAGTATTAAGGTACTACTTTGCAAGGGTGTCAAACCACGGTCTCGGCCTTAATCCTGCTCCCCGTAACCTGTAACGGGAATAATGAGCTGCACTTGCATTTTAAAATAAGGCGTTTAAAATAAAAACTTGAAAACTCTAGATATTTAAGTTTTTGTACACAAAATAACATTTGAATTAAGAGAATGCACGTTATGTCAAACTCTTAGATTTCTATGTAGCCTCTAATTTCCTATCCCAGGGGCATTTAAATTAATGGCCTGCATAAATAATGGTATATTTTTTCTGGTATTTTTTAATCTCTATGCCCACCTACAGAAAATGTGGATTTGATGTTATGTGGGGGGAGGCTGGAAAGGAGAAGGTTGGCCAGTATATGATCCATATGTTTTTCAGACAGTATCCAGATTATCAATTCTGGAATTCTCAAAGAATATCAACAGGTTTTACGTGTAGCTGCTTCAGGTACACAAACAACTCATCATACTATTCTTGATCACAGCTCTTTATTCTATTTCTTTAATTGTACAAAACTATCGACCAGTGGTAGAACTTTAAATTTACAAACGACCTTTTAAACAAGTTGTTGAACTCAACTGTACACTTAAGCATGCAACACACAATTTCTACTTCTTTCAAAGAAAATTATTTGTTTCTCTTATCACACTGCAGGCAGCATGATTTTTTTTTAAAAAAGGAACACAGTGCAATAATATTAATGCTGTTTTACATGATATGCAGAAACGAAGTAGGAATAGAATTTCCTCTATACAGTATATAATGTATTAAGCGCATTCACATTCATATTTTGCTATAACCTCTGTCTGTTCCTTACATATACTTTATGCATTGGATTAAACTCTAGTCCTGTATAGCTTTAGTACAACAGCCCATTTTCAGTTAAAATGTGTTCTGTAACAGTATAAAAATCCAAGCAATATGTTGAAGTTAAAAAAAAAGGGGGGGGAGAAGAGACTTGTAAAAAATGAGCTAATGGGACTATGAAGTTCAGAAACCAGAGGAAAGTGAACAAGTATTCAAGACCAGTGGAAGGCTACACATTCTGAAAAAGTTTTGGTTTTTTTTGCCAAGGTTCAAATCCATTAAATTTACATCTTGGTTCACATGAGGAGGCTATTTGATTTGAAGTATTAATTTCTGAAGATTCAACTGGAAGGCAAATCACTGTCTTTTGATCCTCAGTCATTTTTGTCCCCACATCCCACACACACACACTTACTTTTATTCAGAAAGGTTTGGGTTTTTTAGATTTTTTTTAACCAAACAAAAATGAAGCCAAAATAATCTGTCTGTGATGTTGTGGTTTTATTATGGCTATTTTTGTAGTATCACAAACAAAGCATTGCAGCTTCATTGTACAAAAATATATACTCCAAACTTTGGAGATCTTGTTGGGTCCAGCCATTACTAGTTATTGAAAGAAAACTGATGGATTTTTCTGTATTTCTACCATATCTTTGGGAAATGTTTGACTTAACATTGGAAATAACACTTTCCACCAAGTTTATTAATAGATATGGCACAAACGTGGACAATATCTTCATGTATACACACGCACACGCACACGCACGCACCCCCCCCATCTCTGTGAATTCCATCAAGGCACTGTTACAATAGTCAAGTATCTGATGGCTCTCAAAAGATGCCCCCCAAAGCTGAGGATACAGTAGAATCATCATCACTCTTATAAGAGTACAGCAGTAAAGTCTATTTACAACAGGATAAAAACCGTGAAAAAGAAACAGCCATTAAAGCAGATGACTACCATCAAGGTAGACAAGACAAATGTATTTAAATTTCATTCCATTGACGTTGAATTGGCAAGAAGGTTTTTCCCAAAGGCACAGGAGGGCAGTGAACTGTAAAAATCATTTGATACGTCGTACAGGTTAGCTGTCAGAACGAACTTTTCATGAAAAGCAAGCATGCTATACATTTATAAGGGATAGCTAACAGTTAAAAACCAACCTAATATGTGAAATACAACAACGCTGCGTATTGCTGTAACTATTTACTACTTTACACACAAAACACTTTTAGTTTCCTTTTAGGTATTATGTTAATGGTTACATGGCATATTAATAGCTTATAGTGCATTTTTAAAAAATGAACAGCCATAAACATGGCATCAAGCAATTCTGAATATATTCTATTTATGTACAACAAAAAACAAGTGCCCCATTTTAAATACTAAAATATAGCAAGAAGGCCATCCCCCCCCCCCCGAGTTCTACAAACTGTACAATCACAGTTTTTTAAAACTACTATGTGCAGAAAACAGTCAGGCAATCTGAAACAATGTAAGGTCATATTCACATGGCTAAATATCATATATGAAGGAATCGTTCATAAGCCATATCATATAAAAAAGTAACCAGGCAATAAATTCCTTTGTTCTGCTCACATGAAAAAAAAAATCATACAAAAGGAACAAAGTTAGAATTTAGGTGCAAGAGCTGTGCTTTTTTTGTATTTGAGAGAGAAGATTGGACTACTTTGATTTAACTTTGTCACAGAAAATGGATACCCTATTTTAGGAAGCAGAAGGTACTTAAATAAGGAACATCTGAAAAGCAACCAAGTCCATTTTCTAGGGCCATATTGCACAAGAAATGCACAAGCAAAACACATGAGCAAACAAGCAGAGATCGAATAATGGTGTAAATGCATTAGCCGAGAGAGCCAAAGTACACGGAGAGAAATTGTTTGGTTTGGACCAAAGGAGACGGCGGTATAAGTACCTAGCTGTTCAAGGCTTAGAAATCCATGCAAGTCAGAACAGAATCAGCTGCAAGTGCTGCTCCTGTCACCAGAGGAGATCTTTCACATTCATATACAGGACAGCAGCCCAGCAGCCAATCTGCAAAGCACTGGCATCATCTGCTGCAATCATGTTAGATCTCGACTTTGGAAGGCAGCACTTTGGAAACCACCTGGTTATAACCTGGCGCTGAGCAGAGGAAAAGTTCTATTTGGGACCCCTTTTTTCTTCTTAAGCAGAGGGGAGAGAAAGATTTGGCAAGAAGTCCACAAGACAGAATAAAAGGGTAAATGACAGACTAAGGGCATGCAAATATTAGTAAGACCTGTCCAACTACAGTAAGAGTCATAATTCTTATGCAGATTTCTCCCTCTGCTTAATTCATATAAAAAACCAAAGACGTTTGACAGCTTCTTAAAGTAATATGGATTCTATCTTCACCAACTGTGTACTATGCATGTTTAGTGAGAGGGTTTACGGGCAGTATAAAAACTCATGGGGGTTCAACCCTAACCCTAGAACGCATGGAAGCTTCTCTGCTCCCGCTCCCCCACCCCAGCAACCTCCCACAGATCCTGAAAATTCAGTCCTGAGGGTTCAAGGATCCTAGAACAATATGGGGAGCTGCAAAGGGAGAGGAGGGGGGATCAGCAAAAACCACACACCCTACTCACCCACCCTGGTATGGATGAAATGCTTCTGGTTCATGCGAACTGAGGTTGGATACAACTCACAGAAAAGAAGGATTTGAATGTTCTGCTGTTGCCATGCATCTACTACACGCCATGTTAAAAAAAAAAAACGAACAGCAGGATAGGGTCTTTGGGAGTTTAATTCTTAAGCAATCCAATCTAATCCAATCCAATTTGCAGAAAGTGGCAGATTAACTGGCTCTGGAATCATTGTTAAAAACCAATTAAGTGGCTATTCAAATCTGTATAAGATGGCATAACTCTCTGCAAACACAGTTAATGTTCAAATGGTCAAAATTGGCCTGAAAAGCCTGATGTTTACAAGAGAATATAGGGAAATAGTGCCTGATATTTGCACCCCAGGGGTACAATCAAGAAAGTCCTGTCACCTAGCAGGGTTAATTCCCCCTCTCCACCCAAACAGCTCCCCCTTATACTTCAACATAAAGAGTTTCTGAAGCTGCTCAGAATAAAAAGAGCAGCTTGCAATTTGTCATGAGGGAATTCTATTTGGAAGAAATTGATAAAAAATACTGCTGGACACATAAAGTTATCTGTACGCTTCTCAGGATTGCTGTATTTCTTCTCAACGCACTATTGCTATCAAGGGAACTCCATTTTCATCAACTAAAGGAGAACCACAACTAAAGTAACAATCACTGAAATGTACAGAGTTCATGAAATTTCGGACTATATAGCATAACATCTATCATATACGAACAGTAATGAACTGTTCATTATCGTAATGAACAGCCAACTAGTTTATTATTCCTCAAAGCTGACATTATGGATGTGATTTCCTAGTGAATTAAGATCACAGTTCCCATTAAACTTCAAATAAGTCTTGGGTTAACATTCACTTTTCTAACATGACCAATGGGGATATGGTTATAATGAACGTGACTTTTTTGAATTCCTAACCTGACATATTATGTACTGGTATTTATCACTGCAGTCGACAACATATTGGAATATACAAGGCAGTTACGTGGCATCTGAAAGACGCAAAGAGAAATGTACTGGCACATAAGCACTGTCCATGTAGTCTGGCTAGGACGGAATATTACGGACATAGCTCCATGGGATCGCAAAGGCCTACGGCTCTTCTCTTTTTCAATAATATTGCATTATTTGAAGCCAAACCACACTTAAAATATGGTCCCACGAAGAATATAATCATCCAGTTCATACATTCTTCTGTCCATGCATCCTATTTAAAACCAGTAATTGATGAAAAGCTGCAGAAGAATCATCAACAAAATAAAGACATAGTGCTTGAGCTGAAATAAATTATCTTGAGTCAGTGAGCTTGAAGTCATTCGAGTTCGTAGAGCCACAATGTCCCTACAAAATATAACAAATGAAAAGTTATAGGTTGCTGATTTTGATGTCAGCACTACAGAAGTTTCAACAATGTAATATGCTGAATACATATTATGCTGAATACTGTACAAAGCAGACAATTAATTCTTGGCTCAATCCAAAAACTACAAGAAAATTGGCCTGAAAAATCTCAGAGATTATCTTGCATTCTCCTTATAGCAACTGGTCATGCATCACTAAGGAAGCCTTAGGAACTCTAACACTTTGAGAGGAGCCGATTCAATTCAATTCACTCGTTATTCCATTCATGTAATAGTGGCATTTTTATTTTAAGCATCCATGCTTTAAAGAGCAAAGGCTAACTGAAAAACCGATACCTTCGAATGTCTTCCTGTGTCTGCCTTATAGATTCAATGGCACTTTGCAGTTCACCAAGGTCAAGCATCTTCTTCCGGATTCTTGTATTATGTTTAAGTTGTGCTTCAGAAATAATTAAAATGTAAACTAGGTTAAGAGTTTAAATCAAACCAAAAGGCAAATTCTTGTAGTTCATCAAATAAGATCAGATAATTTTACACTGTGTTTTAGTTGTCAGGACAAAAAAAAAGTTCTGATCGTAACTTCCCTCCCCCCTCCAACTAAAGGAGAAGAAAAAAAAGGCAGACGTCTGTTGCATATGTATTACATGTCACTGAAAAGAGAACAGAGCGGCTCAGTTTACCTTCGCTTCCAGAGGAGTCCTGATTATCAGGTTCTGGGGAGGAGAAGCCACACTCCCCTTTCTTCGACTTTGCAGACCTCTTTATTTTTGCAACACTAACCTGCAATTCATAAACCCATAATGTTTATCTACTCAAAACCAAGATGGATAAAAGACATGCCATGGTACAGTAGCTGCTTGCTTGACATCATAATTTCTTTTCCGGTCCAGGAAACTGGCGCATCACCAAGTAAGGGGGGGGGGGAGGTGGCATGCTGGATGATCCTGGGTGGGCCTGTGTGTGTGTGTGTGTGTGTGTGTGTGTGTGTGTGTGTGTGTGTGTGTGTGTGTGTGTGTGTGTGGTTATTCTTATAGATGAAAGATGACTAAAGTGGGATGTGATCAGGATTTATAGATACAGAGGGGGGAGCAAATAGGGAAGAAGTATCTGCTCTCAAAACACAACAGCCCAGAGCCCTCCACTGAAATAGATACTAGATAAAAGATAATGCTTTCTCTATTTCAGAATGGATGGTTTAGGTCTTTTTATCTTTACTATTTGATACTGCTACTGTTGCTTTTTTATTCATTTTAACTGATTGTATTTATGTTTTTATTATTCTGTCAGCCACCTTAAGACACCTCACATTTGTGGGAGGAAAGGAGAGATGTAAAAATGAATGAATAAAGATAACTTGCTTTGTTTCAAATGTCGGACAAGAAAAGTCGCCTCCCAGGGGGCAAGGAGTGAGGGATTTACAATTTACAAAGTTGAGATTTTATATTTATAAATTTTCTCTCTTTTTTTAAAAAAAGATGAAAACACATTAATTTAGCTTCCTTAATTCTGTTACATTCATTTCCTTAATGTCGGATAAGAGGAAAGGATGCCATTAAGACTTCAATCACCAAGGTAACTGACCCAGAGAAGCCAATTTCTTAAAAACAAATCTTAAAAGTACCGTATTTTACGCTCCATAGGACGCATCGGTCCATAGGACGCATGCATCCTATAGAGCATAAAATAGAGAAAAAAAGGTTTTTACTTACCTGGGCTTGGGGGCACTTCGGGGAGGCCTGCAGAGGCTCGCGCAGGCCTCCCAGAAGCCCCCGCAGGCCTCCCCGAAGTGCTTCTTTTTAGGCTTCGCACCATAGGACGTACACTTTCCCCCCCTATGTTTTTTTTTGGGGGGGAAGTGCGTCTTATAGTGCGAAAAATACGGTAAATCTGCAGTTCTTTTCATCCCACATTATACTGTGCTTGACCAAAAACGCCATAAGAGCATACCATTGGTGTCCGATGTTTCACTTTTGTTTGGATGGCACCATCTTTTTCAAATTGTATCACATCGTTCAGTGGATCCCATGGTCTTGTGCTATGAGCAACAGAGGATAGACACAATACAGGTTAGACAATTGAAAGGGAAGA
Source organism: Plestiodon gilberti rubricaudatus (assembly GCA_026170595.1). NCBI lineage: Eukaryota > Metazoa > Chordata > Lepidosauria > Squamata > Scincidae > Plestiodon > Plestiodon gilberti. Next base: position 163,533,607 of record JANXHW010000005.1, on the reverse strand, counting down.
GCAGCACCATTTAAATCTGTTTATCTCCATAAAAATTGTTATAAACCATTCAAAATAAATCATTAGCATCTCCTAGAATAAAACATGAGCGATACGTCAGACATTCCTCGTCTCTTGACTGCCGTTTTGAGGCTTTCTTGATCTAAGCAGGAGTAGTGTCACATGCAGGGTCTTGTGGGGCATAAACCCCTACCCACACGGGTCCCATGCAGGAATGGATTCACAATGCTGCTGCCATATGAGTCCAGCAGCCGAGAATTGCCTGTTATACAAACAGAGCCCTGTAGAACTCTACACTGCAGCAAACAAAGGTACTGGATTATCCCACTTGTTCAACCCACAATGGGGTCGTACTCCCCCTCTGCAGGACTCGCCACGGTTCCTGGATTGCCAGGTGGCGGCAGCGGCCAGGGGAGCTTTTGCCTCGGTTTGGCTGGTGCACCAATTGCAGCCATAGTAGAGTTGTACAGACCCGACCACATTGGTAAATGCCCTGGTCACATCTAGACTTGATTACTGCAACGAACTCTGTGTGTGTTACTGCCCTCAAAGACTGTCCAGAACACGACAGCCAACGAACGTGGTCATGGGGGCTCGGCACTTCAACTCTGCCAGACCTCTACTCCAGGGGCTACACTGGCTGCCAGATCATTTCTGGGCACAATTTAAGGTGCTGGTTTTGATCCTTCATGGCTTGGAGGCCAGGGTATCTGAGGGGCCGCCTTCTTCCATATCCTTCTAGGTTGTCCCGGAGGTCATCTGAGGGGGTTCTCGTACGTGTGCTACCCTTGACTGAGGCCAGGTGGGTGGCAACCAGAGGGAGGGCCTTTTCTCTTTGGCTGTACCACAAATATAGAACTCCCTCCTATTTGAACTGAGTTCTGCACCAATCCTGGGGGCTTTCCAGTGGGGTTTAAAAACATTTGTGTTTCATTTGGCATTTTCATTATACAGTAGTATGGTGTGTGCATTTTCTGGGGAAAGATTTATGCTGCTATTCTGATTGCTGCTGTTTTAACTGTTCTGAAGGCTTTACAGTTCCATGTTTTACTATTTAAATAAAACATACACTGTCTATTTTTATGCTGCTTCCCCTGCATTGTGTTTGTATTTTAGGCTGCTGTCTGATTGTTGCGTCTTGTTTTTATTGTATTTTTGGCCATTTTTATGCATTGTGAGCAGCCTTGGGTGCCCCTATTATGGGGGAAAAGGTGGGGTAGAAACTGATAAATAAGCAAACAAACTATTTTCTTAACACTATATGCAAAACAGAGTAACTACACAACTCTATATTTTTGTAAGGCATGCACTAGGCTACCAAGACTCCTGCAACAGCTGAAGCCTACTCCCAGAATGCTGTGGTAACATGAGGGGCCATGAAAGTAAGCCCAAGTGGCCAGTGGGGTGGGGAGACGAGGAAGCGCCCCACAAGCCGGGTGTTTGTGGGAAGAACCATATAGCAGGACCAGCCCTAACCCTATTACGATAGTCTGGATGGACTGTGTCTCCTGCTCAATTTGTATCAATGGAATGCCTGAAGCATCATCCAGCACTACTCTTAGCGCAAAATACAGAGAGCCTCTGTCCAGAGCTTGTCTGCATGCAGCACGTCCTCTATTCTCACATCAGCATTTTAGTGCCAGACTAAGCACTGACATGTGGCTTCCCACAAAGCAGTCAGTATAGTGGGGGGGGGGGGGGGGGGGAGAATCTCAGGCCCGTATTGCTCTTGGGGTGTGCAAATGGCGTCTTCCCAATCTGTGGTATCTGCCACACAGTTAAAGGGAGCAGCAGTGCACACTGAACCAGGGATGCATGGGTGCGCAAGCAAATCAAAATGTGCATTAGATGCGCATTTAACCCATGAAAAACAGCTGTGCAAGTTCACTCGGAAGAGCACTATCTTGTGGACTGAAGCATGTGAACTGAAGCATTTTCAGGCAGGTCATAGGGTGCAAACAACTGAGAGCAACACAGACTGGCCGAACAGTTCATTTGGAAATATCTTGCCCATAAGGCACAGTGTGCTGGAATTACTTCAAAAAGAAAAAAAATGAGTGATTTTGAAACCAGTTAGCACTGAATAGTTGGCACCAGTCAGAAGTTGGGTGGCATTTAAAAAACCCTTTTCCCCCCTTTAAAGGTACTGCGTTGTAAACTAACCTTTGGCACAGTCCAGCTTCACTGCAGGAAGTTTCTTTGGCTAGCTGAAGGAGCACTGCATTCACACAAGGGATCCTTGTATTCATGCAAAGCTCCTTTGGTGAACAGGGGGTGCTTCCTACAATGAAGCAGAGTTCCGCCAAAGGTTAGGATACAACCCATTTTCTTTAAAGCATATCATTTGTACTGAAATCGCAATGTTATGAGCCACGATCCTACACAGCGTTAGATCGTGGTCATGGTGTAGGATGTGACGAGTGACTTGAAGACAGTTGACTAGTATCATGAATAGAAGAGGAAAAAATGGCTCCATGACTCACTCTGCGTATCTGTAATGCCATTCTCCCGTGACTGCATCCTGATCAAATAGTTTGCATACCCATTCCTCATCTCGAGCTTTCCTTTCTTTGGCAGCCTTTCTCTGAGCTTCCTCCAGAATACATTTCTCCTGAGTTGCTTCGGCTTGGTCTTTGTTGCTGATCGCTCGGGTCACATGTTGCCAAAGTCTAGCAGATAAGTGTGCAAAGAACACGATAAAGTCAGAAACTGGCCAAAAGGTTTGTATCATCTATTTTTACTGCATCAACACAATGAAGGAGACAGACTAATCTTAGAAACTTATAATTTCTCATTAGTGTCATTTCATTTCATTGCCCTGTATTCCAAATGTTCTATTCAAGTTACTGGGGAAAGTTGTTCATATTGCTTCATTATTTTGCCAGACTAGTTTCAAGACATGTTTTCCACTCTCCCCCACTTTCTTCTTCAGAGATTAGCCAATATCATTCTTGCTTCTGTCCCCCTCTACTATATAGAAAAATAGAGGTTTAGTGTAAACTTACTTCTCGGACTCAAAGTCACCTTGCTCCTCAAACCACACTGTGTATCTTCTTAATCGGTGCTGTCTGATTTCAGGTGTTGGATTCCAGAACGTCTCCGTAACATCTGTCTTCTTATCTCTAATAATAACTTCGCTGTCCTGCATATTTAATATATTAGATTACTTTAGAAGCAAAAGAATAAAAGTATTTTACAAAGTCAACAACAACAACAAAAATGACTTCAGAAAAGCATTTTTGCAACCAAGAGGTTTGTTATGCCAGACTGGCACACATGGCTAGGAACACAATCTTATTACTGCAGAGTGTGACAAACACTTGTAGCAAAGTATCCATTCATTGTGGAAGAGGCAGATTACTGATCAATATATTGGAGTATTCTGCTTTGGGAACCAAGGACATCTTATGTTCTGCTACAGCAACCGCAGGATGAGGCACAGTCACAAGCTGTTTCTGGCAAGCAAAGCCCCACTAGCTAGTAATGGTTTAATTGTTGCTTCACACATCATTTAATGCTGAACGCAAATGGTTCATGACCTTCCTTTCATGCTCATATGTCAAGCTTCTTCCTTTAGAATCCTATATGATCAGGTCTCCTTTTATACCATACGCCCTCTCACATCCAGGACCGATTTTTACTGGTGGTTTTCCCTTCTAGCCAAAATCCTGTATGCCAGAATTAAGAAAATGTATTGAACATTCCAGCAAACTGGAAGTTGGGGCTGGAAGTTATGTCTGTAAGTTGAGCATTCGTAAGTAGGGGAGCTTCTGTAATAATTCTGTTTTCAGAGGATGGAACTACAGGCTACAAAAAACATGGCTATCACAAAACACAGCACCCCCACGTCCCCGCTAATCCTGTGACTTCATGTCATCCTGCTGTGTGGTTACAAGTCCTTTACGTCCCTTTCCATGCTTTTCAACTTTGCCCCACTTTATATGCTCTGTATATACAGTGCTCTGTAGGCTGAGAAAGGATAAGGAAGCCGGCAAAGATGAGTGTTCTTGCACATTCTATACAGTCAGAGAGGCACATGCATGAGTCTGTCACACCTGGAGGTGGTATTTTGGTTGAGTCCCAGAAAATCTATTGTGGAATATCTGTCTTGAACAGGAACTTCAAAGTCAGAGTGATCAAAGGGAAGGGTTGGGGGAGGGGGGAAGTGCAGTCATGGTTAAACACTGTGTGTAAATAATTCACTAATAAAACTGGATATTAACAATAGATGTAAACTTGAATATAAATATTCTACTCACCCAATGGCCTTCCAAAGTAGCTAGAACTTCTTTGCCCAGTTTAATTTTCCCCACTATTTGATTAACACTGTCGTTGTTGCCCAAAAATGGCTATTAAACAAAATAGATTAAGTGTTTGAGAAAGCTGAGTACTCTTAACGCTTTACAAGAATAGCAGAAGTAGCTACAAGACTTTTGCCATGTCATCCTAAATAGTTTCAAATACAATACCTGTCTTATAGTCATATCATTGCACTCTGATGATTGTTAGTAAGCAGTGAAAAGCCGTAGGACGACAATGGAATTTCTTACTTGGCAGATAATTAGTTTTTGAACCAGAATTTAGAAAGTCAGTCCCCAGTCTGAAGCACTCTCTCTCAAACCTCCAAATTGGATGAGGTTTTTACTGTTTCTTACAGTCCAATCCTAACCAACCATCCAGCATCAATGCAACTGCAATGCAGCCCCGAGCAGGGCTCCGGTGGTTCGGCGGTCCGAGTACCATCAGCAGTCAGCAGAAGTACCACTGGTGGTACTAGCACCACTGGTTGAGAAACCCTGAGTTAGATCAATAAAAGGAACTTCTCACTTGTTCTGTGAAGTCAGCAGAATCAGCAAACTACTATGCAGAGGTTTCAGTTTAAATTGAAGTGAACTATCAAGCCTTCATATGTAGAATATTCTACATACTATTTTTGCAATTTTTTAAAAAATGTTCAGCCAAAACCTGTGTGGTTATTAAACACCATTTAACTAATCAGACCAGCTTTGACCTTTGGTGACTTTTTAACATAGCTACCCATTAAGACCTGTAGTGCCAACACAAATATATACAACTAACCTTCAACTTGAACTCAAGGGCTGCACTGTATCCAGTTTTCTCACATGTGATGCTGACTGTTCCCCCAAGCTCTAAAGTCATTGTGCCGTACAAGATTCCTGTAAGAAAAACAGAACTAGTTTTATTTCTAGGCTTGCTATGAATTTTCATGATGGGATATTTAATTTCTAGATATAATTGAAACACTAAGTGGTGGAAATCCACTGATACGGCACCAACTCAATCCTCCTCTTTAGAAGGCCTCTGTCAATCAGACATTCACATAGGCTTCAAGCAACTGAGGTACTTTGAATAAAACTAGGGGGTGGGGGGAGCAACCAGAAGCCCTAACAGCAAGATGACATCCCACAAAAACAAATTTAAAGAAATCCAAGAAATCCCCAGCTTTCTTCGGGTAACTGATCACGCAACAAGGCGCTTGCTGAAGGAGTCAGCAGAAACGAAACCTTCTGTAAATAGCCTCCTCCCTCTCCCTTATGATCTTTTCTTAAAAACATCAATATACTGAAAGTGCCCTCTAAATGTTCTGTCTATGCGCAATGTACCAAAAACTATCAAATTATAGTTTGATAATGGCAAATGGCAAGACCTATTTGTGCTGACTTGTGGTGGTCAGGATTAAGCGTTTGAAGTGGGCATATTTTAAAAGTTCAAACAAGCCCATACCTCCTTACCAGTCAATCTTACAGGAACACAGGACACATCTGAAGACTGAAGTGGCCTTCATGAAATACTATTATATATATTTGCTGAAGGTTGCATCTTCCATTTGATAACCAGAGGCTACTTTCATACACTTGTTTATTAGGAAGCTACTTCTAGTTTCTAAATTGAAAAACCCAATACCTTTACAATGTGCATATGGCATTGTCATTACATATTCCTCTCCTCTGTTAAGGAACATCAGCCGGCCTTCACCATCCAGAATGGCAGATAATGAATTTCCTAAAGGACAAGAAAAGCACAACACAACAAAACCGGTCAATTAAAGAAAGCATGTCCCAAAAGTGAACAGTTTACTAGACCACCATCTCTTCGAGGCAAATCCTATATACTGCAAAATAATATTAATGAAAAAGAACGGTACTGTATCAACGTGCTTCATTTGAAGTGGAAAATGCCTTCAATTCATTTTCACCCATACATGCATCAAATTTTGAGTTTTAATTCCTATACCTCAGAGATTAGATCCTAAGAACGATGCACTCAAATTGGTTTGTTTATTTATTTAAAATACCTACATGGTGTAAAAAAAATGTACACACATTTCTAATTCATACATACTTCCATTGCAGAAAACCTGCTACGCTCCAACATTCAAGGGAAGCAATTTAAGAGATGTGTGGAACCATCTCAGTACACACGTTGCCTGCACTTCCCCCAGTCAACCGTGTCAGCGGCATATAGACATCAACGAGAAAGATTTCGAGCACTTGGTCTAATTCATTAACTAACTGGGTCAAGCACCTGCTTCTGTATACACCATATGCAGTATATGTGTGCATTAGTACAATAAACTTGACACTATAAAACATGTGTGCATTTTCTTGAGACGTCCTATATATCTGACCTTTCCTCTCCTAACATGGATGTACCCAAGGTAGACATCTTTTTGTAGACAGACATTAAAAGAAAAAAATGAAAGCCATCGAGAGCTTACCATAAAACTTAGATTTGGCCAAAATATTACCACTAAGGCAAAATCCATCTTTTCTATTGCTTACATAGAAGGCAGATATTGGAGGATGATGAGACACCTGTTGAAAGCAACAAAGTTCAATATAAAGGAAGTGACCTGTTGTAAGAGATAGTGAAAGCAAAAGAGTGCAGAAAAATGATAATTTGATTTTTTTCTCACTAAGTGGTTGCAATTTATCAAATATTCCATTAAACAGATCAAACACATGAAATCAACATCATTAGACTCAAACATTCATCTCCCGATTGCTAAATATCTGGGGCTAGAACTGCTGAAAACAATTGTGTTATTAAAAAAAAAAACACAATAGCCAAATCCATAGACTTGACACACAAGCACCTGCCTTGCCTCTCATTTCAAGCAGGATGAGGGCTTAACTGAGCAACCAAGTTTCCTTAATCATGGCTTGTTATTTCGGAGTGTTAACTCAACACTCCACTTAGATTTATTTTTAAAGCAACAGTTGCATATACTGGAGGTACACCAGAAATTGAACCCAAACCTGAGAAGTTTTATGAAGACCTTCAAATGGACACTGAACTACTTGGAAGGCTACCCTTATTTCCTTTGAAAGGTACCGCCTAGTATTATTTTGATTAGCTACTTCAACAGCCATTTTACAAGAGCCTATACAAATGCCTTCCTAGAGGAAAGAATGGATACTGGGCAGGAGGTGTGGTCTAGTGGTTGAGCTGCCACCCCCACCCCCCAAAAAAAAGAAACAGCAAGAAGAAATCACTCGGTTGATTTGCTAACTTTCATACGCATACCAGTTGGCTTGCATCTTACATGAGGGTTACATTCCAGAGTCAGCGTGTAAAGCAAAAATCACATATACTCAAAATTACCTTGAAAATCCCTTACATATGAAAAATACACACTCTCTCTTTAAAAACTACGAGAGGCACACGGGAACCGAGACCGACTGAGCGAACAGCAACTTCATTCTCTCAGGCTCACTCCAGGGCATGTATTTACTAACCAGAATGGTGGAGATCGCCCGCACTATTTAAATTGTTGTTTTTCTCCATTTTGTTTGCCTCGTGCATGTAGTTGAATTCATACAAGTAAAGTGCGCATCAGATGCGGGCCGATTCTACAAGCTTCAATCTGCAATTTGCAGATGGAATGGATGTATTATGGTCCTACCTGGCACTACGTTCCTGTACTAAAGGGAACCTCAACTCCACTGTGGGTAGAAAGGGCAGGTTTCCTGGCCAAACTAGACCATTCTTAGTAAATACCCTTTTGAGGTTTCCTACTAGGGCAGGGAGAGGAAAGCAAGCAAACAAAAAAAGACAGTCTACTAAGCTGGAAATGCTATGATATTGCCTCTGATCTCTTTTACATTTGTTTAAACTAACAGCATTTCTTCAATGAAAAGACACATTCAGTCGCATCTTTGGCAATACCTGTTCAGCAATATAAAAAGTCTTGCTATTCGTTTTTGGATGAATCCACATGCAACGGAAGGTCTCACCCAGTATAGGATTGTAGGGTTTTTTCAGTCCCTGGAGGAAGACAAAATATTAAACACACATAAAACATATTCTAGTCCCAAAAATTAAGGATTCAGTGCAGAAATATTCCCAAGGATTCTACAATGAAAGGCTTTACCACTGACATTTTCTCTAAGGAATTTCATCTTTCATTTCAAGAAGCAACCCAAATAGACTTCTTGTTGAACAAAGTATTATCACAAAACGTGCGCAGAGAGAATGTTCATTTAAAAGGTTTTAAGACTGTTACCTTTGGCTTTTTGTAGAATCCTGACAAATACCATTTCACAACTTGTTTCAAACGATTGTAAGCATTCTCTTCAATGGCAGCTCTAGAAAAAGAGATTCACCAGATTTGTTATATACAGTAAGTTTAAAATAAGGAGAAGATGGAACCTCTTAATCTTCGTTTTAATCATAATAATCATACATAAATGCCATGTATGATTTGAACATCCATTCAGTTTTGAACACATTGTATTCAAACAAATAGATGGAAATACACAAGCTAAAGAAAACAAAAATAAACTCCACTAGCAAACAGAGAGCAAAAGGACTTATGGCCTTTTAAACTTGCAGAGAAGTAAAAAGGTTATTGTAGAACGTTTTCCACTATGCAGTTGCCATGGCAGTCTAACGAGAGCAGAGGACAGTGCTTGCCCTACTCCCTGGGCATGTGTGAAAGGGAAAATTTAACCCCTTTGAAAAGAGATGAAAGAGCTTCAGCTTCTAGGCGTTAGCATTAGAAAATTTCTAGTCTGCACAAGCAAAGAACCCGTGTATATGCAGCACAGAGACCACAGTGAAGAGTGTGTGCTGGTCACAAATACAACATTAACAGAGGACTGCAGTCACATGTATTAACTTGTGCTACTCATAGCTACGCTAAGAATAGAGACCAATCACATTAAAATACTCCTAAAGGTCAACATTTTCATCATGAACAGAATGCTTTCAATGACGAAGATCCAAGAGATTTCTTGAACCAACTGGATTTAACTTTAGTCTGCAAATGGAACATCTATTCTGTACTATACAATTCTATAAAAAAGGTAAAGGTGACCCCTGACAATTAAGTCCAGTCGTGTCCGACTCTAGGGTGTGGTGCTCATCCCCATTTCAAAGCCGAAGAGCCAGCGTTGTCCGAAGACGCCTCCGTGGTCATGTGGCCGGCATGACTCTCCTTGCTGCAGCGCGTAGCATGCGGCTGGAACACGGAGCGCTGTTTACCTTCCCGCAAGCGGTACCTATTTATCTACTCGCATTGACATGCTTTGGAACTGCTAGGTTGGCAGGAGATACAATTCTATACAATTCTACAAATAAATACTAAGAAAAAACCGGTAAGAGGACATTGCCGAAATATCTTACTTCAAATTTTAGAAGTAATACAACAGTGTGGCTAAGTCTACAGATATTTCCCCATAGTTGACTTGCCATAAAATAGCTCTGTGAACTGTTGACCACTCAAATAAAACTAGTCAATATATAATCAATTAGTCAAACATTTACGTTTAGAAGTCATAATTTCTGAACTAAAAGCAATTTTAGAACTAAGCAAAAAATTCTCCCCTGCCAATTAAAAAATGTGGCCTCCTAAGGTATAACAGTACCTGTCCCATGGTTTGTAGTACTACTTCACTTTCCTTTTAATACAGAAATTGATCCTCCCTCAATACTATAAAAATCCCATACCTTTTGTCAAAAATAAAAAAAGTTTTAATTAAAACATTTGGCATAGATTTTATCACACTACTTAGGCTTACCATCGTCCCGGAATCGAGGCAGGCTGGAACCCCGTTGGGCAGCCGCAGTGCATCCTTAGGAGCTGCTCGGGCCCGGTCTAGGCCGAAGCCTGCCTTGATTCCGGGACGATGGCAAGTCTAACAATACTGTACTAGGAATTCCATGGCAAGGCATCTTAGAGAAGAGAACTTCTTTTCCTTACTCAAAGGGAATCTGACACCAGAGAAAGTGATCTACAAAAGTTTAATCATTCATCTTTTTGAATAGCTTTCGTTTTACTGCAGAGGAATAGAATTCACTCACTCAGATAAGAAGTCTGCATGATAGTAGTAATCAGAGAGCTTGTCCAAGAATGAACGGGTTTCCAAGATAAATGTAGGTAGCACCACCTTGGAGAGGTCCATTCCTGGGCGCACTTGTTTCAGTAAGGTCCAGATCAAACTCTTGTTCTCTTCTGAAACAGTCTCTGTTTGAGAAGCTTCCCCTGCCTTCAAAGAAACAAACAGGAAAACAGAATGGAGAAAGAACCAGGGTGCTGACTGAGAAGATAGTCCACACTGGCAGAAAGAGAAACAAACTGAGCAGAACTTTACAAGAGCCAGAGCTTACAGCCCTTATTGAATAGGGGCCAAACATACAATATATGCAAAGCAATTCACACTTGGAAAAAGTGGTTAATACTGCTCATTATTAGACCAAAGCTAGAGACTGGAGGTGGCCTGCAACTTCCAGCTCAAGCACGGGATTCAGACTCTGTTTTTGCTTTGATGACAGTTTCTGGCTACACTCTTGCTGCTTGCCTCTGGGTCCCGGTTAGTCTTTTGTTCACTCCCCTATCAACTCATACTTCTGGACCAGGACTCTCAATTTTTTGCCAGTTTGCAAATCAAACTCTTTCTAGAACTACATCAATCAGCTATAACTCCTATGGAAAGGGTAACTTTAGAGCTAACCCTACCTACAGCTGGCACGAGGGTAATTTCCCACTCTGTTAGAAGGGATTAGATTTCCCCGTTTAACCGCCACCACTATGCGAAGGGTGCGGGAAAACAAAGACCTGGGTGCAGCGACTGGGGACGAAGTAGTGGACGCACGGCAGGGCGTGCTCCACTTGCTCCGCTGCTGAACAAACTCAGGCAAAATGGCCAGCTAGTCGAAAATAAAGCCCCTATCGACTCAAGCTGTTGTTAGTGATCTCTGCCGCCAATGCAGTTGCCTTGAGAATCGCTCCAGAAACAAACACCCCTCCCCCCCCGATGATCAGGCCATTAGCAAGCAATCGGGAGAAAACAAATGGAGAAGACAAACTCCTAAAAGCTCGCATCTTAGCTGCGAGCTCGACAGCTGACGACCTACTCTCAGCGAGGTAGGGCTGAACTGGGTCCACCGGTCAGCCCTCTGCGCGGAGGAGAAGTTGTTCAGTTGACTCTACCTTGTGCTGGCACAAGGGCATTTCCCAGTCAGTTTGGAATGCCCCCTTCCTCTCCAGAGAACAGCTATTACTCCTATGGGTCCTTTATGGGTATATGCACCCTAAAAATTATCATATCAATTATTCTGATCTGCAGCTATAGGAACAGTAGAAAACAAGGCATAGAGTTATGGAGCTAAAACCACCAACTTTGTAACTCAAACATCGTCACATTGACTGCTTTCAGATGAGTCCTGTGCTCATATGTTCCCTCCCACATATGCACCTCAATACATTATATCCTGGTTTGATCAAATCACAATTTGCCAAAAAAAAAAAAGCAAATCATATACCCTTGTTTGCAGGAACAATGTGGTTTCACCACCAGAAGTAATTGCTTAAGCTCTGTGTACCAGCGGAAGAGCGTGCAAGTACAGGGCTCATTCCTGCTCCTCCAAACAGCAACTATCAAGCCTTCCCTGGGTTGTATGCCATTAACACTTTTAAAATTCAAAATAAAAATATTCATTACTTTATTTCTAAGTAGCTTTTTTTTTACCTCTCCAAGTTCTTCATGAACCTCTTCCAAATAAGTTGCTTCCTTGATATGATCAGGTTCAGGGTCAATGTAGGAGTCATCCTGTCGCTCGGATGTGTCCGTGTCGCTTTCTCCCAAGCCATCGTTGTCTGACTCATCATGATCATTTTCCTTATCCGATTTATCAGAATACATATCTGGATCTTTATAGTGATGCCTTTCAATTTCACTGTCATTTAACCTTAAAAAAAGAAAGGTATTTCAATTTTTTCTCTTTCTGCATACATCTTACTAAAAAACTAAAACGCAACACTACACTCAAGTAATGGCTTTTTAAGCTGCCATTTAGATCAGTTTATATCAAGCAAAATTAAGCCAAACTTAAGCCTTCCTTATTTTAATAGAGAAATCTCAAGATTGTGAACTCATGGGACCTCGATGCTTAAATTGAGAAAGGTCAAGCCCCAAATTTTCATTTATGCAAGTTAACTTCCAAACTTCATTACCATAACTTTAGCATCTAAATGGATATGCTCAATGTACTACCTATGCAATCACGTTTTTCTTTCTTTACATATATAACTTACCTTATTCACTGAACGCAGGAAACTAATCCATATTTACAGTTTGAGAAGTTAAATACATTTACATTTAATTTACATATATTCACACATATACATAGCTAGTGGTATCAAAGAAATAAAATAAAAATGCACTTACAGTAGTTAAAATCAGAGATAGAATTTGGCATGCACCAACGTGAGTTAATACAGAATTTTTCATATAGCCATAACAAAGTACAATTCAAGAAATCAGTAAATTTATCTTTAGATTGATTGTTGTAATCATAAACGTGCAATTTTAAGCTGTTCAAACCATTGGTAAGTAGTGGCATTTTGATGCAGCCCTAACTCAACCAATCACTATTCTTTGTTGCTACTGCAATTGTACTTACTGAAACAGAAGGGGAATATAAGTGTATCAAAAATTTCCATTTAGACAATCTGATCTCTGTTTTGCCTACCAGCTAACCGACTCTATAGTCTAAAGAATATTCACTATTCACCAAGCACAATCCTAAACACATCTATTTAGAAGTAAATCATATTGAGTTCAAGGAGACATTCCCAGATAACCGTGTATAGGATTGCAGTCTTACGGCACAATCCTATCCGGCCGCTAGGTCAATGTAGGATGACTGCACTGGCCCAAGACTGTTGCAAAAGCTGCCGTAAGGCAGTTGTGCAGGCCCCAAGCTGGTGCAGAGGCCTGCGCCGGTCTCTGCAGGCCAGATCCCGACAGCGTGCGGCACAGGTAAGCTGCAGCTGGGTCACACGGCGCAGGGTTGAACATTTCAGGAGTGTTTGGGGTGGGGGGGGGGACAGATTGGGCCTGGGAGGGGCAGGATTGGCGGCAGCGGCTTATGCCGCATCCTATTCCCCTCTCGGGTCTGTTAAATGTAGACAAAAGTTCCCTTACCCTGAGGAGACTTCCAACCCCACCTACTCTGCTCAGGATGCAGCTTTGCTGGCACCAGCATAGCTGGATTGCTGAGCAGAGCACAGGATAAGGTTGGGCTGTTAAGTTTCTGAAGACTTTCACAAGAATTCTCTTTCTTCAAAACGTTCATTTTCAGAATGAAGTTTACCAAAGGGAAGTGCTATCAGAATTTTGTCCACATTTCAAATCGAAGGAAAGTAGAACCTTCTCCTGTTTTTAATTCAGTCATCATGTCAACAGGAGCTAAGGGGACCAACTTGTAGGCTGCTTCTTTCCTTACACAGCTTGTATCCTTGAAGGATATGTTCAGATGATTGTTTCTGTGGAGTAAAGAGAATGACTTCCCCTTATCAGTGCTGTAGCACTAACCTTGGTCAAGCATTGGAGGATGAGGACGGACACACACACACACACACACACACACACACACACACACACACACACACACACACACACACACACCCTCAGTGTAAGATAAACATGCCTGTTCACTCTATTGTCCCTGGTCCCCATATGTCAACTGCATGATGGCGATATAGTACAGTATATTGATTAGGATTACAAGCTGTTTTTGAGCTAGCAAGTTCATTTCTAGGGGCAACAGAACATAAAACATTTTCCTCAATAAGCAGGATCAGCAGAAATTCATGGTGGTAAAAAGGGGCAGGGTAGAAGGAGGATGAGACTTTCTATTCCTCTGTTTGTCCAATCTGCTGGGACATGTCTCCATAAGTCCTGTGGGGTTGTCATGAACTACTGGTTCACGTGAGGCTCTTTCCTCTCTTTGGCTGTAAACAGATTTCAGCAAACCCTTGTAGGACTCCTTAGGTGTAAATGTTAAAGGTAGAAATGCTGCTAATTGAAAACAGGAGGGCTCCTCATTATAAGAATAAATTCCTCAAGAAAGAGAGAACTTGGTAGTCTCTCCTGTGAATGCTAGAGGAGAGAAAGGAATAACCCTGGAGGAGTGGGGGTTAAAAGGAATGTGGATTGGACTAGTTCATTGATTACAAGGTGGTAAGATTTGGTTTGCATAGCAAGATAGTGAAGACACATATAGTTGGCCTTAAAAACTTAATACCCCTTGTCACCCAGAAAACTGCAATAGTAGTAGAGGATTTTTTAATTATTTTTTTGCACAGACTCACATGAACCATTAAGACTTTATGAAGTGGCATCAGAATTTTTTCCCTATAATAAAAACTAAACATTTGGCCTACTTACGGGAAGCTTTCACTACTATGCACATTGTTTGCACGCAGAAGGCCATAGAAAGACACATGTGTACCATCTGTTGAGGAGTTCAGATCATGCTCTTTACCTTCTCGAATCATTGTACGTTTGAGCAAACCTGAACACTTCAAAGCCAGCTCCAAGGCATCCATCCAACACCTACCTAAAAATAAATATGTTTTAGTGATAGAAGAATGCACAATAGTATTGATTTCGAAACTGACAGAGGACAGCGGAGGATCTGCACTACAGATACTCATACTACTTGTAATACTTAACATTTATATAGAGCAGGGGTTCTCAACCTGTGGTATGAGTACCCCTAGGGGTACGCAGACCAATGACAGGGGGTACGCCAGAGCCTGCCCCTTATCAGCATCAATCAGTAGTTAATTACTTGTTAATTAGAACTTAAACGCAATCCCCCCTTCTCTCTCACACACATACACACAGAGTTAAGACATTTTTCACATTTAAAATGGTTTTAGTACTTTTTATTTAATGATTAATTAGCTAATTAATTAACCAAATTAATTAGCAATTAATTAGCAGGGGGTACTTCAGAAAATTGGACCATGATAGGGGGTGCCCGGGCCTCCAAAGGTTGAGAATGGTATAGAGCTTCAAGTGTGCAAGGCAAGTATTATTACCCCCATAATGCAGCTAGGGAGTTGAGGTGGAGAGGAAGTGACTTGCCTAAGACCACCTAGTGAGGATTCATGACAGAGGTGAAGGTCCAATGAAGTCCTAATTGGCAGCTCAGTCTCTGTGTCTAGGAGCCACAAGTGACATGCTCTGAGCTTCCAAAACGAGTTAGCTATAAGCATAATAAACAGATAGTCTTTAGACCAATCTCTGAACTACTTTTAATCCTGGGAATGTAAAGGGCACTTTGAGGCTCTCTGGGATAACCTTACTGGAAACTGAAACAATTGCAGTGTTCTGCGTAACATCTGAAAAGATCACTTTGATGATGCCTACACTGGAGTCACTGCGAAACGCCAGTGAAAGAATTGCCCGATTTTAATCTTTCGATTAAAACGGTCGGATAATCCGGATCTTTTTGTTTAATCTGTTGATATGGACGAGCCGTGAAAATCTAAGATCGTAAACTCAAACAATATTCTTGTTCCATCTCTCTGGATCTCAGCCTAAGCCTTATACAGTCAAAGTATTTTTTTTGGGGGGGGGGGGCCCTCACTTATAGTACTTTATCTTTTTATAAAGACAAGAATAATGTTTCACTTTCCTTTTAATAAAAGTCAAATTAACACATTAATTCACCTCTGCTATATTCCAGCTATCTTGAACAGCAGAAAAAAGTGAGGGAGAGGTAAACAAAAATCTGGACTATAAACCGGATGCATGAAATGTGTTGGTATTTATTTCCTGAAACCACTTCAATCACTTCCTTCTACACACGGATTTGTGGTGCCACCCTCTTCATTCTAGACTTTTCATAAACTCTTGAAATTCAGAAGCAACTCTAACAGGCACCCATAAATCCACTTGCCAGTGTGAGTACCCCAGTCCTCTGGCAAGAAGACACCACACAGATCCCCTCAATAGAGGTTTTATTCCACTGCCAGTTTTAAGAAGCTAACACACAGCAACAATGGAGGCCCCCATTGGTTTTTCATGTTTCTCCATACACCACCACATGTGAGAGGAGTCTGACCCCCTCTCTCTCGCTCTTAAGCCTTCTGAGCATGATGAGAGATTTAATAAAGAAGAGGGGAAGATGGGGTTGGTAGTTACCACAAATAATGGTGGACTGGCTGTTAAGCCAAGCCAACTTTTGTGGACCCCTGCTCTTATAGGAATTTTCTCAGCTTCTTCATTTAAACCATAGCATAGTATTTAACAAAATACAAAACTGCTGACATTATGTACACGATATTCAACTCAGATGCTCCAATCATAAATGGTGTAGGTTTTAACAACCATTAATGAATGGGAAATAAATTGCTTTCAAAAAGACCAGGAATATTATTTACCATCTGATTCTGAAGCTGCCCGGATGATCAAGTAACTGCCAGGTAATGGCTGTGTTATAGAGCCAACAGCTTCACCTTTAGGACCCTGAAAACAAAAAGGTAATAGAGGCAAGAATATTTAGGCAAGCTTGAATTCAAGCTTTTCATGAATTATCTAGAATTTTTTTAAAAAGGCAGATTCTCTGTCAGCCAGCAATAACTAAAGACAATTCACTCAGAAAAAGTGCAATCATTTA
This sequence comes from Plestiodon gilberti rubricaudatus, assembly GCA_026170595.1. NCBI lineage: Eukaryota > Metazoa > Chordata > Lepidosauria > Squamata > Scincidae > Plestiodon > Plestiodon gilberti. The sequence continues at coordinate 163,516,669 of JANXHW010000005.1, read as the reverse complement.
CAGGATTTCTCTTTAGACCAGTTTTAAATTATAGTTTCCATTTCTGAACTCAATAAAAAATAAAGGCCTTTGGGACTAAATTCTCAATTTGTTTTCTTTCAGAGAAGAATCACATCTTCCAATTTTCCAAAAATGCCATTATCTGCAGAGATCTAATATTTTGGTGGTACTGGGAACATGAATTATTTGTTCATGCTGGGAGTGGGAGGAAAATCAAGAAAGTTAATAGCAAGAATGCGGTTAAATAGAACCCCCAACTGATAGCACTGCCAGTGCCTCCCTTCTCTGTCCGTACACTTGCTGTCTGCAACTACTCTTGAAAAGCTTGGGAAGCAGTGGAATTACAAGAGAGCCAGCACATAAACTACTGTTTGAAGAGCTGAAAAAACGGCACTTGAAATGCACTGATTTCCAGATGCATACCAACACCATATGGAAGGGCATGTGCACTGACGTCACAGACATCTCTTCCCTTTGTTCTCTTATCTCTCTCTCTCCTCCTCCATGGAGGAAAGCCAGGCATGTGGTACAGATCGCTGATAGAAGAGATGTTTGGAAGCCAGACTCAAGTGCAGATGACAGACAGAAGTGATGCTTCTATCACTCCCCTCCTTTGATGCTGTATTGGCCACGTGTGCTGTGCAGATAGGAGCGATACTACAGGGTGCGGTTCTGTCTGCACCATCTCCAAAGGATGTTGTGGGAAAAGGTACAGAGAACCAAGGTGCAAAATGATCAGGGGAGAAAAGGTGAGGGAACATTGGCAGAGAGGAAGCAGTTGTACAGGGCTTTTATTATTTTGTTATAATTCTTACATAAAGTAAGGTATTATCCTCCTATTGCAGAAGGGGGGTCTAGATGGAACGGCTTCGAAGGTCACCTAGGAAAATTCAAACTGGTTGGCCACTATTCTACCCAACCTCTCAGAAAACAAGGCTATTGCATTCTGCCGTTGCTTCTTGCTTCCATTTTCTTGGAAAATGGCAGTTTTGAGGCTTATTGTCATGTGCCACGGCTCTTTGCTCTGCTGGACACAGGACAGAAGCTAGAGGTTACAGTCCCTCATGAACGAACAGTTCTAGATCTCATAGTGCAGCTCTGGGCTCCCAGACGTTACCTAGAATCAATTCTCCTTGTTTATCATGGGGGTGGGGGCAGAAGCTGGAGTCGTTGCACTTCAGTCGGTGAATGCAACCGGCCAGAGTCAAACCAGCACCTGAAGCGATGCACAAATTCTGCCCCTCCCTTTCTTGTTTTGTGTGCGCACCCTGCTCCCCCATCACTATTCACCTCCACCTCACTACCTCCTTTGTCACCCAGTGCTTCTTCAAACTGGCTGGGTGTAGAGGATCCTGGGAACAAGAGAGGCAGTTCTTCCACTTCCAAGGTCCTCCACATCAGGCCTGTTTTGAAGAATCGTGGAACAGCAGAGGAGGTAGACGCAGGCATCCCTCTCCCACCCTAGCCCCCCATTGCTGCCACCTTCTTAACTGGGTGGGTGAGGAGGACCCTTAAACACCATCACAACAATTCTCTTCCCAACAGCAATTGGGAACAGGATCACAGCGACTCCTACTTTCTCCTCCTCTAGCTCCACTGCTATGATTTTCAGCAGCAGGAGTTAAGTCGCTCCCTTATTTGCCTCTTGCTCAGTCTCCAAGGAGAGCAAGAAAGCAGCGGCATTGTTGGGGGGGCGGGCGGGGAGAACACGCGCCGGGGTTGCACTTGCCGCTGGACTCAGCAGCGGCACGGCAAAAAAGCAACCCCCCACCCTGCGGTTTTTCGTCCACTTTTAGGCCGTTTGCGGCAACTGGATTCAACCCCCCCCGGGGGGGCTGCAAATGGCCTAAAAGCGGCCGAAAAACCGCAGGGGGTTGCTTTTTTGCCGCGCTGCCGCCAAATTGCTGTCGAAGGGGCAGGGTTTGTGACATCACAAGGGTTGTCATGGCGACGCCCCCGGGGGTGTAGGTACACCTCTGGAGAACAGTGCAGGTAGAGGGCCAGGGAGGTGGCAGGAAGCACTCCCTGCCAGTTTGCTGTCTTTGCCAGCCCACTGTTCAAAGCATCCACTTCATGGGTGTGCTGGTACTGGCTTTTGTTCATGCAGAAAATTTGCTGTGTGGGTTATGTAAGGTATGCCGTTGCTTTCTCCTCCTCCTGCCAAAGTACAGCCCTCCACCATTCCTGCTGCATCCACAGCTTCCTCTGTGGACTGAAGAATGCCTACTGGGTATTACAGAGTCCTGGTACCTTGAAATGGAACAAAGCAGGCTTCACTAAGAATATGGTGACACATCCTCTTTCCCCATACACACTTGCCTTACTGTACAAAACGTGTATGAGAAAAACACAGCAAGAACATAGGGTCAGTTAACAGTTGCTGTAACCTGACAAGAGTGGAGGCAGTGTCAGTCATTCACGTACAGTGCTCTCTGCTGGTTACTCTCTCTCTATACACAACACTCCCCCAGCACCTATAAGGTGCCACAGTGCCCAGACCATGTCAACCTCAAAACATGCAACAGGCAATCTTGAGTGCCAAAGACAACTGAACAGCCACATTTTGGGATGTCAGAAAGTCAGTCAAGTTTAGCAAAGATGTCGAGTTAGGTCAGTCTAGGACAACGGAAAATACTTTGAGACCATCAATTTTTAACCATGCAGAGAGAGGTTTCATGTGTCACTGGTGTAACATTCCAGCCAGTGCCACTTACATTAAGAATACATGTGCACTTAACTTACCTTAACAGCCCAGATGGACTGCTCCAAAGGATGGAAAAGTTTGAAACAAAACCCATCCTTCTTTGAAGGCCGCTCAATGAGTTCACAAGCGTTCAGAAGAACTGTTCCCACCCACTGGCCATTTTTAGGAGTTTTGTAAATAAGTAGCACTCCTGGTTTCAACACGCACCAAAGTTTGGTCCAGCTTTTCAATGTACCACGAATCTGAATAGAAAAAAGAAAGGGTGTTTAATTCATGATTTTAAACTTTCAATTCTATTGTCTCCCCTCCCAGGCAGGGAAAACTAGTCTTACTATATTTCTCAATAACGGCCAAACATCTAACTCTCCTAGGATTATCCATGGCTAAAACATATCTTACTACCTGCATATTGTCACTTGATAGTCTCCAAGTTGAGTGACTGAAGAATATCAAACGCAATATACAGACAGTTCCCTGGTAGAAGAGGGGTGCATTCCTAACTGAATGGGAATGCCCTCGCGCCAGCTCGAGGTAGGGTCAACCGTTGCAAACGCTTTTCCTCCGCGCGAAACCAAATTTGCATGTTTGGGGCCAGCCAAGCATGCACACTTGCATGACCCCCACCATTTGCAAAGAGTTTTAGCTGAGACTCAGTGTGATCTATTGGTTCCAGAGTGGTTCTGAACGTGAAACACCGATTCAGTTCTCTGCTCAACAATGAAGTCCACTTGGTGGCTTTGGGGAAATCACCAAGTCTAATTTAACCCTCAGGGTTGCTGTGAAGAGTAAATGCTGCTCTGACTTTCTTAGAAGAAATCAAATACTAGAAATGCAACCAATCAATAAAAATGGTGACATATGAACCATCCCTTCGGCTTTAGCCTACATCAGAAGACGGCAGGGTCCAAATCAGTAGCAGCCCAGGTTGAATATTTTACAAATCAGTGCAAGCTATATAATTCATTTCTAACACACAAGAAGTTTAGATCCTTTTCGGTCGAGTACCATCTCCGGTTGCCACTCTCCTGCCGTGTACCACCAGAAGTGACTAGCAAGGACATCGCCAGTTACTCCCAGGTTTTCGGAAGCCAGAAAACGCAGGTAGGAGGCTCCAGGTGGGTGGGAGGGCCCTTTTCAGTGTTCAAGAGGCTCGGTCAAAGGCAGGAACCTCTAGGAGTGAAAACGCAGCACACGAAGTGCCGCATCGGAGCGGGGTTCTGGCGGGCCGGCAGTCCAAGTACCACCAGCAGTTGACTAAAGTACCACTGGTGGTACAAGCGCCACAGGTTGAGAACCCCTGGTTTAGATAATTTGACATCTGAGATACTTTCACAAGATCTTCTGGTTGGAGCTATTCACACTTATTCAGAGTTCTCAGAGTTTTATACCATTACATATGAAAAGAAGGGGGGGGGGGGAGTCCAAAACAAGGAACCTGTGTTAAAGAGTACAACGATCACCTTTTACTAATGGATTCTCTCATAATACACATCATATTTGATACAAAGTGATAATCACCATGCCAATTAGTCATTGCAGTTATATGTAGCCATGGCAACCTCAGTACAGCAGCAGCTAGGTATTCCCTTGGTTTATTGCACTTCAAGTACTGAGCTGCTGGGATTCAATTAATAGATTCTCTGCTAGTGGAAAACATTAATCAGCAGCCAAGTAGGATTTTAATGCTTTTCTATTCTGGTAGATAAACAGCAGACAGCAACTACAACTCTCACTCATGTTACACACAGGTTCTGACCTTCAGCCAGTCAGCCATAACGATAACGGATGGGTCTGTGATTGTGCTAAGTAATTCTTTTGTGGCTCTTTTCTTCTCTTCCCTGTAATTTTTCTTTTGAACCTGAAACGAATGAACAAATGAGCTAAGAAATGTAAGTGCATGGAAAGACATTTTTATGAATCAAAAATGTTGCCAGTTTGCACAAAGCAAAGATAAAAAAAGATCAACAGAACTACAAGGTGCCTAGCTCAGTTGATATATAAGAAAAAGCAACAGTTTTAGAATGGCTGTTTGACCAATGTAAGAACTGTCATTTCATAATATCCCCTTCTGATTTGATGTAATGGGATAGAGGGTACAACTGGATAAAGATATATCTTATCAAGAACGTAGAGGGTGGTTGCCATATTGATGCCAAAGTACGAGAGACACAGTAAGTAAAAGATACTTGCATTACATCAACTTATCATTGTAGCATCATGCTTTCCAAGTTGCATGTTGAAGAGACCTATGAACTGGAACATTTGCACACTCCTATACCAGATACATGCATAGTTTATCCTCTTTGTATATCTGAGTTTTATACTATTAGTATAGTAACTCGTATAGTTACATACTGCTTTACCTACATTTCCTATTTATCAGTAGGTTTCAGTCAGCTAACAGCACAATCCTGCACAACTTTATGCAGCCGGCCTAAAGGGCCGGCCACGGTATCCTGACCCTGTTTCCCGGCTGCACCGGTGCGACCCGGAAACACCTCAGGAGAAGGGGACATCCGTCCCCTTCACCAAGTGTAGACTGGGACCTATGGGCATAGAACACATTTTCTCTTCCACACTATACAGGCGCACTCTCCCCAAACTCCATAATCAATAAACGTTCAAGTTCAAAAGGGCAAGCCAGTCCCAAACCTGACCCACTAGTGCTACACAGCACAGTAAGGAAAGGTGTCAAAGGAGTGGGAAAGACAGTCCATGACCAAACTCCCCCTTGGTGAAACCTAAACTGTATTACAAGGTTCATGTTTCAGGTTGGTTGGCACCTTCAACTGAAACATTCATCTTAGGAGTTGAGGGTACATTGTAATGTTTTGTTGCAAGTTCAGGTGTCTAGTCCTGTTTTGTTGCAAGTCCTGTGCATCAAACTTGCTTTAACATAAGAGCCACATACAATAAACTTCAGATATTTGAGAGCCGCAGGAGAGATGTTTGAGAGCTGCAATGAAGCATTTAATTCTTAAATATATTTACTCACCATGAACATTAAACTTATGTTTTAATCCAGTGGACTCAGTTTATACCTGGTAAATAATAATAAAGCTTGAAAATTCCTTATTTACTTTTTATATTAGTTGTGATGCAAAAAGGAGCTCAGCCAACGTATTTCCATGTAGCTCATGAGCTGCGGTTTGGCCATCCCTGCTCTAGAATTTGAGGACCACAATCATATATAGTGTATCGTGAAGAAGACAATGCATCTATGAAATCTTTTCTAGAAAAAGTTATGATGCCATTGGCAGTATCAGCAGTGACACGTTCTTAAAGCTCTAATTTATGAGCTCTAAGTTATTCAGAGTTACAGTAGCTTCCAAGTCCACTGGAAGATGCGCTACTACATAGTAATGAGTCTAGAGACTGTAGGAATTGTTTTGGTAACTCACCTTAAGAGATTCTTTCTTCGTAAGCTTGGTGGTCGAGGAGGTGTTGGTGGAAGCGATGTCCTTCTCAGAGCCATTATAAAGCTTAGACTCTGACTGAAAATATACAAGAAAATAATGAAAAAGGGCTTATACTAGTTCTCTATCAGACAAATTCCAATTTGGTGAGATGCAGAGGCCAAAAGTTATTTTCAAGTTGTAACTATTTAAAATTTTATGTAGCTTGATTTGATCACCCAATGACTGAAAAAGCTTTTAGGTGAATTCTAAAGCAAATGCTCATACGATACTTCACTTTTGGCTCATCTTCCAGACACTTCACATATGATAATAACCCAGTTTGAAGGACTGAGACTAAACTTGATGAAACAACAACTGAGCGTTACACATGCAAACATAAATAGCTCTTTTCTTGCCCATTCCTACTAATGCACTTACCCGCTGCCCCATCGAATGGAATATGGGATTTGTCCAGACTGATGCTAGATGCCCTGAATGTAGTGTGCTGGTGCTATTCAGGCACACTATCACAGCTTGTATTCCCTTCACCAACAGCATACTTCTAAAGGTCCATATATTCACCCACTTAAAAGCTACATCAGCTAACACAATTCTTTACCAAGCCTCAGTCTTAATTTACAGTAGGCAGTGTGCTGGTGGCATCACATGGTTTTTATTTATCCTGCCCAACAGGTGGAAAAAAGCTGGATGAGAGGAGCAGGTGAACCCTCTAAAACTGAAGTGCTGTTGTAACCGTCTACCACTGGCTGACAGTGCAAAACAAGCTAACTCTAACTCACTAGGAACTCCTCGGTACACATCTGCTACTGGCTAAAAATAAAGCTTGGATGCATTACATGGTATGTTTCCCCCCTGTGCAGCAAAACACAAGTTTGATTGACAAGACGTACTAACAAGTTGAGTAGGAACTCACCACATCTTGACCAGAATTCAGGCAAATGTTTTTTCAAGAAGTTATTACTGACTTTTTCACTCACTAACGTGTTTCAACATTTTTGAATTTCAGCATAAAGATTCAGCAATTGTGTGCTCTTTACAGGCACACACAAGCTTTATATTTTCTTATAAACAGCAGTACACTTATGTCTAGTGATGCATTAGCACTTGCTTCTGGGGAATCCAAAAAGCAGTTTCCAACGTAGCATAACAGTGAATTGAGATATAACACATTAGAAATTGTGTGACTGTTCCACATGTTTATAAAAATGTTATCTAATTCTAATTAAATACATTAAGCCACTGCCTTCCTTATATAACTGGTAAACTGACACAATGACATTCATAAAGGCTTACGGAAGTGGTTCCCTAACTGGGGCGTCGCGATGCCCCAGCCGGGAAGAAAGGGTTGCTATGCCCTTAAGGGGCATGGGAACCCGCGGTGACGACAACAGCGCGCCTGGGATCCCGCCGCCGCCGCCGCCGCGCCCGGGATCGCCGTTTTTACCTTCATTGGTGGGCAGTGGGTGTCCCTCGGGGGTTTCAGGGAGCCTGCGGACCCCTCCGCAGGCCTCCCCAAGCGTCGGAGCAGCGCTCCAACGCCATCGCAACTGACTTCCGGTTTTACGCGAAACCGGAAGTCAGTTGCGATCGCGTTGGAGTGCTGCTCTGACGCTTGGGGAGGCCTGCAGAGGGGTCCGCAGGCTCCCCGCAACCCCCGAGGGACACCCACTGCCCACCAATGAAGGTAAAAACGGCGATCCCGGGCGCAGCGGTGGCGGCGCGATCCCAGGCGTGTCATCGCCACTCCTGGGAAGGCCCCACTGCTACTTAGAGCAGCGTAAGGCCTTCCCAGGAGTTAGGGAACCTCTGGCTTACGGTATATCCTAATGGAGTATGTCAATGGGACTTTGACATTATCACTCACTCAACTTAGGCTGCAATCCTATGCATATTTTCCTGGAGGAAAGCACCATTAACACACAAGGACGTACTGTACTCCCAAGTAAATATGTACAGGATTGAACCATTAGGATATAATACGATGGTAACAGAAGCTACTCTTCAAATGTTTACCATTGTGTATTCTGGTAGCAACGATCATGAATCAATGCATAAGTTCACAGTACATTTTTCAAAAATGAACTACATTTCTCTTATCCTTTCAATTGCCAAGTTAATCTTATGTTGGAACTCCCTATTAAAAAATGTACGTATAGTATACATCAACCACATCTAGAAGAAACTACCATAATCTTTTACACACTTCAGCACATCTCCTAAATGCTGTTTCTTATGTAATTAGTGAGTGATTTGACATCTTGTCTCCCAACTTGGAACAAATCACTCCAGTTGGCTCACACGTTTACTGTACCCATCTAAAAATGCCCTTTTTTATCTGTTCCATATCAAAGTAGAACTCTTAACTAGACCTTAAAATCTGGGAGCCACAAAGACCCATGGGGGCCCAGCTTTTCATCTCCATGAATTGTTGGGGAAAGCATTCCCCAATCCAAGTGATACAGCATAAGGAGAGTGGGTTTAAACTCCCCATCCTATGTTGTATCACCAACTCTAAACCCAAATGCTAAGGGAAAAACTATTGGGACAGGCTGTGCTGAATACTCCTCAGCTGGCCTCTAACCCAAATGATAGGAAATAGTTTAACCCCTTCTCCCTGTGCTGTATGGGACAGCTTGGGGTTAGGTTATCACAAGCTGTGCAGGCAGTCCTGATCCAGAGCACTGTGACACCGTAGACTGTTGCGAGGAGGTTTTGAGGCTGGCTATACAGACCACAACCTGAGCAGTACAGCAGGAGAGGTTTCCTTCTTCCCTGTGCTGTTTCGGAAGCGTCCCCTCCACCCCCCATCTAGTAAAGGCTGTACAATTTATTACAGGGTCATTTTAGCAGTGCCAATGCTCACTATTTTCTATAAAATAATTTCAAAGTAGCAGCAATTACGGTATATGCAAAATACCAATAAGGCATCTGTGATACAATCAAGGACTACATACTGATATAACTAACAGCGCAATCCTGTGCAAACGTCCACCAGCTGAGCGAGGGCTTCGCCAGCGCCAGGTGTCATAAGTGGTGCTGGCGGAGAGGCCGGTGCCACTTATGCCGCCAGCAGATGTGTCACTCAGGGCAGGGGCGTGGGGAAGGCTCTGGATTGGGCCACCGGGCCCAGGAGAGGGGTGGGGATATCAGTATCGTGCTCCATTGATATCCTAAGCCCCATCCCAGGCCTGGCTGACCTAACACTGTCTCCCCAGATTTGCGCCGGCCATTTATCTGGCGCACATCCATGGAGGCCCATAGGGGACGCTGGGGCTCTCCCGTGGGGAAAGGGACAAATGACCCTTTCTCCCAAGGTGTGCCCCAGCTCCGCCGACGCTGGCCTGATCTGGGCTAGGATCCAGCGCAGCTTGCTTTTTGCACACAGCAACGGACCTACACAGGATTGGGTTGCCCCTCTGCTATTTTAGGTAAGTCACCCAAGGTGTGCAAGATATGCTTTTTAACACTTCCCTCATTCAACCTTCGCAGGTTCAGATGTAACAGGAAAACACAAATGACTGTTGCAGACGGTTATGAGAACAAGTCAGTCCCAGAATGCTATTAGCCATGCATCCCATCCTCTCCAATGTCACATAAGAACTAGAGGAACTGTGGTTTATTATCTAACAGAGTTTGAACCAACCAGGATATAAACCAGGATCAAACCATGGTTTGATATATTGGCTCTTGTTTATTATCTGTTAGATAATAAACCACAGTTCAGTGTTCATTTGCAACAGAACTACAGGTTTTTCTTGGTGAAAGCAGGAACTTCCACTCTCCTCTGAGGGAGCATGCCGGCAATCTCCGAGTCGTACCATGTACAACTATGGTTTCCAGATATGTCTGAATCCTGGCCTTATGTCATTCAAGGTTATCATCATTGTTTCAAGAAAGGTAGTCTTGGTCATGGATGAAAAGAGTTAAGATCAGGATCCAGAGGTTGTCTAAGTAGTAGTATTAGACAATATTAGACTTGAAAAATATTTCAATTCAAATACTAGAGTACAAGCATTATATAACACTAATTACCTTGCTTTTCGACATCGAATGTAAAGAATCATCTTTGCCTTCATCTTTCACTTTGTCAAAACCTTAAAGAAAAATTCAGTTTGTTACAATAATGCAACATATTCCATGTCCCACGAGAAAAGAAATCCTAAGCATACCAAGCACACTTAATCAAAAAGCAATTCCATTAAGTTCTAATTACACTGAAGAGTGGGGTACACATGTTATTTGCTCACCAGAGTACTGCATCCTAAGGAGCACGTAGAAAGAAGTTAGCATTTTGCGCTGTTGCAAGGAAATGCGGAAGTACTTTACCAAGCTTTATGTGTGACATGTTGTGCACACCTGCTTGACCCACCTCCATAGGCTGATCTGAATAGGGCCTACGCATGTACCGTTGTATGTACATAGGCTCTGAATGCAGGCTGGGACCTTGTAAAGCTCAGGGTTCCCAACTGTGCAGAGAGAGCCGATGTACATACAACTGGTATGTGCACAGGCTATCGTCGGCCTTTGCACAAGTTCATGGAGGTGATGGGAAAGGTTCAATGGCTATGATTCTGTTTCCTCCCTCCATGGATTCACATCCCTTAATAGGTCTTGTGAATACAGCTCATGTTACCACATTCCAGGCCGACACCCCTGCAGCCATATTTCAGTGCTCCTTCACATGACAAAGGCCAAGATGTGTATACACGTCAACAAAACATCTAGCACAAGGTCAAAAACAACAACTTCTATGTCCTCAAAAACGTTGCAAGTGTATGGGACCAGTCTTAGTTCCATCATCTACCCCCCATCCCATAATACTAAGAAACCACAGAGGAAGAAGCCATAGAAAACAGGCTAAATTAATGTGATAACCAAATTACTTGTGGATAGCTTTAAAATCATCTTATCTCCAAACACAACAATAACTGTTCTAATTTCTGAAAACATTGAAAGAAACAGACTAGTAGAGACCAGCATGCCTAGTACGCCCAAGGCTACAAAGCAACTACAGGTGGGCCCCCATATCCACAGATTCACTATCCATGGTTTCAGTTATCCACGGATCACGGGGACGCCCCCAGGCTTTTACTTTTTCCCCAGTAAGCTTAGTTTCTTCCTTAAACAGGAGAAGCAGCCAGCTGCTTAGTGCAGAAATATATATAACAGAAACCTTGCAGAGCCTCTCTAGGACTTAGTCTCGTTCTACTTGCCTGCAATGGGAGGCTGCTTCTCTGTTTTAAGGAAGAAATAAAGCTTGCTGAAAGAAAAACAAGAGCTGGGGGAGCGTGCACGCCTGTCTGCAGGGGAGCCCTCAGGAAACCATGGAGGGGGTGTTCGCTCCTATACAGGGTTTCAAGTATCCACGGAGGGGCCTGGACCATATCCCCAGCGGATATGGGGGGGGGAGTACTGTAGGTCAGGGTGAGCCCACTCTCCAACCCGAGATCTGTGTCCAATGTAAACATGCCCACTTTTTGCAATCCATTACCTATTTTAATAAAAGCCAATGTAGCAAACAGCTTTTTTCTTTGAAACAAAGTCTAATATACTGACACCAAAGTTAAGTTCTACTCAAATGTGGGACTGAATACGTGATAGATAGGATATTAGTGAAAAAAACAGGACATTTGTCTTTATTAAAAAATTAATGTGCGTTTGAAATAGATGTAGATAATCTACCTGTTATTTTAGCTAAATAAAAATACTATGATTTAATGCAATCCCCCCCCCCCCAAAAAAATGTGTCGTCTGCCCTTTATAGAAAGTCAGTCAGCAAACTGAAAGTCACACACACAAGCTGGCGAGAAAGAACATGGACCAAATGCCAACTACTTAGCTTTAGCAAGATGGCCAAATCATGTGCTGTCAGAAGATGCCCTGGTACCTCAGGTAAGAAAGGTAAAATAGCTATTATTAGAGTGAACTCTTTGCCAATGAATAGCATGGTTTGAAGCGGGTTCCCAGTTTGGTTTGGAAGGCAAAATATTGTTAGCAATAAACAGTTGTTTGCCCCTATCCAGACATCCCAGCAAACTATGGTTATGACAAACAAGGAAGTGCAGGGAAGGATCAGAGAGAAGTAGAAAAGGAGTGTGCAAGTCCAAAACATGTTCCTTAGTCTGATCATGACGTGGATAGTTAACCTTAGGAAAAAGGAAAACTAGTTCCTTCACATTGTGTGTGTGTATTTTTTTATACACACACACACACACACACACACACACACACACACACACACACACCGTATTGTCCCGAGTATAAGACACACCCTTAAAGTTTGGTGCTATTAAAAAAAAATTAAATCACTAGCATTAAATTGCAACAGCCTGATTATAAGACGCACCCCTAGTTAAAAAACTTAAATTAGGAGAAAAAAGTGAGTCTTATACTCAGACCAATACGGTAATTACTCAACTCCTGATGAACAAAACTCCCTTTTCAAAAATCGGTTTATTATTAATGGGAACAAGAGCAGCAAAAAGAAAGATTCTGCTTTGCACATGATCCCCTGCGGCCCAATCCACATATTTCAGGGACTACACGGGTGCTGCTAACTCTCACCTCCCTGGTAGTATGTACTTTTTTAAAAACACACAATATCATTTTAGGCAGCCAAAGCAGAAGACCAAATAGGAAAATGCCAATATTTATTTATTTTAAAAAAATTACACCCCGCCATATCCTATGCCAAATACATAATAAGTTTAAACAATACATAACCGTACATAACTAAATTTAAAAACAATAAAATCCACAGGGGGGGGGGACACAGTATGGAGCAGAGAAGCAGCATGGCAGAGCATCTTGAGACACAGGAGGCAGACCACAACCCATCACCCAAACGCTAGACGAAACAAAAACGTTTTGAGCCCCCGCCGAAAAGTCATGAGGGAGGGGGTGGCTCTCAGATCCCCTGGCAGGGAGTTCCACAGTTGTGGTGCCACCGCAGAGAAGGCTCGCCCACGTGTTGCTACTCCCCTAACTTGCGATAGAGGTGGAACTTGCAGGAGAGCCCCCTCAGATGACTTAAGAGAGCGGGCCGGAATGTATGAGAGAAAGCGGTCCCTCAGATATCCTGGTCCCGAACCGTGAAGGGCTTTAAAGGTCATTACCAGCACCTTGAATTGGGCCCGGAAACGAATGGGCAGCCAGTGCAGCCGCTGAAGCAGCGGTTCAACAGAGTCAAATCGCCTAGCTCCAGTGACCACCCGGGCCACCGCATTCTGCACTAGTTGCAGCTTCTGAACCGTCTTCAAGGGTAGCCCCACATAGAGCGTGTTACAGTAGTTCAGTCTGCAAGTCACTAAGGTGTGGACCACCGTGGTCAGGTCCGATCAACTCAAGTACGGCCGTAGCTGGCGCACCAGCTGAAGCTGGGCAAACGCACCCCTGGCCACAGCTGCCACCTGGCTTTCCAAGGAGAGCTGTGAATCCAGAAGTACTCCCAAGCTGCGCACCCGTTCCTGCAGGGGGAGTGCAACCCCATTCAGAACGGGCAGGTGACTTAGTACCTGCATCGAAGCTTTCCTGACCAGTAGGACCTGTCTTTTCTGGATTCAATCTCAACCTATTAGCCCTCATCCAAACCCCAACCGCCTCCAGACAGCACTCCAGGACTTCCACAGCCTCCCTGGAGCGAGATGGCAAGAGCTGGGTGTTATCAGCATATTGGTGACACCCAACTCCAAATCCCTGGATGATCTCTCCCAACGGTTTCATGTAGATGTTAAAAAGCATGGGAGACAGAATAGAACCCTGTGGCACCCCACACTGTAAAGGGCAGGGCGCCCAACAGGCATCTCCCAGCATCACCATCTGGGACCTGTCAGCCAAGTAGGAACGGAACCACTGCAATGCAGTGCCCACTAGTCCCAACACGGCCAGTTGACCCAGAAGGATACCATGGTTGATGGTATCGAAAGACGCCGAGAGGTCCAAAAGGACCAGCAGGGATACACTTCCCCTGTCCAGTCCTTGGCGAAGATAATCCAACAGGGCGACCAAGGCTGTCTCCGTCCCAAAGCCCAGCCTGAAGCCAGACTGAAATGGGTCCAGATAATCCGTTTCATCTAGTATCCCCTGGAGCTGAGACGCTACCACCCGCTCAATCACCTTACCCAAAAAAGGCAAATTGGAAACTGGCCGATATTTAAATTAGAGGAATCCAAAGATGGTTTTTTTCAGGAGGGGACGCACAATTGCGGTCTTCAAGATGCTAGGCATCACTCCCTCTCGCAAAGATTAATTCACAATAGGTTCCACACAATCGGCCAGCCTAACCCACGAAGATCGTATTAGCCAAGCTGGGCAAGGGTCAAGCAGGCAGGAAGACGATCTCAAACTACAGAGGACCCTATCCACATCCTCAGGCTGTATAAGGTGAAAAGAATCCATAACGATGGAATTGTAATGATGGAATGATTGGAATTGTCAAATACTACTCTAGTCCACACATTTTTTCTACTTGATGTTATCAGGCGCTCCATATAATACGTCACCTGGACCTTAAACACAAGCAACTTCTCTAGATTGCAGCTGAAGAAAGAAGCAAGAGCTTATTACACAATATCCTGCTAATGTGGCAGTTACACAAAGAGCAAATACACACAATGTTTTCCAAGAGCAAACATTATAACTGATCAACAAAGCACAGCGTTTCTTTGACTTGAACTATTTACATTTGAGTCTCCTGATCACAGCTTTATCAGCAGAGGCTACAAAAACTTTTGTAACCTCTTTAGATTCCAACACTGGAAAATATTTTCAGTTGGGCTAAAATGTTTGTGGAAAAAAAATACTTCAGAAATCATCTCTGGAAATGCCATGCTGGAAGCTAGACTATCCATTGGACCAAGAGTGTGGAGTGAATTTTAAAATCATCTGCTTCCAGGACCATGTGTGTGCAGAGGGCCCCTGGGAGCAAGCTACTGGTTGCTACATGAGTTTCAGGAATCTGTAGAAAATGTAGTCACGCTGCGAGTCTAGGTTCTCTTAGTTCAGTGTGCTACTTGCACATGAAGAAAATCTACAATCATAGCATGACTAGGATCGGTTTTCTAAAGGCTCCCGCAACTCGCACAGCAACCAGTGATGTGGTGGGGGAGGGTCAACCAGGGCCCTTCTGAGGCCATGGGTTCCTAGTGCAGTAGGCTGGCCCTCTAGTCATCCCCGTTACATTGAACTTTACAGTAACTAACTATGGCTGCAGGCATATGAATGAAGCCAAAAACGTGAGTATATGAACCATTCTTCAAATTTCCAAGAAGGTGACAACATCTGTGGTCAAACTATAGACATCACAAAAACAGGCTACTAATAGGTACATTTTATGTAATTAATCAACCGATTGTAAAAATAGTGCCTACTAAAAACCGATTTGTTGAAAAGTTACTCCAGAAGCAGCAACCTTCATATCCTATTTTCATTCAAGACTGATTAAGTTCACTAGAACTGATACAAGCGAAATATTACAAGCAGTCCAAAGTTGTTATTCATTAAATGCAAGGATTAATGACAACACTAAGTTAACAAAGCCTCATGATTACATGTTTAAACATGGACTTTACAGTCAAAGGGCTGGAAAAGTCCTAAAGATAAATTCAAGACTTCTGAAGTACCTGTACCTAGTTAGCAGTTCTGTTCCATTTGATTGAAAAATGTTTTGTTGGATACACAAGTGTGCTGAAAAAACTGGTCAACTGAAGACATGACAAAACTGTTCAATCGGAGACATGACACACATTACAGCATTAAGTACCTTTCTAATCACCGAGTATCATCGTTCTCTTTTGATCTACAATGGGCCAGACTCATTTATGCAAAGCAAAAGATACCTGGGAACAACCCCAACCACCAACTGTTATTTCCAAATAATGATTGCTTTTCATTTGACAGAGTGTGCAACATTAATCCAACTTCTTCAGAGGAAAGTCTCAATGGATGGTGGTGTGTTTTAAAAGTAGCTTTTTGAAAAGCATTTACAACAATGTTTGTGACGACATGTAGCACAGAAAAGGATAACAAAACAAACCTCGAAAGACTGGCGGAAGTTCATTGTATCCTCCAAAGGAAGCATTCCGGATAAGTTTTCGACCGTCTGCTCGTGGAAGAAGCGAAACCCCAGCACATGAAGAAAACCTACGCCGCAGCAGACCCTCTTCCTTCATGAGTTAGATGTTCTGTAGAACGAGCGTCATTCAAAAGGCTGATTGGAATAAGAATGCTGCAGAGAGCCTTTCCCCTCACATTCAGATTCGCTCTATACAAGAGAGCGAGACAAACACAAGAACAACGGCCATGTGCACACTTGGAACGAGGGGATCCACCCAAGGCGGTGGAAACTGGCAGTAGAGCCAAGAGACGTTGATACATTCAAATCAAGTTACCGACGTTCCTCCATCACTGGCCATTTGTACTTCAGTGCTCCAAGGCCAGCTGTTAGTCCTCGTGATTTTGCAGGCACCAAACAAATGTCATGACAAAGTATATTAGACTTGCGGGTGTTATTAAAATGATTCCTCAACTGCCTAAACATTAAATCCCTATTTTAAATACACACAGAACCACCAGAACTCCAACGTGGTACACTTCTAAAACCCAAATTTAAAAAACAAGATGCTGAACTCCACTGAGAAGCGAGTTCCTATATTTGCAACACTTTTATTGCGGGGTCCCAATTAGGTACCTTTTGGCAACAGTAATTGCTATGGATTATAAAGTCACATAAAGACCTCATGTGAAGAAATGCATTCTGCTTCTGAATGCAGTATTACTGAGGTCGTAATCATGTACGTCAAGAGTGGAGTGCTACTATCTCAAACTTAATTGAAACAGGAATGCCAACTGTTAGATGCCTGCCAAATTCCTTTCACATGTAGAAAATTCTGCCCTTTAACATTAAATAGGTGCCAAGCAACTGCAAGCTTTTAAAATGACAACTTTGCTTTTGATAAGCGAAACCAGTGGTTCTCAAAGTTCTCCCCACAAGGAGGGGGGAAACGGGACTTTGAGTGCTTGAGGGGATGGGGCCAGCCGACATTGCTTAAGGGGGGCAGGGGACAGATTGTGGTTCCAAGGGTGGGTCGTGACCCACCACTTTGAGAACCACTGAGCTAAACACTTTAGGAAAGAGCATTTTTTGTAGGGGGAAAAAAGAGTATGGTGTGTTTTCAATATGCAACAGGTACAGTAGCAAGCTACTGTTTGCTTAATGCTAAACAGCAATCCAAAACAAGCTGTCTTTTGAACCCAGAAGCTAACATGTTCATGGGAACAAAATGGGAAAAAAACACCATTTGTTTTTAGAATGTCACTCTGAACTGAATGTCAGTACAAACATTTGACTGTTTCACCTCATTGTGCAAATTACTATCCTGCTTTGCATTCCAAGCTTCTAATTTTGTACACAAAATCTGGAGAATTAAAAAAAACACCCTTTCCCACATACTGTATAGTTTTTACTCGTGACTGTGCATTACTTGCCGATTCTTAATATTTCACATTTGTGACCAGACACATTTTTGAGAAGAAGCCATCATTTCATCTGAATTAACTATCTCTACCAGATAAGCAATTAGCTGGCTTTCCGCATGTTAAACAGAAATTTT
Source organism: Plestiodon gilberti rubricaudatus (assembly GCA_026170595.1). Classification (NCBI taxonomy): domain Eukaryota; kingdom Metazoa; phylum Chordata; class Lepidosauria; order Squamata; family Scincidae; genus Plestiodon; species Plestiodon gilberti. Next base: position 163,498,937 of record JANXHW010000005.1, on the reverse strand, counting down.
CCTCCTTATCAGCTGATCGACAACCAAGCTAAAGTTCTTAGTTTTCTATTTAACTGCATTGATTCTAACAAAACTGATATGAGTTTGATCCACTTACTTATTCTGTAATCTTGCCATTAAGAGCTTTTGGTATTCATCTGGTGACTTTCAGATTTCAGCCATACTATAAGAAGTTCTAAATACTATTCTGTCTATATCAGGGGTGGCCAAACTTGCTTCATGTAAGAGCCACATATGATAAACTTCAGATGTTTGAAAGCCACAAGAGAGATGTTTGAGAGCCGCAATATTTAAGAAGCATTTAAATTCTTAAATATATTTACTTACCATGAACATTAAACTTATGTTTTAATCCTGTGGACTCTTCTCAGTTTATAGTTGGTAAATAATTATAAAGCTTTTAACATTTCTTATTTACCTTTTGTATTAATTGTGATGCAAAAAGGAGTTCAGCCAATGTATTTTCAAGAGCCGCACAATATAGGCCAAAGAGCCGCATATGGCTCAGGAGCCACAGTTTGGCCACCCCTGGTCTATATAGTAGTGGAAAAACAAACAAGTGTTCTGAAGCAATACAGAACACAAGCAGCCCTTTCCTGACCTCATGTAGGAACCTGTCAGGTTACAGGAAGGATTAGCTCTCAATCTCTCCCCCCCCCCACTCCCCCACCCCCTGGCTGGGAAAGCAAAGAGGAAGCGGAATGTGCCAAAGTCCTCCAGGAAAAAAAAACCTCCTGGCTCTGGCTCCTGTTTTGCTCTTACTCTCTGATTCTCATTTTGTATGCATGCCATATGGGCAAGATTGGGAGCCAGAAAAATGGTAACCAGGACCTGTGATAAACCTCGCTTCCCATGCACAGATTCTATTGTAGCCTCTGTACCACGAAGACTCTTCTGGCATATTCTAGCAGTTTGAATAATAAGAAAATGTAATGGTATTTAGAAATAGAATTGTAGTTTTGCAATTTGTTATAATGTTGCACCGTGTAACACAAAAAAAATCTGTTCAAGCTAGATGTTACAAGGGAAACAATGGATTTCCTGGTAATACGTGGGGCTGAGGGCATTTAGCAGGGGAAAAAAATCAAGGGTGGCATGTGTAGTTCTTCCCCATCCGTTAATTCTACCTTACAGATCTCCTCAAAGCAGTTTTTAGAATCAATTTTCCCCCTAGTCAGGCTCCAAAACTGTAAAATAAGCACTGCTGAAGAGAAAATATCCTTGCAGATCATTTGCAAGAGAAAACTGGCAGACATGGGAGAGCTTAAGAACCTCACACACTGATCTCCCCTTCTCTACTGATTATCTTGGCAAATACTGTATAAGTTTATTAATTTTATATGCCAATAAAGGTTCTGAAATATAATCTGGTTTATTAATTCAACGCAAAGGCAAGAGAAACATTGGTTGTGTCCAAAATCTGCGCCAGCCAGCTACAGCAACTCAAAATTCAGAATGTGGATTGACATGAAACATTGTATACTCTAACATTTTAGTGATTGTTTTGAATTTAGCTATATACAGGAGATTCTAGATGACAACAGCATTAGATTACATACTTTGAATGTATATTCCATACTAGAAGATTGCTCCTTTTTTTAAGACAGTGTTACAATATGCAATATTTTCTATTGCCTTCTTTCCACATGCAATTAATACTAGAGATTAAGACATTATTGGAAGTTTTGTTTAAAATGGTCTCTAGCTACCTAGGGATTTGGTGTAGTATTGAATTGAGAAGGCAGCTAGGACTTCAAATTCAGACCCAGTTCTCACTGAGGTGGCAAATTGTGTACAGGCTATTTCACCTCAGGGTGCTGGTGTAGATTTTCATTAGGGAATCCTACACATAGAAAGCTAGACAATGCACAGATACGTTCTAGCCTTGACTTTTCCTTAACATATTTGTTTTCTATGTGCAAGAAATGCATTTGTATGGTGCAACATGTGAGCCTACATCTACATGTTATACAGCCTGTATACAAGTTTATGAATGACCCATGAGAACTAAGGCTCAGTCAAAACTAAATCAAGGAATGCATGCTATTCTGCACACTTAGATTTTTTTTCTAGAGGAACAAAATCTATACAGCATGTAGTAACATCTACACATATTCTTTTATCCTTTTTATCAACATACCAGCCATTCCAATATACCCTCTAAATCTCCAAAATCCTTTACCCTTTTCTCATGCTACAGCCCTTCATTTCCCTTTCTCAGACCATATCTCAGTCCATACCCTGCTTCAAATCCCAACCCATCTTCCTCTCAACCCATAATCCTTTATGCTTGCTTTCTAACACCTGTGTTGATCCCCATCTTTACTCTTTTACTGCCCCACTCTCCTTCATTGCCTCTGTATCAAGAAAGCAGAGTACACAAAGTAGAACTTGGTTTGTTTCTATAAACGCATTCTCGTTCAAATTTTAAGATTCTCTACACACATTGTTACTGTTAAGCAGTACTCGGCTATAACAGTTTTCAATCGTTCTATTGTTTGAGAAAACACAAACTCCACAAGACATTTTTGTTGGCAAAAAATCCATACTTGGTTCTTTGCTATTAATTCATATTTCTTACTCAAGTGTATGTTAGGAACTCACATGAACCTTACAACAATTGAAGCTTCGAGGACACAACCTAGAATAACACGGTATTCTGTCATAGCAAGAACATTCTTGTAAAAGTTGGGATTTAAAGTCCAGTTACACAGAAAGGGTCATGCCATAACCAAATGGCTTCAAACAACAACAACAACAACAAGCTGTGATCAAAACAAACTGAAACAGTCTTGCAGTAAGCTGGACTGCAAACACGGGAGTCCTGAAACAGATGCAGCATGTATAATCAGCAAAAATAATCCTTTTGCCGCAGCGGCAGAACCAGTCTGATGTGTTTGGGATTAGAGGGCTTCCCCCCCCCCCAAAAAAAATCTCTATAGAAGCTATTCTGTGTATGTTAGAGTGTGTCGTTTTTTTAGTCCCACTGCAGTCAAGATGATATGATAATATGACTAGACGATGATATGAACACTAGACAGTAAGACTACATAAATCAACAAGGTATCTAAAGGAACCTGTAAATAATGCCACGGTGCCTACAAGACTGTGCAAAATGTGCCTACCTTACAGAATCTGCCTAGAAAACAAAACAGGCTGCTTATAGCTGTCAAGCTACAGCTACAATTGCATAATAACACCACAAATTGCTAAACCCTCACAACATCTTTAGAGGTATACAATACTTGCCTTCAGAGATGTGCTCAATTCACAGATTGGGAATCCAAACCACAAACCAATTTATATTACAAGAATGGCAAAATGTTTTACAACATCACAACTAATATTCCAAGGCTTGGTTACTTGACAGAATCAAAGCTGGCTCAATTAACGTTGAAGCACAATTCCTTTCAGCACACTATTTAGAGCTGAAGCACTTTTATAAAAGCAGCTGTGCCGTCTCAGCTATAGCCTTGCATCTCTAATGGCAATATGTCATCGCTCCACCCACACACTTGTGGACTACTCAGGTTTCAGTTATTTGAGCCCAAGGGAGACCTGTGAATTGCCATGGATAACAGATTAGACTCAAGTATGTCACTTTGGCCACATTTTGTTCAAAACGTATTTTGCTGAAAGTGTTTTTCACCTATATAGACACCACAATAAGTTAATACCATAAGCCCCGTTCTCACAATATATGCAGGTTAAGGGACTATGAATAAAAAGGGGGGAGGGGAGCAGGATCACAGTAGCAAGCCTCCCCCTCCCCACTCTACACATTTGATTGAATACTCACATGGAACTGGCCCCAGTCAGAGAGAGCGTTACAGATGCAGAGCTGCACATACTCTGCTCTATGCAGGCTCTATGCAGACATTCAACTAAACACATGCAAGTCCCTCCTTTGCATGTGCGCTCACTCAGGATACATGAGACCAGGACAGTACACAGGAGTTGTTTTCAAAGTGTGGCAGTAGAAGCATTGGCTCTTTACAGCAGTTTTAAAAAAATGAGTTTTGGTGTTCAGAACAAAACCAAAAATACAGCCACTGAATTTAAAATGCAGTCCATTAAAGCACTGCACTGCAAAAGGTTTGATGACCAAATGTTCTAGACATTTACCACATAAAAGGACAATATGCCTGTAATATAAGGCATATCAGAAGCCTATCAGTCACCACTGCCACTTTAACATACAGCCCCTTCAGTGTCCAAAGTGCTTTGCACACATTAATTCAGTAATCCTTACAACAGCCCTGTAATGTACGCCAGTACTATCACCATATTGCCATGGTACACTACCTACAGGGTCCACAGCAGAGATGAGGTTAGGGAGGGCCATCCCAATTCACAAATTGGTCTTAGCCACTATGCAATATTAGCTCAACACTAGTAAAAAACAGCGAGTGTAAGTGTAAACAACAATTGTGCAAGCCTGTGAAATTCCAGATGTGTTTGGCATCAAACAGCAGAAAAAACCAGGAATTTCTGACCTGAGAATTCCTGTTCTGGGGAGAGGGAGGGCATTCCTGACCCTTCGGGAGATGCCTCTCCCACCACTAGGAGGCAGGGCCAAACCAAAGAATTGTCTCTTCCTGCTGTAGAGGTCATCCCGCCCCCAGACCGTCCTGGAGAGCTGGAACATCCCTCTAACGAGGATGCCGGAATCGAGAATTCTCAGCAGACAAAAAAATAGGTCGTACAACCACCACATACATATTGAGAGGAACAATATATAAAGAAAAAAGGGGAAGGCACCCAAGTAGGGGTGCCACCACCATCATAGACTAGAGTCTCCTAGGAACCCGAGCAACTATCCCACATGTAGCCCATCGCCCAGAAGACCCCCTTCCTCTCCCCAGAACAGGAATTCTCAGTAAGAAATTCCTGTTTTCTCTAGTGTGGAGAGAGAGAGAAGGGGGGCATTCCTGACCCAGGGATATACCTGAGCAGCCAACATACCGGGTGGGCCAGGAAGCCTTTCAGGGCTTCACCACTTTCTGCAGCTCTCCTACCAAGGCAGCCTGTGCCGAGGCAGCCACATCCATTTTATAACATCTAAAAGGACAGAAAAACAGGTGGCTGCTCTACCAATGACTGCCAGTAAAGAATAAAGCCGGTGACAGACCAGGTCCGTGCTCCGTGCGCGTCCGTGCGTCCATGCTGCTGCGGGCGCGTTTTCTCTGTCTGACATGGCTCCGTTGCTGCTCCCGGCTGTCGTCGTCAGACGTCGGCAGCCCCCGGCGCGTAAACGCTTCAGCTGCCCCAAGCCCAGCGCTGGCAGCATTCGTCCCGTTCCGTCCGTGTCCCAGCCCCCTGGAGGCGGGACACAGAGCGGCCAGAGCCACTCAAAGGGAAGGAAGCCAACGTCAATCAAAGGAAAAGAGGGGCAGAATGTTTTGGGAAAGCAGCCATTTTTTCTCCTCGCAACTACGAGCGAACGCGGTTTTGTTTATTCAAATCTTCATCACTTAGAAGGGTTTTAACTTTTAAGCACAGTGTGGAAACATGTGCCTGGGGCAGCCAGCAAGCTCCATCCTTTTGTCCAATGCGTCTAGGTGTTTCCGGTCAGACATTTGCTGATCCCCCCCCCCCCACACACACACTTTTATTTTGTAGTTAGTAAACACTCACACACAAAAACAAAAACAAAATGCGTTTCTCTTCTGTGCAGTCCCCACTAGTCCTGACCTCTTCCCTGAGGGAAGATCCGCAGCGAGGATCGAGCAGCGAGTGCGCGAAGGAGGGGGGAGAGAAGTTCCCTCTTCTCTCCCCCCTTCTCTCCCCACCCTCTCCCTCGCTCGCTCGCTCGCTGCGGCTGCGATCTGGTGTGACATGCACACGTCGCATCCAGCCCCCTAGCGTGCGTCCGGTGCGGCAACGCACGCTCGCTCCCGCACGCTCCGCCCGGACCACGGGCTTGGTCTGTCTCGGCCTTAACCCTCAAAGGTGGCTGAAGTCGCCACCCCCGAGTGAATGGGCTGTGATCCCTGTGGGTGGTTCTTTCTCGGGGACTGTAAGTCATCTCTATCCATGCGTGGAGCCAACGAGAGAGTACTCAATGACATCTTCTCTCTCATGGCAGGCCCACTAAAGGCCACGAACAGGGACCTCCCTGTGCTCCCAAACTGACGAGTCCACTCCATATAAAAATACAAGGCTCACTGCACCTCTAGATTGGGGTAGTTTTTAGTTCTCCTCCCCCCCTTGGGATGCGTGGGATTAGGACAGAACGAAGAGAAGGCCAACTCCTGCACATGATGGAAAACAGAGTTTGCCTTCGGCATGAAGGTCAGGTCAGGCCTCAGCATTACTTTGTCCTTATGGAAAAGACACAACTCTGGATTTAGGACAGAGCCCCCAGTCTCAACACCTGCCTCGCTGATGTGATGGCAATGAGAAATAGCTTGTTAGAAGTCAGGCCCTTCACGGGTACCTTCGTGAAGGGTTCAAAAAGGTGGACCTGTGAAAGCCACCACCACATTGTTAAAATCCCAACTGGGAAACCTAAGTAAAGTGGGGGGGAGGGGGTTTCCAACAGTGCTACTCTTATGGAAACGCTTGACATGGGGGTGGCCAAAAAGATTCGTTCCGTTTCCAACTCTGAGGATGCCCTAAGCGCTGCTACCTGTCTGCCTACAGTACTGGAACCGAGTCACCTATCCAGCCTGACTGCAAAAATCCAACAGCTGGCGGATGCTGTGTTTGTCCATGAAAATACCTCCATCAGTGCACCATCCAAGGAAGGTTCTTCAGGTGGAACCATATATACTGTACTTTGTCAAGGTACACCCTGAGGCCATCAAGGTGTTTAGGACCCTAGCCGAAGACCCAAAACATGTCATCCGTATCTGTTCAACCTCCACACCATCAGTTGGAACAGATGTAGCTATGGATTTCTACACGCTACCGTATGAGGAGATCCGGGCTGGCTGGGAGTACTCAACAGTTCTGTACCGATAGAAGTTCCAGGATCCAGGGGCACCTGGACCACTGGGGGCAAGGCATATATGGTTTCGGGACTGGATCCTCCCACAGGGCGGGGATCTCCCATCGGGACTGGATCCTCCCTTCAGGCACACTCCTTGAGGGGAGCTGCAGCTTTGGCCGCCTTTGAGGGACTAGTCTTGCTGCCAGACATATGTAGGGCAGCTACGTGGTCATCAGCACACTCCTTTACCAAACACTATAAGATAGAAACATGTGTCAGCCTCGGCAGAGGCGGCTTTTGATAGGAGAGTGTTGCAGCAGGTGCACGAGGCTATCCCACCCATTCATATGGGGGGGGGGGGTTTACTGCTCTGGTAGATCCCATATCGTTAGGAATGCCCCCTTCCTCTGCCAGGGACGCCAGGCGAGTCCCAATCCACTAGTCTGAAAATCTTCAGGTTCAGAGCTTGTGACAACTTAGCTAATTGGCCACCGAGTTCAAGGGCCAGGCGTATCACCTTGAGTTCCAGCCAATCTATATTTTCCTTGGACTACTCTGCTTGACTGGAGACCACGCACTTCAGAGCCCTCCATGGGGGCCCCCATCCAAGGAGATTGGCATCCATTGTGATCCTGATTCTGTCAGGAATCTGTAGGCTTATTCCCTAGAGAGACACCCGGTGACTGACTGCCACTGGAGTTCTTCCTCGTTGCATGGGGAGATGGGAATGATCATAAGAACATAAGAAGAGCTCTGCTGGATCAGGCCAAAGGTCCATTTAGTCCAGCTTCCTGTATCTCACAGTGGCCCCACCAGATGCCTCAGGGAGCACACAGACCACAAGATACCTGTTTCCTGTTGTCACTCCCTTGCACCTGGCATCTTGTGAGTACACCTCCCGCTTATAAGGAAGTAGCGAAAGATGTAGGTTATGGGTGTGAAAATCGGACCAGGCTACCACCTCCTGGCAGGATACCAGCATACCCAGGAGATGAGCCGGTAACATGATGGCTATTCCGAGTCGCTTCTTCCATTGACCAGAATGCATGCAGGAACTTGTGCTGTCTTTCTTCTGACAGTGAGATCTGAAAACCTTCTCCAACGTTCAGGCCCAGATGCTCCAACACCAGCACCAGTGTGAGGAGGCTCTTCTACCTGTTGATCACAAGGCTGTGCTCTTCTGGACACAGTCCTGACAAACCCAGAGAATAGTCCAGCACCTACACTTTGGTGGTGATGATCCACCACCAACTCGCAAAACAGTGAAGACGGCCCTCAATGGCCGTCCAGCGTCATGAGTTCTGCAGACCCCTTTTCCCCTTTGTGGTGGTTGAGGAGGGCACTCCCGTTACAGACCTGCTGGTCTTATGGGACAGTTTAGTTTGACTTCACTTGCCTCAGATCCTGCCCTGCTTCCTGGTGGGATGCTCAAAAGAAATGGGAAGATTTGTACTTTTCCCCTTCCTTCCTTCCTTGCCATTGGGAGCACCTTCTTCTTGTCCCCGTTCTCTATTAGGACTGTATCTAGTGTCTCCCCAAAAAGCTTTGAGCCTGACAAGGGGATCCCAAATGGACAAGACTGGGAACATGGGTCCACCTCCCACTGCCTTAGCCGAATGTTCAACTGAGCCACGATGTTAGTAGTAGTGGCTCCGGAATTCAACTGGATTGCATTGGCCAGGGTGGATCAGGGAGCTCTGCGACTCTCCCACAGATTTTTACCACCACTATTGTGATCTGAGCATGGCAAAGCTGAGCCCTCCTGGGCTGTTGCGCTGGCTATGGGGAAGCGCCGGTGAGAAGGTTGCTGCATTTCCCGCCAAACATACTGTGAAGGCTCCGAGGCTGCTGCTGGGTGCCCTCCTCTGTCACTCCTGTCAGGAGCCCCCCTTGCTAGGCTTAAGTTGGCATGTAGCCTACAGGACCCCCTCATGCAGTAGCACAGGGGGGGGGGAAAGTATGTGATGCCTAAGCATGTAGGTCACAGGCCTACCTCGTGCAGTAGCATGAGGAAAAATGCCTGCCAGGTCTACGTTTGCATGTAGGCCGCAGACCTCCATCATGCAGTAGCACTTGGGAAAAAGGCTCTTACAGGCCGCAGCCGTGGCTGTAGAAAGCATGCCAAAAAATCCCTCTCCTTTGCCTGTGTGAGAATCAAATCCTGACTAGGGAGGCAGGGGGAGAAAACAGTGAAGAGAAAGGAAGAGGAGGAGGAGAAAAAATGTAAAGAAAAACGCTGAGCTACAGAGCTCAGAGGATTAGCTTCCTGCCCTAGCAGGGGCAGGGCAGGTCTGGGGATGGGATGCCCTCTACAGCAGGAGGAGGAAACACTTTGGATTGGCCCTGCCAGTGGTGGGAGGAGCATCTCCTGAAGGGTCAGGAATTCCCCTTCCTCTACCAGAGAATAAGACATTTCACTCAAATTAATTTTAGGAAAATAATGGTCATAACAGTTGTATCCCAAGTTATTATTTTACTTGCATGAGAGGGCTTGTGCACACAGATATGGTAGCACAAGGCTCTTGTACCTAGAAATCCCAAACTTGGCTTGCACAAGGTGTCACACAAAAAAACTATTACTATCTCTCATTCATATATACACAGTATATTGGTCCAATGAGGTCCAATATCTCAAAGGAGACTGTACACTAGAGTGGCAGGCCGAAACGCCTAATGGACCAATAAGAATGAAATGTTAGGGGAATGGTATGTAGTTGTTTTGTATTCGTTTCTGTTTTTGTAAGCAGGATGCCAAGAATGGAAAGGTAAGTTTTCAGTTTGATGATTTTATAGCCAATGAGACAGGACATAACAAGAAAATCAGCAGCTAGCATTTTCCAAAGATTATTTAAAAAGGCCCAACGCAAACTAATCTGTTTAATAAAATGGTTAGCAATAGTGAAAATAGTTCTTGCTCAATAAACCCGCAGATACTTTTCTACCTATTTTAGACAAATCAAGGGAGTCAACAGGCAAATACCAAAAAAGTTCTTAGTCCTAATCCGCACTGGTTTGGGGTACATCTTCAGTCTAGGACTTCAACCTCTTAAAAGGAGTAAGAGAACAATGTACCATATATCCTACTCTTGCTTAACACAATACTACTGACAAACGGTTAGCAAGACACAGCTTAAGGTTTCTCGCTTCTACATGGTCACAATGCGTTACTGCACTTCATTATTCTAACAGTGAATCTACATCACACATTTTCTTCATCTCAAAATCCAACCACCCTGGCACTAAACTAAGTAATTTGTCACAGCTGTGCTAATTCACTGAAAGGCCGGTGAAAAGTATCCCGACTTGGGTGAGCAGAATGACGTGCACATCCCTTTCCTAATGCGGCCCCTCAAAAGCCACTGAGGGTCAGAGACCCTGAGAAATGGCATGGGGAGCAAAGTGGGGGATTGCAGCAGAAGTTCATGGCTCAAAAACGAGCAATGTTAAAAAATGGCACTAAACCATTTATTTAACCAACAGCGGTTTCTAAAAAAAATGATTCTCCAGAGTCACATCCCTTCAGAGCAGCCGTACTGCTGGAACTAGGAACAGCCTCAACACTCAAAGGTTTTCAAATGTATGATGCAAGTTTAACTTTAGATGCTTGGTAACTCAGAATGGACTAACACAGAATTGAATACATATGTTGCAAAGTGCTGCAGAGGCAAAGACAGGGGAATATCTGATTTGACATTCCATTACTTTAAAGACATGCTTCTTACCATGGCCGTGGCCGGCTCCTGGACTGAATGAAGGTGGGTGTAGCTCTTTGGTTGGAGTGAGAGACCCTTCTTTTCCCTGACGTTGGCTCATCTTTCCCGGAGTCAGAACATGAGATTCATCATTGTTTGTTACCACAGCTAAAAAACAAAAAGGATGTTCCCTCAACATGAAAGGCACAGCAAAAAGCCTCATCCATCATTTGCTAGGTAATTCAAGCTCAGTCAATGCTACGGCTGAACTGGGACAAAGCACCATATGCACAAATCATGCATTGTACACTTTATTCACCAGCTCAGATCCTCCGTTTTTCACTTAATGAGACAAGCTCATTCCTGCTATAATGCACAATTTACTCCTCGCTCTCACAAACCATTCCATGGGTGAACAGCTAAAGTCTCTTCCAGTGCCACTACAGTAACATGGAAGACACTGGAGACACATGTCCCTCCAACCAACCCTCCATAACATCTGAACATCCAGCAAAAGTCCACCATGTACCTACTTTCCACTTCAGCACAGTCCCAATTCCAAGACAAGACAATGAAAGCAACCTGCTACATAGTCTAATCACTTTCAATACTAGCTGCATGGAAGGGGCATAAGGTGCACCTGCTAACACAACCATGGAAGATGCACCAGAAGAAATTCTTAGTTTTTCCACAGAATTCCAAGTTCTGTAAGAGACTGCGAAATTACTTAAATGGGGCAAACTTATAGCCATCTCAGACATTGCTTAGCACAGCATTTTGGAGCCCTGCTTCCACCCTTAATTATGTACATGTTACAGGACCTGTCAGACAGAACCTTCCCAATGTTGAACATCTAAAATTTACAAGTAGCTGTATCTACAACTCTGGAGTAGGGCTTCATGCATTCTTAAAAATCTGTTCCCCCTTCCCCACTCTGACAAGACCATAGCCTTTTAATTAATGGCCTCATTAACATTCAAAGTTCTTAGAATTCAGTTATAGATTCAAAATGAACATGGTATAGATTTTACTGAGCATTAACTTGAAGTTTAATTCCTAAATACACACAATGCACTTTTTCTGAGATACTGCAGCACTGGTAACCATTCGTCTACTGTTCTATTGCCATAGGGCCCCCCCTCCCCACACACACACACACACACACACACACACACACAGAGCGGTCAAATTTTCTGATCTTTTATACTGCCAGTGCCCTCTAGAGACTCCATTACAGAACTACAGGTTCCATCAAATTTTCCAACATGACACAGAAGCTCCACTCCTTATGAATATTTTAGGTTCCAGGGGTCTGTTTGTAAGTATAGTCATCCCCCTGCCCTGTTGCTGTGACTGTTTCACTGCAGAGCCTCTCCGAAAGTTCCTGAGCAGCTTCTGCACTAAGCAGCACTGGCTGCAAACCAGAAGTCTGGGTGGAAAGTGTTTGGAAGCTGAGCATTCATAAGTAGGGCATTCATAAGTAGTAGCTGAGCATTCATAAGCATTCATTCTGTGCTCTACTCTGCCCTTTGCAAACATCACAACTCCCAATATTAGAGTTTTCAAATGCTCCCTCCCCAGGGTGACCAGAAACAATGGAGGACAAAATGCCTATACAGGTGGGCCCCCATATCCACTGATTCGCTATCCACGGTTTCAGTTATCCACGGATCGTGGGGACCCCCCCAGGCTTTTACTTTTTTCCCCAGTAAGCTTCGTTTCTTCCTTAAAGAAACAGGAGAAGCAGCCTCTGCCTGCTTATTACAGGCAAGTAGAACGAGACTAAGTACTAGAGAGGCTCTGCAAGGTTAACAGAAACCTTGCAGAGCCTCTCTAGGACTTAGTCTCGTTCTACTTGCCTGCAATGGAGGCTGCTTCTCTGTTTGTTTTAAGGAAGAAACAAAGCTTGCTGAAAGAAAAATAAGAGCTGGGGGGGTGGGGGAGCAAGCATGCCTGCCTGCAGGGGAAGCAGGGTGGGGGAGCCCTCAGGAAACCATGGAGAGGGTGTTTGCTCTTATCCACGGTTTCAAGTATCCACGGAGGGGCCTGGAACATATCCCCAGCGAATATGGGGGCCCACCTGTACCTTTAACCAGTGTATAGAAGAGGGAATTTTGGCAGGTGCAGCTTTTTGCACCCTTCCATGATGAGCTGCAAAATCCCCTCTTCTATACAATGGTTAAAGGTATAGGTACTTTGTTCTCAATTGTATCTGGTCACCCTGTCCCCCAGAAAGCTATACCAAATATCACAGCTTTCCTAAAGGGAACTCCAAAACACCAACTCAGGAGGTGCGGATACTGTGCGTATGACTAACACCTGCTGCCCTGAAATTGGCTATTCAGATCAAAGTGGCCTGTGGTGGTGGTGGTGAAAGGAATGCCATTTGGTCACTTTGTGCCCTGACCCACCTCTTCCCAGGCGTTCTATCTCCCCCCAATTGGAAGTGGCCAAATCAAGGATGACTCCACAGGGCCACTTACTTCTGGTGGTACACGGCATGGCCCTGGAGGTGGTATGCCGCCCCAAAAGGTTGGGAACCCTCTGCTTTAGATCCAAACTACATGAGATGAGTGACAGTAGCTGAACTGCCTCTTCCTCGCAACACATAGTTTGAAAAAAGTGGCGCACTATCATTGTGGAGCACTTTCTTGACCCTGTGCTGCTCCACTGACTTCTGCTTGCAGGAGTGAAGTGTAAGATGCTGACAGCAGAGTGAATCTGACATGATGGGGAATGAAACTGACAACACTGAGTGTCCTAAATGAAACTTAAAGCTACAGCAACTTACTGTAAAAAAACAAGTTACAAATTCCTGGACCCTACCATGTCTGTAAATAGGGGAGCTTCTGTACATCTAGTTGGTCTCATACTTGAAAGGAGAATTAACCAGTACAGTTGGCTCTCCTTATCCATTCCAGGATCCCCTGTGGACAACAAAATCCGCAGGCAATGAAATCTGGGGGGGGGGGGGGGTGATTTCCCAAAAGCCACAAGTGCCTTTCAGAAGCCCCCAGGAGGCCTTCTGAGATGTGAGGTGTTCACGTGTGGCCTCTGCGTACCTCAAAAGGCATGAAGTGCCTTTAACCGTGGGTTCTGAACCCATGGGAAAGTTGAATCCACAGAAAAAAGGACCCAAATGTATAAGGATTAAGTATCTAGTTACAAGGTGAAGTCATGATAGAAATGCTTTCACAACAGAGCTGAAACACATCACAGGGAACATCTTACAGTATGGTATGGAATATAGATGCTATTCTATTTCAACAACTAGTTTATGCTGGGCTCAGACTTCAATGTGTATCCTCTCAAGGCCACCAGTGTGCAACACTCCTATACATTTACCTGCTTATTTAAGCCTATAATGTCTCATGCAGCTCATCTAGTAGTAGCAGGTAACACATTCTGGACAAGATAGTGGAAACGGCAAGTGAACGAAACTGTAAGTTTTTTTGTGTGTCTTCATGACATTCTTTTTGACTATATATGTAAATGTGACAATGATGGCTGCTCCATAAGAACCCTCAAGTCCTGTTCTCAGCTCAGAGAAATATGCAGATACTAAAAAAAGGCCAAGTTTGCAGTGATACCACAAACACAAACTAATGGGAATCTTTGCATCTCTTACTTTCACTGACTTACGAGCCAATCCTATCTCCCCTCTGTGCCAGTGGAGCACGCGCTCTGCAGATACAGGCCGTTGTAAAACTGATGTACCATATTTTACGCTCCATAGGACGCATGCATCCTATGGAGCATAAAAGAAAAAAAATTGTCCTTACCTGGGCTTCAGGGAAGGCTGTGGGGGCTTTGGGGAGGCCTGCGCGAGGGGGAGGGGGTGTGACGGTGTGGGAGAGGGCGGATCAGGCCCTGGAGGGGGATGGGATTGGCAGCACCAGTGCGCACCAAATCCTATCCCCCTTACCAGACCTGATCCCCAAGATGGGGCAACTTAGACTTGCACCAGCTGTTTAGCTTGTGCAGGTCTGAGTTGCCCCATAGCAGATGCTGGAGCTTACCCTGGGGCAAGGGGACAAATGTCCCCTTACCCTGCAGAGACCTCCAGCATGCAGAATTCCCCCACAGGGATTCACTGGCACAGGGGAACTTGGATAGGATTGGGCTGCCCATGTTTGCTACAGGTCGACCAACTATTAGAGGTTTGTAATTGGCAACTGTATGTAACTGGCATATTAGATTGGCAATAGTAATTTAAAATTATATCAACACTGTCTGCTGAGAATTATTTTTAAAATGTATCAATTCAACATTTTAAAACTGTCATATTTAAAGAACAAGGGTCTTTCCAGACAGATCAATTTGTACTCACAAAGCTACAGTATACTCACAAATAAGCTACAGTGATCCTAAGAATATAGCCTATTATCACCTTTCGAAAAGGTGTCCTGTACTGTGAAAAACTCCATTAAAAAGAGTTTTGGAACATAATGTGTAATGGAGATGGAATGAAATGGAAACAATGGAAGGTGTTCCATTAATAAACTAAACTAATGTTTAAAGCATTTGATTCTATAGAGGCTGCGATCTAAATAACTAATTACACATAAAGAGTTCAAACATGCCTGGTGTGACTTATATTTTTCCTTTGAACGGCAGACCTCTCTCCCCTCCCTGTCATGTGAAACCTGCTTTAGGAAATCACCTCCACTTCAGAAGGCCTCTGTATTGGATACCTTAAGACAAGTACAAACGAATATATAACCTAGGATCTTACACTTCGACCATGCTAACTATATAGTAACATGCTTCAATTAGTTAAAGAGTAGAGCTGTTCAGTACAATATTGTCAGCTATCCAAGAATGCTTTAACAGTCTTTCAGCAGGAGTAGATAACACTGCTTATTTATAGTACTGTACTAAAAAGGGGGGGGGGGGAGATTGAGAGCTGTCTGTATCTGATCACATTGTTCTCAACTGCAGATTAATAGCCAAGAGGCTTGTGCTGAGACATAAGTTGGCTGAAACAGGCTCTCTTTAAAAGTTTAGTACCACTTAAGGGACCTGGTTTCAGGAGGTACAGGCAGGGAGAAGGAGATTGTACTTATACCTAGCCTTACCAGCATCCCGGAATCGAGGCTGGCTTCGTCCTAAAGGGGACCCGCTCCTAAGTGTGCTCCGTGGCTGCCCAATGGGGTTCCGGCTTCCGGTCAATGACGCGGCAGAAGCCGGAACCCCATTGGGCAGCCACGGTGCACACTTGGGAGCGGCTCGGGTCCGCTCTAGGCCAAAGCTAGCCTCGATTCTGGGATGCTGGTAGGGCTACTTATTGTTGTTCAGTCGTAGTCATGTCCAACCCTTTGTGATCCCATGAACCATATCCCGCCAGGCCTTCCTGTCCTCCACTATCTTCCTGAGTTTGCTCATTTTCATGTTCGTTGCATCGGTGATGCTGTCTAACCATCTCATCCTTTGCCTTCCCCTTCTCCTTTGGCCTTCAATCTTTCCCAGCATCAGAGTCTTCTCCAGAGAGTCCTCTCTTTGCATTAGGTGGCCAAAATACTTGCGATTCAGCCTCAGTACCTGTCCTTCCAGGGAACAGTCAGGGTTGATTTCATTTAGGATTGACTGATTTGATCTCTTAGCAGTCCAAGGATCTCTCAGGATCCTTCATGGATCATTGCCCTGTCGTGGCGAAGGGGCTTGCGTAACTCAATGAAGCCATGAGCTACGCCGTGCAGGGCCACCCAAGACGGACAGGTCATAGCGGAGAGTTCTGATTAGAAGTGATACTGGAGAAGGAAGTGATACTGGAGAAGGAAATGGCAACCCACTCCAGTAACCTTGCCAAGAAATACCCATGAACAGTACCAAAAGGCTAAAAGGGCTACTTATACCACAGAGAAATTAGCAAGCCATTGCTCAGTGCACCCACTTTAAAGTGCCCTCTTCTCTACAAACTGGTAAAACCTCTGTGGAAGCCATTACTGAAAAACATTGCTTTCATGTGTCTCCAGAAGGAAGCAACCATTTGTAGACCTCTTACTGTGGCCTACAATGGAAATGAGCTTTACTGGCTTATTAGATCTAGTCAAAATGCATTCTGAAAGCAGTTTCTGCAACAAATTTAGATCTGAAGTTACTAAAATGATATACTGAGTCCTAAATAAACTTTAACCTTGACTTTAATGTACATTTACTGGGGTTGAATCTGATTCAATAAATGAAACCTCTTTTGATAATTAAAGAACATTATTAAAGTCATGTCACTTATGAGGGCTATGGGAATGGTGGAAATATAGTTTGCTAACATTCAGAAACATCCTTAAACCATCAGGACAACTGCAATTTTCAAATTATTCTACATGCAGCAGGGGGAAAATGCTTCTTAATTCTCAGCAGCTTTTAAGCTTGCTTTTACACACACACACACACACACACACACACACACACACACACACACTTTTGTTTCAAAGATTTTTCTGTTACTTCAGCGTTTAAATTCATTTCCAAATGCTCAGTACAGTACTTGCTAGTATCTGTCTACTGAGGAAGAGATGAATGAAGGTGGGATCTGGCTTTGAAAGGATCATGCAACTCTCCACATGCTGGAGCAGAAACCATTCACTTACTTGAGGATCCCTGGGAGTCTTTGATTTCACCATGATGCTGGAGGCGCAGCGCAATTGAGTACGCAGAACAGCAAACAAAAAAGTCCAAGGCCAAAACAAAACAAAAAAAGAGAAACACGCCAGAGAAGGCAGCCACAACAAAGAGAAAGAACAAGGGAAACAGCAAGTTAGTTTGCAGCTAAAAAACACAACATGCACATCAATCCTGATGATAGAATTTATCAACACAGCTCCAAAACGGAGGAAACAGAGCACAACAAAAAACCACACAAGTGTGTGCACTTAGAGAAGAATGCTATTAGCAACTCTGTTAGTGGGTAGCTAATTCCTTCCAGGAGTACAAACCATATTTCAGAGTACAGTATCTTCACTTATTCAACACGTAACATGCAGAACCAGACTCCAATTGTTAGCTGCAACACTGAAGTTAACAAATGCCTTTCAGAAACTTGACAGTAAAGAAAGGAAGACAAACTTGTATTCAATCTATTAATAGCAGTAAGAATGTTATTGGCAGAGAACTGGAAATCAAGCAGTTTACTTAGCAGCCCAACACTGGCTATAAAAACGTTTCTGGATCATAAGTTATTTTAAGCTAACATTTTCCATCAGATACAGGGAGGAAAGGACACAGTCTTATTCAAATAATGGAAGTGACTCTGAGGTTATACAATGTCATGAAATGCATTATGGAAAAGATGGATTTAGATGGGTAAAGTATTATATAAAAGGATATGTACTTTAGAAGCATTACATAATGAAATTGTTTAGTAGTCAATCTTTTAGTTTATTAAATCATGCTATTGCAATTCAGCACGCTTATATAAATAAACATTTGTACAAGTTTAAAGCTTATACACTGGCTCCCCGAGTCCCAGGTGGCTGTGTCAGTGTTTTTGCGCAGGCACAGGCCATCCGTTATGCTGCTTTTGCACAGGCGTGATAGAGCTGTTTCAACATTCGTATGTTCCAACTTCCGGACAGACCTCTGAATGGAACCAGTATGCACTGAGGGACTTCATGAAGTTTTAAAACAGTGAAGCGAAGCTTCATGCTGTCTAGTAATTTGTACACAATTTTTTTTTTATTCAAAAAGCTGTATGACAGGCCACAAGTTTTTCCACTCAGTTGTACGTTTACATAGCCAAGAAAATCAAGCAACTAGATCAAGCAACTAGAACATTTTAAATCTGATAGCTACCAAAAAAAAAAAATCGCTGGCTGCTTCAGAACTAAGCGAAAGAGCAGCTGCTTAACTTTCTCCCTCAAAATCCCCCTCTCACCCAAGGTAGTTTCTCCTCATGGGGGATACAGGTACCTGCATTCTTCCCCAGGGGAAGAAGTCACCGGGGAGGGCGGCGAGGAGAGACTAGTAAAGAAGATGGGGCAGTCTCTTCCCTATATATTCATCGACTATATTCAAGTTTGAATATAGAATTTCATCCCTATATATTCAATGTCATCCCTATATATTCAAGAATATATTCATCCCTATATATTCAAGTCTGCAGTCTCCTCATAGCTGCTTTTCATTATTTTTTCCAAGGAGGGTGGGAAACTGCATGGGTATCATACATGTGTAACAATCTCTGGCTTGGTCCTTAGAAAGGAAAGGAAGTTGATATACTGTCATCATTAGCAAGTAAAGCTGCAATCAGGAAATGTTGTGGTTGGTTTGTTTGGCTTTTGTTAAAACTGAAATAACTTGGTCTAAACGTGCTATCCACTTGTCTTGATAACCAAATGTTTACAACAAAGGCTGTGTAACACTCTTTAAAGCAGCAAGTGCATGAAATCACATCACTAGGACACCTATGCTATCACATGAAATTACTTGTAATGCTTGTACTGTATATAAAATGAGTCAATATGCCCAAATCCCAGACTTAACTAAAACCCTACTCTAAGTTCTCCTGAAATACTCCAGTTTCAGTGTAACTATTTTAAGTGTTCACCTTTGCTGAAGAAAATGAAAAGATAAATCTAATGTATTTATTAGATTTTTATCCCGCTTTCTCCCCCCAGATGGGGGGACTCAATTCATACAAAGTAGATGGCAGATACTAAACCCAGCATGCCTACATTGGAAAGCAAACACTTGATGCACCTAAGATAGCTTTAAGACAAGAAGGAGGGTAACAATGACTTAACCAGAGCATACAATACCATGCTGGTCTTCAATTAATGGATCATCATGACCCACAGCTTGGGTCATTGTAGGGCCAAAAGTGACCATTAGGTGAGGTTACTTCCATCTGAAGTAGGTCACATCATCAGTGCAGGTAGAAAGGTACGGGTGGGTTCACAGTTTAATGCTGAAGAACTCTACTTATTAGAGAAGTTCTCTCTTACATTGGGTAAAGCTTAATGGATAATGACAATTACAGAAGGTTTTAGACAATCAACAAAGAAGTTAGTTATTGGAGGGGTGGAGTTTGTAGATGGTGTAACAGATTGGATGGTAATACTATATGCTTTTAAAAGGGACGGTTTTATTTTACAATTACAGCTTTAACAAACAAGTGCATGATAAAGCAAAGAAGATGCATGACCAATTATCCAGAATCATCATTCATTAAATTAACCTTTTTGCAAACCAATGATGGTAACTCTCTCTACATGTCATCTCTATTTATGCATTTGAAGAAAAAGCATGAGAAGAGTCTCTTAAGCACAGAGAAGAACAGAACAAGAGGAACCACTACAATATTTTTGAGTACTTACATGATGACACAGAACTGCAGGAAAGTCTAGCCACTAATACTTCAACAAGCCTGTACAGTGCAGCAAATGCCAGCAAGAGTAACACTGAAGCAGGAAAGCTGAGCAAAGCAGATAAAAGCTGATCACTCAAGATTATTGGAATGGCCAGTATGTAAATATTTCAGCACTGCATAGCTAATCACTTGCAAGAAGCTCCTAAGCAATTGACTAAAACTAGACAGTTGCTATCTATTTGTTACCTTCTGTTCATAAAGATTCTCTACCGTGACAGTTGTACACAATGAACACTCGTCTTGAAAAGATAAAAAGGTAGTCTATAATTTGACACACAGAAACCTTGTTTCATGTTAATATAGGTTATGATCGAGCTTTTAAAAACATTACCATACTACATTTTTCAGACTTTTATAAATTTAGGAGTTAATCAGTTAACACAAGACAAGTTACACAGAACAGAGTTATGTAGAAACTAAGAAAGCCTTCTGCATGGATCATGTCTCTTAATTAGAAGAACCATTTCTCTCTTATTTATAACATTTGTATTTGTCTCAGGTTGGTAGACAGTAAGCTAAAGATACTTTCACATCTGTCAACTGTGGAGGAAAGAAGCAGCAAATCCCCTAACCAGGAAAATGCATTTATCTTAGGTTTTTGCCCCTCATTAAACTTTAGTCTAGAAGTATATTCCAATATATCACACTACCACACTCCCTCCTACTTCCCATACAGTTCATGCAAAGAAGCCAGATTTTCAGAACAGCATTTTCCTTCTGCCAGCACTTATGTTTGTTTTTTTCAGGAGACCAATGTCTTTGCAAACGGCCATGTGATGAAAGGCAGTGGCTCATGCATCCATTAGCTTGCAAACTGCCACCTTCCTGCTGCAGTTTGTTTTCAGTTTCTTGGGTGACCCTATTCATTTTTAGCAACTTTCATGAGCCAAACCACATAAATAAGAATACCTGATGGTTTAGGATCACATACTAACAGGAATCAAGTGTTAAAATTCTACTGCCACAACCCAGACCTATCAAGGCAAGGAAAGACACCAACCATATCTAGACCAGCAGCTTAAATATTAGTTAGCTGCGGATTTTTTTTAATAAAACAAAAAGGCTAAAATAGGTCATATTAAGAATACAAATTCTTGAAATGAATTCAGATAAGCAAGGTGAATTCAAGTACAGTAACGCCTCAGAGTAGGCTGACCCAGAGTATGTGACCGCTGTTTGTGTGACCTGAGCAGCACCCACAAAGCCCACCATACCTGGTAGCATCTCTTCAGCAACACTGAGGCTGCAATACTATGCTAACTGTCCTGGGAGTAAGCCCCATTGAGCATAATAGGACTTACTTCTGAGTAGACATGCATAGGATTGTGCTGTGAGTCTACCAACCCAACATCCAACGCATTTATTTCCATATTCATGTAACATTTAAATAATTTCAACGTGTACTTAGTTAAAAAAATTGACTAGTGTATTCATTGGGTAAAATTTACTTAAAACGTTGCTGAAATTTTTACATACGACAAAGCTTATGAGGTTATACATAATATATAAAGTGTTCCCTAACTTGCATGGGTTAACACTGGGTCACATAATCAGGAGCTTTACAGCACAAACCCAACGAACTTTCCAGCACCAGCGTAGCTCTGCCAACAAGGCGCACACTGCATTTTGCAGTGCAGGGGCCGTCATAGAGGCCTCTTCAAGGTGAGAGAACATTTGTTCCCTTACCTCGGGGCTGCATTGCGGCTGCACCAATGCTGGAATGTTGGTTAGGATTGCGCTGTTACTGTAATACAAAATAAGAGGAAAATATCTGAGCTTAGCCGATATATCGCACAAACGTTTCATAAAACAGTAAGATTTTACTCCAAAAACTCCAAAAAGGCCCACTTTCAAAAAAATGAGGGTTCTTTAGGAAGGGAAATTAAGCACCAAATGTTATACACCACAAGTTCAAAAACTAATCTGCCCAAAAAGCTAGTGATGTACAAACATTAATCCACTCAGTGAAACTAACTTTCCAGTTCCACAGTATACAGTGGGCCCTAACTATCTGCGGGAAATCTGTTCTGGACCCCCTTCCCCCCACGGATAGCGAGGCTGAGCCTTCGCAAGCCCCGGAAGTGGGTCTTTAAGCTTGCAGAAGCCCTACGGAGGCTTGAAAACAGCACGGTTTGGCCCCTTAAAAAGGTAGACACAAGCATTAGGCGGCTTTTTTCTTCCTTTTACAGTCAGTTCTCATTATCTGCTAGGGTTAGGTTCCTGGAAAACCTAGTGGATACCGAATTAGCGGATACTGAATCACTGAGCCTTAGGGAAAAATGGGGTTAAGTTCCAGGGGACCCTCTTTGCCATGCACTATATGAATTTTGTGAACCTGAATCTTACCTTGAATTCTATGGGCTGGGTGATAGCGGGGGCACCATCCAGTATCCCACATTGGCTCTTTGTTATGGAACAATTCCCAACTCTAGCTAATTAATCATTATTCCTTCCTAACAACATTATGCAAATATAAAAAGGTATTGTACAGTATCCTGGAAGGCCAGATTGAACACAAACGGTTCCCATTGTGTTGCAAATGGAATTCAACAGCGCGTGCGTACGCGCGCACACACACACACACACACACACACGAACTCCAGAAGAGACAGATTACTCTATACAGTAAATGCAGCAAGGCAGGGAAATTTGCTCCCAGAGCAACATGGAGACCCATGAAAAAAAAGCTAAGAGAACAGTGGCCCTGATGAGATCGCAGATAACGAGAACAGACCGCGGATACAGAGAGATAGGTGGCAATTCTGCCCCTCGCAGATAACAAACTCGCAGATAGCAAATTCGCATATAAAGAGAAATGACTGTAACCGCTTTTTGAGCGTGGACCCCATGGATCTGGGAACTGCGGTAAGTCAAATATGTAGATCCCAGATCTGCGGCTAGAAACGGCCCACTGTACTATTTTATTTTATTTTTCACATTTTTATACCGCCCTTCCTCCAAGGAGCTCAGAGTGGTGTACATATTTCCTCCCCTCCTTTTTGTCCTCACAACAACCCTGTGAGGTAGGTGGGGCTGAGAGATAGTGACTGGCCCAAGGTCACCCAGGAAGCTTCGTGGCTGAGCGGGGATTTGAACCTGGATCTTCCAGGTCTAAGTCCGACTCCCAAACCACTACACCATCCTGGCTTGGTACTACCAAACCTTAGTGCTGCACTTTACAAACTCAACTGTCCAAAGGAAGCAAACCCCAAATGCTGCAAAAGACTGCATGCACATTGCACAGGATCTAGGCTGCTAACTGATGCTAATGAGAAACACCTCTTGCCCATACTTAAAGGATTACACTGGCTACTACTACTATGCTTCTGGGCGCAATTCAAAGTGTTTCTTGACCTTTAAAGTCCTTAATAGTTTGGATGAGCGATACCCAAAGGAACACCTACCCCCCATACGAACCTGTCAGACCACAAAGACCTTCTTAAGGAGACCATTAAAATCTTAGGAAGATAGGATACTGCCTTAATACAGATTCAGACCCCTGGCCCACCTAGCTCAGCCTTGCCAATGCTCGCCAACAGCAGCTCTCCAAGGGTTCAGACAGGACTTTGTTTCTGCCCTACCTGGAGATGCAAAGGATTAAACCTGGTACCTTCAGCAATGCAAACCATATGCTGTACCACTTAGCTATGGTCCTTAAGAGACTACCAGAAGGTTGCATTTGGCTTGGAAGGTCACAAGTTGCATAGGTCAGGAGTAGAAATTATCTGACAGTGAGCAAGAAAAAATATCTTATCATTCTTTCCTAGAGTTTTGAGTATTCGTTTTAAAAGTCTATTCCAGTTAGCAATACAATACAGCATTGAAGAAGCAGTTTTTCATTCCATCTATCAGCTTGATATCTTTACAGATACAACCTGCAGCATGCATTCTATGGTGTATATCAGAGGTCTTCAACAGGTGGATCGGAACCCAGAAGCAAGCTGCAACCTGACCTCGGATGGGTTGCAGCATTGCTGCCAACATCACTATGTTTAGAGTTCAAGTCTGCATAATTTGAACAGCAGCCAGGGCTAGGTGTCCTAGACGAGGCAAATCTCAAAAGATTTTGGTTTTGAAATATTTCTGAAAGGTAATTTGAAATGGCTGCTTAGGTCAAGACCCCTCAGTCTCCCACCCCTCCACCCACTCTCTTGCAGCACCCCCTTTGCTTCCTCTCTCTCCCCCCTCACGCTCAATTTTGAGAAGTACGTCGTTGCCATGCTACTCTCTGCCCTTCCTCTCCTTTCAACTGCCCTGGAAGGAAGGGGCAGAAGACACAGTGGCCATGCACACTGATTGCAAGGAGAAAGGTAATTATGAACACTCTGCTGGCTGGCCAATTAAACCAACATGCCTGCCCTCATTGTGCTATGGCAAACACAGCATAAACTGCATGCTACTATCATGGGTGCACACGCCATCTGCCTGTTGCTGCCACTGCAGCTAGGAGTGCAGCATGGTTCTCGCATGCATGTCGTATGCTGCAAAAGAGCAGATGTGGCAAAGAAGCAGTTGTCAGGCAGTCCGTGTAAATAGGGAGGGGGATGCAGATGTTCTTCAAGCTGGACCCCATGTTGTAGGGTGGGGTTTGAAACAGGCCTCAGCTCTTGATAAGCTGAAGACCATAGATCTCAAGTCCTTCAAAGAGTGTTATAAAGGGGTTCCCAACCCCATCCCGGCTGAGTACCACCTCCGGCACCACTCTCCTGCTGCGTACCACCAGAAGTGACTGGCGATGACATCACTGCCAGTTACTTCTGCGTTTCCAAAGGCCAGAAAACCCAGGTAGGAGGCTCTGGGCTGGTGGGAGGGCCCTTAGCAGCGTTCCCGAGAGGCTCTGCCAAAGACCGAAATGCCATGTCGAAGTGGGGTTCTGGTGGTCTGAGTACCACCAGCAGATGGCCAAAGTACCGACTTTCAGCGTACGAAATCCAGCGTAAGGATCCGGCCGGCGGCCCAGGGCTGCCCGCCGGATCCTATCCCCACTCCAGGCCGTGCTGCTGCAGTCCGGAGGTCTACTCATGGAGAAGGGGAGGTCCGTCCCCTTCCCCGGGTGTAAACTGGGGCAGACCCAATTGACCTCCTCGGATTTCCGCCAGCTAAATAGCTGGCAGAAGAGGAGGTCATGTAACAGCCAAGCTGGCCCGGAGGGGACGGGGATATGGCGGACGCCATCCCCACCCCCTCCCAGGCCGGCTCGGTCAATGGCCCCCCTCCCTCGTCACCCATGCGGCTGCCGACGGGAGCCTTGCCTCCTCCGGCGGCCGCATGGACGTCTCGACGACGGACTGAGGGAGGCCGGCCTTGTTCCAGCCTCCCTTACTCCCGAGTCAGCCCGGCGCCAGAGTGCTTGCTCCGGCACCGGAACCGTAGTATGGATCTGGCTGTAAGTCTTGTAAAGCTAGGTGGGTCCTGATAGACATTTAAAAAAGTGGGTCCTGGTGCTAAAACGTTTGGGAACCACTGCTGTACTGTAACCAAGTTTAAGTATGTGTGACTGATCGCATATGCTTCCCCCATGCAGCCTGCCTGCCTCCATCCCCCTTCCGTTCCTCTGTTGTTCCCCTTCTTTCAATATTTAGACTAAGTTCTTGAGGGTAGGGAACTGTATTTTCATTCTATGCAAAGTACCATATACATTGATGACCCTATATGAATATACTAACAATAGAGATCTTGGCAAAAATTATAAGCAAAATCTTATAAAATAAGAATTCTCTCTCCCTCCAATTAAAAGTTATCCCAAATGCTAGCGTCTCAGAAAATGATCACAACTGAAGAGTTTGTAACAGCTGAATAATACTTAACAGGATTTTCATTTCCTTTTTTAATGCTAGAGCACTATGATTCAACTGAAGACTATGCTTCTAAGTTCACCCTATTAAAAATGAACAGTATTACACAGATCAAATAGAAGGTAGTAATAAAAGTTAATTGAGCCTGAGCTTAGCAATTAGAGCATTTGGTAAAGGAAACTTGCACCATTCTAGCCACTACTGCAAAAAGAGGCAGGGGTATAAGAGGTTTGGTTGGATGTAAAATTTCTCTCTTTTTAAAGGAAATCCCCCTGCTTTAGATTTCCAAACCACCATATACACAAATTACTTACTGAAGCTCTGTCAGGCTCCCCTTCAAATAAAGTAGACTCCATGCTGAAACAAAGCTTGCCTGTCTTTCACTTAGAGTTCTTCCATTTTGCAGTCTATGAAAAAGAAAAAGATACACTGTTAGCTACGGAAAAGAAAAGTTTGCAACTGTGAAGAGCAACACAGTAATAATAAACCATTGCTTACCAATACCATTTGATTCTTTAAAAAAATTAAAGTGGGCAAAAGCAGTCCTTATCCACAGAATAGTTCTAGGGATGAATTCTAACCTTTTGTGAAGCATTGTTCTGTCATCAGAAACGCCTTCAGAGAGTAGAAGCACTGTGCTCACTAATGGGGTCCCTGAACAAGCAAACGGGGTCCTTGCAAGAGCACAACGTTCCTTCTATTTCCAAAATGAGCTTCCAAGAACAGAGCAGCTCTCCACAAAGTATTCGGTTATAACTCAACATTGTTCTACCCAAAGAAAGAAGGGAAGGGTAAATTTTGTGCACGTGCACGCACACGCACAAACCAGAATATTATTTAATATCATACTTAAATATCATCAATATTATCACACTTGTTTATTATAAAAAAATTTACATGATCTTTTAACCCATAAAAATGTCTACCTCTTTTAGAATATTATTTGTTAATTATTAAAGAATGTAGTTGACTGCTCAACAATAGTCCTTGTAGCAAACAGCATAATCATATGCATGTCTATTCAGAAGCAAGTCCTATTGTATTCAATGGGGCTTCTTCCCAGGAAGGTATGTACTGTATAGGATTGCAGCCTAAGAATATGGTTTCACTTGCAATTTAGGTCAATGAACAGAAGACTGCAATAAAAAGGAGGCAGTAAGCTGGTTAATAGGAATACAGGCATCCCCCCCCCATATCCGCGGTTTCACTTACGGCTCTTCACACCCACCCACGCCCATTTACCTTCGTTTTTGTCCTTTAACATGTTGCCAAGCAAGCATGATTCTTCCTTTTACAGTACTCTATAAGCAGGCAAGCTTATAGAGACAAGCAGGCATCCTGAATGCTAGAGGGACACAACCAGAACATTAACAGGAAGCTTCCTGCTTTCCTATTAACATTCTGGCTGTGTCTCTCTAGCATTCAGGATGCTTGCCTGCCTGCTTGCTTGCTTATCTCAATAAGCTTGCCTACTTACAGTGTTCTGGAAAAGGAAGAATCATGCTTGCTTGGCGCCACAGTAAAGGACAAAAACGAAGGTAAATGGGCGCGAAGGTATGGTCCCCTCTTATCCGTGGTTTCCATATCAGCGGTGTGTGGGGGGGGGGAACGTATCCCCTGCAGATATGGGGGAGGGACGCCTGTACAGAGTTTTCATAATGCGACACGTTGGATTAAATTTCTGAATTTTCAGTTGATGTTATTGACTTTTACCATATAATGTGGTATAAGGGGCCCCTGCCACAAGAACTGAAAAGAAGCACATAGAAGAAGCTTTCCCTAGATGTTGGTAACCAGTTAGTTTGGAGGAGACAATTTTGTATAGCAACTGTCCTACATATATATTACATGCAAGGTATTAATACCATTATTATTAATATTTATACACTGTACCACTTTTCAACAAAAGGTAGTTCACAAAGCAGCTTACATAGCAAAAAAAAATCTAATAAATGATCCCTGTCCCTAAAGGGGTTACAGTCTTAAAAAAAAAGATGCACCAGCAACGGCCACCGGAAAGGCACCATGCTGGGGTGAAAAGGGACAGTTGCTCTCCCTCTGCTAAACGTAAAAGAGGACATCACTTTCAAAAGGTGACCCTTTGCACAATCTGCCATTATGCTAAAATATTCAGTTTAGAGATAACAATCATAACAAGCAAAAGGATAGAAAGCAACATTATTCATAGCATGCAGTATAATGTAATTAAAATCTCACACACCCCCTCACCCCCAGGAACACTGTTCCCATGTTTTAAAATTACCGGTAATTCACCCTAGCTTATCATATGGAACAACTTCACATAAATCAAACACTAGTGTGGAATATTCCACAGCATCATTTCATCACCAACGGTGCCAATTCAGTTCTGAACATCCTGTTTATAAAAACAGAAGTGGGCTGCACCATCTCCTCTTGTGGGCTGTTTTACATATACGAGTCATGTAAACCCCCCCCTCAACATACTGTACTAGATTTAGACAGCATTATCTAACAGCATTTAATGCACTATGCAGCTAACATCTTAACCATAGTGCAAGCTTTTTCTAGCACTGAAAAAAGTATACCGTTTTTAACCTCTCTCCTAAAAGAAATTGAATGGAAAAAATGCTAGCAACACCCAAAGGATATAGCATTACAGACACTGTTTAATCTTTGAGGTCAAAGAATCACGATAGTTTAAAAAAATACACATCCTGACAGGAAATGTTTCATCCACAGTGGCTGCTAACATGCACACATCCCTACAAACCAAAAGCCTATTTGCATCAATATATTGGAGAAGTGAAGGATGAGATGGTTAGACAGCATCACCGATGCAACGAACATGAAAATGAGCAAACTCAGGAAGAGAGTGGAGGACAGGAAGGCCTGGCGGGATGTGGTTCATGGGATCACGAAAGCAAAAGCAGATCCCATTTATGGGAAGCACACCAATTCCATGCATGGTTTACTTGGAAGGAATTCCCAACTCTGCCTCACCTACAGTTTGGAGAGATTTATTCCTAAGTATATGTTTATGCATACTTACCTGGAAACGAGCCCCACTGAACAAAATGACACTTATGTAACTCAAGGGAATTTACAGGACTGTACTGCAAGTCATCGCTTGAAATTGCCTCTCAGGTGCCCGACAGTCCCATACCTGCTACCATCATAGCCCTAGGACGGCGCTCACTCCTCCAGACCATAAGCGACAAATCAAAGAACATGACAATGTTGCAATACAGTAGTAGGCAGATGGGTTGCTGTCACAAACACAGGCAGCTCTGCCTTTTCCTTTTACATCACTACACACCACACCCATTCTGCAGGAAGCAGATGTTGCCCTATCCCTACCCTATCTGTATGTTAAAGAGGGAGGGAGGTTTGAGAGTTTTCTCAAGGACCTGGCAAAGATACATTTTGTATAAAGCTTTGGTAACTAAAAGGGAGTTTAAATAAACCTTTTTAAAAAAGTAGTGTAGTCACCTTTAATGGTGCTTCTGAGTGCAAACATTTAGTCATCTCTTTGGGAAACAGTATATACTATACACCTGTGAATGTCAAAAAGACCTCCAAAGCCATCACTGCTTGGCAGGTCATGTTATAGCAAATATTTCCTTTCCGACTCAATTAAAGATGCAAGCCTTATAGGGCACGAATGTGGCGTATTATTTTTAAAAAGGTTTGGATACAACCCTCTCTTCCACCAAACAAGGAAGAGAGTTATTAATGGGGGGGGGGGGGAGAGCATCAACCATCTTTCAATAACTGCAGGGCTGTCCATATTCTATGGGATCCTGCTCTGCACACTGCTATTGGGTCAAGGGGAGAGTTCATTTATGTGCAGACTCCTTAGGATACAGCCCACCGTGAGCTCAAAAACCCAAATTAATCTGAGTATGCTCTATCAGATGAGTCGTTTACTTAACCTTGTTGAACACTCGGAATTTAGAATTCAAATTTATAGATGAGGGGAAGCTATTGTGCTCCCCGT
Organism: Plestiodon gilberti rubricaudatus; assembly: GCA_026170595.1. Lineage (NCBI taxonomy): Eukaryota > Metazoa > Chordata > Lepidosauria > Squamata > Scincidae > Plestiodon > Plestiodon gilberti. The sequence continues at coordinate 163,469,170 of JANXHW010000005.1, read as the reverse complement.
CCAACAGATGGACATTTACACAGTATTTTCCTCAGGCAGCAATTAGACTTAAGTGAGAAGAAAACTAAGCAACACCTCCAACGCTTTCAACATGCAACCACCAACTGTTGCTAAATACTGTTATAATAAACCTTTATAATTGTTCAACCCCTAAATATAACTCTACACATGAAAATGCAAAGCTGTATTTTACACAATGGATCTTGGGGAAGTGGGGGGGAGAGAACAGGATATCTAAATCCTTTCCCTAACAATATCGTCCCCCCAACGTCAGGAAAATCTCACGATACCGTAAACATTCCACTTGTCAAATTACATTATTCAGGAAGAACTGTAACAGCTCAGGGGCAGCGTATTTGAGAGATGGGCTTTTTCTGTATAATCCAGCTTGCCCTCTCTTTTAAATATGCTGCTGAAAATGAGCGAACTCAGGAAGATAGTGGGGGACAGGAAGGCCTGGCGGGATGTGGTTCATGGGATCACGAAGGGTCAGACACGACTTAACAACAACATGGAGGTGAAAAGGGTGGCAGCAAGCTTTCTCAGTAATGGCACCAAATTTATGGAATCCCCCCCCCCCTCACCAACTTTATGGAATTCGTGAACTGCTCCCTCCTTAGAAGCCTTCTGGCAGGGCCTAAAAACATTTCTTCTTAGAAACGTTTCTTCTGGTTTTATCATGGTCATTTTAGTGCTGGAACGTCCTGCAGTTTTTAATTGTTATGTTTTACTGCTGTTTTTTTTTTAATGCTTTGCTCCTTGACTCTTGATTATGCGGGGTTGCTGTTGGTTGTTTTTGGTTAAGTTTTAATTAGGAACTGTTTTATACAGTACATCTTATATGCTTTTGTAAGCCACTTTGGGAGCCCATCAGGGAGAAAAGCAGGATAAAAATTGATTAATAAATGTTCATTGCAATAAAGCTTGTAACAGTTTCATAACCTGCACACACAGAACTGTGTGAATGAACCAGTAGCCCTCAACATTCATATTTATTTTTAAAACTAAATGAAATTTGGTGTGTGTGTGTGGGGGGGGGTATCTACTATATAAACAACACTTTAAAGTCTTCTGCAATTCTGTGCTCCAGGTGTTCCTCAGCTATGAAGAAATCAGAATGACCATGTGGTGTTTTCAAGGCCTCATCTCAAATGCAGTAAAAAAAAATGGTGTGTATATCCATACAGCTTTGGGGGTAATTTCTACTCCACATCTGAATGACTAAAAACCCTGGGGGGAAAAATCAAAAATATAATGTTCCAGCTGTGAATAGCAACCCTTTGGTCTATGAAACCTATTTTATAAACCTGAATTTTAAAACTTTTTTCTAGTTTGAACCTTCCTCATGACCCAGCAAAACTGTTTCTTCAATTGTAACTATCTACAGAGTTCATGTTAAAAAAAAAACTTTCTAATTCAGCTTCTGGAATCTGCAAATTTTGCAAGGAACGTACCTCTGCAACTGGCCAACTTTAATGTACCTCACAAGCAAGGACCCACAGATTACTCTCTACAACATGCGTCTTCAATTACGACTTCTCAGGCATCTTCGTAACCAGTCATCCCAAAACAATACAAAGAATTCTGAAAGAATTCATTTTAATATTTTAGGTCCAATACATATTTGTAGAAATAAGGTTCCTCCTAAGTCACACTGTCAAGGTTAATGAGTTTGCTGGCTGTGATTAGGTACAGTATTTCTTTTTGCTACTAACAAACAACCAGGGAAGAAAGCCAATTTCCTGTAGCTTCGACTACCAAAGGAAGAAGAAAAAATGGCCCAACAGTATTTTATGGAAGAAACCACCATGGCATTCTAGGAAGTGTCATGTAAATTTCACAGGTTAACGACATAACATGTTGCTGCATTTTGTTTAAAAAATAGTGGGCTCACACACCCCACATTTTACTCCTGTCGGTTATATGTACTTTACACTGTGGCATGTTATTGACCCTAGCGCCTTATGTGCAACTGTATAATGTTACTGATAAAGGAAAGTTGTCGATAAAGTATTATTTTTATTTGCAAACAGTCTCATGCTTAGTACAATTCCCTGGATGTTTTCATTTTATAGCTTTGAGGTGCATTTATCCCTATACTAGACTGACTATATCAGTCTTAACATCAACTGAGGATTAAACAGTTCACTTCTAGTCAATTCATGTGACTATTTACTTGATTTCACTTCTAGTCAATTCATGTGACTATTTACTTATCAAAGGCCTTTTCTGCAGATCACTATTTACAAACAAAGCATACTCTTTTAGCATACCAAGGAATAATGAAGGCCTTTACTCAAGGGGAGCAGATTTTGCTGGACAAACCCCTCCCGATGTACCAGGAGCAATGTAGGAGATCTCTCCCCCCCCCAGCAATACCCTAAATCTAATAATCTAACGTGATCAGACTTTGTATTTCTAGGTGCAAAGATTACAGCAGATGCTGACTGCAGCCAGGAAATCAGACGTTTACTTCTTGGGAGGAGAGCAATGACAAATCTGAATAATTAAGAGTAGAGACATCACACTGACAAAGGTCCGCATAGTTAAAGCAATGGTATTCCCCGTAGTATTCCCAGTGAGAGCTGGACCATAAGGAAGGCTGAGTGAAGGAAGGTGAACTGTGATGTTGGAGGAAAGTGCCTTGGATTGCAAGAAGATCAAATCAGTCCATACTCCAGGAAATAAAGTCAGGTTGCTCACTTGAGGAAATGATAGTAAAGGCAAAACTGAAGTACTGTATTGTCCCGAGTATAAGACGCACCTGATTATAAGACGCACCCTTAAAGTTTGGTGTGATTAAAAAAATTTAATTAAATCACTGGCATTAAATTTATGCCAGTGATTTAACGAACAGTGCAATCATGTGCATGTCTACTCAGAAGCATGTCCCACTGTTCTCAATGGAGGTTACTCTTAGGAAAGTGTGCACAGGATTGCAGCCTAAACCATTGATTGCCTAGGGAGGGGGGATGAAAGCGTATGTGATCTTGCTTTACAAAAGGATACAAAACCCAGCAGACCAGAGAACGAAAACTAACAACTGATTACAGCCTGGAAAGAGGAGAGGTATGTGTGCTCTTGTTTTGACAAAGAAAAAGAACATACCATAAGCCCCACAGGGCAGAGAAGGAGCCCACTGTATCTCTGCCATTATCTCCACTAAAAACAAACGTGTGCTCCGAAATCTGCTCTTAGCCTCGCTGCTTCTTCCAGCAATGTCCCATGCTGTTCAAAGGCCCTCACTGCACAGCTGAGCAGCAGCGAGTATTTTGCTGCCCTTTCTCTGCTGAGCCTGGGGGAGGGGTGGCTGCAAACCCGAATTGCAACAGCCTGATTATAAGACGCACCCCTAGTTTAAAAACATAAATTAGGAGAAAAAAGTGAGTCTTATACTCAGACCAATATGGTACTTTGGCCACATAATAAAAAGACAGGATACCCTGGAGAAGATGCTGATGCTAGGGAAAGTGGAAGGCAAAAGGAAGAGGGGCCGACCAAGAGCAAGATGGATGGATGATATTCTGGAGGTGACTGACTCGACCTTGAGGGAGCTGGGAGTGGTGACGGCCAACAGTAAGTCCTGGCATGGGCTGGTCCATGAAGTCACGAAGTGTCGGAAGCGACTGAACAAAACAATGTGATAATAAATAGTCTCTGCGATACTAACCCAAGAAAAGAACCCGACGAACTGTCCAGGCCAAAGAAAGTATTCCCGAAGATGAACCAACCGATTTGAATTTCCAAAAGTACCACCACGGTATGCAACTAGGATGGCTTGGCTCAGCTAACACAGGTTCCATTACCTTTTCTCAGTCTAACACATTGCTGCTTTTTAACTTTAAAAGTCTTCTGCAATTCTGTGCTCCAGGCCAGGGGGACCTTTGCCCAGCTTGGGCTGGTGTGTCAGCTGAGGCCCTACCTAAATCAGATGGATCTGGCTACAGTGCCATGCCGTTGCTCTAACAGCTACACTGGCTGCCCATTCATTTTTGAGCCCAGTTTAAGGTGGTGGCGATTACCTTTAAAGCCCTAACAGCATACCTCAAGGACTGACTTCCCCCATAGAGTCGTGAATTTCCCCAACTATCTTCAGACAGGGTCCTGCTTAGGATACCACCACCATCTGAAGCCAAGGGGATGGAGGAAAGGTGCAGGACCTTTTCTGTTGTGGCACAAAATGTCTGGAATCAGTTACCAGAAGATCTGAGAACAGCCCCCTCGTTACATGGTTTCCTGTGGAGTTTAAAAGGTTTGTTTTGTTTGGCTTTCAGGGAGGGAGGAATCTCCTAGGGACCCCCTTTTTAATTCCTGTTGCTGCTTTTATGTTGTTTTTATGTTATCATTGTTTTATATTTTAATCTGCTTTTATATTGTTTAATTTCTTTCAATTCCAACATTTTTATTTAAATAGTTTAATCTTCTGTATGTTTAGGTTTTATGATGTACACTGCTTTGAGTACCAGAAAAGCAGCATATAAGTCATTTAAATAAATTTGGGGAGCACACCATTTCAATGGTTTGACGCATGTGAAAAATCCACACACCACAGGATCAGTTATATATTTTTATCTATCACATGTATTGCTTTTACAAGACATGGTTGTTCTGCATAGCACCCAGTTGGGCAGTGTACATATGAGAGCCAGTGTAGTGGACTTGAACCAGGAAGACCCAGATTCTAATCCCTACTCAGTCATGAAGCTTTCTAGATGACCTTGAGCTACACATTCTCATCCTAACCTACCTCACAGGGTTGCTGTGAGGATAAAAGCCATGTACCACCATGAGTTCCTTAGAAGAAAAGCCATGTATAAATGTAATAAAAAATAGTGTTTACATGCTTCACAAATAATAGTATGTGAACACTGGAGCTTGCAGCTGTGCAGGCCGATTCTACACACATTTCCTTAGAAGATATCACCAGTTTTTAACCTTTTAAATGGCTTCAGAATCTATATACCCTACCTCGCTGTACGACTTCTCGCTTCTTTGTCACCTGGGCAAGAAATCAGAGTAACAGCGATTTTGTAGTAACTTTGTTGTAATCACAACATTCTAGAAAGGTTAACCCAACAATCATTTGCATGTCAGAAGTCAGCCTCAATGAGTTCAATGGGTCTTGGTAAGCAACTATAGCTTAAGTTCACACAAGGTATCCTCCTACCAAAGTGTTTGGAGATCCCTGGGTTAGAACAAAAACAAATGCTGTCTCCTAAAACATTACTGTTATGTCATATTTTAGACAGGAAGGCAAAGCACTCTGCTTCTCATTTACTCTTCACGCAGGGAACTATCATGGCAAAGTACTTACTACAGTCTAAGAAATGGACATGCTGAGCAGTCTACAGGACCAATGATGGCAAAGCAAAGAACACAAGAACTGCCTTAACAAGGAGCCATCTGGTCCAGTCCTCTGCCTCCGAACAGTGGCCAGTCACATGTCCCAGGATGCCCACACACAGACATGATAGAGACAACCATCTCCAAGTGCTGCTCCCTGGTATCTGCTATTCCATGATACAGTCACTCTGAAAACAAAGCTCCCCATTTTAAAAGTTAGGTCTAGTAGCTATTGACAGAACAAAATTTTCTAAAAGGTGCACCCCTTTCTTTGGGAACATGAGAAGTGAATTGGGAACCTCTTGCACAGAAATAGGAATCATACCCCATAAGAAAATAAGAGCCCTGCTGAATCAGGCCAAAGGCCCATCTGGTCCAGCTTCCTGTATCTCACAGTGGCCCACCAAATGCCTCAAGGAGCACACAAAGACAACAAGATACCTGTATCCTGTCGCCACTCCCTTACATCTGGCATTAAGCGCTTGCAACCTGTGATGGACTTTTCCTCCATAAATCTGTCCAAATCCCTTTTAAAAGGCATCCAGGCCAGGTGCCATCACCACATCCTGTGGCAAGGAGTTCCACAGATGAATTACACACTGGGTAAAGAAATATTTTCTTTTGTCTGTTCTAATTCTCCCACCATTCAATTAGAGTGGATGCACTCATTTCACATGCTAGCAAGGTTATGCTCAAAATCCTACAAGCTAGGCTTCAGCAGTACGTGGACCGAGAACTACCGGACGTACAAGCTGGGTTTCGAAGAGGCAGAGGAACTAGAGATCAAATTGCCAACATGCGCTGGATCATGGAGAAGGCACGAGAGTTCCAAAAAAAACCTACTTCTGCTTCATTGACTACGCAAAAGCCTTTGATTGTGTGGATCACAACAAACTGTGGCAAATTCTTAAAGAGATGGGGGTACCAGACCACCTTACCTGTCTCCTGAGAAACCTGTATGCGGGTCAAGAAGCAACAGTTAGGACCGGCCATGGAACAACCGACTGGTTCAAAATTGGGAAGAGAGTACGGCAAGGCTGTATATTGTCACCCTGCCTATTTCACTTATATGCAGAGTACATTATGAGAAATGCAGGGCTGAATGAATCGCAAGCCGGAATCAAGATTGCCGGGAGAAATATCAACAACCTCAGATATGCAGACGATACCACCCTAATGGCAGAAAGTGAAGAAGAACTAAAGAGCCTCTTGATGAGGGTGAAAGAGGAGAGTGCAAAAGTTGGCTTGAAACTCAACATTAATAAAACTAAGATCATGGCATCTGGGTCCATCAATTCCTGGCAAATAGAAGGGGCAGAAATGGAAGCAGTAACAGATTTTACTTTTCTGGGCTCCAAGGTCACTGCAGACGGAGACAGCAGCCATGAAATTAAAAGACGCTTACTCCTTGGAAGGAAAGCTATGGCAAACTTAGACAGCATAATAAAAAGCAGAGGTATCACCATGCCAACAAAAGTTCGCATAGTCAGGGCGATGGTGTTCCCAGTAGCAATGTATGGTTGCGAGAGTTGGACCATAAGGAAGGCTGAGCGCCAAAGATAGAGGCTTTTGAACTGTGGTGCTGGAGAAGACTCCTGAGAGTCCCTTGGACTGCTAGGAGATCAAATCAGTCAATCCTAAATGAAATCAACCCTGACTGTTCCCTGGAAGGACAGATACTAAGGCTGAAACTAAAATATTTTGGCCACCTAATGCGAAGAGAGGACTCTCTGGAGAAGACTCTGATGCTGGGAAAAACTGAAGGCAAAAGGAGAAGGGGAAGGCAAAGGATGAGATGGTTAGACAGCATCACCGATGCAACGAACATGAAAATGAGCGAACTCAGGAAGATAGTGGAGGACAGGAAGGCCTGGCGGGATATGGTTCATGGGATCACGAAGGGTCGGACACGACTTAACGACTGAACAACAACAACAACCTATAGTTCTAATGATGTGCAAGAGGGAAAAGAACTTCTCTCTATCTAGTCTCTCCATCCCACGCATAATTTTATACATCTCGACCATGTCCTCCCCTCAGGCGCATTTTTTCTAGACTGAAGAGCCCCAAATGCTGTAGCCTTTCCTCATAAGGGAGGTGCCCCAGCACACTAATCATTTTGGGTGCTCTTTTGCACCTTTTCCAGTTCCACTATATGACCAAGGTCAAGGAGACTTTTCTTCAGTAACTGAATACAACTCAGTTGTAGAACTGTAAAAAAACTCAAAGAATCTGAAAAACCTTTCATTCAGCTTGTCTCCGAAAATATGCCGCTATGGCAAAGTAGTAATACTTCACAATTCCTTCCTAGGAGAAACTGAGTATCACCAAACAAACATCATCTGGGCTAGCAATGTACATGCAACGCTGCCTTTCTTAATAAGAAATGGCTAAGAAATCAAAAGTGGGACGCAAAAATCACACTCTCCTCCTCCCACCCAGCCACAAAATCCTCCCCCCTCAGTCAAGCATGACAACAGCATCTACACTAACTCAGGATTCTTAATCTGTATGTAAAGCTTGTTGGCAATCCCTGGGTAGTGCTAATCATTGGTAATCTCACAGCTGGTGCAACTTTTGACCATGATTAAAGTCAGTTGGGAAAGGGGAAAAGGAAATTCACGTGCAAGGTTAAGAGACTGCTGGAATTGCATATGCACAAGCCCAAGGAGTACAGATGCAAATCATCCAAGATTATGAATGCCATGATTCTGTGAGTGAACACAGTAAAATGAAAAGCATTTTAAAAAGGAAAAAGCATTACAGAATAGGACAGAAACGAAACATCAAATGCAGAGCAGACACACCATTAACTATTGGCTGAAAAAGCAAGGCCGAAAGTACCGGTAAATGAGGTCTAGGGCAGGGGTTCTCAATCTGTGGTACTAATACCACCAGTGGTACTTCAGCTGACTGCTGGTAGTACTCGGACTGCTGGGCCACTGGAATCCCGCTCCACATGTTTGCTCCCAAGAGGCTCCTGCCTTTGGCTGAGCCTCTTGGGAACACTGAGAAGGACCCTCCCACCTGCCCAGAGCCTCCACCACTTCCGCTGCACGTTGCCCCAGACGGCTCTGCGCCCCGATTTCCCAGGGGAAGCAGCTGCCCAGCACAAGTTTCTGCAAAGATCAGATGTGAAGATAGGAGGCTGCAGGGTGAAAAGTAAGGCTCCGCCACCGCCGCGCTCGGACACCGTTTTCAGACTGACAGCAGTTTGGAGACCGCCGTAAGCCATTGCAAGAACCCTTCTGGGCAGTTGTGCAATGTGGCTTCTTTGGCAAGCAAAAGACAACCTTAGGATATACCACCAGGGCTTTTTCAGTTTTAAACAATACAACCACCTCTCACTGGTGAGAAAAAACACATAATCCAGAGCTTGAAGTAATTTTACTAACCAGCAGTAAGGCTCTCAAAAGTAAGTTCTCAAATGATTACCAAGGAGGAAACACACACACACACACACACACACACACACACACACACACACAGGACAAAACAATGCAATTTTCACAGCTGATATGAAATTTACTTCAGGAGAAAATGGTTAGGACCCCAGCTTTCATTTGTCTTGGAACTTTCCAAGGACAATTTCTAGTGTCAAAAATGTTGTGCTGATTTCTTACAGTCTGACGACAGCCTGCCTTGTTCATTTGCCAATGAAAAAGCACAACTAGAATACATTTTCTAACTACAGTAGTTTAATATCTAAGGACTTGGAACAAAGTTACCATAATTATATCCAAGTGGACCATCACCTCTGTTAGCATACACCTCTCATTCTTCCACTGTCAAATATCATCATTGCTACCATGGCATATTACTAATCTAATGACATTTCTGGCTTATTGGTAATGACTAGTCTCTAAGACTAATGACTAGTCTCTAAGTAAACACCGTTAGCAGCAAAAAGGAAAAAAAACAAGAATATGGTCTTGGCGGCCTCCAAGTAACATTCAACAGAAAATATCTCGGTAGAGCTCTTGCAATTCTAGCCCTTAAAAGAATTTAATAGTATTAGGACAGCTGATAACTTAAGTTCTCACAATGCAAGCAGGATACAAAGGCTATCACACACCAATCCCTGAATACTGCAGTTTCGATCCTAATAAGGAACCAGACAAAAGTGGAATCCATTTCCCAAGTCAAAGTCAAATATCCATAATTTTAATGGATTTGAATTGAATTCATTCTAGCAATTTTTGCAAACAGATGAAGATAACCAACGCTTGACAAGAGACAAGCCAGTTCACAACCAGTCTTCAAAATACTCATATACAGTACTCCCCCCATATCCGCTGGGGATATGTTCCAGGCCCCTCTGTGGATACTTGAAACCGGGGATAGGAGCGAGCATCCGCTACATGGTTTCCTGAGAGCCCCCCGCCCTGCCTCCCCTGCGGGCAGGAGTGCGCGCGCCCCCAGCTCTTGTTTTTCTTTCAGCAAGCTTTGTTTCTTCCTTAAAAACAAACAGAGAAGCAGCCTCCATTGCAAGCAAGTAGAACGAGACTAAATCCTAGAGAAGCTCTGCAAAGTTTCCGTTAACCTTGCAGAACCTTTCCAGGATTTAGTCTCATTCTACTTGCCTGCAATAAGCAGCCAGAGGCTGCTTCTCCTGTTTGTTTAAGGAAGAAACAAAGCTTACTGGGAAAAAAGTAAAAGCCTGGGGGGGTTCCCGCGATCCGTGGATAACTGAAACCGTGGATAGCGAATCCGTGGATATGGGGGCCCACCTGTACAGTACTGTATACAGAATTTCTCAGCAAATTAAAACTATTTGGAACTTGCAAGCATATTCATCTGAACCATCTTTTAAAATAATTTGAGACTGGATGCAACAATCCGACTGAGTCTAGGGACAAGAAGTGAAAGGCTGCAATCCTATACACGCTTTCCTGAGAGTAAGACGCATTGAACACATTGAGACTTATTTATGAGTAGACATGCATAGGATTGAGCTGAAAGTCTTGGAGTGAAAAAAATGAAAGCCTCCCCCCCGTCAAATTAGGATAATGAATGCAAGATTTTAATGGAGCTTATGCTAGCAGATTGTCATTTCTCAAAGGACTATATCTAGACATGATTTTAAATATACAAGTACATTTCTTGTCAGATTTTAGCATTGTTTCTTCACCCACAAAAAGAGTTCCTCCAATATTTCAGTTTCACTAAAAAGGCAGCCATGGTCTCATTGTAAGTACCGTATTTCTTCGAGTCTAAGGCGCCATCGATTCTAAGGCGCACCTTTACTTTCAGTACCACCAGCAGGGGAAAAAAACAATCCATCGATTGTAAGACTCACCTCCCTTCATTGAATCTACCCGCCCAGCACCAACTCTCCCCAGCATGTCTCCTGCAGCTGAGGATGACTGAGTGTACTGCCTTTGCATAGCATTTCTGGCCCCGCCAGAAAGTGCCATTTCCTTCGTTACCTGGGCTTGGGGGAGCTTCAGGGAGGCGTGTGCAACCCTCTGCAGGCCTCCCTGATGTTCAGTTTGGTGAAAAACAGCAATTTGGGGGCATTTCTGGTTTTCACGAAAACCGGAAATGGCTGAAAATCACCGTTTTTTTGCCAAACTGATCGGGGAGGCCTGCAGAGGGTCGCACAGGTCTCCCTGAATCTCCCTCAAGCCCCAGTAAGTAAGAAGATAGCATTTTGGGGTGCTTCTTGGAGACCTTCGATTCTAAGACGCACCCCATTTTTTGAAATGCTTAATTGGGAAAAAAACATGCGTCTTAGAATTGAAGAAATACAGTATACATACTAAATGAAAAGTGGGTTCTATAAATAAATGAAGGGAATTGATTTTACACACACACCAAAATAAATAAATAAATTTGGGTGAAAATTAGGGCATGTTTGAATAGAACTTTAGATGAAGGAGTTGCATTCTGAAACAAGTAGTGTATAGCTTTGCTGCCTCCTGAAGATACTGCATATCAGTGAAACAAAGCAGAATTTGTTTTTGACTTAGCGCTCTGTTCTTCAGGGAACACAGATCTCAACTCATCCTGCTGGGATTTCTCAAGAGCATAGCAAGGAGACCAAAGAAAACATGCCACTCATCACATGCATACAACACACATTTTGCCATAAATTACAAGTTTTCATAGGATTAAAGACTGGACAGTCTTGTTGTTTTAATTGGTAATCAAACAAAATTACTCTTTAGAAAACCAAAATAATTTTGACACCACCTTTATAATGGATCTCACTGGAACCACTCTACAATGAAGTTAGAGAGAACTAGAATTCAAGTAAGAAAACCTATATCTATGATATTTCTGGGAAATTTAATGGTTATCAAGCAGATGTCACCACAATGCCCAACTATAACTTCCCCCGGACACACCCAAAAAGCATTACACTGATGGCACTGGGGAAATACAAACAAGTTGGAGATAAACAGGAGCAGAGCTTGTTTCTGAGAACAGACGGGTCACGGGGTGGTGGTGGGGGATACCACACTGGCATCCAACAACAGATGAAGATGCACACATACACAGCATGTCACTAAACAAAGAGGCTGCACATGGGAAAGGTAAAAAGAATACAATTAAGCAAGGGGAAGGTAAATAGAAGCCCATAAAGTGAAGGGCTCCCAGATCTTTTTGGTACCTAGTTCACTATCACCTGAACAGTAACAGGACTGTACATTCAGACTCACTCATTTCATATAAATATATTGAGAAGCACTGCATATTTTTAGAGATGTGCATGTTGCAAAATTCTTCAACATTTGTGAAGTCTTTGAACTTGATTTCCTACTGAACACAAAACAGATAAATAGGTTCTCAAATTTTCATGGCTGGACAAAACATACAGTTAAAATATCCGGGTTTAAAGACTATGGTCGTACGTTAAAAGAATCCATATCCCAACATTTCATCCAGTATGCTCTGGACTTCCTCAGAGAATATGCGAGAGACCTCACATAGTGCTGAAATTCTCAGAGGAGACTGCCCTATGTGAGGACACAGAACTTCACAGCTATGTGAGGTCTCTCACATATTCCCTGAGGAAGTCCAGAATATACTGGAAGAAACGTTGGAATATGGATTCTTTTAACGTACGACCATAGTCCTTAAACCTGGATATTTTAACTGTGTACAAAACAGATCAACCAGTATCTTTTACTGGATCAACTTGAGTTAGTATGAAGAATGCAAGCTTTTTACAGTAGCACAGTAAGGCAGACAAATGTACATCTCCGTTACATGAGCAGCAGCGTTAGTTGTGTTAAGTGTTTTTACTCACTTCAGCATGGTTTGATGACAAAATTTATCTGAACAGACCAAAAATGTTTTGTTTGTGTAAATAATACTGTCCTTTATATTATTAAATACCTCTTGGATGTCAGAACAGGAGAAGTCACTAGATCTCTGTCACCAGACAGTAATCAACCCCACATAAATTATAGAGTGCACCAATGGTAATGAATCCCCTAAAACAGGAGTTACCTGTATTCCCCAAGTCAAAAATAAGTAGTCAAGGCAATTTAAAAGTGGTCTAGAGGGTCGCGACCCACCACTTTTTCCAAAACTGGTCAATATCCCCTTAAGAGAGGTGGGCCAGCAAGAATGGCAGCGGCGCTCCAGGATTACACCTGCCCCCCAAAAGCTTTTTTAAGCATACCTGGTTGTCCTGCCAGTTTCCTGAAGGGTCCAGCGGGGCTGCTGCCACCTCTGCAGGCCTCCCCAAGGCTCTAAACAACAGCGACCGTGTTAAAAAGCCCACTTTTCAGCCCGAAAACTGAAGTAGGCTTTTCGACGCGATCACCACTGTTTAGAGCCTTGGGGATGCCTGCAGAGGCAGCAGCAGACCCTTCAGGGAGTTGGCAGGACAAGCAGGTATGTTTCAAAAAGTGTTTTGGGGTAGGTAGGGCGCAATCCTGGAGCACTGCCTCTGACATCGCCCCACCCCCACAAAGACTTACAAGGGAGTAAACTCCCCTATAGGACTTTGAGAAACGCTGGTCTAGAGCAGGGGTGGCCAACCTTTCCACGTGAATGTTCCTAGTCCTTCAACGGTTGCTTAGGTGAGGGCATTTCAGCAGGTGCAGCTGCTTTAGCAGCACCATCAGCACTTGCAGCTGCCAAGATTCTGTCTTCTACACAACTCTTAAGAGTGTGAAGGCCCTAATGGTGGAAGGTTGGCCACCCCTGGCCTAGAGGATACCAATGCTCATGGTTTGCCAACATCACTGCAACCAACTCTTCCCAAAAATTATCAAGTCCCTACTAGTTACCCGTTCCCTATTCTCTATTTAACTCCACTTCTTCCTTGCTCCCTTCATCTGCCCCAGGTCATCTTTTTACAAAAGCTCTGCAACTGCTAATTTATTTATTTTATTTATTTAATGGATTTCTACCCCGCCTTTCTCCCAATAAGGGCAATCAAGGCGGCCAAGGAGAAGGGTTCAGCGAGGTTCTAAAAAGACTATAATAAGCCCCCTAGCATTACTATAGTTCCCCTCTCTGGGGCAAGCTATCCCACATTGGTATCAACACCAGTTAAGCCAGGCCTGTCCCTAGGGGTCTGTGCAATCAGAGATCACTTCCCAGAAAAGAGGCCTGCATTTGCTAGGGTCTTGACAACACACTGCAAGAAGTTTGCCTTTCTGCACCTGCAGGGTGTACTGTACAGAAAACTTTAGGCTGCAACTCAGTACACTCTTTCCTGTGAGTAAGCTCCATTGAACCCAATAGACGTACTTCTGAGTAGATATGCATAGGATTGTTAGTCTAGTGAGCACTGTGGCAGCATTGACAGCAATGGTACATTCAAGCAGTCCAGCCACTAGCATCAGTCATGCTGTGCCCCTAAACTTGGGCTGGGCTCGGAAAGTTGTACAATTGTCCATCATGAATAGAGGTCATGCCCAGGAATGACTGTAACCTAGTCCAGGGGTGGCCAAACTGTGGCTCACGAGTCACATGCGGCTCTTTGACATATAATGTGCGGCTCACGGAAATATGTTGGCTGAGCTCCTTTTTGCATCACAATTAATATAAAAAGGTAAATTTAAAAAAAAAATCAAGCTTTATAATTATTTACCAGGTATAAACTGAGAGATCACTGGATTAAAACGTAAATTTAATGTTCATAGTGAGTAAATATATTTAAGAATGTAAACACTTCTTAAATATTGTGGCTCTCAAACATCTCTCTTGCGGCTCTCAAACATCTGAAGTTTACAGTATGTGGCTCTTACATTAAGCAAATTTGGCCACCCCTAGTCCATCCCTTCTCTCTCTCTCACACACACCCACACACACACACACCCCTGATGACTCATCTCCATAACCTCAGATGTTTCACATCCTGTTCTAGACTTGCGCACACACACACACACACACACACCCGATGACTCATCTCCATAACCTCAGATGTTTCGCATCCTGTTCTAGACTTGCACAGTTGCGAAGGGTCCATGGAGGCAACAAAGAACAGCTGAGGGAGGGCCAGGGTTGACAGTGTCTACACCTACAATACCACTTACAAAATCTAAAATTAATCTAATCCATGCGAACCAAACAGGTTGCCACAGTGTTCCTTGAGTGGCTTAAGAATACACAGGGTGCATGTCTTGTCTCCCCATTACCATATGGTGGTCAGCAGTCAGATCATCATCATATGGTTTCTAAACCTAGAGCTTAGAATCAGAGCTTTCATTTGTAAGCAAGCTCCACTTAATACATTAATAGGATCCACTAACGCTTAAAAAAATGTGGATCAAATCAGGATACAAAATCAACAAAATGCATTCAAAATGATTTCTGGACCAAGAACAAATGTTTCCCTCTGAGTAAACAATCTACTGCCATACAGAAACTGAGGCTCAGGGTAAAAAAAAGAAAGCTGACCAACCCACTTACATTGCACAGGGTTGACTAACAGGGAGGAGAAAGGCCTGTAAAGGACATGTGAAATTATGTGACTGCCAATTATACCAGGTGTTGACAACAACAGCAGTAGGGAGATGAGCTCTCTGTTTGCAATCAACAAACTCTAGCCTTCAGAGTGCCTAGTAGTTTTGCTCACTTAAACCTCTCGTTCCACCTTCCAATTTCTCCCCTAGTTTCTTATGGAGTCTCCCTTATCAACTCTGCAGTGGGGTAGGATGCATTTCAGCTGGGGAGACAGGAGACAAGGGAAAAAATGCTTGTTCACATACAATCAGGACTACAATCAGGACTGCAATGCCCCATGTTTAAGAAAAACGCCAGACAGTCAAAACCTCTGCTGTGTCTAAATATACACGTTACAAGTTCAAGTTCGATATGGCACAGAAGACCTCTGCAGTTTTTTCGGGGTGGGGTGGGGTAGGTACTCAAAGGGGGGCACTAACGTTTGCCCAGCTAACCGATGATTATAGAAATCTCACCTCACAAGAGCAAGCAAGCAAGCAAGCAAGCAAGCAAGCAAGGGGAGTCTTATTTCTTTGCTATGCAAACCGCTCTGAGAACATTCATCGCTGCTGCTGCTGCTGCTGTTGCGAAGAGTATAAATATTCATAACGACAACACCCACTCCCAAGTTTCACTACTGACTACCAGGGCCGCGGCAGCTCTAAACTTTGAATTATTTCTAATACATACAGTTTTCTCCCCACCCACCGCCCATCGAAAGTTCCCAGCAAAGAGAATGGGAAGGTACTTGGGTAGGTCAACGAAGGAGCTTACAGCCTAGGCAGGGAGGGAGGCACCCTTGCCACAGCCATTGCCAGGGCAAGAAGGGCGCTGTGCTGCTGGCATGACCCTGGGCTAAAAAGCAGCAGCAGCAGCAGCAGCAGCAGGCGGCACACCTAAGCCCCCCCCCCCCGGCCGTGGAGCGGTCTCCACAGCCAGCCAGCTGCCCTGTCAAGGTCACTGCGCACCGCGCCCAAAGCAAGGCAGGCAGGACCACCACAGGCGCCCCCCGCTTCCCAGTGCCGCCGCCCCCCACCCGCGCATCCTCACTACGGGCAGCCGCGCCGGCCGGCCGGCCAGGGAAGGAAGGAAAGACTGCGCAGCCTCTCTCCCGGCGCCGCGCCCCTCCTTACCTCTGCCGGCGGCGGCGGGGTCCCCGGGCAGCGGCAGCAGCAGGGGGGCGGAGTGGCCGCCGTCCCCGCCACCACCTCCGGGAAAAAGGGGCCGGGCCAGAGCGACACCACCAGACACCTGGCGAGGGGGGGGGTCCCTCCCGAGGCAGGTCGCGGCCGCCCCTCACTCGCGGGCCGGCTGCCGTTGCGGCCGCCGAGACGAGTCGCCCCTTGATTCTCTCATCAACGGCCGCCGCGCTGCTGCTGCTGCTGCTGCGATTGGCGCCTCTCTCGGCCGGGAGCCTCCACGAGCCTGCCGTGGGTGGGGGAGGGGCCTGGCGCAGAGCCTCGCCCCCTGGGGTCACGTGCCAGGCAGGCAGGCAGGCCAGCTTGCAGCAGCAGCAGCTGAGGCGCTTCCCTCCCGCGAAAGGCCTCCCCGCCCTCCCGGCGTCTCGTCCTTTTGTCTTGGCCCGTCCAGTCTCCCAGCCCGGCTACTCCCTTCCACCACCTTTTCTCCTGTCACACCAGACGAGGCTAAAGCAGCGGTGCTGCGCCGCCGCTCAACGCCCTGCTTGCGCTTGCAGACCGCAGGGACGCGCTCCCTAAAACTGGGATGCTAAAAGGAACCCCGCGCAGCAGCAGCTGCAAGAAATGGCAGGTGATGACGACGACGACGACGACGCTGAAGTGGGTTCTTCTTCAGCTTCACTTCCACCACTTCCTCCTTTGGAAGTGCGCGACCAGCCTAAAAAAGGAACGGGAAGATTTTTCATGCCCCCCCCCCAAACCAAATTTAGCATCCCTGATATTTCAGTTCTTGCTGCACTCCTTGAAGGAGGCCGATTACAGGCTCTGGAGATTTAGCATCTGTATACAGTACAAGTAACTTCCTTTCCATATGCTGGGAAGTTCTCTAGAGTAAGAAGTGAAGCCTCATTCATCTCCCCTCCCCTATAGTCATTTTTTTACAATAGTCCCCAATCTTTGTTCCTTTACAACACAATTGTTTACATTATGATATACCGGTAAGTAAGTTTTCACTCACTGATTCTGGTCCTAAAAATATTGTTCAATCCCTCAAAAAAAAATGACCAGAACAGCTGGTTCTAAGTACAGCCGCAGAACTCCAAAGATGTACGTCGCTACCCATCTACTTGCTACTTACAATGTGCTGTACTGTATTTCAGTGCATCTCTTGCTGTGAAATTTGGTCTAGTCTAGAAATTGTACTCAAACATCCGTTATATCCAGTCAGAGACAGCCACACTAACATTGCAAAAACCACTCTGGATATGTGAGAAGATCTTTTCTCTTGGTTTTTTCATACAGTTTAATAGTGAAAGATGCTTCCTGGATGGGTATTGATGGCTAGAAGATGTTTCATGGGCTTAGATGCACCAAAGTCATAAAATGGGGCTGTTGATGATAGACGGCGACTACCAGCTCAGTCCTGGACACAGCCAGCTATTTGGATAAGAGCTGGAGAGAAACAATTTAGGAATGTAGCCTGTGAAGGAGAAACAAACTGAATTTTTCCAGCTGGCTGCCAGGAACAAGTGCGGGAGGTGTAAGGTCAAGGTGACTGATTTTGTTACTGAACGATTTGAGAACCACTGTTTTGATGGGCCAACTTGTACTGGCATGTGTATATAAGATTATATTATGCCCTTTCTCTATTTTCTAAAATATCTCCTGTTGATTTTAAAATATAGAGACACTGATTGGAAAGTGTGCAGTGTTATGTGCATTTGATCCGTCTTTCCAGTAAAATGTATCTGAAGAGTGTTCAGGGGAGGGAGTTCGAAAGGAAAATTTTAAAAAGAAAAAAATTTCAAGCGGTGGCCGTAGTTCACAAGCACTATAGGAGAGGAGCTAGTTTGAACAGGCTGGTTTCATATCACATGCAGGGGAGAGAGGAACTGTGGGGCCAGCTTTACACATGAAATGGAATGAGGTAGAGAATACTACTGTACCATGCTCAGGCTGCAGGTGCATGCTCACAATTTTTGAATACTTCTCCATGCACAACAAAGACATAAATCCCTGCAAATAGAAGAGTTCACAGCAGGGAGAGGTCTGGGCTAGGACCGCTCTCTCTGGTGTGTTTTGTTTCTTTTTGCAGGCAGATTTTTATATCAGGATTGGTGCACCGTTAAAAATGAGATCTCTCACCTGCTGACTGAAGTTCACTCTGCCACCTCTAAACTCTACCAGCTCATTCTACTGCATATGTGGGACAAGCTTGAGGGCCCAATCCTAACCAACTTTCCAGCACCAATGCAGCCCCAAGGTAAGAGAACAAACATTCCCTTTCCTCAAGGAGGCCTCTGTGACTCCCCCCACACACACACACACACACAACTGCAGGATGGAGCGCATGTTCCACTGGCACAGCTACATCAGTGCTGGAAAGTTAGATAGGATTGGGTCCTGAGTGACTTTGGTTCAGTTTAAGCACAGTGTATGTTTGCGCGTGTGTCAGTGATGCAACTGCAGTTGGGGGAGACGTGCAACTTTGCCCTTCACGTGTAACAGAAGAAGCGTGCTTCTCCCACTGCATGTTGTAAAACAGCAGGAGTGGATAGGAGAGGGCCCAGTTTTTCCTAGACCCTTTTATGCCCCTTAAGAATAGCTGGGACATAAAGTGCATAATGCGCTTGGGAATCCAAACATTTATCATGGATGATGCTTGCAGCATGTGACTAGTATAAAAGAAAAGAAAACCTTGATTATGCAAGGTGGTGAGTACCTTGCTTTTTTTTTTTTTGCCTTCACTGAGTGTTGAAGGTGCACTTGAGAGGTTCCTTGACACCTGTTGGCTCAGATAATAAAAAGCAGAATGATGTAAATGCTTCTATCAATGACGCAAGCTTTCTAACTCAACAACCTTCTCGGTCAGGGTTTTCTGCTCAGTCAGGGTTTTCTGCTCAGTAAGGATGTTCTGCTATGCTGCAGCAGTATGGTAGCAGCACAAGAACTTTTGTCTTTTGCAAATATTTTGTTGACATCATAGCTCACTCTTGCTTCCGCTCTCTTGCATGACAAAGAACTGGGTTTTCTATCTTCAATACCTTTTCTTTTCAATTCTGCAGTGCCACCACAAAGGCATCCAAAGAAGACTGTTAGATGCAAAAGTGGCAGACATCGAATGCTCATCACCTATAAGATTGTTTTTAACCACTAGAGCAGCGATGTTCAACCTTTTTCATCTCACGGCACACTGACAAGGCACGCCATCAGGTTTTTGACAAGGCACCCCACGCTGCCGGTGGGGGCTCAAATTCCCCAATGACTCTACTAATAAATGACCCTCCCCCAAACTCCTGCAGCACATTTGTTCACAAGCTTCTTGCCCATTGATAAACCAATTTTCCACCAAAGTTGCAATAAAAATAAAATCCAAATTTGTCAACTCAATTTGTCAAATTTAGGGAGCTCTTGCTTGTGAGCTCTGGGGGCAAGAAGATTATAAATTAATTCAGCTTTGTCTTCTTTCTTGTATGCTGTATGTAATTGGAATTCTGCTTTCTCATGTCGGTGGGCATGAATCAGGTAGGTTTTAAATCAACTAAGTCAACTCAGGAGCTCTTTTTTGAGATGGAAATTGGACAGACCTATTTCTCACATGTTGTGTTGGATGCCATTTTGAAGATGCTACACTACAGCACTTACTTTTACTACAGCAATATATATATAAAAATAAATATATTTATTGCACTATAGCAGAAATCCCACTGCTGTTGGAGGCAGAAGCATAGGAAGGGATGGGGCAGGGGGGGTCAGTCCACCCCCAGGCAGCAGGTGGGGGGCATCATACTGGCAGAAGGGGCGATAAAATGGCGACGGGGGTGACGAAATGGCTGCGGCGATCCAGGTGGCAATCCTGGTGGGAAGGGCAGCAGAACGGCTCGGAGGAGGCTATAGAAGCCATGTTTATGTGTGGCCCCCTTCCTCCCGCCCAGCCCCTGAGGGACGTTTGGCTCTGACTGACATCACTCGGGGGCGGGGTGAGTGGTGCCAGCGTCATGAGGAGGGGTGGTGTGCCTACACCCTTGGTTGGAGTGGATGCAGAAAAGGGCCTTTTCAGCCGTGGCCCCCTCCCTTGAACTCCCTCCCTCGTGAGGTGTGGTTGACACCTTCCTTGCCAATTTTTCAGCCGAGATGGACGACATGTTTGTTTTGGCAGACCTTTTCCGGCCTCCTTTGATTACTTACTGCTGCTGTGTTTCACCAGTAAGTAAGAAGTCTACTCAGAAGTAAGTCCCATTGTGTTCAGTGGGGTTTACTCCCAGGAAAGTGTGTACAGGATTGCAGCCTCAGTGTTCCTCTTTTGTACTTGGATTGGTTGTTTTCCTTTGCTGCTATTTTCTTTGGATTTGTGCTTCAATAATTTATAATATTTTTTTTAATCTTGGATTGTAAGCTGCCTTGATTCCGACTGGAGAAACGAACAAACAAGCAATACAAACCTGGGGAGAAAAAGCCCATTGATACTTGGAATTCATTCTGATCATCTCTCAGAGAATGTTATAAATGATTAACAGCACAAGCCTATGCATGTCTACTCAGCAGTAAGCCCCATTCCCCATTGACAGTGCAATCGGTGGACCGAGTGGTCCGCTGCCCGAAGTCATCAAGTCATCGTAAAACTGCCGTAAGGCACTTTTTCGATGACTCGTGAGCAGGGAAGACTGGCGCAAGGCCGGCCTCCCCTGCTCCGCCGCCCGGAGGACCGCCGACGGACCCAGGTAAGGATCCAGCGGGCAGGGGGGAAGATTGGGGGCAAACGGAGGGTGGCCATAGGCTCACCGGGGGCAAACAGAGGGGGCGGGCGGGACGGCTTCGGCTGAATCCTGTCCCCCGCCGCGCAGCTGGGCCGTTACACGGCCTCCTCCGACTTCCATCAGCAAAATAGCTGGTGGAATTCTGAGGAGGCCAATCGGCCCCAGCGCCGTTTACCCTCGGGGAAGGGGACGAGCGTCTCTTTCCCTGAGGAGACTTTCCGCAGAGCAGGAGGCTACCCGCGGTGGTGCATGGGATCCAGCAGCAGATACTTAGGCAGGATTGGGCCGCGAGTTAAATAAGACTTACTCCCAGGTAAGTATGTATAGGATTGTAGCCTAAGACATGTGTCACTCATATATACAACGCATTTATTTAAACGATTTATATCCTGCCTTTCTAAATAAATGGAATAGATGTTTGTTTTAATAATTATGGAAACTTAATTTTGGTAAATCAACCTACATTACATTAAGTTGCAGAGGAGCTAGTGAGCCTCTCCTGGAAAGGGCGTTCTGCTTTCATCTGGCAGCTTGGCTGATGCTAATCTTCTAATTGCTGAAAAACAATGTTTATAAACCTTCCATGTTTATGATCCTTCATTGGAGAACTAAATGCAGAGCATGCTTTCGGTGAAACTGTTCAGAGTAAGGTCTGAAGCAGTGGCTACAGTTTAAGCTGGCACTTTTGCTACATTGGGCACATTCATTCATTGCATCACAAACAAGAGATTATTCTCTGCTAGCCTGGCAATGCTGGATTATATAGGTCTGAACGATAACATGCCAAAAGAACCCAACAACAACAACGATGAAAAGAATTACTCATAACAAGGGTAGAAGAAGAGTTGGTTCATGTGGCTTGATGATGATCTAATTATATTCGAGAACTGGGTGGTGTAGTTTCACCCATGTTTCATCAGCATGAAAGTCTTACTGAAACACGTGCAATCTCCTTGGCCACACAGGACTGTGAAGCCAACAGCCCCAGATTGTCAGAACTTGAAATGTACACTGTCTAATCAATGTATAGAAGTTTCCAAAGTAAGTCGATGGATTGGATGAAGATCAGTGAGCAGATAAGGCAGACTTTTACAACAGTGAAATCTCTTTCTGTTTACACACCGTGGCCAACAGCTGACCACTGGGAGATGATCTAGGAAGATATCAGCATTTTATTCCATGTATGACACAAAGAAAAGTGATCATCTGGACAGTACAGAAAATGAATTTCCAGTAGCCCGGGCATTATTTCCGGCGTCCCATGGGAGCAGTAGTAGTTCCTTTCGCCTGTCTCACCTTCCAAGGGATCTCTTCCATCAGCCCAGGGAACCAGGGGGTCATATGATGGGGGAGGGCTGTGCATGCATCGGGGCCCAGAGCCCAGTGAAAACTGGTGGCAATAGTGTTGGACGAGGAACTAGAAAGACTCGGACCCTGAACCATCTCCCCATTTCCCCTATACAACATTACTAAGAAGTACATTTCGGTCGCTCAGCCATCATCAGCTCTACTTGGAACTGCACATGTTTTGCAGAAATACCGTATTGGTCTGAGTATAAGACTCACTTTTTTCTCCTAATTTTAAGTTTTTAAACTAGGGGTGCGTCTTATAATCAGGCTGTTGCAATAATGCCAGTGATTTAATTAAAAAATTTTTTAATAGCACCAAACTTTAAGGGTGCGTCTTATAATCAGGTGCGTCTTATACTCGGGACAATACGGTATCTCTAGATATCCGAGGTTCTTGGGAAGACAACATTGGGAAGGTCCTAAGGACTTGATATTTAGAAAACACCAGCCACCACCAGGTGGGCTGCGATTAACAACAACAACAACAACAATAATAATAATAATAAAAACACCATTTGCCCTGCTGAATTTTGTTTGCTATTTGGCAGGGAAGAAGCCTTCCAGAAAAGGAAAGAAAATAGCAGAGAGCAATGTGAGTAGGGTTGGGGGAGCAGAGAGAATATAAGGGCATCTCAGGCAGCGAGTAGAAACAATTTTGCAGCCCAGCGCTATACATGTTTACCCAGAAAGAAGTCCCACTGAGTTCAGTGATTCACAAGTAAGCATAAAAGAATTGCAGCTTCAGAAATCGAAGAATGGCCCTCAGTGACACTCACTATTTCCCTTAAATATATCCATTATTTGTCGGAATTTCTTCCTATATGCACTAGATGGGGTGGCGCTTACTTGCTAATGTTAGTAACACTTTTTACATGATGGTGATACTCTAACTAAGCATCGTAAGCCCTGCATTATGCAGATAACTTTGTGAAGGAGCTAGGGTTGCCGAGTGTTAGGGTTGTTGTCATGTAATGTGTTACGTGGCCGTGAGGCTATTGAACTCACAATGTTGTCTTATCTGGTTTGTAGATATCCAGGCTGGTGCTGGGCTTTCAGGGTGGAGGAGCAGCAGACCTCCTCTTCTCCCTTAATGTCACTTAAGAGTCAGGCACGCTGTATGAAAACCTGTGGAAGAACTGCTCTGAAGGCAAGAAACCAGCAGCTCCTTGTGATGGGGTGTTTGCGTGGAACGCCCAACTCACAAGTGACATTCTATGCATGGGGCACCCACTTGGCTCCTCCCTCAGGCAGAGCCTGTTGTCTGCTCAGGTATGTATGTATAAGCAAACCTATGCACACTTACCCCAGAGTAAGCTCCATGGAATATAGTGGGATTTACTTTTGAGTAAATATGCATGGAATGATTGTGCTCTTATCATGTTATACATCTTATGCTGGCAACCGCTTAGCCTTCACTAACAGCCCATCCTGCGTACGTTGCAGCAGCCGGCCTATATGGCCGGACGCTGCATCCTGTGCAGGATGCAGCCCATGCCGGCGCCGCTGGGGCTCACCTTGCGGGAAGGGGACGTTTGTCCCCTTCCCCCAGTGTAAGCCCCCGAGGCCCCAATGGGCCTCCTTGGATGCGCTTCTGCTCTTTAGCTGGTGTGCGTCCGGGAAGGCCATGTAAGGCCAAGCCGGTCCGGGAAGTGGCTTGGGGTATCGGTGCATCCCCTCCCCCTCTCGCCACCCCGGTCTGCCCTTCCCATGCCCTCCTGCCAACCAGCCTAGGACTTACTTGGGTCTGCCAGCGCAGGTCAGGGCGACGGCCGTGTAAGTGATGCCGGCGTCCACACCGGTGCAGCTTATACTAAAGGAGCTACAAAAGTGCCTTATGACACTTTTGCGACACCTTAGGCCAGCGGAGTGCTCGTTCTGCCGGCCTAAGGTTACGGTGGATTGCACCGTCAGTCTAATTTAAAAATCACTTAGGCTGCAATCCTATCGTGTCTATGGTCTGAGTTTAGCATCTTTTGTAAGCTAAACTCCATTTTTTTGTTTTGACTTTCCTCAGTGCTGCTGAATTTAAAAGCTGTTTGGTTTATTAGTATTTTTGATGTTAATAGGAGATGACACTCTGAGGTCCAGTTACCCTCTGCAAGGCATTTAAAAAAATTACTTCCAAAATAAATCATGCCTGTATCATAATGTCCAGTATTTGCTGCAATTATTTTAGCAATGATTATAATCCAGTGGGCCTACGTTTTCTAGATGTCAACAGGATTTAGGCTTGTCTGACTTCCCAAGTGTCAGCAGTGCTTGTAGCACTTGCCTGAATAATCTTGCTAGGTTCTTTTACTATTATACACTCTCTGCAATTCTGGGTATGATATGAATTTTGAAAAGCCAATGGCTGTAATTCCCAGACCCTGATATGCAAACTTTATGCAAGTTCCAGTGAGTTTCCACAGCAGCAGATTCTTGTAGTGCTTGCTTAGCAAGCTGATGAAGTTATAACTTTTAACTCCCATCTGATATTAATATAAGAAGTGGGTGTTTTGTTGTTGTTTTGAATCATATGAGCTAAGAAGCAAGCCTTGCTGGGCGCTGTGGCTAAAGATTATGGAAAGATCCACACAGGTTATTACATGGGATTTTTTGCTCAATGCATTCAGTCCCTGAACGACGTTGTAAACAGCCCACACAGATCCACTGCCTGTCCATTTGCAGAAACACAGAGAATCACAAACACTGCATGGATGACGTGGTCTACCAAGGGGATGGCACAGTCGGAACGCATGGAAAACGCTGCCCTGCTGTGTTTGTTTTTCCAGGAACTGTTTTCTGTTTCATGCTAGAGTGTAGAACAGGAAGTGCGGCAGGAAGCTTCAGTGTAAACATACCTTTATAGACATGGCCTGGGTATAAACACAGATCTTTTGTTTGGGACCTTGGAATTGCTGCCAATATGTGTAAAGAAATCTCACTTCTAAAGACTTTTGGGTGCCAGGTTGGTATTATCCAATAATTTGTAAAATGATTTCCTGTGACTAAAAAATGGATATGAACCTGTCATTCTCTAGTCACACATCACAGTACAAGAGTACATACCCTCCGAGCCATAGTAAAGGAGCAAGGTCTGCATGTACAGAACATACCCTTTACGTTGCATGTAAGGACTCATTCATTCACTTGTGTTTGGTTGCTCCAAACAGACCCTATGATCTGATGAAAATACGTTTCTGTATCGTTACATTCATTTACAGCCCAATCCTGCCGAAAACTCCGGTGCCGGAATGAGCGTTCCGGCACCGGGAGTAGTCGCAAACGTGCCGTAGTGACTACTTTCTTACAGGGAAGGCCGGCGGAGCGGCCGGCCTCCCCTGCTCTGACGACGGAGCTCCCCGGGCGCCGCCAGACCCGGCAGGTAAGGATCCAGTGGGCGGGGGGGCGGTTCGCCGGGCAGGGGAGGGTGGCCATTGGCCCAGGCGGCCCGGGAGGGGGAGGGGGACGGCCTTCAGCCGTATCCTGACCCTGCTGGGCGCCGGGGCCTTTACACGGCCTCCTCTACTTCCGCCAGCAAAATAGTTGGCGGAAATCCAAGGAGGCCGATAGGGCCTGGCCCCGGTTACACCCGGGGAAGGAGATGAGCGTCTCCTTCCCCGAGTAGACTTCCTGCCCAGCGGCCACACTGGCTGCCGGTGCACAGGATCCAGCGGGCAGCCATGGGCCGCTGGCCAGATCCTAGTCAGGATTGCGCAAAAAGTGTGCCTCTGAGAGCTTGTTCAGAGAAAAGTCAATGATCCACATTTGATTTCTGTTGTAGGTATTATTGAGTTTGGCACTGTATCTGTTCTGACATTTTTGCTGAAATAATTATAGATATTATAATTATTTCATGATCAGAACCTAACTGCAGAAGTACTGGGATGTCCTTTTCTCCAATATTATATTATTGTTGTTAACAATAACAACAATAACAATATTTATATACCACTTTTCAACAAAGTGGCTCACAAAGTACCGGTAGGTTGCTTATAATTCACAAAGCAGATTACACATAGCAAAATAAATGAATAAATTCATGTTCGTAATGCACTCAATTCTCAAGTTTACTCAGTCGTCACTTCTTGATTGATGCATCTATTCTAGCTACAAATATAAAAGAAAGCCTTCCTGATGAGGGACAAGCACTGTTTGCCATACCACACTCTCCCCCACCCACCCCACCAGCAGGTACAGAGCTATCTTTGTACAACACTACATTTGCCTGTTGGATTACATTGAGCTCTTCCAGCAGTTTATTCATTTAAGAACTTTGATGAGTAGAGAAGCACTTGGCAGCAAAGATGCCGAGATGCACCTGCTTCTCCCGCTGCTGAACAATTGGGCTCCAGTGCTCATGCTTTCAAGCCAGTTTTATCAGGATTTTAATACCACTGTTCGCTTGTGTCGAAAGGGGACTTATGATTATGTGGATATTAAATATTTGAAGCTCTATTTACCTCCAGCAAGGTCGGTTTGATAGTAATGAGTTGTGGCTTACAGTTCAGAATGAGTCTGATAAGTGCTAAGCTTGCTGTACTATGAAGTTTATATTTCCAGACTCAGCCGTGGTTAAAAAACATGGCTGTGGGTGAAATCATATGCTCCAGATATGCTGACAGAGGGGCTTCAGGCTTTGGAAGAAGCCTCCGACACTGTTGTATCTTGAGATACATCTCTATCATGATTCTTATAAGGGGTTTGGATAGATTCATGCAGGAAAAGACCATCACAGGTTACAAGCCATAAGCAACCTCCTGGTTTTAGGTTTTCTCTGTGCCAGGTGCAAGGGAGTGACAACAGGAAACAGGTTATCTTGTTGACTGTGTGCTCTCGGAAGCATCTGGTAAGGCCACTGTGAGATACAGGAAGCTAGACTAGATGGGCGTTTGGCCTGATCCAGCAGGGCTCTTCTTATGTTCTTATGATTACTGTGTTGCTTTAACATTGCAGATATGCAAGCATCCTTTTACACTGGGGTATCCATTACGCCAGCACAACTCCACTGGTCAAAATGAGGTAGTGACAGGGGAATGATGTAGGCAGAGCAGAATTAGGCAATATCTTGTACTTCTCCAGCAGCACCAATGTCGGTGGAATGCCTTCAAAAATGGCCAAAAAAAAAAAAATCTCCCATTGAGATTCGGGAGACTGGAGAACCAAAATACAGTGTTCCTCACCTCCCTACTCTGCCACATTGCAGCCAGCATAGGATTCTGGCTGAAACTCTGTTCAGGACCTACACTCTCTCTATGAAGAGCAAATGTGCAAGAGGACCTCAAGATTGCGCTTTTTAGCTCTGCCCCCCACCAATGTACATGAGCAGAAGCTTGCCCAGCCCTTCTCTCTCTGCCCATTCAGCATTGTCTGCAGAGACAAATGCTGAATGCACAGAGAGTTTTGCCCTGTGATTGGAATCCAAGTGGCGGTCACAAGGGAGAAACCCTCCCTGCATTCAGCGTTGGGCTCCACAGAGAAATGTTGGAAGCACAGAAGGTGGTGGTGGTGGTGTGGGGGAACTAGTTCACAGGAGAAGATGTCATCCCAAAGGGCCCCTTGCAGGTTTGCAGTCTCCACAAAGAGTGAACGTCTGAAGATGGCTTAACTCTGCAGCCCAGTAGAGCACACCTACTCTAGCCTGTAAATCCAAGACAGGGAGACCGTACAGAAGCGTCGCGGGGGTTGGTGCGGTGGTGCAGTGGGCCCCAGGGCATAGGACTTGTCTTTAGTCGTTCCGTCGCTGTCTCCACTGTTTTCGCCGAGCGAGGTTGGGCCCTCCCACCCTCCTCGGTCGGAACAGCTCCGAAATAGGTAGGAAAACGGCGCCGGGGTTGGGGCCGCGTGACGTCACACCTGCGGTCACGTGGGGCCGTGGCGTCGGTGGCCCCTCCCCCTAGGATCGTCTCTGAGACTGTAACTCAGATGATAGGGACATGCGCTATGAGTTGTGTCTCCTTGGCCTCATGTTCTGTACACAAAGAGGAACCTGGGTGATGACAACTATAAAGAAAGGGCACTTTGCTCAAAAAGGAAGCACTTTGCACAAACAGCCTGACTTCAGAACACATATAGGAAGAACAGATTGCAAACACTTGTCTTCTCAGAACGCTTACTGGTACTCTGCTTCAGGGCTCACACACAAACACCCAAGAGGTCCTTCAACTCTGTTGTTGTTGTTGTTCAGTCGTTAAGTCGTGTCCGACCCTTCGTGATCCCATGAACCATATCCCGCCAGGCCTTCCTGTCCTCCACTATCTTCCTGAGTTCGCTCATTTTCATGTTCGTTGCATCGGTGATGCTGTCTAACCATCTCATCCTTGGCCTTCCCCTTCTCCTTTTGCCTTCAATTTTTCCCAGCATCAGAGTCTTCTCCAGAGAGTCCTCTCTTCGCATTAGGTGGCCAAAATATTTGAGCTTCAGCCTCAGTACCTGTCCTTCCAGGGAACAGTCAGGGTTGATTTCATTTCGGATTGACTGATTTGATCTCCTAGCAGTTCAAGGGACTCTCAGGAGTCTTCTCCAGCACCACAGTTCAAAAGCATCTATTCTTCGGCGCTCAGCCTTCCTTATGGTCCAACTCTCGCAACCATACATTGCTACTGGGAACACCATCGCCCTGACTATGCGAACTTTTGTTGGCATGGTGATATCTCTGCTTTTTATTATGCTGTCTAAGTTTGCCATAGCTTTCCTTCCAAGGAGTAAGCGTCTTTTAATTTCATGGCTGCTGTCTCCGTCTGCAGTGATCTTGGAGCCCAGAAAAGTAAAATCTGTTACTGCTTCCATTTCTGCCTCTTCTATTTGCCAGGAATTGATGGGACCCGATGCCATGATCTTAGTTTTATTAATGTTGAGTTTCAAGCCAACTTTTGCACTCTCCTCTTTCACCCTCATCAAGAGGCTCTTTAGTTCTTCTTCACTTTCTGCCATTAGGGTGGTATCGTCTGCATATCTGAGGTTGTTGATATTTCTCCCGGCAATCTTGATTCCGGCTTGTGATTCATTCAGCCCTGCATTTCTCATAATGTACTCTGCATATAAGTTAAATAAGCAGGGTGACAATATACAGCCTTGCCTTCAACTCTACTCATTCTCTATTTTAAAGATTTATATCCCGCCAGTCTTTTCCCTTTCTAAACCAAAAGCATCCAAGGTTATTCCAAATCTTCCAAGTGCCAATAGGGGACAACGTCGCCCATACAACACTGATCTACAGTGCTAATTGTGGGTCTCGCCTCTCAAGGATGTAGTCCACATTATCAGGTTGCAGAAACTGAAAGGTATACAAAGAAACAGGACAAGTGGAAACTTCAGTGGTTCGCGTCCATATCCATACCTGTAATTAATATGGCATGCAGGTCAGAAAAGATACACGCAATTTGATCCACAGAGTGGAGAGCACATTGGTCTGGCCACTGAGAGTTCCTCCAACTCCCACGGTGGGTCAAGATGTCATAGGCCTCTGACCTCTCAGCACAGCACAATGCAGACGCAATGGTGGTGGAGGAGAAGTGTGCTCTCTTCGCCACCTGGGAGGACTTGGCAAGGGTCAGGCTCCAGACAGCTGGGATCTCAGGGGAGCTGGCTGGCTGTCCAAGGGGGCCAGAGGCAGGCAGGGGGTGAGTATCAAGGCAGCAAATGAGGGTCAGAAGCAGGTGGGGGTCAAGATCCAAGGCACTTAGCAGGAAATGCAGGTCATGTTTTCCTCTCCATCCCTCGCAGCTGTTTTTCACCTGATGGGGCAAAGTATGTTGGAAAAAACTCAGCAGAACTTCATTGTTCTTTTGCTTCAATGTGCAGCCTCTAGAGGCTATTTTTTGCTGTGTGTTCTCAAAAACTAATAATACTCAGAGAAAAGATATAAATGGTTATGTGTAACGTGGTTTGATTCGAAGAAAGCAGGTGATTAGGGACTTAGGTTTATGATCTCAATAGGATGTTACAGTATTTGTTTGGAAAAGATGGGTTTTAACGCTGCAGCTCTCTGTGATCAACAGAATTGGTTTAAGATGTACCAGGGAGATGAATTGTTTTTACTGTTGAGTCTTGAGCAGAACTATTTTCTCGAGGTCAATGCAAAATATAAATGGTAACATGAGATGTGCAATGATATTGTTCAAATGAATGGATGTTGTGTTATATTGGTAGGCACTTAATATTTAATACTGGTAAATATTGATAGCCACTGGTTTTATTGGAATTTTTACTTGACTTTCCTTATTGGGTTTTTCTATTTATCATCGTCACTAATCATAAAGGACTATTATTGATTGTTCAGTAAGTTTTTCTTTAAAAAAAATAGACCATGAGTTAAAAACAAAGGGTTGGTGCAGATTTATTAGCATTACTGTATACATACATTCAAAAGTCCTGAGGGATAACATGTTTTGATGGCAGTTTGCCAACATTTGTATTCAGAGGTTGTATTTTGGAAGGGGGGCATCCCAGTACCAAAGCACAACGTTGCATTGAAAGCACCCTTAGAATCTTTGTTTTCAGTTCTTCCACTTACGGTATTTCTTGTTTCACGTTGCTTCGCTAAGGTCACACATTGAGTCTCACCACTTGTGATCTGATGAACAAGGAGGAACAGCTTGAGCAGTTGTGCAGAATGTTTCTGCCAAGGGGACTGGCAGAAGTGCAGCTTCAATTCTGAGATGGATATACCATTCATAAATAGTGGAAGATAGTGCTAGGACTAGTAGAGGGAGCAATGAAGATGTTGGGTATAGAGTATTCTAGCTTAATTAATAATCTAGTTAAGAAATGCAACACGAGTCAAGCAAATGTGCTTTTGAACAGCTCCTGTTGGCTGAATGCCTAAGGGACTTTGCCTGCTGTACTCAGGCTCTGACGCCTATTTTGCTGGTGCAGAACCGAGGAGACCAAGGGAGACACGAGTGCTGCCAATCCCACCCACATTCTGCCTCCCTCCCACCCCCTTCCTCCCCCTCCCTTCCACTGCCCACCCTCACCACCTACTTACCTTGCTCTGGCGGACAACGGCCTCAGTGCCAACCTGCATGCACAGCCACCAGCAACTGCACTGGTAGCCTCGATGCGCTTGCTGGCGGCGTTGTCGAGTGTGACAACTGCGCAACATGCACTGGATCCAGATGCTACTGCAGAGGAATGCGCTTTCTGCCAGGGGGTGCTTTGGAAAGGATTGGGCCGTTAGGCTGCAATTTTATACATACTTACTTGGGAAAGTGGGACTTACTTCTGAGTAGACACACATAGGCTTGCACTGTTAATTACAATAGGGAATGGGGACTATTTATTTATTTATTTATTTATTTAAAAAATTATATCCCGCCTTTTCCTATGCCGAAGGCAAATGCCCAAGGCGGCTAAAGTGTGATGCCAAAGTCTTCATGGAAAAGGTGGGTTTTCAGAAAGGATGTGAAGGTTGTGAGTGGGGAATTCCAGGGTGTCACTAGTGTTGGTGACATTGGGGGTGAGATCTCATGGTGTCACCCCCATGGACCTCCTCCCATATCAGACTACACGATGTGAAATGCCAGACCACACTCCTGGGAAATGCGATCTCTGCGCAAGTCGTGGCAGGAATTGGGAAAGACCCATTTTCTACCAGTGGTGCGTTTTCGCACCACCAGTAACAAATAAAATAGAAAGTCATTTTGGTGTCACTCCTCCATGGGGTGTCACCTGGGGGGGTCTGAAAACCCCCCCCCCGTGATGCCCCTGGGGAATTATGATTGTCAGCTGCTTGTGGTTCTTACAAAGGGACTAAAGTGAGAGGCCAGGAACAGATATACGGTATAGTGCTTTACTCACTGAAATCTGAAGACACAATGCTCTGTTCCCCTATTGCTCAAACATAAAGAGAGTTTTGCTCTCTAAAGTTCACGGTTAGGTTTTGATGCCAACACACATATCAACTTTCCTGATAATGTCAAAGGATGGGATTTTTTTCCCATCCCTTGGCGTCATGAAACCCAGACTTTCTCTTCCTGATTTTATCCAGCGAGCATCTGATGGCAATCTGATAGGAATCATAAGAAGTCAATTAGAAAATAATCCATCTGCTCTGAAGAACTCCTGCTTCAAGACTTCTACTTTTTCACATAGCAGCTGACAAAGTAGCTGGTAATTTTCCATTTGGGAAAGTTGGGGTGTGTGAGTTTTCACAACCAGGCCATCAAATGTCATTAACCATGTTGTCATTGTTTCAAGGCTTACTTGATGAATGATCTTACTTACTTTTAAAGATGTTTAAAGGTTCCTTTTAGCCTGTCAACCAGCAGTTTCAGCCAGTATTTTTCCTACAACACATGAGTGTAATTGGTTTGTGGAACTCCTTGCCACAGGAGGTGGTGATGGCACCTGGCCTGGATGCCTTTAAAAGGGGATTGGACAGATTTATGGAGGAAAAGTCCATCACAGCTTACAAGCCATGATGGGGAAAAGCAACCTCCTGGTTGTAGGAGTAGGTTTTCTCTGTGCCAGGTACAAGGGAGTGGCGTCAGGATACAGGTATTTTGTTGTCTTGTGTGCTCCCTGAGGCATATGGTGTGGTCACTGTGTGATACAGGAAGCTGGACTAGATGGGCCTTTGGCCTGATCCAGCAGGGCTCTTCTTATGTTCTTATGAGTTCCTTAAGTGGTCTCCTGCGTGTGGTTTGTCTCAGGGGCGTCGCGACGACGCGCGACACCCCTGAGCGGGGGCGTGCGTCACCCTTAAGGGGGAGGCTCCGCCCCCGCGCGTGACGTCACGCGCAGGAGCGGAGCGCCCTCCCTGCTCCGTTTTTGGCTCATTTTGGAGCCAAACGGACCCAGGGGAGGGCGGGCGGGCCCACCTCCACCACAAAAATGTAAGTGAGGGGCGCCGCGCGTCACCCCTATACGCGCGACGCCCCCCGGCGGCCTGCCCCCCCGCTTCCCCCTGTCGACGCTAGTGGTTTGTCTTAATAGCAGTCAATGTTGCCGTCCGATATTGGGGCTTGTTTCTGCAGTCTTCATCAACATTAGTGCTCTGCTGAGCCTGTCTGAGATTTCAATCTGAAACTTCAGTCTGAAAACTTCTCAATTTGGGGAGAGAAAACAGGTTGTTGGGGAAGAAGCTCCTCCTACATCTTCCATGCATTTTTTTCACACCTGATCACAGCCATTGTTTCCTGATCTGCTGCTGTCTCAGCACTTCTTTCTTCTGCTAGTACTTCTTCTCCTTGAAAGGGTTTCATCACCATGTGACCATAGCCAATCAAAGGACCATATCTAGAATTTGATGATGTCATGGCATGAAGTGGTCAATCACAACTGACCACGTGTCAACGACACTGGGAGCAAGTGATACACTGACCATTGCCCTTACGTTCACTGGTGCAAGGGAGGAGACAGAATAAACATTCGGTATAGGAGAAACAATGAACAATGCAAGGAAATCGAGGAAAACAACAGAATGGGGAGGACTAGAGATCTCTTCAAGAACATTGGAGATATCAAGGGAACGTTTTGTGCAAAGATGGGCATGATAAAGGACAAAAAAGGCAAGGACCTAACAGAAGCAGAAGAGATTAAGAAGAGATGGCAAGAATACACAGAAGAACTATACAAGAAAGATCTTAATGTTCCTGATGACCACGCTGGTGTGGTCACTGACCCAGAGCCGGACATCCTAGAGAGTGAAGTCAAGTGGGCCTTAGGTAGCATTACTAACAACAAAGCTAGTGGAGATGATAATATCCCAGCTGAGCTACTTAAAATCCTAAATGATGATGCTGTGAAAGTGCTGCACTCAATATGCCAACAAATTTGGAAAACTCAGCAGTGGCCAAAGGATTGGAAAAGGTCAGTTTACGTTCCAATTCCAAAGAAGGGCAGTGCCAAAGAGTGTTCAAACTACCGTACAATTGCACTCATTTCACATGCTAGCAAGGTTATGCTCAAAATCCTACAAGCTAGGCTTCAGCAGTACGTGGACCGAGAACTACCGGACGTACAAGCTGGGTTTCAAAGAGGCAGAGGAACTAGAGATCAAATTGCCAACATGCGCTGGATCATGGAGAAAGCACGAGAGTTCCAAAAAAAACACCTACTTCTGCTTCATTGACTACGCAAAAGCCTTTGATTGTGTGGATCACAACAAACTGTGGCAAATTCTTAAAGAGATGGGGGTACCAGACCACCTTACCTGTGTCCTGAGAAACCTGTATGCGGGTCAAGAAGCAACAGTTCGAACCGGCCGTGGAACAACTGATTGGTTCAAAATTGGGAAGGGAGTACGGCAAGGCTGTATATTGTCACCCTGCTTATTTAACTTATATGCAGAGTACATTATGAGAAATGCAGGGCTGAATGAATCGCAAGCCGGAATCAAGATTGCCGGGAGAAATATCAACAACCTCAGATATGCAGACGATACCACCCTAATGGCAGAAAGTGAAGAAGAACTAAAGAGCCTCTTGATGAGAGTGAAAGAGGAGAGTGCAAAAGTTGGCTTGAAACTCAACATTAATAAAACTAAGATCATGGCATCGGGTCCCATCAATTCCTGGCAAATAGAAGGGGCAGAAATGGAAGCAGTAACAGATTTTACTTTTCTGGGCTCCAAGATCACTGCAGACGGAGACAGCAGCCATGAAATTAAAAGACGCTTACTCCTTGGAAGGAAAGCTATGGCAAACTTAGACAGCATAATAAAAAGCAGAGATATCACCATGCCAACAAAAGTTCGTATAGTCAGGGCGATGGTGTTCCCAGTAGCAATGTATGGTTGCGAGAGTTGGACCATAAGGAAGGCTGAGCGCCGAAGAATAGATGCTTTTGAACTGTGGTGCTGGAGAAGACTCCTGAGAGTCCCTTGGACTGCTAGGAGATCAAATCAGTCAATTCTAAATGAAATCAAGCCTGACTGTTCCCTGGAAGGACAGGTACTAAGGCTGAAACTCAAATATTTTGGCCACCTAATGCGAAGAGAGGACTCTCTGGAGAAGACTCTGATGCTGGGAAAGATTGAAGGCAAAAGGAGAAGGGGAAGGCCAAGGATGAGATGGTTAGACAGCATCACCGATGCAACGAACATGAAAATGAGCGAACTCAGGAAGATAGTGGAGGACAGGAAGGCCTGGCGGGATATGGTTCATGGGATCACGAAGGGTCGGACACGACTTAACGACTGAACAACAACAACAATAGGAGAAACATGTTGATGAATCTTATCCAAAAAGCTGATGTTCATAAGAAACATGATGAACAATATCTGAATCCACCATTCCTAGGTAACTTAAGCGCTCAGTGCCTCAATATTGCAACCAATGTACATATGTCATTGTTATATGTACAAAAATCTACTGTGCACCCACTATTTTGCTGCTATTCTATTCCTGTACTACCAAAGGGAAACACTTAATGAAGGGTTGTTTTTTCTTCTGTGCAGCTTATGCTCAAGACAACCCAACAAATTCTTTCATGATATACTCTCTGTAATGTTTCTATTCCGATTATTATTATTATTATTATTATTATTATTATTATTATTATTATTATTAGTAGTAGTAGTAGTAGTAGTAGTAGTAGTAGTAGTAGTAGTAGTAGTAGTAATAACAACAACAGTATTTATATACCGCTTTTCAACAAAAAGTTCACAAAGTGGTTAACAGACAAAAATGAAATGCTTCTCCAAAATATTCCTTAAATGCTAGCCTAGTAGGACACACTTAGGCTGTAATCCTAAGCACCTTGAAGGGTGAAGCACACCGGCTGTGTTCTCCGTTCGTGCAGCCCGTTGCGGCCGGCTGCGTCTGCGTTCTATCTGGCCGGAGACAAGTCCCACAGAACGCCGAGAGCCGCGAGGAGCCGCAGAGAGGTCCGTTTGTGTTTTACGCTTCCCCTGGAGAATTCTCAACTTTAGCTGCGTTTCTCGCGCAGCACGCGCAGCACACAGAACGCAGCCGGTGTGCTTCCGCCTTTACTATAGAGGGGCAGCCCAATCCTGTGTAAGGATACCTGGCCGGCCTAAAGAGCAGTCCAGGAACACCTCAGGCAAAGGTGGCCCAAGGTGGCCCAGGAGCTATGGGCCTACTCAAATGTACACCAGCTCTGAAGCTGGTGTACATTCGAGGCCCGGGTTTAACGCTGAACCGGGCCAGGAAAGGGCTCGGGATATTGGCGGACCTCACTGTCATTATCCCCGCCTGATTTGGCCAATGGCTGCCCGCCCTTACCACCCGGTCCGCCCTCCCCCCGCCCCTGCACCAGTCGGTGCAGGACTTACCTTGCCCAGTGGGCGCGGGGATGGTCTGCTGGGGGAGTGAGGGCTGCTGGCCTTCGCACCGGTGGCCCTTACTCATAAGTAGTCACAAATGTGCTTCACAATGCGTTTGCAACAGCTTAGAACAGTGGAGTACAGCTCCGCCGCTCTTAGTTTATGGTGGATTGTGCTGTAAGATACACTAAAAGCAATGAGTAAATCTGCTCAAGATCGCAGTGTTAGTAGAACCATAAACTGCACAAAAGAACAAATAAGGTCTTATTCAGTATGACTGGTGTAATGCTTTCTTAGACGGTTTGAATCATTCTTGTTCTGTAATTTTTAATTGAGTTGGTGGATGTCCCTTTTTATGCTAGTTTTTTTGTTTTTGTTTTATGCTAGTTTTTGTAATAATCGTCTCCCTGTCATTTTAGCAGTAATTATTTGGTACATAAATTTGATGGATAAATACAAGTGTTCCTCTTCTCTAAAGGATTCGGGTACCTTAAAAGGATGCAAATGCTCCATCGTGACGGTTTAGAGGCTAATCGCTACGGAGCAGAAGCTTGAGATAAAATGTTTCTGTGCACAGCTGTCCAGCAGGTGGCGTACCACTCTCACTAACACTCAGCCAACCCCATAAAAGAGTCTCCCAGGGGACTCAATAAGGGAAGGCAACAAGAGTCTTGTGGCACCTTGAAACCCAACAAATTTATTGTAGCATAAACGTCTGTGCACCTGAGGAAGTGGACTGTAGTCCACGAACATTTACACCACAATAAATTTGTTAGGTTTTAAGGTGCCAAAAACTGCTACAGTACAGCCTATCCCTACTGGAAGTTATATAAGGGTTTTTCATCTTTACTTACACAATTTAGAACCTTCCGTTATCTCTCTAAGCATTCAGGAACACACGCTGGGGAGTCCTGATGGGTGTATTTTCAGGAACAGGTCTGTCTTTCACACTTTGTAGATTTACTGAGAGAGGAATTGTTGGTCTCATGCCACTGTGTAGCTATTACCATGTAAAGTGTGAAGCAGGTTTCACGCTGCTCCAAGAGTTGTGATGGATCACAACCAACTTCCTTTGCAAATGATAGAATTATTTACTCTAACGGGAGTACAGGACGAAATGGTTTAAAACTCATGAGTGAAAGTACATCTTGGGCAGCCCCCGCACCCTCCGCGACGCTCCTTGCTTGGCCGCTTTCTGACGCTCCGACTCAGTGACTCAACTCAGAGCTGAGCAGGCCAAGCTGAGTCGGAGCAGCAGAAAGCGGCCAAGACTGGGCAGCACAGTGAGATGCTGCGACAGGCTTCTCTGCCGTGCCACCCCTCAAATGTGCGTCACCTGGTGCGGGCCGCACCCTCGTGGTGATGCCAATGAAATGGGGTGAGTGAAGTGAAGCATCCTGAAGTGATCCTGAAATCCACAAGGTAGCTGATGTGGATGTTGAAAACGGTCCCTATCCTACCAAGAGAGCGCGCGCGCGCACACACACACACACACACACACACACACACACACACACACACACACAGTAACTCCAGTAACACACACAGTGATGGTCTTTTCCTCCATGAATCTGTCCAAACCCCTTTTAAAGGCATCTAGGCCAGGTGCCATCACCACATCCTGTGGCAAGGAGTTCCACAGATGAATTACACGCTGGTTAAAGAAATATTTTCTTTTGTCCGTTCTGACTCTCCCTCCACTCAA
This sequence comes from Plestiodon gilberti rubricaudatus, assembly GCA_026170595.1. Lineage (NCBI taxonomy): Eukaryota > Metazoa > Chordata > Lepidosauria > Squamata > Scincidae > Plestiodon > Plestiodon gilberti. The sequence goes on along the minus strand of JANXHW010000005.1, from coordinate 163,430,755 downwards.
TTTTAGTGCATGTCCCCTGGTTCTGGTGTTGTGCTTGCTGCGTTGTCTGCAGCCCCCAAGCCATTTTGAAGGGCACCCTGCCATACAGTTCATTACATCAACCAGTGGTTGAAATCAGAAAACCATGGATAACCGTAGCTAAGGACTAGGATCCAGAAAAGGATAAATCCTGTAATGAAGTTGATAAAAAGTCTCATGCAACCCAGGAGCACCCCCAGGTTGCAAACTTATTTCAGAAGGGTAGACAAGATGCCATCGATTTTAGGAAATCCACCTTTCATTAAACTCCAAGCATTTCCCTTGATCAGCACTTCCAACATGCAAGGCAACAAATGGTGGGGTAGGCCCCTCCCTCCCGCACAGGCTGCTTTTGTTGGGTGGCACATAAACCATGAGGGGGCTGACCCAACCTACTCCTGGCTCCTCAAAACACAGCAGGTTCTGCCCAGACCCTTTTGTATACACAACATGCTCCTGGGTAACACCTTGTGTCTACGCAGGACTTGGATCACTGGTTGCCTCAAAGGCTGGAATACTTTGAGTTGTGGTGCTGTGCTTTCAAGCCACCACAACCCAGGGGTGGCCAAACGTGCTTCATGTAAGAGCCACATACGTAGGCTTACCAGATCTCCAACCGGGACAGAGTGCTAGACCTTTAGGAGAAGGAATGTGGGCAGGTGTAGCTTGTTAAACCTTAGAGCACAATCCTAGGAGAAGGAATGTGGGCAGGTGTAGCTTGTTAAACCTTAGAGCATAATCCTTGGCATGTCTACTCAGAAGCAAGCTCCACTGAACACAATGGGGCTTGCTTCTGAGCAGACATGCCTAGGATTGTGCTCTAAGGTTTAACAAGCTACACCTGCCCACATTCCTTCTCCTAAAGGTCTAGCACTCTGTCCCGGTTGGAGATCTGGTAAGCCTACACATACGATAAACTTCAGATGTTTGAGAGCTGCAATATTTAAGAAGCATTTAAATTTACTCACCATGAACATTAAACTCATGTTTTAATCCAGTGGACTCTCAGTTTATACCTGGTAAATAATTATAAAGCTTGAAAACTTCTTATTCACCTATTATATTAATTGTGATGCAAAAAGGAGCTCAGCCAACATATTTCCAAGAGCCGCACATTATATGTCAAAGAGCTGCATGTGGCTCAGGAGCCGCAGTTTGGCCACCCCTGCTATAGAACAATGGCTGCATTTCAGAGGCAGCAGGAGAGTGGAGACTTATCCTGCTACCCTCATTTACATAGATCTTGTTGAGAAATACAGTTGCTGGTGCCTGCTGACCATCCTCCACGTTTATTGAATGTAAACATATTCAGTATTCAAACACTTATTTACAGCGTTGACATTTACAGTACATAAGAACATATTTACAGTACATAAGTTGACATTCTGCAGTGCTGCTTTTTTTTTTGCCCGTACTATTCTGTTAGATCCAATATGAGATAAGTACTGAAAAATGAGGAGTTGGATCATCTGGGTTACTTTAAGCTTATGAGCATTATGATGTAATACTGTACAAATTATATAAAAGTTCTCTTTTCACAAATGCAGAGGAAAACAAAATAGAAAGAGCAAAACAAAACAAAACACCCAATCCAATGTAATTAGAAAATATTATTTTGTAAGTGAAAAGCCATTAGAATTTCATTTTTTTCACATTCGTTTTAGACTAACACATGCATCAATAGAATGTAAACAATTTCATTCTAAAGCTTTCATGGCCAGCTATCAATTGACAATGTTTAAGGAATACGGGAATTAAAGCCATGTAGTAAAAGAATCTTGAACTTTAATTGGAATAAAAATCACATTAAAATCCAAGGAACTGAGCCCAACGTTTCGTTCCAGCCCCGTGGAACCTCTTCATAGGAATCTTGAAAGATCATAGATGGTGCTGTCCTCAATTCATCATAGTAAATTTAAACCAAAAAACGCAGGGAAACCCCAGCGGTCTTCACTCTCCCTTTCTTTCCATGCTGGATAGTTCTGCTGTTACAGTGTCAGTGTCAGTTACAGTTCGTTCTACTGCTGCAGTGTCAGTTGCAGTATCTCCACTGTCAGTCACCTCGGATTCCATTCCCCCTCCCAAGTCTGATTTCCCATGTAGGACAGGCAACCAAATCCGATTCGTGAATGTCAAGTCTTGCTGACGATTCATCAGTGTTCCCATTCGTTTTTTACTTATTTCTAGAGCTTCCAGGTGGCGTAGTATTTTAAAATTGCTTTCCCTTTGCAGGCACACCGTTTTATCAAATTGGATCGTGTGCTTTTCTTTCAATGCATGTTCGGCAATTGAAGATTGATCCGGATGATTCAGCCTGAGAGATCGCTCGTGTTCCGCCACTCTTGTTTTTATAGCTCTACTCGTCATCCCGATGTAACATTTATGACATTCACAAGTTACACAATAAATCCCTGGGTTGGATAGTGCTGGACGTTTGTCTTTTGGGTTGCCTAGAACTTGTTGTAGTTTAGAAGTGGGTTTGAAGATTGTTTTTACGTTTCCCTGTTTTAATATTCGTGCAATTTTATCAGTTGTACCTTTAATAAAAGGCAGGCAAATCCAAATTTTTTCCTCTGTTGTCGTTTTTTCAATTTCGTTGTTTATCTGAACTGTCCCTAGTCTCTTAGCCTCAATTTGGCGTTTTTGTTTAATCCAACATTTATTAATTTGATTGATGGAATATCCATTAGCTTGTAGGGAGTCATATAATACCCTTTTTTCTTTTTCTAATGAGTCCTTATCACAAACCTTTATTGCTCTGTACACTAGGGAGTTTATTAATGAATTTTTCTGTGATGGATGGTGATTAGAATTTTGATTCAGATACCTCCCAGTATGGGTAGGTTTCCTATAGACACTGTGTCCTATTGACAGATCTTCTTTCCGTGTCACCAAGACATCCAGTGACACGGAAAGAAGATCTGTCAATAGGACACAGTGTCTATAGGAAACCTACCCATACTGGGAGGTATCTGAATCAAAATTCTAATCACCATCCATCACAGAAAAATTCATTAATAAACTCCCTAGTGTACAGAGCAATAAAGGTTTGTGATAAGGACTCATTAGAAAAAGAAAAAAGGGTATTATATGACTCCCTACAAGCTAATGGATATTCCATCAATCAAATTAATAAATGTTGGATTAAACAAAAACGCCAAATTGAGGCTAAGAGACTAGGGACAGTTCAGATAAACAACGAAATTGAAAAAACGACAACAGAGGAAAAAATTTGGATTTGCCTGCCTTTTATTAAAGGTACAACTGATAAAATTGCACGAATATTAAAACAGGGAAACGTAAAAACAATCTTCAAACCCACTTCTAAACTACAACAAGTTCTAGGCAACCCAAAAGACAAACGTCCAGCACTATCCAACCCAGGGATTTATTGTGTAACTTGTGAATGTCATAAATGTTACATCGGGATGACGAGTAGAGCTATAAAAACAAGAGTGGCGGAACACGAGCGATCTCTCAGGCTGAATCATCCGGATCAATCTTCAATTGCCGAACATGCATTGAAAGAAAAGCACACGATCCAATTTGATAAAACGGTGTGCCTGCAAAGGGAAAGCAATTTTAAAATACTACGCCACCTGGAAGCTCTAGAAATAAGTAAAAAACGAATGGGAACACTGATGAATCGTCAGCAAGACTTGACATTCACGAATCGGATTTGGTTGCCTGTCCTACATGGGAAATCAGACTTGGGAGGGGGAATGGAATCCGAGGTGACTGACAGTGGAGATACTGCAACTGACACTGCAGCAGTAGAACGAACTGTAACTGACACTGACACTGTAACAGCAGAACTATCCAGCATGGAAAGAAAGGGAGAGTGAAGACCGCTGGGGTTTCCCTGCGTTTTTTGGTTTAAATTTACTATGATGAATTGAGGACAGCACCATCTATGATCTTTCAAGATTCCTATGAAGAGGTTCCACGGGGCTGGAACGAAACGTTGGGCTCAGTTCCTTGGATTTTAATGTGATTTTTATTCCAATTAAAGTTCAAGATTCTTTTACTACATGGCTTTAATTCCCGTATTCCTTAAACATTGTCAGAATGTAAACAGTGAATTGCCTCTCTAGGGTAAGTGGTACAGTATACTGTACTTGGAAAGTTAGGCAGCAGAGCAATATAGCTTCCCTCACTTAACACCCCAATTCATCTATTATTATTATTATTATTATTATTATTATTATTATTATTATTATTATTATTATTATTATTATTATTATTATATACCGCTTTTCAACAAAAAGTTAACAAAGCGGTTTACAGACAAAATCAAATGATTAAATGGCTCCCTGTCCCCAAAGGGCTCACAATCTTTTACCTTGCTATGTTGAAACAACTGCATATGTGGACACAGTGATATTTGCTGGGACATTAATAGTGCAATCCTATACAGCAGTGTTTCCCAAACTGTGGGTTGTGACCCACCAGTGGGTCGCGAAAGGCGAAAGGCAGGCTGGGGCGCTACCCGGCCGCAGCAGTAGCCACGCAAACTGCACACGGCCAATTTCACCGCCAGGCAGGCTATGGGAGAGGGTGGAGATGGCGGAAGGAGGTGGAGGCAGCGCCCCTTTTGGGCTGGATGGATGTCCAGAAGTAAAGCTATGTGGGTCGCAATAGATTGTCTAGTAAAGCTATGCAGATTGTGATGGGTTGTCATTTTAAAATTTGAGTCACGGCGCTAAAATTTGAGTCACAGCGCTAAAAGGTTTTGGAAGCACTGCTATACAGGCTTTCAGAAGTAAGTTTCATTATATTCAATAGGATTTTCTTCCAAGAAAGTAGGTATAAGATTACAGTCTTAATAAGGAGTTTTCCCTGGCATCTCTCCCCCCTGAGACATCTTCCCTCCTCATCTCTAGGTTTGCATTGAGAACTGCAGCTACAAGAACATTATTTATTTGTTCAAGTTACAGCCCAATCCTATCCTTGGCCGGCCTGCGCGATGCAAGGATGCTGACGCAGACTCGGTTGCATAACGCAGGCTGACTGGGGACCCAGCAGGCCGGGAGAGGTAAGTAAAGAAAAATTTTACTTACCTCCTCTGGTACTCCCTGGTCTCCTATGGGCCTACTCAGATCTACGCCAGCTATTTTGCTGGTGAAAATCTGTTCGGTCCAAGGGTATGTGTCGGGCCCAGAATGGAGAATATGGATCTTCGCTGCCGACAAGGCCTGCCCCATCCCGCCCTGACTATACCCAAATCCTCCCCCACCATCAACCTACCTGGCTCGGTGGCTGATCTGAGGGCTGCTAACGCCCACGCACAGCCTTCTGGAACTTGTGTTGGTGGTAGCTCTCCACAGAACGGCCAGGCAGAATGGTGGAGGATTGTGAGATCTGCCTGCATATCCCACAGGCAGGATTGGGCCCTTAAATTCTTATCCTGCCTATCCTCCAAATAACACATGGCAGCATCCAAGCTTCTTCCCCTTCCATTTTATCCTCACAACAACCCCATGAGGTTAGTTAGACTGAGAAATAGTGACTGGCCCAATATTATCCACCAAACTGGTGGCTCAGCGTGCATCCTGCTTGACGACTCCCGTGAGAAGTGAATACAGGTGGGCCCCCATATCCACTGATTCGCTATCCACGGTTTCAGTTATCCACGGATGGTGGGGACCCCCCCAGGCTTTTAGTTTTTTCCCAGTAAGCTTCATTTCTTCCTTAAAGAAACAGGAGAAGCAGCCAGGCTGCTTATTACAGGCAAGTAGAATGAGACTAAGTACTAGAGAGGCTCTGCAAGGTTAACAGAAACCTTGCAGAGCTTCTCTAGGACTTAGTCTCATTCTACTTGCCTGCAATGGAGGTGTTAGCCAAAATGCCAGTTAATTTTGGGGAATAGCTTTAAATATAGCAATTTGGCATGTTCTGGGATCTTTACCTGTGTATACCAGAGTCCAGCTTCACAGAATTCCGTTTTAAATAATTTTGAGAACACACGTGGTTACTTTCCAATATTTACTAAATAGTTCAGGCAGAGTCATACACAAATACAATCATACAGATTTGGGAGACTTAGATAGAAAGGTATAGAGAACATTTGCATTAGCAGGTTCCCTTTTGAAGCATTGGGGGTAATATTCACCTGTTCCTGGAGTCCTTGGCAGCAGTGATGGAGTGAGAGAGAGAGAGAGGAAGAAGAAGAAGAAGGAGAGGGGTAGGGATGGCTAGGGCTCCAACCAGCATAGCACAAGCTAGGAGGAGGCCTGAGGCACAAAGAAGCTAGGCCAAGGAGAGGGGTTGGTGCCATAGGGCACGCAAAGAGTCATAGTTCAGGAGGTAAGGGTCAAGAGAGAAAAGTTGGCGGGCTGCCTGCCCTTTTAAACCTGCACACAGGGGAGGAGTTTTTTGGCTCTTACGCTGCAAAAAGAAATACCTTGATTGGGCTGGCAGAGGAACTAGAGATCAAATTGCCAACATGCGGTGGATCATGGAGAAAGCACGAGAGTTCCAAAAAAACACCTACTTCTGCTTCATTGACTACGCAAAAGCCTTTGATTGTGTGGATCACAACAAACTGTGGCAAATTCTTAAAGAGATGGGGGTACCAGACCACCTTACCTGTCTCCTGAGAAACCTGTATGCGGGTCAAGAAGCAACAGTTCGAACCGGCCATGGAAAACCGATTGGTTCAAAATTGGGAAGGGAGTACGGCAAGGCTGCATATTGTCACCCTGCTTATTTAACTTATATGCAGAGTACATTATGAGAAATGCAGGGCTGAATGAATCACAAGCCGGAATCAAGATTGCCGGGAGAAATATCAACAACCTCAGATATGCAGACGATACCACCCTAATGGCAGAAAGTGAAGAAGAACTAAAGAGCCTCTTGATGAGGGTGAAAGAGGAGAGTGCAAAAGTTGGCTTGAAACTCAACATTAATAAAACTAAGATCATGGCATCGGGTCCCATCAATTCCTGGCAAATAGAAGGGGCAGAAATGGAAGCAGTAACAGATTTTACTTTTCTGGGTTCCAAGATCACTGCAGACGGAGACAGCAGCCATGAAATTAAAAGACGCTTACTCCTTGGAAGGAAAGCTATGGCAAACTTAGACAGCATAATAAAAAGCAGAGATATCACCATGCCAACAAAAGTTCGTATAGTCAGGGCGATGGTGTTCCCAGTAGCAATGTATGGTTGCGAGAGTTGGACCATAAGGAAGGCTGAGCGCCGAAGAATAGATGCTTTTGAACTGTGGTGCTGGAGAAGACTCCTGAGAGTCCCTTGGACTGCTAGGAGATCAAATCAGTCAATTCTAAATGAAATCAAGCCTGACTGTTCCCTGGAAGGACAGGTACTAAGGCTGAAACTCAAATATTTTGGCCACCTAATGCGAAGAGAGGACTCTCTGGAGAAGACTCTGATGCTGGGAAAGATTGAAGGCAAAAGGAGAAGGGGAAGGCCAAGGATGAGATGGTTAGACAGCATCACTGATGCAACGAACATGACAATGAGCGAACTCAGGAAGATGGTGGAGGACAGGAAGGCCTGGCGGGATATGGTTCATGGGATCACGAAGGGTCGGATACGACTTAACGACTGAACAACAACAACAACAAATCTGTGGGAGGGGGCATGAGAGGGTGGGGAGGAGGGAAAGGACAGATGACTTCATTGTTGCCCATGCAGATTGGCCCTCCTTGGGAGCTAGACAGTTGGTTTTTAGCATATTGTCTCTTTCCTGGTAGAGTAGTTTGCACATCATTGGCATAGGGGGGAGAATGGAATGTGCTTGAGCACCTTGATTCATGGCGTGCTGAAATGCCGAATGGTGATCAGATCCTTCCCTTCCTGGCTTCTCTTAGCCTTCTGGAGGAACTGTGTTACGCATGGTGCAGGAACACAAACCTCGCATCACCCTCGCTTGTGTCATAACACAGTCCAGCTCACAAATTCAGCTCACAAGTTCAGCTCATAAGTCCTTGGCATACAAAGTCACTTTGGTAGCCTTCTCATTTCATAGGGCAACAGAGGCTGCTTCTCTGTTTGTTTTAAGGAAGAAACGAAGCTTGCTGAAAGAAAAATAAGAGCTGGGGGGGGGGCAAGCATGCCTGCCTGCACGGGAGGCAGGGTGGGGGGTATTAAGAAATGCCGAGCCTAATGAGCTTGCCTCTAGCAGAGTGCAACGGCACGCTTGCTCCAAGGTCGTTCCTCCGCCGATGAAAGTAAAACAGACAAGGCAGATGTCCACCACCAAGCCTGTATTTGCATATTTACAGATAAGCAACTTCTTATATACAAAACTCCACAGTATAGACTCCAGCCCTCTCAACTCCACACAACAACCCAGCTCTCATAAACTCCACACAACAACCCACACAGGTAGGCTCTGCCAGCTTCCTTATATAGTTCTTTCCACCAATCATAGTGCAGCTTGATGCATCTTATTATGTATTGCATCAGCCTTTGTTCACAGGTGCTTAGTCACAGTGATTCAGCATTTTTTTTCACGTTACATTACATGGAAATATTTACATATACAGAGTCCATGGTAGCCATGCTTGCCCAAACATCAGGGCCCTGCACTATTCGGACATAAAATTTCTTGGATCTGGTGAGCTAACCCTGACAGGGGGCCCTCAGGAAACCATGGAGGGGGTGTTCGCTCTTATCCACGGTTTCAAGTATCCACGGAGGAGCCTGGAACATATCCCCAGCGGATATGGGGGCCCACCTGTACTTATTCCCACCGGTGGGCTGCCCTGGTGATCAACCTCTGACCAGGGCAGGTTACCTATAGTGATAATAAAGGAAGAATCAACAGGTCTGTGAAATATATTGACAGAAGCTGTTGTGGAAAACATTCTGTAAGAAAAAGAAAGCAAAAATGGCCATCTTATTATACATGAGCTGCAGACATTCCTGAAGTGCCTTTGATTCAGATTTCAGACTGTGTGGAGTGTGGACAAAAAAACTGTATGAGATTTGAAGCAGCAAGTGTTACATCAAAGCAAAAAGTGGAACTAAATATGAACTAGAACTAGAGACACAGATTTGAGGTATCCTGCATTGCAAGCGGAACTGATCAGAAAGAGGCTCTATGCGGACGCAGCATTCTTTTTATTTTTTTGTGGCCAGTGAAGTAAGAGGGGGTAAGTTATGCATTTAATACTTTAAATTAAAATGTATTGACAATGAGAGAGAAAAATAATGTGAGATTTGATAAATTCAAAGCATATTTGTGCTGTGAGTAGAAATATTGCCCATAGTTCTGGGGCAATAATCCAACGGGGGGGGGGGTGGTGGAGAGAAAGAGTAGGGGACACACAAATGGACCTCAGAGAATCAGCTACGTTTGGAGGAGATGGGAATGGAAGCCGGGGCTGGGCTCAGAAGTGGAGACAGACAACAGGACTGTGCTTGTCAACAGAAGCCGCGTGGAAAGGAAGCTAATATTCTCCTCCCCTTGTGCCTTATTTACATGATGATGAGTCATCTGTGGCCACTGCTCCTTCTCGGGATACCGTAAAACTGGGTGATGTGAACTGCGGAGCTGATCTGGGTTTTGGGCAGACCTATATGTCAGGGGATACCTTTACCTTTTTATACAGTACATATGTGGCTTGGGTTGGGGTCACTAGTCTCAGCTCAGCTCTAGGATTCTATTGGGATGATCTGGTGTTGTGCACAAGCAGCACACACACACAACACCGCCGCCAGTGAGACAGACACGTGTGCGTGAATACAGGGGGTCGCGCGAACCCCGCGTCGAAGAGCTAGCCCCCCCCTCTCCACCGCCTGCTGGGGGGGGGCTGATCGCCCTGCTGGCTGCTCCACCTCGCTCGCTCGCTCGCCCCTCCTTCCTCTCTCCCCCCTCCCTCCCTCCTTCCCGCGGGCTCCTGCTGCCTCCGCTCCCGACCCGGCCCCCCTCCCCTCCCGGCGCAGAGAGCGGAGCGAGGTCGTGCGTTACCCAGCATGCAGCGCGCGGCGCGTTCGCACCAAGATGGCGGCGCCTCTGGATGAGTACGAGAAAGAAGCGGGCTGCGTCCCTATCCTGCACCCTGAGGTGAGCGGCTGCTGCCGCTGCCTCTCGGCCGCCGTGGCTGGCAGCGTTGGGAGGGAAGGAACCGGCGGGGTGGAGGACGAGGAGGAGCAGGGAGCAGCGGCCGCCACCACCCTCCCTCCCTGGCACTCCCTTCCCGGGGCGGGGGCGGAGGTTGGCCCGGAGGGGCCGGCAGGATTGTCGGAGAAGGAGGCGCCGCCGCCGCGGCTGAGCCTAGGTGGTGGGGAAGAAGAAGCGGGGAGGGAGGGAGGCTGCAGTAGGGGCCGCTTTGCCAGCACGGGGGCCGGGCAGGCACTGGCAGCAGGCACCCGGCTCTTTCCCATTCTTCTGATCCCTTCCTAGGGGTGGTTGGGTGGGTTGGGGGTCATCCTGGGCACTCGCAGCCCCTGCGCCGCCTCCCCTCCCTCTGTCAGTCCGTCCAGGCGCTTTGCGTTCACTCGGGAGGGGAGGGTCGCCCTGGCGTCTCTGGCTCTGTCTGCTGGACCTGCCTGAAACTCGGTCCCACAGCGGCCCAGCCGTCGCTTAGCTGCCTCGGAAGGCACGAACTCTGTCTGTCTATCGCCCAAGCACGCAGCTGCACACTTTGTGGCACCCCAGGGCTCCTTTAGGGATTGGGTGTCTCCTAGATTACAGTTCTCAACTTGCCAGGTGAATAGTTCAGACCTTGAATTAAAACACACACACACACGCTCTCTGGTGTTGGGGAGATATTCTGCTTATGTTATGTTGCACAGATTGGGGCCTAGTGTGAATGTGACTTACATCTCTCAGCCCTATATGTGTTTAGAAATAAAAAGCTAGCAGTAGAAAATAGTTCCTTGTAAGGGTGCATTGATTTCCATCCTTAATCCAGTTTCCTAGGTACATTGCTCTTTTCCGGCTATCTAGACTTGCTAATTGGAGTTGCTTGAGAGGGTTTCTTTTCTCTCTTTCGACCTACAACAAGCATGACTTTCATACACACGTTTCTGTCGGGGAGAAGACTGCAGTGGTGTTATGGGTACCTTTTCTCATGCTAAGTTATTTGGAGTTGGAGTAAAACAGCAAAATAGCCACATTTTTATAGATAGCCCCAGCAAGCTATTCAGAGTGTTAAAAATGAAAAGCATTGTCAAATGCTTCAAAGGCCTTGTCCAAACTGGGTGATTTGGCATCCATTGGCTGCTGCAGTTCAACATGAATAATTACAAAGTGATGCACACTTGAGCAAAAAAATAAAATAAAAAGTTCCAGCTTCATAGAGTCTGAGCTGTTGCTGATTAACCAGAAAAGTGATCTTGGGTGGATTGTTGTGGTCCGTGAAAATGCCAAACCAGTGTGTAGTAGCTGTGAAGAAGGCTTATTCCATCCTGGGGTTAGTAGAAAAGGGATAAAGAATAAGAACATAAGTTTATGTTGCTATACAAGTCTGTGATGCAAAACATTTGGAATACTGTATGTAACGTGTCCAGCTCTAGTTGTCGCATCTCAATAAGAGTTTTGTAGAACTGGGAAAGGTGCAAAAGAGGGCCGCCAAAATGATGAGAGGGCTGGAACACTATCCTTATGAGGAAAGGCTGCAGTGCTTGGGGCTTTTTTCCTGGGAGGGGGGGAAGACAATTAAAGGGGGCATGATTGAGTCCTATAAAATTATGCATGGTGTTGGGGAGAGAGAAGCTTTTTTTCCTCTTATAGTTCCAGAGCCCAGGGGTCATCCAGTGAAACTGGTTGCAGGAGATTTACGATGGACAAATGGAGGTGGTACTTCACAGGTCGTCCGTCAGTCTGTGGAATTCATTGCCATCGGATGTAATGATGAGGTTGGATGGCTTTAAAAGGAGGTTGGACAGAACCAAGGAGATCAGATCCATCATTGGCTACTAACCATGATGGACATGTGCTGCCTCCAGGTTCAGCCTCAGCATGTCTCTAAATACCATTTGCCTTTTCTGTTTGTGGGTTTCCCAGAGGCAGCTGGTGGGCCACTTTGGGAAACAGGATGGTGGACTAGATGGGCATTTGGCCTCCACCAGCAGGGATGTGTTTTATATTATGTATATTATCAGTATTGGATACCTTACTCGTCTCCCAACTGCATGCCGATTTCCTTTTTTAAAACCTTTTTTATTGTTACTTTCTTCAGAGAATCATATGTCTCTTACAATTTTTTTTAAATCCTATCTGTCCTGTCTGAGAACAGCTAGCTCCATCCCTTTCAGTACAGTGGGGGCAGGGAATATCTCTGTTTGAATTGTGCTAATACAAGGGGGGCCAGTATCCGCGGATCCGCTATCCGCAGATTCACTTATCCGCAGATCATGGATCTTCTGCCCCCGGGCCCATTACCCTTCCTTTAGCTGATATCGCTGGCGCCAGGTCAGGTGGCTTCTTGATTCATCAAAATGAGCAGCAAGCTGCTTATAGCAACGAAGCAGGCAAGCAGCCTGCGTGCTAAAAAGTCTCCATTTAAACAAGAAGTAGGAAGCTTCCTGTTTAAACAAAGAATTTCTAGCATGCAGGCTGCTTGCCTGCTTTGTCGCTATAAGCAGCTTGCTTCTTATAGCGTTTTGGTGACTCAAGAAGCCCCCTGACTTGGTGCTAGTGATATCAGCTAACGGAAAGGTAATGGGTGTGAGGGGGCCCACCCGGTATCTGTGGGGATAGCTTTCCCCCCTATCCATGGGTTCCCGGTATCTGCGTGGGGGGGATACCCCATGGATATCGGGACCCTACTGTATAGCGCTAGCTGAGGGAGCACATGAGCGTCTTTTAATGACCCTTGGCTTACATGCAGCGCAATCCTATGCATGTGTGCTCAGAAGTTAGCCTCATTCAGTGGGACTTTTCCCCAGGTAGGTGTGTATAAAATTGCAGACTGAGAAACTTTATTTTCTTTATTTCAGCCATCATAATACATTACATAGGACTCCTGTAGTTATTTGTAATTCAGTAAGTCAGGGGCTCTCAACCTGTGGTATGAGTACCCCTAGGGGTACATGGACCAATGGCAGGGGGTACGCCAGAGCCTGCCCCGTATCAGCATCAATCAGTAGTTACTTGTTAGTTAGAACTTAAATGCAATCCCCCCCCCCCCGTCTGCCTGACTCACTCACTCACTCACTCACACACACACATTTTTTTCACATTTAAAATTGTTTTAGTACTTTTTATTTAATGATTAATTAGCTAATTAATTGATTGAGTAATCCAATTAATTAGCAATTAATTAGCAGGGGGTACTTCAGAAAATTGGGCCGTGATAGGGGGTACCCAGGCCTCCAAAGGTTGAGAACCCCTGCAGTAAGTAATATGAAAAATAGGTGGGCAGTGGCTAAAAACCTACTTTAAGTTTATTTAAGAAAGATTCTGTTATTAAAATGTGTCCCAAATATCAGCGGGTATTTGGGTTTTTTTGACTGAGCAGGTAGAATATTTTTCATAGATAACATTTTAAATATTGGTTTAAGACTGTATCTTACATTTGGTCATGTTTATCTTTTTTTTTTCCCCATTGCCTCTGTGAAGATTGTGCAGTTGAAGCTTTACAGTAACACAGTTATTGTGGAAACAAGTAGAATAGTGGCAGAGGACAGGGCTGCAAATCTGCCATTTATTTGGCATTACAAAAATATAGTACTGATTAATAATAATACTGTTGGATAGAGTAGATAGAGGGAAGTTCTTTTCCCTCTCACACAACACCAGAACCGGGGGACATCCACTAAAATTGACTGGTGGGAGAGTTAGAAGAGACAAAAGGAAATATTTCTTGAACCAGCCCGTATTTAATCAGTGGAACTCCTTGTCACAGGGTGTTGTGATGGCACCTGGCCTTAGATGCCTTCAAAAGGGGATTGGACAGATTTATAGAAAAATCCATCACAGGTTACAAGCCAGGTTTTTAGAGGTAGCCTATCTCTGAATGCCAGATGCAAGGGAGTGGCAACAAGACACAGGTATCAGGTTGTCTTCAATGTTTATTTATTTTAAAAAATTATACCCCGCCTTATCCAATGCCATAGCAAATGCCCAAGGCAGCTTACAACAGTCATAGATAAGAAGTACAAATAATATAAAACAATCCCTAAAATAAATTAAAAACAATAAAATCCACTGGTGGGGGAGGGCAACAATATAGAGCAGAGAAACAGTGGAGCAAAATACGTTGAGACCCAGAAGTCAGACATCAACCCATCACCCAAATGCTAGACAAAACAAAAACGTTTTGAGTCCTTGTCAAAAAGCCATGAGGGAAGGGGTAGTTCTGAATTCCCCTGGCAAGGAATTCTATAATTGTCGTGCCACAACAGAGAAGTCTCGCCCACGTGCCATCTAAGATAGAGGTGGCACTCACAGGTGACCTAAGAGGTCGGATGACCTCCTCAGATGACCTAAGAGGTCGGACTGAAATGTATAGGAGAAGGCGGGCCTGAGGTGTTCCCTGAGGCATCGGGTAAGCCACTCTGAGATACAAGAAACTGGACTAGATGGGCCCTTGGCCTGATCAGCAGGACTCTTCTTATGTTCTTACCCTCCATGGCTGAGCTAGGAAATATGTTCTATGTTCTTACAAAAAGTATATAGCATAGGTCTGGAAGGGCAGCAGAGTAGCATGGGTTCTGAACATGTACAGAGAAGAGAACCAAAACCTAATTGCAAATATTTGGGATTATATACAGAACTTTGAGGTCTGATGATGAATGAACTACAGCAGTGGTTTTCAAAGTGGTGGGTTGTGACCCACCATTAGAACCAGATGCTGTCCCCTGCCATCTTAAGGGGAGGGGACAGATACACTTATCGGAGGTCCTGGAGGGCTCCAGAGGGTGCAGAGATGCCTGTGGACCCCTCCCCAGGCCTCCCCAAGCTTCAGATCGCCGCACTGCAGCGATTTATGACCACTTCCGGTTTTCGCAAAAATCGGAAGTGGTAGTAAATAGCTGCGGGGCAGTGACTAACTCAAAGATGTCCTCCTGTGTGCAGGTTCTTTCCTAGATGGAAGCATGTAACTACTTACCTATGGGACTACACAGATTCTTGGGCATGTGGTGATAGAACTGTTTTCATTTGTACACAGTTCTTTGGATACAGTTCGGAATGTCCTGTGGCACCTTAAACACTAACGTGTTTATTGTGCCATGCGTTTTCAGGAGGTCTAGCCCTCTTTGTTAGATACAGTACACTTTTTATTTTTTGTATAGTGTTTGTGCATGGCACCTTACAAAGAATCAGAAGGCAGTTCCTTTTTCCATGGCACTTGCAGTCTAAAAGTGGTCTTACAGGTGTATTGTGTGTGGATAGATATGGGGATAGTGGTGGTCTGTAAATACATCTATTTCATTGCTCCCAGTCCCCTTCCCTGCTCGCTCTATGGCTGCTTCATTGTTTTATCTTGTCCTTTCTTCCTTGGCAACTCAGAAGCCTAATGTGGGGTGTGGGATAGGCAGACACCAGCTTTGAGGACCTGCAGCTAGACAGGTGGAGGGGAGAACATACTACACAACTGACTTGGACTACTTTATGGTTAGGGACAGTCCCTTATGGAAGCAATGTTAAATGAAAGATAACGAATGAATTGAACACAATATAGTGGTTTTTCTAACCTCTCAAAGTACTTTGTTTTAAGAGGCTGGTGATGATATTGCTATATTATGGATGGTGAAATGGCAAAAATAAAAGAGAGGGGATTGCTAAAGTTCAGTGACTGTCTTCGTGGCTCAGTTGAGATTTGAACCAGGGATTTCTAGGTCAGAGGTGGATTAGGACCCAGAAGTGGGTCACTCACCCACTCTTCTCAACTGCTGGGCTCTTGAAGGTGGGTCCCAGCAGGTTGAAGTTTGAGTTAGATCTCCACTCTTGGCAAGTTGAAGGCTACAGTTCTAACTCATGCTTATTAACCATTGCGCTACACAATGAACTCATCATAGTGCACATAGTGGTAAATTTAAATGCATTTATTGTTGCCTTTATATGCCAAGATTTAGGAGATTTGGGCCCATTTTGATAAATATGAAAATGTTTGACTTCTTACTCTTCATCATTTTTCAAACCTGTTCTAGGATTTAAACATTTTGTCTAAAAGCTTTTTAGGACGTGCCTTAGTTTGGCTCACCATTCAGAATGCAAATGATATAGCAATTTGTTAAGCATGTGTAAAGATTACTGATATCACAGACACTTAAGCATGCTTAACTGTGTGTTGTGGTATGCTCAGTTTTTGTTTTTGGATACTTTTTGGTACTTTGATCCTTTTAATTCAGTATTTAAACAAAATAAGTTAACAGCTCAGGTTGACATTGAGAGTAGAATCTGCAACTGACTGAAGTCTATGGAAAATCTGGCATTGGTTTTAATGGATGAATATTTCAGCCTGAATGAATACGTCTGTTAATCAGAGTGGTCCAATTCTGAACATTTTTTTTAATAAACAGGGACTTATTCCATGCCAGCTGTTGATCACATGAGCTTTCTGTCCTCCGAATACAGTGCTTGGATTAAAAACTCTAGTCATGCATCTGTCCATCTTTTTGTTACGTAAAAACTTCAGAAGCATATTGGAGAATGTGCAGGATTCATCATTTAGTTAAATGGCTAACTTTTGCTAAATAGTTGCTCCTCATTTTTTTTTGTTTGAAACTCAATCTTTAATGTTAGACACACAATTTGTTTGTGGTGTTTTGCTTAGCAAATTTTTGTCTCCAGTATTGTGCTCACTCAATTTCTGCAGTGAGTGTTTTACAATATCCTCTTTTTTTCTACAAGTGAGCAATATTTATGTAGTAGAATGTGTGGCTTTGTTCCACATGACATTTGTGTGTGGTAGTTGCAATATGAAATGTAAGGGGGGGGGTGTTCCTTGGGGGTGTTAAGTATCTGGTAATTGATGCAGATACTTTTTTTAGCTAGTTGTATGCAATGCTTGTCTTTCAAGGGCGCATAGTCATTCCATAATGGTATCCAAAAAGCCTGGCATCCAAACTGCCTAAAAGGTTGGAATATTCTTTGAACAATTGACTTCCATGCTGTATCAAAGTGGTTTAGCAATAGTTAAGTCAGATTATACAGATTTGTGACATGCAGAGTATGGGGATGTACAGCCAGGTCATGTAGAATCCATCACCTCCCCTGTCGGCCTCCTCACATGGTTCTTTAACACCACAAGGAGATTCTAGTCCCACCTGCTTTACAGCGCAATCCGAGTTAACTTTTGTGCCGGTTTAACCAGCGGCGCAGCAAGAACGGGAGGCCCCAGAACGGAAAAGGGATTCAAATCCCCTCCAAAAGAGGAATTCAAAGGGCATTTGAATCCCTTTTCCGATCTGGGGCCTCCCGTTCTTGCTGCACCGCTGGTTAAACCGGCACAAAAATTACGTCGGATTGCGCTGTTAATCATATGAAGAAAACTCCTTCTAATGGTAACAGAGGATAGACTCCTACAAACCCCCCTATTTCATCCTCACTATGGATTCCTTTATTTAAGGCATTTTTACCCAAGGGTACATATACGCAACAGGAGTTAAATGTGTACACCTGTGGGCTGGGAGAAAATGGGTTTTAATCACCAACTGCCACTATCTTACTAAAAGCCTTTTTGCTTGGTAAACCTGGTATAGCATAGGCATGGGAGCAATCACAGAATTCACTATTAAATTGAACTAACAAAAATGAGAATTATGTATAAAAATAATAAACAGTTTGCTTAATTTGCTTATTCTGTTGCTTATAAAATTACTTTAAAACCAGCTCTCTAGAATGACTAGCCCCTGTGACTAGTTCAATTAGCCTAAACATTTTAGGTAAGAAGAGATAACTGGCTGTTATCTTTGATAGTTTGTGAAAACTATCCAGTCTTTCACAACATAACTTCTGAGTGCTGGTAAAGGTTGTAAGATAGGAATATGAAGTAAATAACCACACACATGTGCTGCCAGCTGGATGTTTCTACAGTTTCATAAAAGAGAGTTTCTAGACTAAGGACATTTGAATCCAGTAATGTAATAAAAACTTCTATTCTCAATCCTATGTCTCAATCCAGGGATCCTCAAACGTTTTCAGCAGGGGGCCAGTTCACTGTCCCTCAAACTGCTGGGGGGGACTATAGTCCCCCCCGGTGTGTCAAAACCCCCCCGCTTGCTGCGTCACCCCCTCTGCCGTCCGGTACAAACTGCTAGCTCACTGCTTGAGTCTTCTGCAGTGACTCGGCCACTTCTGACTAGGGCAGGCCAAGGCAAGGCTAAAGCGGCGCATACGCACAACGCCGCTTGAAGCCTTGCCCTAAGGAAGGGCCGAAGGAAAACGTGATTGGGTCTTTGTTCGGCCCTTCTAAGGGCAAGGCTTCAAGCAGCGTTGTGCACATGCGCCACTTTAACCTTGCCTTGGCCTGCCCTAGTCAGAAGCGCCCGAGCCTCTGAAGAAGACTCAAGCAGCGGGCGAGTGGTTGTAGCGGGCGGCCGCAGCGGCAAGTCACCCTCTGGACGGGCTGTGTCGGGTAAATGACCTTGGCAGGCTGGATCCGGCCCGTGAGCAATAATTTGAGGACTGCCTCTCGGGGAAGCTTGTCTGGCTCAAAGAATTGTGTTCAGATTTCTTTTCAATTTTGGTCCCTTTCTACACTGTCAGTAGGATTGGTTTTTTACCTCCTGTTTTCTGTTATCAGCTCTTCTAAACTGAGCTCTCAACCCCACTTACAAAGCCATAGCCTCACTTGACAGAATCTTCTGTGGAAGCCAGTGTCTTGAGCTGCTCCTCTCAGGACAAGTTAGCACTTCCTTGGCTAATTCAGAGAGCCAACTTCTCCATGGAGTATCATTGAAATTGACAATAGTGCAAATGTTGAGCTAGTTCAGTTTCAGTGAAATGTTTTTGTGTTATCTGCCATCTTCCTCTCCCTTTTCCTTAGTTTGCTTTTGTATGCTCCTCCTACTTTGTGATAACTGACTCCTTAGTCTCAATAGAAATCTTGTGGGGAAGAGTCACTACTGGAACAAATGAAGTTCTCTCAGTACTGTGGAACAATAGTAGATTGCGTGGTCCTTGGTTTGTTAGAGTCCCTCCAAAACTGGTAAGGGTGGAGGCTTTGGGGAAGATGCATGGCAGTGTTTGCCATTTCCTTAGGATATGAATTTGGGGCTGTTTGGTTAGCACAGGGGTCGTCAACCTTTCAACCTGAATGCTCCTGGCCCTTTAATGGCTGTATAGGTGAGGGCATTTCAGCAGGTGCAGCTGCTTTAGCAGCACCATCAGCAATGGCAGCTGCCAAGATTCTGTCTTCTACACAACTCTTACGAACACAGAGACCCTAATGGTGGAAGGTTGGCCACCCCTGGTTAAACACATGTACTGTGCAGACTGCTCTACACTTTCTCAGCTAAATTTGAGCACTTGTTACTAGGATTTAGATGGATTTCACAGTAGTTGGTTATAATCTATAGCAGAGGTTTAAACTGAGAGCTGGTTGCCAAATATTTTGTCTGCTGGGCTTCTTTTCTAAATTACCCAACAGCAGCACAAGCTGGATTGTTCCAGAGTTGTGTACAAGGGAAGCAGTGGTGGTTACTCTGTTGTATGGATTGTCCCAGTTTTACTGTCTGTAAGCTTTCCCTAGATTAGGGTTGCTATATCTGCCTTGTGAAATCACAGCAGTTATTTCCATACTGAGAAATGGTGGTTCTGGTTCCCAGTTCCACTTTTACAGACAGCTTAGAAATAAACCTTACAACTTTGTCACAATGCAAGGATTAACAGTTCTGTATTTGCCACGTAACTGTGTCTTCCTTTCCTTATTATTATAAGCACTTTAAAATAGTGACCCTAATTCACATTCAGTTTGTTTCCTAGAGGATTGTAACTCTGCTAAATCGAAACCTATTGTCTGTCAGTTGTCAACACTTGCAGATTGTTTCTATATATATACTTTGTTTACTATCTCCAGTCATTGTCACAGCTGTTAAAAACTTAATGCGTGAAATTGAAAAAAATGTACTGATGGAATGGCTGAAATGGTTTAGATTAAAATGTGATTTTTCAAAGAAGTTTTAAAACAAAACTGGATGCAATAGCCTAACAAAGCTTCTCTTTTGTAGGAAATCAAGCCCCAAGCTCATTATAACCATGGATACAGCGAGTCTCTTGGGCGCAAAAGCCACATTGATGATTACAGCACATGGGACATCGTCAAAGCTACACAGTAAGTGGATTTCCATATTGTCATCATATGGAAAACAATTACATGAAAAGTAGTGTTTTTATTTAAAGGTTTAGAGGAGCGCAACAATTCTGGAAAACTCATTCTTATGAGAACTCATTTCAGTCTTGAGATTGGTAATTTCAAGTTAATGTGATAATGCAGATTTTAACATTGTTAATAAAAACACCACAAATTTAAGAAAAGGGATACTACCAGTGCGTATTATAAGATTTTGAATAACCATCCCTTAATCATCGTTGACGAATAATGAGCGCTGATTCCCCTGCTGTGCTTGCCCTCTCCTTTCCCCCATCCCCTCTCCTTTTACTGCCTAAAGAGAACTCACAATCAAGATAGGCAGCAGAAGCCTGAACTCTATGCTATATTTCCATGTTGCTATCCTAATACAGCCGCTCTTAATGTTTGTGTAGTGTAGTGTAGTGTAGTTAATGATGGTAATAATGTAGTGTAGTGTAGTGTAGTTAATGATGGTGTAGTGGTTTGGGAGTCGGACTTAGACCTGGAAGATCCAGGTTCAAATCCCCGCTCAGCCACAAAGCTTCCTGGGTGACATTGGGCCAGTCACTATCTCTCAGCCCCACCTACCTCACAGCGTTGTTGTGAGGACAAAAAGGAGGGGAGGAAATATGTACACCACCCTGAGCTCCTTGGAGGAAGGGTGGTATAAAAATGTGAAAAATAAAAAATAAAAAAATAAAGCAAGAAGGGAGGGAGGGGGCCTGTATCAGCAGCCACCGTAGCACTGCACCATTGGAAACACAGCAGAATCCTCAATCCTCAGAATGACTCTTTCCCCATTATTTCCTATTTCCCTTACTGGTGATTCTTATTGGTTTGAACTATGTATATTCATACAAGCAGCCACCTCTGCAGAAGCACCCATCGGGTTTTGGATAACAGCAGAGCCATGTCACCAGTATAACCTGTAAATTGGATCCCTCTGCCATAAAAGGAAGAGAAGATGAAGCAAGTAGAAAGCTGCTGTATTTTCCTAGCTGAAGTGTTGTGGTTGCAGGCAAACAAGGGAAGCACCTGAATACAAGCCTGATGCTGTTGATTACGTAGGTAAATGGCAAAGTTTTGGAAGATTCTTTTTTAGAAGAAATCCGGACGTTGTTTAGGACGTTGGCCTAAGAACAACCTGTTCTGTTAACGTTCTGAATATTTTGTTTATAAAATGGTGATTCAATGGTATTGCATGCAATAAAGGTTGAAAATCTAGGACAGTGGTTCTCGACCTTCTTTGAGTCAAGGACCCCTTTGAGAATCTGATGAAAGCTATGGACCCCCCTCCCCAGAAAAAGGCACTTAAACACATACAATTTTTTTGACCCAATTCATAGGCCCCCTGAAGCCATTCCATGGACCTCTGGTAAAGAACCCCCTGATCTAAGAACACTGATCTTTATTTTAGGAAGTTCAGTTTTGAAGAGGGGGGGGGGATATTGGTGCCCTGTCCTCCTTGCTCTGCTGCAGAACTTGCACAGATGTTTAACGTGCTTGTTGACTTGGGTGCGTTGTCACCAGAATGCCTGTTCATTGGGGTGTGCTCATGCTCACAGAGCTTAAAGTTATTATAACACTTAAACAAAGCTACTAAAACCATCATAAAGCAAAGTAAAAGCAATTAATAAAAGCACAATTCTGTTTTTAAAGGCAGTTAAGTGGACAGAAGGCTAATCCTTCAAGCATTCATATCGTAGCATCCTGGAAGATTGGACTGTGGTCAGATAATAGGCATTCAGTTGACAGTATTTATCCAGTCAATTGACTGGTGTACCAAGACAGCTTGAGGGTAGTATATGGAGATGTTGTTTTGCATTGGAAAATAAGGCTATGTTGTACTCAACGGAAACCTGTAAATGAGCACCACCTAATGTTTCATAGAAAAATAGCAACCTTTGGTTCCAGAGTAGTAGTGGCAGCACTCTTACTCTCTCTGGTTTTGTTTTGAAAAGGAAGGTGCTGGCCTGATCTGGACTAGGATCCTGTGCAGCGTGCTTTTGCACACTGCGGTGGTCTACACAGGTTTGGGCTGCCCGTCACGTCTAAGTAAGCTCAGGATACAATGTAAGATTTTTGCTGGTTTCATGAAACACATGAAACGTTATGATTACTTTGATCTAGTCTGCTCAATAAATGTACTTAGTTACAGTGCAGTAACTAACGCAGTGGCCCACCAGATGCCTCAGGGAGCACTCAAGACAACAAGAGAACTGAAGGTCATCTGTAGAAGGGGCGTAAGGGAAGAAACCTCCATTGAGCTCTGTGGTGATCACCTCCAGCATGTTTTGTTTTGGGTTTTATTCTGTTTTTGAGGATCATGCTCTGTTTTTACTGTGAAGACAACATTGTAATAGGCATAGTGGCGCCTTTTAAAGTGGTGTCCTCTACTCCAGCATGGCGACTTTTCTGGTGGCTGTTGCTCGTCTCTATTTTGCATCTACTTTTTTTAGAATGTGAGCCCTTTGGGGACAGGGAACCGTTGATTTTAATTATATAAACTGGTTTGTGAACTACTTTTGTTCACAAAAAAGCGGTATATAACAAGCAAATACAGTATTAATAATTCAAATGTCCTTTTAATTTTATTAGTCTGAGTAACACACTGTCATTAAATTTTCTTCAAGGTATGGAATATATGAACGTTGTCGAGAGTTGGTGGAAGCAGGTTATGACGTACGACAACCAGATAAAGAAAATGTGACACTTCTCCATTGGGCAGCAATCAACAACAGATTAGATTTAGTAAAGTAAGTGCCTATTATATTGCCACAATCAAATAATAGTTGCAAACATGCATTGGTGGTAGAGTCCAATTAGGACAATGTAGCAGGTGCTACATAGTGTGTGTCTTATAGTAGAAATCAGAACCTTTATTGGCATTTGAACAAAAACAAAACAAAGTTGACATAACATAACAAGGAAACCAAACAAGGTTGAGATAACATAACAAGGAAACAAAAGAAAAGCTAATACCATGATTGTGAATACGGAGTCTCAAAAGATGTTGTAAGAAAACTCCTGTAATCTCTATAATGAAAGAGGCCTCAGATGACAAGATATTTCTCAATATAATACTATCCGGACAGCCGTTCCATTTACTCCACAAGGGTGCTAAAAATTTCTCTCAAAGAGCTGAGTAAAGTGGACAATGCAAAATCATGTGTGAGAGAGAGACTACTGAGCCCGACTCACAGGAAGAACATCTTTCATTATAAGTGTCTTAGTAAATCTGCCAAATAATACTGCTGAGGGGAAGACATTGCATCTGCCCAAAGTGAAGGCTCTGCGTTCACATGGACACTTCAACAGGGTAAGATATAATGCAGATTGGCCAGCCTTAGTTGATACCTGCAAACTTAGTGGAGAGCAATACTTGCTCACAGCGCTCTAGAGTTCCTGTGCTTGAATGTCCAAGAGTCTTCTTTTGATTAGATGGAAAGCGGCCATATAAGGCAATGATCCCAAAGCGTTGATCTCAGTCCCCATCGAATGGCTCTATAGTTCAATAGTTGTGCAATTGATAGACCTTAGAGCTGGCTGGCTCTGCACTGCTCGCAAGGGTTTGGGTGCTCCTTTAGTTGCAGTGGTATCATCCCCCCAGTGAATTCAGACTTGGTTAGGTGTGGTATTAACGTTTTCTTCAGACTAAAACTAATGCTAATTGCATGAGTTGTCTCCCCTGTGAAACATTTTTTCACTAGGTAATTGCTGTATGTTAAATATTTAATTGGTTGTAAAAGCAGCGGACCTGGTTTAAAAATGTTCTGTCTTCCGCAGCCACTTAAAAATAAACATCTAGTTTGGTGTTGTTGTTTTTTTGTTTAGCCACAATTTCAAAAGAAGAAAATAATTAATGGGCATGCAGGAAGTAAAATTCATGTACTATTATATTGATTTCCACAGCTATTCTTGGTGTTTCACATTGTTCAATTGCAGTGTGTGCAATTCTTGTTATTCATTATTCATTCCTGTTCTGTACCTGCAGATTCTACATATCAAAAGGTGCTATTGTTGACCAGCTGGGAGGGGACCTAAACTCCACACCACTTCATTGGGCGACAAGGTGGGGGAAGACTATTTTCTTGAATTATTTTCAGCTTTATATCAGTTGAAACATCTTGCTTATTAGTAATGTTGGTAGACGAGTTTTTGAAAAAGTTTACATTCAGAGGTGTAATTCAGAGCGGTGTTACCTCGTATGTTTTTAAACACATGTAACGTGCACATGGGGGGGTACTAATTCATGTGCTGGGATCCTGTGTACTGGCCATTGGCATAGCTCACTGGCTCAGTGGGGAGTGAAGAAAGAGATGAGGGTGAAAGGTGCAACAATATTGCCATTTCTTGTTTCCTGTGATGGGAAGAAGCAATTTCCTGTTCCAGTCTTTGCTTAGAAGAAGAAAGGAAGAAAAAATGGACTTGAAGTTACAGCTAATAAATATAGATTGGCTGGTCTAGAGAACTCCCAGGTTCTTGGCAGTCCAAGCTCCTAAAGACTAGAAATAACAGAAATAAAATGCTTCAGTGTGTTTGGCCAGCAGAACAAGTTGGTCACCTAAATTTCAGGAGCTCATCCTGAAGAGATTCCTCAGAAGAGGGAGCACTTTTTCTGAAGTGTCCATTCAGGAGTGTTAAGAAGCACTGTAGAAAAAGTGAGTTTTGCTTTAAAGTAATCACTGTTCTGTAACAAAACGTGGAAAGAGAGCCCAATTCAGTCAGCGTGGAGTTGATCTGCCCTGCACTATAGAGGCTTTGTTGGCAGCGCGTGCCTTGATCAGTTTTCTCTCTGTATATCATTCTCCAGTTCATCTGCATTCTGATGTGGCAAATTTATTGTCCGAGTTAATTCGGAGGACAAAGGGGCTGGTGAATGGGTGGCCTGCCATGCAGCAGGGAATCGTCTGAAAGGTTTAATTTGATGGCATTTTGGTTCTTTTCAGCTTTATGCATCTAATGATTTAAGAAAAAAATCTTAGTTAAATCCATTTTGCAAAGTTTCTGTATCTTGTATTTCAGACAGGGTCATTTATCGATGGTTGTACAGCTAATGAAATATGGGGCAGATCCTTCATTAATTGATGGAGAAGGATGCAGCTGTATTCATTTGGCAGCCCAGTTTGGACATACCTCTATCGTTGCGTATCTAATAGCCAAGGGACAGGTATGTTTGTTGTTAACCTTTGTTTTAATACGAAGATTTGTAGACCTGGTTTTGGTAGGTTGTTTATTTAAAATGCAAATTTGTGTATTGCCAATTTTTCCTACTTCGTAATTAAAAAGAAACACCAACTACTCTTATTGGCTAGGTGAAAGTCTTTACCTCTTGAAGCTGAACTCCAGCAGTTACTCTATAACAGGGGTGGCCAAACTTGCTTAATGTAAGAGCAACATATGATATTCAGATGTTTGAGAGCCGTAAGAGAGATGTTTGAGAGCCGTGATATTTAAGAAGCATTTAAATTCTTAAATATATTTACTCACCATGAATATTAAACTTATGTTTTAATCCAGTGGACTCTCAGTTTATACCTGGTAAATAATTATAAAGCTTGAAAAAATCTTATTTACCTATTGTATTAATTGTGATACAAAAAGGAGCTCAGCCAACATATTTCCAAGAGCCGCACATTATACGTCAAAGAGCCGCATGTGGCTCAGGAGCCACAATTTGACCACCCCTGCTCTATAACTTTCCTCAAAGCTCCCTGTTGTTCAAAGATCAAATGCTGTCAGGACATTTAATTAGTTTAGGATAATTTTCTGACATACTATTTCCAAGACTTTTCATTGTAAAATAAAAGCTTATTCTCCATGTATGTAAAATAAAAGCTTATTCTCCATGTATGTAAAATAAAAGCTTATTCTCCATGTATGTATTTTACTCATATTTAAAAATAAGTAAAATATTTGTGTCATGCAAAAACACAGTTTAATTTAAAATGTCTTGCATTTTGAGGTATGCTTCTTCTATTGTGTCTCTTGCTTTTCCATATTTAAAGAGCAGGTATGGTCTTTAAGAAACCAGGTGAATTCTCATTGCTTTATCTTAATGCTTGTGAATCTACTTTGGTTCTGTTGTAAATCTTACCGTATTTTAAGTGTCACCTTTAGAATATCACGCACGCACGCACGCACGCACGCACGTTCAAGTGATAACATAGCTGATTCTGTAACTGATCAATGCTAGTTTTTCCAAAATGTATTCTAGGTAGTTTTCTACTCAGTGAAGTCCAAAGTTCAGATGTAGTGCTTCTGACTTGCTCAACCGTGAGAGCAGGTCACAGGATGGTACATTTCATTCCTCCTCTAAGGCTGACCAGAACCACTTAAGCATGGTTCACAGGGCACTTCTGATCCTGGGTTCAAATTCTGGTTTTGAGGAAACCCTATTTAACTTTCCCAGTAGGCACTTGGTAAACCCAAGCTGTGGCTAACACAGGTGGGATGGACTTTGCATTGCGGGTGGGGGTGAGCACATGATCTCACACCAACTCTTAATTTCATGATAGTTAAGCAATAGGGAGCTTTTCCTGTACGCTGGTCCACAATGGTGGTTTTTTTTTTTCCCATTTAATGAGAACAGGCTTTGTAATAGAGCAGGGAAGCTGCTGTTTAAGTAATGCAGAGGTTTGGTTTAGTTAGTATGAATCTGTTCAGTGCTTAAGTTAGCCAAATTTTGAAGTAAATTCTGTTAGCCTTAAAAGCTTCTATAATTATGAGTCTGTGAATGGGGTTCTAGAAATCTGTATGCTGAGCAGATTCTGGAGACTCTTAGATTTTGTTTCTAAAAGCTCCCATGATTGGGGTGGTGGCGATTTATTTATTTGGTGGGTTTCACTAAAACTGATTTTTAGTGGTAGGAAAATGGCCCTGTTTCCCTTAAATAAAGCTGTGTCACCTCTGGCTTTAACTCGGTGTATCTTAGATGTAATCTCTTCCTCCATTTCCAGAAGTTCACTCTTCCACCTGTTCCAAATTTGTGTTTTTAAAAAATTCTCAAACTGAAGTCTGATTTTGGACTTTCATTTCCTACGTATGCAGAATTTATTTCTGAAGTACCTTTGAATGTAAAGGGATTTTGCTGTAGCAGTCATATTGTTAAACAGGAGGTGGTCGATGGAGATGGAAAGAGCTACTTTAGTGAAGTCCATGTGGCCAGTGGAATTTCCGATTTTTTTCTTTGAAAACAACAGCTCTAACTTAAAACATTTTGGTGTGTGGCATGGGGCCTGCTGCTGTTCAAGAAACAGAAGTCTAGATGTCCAGATTGGGCCTAGGAAAAATTCTTTGAATCATTACCAATGTGTGTGTGTTCCATGTCCTTCAAAATTTCTACTTTTTCTTTGTGTATTTTAAATTTGTGATTTGAAGTGTCTTTTGAATCCTGCTTAAGGATTCTGGGCTGGTCAGCTTTTATTTAGTGGTAGCAATCATTTATTATAAATTGGGTTGGCTGGGTTTTAACAGCAGGTGGTGCTCTAACATATATTACAATCTACAATTTCTCCTATTCTGGCAAAGTGGAAAATGAAGCATTCTGCTGTGTATGAGAACCTCACTTAATAGATTTAAAAATATGTGTTACTGCATTTGATCACTGCACCATTATACCAGTTTTGTTGTTTCAAGATGATCTTCAGTACAGTGGGCCCTTCGCATCCACGGGGGTTCCATTCCTGGAACCCCCGTGGATGCGAAAAACCACGGATGCTGAAGTCCACGGTCGGGTGGGGGTGTTGATGGGGGGTTGGGGTGGTACCACTGTACCTTTATTGTAGACCTGCGCAGGCCCGCCACCTGCTCCTTCCCTCTGGTGCCACGTTGTAAGAGCAACCGGAAGTCGCTTCCAGTTGCGGTTTTTCCTTCTAACAGGCAGTTTACACTCTTACAATGTGGCGCCGGAGGGAAGGAGTGGGCGGTGGGCCCCCGCAGGTCTACAATAAGGTACAGTGGCAGTGCCCCCCACCCCAGTGGGTTCCATCCCTCCGCAGATGGCCATCCACGGATAGTCAAATCCGCAAATGGCCAATCCGCAGATAAGGAGGGCCCACTGTATTTCTTCCACTTTAATCAGTTTTATGTCTTTAATCAATAATATGTCAGATTACTGCTATTGTTTTCATCAGGATGTAGATATGATGGATCAAAATGGAATGACTCCTTTAATGTGGGCAGCTTACAGAACACACAGGTAAATCAGTCGGAACCAGACTTCTCTGAAACCCTTTGTAGCAGTTAAATGGAATAAAACCTATATCAAAGATATAAATAGCTATTTACCCTTAATTTAATATTTTGGCTACTTCAGAGTGAAAGGTTTTATTTCAAATAATTCTTAATGGAATTAGTTTTTCAGTATTAGATGGATATTACATTAGGACCAAATATTGACATGTTTGTAGCATTAAAACATGCTGTGATCAGGCATATAGCAGGGACAGATTGTTCATGCTACTTCCAGTTCTCTTCCCCCATCATAAGCACAAAGTATCTTCCAGATCTGGCCTGCCTTCCCCATTTTTGATCTTATTTTTTCTAAGATTGAAAAGAGCGGTGAAAATCTTACTTGGGATCTTTTCATTTTCTGAATACAGTAGTTAAATACTCTTTAGGCTGAATGGTCACCAATATTTTGTCTTATTTTAAGAAAAGTAAAACGTTAAATAGGACTTTGGACTGATGCTATGTTTTAAAAAAGGTACTTAATCTCCTGAAGGCAGGTATAATTGCATGCATTCTGCCATCTAGGTGTCCTTCTTTCCAATTTGTGTTAAATGTCCTAGATACAGGCTAAGCTGTCATTCTTGTAGTTTCATATTGAAATTGTCCTTTGAGCATTTGAGAAGGGATGAGAGCATTAATTCATGCAATGGAGATCAAATACCTTTGTACTGTACTAAAAGCACTAGTGACCTTTTAAAAAAAAATCCTGCAAACTCATACCCTCCATAGAATATTCTATCTCACAGACTGAAAAAATGTTCATTAGTGCTTATTTCCTAGTATTTTATTAATATTTATATATCGCTTTTCACAGAAAAGTTTGCAAAGCGGTTTACAGAGAAAATCAAATACAGTGGATCCTTTCCATCTGCAGATTTGGGACATGCGGATTTGTCACACCGCGGGTCCCGGATCTGTGGGGTCCACGTTAAAATCAGTAAAAAAAGAAAGGAAAAAGGCAAAACCCACAGTTTTATTTAAACCTTTAGCAGCAAACTGCGCCGATTCCAAGCCTCTGGAGGGCTTCTCTAAGCTTACCGACCCACTTCCGGGTCTCACGAAGGCTTTTCCCCCTTCCCAGATAAGTCTGGGAGGAGGGAAAAGCACAGCCCTCCAAAGACTTGGAAACAGTGCAGTTTGCTGCTTTAAAAAAGGTTTTTAAAAAATCATGTTTTGCCTTCCCCCCCCCCTTTATTGATTTTAGCGTGGATCCCGGTATCCACGGATCCTCGCTATCCGCGAGTGTGTTTGTCCGTAACGGATACCCCGCAGATAGTGAGGTCCGACTGTAGCTAAATGGCTCTGGATTGAGCCAGTTCAATGGGAGAAAAAAGCTGTTCATTAATGCCTTTAATGCTGGACTATCTTATTTGTATTGCATGAATATGTATTCTGTCAAAGGATTTTGTTCCCTGTATTAATGTGAATATCATGGTGGGTCCTTGTTTATATAGAATTAACATTGCTTTTATGTTTTAGTGTGGACCCAACTCGGTTACTGTTGACTTTTAATGTGTCAGTGAATCTGGGAGACAAATACCATAAGAACACAGCACTGCACTGGGCTGTACTAGCAGGAAACACTACAGTAATTAGTCTTCTTCTGGAAGCTGGAGCTAATGTCGATGCCCAAAATATCAAGGTAAATATTTGTATGTTTTACTGAAAACCTTTACTTGCAATATTAGGAATATTGTGAACTTCGTAGCTGTGTCCATAGGCACATAGCTGTGTCTTGATTTCCCTCAGTACCCTGTTCATTCTTGACTCCTCTTTCTCCCAAATCCATGCCCTTTGCCCCTCTTCTCCCATCCCACAATCATGATTTATCATCGCGCTGCTCACTTTGTGTCCCTTCTTTCATCTGCACTGCCTCCATGGATTACAGTATTTTTAGCTCTTCTACCCTGTTTCCCTGAAAATAAGACCTCCCCCGAAAGTAAGACCTACCGTCATTTTTGCATCATTTTTGCTGGCACTCATAAATATAAGGCCTCCCCTGAAAATAAGACCTAGCTAGGATCATCAGCCAGACGGACGCGGCACCCCCCGCGACCCCCCCGGCACTTACTTTGACCGATTTAAGCTTCATTCTTTCCCGAGGGTGCAAGGCTCTGCAAGGCCTGGACGACTTGCTAGAGACGACGTGCTAGAGAGGCCAGCAAGGCCTGCAAGGAGGCTACAACCTTGCAGTGTCTCTCACGTTGTCTCCATGGTGGAGGACTCGAGTGCAGGCCTTGCAGAGCCTTGCACCTTCGGGAAAGAATGAGGCTTAAATCGGTCAAAGTAAGTGCCGGGGGGGGGGGGGTCACGCCACAGGTTGGAAAAATAAGACCTCCCTGAAAATAAGACCTACTGCATTTTTTTGAGCCAAAATTAATATAAGACACTGTCTTATTTTTGGGAAAACATGGTGTCTCCTAGGGCCTCTTTCTACATATCTTCCTGATCCCCAGCCATTCCTAGTTCCTAACATTATTTGCTCAGATGAATTGTAACTCTGTTATTTTTAAATTATGTAAATTTATGTTTGTTAAAATGACATACCTGTAATGTTTTCTAGTGACAGAGCCCTTCCTTTTCACTTCTCAGTTTATGAATTAGATATTCATAGATTCAGCTAAACGTGTCTCTGCTAGTCTGGAACATCCGTGTGTTGTCCTCAGCTATTGACAAGCAGCAGTTCATTGGCCACCATGGCACCTTTCTGCAGACATGCTTTGACTTAGAAACAGCAGAGTAGCAAGGTAGTGGAAGAAAAAGCAATATGTACAAATGTGAAGCCAAACAAAACGTGTCAACTACTATGTTAATGTATAGTTTTTGGAAGGGCAGAGGTTACTTAAAAAGATTTGCTATATCTAGGCAGGTGAGAGCCAAAGGGAGAAAAAACTTGTAAGATTAAAAAAGAGATGTACTCATCTGAAAAGTTGGCTATTGTTAAGGAAAAGAATATAAACAAAGGTGGCCAGAGAATTGAGCTGAAAGCTCAAAATTACAATGCAGGGTAATGCCTCTCAAGATTTGAAGTAAGTATTGCTTGGAGTGGTCTGGCAGTGGTGGCCAGTTTGGATTGCAACTGGAACCTGTGTGTGCATCTGTCCCTGATTAGTCAGTGCAAAAAAAGAAAAGAAAAAAAGTCAAGTGCCTTCTGTTGACTTCATCGGGAATCAGATGGGAACCCACCCACCCCCTTTAAATCTTTGTGCTTCCCTATGTTTTGGGTGCTGTATGGTGTCTAGAAGGTCACAGATCTACAACAGTGAACATTGACTGGTGAACTGTATGTCTGTGTTGAGATATGCGGAAGACAAGTGATACATGTTAGTTCTGCTATGATATCTGTTGGTGACTATCCCAACAGGTTGCTATGAAATGTATAATAATACTGGTTTGTTTATTTACTATACTCTCCTTGCTCAACCTGTGCCTCTTTTGAAGGGTTAGTTCATTGCACAGCCACACCTGCTACAGGAGCACCACTGCCCTAGCCATCTCCATTTCTAGTGGAGTTGGGCTAGGCAGAGCAGTGCCATATGATCGCCATGGCTGTGGGACCAAGTACCATCTGCCATACTGAGAAGTACTACCACTGGGACTTGTACTACTGATTGAAAAGCATAGGGCTAAGGGGACCTGCCGTGCCTAGTGGAAACTTTCAGAGCCCCCAGGTATCCTTTGGATTCCATTAGTCTTTGGGGGCAGGTCAGCCTTCTAGGACCACAGCTCCTGTGGAGAGAAGGAGCCCCATAGTGGCCACAAAGGCCTGAGCAACTCCAGACAAGTGGGCTCTGCATGAATGTTGAGACCCCCCAAGCCATCAACCTGGGGGTCCTCAACAAATCTGGGACCACCTTAGGCAAGGAGACTGTTAGATAGCAAAGTGGATTACACTAACATAATCCCCGTTCTGTACCTAGTGCCCACTACAAGTGGGCAAACATTCCAACTGGTGCCCTGCTGGAAGAGATCTTGGAGACAGAGGTGGAATTTATCACCATGGTTCATGATAGAGACCATGGCAACAGCTCCTCCACAATCCCTATGGGCTATGGTGATGATGCTACACAGACAATCTAAGCAGCCACAGCTGAGAGAGCCCTACTTCTCCCAGCTTGTCCACCCATGTCTAGGTAATGCAAGCCAGGTCAGCCTCTTCACCCATGACTCGATCATGAGTTATGTTTTATTGTGGACCAGCTTGACATTTAGCAAGAGCACCATTAGGTTCAAGTGCACGTTGGCTGTGCAATTCAGGACACTGAGATTGGGCAGAGGACTGGAAGAGGGGGTAGACCTTAAGTGTCTCACCTTCCTTTACCTTACCTGACTAGTCCAATCTCTGATGCTCTATCTCACCACCTGTGGTCACAGCTATGTGGTGCCCCATTGATTCTTATCCTTCTGCTCAGAGCTATCTGAATGGCTTGGGAATGTCAAGAGTATTTTGAGAGAAAAAGATGGATTGTGTTTTAAGAATAGCCCTGCTGGATCAGGCCAAAGGCCCATCTAGTCCAGCTTCCTGTATCTCACAGTGGCCCGCCAGATGCCTTCCCTAGAGCTATTTGTGATTGCACAGAGGCTCCTTCCATGCTCCCTGAAATTATTCAGGCGCTTGAAAGAGTTGGAGGCAGGGTTTTCTTTCTCTGTCAAATGCAGCTCTCCTTTGAGCCATTTTATTCACAGCATATTATGCAGAGAAGGAGTTGGGTATGCATCATTGCCTTCCCGCAACTCAGAGTCTTGCAGACTACAGAATAAGTTGTTTTTCTCATTCTTTTAGCTGTATGAAGGTCATACCTAGGGTTACCAGAAACGCCCGGCACTCGGCCGGGACTGGGGTGTGTGGCCGGGGGCGTGGCCGAGGGCGGGGACTTCCTCCCTTGAGGCTGGGAGCTCTCCGGAACAGCCCGAGTAAACTCGGTCCGTTCCGGAGAGCTCCCAGGCTCGTCGCGTACTTGCGCGACGCTGGGAGCTCTCCGGAACAGCCCGAGTTCACTCGGTCCGTTCCAGAGAGCTCCCAGGCTCGTCGCGTACTTGCACGACGCTGGGAGCTCTCCGGAACAGCCCGAGTTCACTCGGGCTGTTCCGGAGAGCTCCCAGGCTCGTCGCGTATTTGCGCGACGCTGGGAGCTCTCCGGAACGGCCCGAGTAAACTCGGGCTGTTCCGCATAGCTCCCAGCTCTCCGGAACGGCCCGAGTGAACTCGGGCATTTCCGGAGAGCTCCCAGCGTCGCGCAAATACGCGACGAGACTGAGAGCTCTCCGGAACGGCCCGAGTGAACTCGGGCTGTTCCGGAGAGCTCCCAGCGTCGCGCAAATACGCGACGAGACTGAGAGCTCTCCGGAACGGACCGAGTGAACTCGGGCTGTTCCGGAGAGCTCCCAGCGTTGAGTGCTTCCAGTCTCGCGCAAACGTGCGAGACTAGGAAGATTAGGGACAGAGACGTGCTGCAGCAGGCAGCACAGTCTCAGAAGTGCTCCTGCCGGCCGCGATGCAGCCGGCCGGCCGGGGCCGGGACTAAAGTACAGTTGGGGGGGACGGGGGGACAAAAGGGGCTTACCGGGACTTTCCCGGTTATTTCCGGGACGATGGTAAGCCTAGTCATACCTCTTCTGCTTCCAATAAAAAATTGGATTTTCTTGTCACAAAAACAACTGCTAATAACTGTCCATAAAATATGAAGTGATCTTGCCTCTTCAGTGTTTGAAGCAACTGAAGCATTCACTTTCTTGAAGTACTAGCTGTTGCAAACGGTTTAATTGTGAGTAGCTCTTCACTATGCTTTGAGGAAAATTGGTTGAAAAAGTGGAAGCTTCAGCAAAGCAGCACATTCCATGACTTTTATCCTTTCATAATAGATGAAATGAAAAAGCTATGTTGCTTGTCTTGGGTTTTCTTCTTAAGCAGAATAGCAAAGGTAAAATTAAATATTTTTACGCCAGTTGATATTAGCTCGGGCAGCCCAGTCCTATCCAGCACTGGTACAGCGTGGGCTCCAGGCCCACATTCTATCCTGTGCTGAAGAGGAGTGGGCTGGGAGTCTCCGCAGAGTAAAGGGACATCTGTCCCCTTACTCTGAGTAAAACCCAAGCCTTTGCTATTAGGTCAGCACCACCTAATTGGGCGTTGCTAAACCAAAAAGCCCCATAGCTGGAGGCCTGGGTAGGTGGATAGGATATGGCGTCCGACAAGGATGCCTATCACACCCCCTCCCAGGCCTAATCTGCCCCATCTCTGCCTTTCCCTGGCCCCACTCGGATTGGAACGTACCCACTCCATGGTGCTGTCCTCTGGCCTTATTGGCACCACCTACTCACCAGGTGCCGCAGATGTGCTTTACGACACGTTTGAGACACCCTAGGCTGGTCACCAAGGCTGCAGCGCCGGCAAAGACTTGGATTGCGCCATCATATTAGTTTTGGGTTGTTTTTTAAGTGGAGTGCTTATTTTCATTCTCAGTTTATCATTTTGTAATAAAACCACAGCACAGACTATTAAAAATCAAGGTTTAGTCACTGAAATGATGCAACACTCCACTTGCCAGCCCAGTGAAAGAAAAAGCCCTTTCATTTGTTAGAATTAATGGGTACATTTAGACAAAACCCACATGAAAAATTCCAGTAAAAACAAATATTTCTCTCTAAGTTGAGGACATACTTTATCACAAAACTTATCACTCCTTTAAGAATCCTGAAAACATCTCCTAAAAAGGCTAAAGAATGACAGTAACATAATGCATATGGTTCTGATGTTCAGTTGCTTCATGGTGCAGAGCCAATAATATGCATTTTTTAAAGTAACACTTGTCAAGTTTGCAATGAATATATTACTCCTCTCAGAAGGTACACCACAGTCTATCACTGAGTACAATCTGCTATCCTGTCTCAGCCTTCTGGAACAGAGGTTCTCCAAGTTCGTGGGGAGAACTGAGTATTTGTGGGGGCGAGGTCAGCAGTGGCAGTGATCCCGGGGATCGCCACTGCTACTGGGAACAAAAATATTTTACACACTTACCGGGGGCCCTGGAGAGCTCCAAAGGGTGCGGGGAGGCCTGTGGATTGGAAGTGGTCGTGAAAACCGGAAGTGGTCATAAATCGCTGCAGAGTGGTGATCTAAAACTTCGGGAGGCCTGTGGAGGGGCCACAGGCCTCCCCGCACCCTCCAGAGCTCTCCAGGATCCCCGGTAAGTGTGTAAAATAAAAAATGTTTGTTTGTTTTTAATGTGGTGGCGATCCCCAAGGTTGCTGCTGCCACCATGCTGTCCCCGCGCCTTAAGGTGGCAGGGGAAGTATCCGGTTCTAATGGTGGGTCGCGACCCACCACTTTGAGAACCGCTGTTCTAGAAGATTCCTCTTGTCACAAATGAGAAGCATCATGCTTTGTGTATCTATCTTTTGGGGAAGAAGCAGCAGAGAGATCCATTACCCATCTGGAAACATTGTGAAGAACTGAAAAATATACTGACAAGGAAATGAAAGTGATGTATATAGCAGAAGCAGGTAGAAGTCTCCAATTTGTCATTTTTCGGAAGGGTCCTAGAGCATGCTGTGGCAACCCAACTACAAGGAATTAAGGAAACCAGTCATCTGGATTCGTTTCTTTCTGGCTTCAGGCTGGGTTTGGGGACAAAAATGGCCTTGGTTGCATTGGTGGATGACCTATGCCATGAACTAGTCAGGGCAGCATGTGGTTGCCTGTGGTAACCTTCTGGACTGCCTATCCGTGTTGGTGTTTGGGTTATTTCTGTCGTCCTTGGAAGGAAGGGTCCAGAAGGTGATGCTGAGGAGTTCTGTTTATTCCTTGGCCTTTAGTCTGTGGTGTTCCTTAGAGACACATCTTGTACAATACACATCTTGTACCCTGTGCATGAAACCACTGGGGGAGGTCATCCTTGGAATTCTTGGACCCGACCTTGAACCCAGATGATGAATGTGGCCTAGCGTGTCTCTAGGTTGTTCCACCAACTGCCTCATTTCTTGTATCATGTCTGAAGGGTCTTCAAGAGCATTTGCATGTAAAGTGGGTTATGGTAATCCAAATGAGAAGTGACTGAGGCACGGATAACTGAAGCCAGATTTGACTAAACAAAAATGGGGGTAGCTGGTGCACCAACAGAAGCTGGGCAGAAGCATTCTGGACCATGGCCATTACCTGGACATCCAGGATCAAGAATAAACATCCAGAATAAAAGGAACTAAGCCAGATGCAAAAAGGGGGAGGGATAGGGAAAAATACAAGCAGGCTGATGGAAAATGCCTGAACTTGACTAGATGGACAGAAAGAAAAAACTTGACTAAGTTGCACTAACTAGTAATGCCCAGCACATGCAGCTGGGATGCTACTCATCAGCAAACCACACCAAACCCCCAATGTGTGTTGCATTGCTAAATGGTGAAGTTTGCACTCTGGCTTGAAAAGAGAAAGCAGAGCAAAATAATTTTAATTCCTTGGTGCATCTAGCTACGATTACAGTTCCTGTCACTAGCTATTTACATTGTCCCAGGAATCCTGGTCCCTGGAGAGTAAGTGGAAGTGCCTTCCATGAACCAGCACTACATATCATGGCAGACCTGGCAGAAACACCCCGGACCATCCTTGTGCTTGAAGTTAAGTAACCTAGGTTTGATGAGGTCACACAGTTGCCTGAGTGGAGCCCACTTGGCTTCTCCATCCCACTCCTCCCTCTTGACGGATAGACTTTGGCTGCCCAACTGATAGGAGCTTAGCTACTTCAGACCAGGAAAAGGACTGAGTCTGCAAAAGATAATGGCATTTTAAAACAAAGGACAGGCTGATGGAGGAGCATGTCCCAACAGCATTTTAGGCTTCTGAACTTCCAAGGGAGCTTCTGGGGAGTTGGAAGTGTCCAAAGATAAGGGAAAATAGGCAGAAAACTAGGGGGGAAAGAAGACATTCATCACAATGGCATTGTCTTTGGCATCTGAATTAATGCTTTGCATTTGAGGCCACATTTGTGGCAAATCATTTGATATATTGAATTATTTTCTGTTGAAAAAAGATTGGTTTCTGCATAGAATTCGATTGAAATCCTTGATTTTGGTGTAATTCTTGGAATTTTGATATATTGAAGTAATTTTCCACGGCTTCATATTTTGTTTAAAAAGCATGAAACTGACAACTCAGTGCTGTGCATAGTTTCTAGATTTAGTTATTGACAGTTAGTCATTTGATCTGAAGAGGCCTTGAGTGTTGCATATCTCTACAGTAGAATGAATGGTTGCCTGGACTAACAGGAGCCTTTACTCTGGGCATTGTTTCTCCTAAGGATGTCCACAGGTAACAGAATTGAAGTATTGCCGGACAAACTCTGTCGTTTCAAAAGGTTTATTAATTTTCACAAGATGTTTAGCATCTTGTTTGTTTAAAGAAAGCTTTATTTCCTCCTTTATTTCTGAGGATGCCACAAATGTCTGTGGCGAAACATAAAAACTTGCTAAACATCTTGTGAAAATTAATAAACCTTTTGAAAGTTTGTCCGGCAATATGTTGATCTTCAATTCTGAAATCTGGTCACGTTGTGACAATCTGCGAATGTATCCACAGGTAACATTTATGGTAACTTTAAAAGGACAAGAAATCGCTTTGTTTCCTGTTTATGAAGCTATACGCCCCACCCACCCACCCCGAAAACTAGTAGGGATGGGGGCAAGCAAAGTCTTAGCTACTTTTAAATGTGTTCCTGTTTGCTTTTTGATGGAACAAGTCCTGTTCGATGCATTGGATTCCTTGGTGGTAAGACATGGTGAGAGTTTGATTTCCCAGGGATAAAGTCAACTCTCTTAAGCTTTTTTTTTTCTCCTTAAGCTAAGCTTTCTCTGTGAATGTGGAAGGAAACTTCCCTTATGGATCAGAAAATACCGTTGCCCGATTCTGCTAGTATTAATCCTGAATAGTGATTTGCTGGTTAAGATTCCAAAGTTATATGTTGGGTTTTGATGTGCAAATCCTGTTAGCAGAAGTTAGATGTCCAGCTCTGGTTGGTTATTTAGACTCTGATGCTGGGATTCATATGTGCAATCCTTGGAATTTGTACTCTGTTTCAAAGGCTGTCTGCCTTTCCTGGATCAGTCTTTTCAGTTTCTGGTACCTGTTTCATTGTTTTTTTTAGGCGGGGGCCGAACGATGGAGGACTCAGCCATTTTTCAAGCCTCCATGAATGTTTGTTTAGGAGGGGAGTAGAAGAGAGGAGGAGTGCAAAACTGGAGCTGGAGGTACCTTCAGTTGGTTGTCTTTTGCCTCCTCTGTATTACAAGAACATAGTTGCAACCTTTCTTTCTTGCGGTGTAAAAGCTGAACCTTTCTGTCCGTTGAAATCTTTGGGTTGTATCCAGAGTGGCAGGAGTGCAGTGGGATTACAGGTGGGCCCCCATATCCACGGATTCACTATCCACGGTTTCAGTTATCCACGGATCACGGCCCCCCCCCCAGGCTTTTTTACTTTTTTTCCCAGTAAGCTTCGTTTCTTCCTTTTAATCAACAGGAGAAGCAGCCTCTGGCTGCTTATTGCAGGCAAGTAGAATGAGACTAAGTCCTAGAGAGGCTCTGCCAGGTTAACAGAAACCTTGCAGAGCCTCTCTAGGACTTAGTCTCGTTCTACTTGCCTGCAATGGAGGCTGCTTCTCTGTTTGTTTTAAGGAAGAAACAAAGCTTGCTGAAAGAAAAAATAAGAGCTGGGGGGGGGGGCAAATATACCTGCCTGCAGGGGAGGCAGGGTGGGGGGCCCTCAGGAAACCATGAAGGGGGTGTTCGCTCCTATCCGTGGTTTCAAGTATCCACGGAGGGGCCTGGAACGTATCCCCAGCGGATATGGGGGGGGGAGTACTGTACTCGGTTTCCTTCTCCCAAAGCAGTTCCCTGAAAAGCTTCTCGAGGGAGTTCACGGACTTGCTGGGAGGGAGTGGGGTGAGGCACATGGTGCTGCAGGGGGAGAGACGAAATGCTGAAAATCAGGCAGAGAAACCCTCTGTGAGATGTGCTCTGTTCACTTAAGGTACCTTCCCCAATTGTTAACAATTCATCCTTTTCCCCAGCGCCCCATCCTGCCTTTTCTAGAGGGTCCTCTAACCCTCATGAAAAGCTTTGGGTGTGTGTGTGTGTGGGGGGGACTACTGCATGCAGGAGGTGTAAAGACGTTCCTGTTTCGCAAGCTTCCTTTTCTTACACAGCTCTGGTTATACACCTCACTTGATAAGTTAGTTTAGGGTACAACTTGCTAATTCTTCTATGCAGTGTATTTTTGTTTTGTTTTGGGAAACTATAGAAAGATTTTCAGCATTTTATCACAAGTAATCCAAGGATTACCTTACTGTGAGCCTTTGCAGTTATAGCCATAGCACCACACCTGTGTGTGTGTGTGTGTGTGTGTGTGTGTGTGTGTACATACACAAGATAACATAATTATTTCATCAAGGCTGCAATCCTATACACACTTACCTGGAAGTAAGTCCCATTGACTATAATGGGACTTACTTCTGGGCAGATATGCATAGGATTGGGCTGTAATAGTGGGTGTAACCGGCTGAGGAAAGTTGTTACATCATGGTATGCAGTGTACCCCACTGACAGGAAAAAATGGAGAATGACTTAATTAATCCTCTCAGCTGCAATAGGTTTCTATCGCAGACTCCTTTTTCTTGATCTTGAATTTGAGAGAGGAGAATATTAAAAAGCTACCTTTAATAAAATGCGAGACAATACAAGCTCACAGCCAATTACTGCACAATCAGAATGCTTTCTGTTCAGCCTCATTTTTTTAGGATGTTAGTACCGTAAGTTAGGTTTAGTGCTATTAAACTGTGAAAAGCGTTCTTACGCATATAATTAGGCTTACCAGATCCATATCAGGACAGAGTGCTAGACCTTTAGGAGAAGGAATGTGGGGTGTGTGGCTTGTTAAACCCTTAGAGCACAATCCTAGATGTTCAGTGGGGCTTGCTTCTGAGTAGACATGCCTAGGATTGCGCTCTAAGGGTTTAACAAGCTACAACTGACCACATTCCTTCTCCTAAAGGTCTAGCACTCTGTCCCGGGTGGAGATCTGGTAAGCCTAGTTCATACTAATATTCTTAATAGTAATATCAAATAATATAGTATCAACCACTGTTAATGTGTCTTTCAAGTATGGAAGCCTTGTGCAGACCTTTAATTTATGTACACGGTAGAGGATTGGGATCACACTGACCCACTGACTTGCATCCTCCTGATGTTTGTGCACTTCAGTTTGTGGAAGGGGAAAGGGAAACTTTTTCTGTTTTTCTACTTTTTCTACATCCCCTGAATATCTGCTTTGAAGGTCTCCCAATCACCAGAAACAAGCATTACCCTCTGAAGTGCAATTCCCTGAAGAAGAATTCAAGTGGGAAGGGGATAGTGACAAAGATTGCCCCTCACTCTTTGCACAAGCAAAGCTTCTTCCGTAAACAGAGGCAGCACTTAGGATACAGCCCATTGTTTGCATAGGTGCCTATATTCATATAGTCCTTCAACTGTAGGTCCTATGTGTGAGATCTACACACCTTAAAATTGTGGGGTAGAGATCATGTTGATAAAACTTGAGTGCATCTGCCCATAACATGTAGGCCCCATGCAGTTGTTCAACCCAAAGAACAAACACCAGGAGTGAGCAGAGCGGGCCAGCCCGATCCCAATTCTTCACCACATTGAAGGACACACAAACATATTTCTCTCTCTAATACCCCTATGCTTTGCAATCTACCATATGTTCTGGTTGAACATCTGCATAGGGCAACTGGTATCTGCACAGTTAAGCTGGAGCTACACTGTTCGCGTTGCGTTCGCATTCCGTGTGCATCTGGTGTCCTGCCCCCAGGTCAAACAACGGCTCTGATTGGCCGGACGTAGCGCAGACGCAGCAAAAGTCGAGCTGGCCTCGACATTTGCTGCATCCGCGCTACGTCCAGCCAATCAGAGCCCATTGTTTGACCTGGAGGCAGGACACCAGACGCACACGGAACGCGAACGCAACGCGAACAGTGTAGCTCCGGCTTTAGCATGTCTGTTGGAGAAATTCCATGAATGGATATTAACTGTCTTCTTTTTCCACTGTCACTGCTGCTTGTTAATGTTTGAGAGGGAACCTCTTGTTCCAGACTAATGAGCTAAGCGTGTGGATCTTTTTAACTCCCATTAACTGTTCCATATATTCCCTAAACCAGGAAGCTAATGAATTCACAGTGAGGCAAGTAGATTTGTTTCTGAAGGGCATAGAAATAGTCAATTGCTTGTCATTCATTTGATGAAACTGATTAAAATGAGAAAAGACTGCAAGGAAGTAACTCCATGGCATAAAGCAAATTGCCAACTAAAAGAATGTTGTACATTTAATTTGCTTAAAGTTAATGTATTCTGTTTTACAAAGCAATTGCACTTTCTATCTGTTTAACTTTTTCAAAGAAAACAAAACCGTTCTTAAGTCTTTCATACTCTTGATAGGGTGAATCGCCCCTTGATTTAGCAAAACAAAGAAAAAATGTTTGGATGATAAACCATCTGCAGGAGGCCAGGCAGGCAAAGGGATATGACAATCCATCATTTCTCAGAAAGCTGAGGGCTGATAAGGTGAGAATATTCTTTAAGTGATAAATCATGTCATGTGTTTCTTCTTCTGATAAACTATGAGCTGTTTTAGATGATGATTTTCCTTCTTGGGTTGTATTAGGAGAGATTGGGAGCAGCCTTGGGCTTGCACACGTCTTTCCCTTCTCCCATCCCCTTTACTCTTACTGCAGGGAGAAGTGAACAACCAAACCTACAGCGCAATCCTATGTATCCTTGCACTGTAGTTTCAACTCAGAATTAAGAAGCTACTCAGAAGCCTGATTGCATTCAGTGAGGCTTATACCTTAACATAGGCTTACCATATCTCCAACCAGGACAGAGTGCTAGACCTTTAGGAGCAGGAATGTGGGCAGGTGTGGCTTGTTAAACCTTAGAGCACAATGCTAGGCATGTCTACCCAGAAGCATTGTGTTCAATGGGGCTTGCTTCTGAGTAGACATGCCTAGGATTGTGCTCTAAGGTTTAACAAGCCACACCTGCCCACATTCCTGCTCCTAAAGGTCTAGCACTCTGTCCCGGTTGGAGACATGGTAAGCCTACCTTAACAAGTGCGAATAAAATTGCAGCACTAGAGATGTTGCGTTTATCTGGACGTAGGATTCTCCCAAACTAAACTTGCTAAACAAATCAAACTTGCTATGAAGTATCTGAATTTTAAAGTTGTATAATACTGTATGTTTCTTTTAGAATAGTTACCGTATTTATCGGCGTATAAAACGCACCGGCGTATAAGACACACCTTCCTTTTGGCCCTGGGTTTCAAGAAAAAAAGATTTAAAGCATTTTGGGCCACTTGGCCACTTACTGCTTGGCTGCTTAATTAGCTAATTTACATAAATTGCACAAAAATACCAGGATCTCTTTTAAAACACACAGCAATAAGACACATGAACAAAATGCACCCGAACATAAATCCCAAGTACAACCCCCCCCCAGACTCAACTCTTTTTCCCCCAACACACCCATGCACAGTTTCCAAAGTAAAAAACATTTACCCCAAGTAAAAAAAACCCAGACTCAACTCTTTTCCCCCACCCCACCCAACCCATGCACAGTTTTCAAAGTAAACAACATAAAAGTACAAAATACTCTTCAGACTCAACTCTTACCCCACCCCACCTATGCAGTTTCCAAAGCCTCCCCAACTAGGCCCAGTTCAGAAGCTTACCCTTCTGAGGAGAGCTGGGAAGACCACGCCCTCTGCAGCTCAGCTGAACTCTTTTCCCCCACCCCAACTCTTTTCCCCCACCTAACCTAACCTATGCACAGTTTCCAAAGCCTCCCAACTAGGCCCAGTTCAGAAGCTCACCCATGCTGCTTTCATTCAGCATCCAGGAGAGCAGGCCCTCTGCAGCTCAGCTGAACTGAACTGAGCACAGCGCCCTCTGCTGGCTGCTGAGAAGCTCAACTCATGCACGTGCATAAATTAAACCCGACAAACAGCTGTAGATCGGATAGATTAGTTAGGGAAGAAAGCACAAGGGAGCTCTCTGGCTCCGGAAAAATGCGGTAAGCCCGAAAATGCTTTAAAACGGGCAAGGGGGGGAGAAGGGATTTTTTAGTATTGGCATATAAAATGCACCCTACTATTTGGGGTCACAAATGT
The DNA here is from genome assembly GCA_026170595.1 of Plestiodon gilberti rubricaudatus. Taxonomy (NCBI): domain Eukaryota; kingdom Metazoa; phylum Chordata; class Lepidosauria; order Squamata; family Scincidae; genus Plestiodon; species Plestiodon gilberti. Next base: position 163,387,078 of record JANXHW010000005.1, on the reverse strand, counting down.
AGACAAAAAAGTGCGTCTTATACGCCAATAAATACAGTAATTAAAATAATCTCTAAACACCTTAATAAATGTTTGTTTTTTATGTAGGAATTTCGTCAGAAAGTGATGCTGGGAACGCCTTTCCTAGTTATTTGGCTGGTTGGGTTCATAGCAGACCTTGATATTGATTCCTGGCTGATTAAGGGACTAATGTACGGTGGTGTATGGGCCATGGTTCAGTTTCTTTCCAAGTAAGTATTTAGTTCAGCAGCTCCTCTGTCAAAGAAAGATGATTTGGCTGTTACCGGTACATAAATTATATTGTCAGATGTATAAAAGCACCATTCGTTAAAAAGGAATTGGTTTATCCCATTTTAGTCTTTTGTGAAATTGTTGTTCAGGGCCGGTCAGAAAAATTGCAAACATGGGTGTACTAGGAAAATAGGTTTTGATACTCTTATGTTTGGCCGTCTATGCATACTGTGCTAGATGGAAGCAGCATTCATATATGGACGAATTATTGTACATATTTATGAGAACAAAATTGTGTATAGGCCGAACAGAAGTCCTGTCCTCTTTCTCAATTCTGATATGACATTCCAGTTGGAGAACCAAATACTGAAAGCCAATTATAAACGATTACACTGGTCAACACACTTTTTCTGGCATAAGGTATTCCATTGGTTTTAAGGTAATATTGTGGCGCTGATTCCAGGCATCAGTTTTTGTCTATCACGTCAGGTTTTTGAGATATCAAATAGTGCATTTTATAAAATCAATGAAAAACCGCAAATTTATGCTCATCATATCATTGATGTCGTACTTTAAAATAGGCAAGATAAACCTTCTTGACAAAGGTATTGATGTTGCGCCTTTAATCCTGCAAAGTGCACAGATGTAGCAGAAGATATCTGGATCATTACTGCATTTCCTTCTTTCGGATGTTGTAGCCCAGGGGTTCTCAACCTTTCGAGGCCCGGGTACCCCCTTAATCACGGTCTGATTTTCTGAAATACCCCTGCTAATTAACTGCTAATTAATTGGATTAATCAGTTAATTAATTAGGTAATTAATTGTTAAGTAAAAAAAGTACTAAAACAATTTCAATTAATTAGGTAATTCATCATTAAGTAAAAAAGTACTAAAACAATTTTAAATGTGAAAAAATGTCTTATTTAACTGTGTGTGTGTGAGACAGAGAGAGAAAGAGAGATATGCAAGGATCTCTTTTTTCCTCCATGTCACAGTTCCCAAAATCAGCTCCTCCCTCCCCCACCCCACCAAAGTACATTTTCCAAAGGACAAAAATGCGCCCAAAACCAAAATCAGAGAGACAGAAGGACTCCAAAAATAATTACAATTTAAAATCCATGTTAATTAACACTTAATTAGCTGCTGATGGGGCAGATAAGGGGCAGGGCTTAGCGTACCCCCAGCAAGAGGTCCACGTACCCCTAGGGCTACCCGTACCACAGGTTGAGAACCCCTGTTGTAACCATTGTTAGATCACGCCTTGCAGAAGGAAAATATTAAATAAATGTGGATATCTACATTAAATGATATTATAAACACACTATCCTAAAAATATAGCACCATACTTTAACACTAAAGCAGTCACTGACTCGCAACAACTTGCAATCATAAGTGACAAAGAGTTAATTTTGGGTAAAATCAATGAAAATGGGGTATGCTGATAGCATAAAAATGAGATGTGATAGAGCAAATCTGAGATCAGATTTGGAATCAGCACCCTGAAATTAGTCTAAAACAGTTGCAAAAGTCCAGGCCAGAAAAAAAAATATTTTTGTTGTAGACCAGTGTTATAAATGATTACCACATCTTACCTGCCCTTATACTTCCGTGTCGTAATTGTCTTTAATAAACAAACACACACACTCCGTTTAAGAGGAGGATTTATTTGAAAGCAAGATTCTTGGAAAACAGGATTTCCATCTAATTTGACTAGACAAACAATACTTATAGGCCAAGAGCATGAATTCTTATAGGGCTGTAATTTTAATATCAAAAAAGTGCATTCATAGTGAGTTTAATTATATTGCCTCAGAAAGGTTGGGAGAGGAAATCTTACATTTCTTGTCAATTGTCATATGTCAGATAAGCTTCTTAAGTATTGTAAACGTTGAAATCTCTTGTGTAACTGTAAGAGATTATATTACTACAGCGTTCTGGGTTGGACTTTTGCTTGAAATTCAGTTAAAATAATTACCGTATTGTCCCGAGTATAAGACGCACCTGATTATAAGACGCACCCTTAAAGTTTGGTGCTATTAAAAAAATAATAATTAAATCACTGGCATTAAATTGCAACAGCCTGATTATAAGACGCGCCTCTAGTTTAAAAACTTAAATTAGGAGAAAAAAGTGAGTCTTATACTCAGACCAATACGGTAGCTTGTGTTTTGCTGAGTGTGCATTTTAGCCCTGTCACTGCTGTCAAAATGTGGCTGTAGAGTAAACTTTACTCTGTGATGATAGAATTCTGTACTATTATTGGCTTGCAGAAATGTACTATAACTGAATCCCTGTGAAAGCATTAGAGGATTGGGAGATTTGCATGACTGCACTGAAACTGTGTAGCCCGAATTTTTTCTTTGGTTGTTACTAAACTGGCAGCAGTCATTTATATCGCTTGGGACACTCATGGTGGCAACAATGGAAGATACTGCATCTGCTCAAAAAGCCATGTAGCCTTTGAAACCATGATAGTCAGGCCAGCCTACCTTGCAAGCTGGGCTGAAGCTGGACCAGAGTGTGACACACCACCCAAATTTTCTACCACCCCCTTTCCCTCTAGTGCAATGGGTCTCAAACGTTTTAGCACCAGGACCCACTTTTTAAAATGACATTCTATCGGGACCCACCTAGCTTTACGAGACTTAAAGAAGTGATCTAGAAAGAAACAATATATTTAATTACAAGTAATATTTCATTTATTTACAAGTAATATTTATTTATTTTAAAAAATAACCCTCAATCCATTTCTTGTAATGAGGCAGCCCTAATGAATAGCCTCAAGGCTTGAGGGGCTTAGTTATGTGACCCAGCCTTCACCTGCCCCCACTACCTGTCATTGATGGACATTAGAAAAAAGACAAACGTTTATCTCCCTTTATTAACACAAGCTTGCAAACTGCAGGAGCTCAGCTCTTTGAAGGGCAATTAAAAACTATCTTTTAATAGCTTCAGGGCTTGTGGCAATTACTTACTTGATCTTTCCATTACCCTGGACCCACCAGAAATCGGGTCGCAACCCACCAAGTGGGTTCCGACCCACAGTTTGAGAATCACTGCTCTAGTGAATGATTCAGAGCATATGTTTTAACAATATGTGACAACCTTTTATGTGATATTGTTTCTTTGTTTCTTCACAGGTCATTCTTTGATCACTCAATGCATAGTGCCCTGCCTCTTGGAATCTACCTGGCAACAAAATTCTGGATGTATGTGACATGGTTTTTCTGGTTTTGGAATGATATCCTTTATGTTGAGCTCAGTGGTTTGCCATTTGAAATATTTCATTTTAGTGAATTGCATAATTCAGTTTGCTGTCAAGTCAACTTTCCTACAACTTCAATGAAAAACTAAATGGTAACTTGCGGCATTTGGGGCAAATATGTAAAGTGATGGAGCAGCATTAGGAAAAGGGCAGATACAGTAAGTGGCCCTGAAAAGGATATGGTTCAGAGGACTCAAAGAAAGGGATAAGAAGTTGCTGCAGAGATGAATGAGAGAAACAAAGTGGACAAACCACAAATATATGTAAAGGGGGGGAGGGAGCAAGGCAGGACAGAATGAGTAAAAGTAAATGGTAGGATCACAATATGGAAGGGGGCAGATTGAGCATGGACTACGAGAAGGGATAAAGCAAGACTTTATTGTGCATATTTATCGAGACTAAGGATGCGGAAGGAAGCCATTTCCCCAAATAGTGTACTTGCAATAGTAGTAGTAATAGGGGTGGGTGGAGGGGAATGTTTATAGAATCATTGGCTTAGATTACAATCCTGCTTCCAGGGTTTTGTTAATTTTAAATCGGTGTACGAAACTGATCCCTTGTCCTTTGTATCGACGTCTGCCTCTCCTGCCAACAGGCTACTCCCTTCTGACCCTAAGCATAGCAAGGTTTCATTCCAGTTCCCTCAGCCTCTGACCCTTGATACTGTATTTCCTTCCTCGCACCCTTCCTGTTCCGGTCCCGCGTGTTTACTTCCCCACCCTGGCCTGCTTTCCTCAATCATGACAAGATAACGGATCAGGAGCACACGTTGCACTTTGCCATGTGGATGCCACCAAAGCAGTCTGTCCTAAATCCCACATGTCCGTTTACTTTAATGTTTCAAGCTTTCCTTACTGGTGGTTATAACTATTCAAGTTTTGCTATCAAGTCAACTTTCCTACAACGTCAATGAAAAGGGAGGGAAGGGAGGGGCCGTTTGCTCATCAGGGCAATCCAGGTTCAGTCTCCAGGTAGGACAGAGGAACCTTCCTGTCTGCACCCCTAGGCAGTCACTGCAAGTCGGTGCTGACAGCACTGAGCTGACTAGTATAAGGCAGCAGCTTCCTATGTTTCTATGTAAAAATAAAAATACGCGTCTGCTGGGTTTTTATAGAATGAAATAGAAAAATAGTTGTTAGGGTCAGACACCCCTACAGACACAGAGACGCACACAGAGAGTCACAGACACACTATAGTTCTGTAACATTTATGTTACAGCACAAGCACAAAGTAGCTTCATTATTTTATTCTCTGTACAAATGAATAATGTGATATATCTGATGAAATTCCTCTCTGTGGCTTCCTTTGTAAAACTGCTTCTGGCAGTATATTTTGATCAGAAACAAAAAAGGCTTCCGGAAGGGATAGTTTATATGTCCAGAGCTGACACTCAAATTCTCAGTGTAATGTGAAAAATAGTAATTTGGGCTTACTCGCTGTGTTCCATTTGAGACTTATTCAGGACTTTGAGCTGCTGCTGTTCTGATTGTTAGAAAGCATTACAGTCTTCCGTGGCATTCTTCACAGAAGAATGTGTTGGATAATTATGCATTTCTACTGCATTCCGTTCAACAAGCAGATTTTAAGGCAGTACTGTATTCTATTTGATACGTTAGAACAGAGTCAGTAGCATAATAAAAATATTTGAATTGCTTGCCTGATATAAAAATTCTGCTGTCCTGCAGATAAAAACTTCCTGACCATGGTTAGGAGGTCAGGAGCCTGGCATAGATTTGCTTCCATGGTTTGCTTTAACTGTTGCATAGCTTTCCATCTAACCAGGATCACCGTCCTTAGAGCTTGAAACAGGGTTTAAAGTAGGTTTGTAAATTCTGTTTGAGGGAATCTGGTTAGTATTAACCAGCACAGACATCACACTACACTACAGTTTGGACAGACTGTGAAAGAGAAGCAGGGCCATTCAGAGGAATTTTAACAGAGGGTACAAAGTTTCTTTTGGGCCCCTTCCCTACTATGAATTTGGCTCCTGGGCCCCCTTTTTGACCCATTTTCACCCTGGGCCTGGGTACAAATTACCCCCTTAACCCCCTTCTCAGGGGCCCTGAAGAGAGAATGTAGAATTTTCATGGTGCTTGTACACACTGTTGGTAACTTGTCCAAACAAGCTTCAAACAAGATGGACAAGCCCTGGAGTGGAAAGTTTGTTTACCTCGGTGGTACTATGCAATTTGTTCTGGATGGGTTGCCTTCCCCCGAAGGACCAAGTCCTCATTCTGGAAGTGCTTTGAACCTGGTGCTATCCTTGAATGTCCAGGTTGAGGTTGGTTGCCAGGAATGGTTTTTACAAGCTTCTGCTCGTGCCCCAGCTGAGGAGGCAGATCTGGCCTTGAAACATTGGTTGCATACAAGTTGGGCTACTGCATTGTGTTCTATATGGAGCTAGCTTTTGAAATGTATTGCTATTTCATTGTACTGTATGGCTTTAACTTATTGCTGTGAGCCTCCTTGTATAGTCCGAAGGGCAAGATATAATTTTTATAAATAAGTGACTCGCAACCCCAGGACTCCTGGCGCCTTTTTTAATTGCTGAAGTGTGAAGTCCACGCTGTAGGCTTTCCTCAGAAGTTCTATGCATGGGAAGACACAGTCAAATTTGGAGGGATAGAAGAGGTTTTTTTGGACATGGCAGATACGCAGCGGAATAGAAGTCCCTTCGACTTTCTGTTTCTGCATGTATTGGCTTTTTCTGTCTGCACTATTCTCTATTTAGTGTCTACAGTGGCTACTGGCCCTGGGTTTGAGAACAGAAAGCAGGGGAACTTGGAATGAGAGTGTTTTTTCTCCAAATATTTCCAGACAGGTTGCCCAGAAGAAATTGGAATTTGTTTAGCTTCAGAATGGAGAAGGGGGAATAGAGGATTTGACCACTTCTGGTTCTCTCTTCACTTGCCTGCTACCCTTTTTCTTTCAGTTTAAACATGTGTCTTACTTTCTCTTCCAAGAAGTATGAATATTTTCTGGCATGGTAATTAATGATGGCAGGCAGACACTTATCTTGCAGGAAGCTTTTAAGTGTACGTATTGCTCACATTGTTCGTGTAGAAGTTAAGAGCAGGGAAATGACAATATACAAGAAACCCACTCCCTCTCTAATCTCCTTTTGGATTGGATTGGACCATTCTGCAGATTCTTAGCCACAGGAACAGATTGTCCAAGTTTGTAAGCAGTAGATTTTGGCAAAAGGCTAATGCCGGTTTGATAATTAAGGTCGTTCAACCTTTTCTTGGGACATACTCAGTCATCTTTGCTATCTTCTTTTAGCAGTCTAGCCATAAGGTTTAGTACTTTAGAATAAATCATGGCACTTTGTAAAAGCATGCACTGTATTATTCAAGCCAAAGCATCTCTATTTTGGGACCTTTTGCAAACTAAAAATGGGTGATTCAGACTCTGAATCCCTCTTGAAATCACACACTTAAGGTTGATGGAATCTCACTGAAGTTTGCGGTTTGAGCTAATTCGTTTTAAGTAAGCACATATTTCAGAATGTGTCGGTCATGGCCTCTATCAGTGACTCTGTCAATCATGAACATTTTGTTGATGTTCTAACAACTGCTGGGTTCAAGACATAATGCAAAACCATAATTTGTTTCACTTTGTCTGAACCCAAGCCTGTTCTCAGTGATGTGAAGTCCTGAGTGGATAGGAGACAAACATAGACCAACTGCTTTAAAACGTAGTTTGCCTATTGTATGTGCAGAAGCTGAAGCCATGTGTGTGTTCTTAAACTATGGTTAGTACAAACTTAGGCCCCAAACAAGCGGGATTTAGATCTAGGAAATCCATACTGGTTCATTGCTTAGTTCTTTCTCATCTCATCACTAAACGGCTAGCAAGGGCCAATCACCCTTTTTTAGTAGCGTTCCTGGATTTAAAAGGGGCCTTCGACTCTGTAGAGAGGGATATCGTGTGGCATAAGCTCGTGCAGGTGGAGTTGGACAGAAGGCTCCTTTTTTAAATTAGAAAACTGTAACAGATTTTACTTTTTTGGGTTCCAAGATCACTGCAGACGGAAACAGCAGCCATTAAATTAAAAGATGCTTACTCCTTGGAAGAAAAGCTATGGCAAACTTAAACCGCATAATAAAAAGCAGAGATATCACCATGCCAAGAAAAGTTCGTATAGTCAGGGCAATGGTGTTCCCAGTAGCAATGTATGGTTGCGAGAGTTGGACCATAAGGAAGGCTGAGCGCCGAAGAATAGATGCTTTCGAACTGTGGTGCTGGAGAAGACTCCTGAGAGTCCCTTGGACTGCTAGGAGATCAAATCAGTCAATCCTAAATGAAATCAACCCTGACTGTTCCCTGGAAGGACAGGTACTGAGGCTGAAGCTCAAATATTTTGGCCACCTAATGCGAAGAGAGGAGTCTCTGGAGAAGACTCTGATGCTGGGAAAGATTGAAGGCAAAAGGAGAAGGGGAAGGTAAAGGATGAGATGGTTAGACAGCATCACTGATGCAATGAACATGAAAATGAGCGAACTCAGGAAGATAGTGGAGGACAGGAAGGCCTGGTGGGATATGGTTCATGGGATCACAAAGGGTCGGACACAACTTAATGACTGAACAACAACAACTCCAGCTCTAGTTGTCATATTAAATTCTCGACACAGGGAAATCTTTCAAGGTCGATCCCTATCAACAGAGGTGTTAAACAGGGTTGTGTTCTCGCTCCCACCCTGTTTAATCTCTATATTATTGATCTCGCCCCACATCTCAAAAAGTTGGATGGTCATCCCCCCAAGCTAGACCCTCTTGAGGTCCCACTTTTACTTTATGTGGACGACATGACACTATTAGCAAACATGAGAGTGGACCTAAAACGATTGATCAGTAAATGCGTAGATTTTCTGGCTCTAAACAAACTTCATTTGAACTTTGCCAAATCTAAGATAGTTGTTTTTGCCAAACTTGGAAACCCTTTTCATTGGTTTTTAATGGTTTTCATGGGTTTTTAATGGTAACGAATGATGCCCAGGTACTTGAATTCCTTAACCTGTTGAATGATTTCAAGTACCTGGGCATCTACTTCCATTATAGGCACTCCTGGGCCCATGCACCAGAAGGCAATGGTAAATTCAGCTAAGCTGAATCCACCCAGGCTATTTCGTGTTTTTATTACATCTGGGGCAGCTCCCACATCACGTCTGCATTGCAGCTATTTAATGCAAAATCTGTTTCGCAGCTTCTTTATGGTGTCCCTATTTGAATGCCGGCTTTTAACAGCTCAGTAGAGAGGGTACAAGCAACCTTCTTATATAAAATCTTTGGTGTGCCCCCTTGTGTTCCATATGTGACTCTTTGTTTGGAAGTGGGTCAGCACAGGTTGGAAGCTTTGGCTTGGCTACGCTTTCTCAAATTTTGGATAAGAATAACTTTCCATTCGGACCAGGATGTTCTGCTTGAAAGTTTATTGATGGATCCATTTCAGTCACCAGGGTTTTCTCTTATGATTAAGAAAGTACAATCCATGGGGCTCGCAGTAGATCTGCTGGGTTCAGTTCCTCTTGCCCAGGTGTTTAACATTCTGAAAAGCAGGGTGCTAGACCAGGAACGGCAAATCTTACAGGATGCCGCTTCCAAGGTCTGCTCTCCATTCTATTTCCAGCTTCCGCTTGTCGATGGGAAGAGGTTAGAATACTTGTATTTTTTGGAGAATCCCCATGAGCGCAGGGCCTATACCTTAGCCAGATGCAATGCTGTTCCATCAAAGGTGTTGTCAGGTCAGTTTAACGGAGTACCTCCAGAAGAGAGAGTCTGTCCCTGTAATCAGGGGGAGGTTGAATCTCTGGTTCATATGTTATTCCCCTGTGTTATGGTATCAAGACCTCCAGTTGAACCTTCTAACCCCGTTTTTATCTATGTTTCTTGGCCGGGATGACCTGGATATCACTTGATACATTCTAAGAGGAACGGACAAGGTGCTAACTAAAAGAGTTGCCAAATATCTTTGATTTATTATGAAAAGGCGAAGCTTTATGTTAGCTTCTATGTCTGATCCTGGGGTGATTTGATGGCCTACATTTTGATAGTTGTTGTTCTACAGAGGGATGGTATATTTGTTACATTTGTTTTTGTGTTATGGTATATGTGTGTGTTATCAGTTACTTGCATATGTCAATAAAAGGTTCTGAAATGGTTAGTACAAACCATAGCCTAGTGTTCTGTCTGAATCCAATCATTGTTTTCCAGGTTTTCTAGCTCCAGTGAACCCTTTGTACATTGACCTGATTGCCAATCAACTCTTTAATACCTGCCAGAGAATCTCTGTTAATGTGGCATATTAGAGCTGATGGAGTCCCATTAAAGTTAGTAGTTTGAGGCGACACAGATTAATGTGAGAGCACGTTCACTGTGTTTATATTTTTACTGAATCAGCAAGTGAAACTGTTAGTAGTGTTGTGATGGGAAGCATTTGAATCCATCAAAGTGTAACAAGCTTTTACTTTCTGCATGTTAATTAGAAGAAAATACAGATATAAGAAGTCATTAACACAGCAAAGTAACCTCCAAAATTTGAACAAGGAGGAATTTAGATTGTGTGAAAGAAAATGCTATGTGTATCCAGAAGGCGTATTGTATTCTCTCACATAAATAGTATTGAACTCTCTTTTTTTTTCCAGTTCTCTGTTTACAGTGGAAAATCTTTTAACTGAACATGAACGTCACTACTCTTTTTCTTTTTTAAAATGAATGATTATGGTAATACTCCATGTCATTCCTTATGCAATTCCTTATATGGTTAAAAGTGTTTTCTTTTGTGATTTAACGGGAATTTCTAGCTATTGAAAATGTTATACATTCTGTTAGAAAATATTTTAAGGAACTAATAAAATTAGAGCTTCTGTTGAACAGTATGTGATTATAAAAAGTTGTTGGATATCTTCAAAATATACACTGAATATTCTCTGCAAAATATTGAATATGACAGGTGGACTGCAAAATCCTTTTATGCTTATGGTATTTTTAGAACATTGTTTCTGTAATTAGGAAAGAAATATTAATGTGAACATGTCATTATATTAAAATTCCTTAATCTTAAATACATCTAAATTTTGTGTTCATCCACCTTCCATTCCTTGCCAATAGTGTTGCACTTTTCTACAATTTTGGAAAATCTTGGAAATCAGATCCAGGAATTATTAAAGCCACAGAAGAACAAAAGAAAAAGGTAATAATAAGATTATATTGTGTTAGAGATGTATTTTACCAATTTGCCTTCTCAAAGCATTGTACAATAAAAACAATCCCAGGAAAAGCCCACTCGAACCACCAAGGTTTTACAAATTAGTATAGAGAATATAAAGATGTAGTTAGGCAGGTCTTTTTAAGGAGAGCATTCCAATTGTCAGTGCCGTTACTAAGAAAACTGTTCAGAGTTGGCATCAATTTGGCTTCTGAGGAAGAAGGAACCTGACCACTCCAGCTGACCTCAGTGGATGAGAAAGATGGTATTAAGCAAAGAAACTCTTTCAGATATGAAAGGCCCTAGGTTTATTTAGGTACATATAGGCAAGGGCATGGGTAATATGCTGCCTGTGGCCCATTCTAGCAAAAAGGCTAAGCTATAAGCAGTGGCATCACTAGAGGGTTGCCGGGGTGTGTGTGCGGACTGCACCGGGTGACACCCTCGGGGAGGGGGGGGTGATACTACTAGTGGCCAAAATTGTGGAAACGATTTTGGCAAATTTGTAACTATGAATAATGCCATAAAGTTATATATCATTGGTAGCCTTACCATCGTCCCGGAATCGAGGCAGGCTTCGGCCTAGTCTGGACCCGAGCAGCTCCCAAGGATGCACTGCGGCTCCCAAGAATGCACTTCTGGAACTTCTGGTCGACGACGAAACCGAAGCTGGAACCCCGTTGGCCAGCTGCAGTGCATCCTTGGGAGCTGCTCGGGCCCGGACTAGGCCGAAGCCTGCCTCGATTCCGGGACGATGGTAAGGCTAATCATTGGAAAGATAGTTTAATTCAGAATGAAATGAAACAAACCGTGTTGAATTATCTGTATTCTATCAAAAATTATGACCAAATAACTGGAATAATAAAACACAACTGCCTTAACGCAAAACTGCCTTAACACAATTTCCTTAACTCAAAACTGACCAATGCGACTGATTGTTCCGAGAGCCAATGAGGTGGTGTTATGACACGGCATGGAACCAATAAAGTGTTAGTATGAGTCAGCTCTCATTTCTATGTATCGGAGCTAATACTAGAACTCTCATTCAGTTGTGTGTGTGTCATCAAGTTGGCCACTGTTTTTTGTTGTTGTTTTGGTTGGTTACTGATTTGTTGAGTGACCCATACTGTTATATATTTAAATAAGTAAAGTAAATGGGGGTGACACCATGAGTTATCGCACCAGGTGACACTGACCCTCGCGACACCACTGGGGTGATGCGATGAGCTCTTGCACTGGGTGACACAAACCAAATCTGACTCCACCCTTCTCCCTGGTGCTGGGAGAATGTAATGTGAGAGAGTGATCTCTTACCTACAGTCTGAAGTGGTACAATCTAGGGACAGTTTTACTGTACGGTGAGCTGTTTGACTAAATCAGGCTTAAGATTTAAACTTTGGCTGTGGTGCAGCAGAAGATAGGTTTGTGAAAAGGGCTTCACCAGTCGCGTCGTAGTGGCGCGCGTCGCCCTTAAGGGAGGCTCCGCCCCCACACGTGATGTCACGCGCAGGAGCAGAGCACCCTCCCCGCTCCATTTTCAGCTCATTTTGGAGCCAAACGGACACAGGGGAGGGTGGGCGGGCCTGCCTCCAACAACAAACTGTAAGGGGGGGGATTGCGCGTCACCCCTATACGCGCGATGCCTCCCGGCGGTCCGCTTCCCCCTGTCGACGCCAGTGGGCTTCACTATGGGCCTAAGGAGGCTGAAAGTAGATTGCCTTCCTTACCCCACAGCTGCAGTCCATCCTGCTGTTGTGCTAACATTGGGGAAACGTAGGGCAACTCACTGGCCTGCTGCACTAGGTGCTTTTTGAGCAGGAAGGAGACTTGGCTGCCTGTGGGTCACTGGAGCAGCCCCACAATCCAAATGTTGGTGCAGTCTCAGCACTAGGCAGGAGTTGCCTTGTGGTGGGGGTGGAGATCCCCTTGCATTTAGAAGCGAGTGGTGCAGAACTGCATAGGAATGAGTTTTTCCACTGTTAAACTGATTTAACAAAATGAGACAACCTGATCTAATTGCCAGGGCCTAGGATGACCTGCCTTCCGTGTTATGAAAATTCCATGTATGAAGTTGCTTCTTAAAAGATTAAATACTATTGTTTTTGTTCCTCTGTAGACAATAGTGGAACTTGCAGAGACAGGAAGTCTGGACCTCAGTATATTCTGCAGCACCTGTTTGGTAGTATGCTTTTTTAGCTTACATGTAATTAAGCTATATGTTTTAATGTCATGTTTGTTTTCAACCACATTTTCAACAACAACAACATTATAATTCTTTAGATTTTTCATTTCCTAAATATTTTGGTAGAAATCCTAAAAAATATTAGTGTTCCTAATAGTGGGAAAGACGAATGTGGATGGCAGCTTGAAGTTGGTTCAGTTTGTGTATAGACCTCAGTGGTTAAACCTGTGCCTGGGGGCCCAATCCTATCCATCTTTCCAGCACTGATACCACCGCGCCAATGGGGAGTGCGCTGTATTCCGAGGTAGACGGCGGTCATGGAGGCCCCCTCAAGGTCAGGAGCATTTGTTCCCTGTCCATTGTGACTGTATCAGAGCTGGAAAGTTGGATGGGATTAGACTCTGGACCTCTTTCCAGGACAGATTTTTATGCCAATATACTGTAGACACTGTTGCTGGTTATTCTTGCACAACTATTGCTGTAGTTGTTGCTATAGTATGCAAGGACTGTGCATGTCACTTGCCTCAACAAACCGTGATTTGGAATCCTGGTTTTTGTAAACAAAGTTTGCAAGCTAAAGTTTGCAGATAAAAGTGCAAAGTACAGTGTAGTGTGTTGTAAATCAGGAATAGAAGCATTTGATCTCCTTCCCTTGTGTATGGGGAAAGAGAAGGATGGGCGTGCTTGAATTTGAAGCTCAGGGGGGTGCTTGTGCTCATAACAAGCATAAACCTTGGTGTGCTGAATTATTTTTAAGAGTTATACTCTGCCTTTTGATCTAAAAGATCACTTAAGTGGCTTACAGTAAATTATACAGTACAATAAAAGCGATGTTGATGGGACAGCTACAAGATGTCAGGTTCCTGGGACGGTTGAAAGTGATGCTGCTGGAGGACGTGTTGGAAGCCTCTCCCTAGCTCACTGGTGTTCCTGCTGCTCTCTTAAGGGACTGTGGGGGACCCACGGGAAAGAACCCCCCTCAAAAGCATGTCTCTCTGCCACCCTGGGCGAAGGCCTTTCCTCACACAAGCCAAAATGGAATGTGGCTCCTGGCTCATCTTTGGTGCTGTTCGGAGGACATGGCATGAAGCCTTCTCTTCAGCTCCCTGGCTCTCCTGCTGTCCCTGGCCTTAGGGGTTGTAGCCATAAGCTAGTGTTTCCCAAACTTTTTCGACCCGTGGCTCCCCTGATGGTTGACTACCATTGGTCATGGCTCCCCATTACATTATATTGATGTCTGCCAATTTGCATTGCACTGTTTTCCAAGAGGATTCCGTGGCACTCCGCGGCTCCCCTGGATGGTATCCGCGCCTCCCCTGGGAGCCACGCCTCCCAGTTTGGGAACCACTGCGCCAATGATGTTAATAACATCTGTATACAGCCAATGACTTGCTTCCCCAAATCCGAACTGTTTGTTTCTACTTCAGATGAGGAGCACGAACCATGAAAACATTTCCACCCACAATTTCAGGTTATTGTAGGCATGCATGTCTGATCCTGGGTATTTTGTTGCAAAGTCAGTTAGGCTGGGAAGGAATTATGACGTTGTGTTGAATATCAATATTTACATTCATTATCTGAATTAACCTCATCTGAGATTTTTATAAAAGTTTAAAAACTAAATGTTGTATGTCATACCAAAAATGATTTTGTATTATAATAGTATTCAGAGGAAATGTTTATAGTATGTAGCTGTATTTTCACTTCTGCATGAAAATAACTGAGCCTAGGGTATAAGTGTTCCATTTATTTCGGGGTGAACTGAAAAGATAGTCCTGACTATCTTTATAGAGTTGACAGTTTTATTTTGTACTTCAGGCACATGCGTTTTTCTTCTTTGATAAATTTGCTGTTTCAAAACAATGAAAAGTTAAATATTGTAGGTGTCATTCCTAAAACAAAGCCTTTTGTGCTCTGACATTTGTTTTGATGAAATATTTTCACTTATAATACTGCAGCAGTATCTTGATCAGTGTGTTCCATATGGCGTACAAATTATTTATGCAGACACTCATTGTGAGTAATCATTTGATCTTTCGATAACTACAAGCACTAAAAATGCCCACAAGGCCTCTTTGTTTGTAAGTTATGGGTTTTTCCCCCCTCATGAATAAAGTCTTCGCTATTTCGATCTCTAGATCAAAGGTGCTTTCTTAATGTTGGCAATAACATGAAATAATGGTGGGGAAATTCAGACTCATGAGAAGGAGAATTTTCCTGTGTTAGGGCTTTGAGACCCTGTGAGCATTTGTGCAAATGCCCACAGCAAGTGCACTGCTTCTGTTGTAAACTGCCTGTACTCCTTTAAAACGAATGGGAGGCATCTAGAATATAACCAATACATGATTTCAGTTTATGAAAGGGAAATCTAGTAAGGGAGGTGTGTCAGGATTATTTTATGGGATGGCACTGCTCTTCAACAGGGTTCCCCTTTGAAATGGCCTGGTGGTGCTGTACATACGAGCGGGAGCAAGAGCAAAAATGATAGGTCCAAAATGTCATACATTTGTATTTCATCTGTAAAGCTTGTTGTAATTGTATGTGTGTTTAAACTCTGTCAAACAGATACGGAAACCAGTGAGGTCCAAACATTGTGGTGTGTGCAATCGATGTATAGCCAAGTTCGATCACCACTGCCCGTGGGTTGGTAATTGTGTAGGTATGTACTGAAAAGAGCATTCAGTGTGTTCATCTTTTACCATTGAGCTTTTCCCTATAGTGTGTGTGTGTAGGTAGCACTGTTCCTTCGTTTCCACGTATTCACCATTGCTGTCGGACCTTAGAAGATGTCCAAGAATTTTTTTCGCTACAATTTACAAAACATGCACAAGTTCAGCCAGCCTGCTGGTTGCATGCTACTTGGCTAATATGGCCTGGGATAGGGCTCTGTTGTGAGTTTTAATACAAGCAAGAATGCAGGTGCATCAAATGTGCTACTTTTCTAGCTTCAGCCACTGTTCTCCAAAGCAGCTGTTTGGAAACCGTTGAAAAGAAAGCATGGTGGTGGGATTAGGAATAATGACAATCTGTGCGATGATCCTAACGGCACCATCTTAGCCACCAGAGCAAGTCAGTTATGCATGTAAGCTGTTCTAGGCTGTTGCAAATACACTTGGACATATGTGCTGTGATCAGGGTTAATTATTAACTCAGCTGAAAGTGTTGGGGGCCTATCTTTTTCAAACGTACACAGTAGAATTCCACTAATTTTTTGGCAAATATATTTTGTTTAAACTGGCAATTGGAAACATCGTTTCGGAACTATTAAAGTAATATGAATGGAAAAGGCTTACAGTTCAGTGGTCTGTATGAAGCCCTCGTCTGATTCTTAGCATCTCCAGGAGAGGGTTATGCAGCAGGTAGAAGCAAAACCTTTGCCTGGGACCATGGAGAGAGCTGGATGGCTCAATTCTTGATAGTTTTAATAGCACTGAACTGGGTAGGCAATTGATGTGGCTTCGGGGGAGCAGATAAATAGATCTTGATATATCTGTATTCTGTGACATGGATTGAGGGCACTAGATCAAAAATAAATGGTTTTATACTTTGTATTGTTTTTATATATCCATCTTTTTTGAGTTAACTTTTTGTCGTGGTGACAAAAGAGGCAACTTGGTGGTTGCCTCAAATTACTCCCATTTCCCCTTAAATCTAATTACCACCCAATTTGGGGATCTCTGCTTTGGGCCAAACACTGAAGGGAAGCAAACAGATCTTGCTAACTATCATCGAAGAGGAGGATTCTGCATATCCCTACATATGATGCAGTCGAACCTATTAAACATTTTGCCTAGAGCAGTGGTTCCCAAACGTTTTAGCGCCACGACCCACTTTTGAAGTCTATCGGGACATACCTAACACCTAGGGCTGGAAGTGACATCATTAAGCTGGTGATGACCAGGAATAAGCACTTTGTTCTCACTCAATAAGCACTCATTATCTGCAAATGACAGACTGGGCTAGGCTTTGTCTGAGGGGCTAACAAGCAGGGTTGTCAGCTGATCGGGGGAAAACAATATGTCCAGCCTTTCCTGCCCCTGTAACAGCAGCTGTGGATGTACAGGATTTAGAAGGTGAAGCTTTTTCACAGTTTGAAGGCCAGTGGTGCCACCTCCTAGTGTTTGGTGCATGGCCAGTCGAGAAGCTGGCACACCATCGGTAGGGCTCCTCCACGGACCTGCCGGACCTTAGCATCGGCGCAAGGCACTCTGGGGTGCTACCCGGCCGGTGCTGAGGTTGAATTGAGTCACGCCTTCTGTAATGTAGCCCTGACCCCACCACACCTCCTGTAAGCAGGATGGTTTTTTTTCTGCTGGTCTTCTCCCCGGTGGGCAACGTGAGCGGGGAGGTGGTGAAGGGGGGGAGGAGGAGAGGGGTGTAGATCCTTTTGGACTGCACAACCCACCAAAAATTAGCTTGTGACCCACAATTTGAGAAACACTGGCCTAGAGTCATACGGGGGAAAAACTCCTTGTGTGTATATTTGGCAGGATGACCTTGAAGCAGCCATGTCACAAACCTTAGCAACTAAAAAGGATTCCATGTAAAAGCAGAATTCTTTGTATTGGCATCTCAGATAATATGAACGTTGCATTTTATACTGTATGTGGAGAAAGCTGATTTCATTGTGGAGAAAAAATGACCACTGGGCATTGAATCTAGTTTATATTGTGTGTGTTTGTTGTCATTCATAACTTGCTTCACCCCTTGAATACTTTCCTCCCTCACAAAAGGATTGTGTTTCTTTGCAAATTATGACAAATGTTACTGTCCAACTGAAACGTCTGAGTCTTACGGCAGGGAAACTTTGCTTACAATACTACAAGACTTTTCTTTTACATCACCACTTTGGTCTCTTGTCTTTTCATTTTTAAAAAGGAAGATATTTATTTAAATTCTCTCTTGTACTTAGGAGCAGGCAACCATCGTTATTTTATGGGATATCTATTCTTTTTACTCTTCATGATATGCTGGATGATTTATGGATGTATCTCTTGTGAGTATATTTCCTGATCACATTCCGTCTGCCTGGTTTAACTTTTAGTGTGTCTGCAGTTTGCTTACTCTTGTGCTGTATTTAACTGCCTATTGGCATGGAAATACACATTGATTATTGTCTGGTGGGTTTTATCATAAAAGCACTTTCATCTTGCAATATTCCTCATACAATTTGCTCTGTTGCTGCATTTTCCTTTTAATATTTTGAAGAAGAGGAATACAATCAAAAGTGGTTCCCAAACGTTTTAGCACCGGGACCCACTTTTTAAAATGACACTCTTAATCAGGACCCACCTAGCTTTACGAGACTTTAAAAAAAAAAAAGGTCATCTAGAAAGAAAGTTTATTTATTTATTTACAAGTAATATTTTATTTATTTATTTGCAAAAACCTCAATCCATTTCTTGTAATGAGGCAGCCCTAATGAATAGCCTCAAGTCTCGAAGGGCTCAGTTATGTGACCCAGCCTTCACCTGCCCCCACTACCTGTCATTGAGGGACTTGGGAAAAAACCAAACCAGAAAAAAGACCCTCAAACATTTATCTCACTATATTTACACAAGCTTGCAAACTGCAGGAGCTCAGCTCTTTGAAGAGCAATTAGCAGCTATCTGAGTTTTGAATAGCCTCAGGGCTTGAGGCAATTACTTACCTGATCTTTCCATCACCCCTGTTTTCATTGGAGGCTCTGCGGGACCCACCAGAAATCAGGTCGCGACCCACAGTTTGAGAAACACTGACTGACTTGTGAAGTTTTTTGTCCTAAATACTGGAAGACAGGGAGGTGGCAAAGGAGTTCAGAGAACATCTTCTAATTCCATCTGTGTTTTGTGTCTTTATTCCAGACTGGGGAATCCACTGTCACACTACTTACACAACAGATGGGTTTTGGACCTATATTACACAAATTGCCACGTGTTCACCTTGGATGTTCTGGATGTTTCTGAACAGTGTGTTTCACTTCCTGTGGGTGGCTGTGCTGCTCATGTGTCAGATGTATCAGGTAGGAAAAAACGTTTTCCCACCACTTTATTTATTTACATTATTTATTTATTCACATTATTTTTACCCCGCCTTTCTCCCCGAAGGGACCCAAGGCGGCTTACAACAAAAAAGGAAATACGTTACAACAAATGCAATACACAAATCACATTTTAAAACAGTAAAAAACAGTTAACGAAATTAATAAAACAACATCTAAAAATTAATTTAAAAAGATCATCATTACAATTAAAACAAGAGCATAAAAAGCAGCAGTGTCCCAGCTGTACCAGCAGGATGTTAAAAAAGGTAGGGCTCAGAAGGCTTCCTTGAACAGGAAGGTTTTTAGGCCTCACCGGAAAGTGTTCAAGGAGGGAGCAGTTCGTAAATCAAAAGGGAGGGAGTTCCATAAGATTGGTGCCACTACTGAGAAGGCCCTATTTCTGGCCGCCGCCCCACCACTTTCCCTGATTTCGAGGTTTGTTTAGTGAGAATACCTGAAAAGAGGAAGATAGAATATATTGTGGAACAGGAGAACGTTAACAAACTCCACTGAATATTTAAGAAACTCTTCATATCACTTAAGTGTTTAGAAGTGAAAACTGAGTCCAGCGTTGATGCCAGAGTTCCATGTTTTCCTTACGGTATTTCCTTCCCAAGCAGCCCCAAAATTACATATTCTGTTGCATGTGCATAACCAATTCCACTGTATCTGCAGACAGACAAAAATACTGTATTCCGTTTTCACTGCCTGTCCCTCCTCTTTTTATAATCTCTGTTTGCAACCTGTAGCCTTGAAGCAGCAACATTTCTTCACTGCAATGGCAGTTGTATACATGTAACTTCAAAAATTTCTAAATACTAAATGCTCGCTCTTCTCCATTTCCCCCAGATCTCTTGTTTAGGTATTACAACGAATGAAAGAATGAATGCGAGACGATATAAGCACTTTAAAGTTACAACAACATCTATTGAAAGCCCATTTAAGTAAGTATATGAATGAATGAGCATGTGGAAGCGTATATTTTGCAACGGTCCTTGCAGTTGAAAGTCAAATTAGATAAGACATGGGAAACGCATGAAGAATGAGTCCGCACTTTTTGGCTGGCCTTCCAAATATCACGGCTACCGGACCCACGGCCTTCCTCTTGGCCCTGACGTCTCCATACACCTCCACGCAAGATCAGGGATGTGCCGGCTCCTGTCCCCAGCTCCAACCTTGCAAAGGGTGCCAGGGAGTCCAGTGGCTGGCTAGACCCTGCCAGGGTGCTCAGCAATGCAGCAGCCACACAAGCTTCAATCTGCGGAGGGGGCTGGGGCTCCCCTCAGCAGTATGGATACTGTGCCTGCTCACCCCTGCCGCTCTATGGGTGGAAGGAAGTCTGGGGCTCTCAAATCATGCTCAGAAGAGGGCAGTCACCTACTCGCCCTGACGCATGAAAATGTAGCACTCTGCTTAATCAGTGGTTTCTCCGCGTGTGTTTTACTAAAATGAAGCCACTAGAAAAGTTGCTGGATGGTAGTGCAGCTGTGCTCTGAAAACCATTTGCCTGGAAAAGGTTAAAACAGCCCCTTCTTTTCCACCACTGTGCAAGTCAAACTTCTGCAGTGGCAGTTCAATTTTAACAACAAGAAGTGTTTGAAAATGGGTCCACGAGTCTCCTGTGTCTCATCTGTTGCTGTGACCCTGACTGGAACAACATGCTGCTAAACAACACTTTCTCCTTCAAGTAACCGAAATGTCCAAAGAGTCAAGCATCAGTATGTCTTGGAAGGAATATTTTGAAGGTGCATTAATGGCTCCTTGGCAATCATAATAGGACTTTTCTATTAATTAAGTAGATCAGTCTAATTTGTTGGTTTTTAAGTATTTAATTAGAATGTTAAAATTCTCTATCTGTTAGAGAATTTTTATTATAAACAAGCTACAAATACCTCGAAAGAAAGACACTATAATAGCCTAAGGCTGCAGTCCTGTACAGACATACCTAGAAGTAAGTCTCAAACTCAGTGGGACTTACTTCTGAGTAGTAGACATGCATAAGATTGCATCTCTCTCTCACACACACAAGATTTAGTGGTATGTGTAACAAAAGCTTAATAGCTTTCCAAATAAACATTACTACAAATGAAAACCACTTCCTGCAAACAGAATTGAGAAATGTAGTGCCTATAGAGTAACATCTGTACTCTATCGTATATGACATAGGCCAGTCTTACACCGCAATCCTAACCAACTTTCCAGCACCGGTGTAGCCGTGCCAACAGGGCGCACACTGCATGTTGCAGTGCAGGTGTAGTCATGGAGGCCTCTTCAAGGTGAGGGAACATTTGTTCCCTTACCTCAGGGCTGCATTGAGGCTGCACCAGTGCTGGAAAGTTGGTTAGGATTGCACTGTTATTCTGATCCCGACTCCTGCATAGATTCTTTTCTCAAATCAACATAACATAGAACATAAGAAGAGCCCTGCTGGATCAGGCCAAAGGCCCATCTAATCCAGCTTCCTGTGTCTCACAGTGGCCCCACCAGATGCCTCAGGGAGCGTAATAAACCCGTTACACATTGTCCAGCTCCCATTTCACCCTACCTTCTGCTACATCCTTCTGTCTAGCTACAGGCTACGTTCAGCCTCCTCCTTCCTACATAATCTCTCTAGCGCTGCCACTGCATTTGGGTCTCTTCCCTTAACCCGTTATTTTCCCAGGATTCCTTTCCTCCAGCGTCTCCTCTCATAGTTGCTGTAACCCAGCTCCCTGCTTCCCTTCCAGCTCTGTGTGGTGTTGCATTTTGTAATAATAGGTTCAATCAAAATCAACCATTTCTTTGGTACCAGCAAATTATTTATAGCGCTTCACATGCCATCCATTCTTTCAGAAGCCCTAAAAGGTAGATGATTTGTCTGGTCTCCATTACAAAAGCACTTTGTACAGTCAGTGCTATAAACGTTAAGTATCCTTGAATGGTGAGGGGGCAAAAAGAGAGTAGTCGTGTGCCTAAGGCTGCGTCGTGAATTCTTGCCATTAGAACCAATTTCTTCTTGATCTGACCACTACGTCACACCAGTTTTCAGTCAGAGTGGTTCCATGGGTATTAGTGATGCCATCGGTACCAAGAAGCACAATAGTTATTAGGCTACGCTATAATATACTCTCTGGTACACGTTGCACTTTTAAACTTGTAACATATTTATGTACTAACTCTGCTTTTTTGTTTGTGTTCTTTTTTAGCCATGGATGTATAAGAAATATTATAGACTTCTTTGAATTCAGATGCTGTGGTCTTTTTCGTCCTGTTGTTGTGGACTGGACAAGGCAGTATACAATAGAATACGACCAAACCTCTGGAAGTGGCTACCAGCTAGTGTAACGCCCGCCTCCAGCCTGTGAGCATATCGTATCTGCGTGGTGCCTGAAAATTTGTTTCTCTCGAATCCACATCCCTTGAACAGTAGCATGCTATGAATAGAGCTAACCGTGAAACTAATGGTACCTTCTCCACATCAGGTTTCTTAACAGATGTCAACCAAGGACAGAATAAACTGCCAATCCTGATAATGAGGAGGAATATGAAAAAGGGATCTAACTGCTCCTTACCATGGGAATTGTTCACGACAACATATTCACAGCATTTTCTTTCCTTTTAACTGCTTTTACAATGGAGCATGAGATTGTTAAAACACAAACATGCGAAGGTCATGCTGTGCTGAACATTATTTATTTCATAATTTGAACAATTTCATTGGAATTTAAAGTCAAATTCACAAAGCAGTCAGAACTTTGAGATCATTGTATTATATTTCCTGCAATGGAATTTTTTGTATAGATTTGCTATAGTATTATGTGCATTGAAAAATGTGCATTCAATACTCCGAAGAATCAAATGGTTTTATTGGGAATCCACCATAAAGTCTGAAGTTGCTGAAGCAGGACACAGCAAGATGTTGATCACAAAACCTGTTACCTAAAAGTAATGGCTGTCAGCTGTTGGGGCTGTCTTGTTTCGGATACAGTGAGTTATTCGTAATAAACGTTGTGTGAAGTTGTTCGTTCTGGGGGAAAAGTAGCACAAAGGAAGTACAGCTCTTTTGTCCAATATAAAGCTCCACTTGCGTGCATGATGATACATTTTAAAATTAGACCACAAAATAAAATATAGCCTATAATAACCTGCAAAAAGAGAGAAAATTATATTCAAGCAGTGAATTGTGCACAATACCTTCGACAGTCCTTGGAGAGTTGGGAAGCTTGACAAGAGGTCACACAGGTGGAACCAAAGAAGGAAAAGGCAAACTATCAATAATAGGAAGAAAAGATGTGACTAATTAACTTGTTTGCACTTGCTGAAGTAAATGCTGATTAAAACTTCACTATTTTTACATACATAAGATGATGGAATTCAAACAAAAGCAAGTTAAGATGTCTTTGTAGCACATGTTGATGTAACATAACAGGGCTTGAAGAAAATGGTATGTCAACAAATGGAGGGAAACACCCTTATTTTTTGTCTCAAGTTGTGAAATCCAGATATATACAGAAGGTAAGGATTGTTATGAAGTTGCATTCCAGACGAGTTTTTTTGTTGTTGTTGGATGTGATGCACTGATTTTCTGTTATGGCATTTTTTATATATTTCTTGTGAATTATTCACTGCTTCCTTAACTATTGTTTACAGAGAGACTTGAAAATCTGTTTAGTTATCTTTAAGTGCTGTAGCAGCATAGTGGTTCGAGAAACCTGTGAGGGGGATTTGGGGAGGGGGATCTTAATACTGATGATAGAGACCAGTGTAAAGAATGTGTGTATCTGTATATAAATAATTTATCAAATAGTTTTCTCTTTGTGAGTGCGTGTGTGCGTGTGTGCTAGTATATTTAAAAGCTGCTCATTTCATTTTATTCAACCAAAAATGTAGGAAGATACCTAATGGGCTTTTTAGTGATGATCAATATTGCTGTTGATAGGCACTGTACCCTGCAACTTCACTGCATGTTTGATGCTTGGCAACGCTAACATTTCCTGTAATGCGCAGATTACAGGTATTAAAGCAATCTAGTGGTATTCCCGCCCCTTGCCTTAGTAAGAGGAGCAGTGAGACTGTAAATAGTTGATGTTCAGTATTTGCAAGTAGACATTTTTTTCCTCTCTAGCCATTCCTTTGATTGCCAGGTGTGCATAGTTTGCAAGTACCAGATATCAAGATTTACAGAAGTGCAACACTAGTGTACTTGAATGTTTAATAGTGGGGGGGGGGGGAATCAACTCTCTCTTCAACACACTATTTTTGAGGGAAAGAAAGCTAAGCTGGATGCAGGGGTGGTAAAAGGCCCCTGCTATTTTGTCAGACAAAATATAACAAGAATATGTTATACCATTTCTTGTAAGTTAGTTTCAAAGCTGAACAATTTTGTGCAGGGCCTTTCTCTCCCCCCCCCCCCGACATTAAAGGTATGGAACCCCATTTGGGAAAATTGGAGTTCAACAGAATCACCTGTAGTGTTAAAAGCTGTCTGTGTGTATGCTAAATACATTTCATAGCCCTAGAAAAAACCTGTGTAACATATTTTTTGCCCAGCTCTACTCAAATGTATCATGGATTCCTTGTAAAAACAACTGTAAAAAGATTGTGTTTTTGACAACAGAGTAATCTTAGTTCAGTTGAATCAAACAAATGGTGTAAACGTTGCTTAACTACACACTGCAACATTGGCTAACAGAAGATGTAGTTAGACTCAACCAGGATAAAGTTCTGTATTTGAGTTCTTTAAAATAATTCTAGTGCAGTTCTAGTTTGTCTTCAGAAATACTGAAGTATATATATGCACGCTGAAACCATCTGAATGGGAGGAAAACACATCTATGCAGCATTTTCTTTTTCTGCCAAGAAATCTGTTAAATATACTGTAGTATATCACTCTAGGGGCTACATGAAACAAATTCAAATAGAGAAGAATTTAAATGTCCATTGATCTGATACCGAACAAGCAAACAAATGTTGTTGTCTGCTTTAGACAAGCTGATTTTTGCAGGTTTTAAGTTTTCCAGTGCCCTCCTGAGTTTGTCTTTAACAGTTAATATGCATAAAGAGCATTGCTGTTTTAAACTGAGTGTATTGATTTTTTTATTTACCTTATTTATAACTGTGCCAAGTATTATTTTACTACTGTCAAGATATTGATGTATTACATTGTGAACAAAATCTGTAAAATGTTTAATAAAATAGCCCTCCTTACATAAATTAAACCTGTCAATTTTGTAAGTTATTAATCAAATAAATACTTGTCTCCTAGATGCTAGTGTGTGTCATGACTTCTGCAGTGACTTTGCCCATTCAATAGCTTTTCCAGGTTTAATTCTCATTCTAGTTCAATGTTCTTACTATGTTCTCAGCAATATAACACATTTCTATCTGTCCTTTCTACCCCAAGGAGTTTAAGATAGTATACATCAGGGGTCGCCCGGCCAGAAGCATAATCGGGGTTGGGGCAGTGGGCCCCGGGGCAGGGGCCGGACATGGCGGCGAAGGGGCATACTTGCCTCCGTGACGCATCACTCGCCCTGGAGCTCGAACGGCTCCAAAATAGCAACTAAACTGGCGGGGTGGGGTTGGAGCCATGTTGGGTGTGCACAGCTGGCATCACACCCGGCTCACGTGGGGGGTGTGGCGTCGGAGCCACCCCCTGGCTCTGTGGAAAATACTTCAATGATGCCGCTCCCCGACACCATGAAGGTTGGGGGCCACTGGTATACATGATAAATCCCTAGCCCATAGGAACAGAATTGTACTGTGTGGCCTTATAAGTACATTAGTGGTATAGTGGACCCTTTCTATCCATGGATTCTGGACCTGTGGACTTGTCTCACTGCAGATTCAGGGGTCCACTTTAAAAAAACACTGTAAAAAGAAAAAAA
Organism: Plestiodon gilberti rubricaudatus; assembly: GCA_026170595.1. Classification (NCBI taxonomy): domain Eukaryota; kingdom Metazoa; phylum Chordata; class Lepidosauria; order Squamata; family Scincidae; genus Plestiodon; species Plestiodon gilberti. The sequence goes on along the minus strand of JANXHW010000005.1, from coordinate 163,361,305 downwards.
TGGGTTTAATCTTAAGCAAACCACTGCATTTTCTTTCTTAAACAGGCTGAGCTCTGTTTCTGAAACAGGCTCTTCTGGGCCGCGCTACTCCCCCTCTCCCAAAATAGCGCCAGAACACTGCAATGCATTCTGGGGCAACGTTGAGAGGGAAGTCATGCGACCTGGAAAAGGCTTCCAGATCACGATTTCAAGAACGGGCAGCAGTTTGCTTCTAAAAGATAGTGTTTTACCTTTCTTTTTATAGCATTTTTTAAACAGACTCTGGTGTCTGGATCCTCGCTATGTGCGCAGGTGGGGGGGGGGGGTTGAATGGATCCCCTGTGGATAGAGCAAGGTCCAACTGTATAAGGCAGTCTTGTTTGCACTTTCCCAAATGGATTTGTAGTGGATTACATACCTGTGGTCGATGGAGCCAATGGTAGGGTTCAGAGACCTCTATTGCTCCTAGAGTGGGTGGGCCGGCTGCCATGTTTGCAAGTGAGCCAGGGTTGTGTGGAAACTGTCTCCCTGTTGAAGGGGATGCAGCTCCTGCCCAGTGGTGAAATGTGCAGAAGAGCCCTCAGATCCTCAAGGTGGACATTTTCATGAGGGGAGGTGGTCTTCAGGCACTGTAGCCCCAAGCCCCTTCAGACTAGAGGTTGAAACCAATACTTGGAAGCATACTGGCAACCAATACAGATGTCACGGAAAGGTATTATGTGTTCACCCTGCCTTGTGCTAGTCAGCAATCACGCAGCAGGATCCTGTATAAGCTAAAGTTTCCAAGTGATGTTCAAGAGCAGCCTCATTTAGAGTTGCCATAACCCATGCAGGTCTGATGGCTGAAGTAGGCACGTGACCCAGGCCATGGCAAAAGACCCAGCTGCAAAAGCTGGGGCCAGAACCATGCCCAAACTGAAGCTGCTCCACGGGGAGTGCCATTTCATGGCAAGCTGACCAACTAGCTCATACTTCTGTCTTGTCTGTCTAATTTTCAACTTGCTCATCACCCATTTCATGCACTAGTCAAGGGCCTCCATTGCCTACCTAGGGCTATGTGGAATTGAGCCATCGGCCACCTTAGAGATCTCCCAGCTCATTGCAGCTTGAATGCAGTTCCAAAACCCATCTTCAGCTTCAGAGTGGTTTAAGTGTAATCAGAGAAACCCTCCCTCTGGCAAGGATGCTGCGCCCCCCCTTCATTACTGACTGTGCTGTACTAAGAGGGGTAGCCTGGGGGCTCTTTAACCTTCCTTACAGGAATCGCCTTTTCTACCCTCAAAGACAACCAGACCAATGCTTTCCTTCAATCATTTATTGTCATTTCAGTATTAAAACTAAACAAGAATCATGTAAAACATGGGAGGAATGTACTGGAACAAACTGCCACAGGGGCAAGAAATGAAAAGGCTTTGGGGATGTCGAAGGGCTATATTTGCTGACTTGAATGTTTCTTCTCCTTTCACTTTCTCTCAGCCTGTCTTTTCTCCTCTCTGTTCCCACCCCCCTCTGCATAGATCTTGCCTGGATATCTTTTAAAGAGACAGTCCCCCTACTGGTGGATCCAGCTGCCCCACTAAGCTCCCTAACCTAACTTAAAAGACACCCTTATTCTTTTAACACCCTCTTCCTCTTTGTGTGGGTTCTATTTGAGCCCATTGTCAAAGTTATTCACCTGGACTATATTTTTATTACATGGGTACATGTAACTTCACTGCCTGAACAGTGCTACCCTCTGCAAGTTAGCGTGAAAAGGAGAGATGAAGTCATTTTATTGGCAGCCTAATTTGTTGAAGCAGGCAGGTTTCCTATTTGGTTCATCTGCAATTTAAATGGCATCATACCCCATGGCCTTGGAACAAGATCAGTCCAGAATGACTGACATGGTCACACACAGCATACCATGAAGATTACCAATTTTGATAAAGAGCAAAACAAATGTGTTTGAATGAGATGTATTGTATACTATCCCTTATAGAGCTAAGGTGAGCCTATACTTCAGTTGACACTAGTGAGAAAATCTAGGGAGAGGAACATTACCCACACCCAGAGGCGTATTTAGGGCGGAGCAAGCGGAGCACTGGCTCCGGGCGCCCCGCCCCTCCGCCCACGAGTCGACTCGGACTCGAGTCTCCGAGTCAGACTTGGAGACTCGAGTCCGACTCGCGCCAGCCCCCTCAATCGGGAGAGCCGGCCAGGGACATCTTCCCCGGCCGGCTGCCGGGGGCCTTCTAAGGAAGGTCCGCTGCGCAGTTTTTTGCGCATGCTCAGACTGTTACTGAGGGGAAAGGGCAGCCCTTTCCCCTCAGTTAACAGTCTGAGCATGCGCAAAAAATTGCGCAGCGGGCCTTCCTTAGAAGGCCCCCGGCAGCTGGCCGGGGAAGACGTCCCCGGCCGGCTCTCCCGATTGAGGGGGAGGTCGCCCCCTCCCGGAGTGCTCCGCCTCCAGGAGCACAGCGCCCCCCCCTCCAGAGCGCGCTGCGGCCTTTGGCCACAGCGATATTCCATTAGGGGCGCCACCTCCCCCGTTGCTCCGGGCGCCAACGGGGGTAGTGACGCCTCTGCCCACACCACTGCCATCCAAATGTTTTAGTCTATGCAATTTGGTCAAGAGATCTACCAAAATATTATACAGTCGGACCTTTTTATCCACAGACTCAACACGGATGGCAAAACTGACATAGGGAGTCTAACCACCCTACATTACCTCTTTTTTCAGTGTTGCCGGGGGCCTGCCAGCCAATTCCAGCCTCCTGTGCGTGTCTAAACCACTGAAAAATGCAGCCAGGAGTCTCTGGCGCCATTTACAGGTTTGTTCCAGTAGTGGTTTTTGTTTTTTCAGTCAGTTTAAACAAATTCAGGAGGAGGGAAGCAACGAAGATGCTAGAAAAAAGGTAATGTGGCACCACTCCCAACACCCAGATTTCATATAACACTGATTTTCTTATCCACTGAGGTTCCAGGAACAGAACCCCAGCGGATAAAAGAGGTCCGACTGTATAGAATGATCTATGGTCTCTGCAGAAAATGTCTTGCTTCTTCCCCCCCCCCCCCTCCACTGATACTGGGAGCAAAGAGCAGCAGTGATGCTGGTGTGGTTAGCTTCCACCAAGGAGAGAATTAAGCAGCACAAGTTCAGAGCAAGTATGGTTGAAGGGTAGACAGACTTGGAACACTGAACATAAGAAGCAATAAAACAGTGTATGTTCTACTGGAATCTACAAGGATGATGCGCCACCTGGAAACCTTGCTTTCCCCACACTTAGGTTTTCCCTCTTCCATTTAGATGAACTGCTGCCATCAACAGCTTCATCCACAGCCACCGTTAATTGCAGTGTAGTTGGGTTAAAAAGGCAGCGATTGAAGTATCATCTCCATCTACCTTTAGAAGCAGAGCCTCTCCTTCATTCACATATACAATCAATTCTTAACAAGTTAGGGCCACACATGGCTAAAGCAACAATGTAATGTGCTTACATTGCATTACAAGCTATTCAACAGGTCAAGGATGAGCAACATAAAGGCTTCATTTGCAACAAGGTCTAAAAAACACTTTCCATTCTTCCCGTTCTCATATTACTAAATCCTTGATCACGACTGGCCATTTCCTAGTTTCTCTTCCGATACCCAGGAATGGCCAGACAATTGCATGAATTGCATAATATTTGATTAAAAGGTAAAAGGTGACCCCTGACAATTAAGTCCAGTCGTGTCCGACTCTAGGGTGTGGTGCTCATCTCCATTTCAAAGCCGAAGAGACAGCGTTGTCCGAAGACGCCTCCGTGGTCATGTGGCCGGCATGACTCTCCTTGCCGCAGCGCATTGCATGCAGCTGGAACACGGAGCGCTGTTTACCTTCCCGCAAGCGGTACCTATTTATCTACTCGCATTGACATGCTTTGGAACTGCTAGGTTGGCAGGAGCTGGCCAAGCAACAAGAGCTCACCCCGTCGCGGGAATCAAACTGCCGACCTTTCGATCAACAGCTTATGGTTCAGCGGTTTAACCCGCTGCACCACCCGCTGGCCTAATATTTGATTACCGGTAATGAAATCAACCCTGACTGTTCCCTGGAAGGACAGGTACTGAGGCTGAAGCTCAAATATTTTGGCCACCTAATGCGAAGAGAGGACTCTCTGGAGAAGACCCTGATGCTGGGAAAGATTGAAGGCAAAAGGAGAAGGGGAAGGCCAAGGATGAGATGGTTAGACAGCATCACCGATGCAATGAACATGAAAATGAGCAAACTCAGGAAGATAGTGGAGGACAGGAAGGCCTGGCGGGATATGGTTCATGGGATCACGAAGGGTCAGACACGACTTAACGACTGAACAACAACAAAAGATAATGGGCAGGCCAATCCAATCCCATGTCGGTGCAGCGGGGCCACACAGCCCCCCACTGTATCCAGTGGGGGAAAGGGTGGGGCTGACAGTCTCCTCGGGGTAAGGGGACATTTGTCCCCTTACCCCAGGTAAAGCCCCAGGCAGCACTATAGTCCTGCTCAGATCCGAGCCAGCTATTTAGCTGGCGCAAGTCCAGGAGGCCCATGTAAAGAAAAAAGGCCCGGGAACGGGAAGGGGGCACGACTTAACGACTGAACAACAACAACGAAGTGTATCTGTAGGACATTAGACTAACTTCATTATGGTGTGTCATGGTTCTGCTGGTACCAATAACTCCATTGGGCCCAGAAATGCCAGATAAATAAGTCCCTCCAGAGTAATAGCTGTCTAATGCTCACATCTTTTGCTGGGTGCTCAAGTAGGACAGACATGTGTTCACTGCCTGCAGGGGTACAATTCTAACTTTCCTATACAGTACAAGTTATGCCTCTGGAGGAAAAGAAATGTGAGCAACACTAAGAACTCTTATTTCAGCGATAGAGCACATGTTCTGAATGCAGAAGTCATCAGGTTTTATCCCTGGAATTTTCAGGTAGGGCTATGGAAAGATGTCTGAAGAACCACTACCAATTAATGGAGACCATAGCCGAGCTACTGGTCTGATTTAGGACCATGGTTTTCCCACACTGTAGCCAGACAAATGAATGCACGGTAGGAACACTGAAAGAGACCTTTGAGGCTTTACCTCTTATCTCAGTGCAAGGTTTCTTGGGAAAGTCCAAGATGCAAAACACCAGGTCCTTTAGAGTTTTCAGTCAGTGGACCCTCACTCAAGCATTAATGACATTTTCCCATGCAAGTGAAACAGACTTTAGCATTTGGAATTTTTTTCCAGTAAGCCTTGTGTTCTTAGCACTTCCTCTTCTTTCTAGTGCACTGGAACACATCAGTTATAACCACATTGTAACATGTTTTTACCCCAATTTTCCCACCACCCTTCCAAAGCGTAGACCTTTTAACGCTGTTCTAAATTCAAAGCTTTATTAAGATCAATTGTTAGCAAGTGTAGCATTACCATGTGTACTTTTTTTAAAAAAAAGAGCTATGAAGATATGCGATATTAAAAACCAAGAAATAGCACAAGACACTAGTGTCGGTTTCACAGTAATTAGTAGCATTTAAGTTGCATCTCATCATTGTAGAGCCATTTCAGTGCAATGGTATTTATATTCATTGAGCATGAACAAGAGCACCAGCGCCTTGGCCATAGCCAAATCCTTTAGGGCCAAAGTTCTTTGCATAACAACCTGCAAGAATAAGAAGTTACGATTAGTTCAATTCCGTGACATTTCTATGCTGGTCTTAGTAAAGCCAGATACTAAAGCCAGCATATTACAGACATCCTATGCATGTATTTCCATCTAAGAAGTACCAATTAATTTTACACCTAGACAGCACCTGTCAAACACTGAGATGCTGCCATAGGAGTCGCCTTGAGCAGGTCGAGTCCCCCGTAACTTCTGTTGCAAGTGTAGGAAGCATTTGAGAAACTTAGTGGTAGTTAAGGTACCACTTCCAAATTATTCAACAAGGATGAAGCCAACCAAACCTTTAGACCAGTGTTTCTCAAACTGTGGGTTGGGACCCAAGTGGGTCGCGACCTGATTTCTGGGAGGTCCCAGGTGATGGAAAGATCAGATAAGTAATTGCCACAAGCCCCGAGGCTATTCAAAAATCAGATAGCTACTAATTGCCCTTCAGAGCTGAGCTCCTGCAGTTTGCAAGATGGCTGATAATTACCCTGCAAGCAGCTGAGCTCTTGTAAATATATTTATTTCTAGATCACTTTTTTTAAGTCTTGTAAAGCTAGGTGGGTCCCAACAGAGTGTCCTTTTAAAAAGCGAGTCCTAATGCTAAAAAGTTTGAGAACCACTGCTTTAGACTGTTGGCCACCCCATCACCTTCTTAGCATCACCTACCCACAAGTCTGCTTTGGGAACCCTTCCTCCCCCCCCCCCCCTTACCTTTGCAATAGATTTCACCTTCCTTCTCTGTGAGAGTTGTTGATTCAAGGCTTTTCCCACACTTGGCACATCGAAAACAGTTTTTGTGCCACGGCTAAAGAGAAAACAGAGAACACAGTTATTTTAAGCTTGCTGTCTTGTACTGTTCAATAGCACGACACCCCAATCATCAGAAATTCAGCTTAAGTCAGTCTTCCTAGAAGCTTCTTACTTCTTAGTATTAGGTTGGTCTCTCAGAAGTTCAAATAAGTTTGAGATATTTGAGTTAAACCAGCCACCATCTCCAGACTGCATCCCTCCTCCTATATAATATTATACCTTCAATAAAAGAGCAACCTGTTTTAGACCTAGTTAACTCTCTTGGGAAAGACTGGGCCAACTCCAGTCAATGCTGTTGGGCAAGACATTTTAAGTAAGATGCCCCCATACCTTTCCAGCTCCAATTACTTTCTCAGCTGCATACACAGAATCGCCGCATCTGGAACATTTCTCTGCTCCTCCAAATTTCTGGGCAAATTTTGAAGTATTGGGATTTGTTGTCGGCCGATGAGAAGGTGCACTAAAATAGAGAAGTTGGTGCCCTTATGTAAACACATTCCATTATACTGTGTATAGTTTTACACATCTCATGAACAAGATCATCATTAAACCGGAGGGGAAGACGGTTTCCTCACAGATGTTCCACCCCTTTAGGAAATTGAAATGAACAGGGGACCTTACCACCACCACCCCTCCCTACACCAGTGCAAACTTCAAGTCAATGCACATATTTAGACCTATATTTGCTTCTTATGTGTAGCAGTCGCTTAAGCACCAGCACTGGCTAACGCACACACAAATACTGGATTGTTGGACGAGCAACAGCATGTGAGCTAGACCTGTACAACAGTGAGTATGGGCATGCGTTAATCCCCACCAGTAGGGGAGCTGCTACCTATTCAGTTCCCAGTTTAAAATCCAGCAAGCCCTCTGATGGACATGAGCCCAACCTCCGACCTGCCAAGCTAGCCTCCCGCCACATTTAGCATCAGTTAGGAAGGGGAGGGACAAGATCACTAGGACTTGTACTAGAATTCGGTCCTTTACCAATTGCTGTGCTGGTGCAGTGGGGCTCTTGGTTGAAGCTACTTGTTCAAGTTACACACTGGCAGTCGGCAGCATCAGCCAGAGGCCAGGCTGGCCTGCTCAACTTGCAAAATACTTCATACACGATTTTCTTTTTAACCCAACACCTGAAGTCTCAAGAGGATTTGGAAGCAGTTCAGTCCTAGCTATTCATTTTAATACATACGCAAGACTACAGACTTGTTTACATTTACTAACGCTTCTTGTTGGGTTATTTTGTTTCTAGAGTTCAGTGGAACTTGAAGGGCCAAGTGCTAAGAGCTGTCACCAACGCAACCCCATTTGTAGCCAAATATAAAAGCAAGGCTACAGCATTCCCCACTGCCTTCAAAATGGAGCCCTTCTGCCTTGTATATCACACTCTTCAGAACAAACGCGGCATGTTTGGAAGGTGGTATTAGCAACCATCATCAGCCGAGGTAGCATGTAAATCCTGCATGGTCAGGTTAAGAATGCTGTATATTGTACTATGCTTGTTATGTTAAGTGTCAAACATTAAGGCAAACTTAAAACACAACCCCTTCCAATTTTATAACAGCTTGAACACACAATTATGCAGCAAAGCGAACTTCCAACGTAGAGTTAGAACCTCACCTGAGAAATGGACAGGCAAAGTCTGTTAACAAAATAAATGACTGTACAGCACACTAAAATGATTTACAAGGAATGCCAAACCAAGGTGTAGTACAAGTCCTACACTTGCCCATCTGTTCTAATGCACTTCTTTATTACTAACCATAGTAGATACCACCAGAGCCAGGGCCAACATGTGTTGGGTCCTGGGCCCATGTGTGCATTGTCCCATGCACGCTCCCCACCTCACCTCTCCCCATTTTAACAGGCTCTGGGGGCAGGCAGGGGGTGTTCCTAGTGAACCAAATTATTTCTTGCCCAATCCTATATTAAAATCGTTATTCATGAAGCAGCTTCAACACGCTCAAGTAGCAGGCCCTCACTCAACACCTACGTTTACTTGCACTACTTTCATTGTAGGAAAGTAGTCAGTCACCAGTTTCTGCACCTTTTCTAGACCGTTTTATGAAGAAGGCAGAAGCTGGAGAATACATTTCTTAGAGGGGCTGGTTCCCCCTGAACAGCCTTAAATCACCAAAGCTCACATATGCAAGCCTATTTTGCTTAGGGATGTTGTCACCAGTGTGGTTTGCACCCACTACATAAATATACAGCCAGTGAAATATACATATATGCGTGCCACCTCAAAAGCTGTAGACCTACTTGTCATGCTTGATGCCCAGCCTCTCCCCTCTGTCCATGTTGAGAGTGCCTGCTCCTTGGCCATAGCCATAACCCTTTGGACCATACTTCTTTCCATAGCAGGACTTGCAATACACTTCTTCGTCATGGATGGCTACTGTTGTGCTGTCTAAGTTTTTCCGGCAGACCACTGGGGAAAAAAAAAAAGAACATTTGCCTTTTAGCAACGGCTCTGTTTAACAAACCCAAGTGCCAGATGCTCTTCATTTCCTTGCCTGTGGTAGTGTGTAGTGAACTGTAGAGAATTTAAAAGGGAGTGTTGTTTCTTTTGAATTGTTGAATTCTTTTAAATTGTTGAATTCTAATTTGTTCTAGGAGAGACTTCACCAGCCTTCCTTTTCACAACTGTGACATTTACAGAATGGAAGCGCAATGCAGTTTAATTAGTGAGGCTGCACAGAAGCCAAGAACTGAGGTCAGCATTTTTCCCCTCCCGCTTAAAAAAAATATCACACAGAACAAACATCTATATTAGTGCCAACATGCTTAATTATGCAACATTTTCCAAATCTACTTTTGCCCAGGAACAAAAGAAAAGTGTCCACAACTAAATGCTCTGGTGGACTAAATCTCATGTTTGTGTTCAGCAGAGTGGTGTTTTTTTTTTTTTTTAGTGCAACTGGAACATCAAGTCAATTTAGAAAGCCATGCCCTGGAATACCATCAGTAACTGGTTATCTAGTTCTGCGTTTACAGTCTTTGGTGGCTTGTTTTGTTTCCTCGGAATGAGGCCCACATTTCTCCTCCCCCCCCCCCACTTCAATCCAGCAGTTTTGTAGGAGCACTTGCTTGGTGGAGCCCATTATTTTCATAGACATGTTCACCCCACTGTGAATGCACATTAAAAATGCCTAATTCAGGGCAACATGCTTAAAACGACTTGCCGCAGAAGTGTTCATGGCACCTTCAAGCATGTCCTCACAAACATTCAACCCATCTTATCCACTAAAATCAAGTTTCCTCAAATTGCAGATGGATCTATGTCTTCAGCTTTTTGCACTTAATCATCTGCAACAGTCTTCTACATCAAATGCAGTTAAGTCACATTATAAAGTGGATCCCTTTACAGCAATGCCTTATGCTTATGCATGCCTAGTTAGAAGCAAGGAACTTACTCCCAAGTACAGTGCGGGCCCCCCCCCCGTATCCACGGATTCCTCATCCGCGGTTTCAGTTATCCATGGATGAGGAATCCCCCCCCCCGGCACTTACTTTTAGAGGAGAAACGTCCGTTTTTTCTTCAGAAGTTCCAAGTTTGCAGCTTCTTTGCAGGGACTTCTGAAGAAAAAAACAGAGGTTTCTCCTCTAAAAATAAGTGCCTGGGGCTGGGGGGGGGGCTGTGGAGGTCATGCTGTGGAGGTCATGTGGAGGGCACTTACTTTAGAAGAGAAACCTGTTTTTTTCTTCAAAAGTCCTGTATGTAGCTTCTTTGCAAGCCTGACCAACAAGACTTAGGTGCTAGCTAGAGTCTCAGCAAGGTTGCAGAGACTCTAGCAAGCACCTAAGTCTTGTTGGTCAGGCTTGCAAGGTAGCTTCTCTCGGCTTTTTGAAGAAAAAACAGAGGTTTCTCCTCTAAAAGTAAGTGCCTGGGGGGGATGGGCATGACCCCCCATGCCCTCCACAGCCCCCCCCCCCCCGGCATTTATTTTTAGAGGAGAAACCTCTGTTTTTTTCTTCAAAAGCCGAGTGAGAAGCTTCCTTGCAAGCCTCCTTACCAACACGATGTCGGTGCTAGAAAGTCTCAGCAAGCTTGCCGAGACTCTTTAGCACCAAGGTCTTGTTGGTGAGGAGGCCTGTAAAGAAGCTTTTCTCACTTAGCTTTTGAAGAAAAAAACGGAGGTCTCTCAAGTCAGAGAGTAAAGTGCCTGGGGGCGGGTTGTGGAGGGCGCGGGGGGGTCGCGCCGGCCCGCGGGGGGCTCTGAAAACCATGGAGGGGGCATTCGCCCCTTTCCGCGGTTTCAGGTATCCACGGTGGGGGCTGGAACGTATCCCCCGCAGATACAGCGGCCCCCCTGTATAGAACTACAGTCTTAGCGCAATACACCAAGACGAACAAGTCAATAGTATGGTCAATGCTTCTCCTACCACCAGCCACCATTAAGTTTCCAAGGAAACTGCCAGGAGTCGTGTCTGACTGGGAGCTCTGGACTTTCATCTCAGACTTGCTGAAGCTGGTTGCAAAACTCACTGGTGAAGGAATAGGTACTGTCCACCCCAAGACACTTATTTCTTAATGTTTTCCAGGACTAAAATCCCAACAGGATGAAACAATCTTGGAAACCAAGACTAAGTAATTTGAGCTTATTTTTCCTTCTTCCCAGCCCCTGCTGTTTAGTTCAAGAATGTTTCTTACTATCAAGATAAGGTCTTGCATCCCATTAGTTAGCAGTTAGCAGCTAGCAGTAAGTTTGATAAAGATTTTTCCAAGATTTGTCTCTCACATAAATCCCCACAATTTATCTCATGGTATGAGCTCAAGGTAAGCTACACATTAGGATTACAGTACTGTTCTTTAGCCAGATAGTCCTATCTATTTGATATGATCCATTAACATATGATGAAGCAGCTGTTAGTACAAAGCAAGAATTCAATGCTTCAATAAACTGCAGGCCGAAAAATAATCACTTGGACTCTGCTTATTTGAGATAATCTACAGCCTCCTGAGCCAAAGCCAAACAGAATTTTGGCTCTACTATGCTGCAATAGAAAAAAAAACAAATAATGAACTTAACTTATTTGGTATGAGGAACAAAGCCAAGTACTGAATAATTTTTCTAATAAGAATGGTCAAAGTGTGAACTGCTGAAATAATGGTTAGTGTGAAAACTGGCATTTTGACGGATTAGTTTTCATATTTTCTTAATATGCTTTTTATTTGCCAGAACTGATTCAGAAAAGCCAGCCAAAGCGCATGTTTTAATTTTTAAACTATTCACGTGGACCAAAGTAAAAAACCCGACATGTCATTTTCAGAGATGTTTAAGAATAGAGACCAACGGAAGAAGGCACCGATATCTAGGCAGAATTAGTCCAATTACACTACGGTTTCTTCCAAGAGTCAGAGCAGCTTTAGTAAGCTCAGGTATAAGGAAGGCACAAGCAGTTCTGCCCACTATTGTCATGCATCGGTGTCAGAAAGCTTTTTATGAAAACAAGAGCATCCCTCTACTGGGGTTATGGTCCTTCAAGTCACCCTGGAGACAAGAACAAGGAAGTTGTTTTTGCAGAAGCTAAGTCCACATCGAACAGCATTCTGAGCTCTATGTTCTTTGTGATCTTCATTAAAGGTGGGCTCCCATATCCACTTGGGATATGTTCCAGGCCCCTCCGTGGATACTTGAAACCGTGGATAACAGCGAACACCCCTCCATGGTTTCCTGAGAGTCCCCCACCCTGCCTCCCCTGTGGGCAGGCATGAGCGCCCGCCCCCAGCTCTTATTTTTCTTTCAGCAAGCTTTGTTTCTTCCTTAAAACAAACAGAGAAGCAGCCTCCATTGCAGGCAAGTAGAACGAGACTAAGTCCTAGAGAGGCTCTGCAAGGTTTCTGTTAACCTTGCAGAGCCTCTCTAGTACTTAGTCTCGTTCTACTTGCCCGCAATAAGCAGCCAGAGGTTGCTTCTCCTGTTTGTTTAAGGAAGAAACTAAGCTTACTGGGAAAAAGTAAAAGCCTGGGGGGGGGGTCCCCATGATCCGTGGATAACTGAAACCGTGGATAGCGAATTAGTGGATATGGGGGCCCATCTGTACATGTCTCCAGATATAGCCGCATTCCGCATACAAGGCTGCATGCAAGTAGGAAGAGAAAGCCAAGCGGTCCGTTTAAAGGGCAGCCCGATTGGTGCTCAAGACAGAGACAAGCAACACCACTTACTGCACAGGAAGCAGCATCGGTGGAAGCTCTTCCCGTCACACTGAACCTCTTCCGCATGGTACACCGTCCTTCCACAGGCCCCACACTTGTTTCCGCCTCCCCAGTTCGGCATTCTGAGTCTGTCGAGGAGATACTTGTAGTTAGTAACAGGGTTAATAGTTGTGTAGTTAGTAACAAGGTGAATGGTTGTGCGCTTCAATGGCAACTTCCATGTTAGAACATAAGAGCCCAGCTGCTGGATCAGGCCAAAGGCCCATCTAGTCCAGCTTCCTGTATCACACAGTGGCCCCACCAGATGCCTCAGGGAGCACACAAGACAACAAGATACCCGTTTCCTGCTGCCACTCCCGTGCACCTTGCAATAGAAAACCTACTTCTAAAGCCAGGAGGTTGCTTATGGCTTGTAACCTGTGATGGTCTTCCATGAATCTATCCAAGCCCCTTTTAAAAAGGCATCCAGGCCAGTTGCCATCACCACATCCTGTGGCAGGGAGTTCCACAGATGAATTACACGCTGTTAGGAGTTTCTACAAATATTTAGACAGATATTCAATATGGTCTCACTTTCCCTCCTCCTCACCAAGGACAGCAGTAAGCTTGAACATACATAGTTCTTCACTACAGTGCAACCTGCAAAGTAATGTTTAAGGGAACAGCAGATCTGCAATCATTATGCAGTCCCCTCTCAACAGCGCTAGAAAGAGGTTGCTTCCTTCTACAGTACATAGGGTTGAAAGACTTTCACAAAAAGCACTGTTCCACCCGCTTCTCATCACAGCTTGTGCCCAAGTTCAGTTTCGCCATTATGGAGAGACTGGCCAAGGAAATCTTACCAAGGGCTGCTAAACAGAAAAGTGCCCGCTGCTCCCAGGCAAACGTTCTTGGAGTGTGGGAAAAGAATCAGATTTAATCATTCATCCCAATCGGGATGCTTTGGTGCATTCCCAACTCAGCAGTTGGTGCTTCTTTGCTGCCATGTGACACATGCGTGACTATAGCAGCTCCATTTAGGGCAACAACATAAACATTTAACTACTTAACACAGGTCTAGGATTCCCTAGCATTGAACACTGCTTTTCCATGCTTTGGCAGCATCTAGCATTTAACGACGAGATTGGGGGGGAAAGAAGTCTGACGTACACCACTGTTACTTTGTCATTCTTGGCACCAGTGGAGCCTAAAAATTAGGATCCTGTTACATCTGTCCAAGGATTTGGCTGCTCTGTTCTGCAGCAGCTGATATTAATCATAGCAAACAGGACCTTAAGAGGAATACAAGCTGCATTCCTTTTCCAAAACTTTTATACTGCAAGATATTCCCACTTTATAGTATCCTCTCAAGAGTAGGTCAAAGTAGGACCTTTGTAGTTAACCGGGGCCGCTTCTTCCCGTCTTGGCGTTGAGAGGGCCTTAAGTAACTGGCCTTAGGTTCTCTTTCCTTCCACATAAAGATTCGCTATAAAATAAGTTTTCCTTCTACTTTCTAGAAGACCCTACATACCCATTATTGTAATCCATGTTCTTGCCCAACAGATGGTATTCCCCAAACCCTGTGGTTTGTTAGCAGAGCTGTGGCAGACACAAACTCATTCACAGCAGACCGGAGTTAAAGCATTTTTACAACCTGCAAGATGAAAGCAGTAAGCAGCCATGGCCGCTTAGGCAGGGAGACATAAGGTAACACCACAGGGAGGGACACTAGTGGCAAGTCTAGTCAAAGCAGAAGAAAGCAACCCCCGACTGTTGTAGACTAACAAGACATTTCTCCGCATCAGTTTAAGATAACCATATAGGAAGAGGAGAGATCTGGCATGGCACTACCTAGCTCAGGTGTGGCCAACCTTTCAACATGAATGCTCCTGGACCTTTAATGGTGAGGGCATTTCAGCAGGTGCATCAGCAATTGCAGCTGCCCAGATTCTGACTTCTACACAACTCTTAAGAATGCAGAGGCCCTAATGGCGGAAGGTTGGTCACCCCTGATCTAGCTAGTTTTTCCAAGAGATGCCCAAGGGCTTGGCATCATTTCCAAGAGATACCCAAGAGAGCTTCCAACAGAGCTTCCAACAGGCATTTGCCATCTTGAAGTCTTCTCTTCCAGTCTACCCGTCAAGGAAATACAGAATCTAGTGTCTTCAACTGCTTAATTCCATTGCACACCACTAGTTCAGGCAGACCTGCGCTTGTTAGGAAGAAGGATAGACCTGGAACAACCAACAAGTCCCAACCTGCTCTTCTTATTTATAGGAAGACAGCGCTTGAAAGAGCACTTGAGCAAGAAGGTGCACCCCTTTGATCTCATCAGCCTCCTTCTCCGATGAGTTCTGCTAGTCAAGACAGGCCATGCCACAAACTGTGTTTAAAGAGCAGCACAGGATGGTACTAGAGACACTTCAGTCAACTGTGATGTGAACACAACTCCAATTACATTTGGCCACCAGTTCCCTAATCCTTCCCTTAACACTACACCTGGATGGTTCTGGCTAGCAATATCGTGTCACCCCGCTTCACTTTACTCTTGCATGCGCACAGGATCGTCCATATGTAGTCAGCAGTGCAAAGTTGGAAGCCCTTTAAATGACACCCCCCATAAGCCCACATTAGCACATAAAGGTCTCAATTTGTGCAGACACCCCATTCCTTCATTTAAGGTTTATTTGAGCATTTCATCTTCAGGTTAGAAAACTATTTTCCTCTTGCAGGAACAAGCACAGAGTGAAAACTACAATTTCGACTGCCAGCGAGACTCTTAAGATGCAAGTCACATAAGGTGCAAGTTATAGCCCTGAGCAGACATGTGGGGTCTTGAGTTTGAGGATCAACCTGCAATTAAATACAACCTTATACAGCATAAAAGAAACACATAGCAGGTATGTGGCCAAATCTTCTGGTGATCTAACTGCCCACTAGTTCCATAGGTAAAGAGTAACTAAGCTCAGGCCTTACATCACATTCAGTGGGCTTCAGATATTTAATCCATCAGCCAGAGGCAGTCAGGTTTACACCATCAAGAATCCAGGCATATACACAATACACAAGATAGCTGTACCCCAATCAGTTATGCTGATCTTGCAAGAGCTACGCCAGAGGAATAGCTTGATGACCTATGTTTGAGACTTGTGGTTGAGCTTTGCTTTCCTCTCCACACACACACCCACCTCGTGCAATTGCTTCTCTAGGAGCCAAGGTCTGTTGGAAACTACTCATGACAATCTTCATTTTCAGAGACTGAAAACATCCAATTTCAGAAGCTACTAATTAATAAGAAGTTTGATGTAACCACGAACCATTTGTGAATCCCTTGTTTTATTTAGATAAAACTGCTAGGGGAGGCCATCCAAGGATTTGGAGTTGAAGAAATTTGGCCTATAAATTCTTAACGATCCGGAGGACTCAAGGCAGCTCATAAAAACCAGCACACACACCACACCACCAACACCGCCACTCTGCTTAATCCAATGGCCTGGCCTGGAGTTGGGTGCTCCCCAATCAGCAGACAACATCCACTGTACCTCTGTTGTCCATCTTCAGCTGTAGAATCAGTGGATGTTCTGAATCAGCAATGAATTGAAGAGCAAAAATCGACAAGCTATTATTGCTGTTGGTTAGGAGAACTTTTGATCCAATGTTCCTTCCAAAAGTACAAGGAAGATCTTTGAACATGAAGATACATTTGTGACTGTCACCTCAGTAACAGTAAAATGGCATTGTTTGATCACATGATCAGCTGAGACTTTCTAGGCTCCATCATCTTGCTAAAGAGGGGGGAACGACATAAAACCTCCAGGGTACTTCTGCAGTGCCTGTAGATTTCCATTAGAAAGCAGATCGCTTCCAACCTTTGTTTCACAACTTTAAAACACATAATTGTGTTCAAAGCACTTGATGGCATGTTGGCAATGGGAATGTTTATTCTGCCATCAACAGATTTAATTACAATAAGACTAGTCAAGTCTTATTCCTAGAGTGATTTTGTAATCAAAGGTTCTGAAAACTCAACTGATAAGCAGACTTTTAGTACGACAGATATTACATGCAAATGTCCGCAAAAGCTACAGTGATCCAATCCATGACAAGTTTCTAAAGACGTTTCCGTTACTAGTAGGTACTCAACCATATGAGTTTGCTCTCAGTCTGTATGCAAAATGGGATCGCTCAAAGGTAATGCTTTATACATACCAAGAACGAGGAGACAGTAATGCTACCTAGCTATGCAAAAGTTCATAAAACAAAGGAACAGCCCCCAAACAATTTAGCTTCCAGGCCCTGTGTGACCTGTAAAAAGCTTATATGTTGTGAACGTTCTGAAAAGCTAAGAAAATGTTGAACTCCTCTCATTGAGAGACACTCCCATCTTGCCTACAAACTTTCATTGAGGGATATGCTCTTGCTGACTACGTTCAATTATGCTCAAATTATGGATTTCTCAATTGTTTTCTCTGGGCAGCTCTCATTCCCATCCCACAAGAATAAAATAAAAGGGTTTAAAGAAACCTAAACTGGGCAGGCTGCATAGTTATTTAAGTCTACAGTGGAGGGCAGCCAAAGAGAAATTCTGTTCTGTTTTTCCACTGACACCTGAACAGACACATAAAAATTGAGGTTATAGGGCAATCCAAGGGATCTCTCTCTCTCTCTCTCTCTCTCTCTCTCACACACACACACACACACACACACACACACACAGTCACCGGACAGATGGGAATCCTCAACGTTTTGTTGTAGGACCCACTAGGTCCAACATTTTGTTGTAAGACAACCATTTGTTGTAGGGCCCACTGGGCCTAGTCTAGATTTGGTTTGGTTTAATACAAAATTCACTTACATGAGACACCTCAGAAATCAGCCCATCCACCAAAGACCAAGCCATAGTACATCTTGAACAGTCATATTAAGCTCATTTTAGTAGGATACCTTTGTCTACAAAAGCACCCAACGTGGCTCACAATTACATCCTAAGCTAGAAGTTGCAAATAAGAGTTACATTTGCCAATGCAGTTGCATTTAATGGGCTCTTCTGTCGCACCTGGGTTTGTGCATGAGCTGAGAGACAAGTTAAAATTCCCAGCTGGGTACCAAGACTCTGCACAAGCCATTGTTTCTCATCTCAAGGGCTGTTTTGAGAAAGATCAAATAAGCACTTTGTCTATTCCGACTAGAGAGAGAGAAAACTATTCAATTCTATACCTTTTCATAAAATGTCATATAGAACAGGAATTTATTTTTCCCCTACTGTTCTACAAAGGAATTGGGCTTAACCTCTTGTTGTCCAGATACCATAATTTCTAGCAAGTTACACATTAACAACTCTCTCAACTGAGTACTGGTAAATAGCTCATCTATTGAGATTCAACTTCTTTGGACTACAGAAGCGCCAACGCAACAGCTGTCACCGAGGGGCCCTATGGAATAGGAGATCTCTACAACTCAGTAGCCAGGCTGCAGAACCAGTTTTATGAAATCAGGCATAAGCAAGCCTGGGAATTATGCAACTCTAACTTCGGATGCAGTAGATGTCCCATCCCACTTGCTTTCGCAAGTTCTTCGTGACAGAACCTGTTGTATGTTAAAGGACAAGAATTCCCTGAAGAAGGCAGCAGGATTTTCCTGCTATAGTAAGCAAGGTATTCCAGAAATACAACTCTAGAACCCTTGCATTATGCAATAAAGGGAGACAGACAGGCATATTGCTTCATACAAGAGGACTTGCTGAAAGTAGAATGCATTGGCCAAGAAAAAACTGCTCTCCTGGCATATAATCAATACCCTCAGATTTCCATAGGACCAGACAATGGAATAGCTCGTCTTCAGAGTCACCTTCTTTAAATAAAGATTTTCTGCAACAATTCCATTCCACCTACTGAACAAGGGAAGTAGTCACAGCATTCAATTAAAGGCTAGTATGTGTCATTATCACATCTGCCATTATCACATCTGCAACTGGACAGTAATCAAACTAAGTGTAAGCTCAAGACACTTAGCAAGACAGCAAGTCGAGTCACCTACAAGGTATAAGTGACTAAGCCCCATCACCTAGCTCTCTACTAAGAGGTTTACGGCTGGTAGCTGTACTTTTGCTCATTAAGCCAAGTCTATTTAAAGAACTGTTTCACAGGGCAGGAAAATGAAATCCTCCAGGTTAGTAGTAAACAAAACAGTATTTTAATAGCACTGCACACATACCAAGAAAGGCTGCAGCAGCACCATCTTCCATTCCAAATTAGCACCAAGGGTCCAGTTTGGCTTGCTTTGTGTAGCTAAGATCCCACAACACAATACTGACCATTGACACCATAAGGGCAACTGTATACCACAACCACTACATAATTTGAGGTGCAGAGCGCACCTCAAGGAGCTTCCCGCACTCCACACTCACACTTTAGCCACACTCACATTTTAGCCAACAAAACACTGGTATTCAGAAACAAAGCACAACAGGTGCGACTTTCCTGCTCTCTTCTCAACAAGCAAGCAACTTACTGTACTAAGCCATTACTACCATGGTGGGCTAAAGAGTAATTTACACAGAGATGCTTTTAAACCAGCCCACCATATCCCACCCACCCAAAGAGGATAATAAGCACGACAACTCTCCCCAAACTGTGCTCAGAAGGAAGACTGCCGGAAGAGCTGTCGAACTGGAGCAGCAGAGGTTACCATTCTTGGGACTGGAGTAAACTCCCAGCGTCTGAGAAAGGAGTAAACTCATTTGCCAGAGAGGTTACTACCTACAACTTAGTAAGGCCTTTGAACAGCAGTCACACTCTTTTCAAAGTTTTCTGTAGCAGGCACTGGGATGGATTCAATGAGATTCCCGGTGGTGAGTGGAGATTAAGGGGGGGGGGAAAGAGAAGATAACCTTTCCTCCTTCCTTCCCATTGAGGGATGGAACACGGTTTCAAGAGAGCCAGAACGGAGGACCTGTTTTAAACGCCAAAAGCCACGGGAACAGTCACGAACACAGTGCCTCTGAGCATATGCAGAGAAGCCAAGTGGGATCAGGGCTTCCTCTAGGTCAAGGGGGGAATCCAACAGCCGACGGAGCTTCGAGTCCGACCGCAGCCGAGAACTCCGGGCTGCCGTGTCGACGACGCCTCTTCCTAACACACAGCCTCACTACAGCCGAAGCTGGTCGGGAAAGCAGGCAAGGGGGCGGGGAAGACCGGCGCGCTTGGCCGACGCTCTCGCTTCCCTACCTGGGGGGCGCGCACTTACCAAGGGCGGCGGCGGCGGCGGCGGCAGCAGCAGGACGACAGCTCTGCAAAGACACACACGCGCGCGCGCCCCGTGAATGCGGCCAGCTAGCCCTCGAAGCACTTTATAGCGTCCCACTGGGCTGGGGGCGGGGCTAGCGCGGACGATCGCGCCGCAGCGCCGCCGAGACTCCGATCTACACGACAGCGTCGCGGAGCGTTTTTGTAATCCGGCGGAGCCGCCGGACCTCCGCCCCACTGCCGCGTACTCCAAGTCGAGTGCTCTATTTTTTTGGAGGCGTACGGCAGAGCTTGGAGGTGGCTCGCGGAGCTGCTGCAGCCTACCAATAACAGAGAGGGAGGGGAAGAGAGCTACCAATCACAACTGCGCGTTCTTAGGAAGGCGGGACAACATGAGGGGTAACATGCTTGAAAACACTCCCCCTGCTTCCAGCGCGGAGGCGCCAGTCAGAGGCGACGGCGGAGCCCCTCTTCCTTCTCCGCTTCCTTCTCCGTCCGTTAGGTGCGCGCTGCAGACGGAACGGGACGCTCCCAATGCCTCTCCAGTACGTCCAGCATTCTTCCCCTCCAAGGGCTGCCGCCCCTCGCCGCTCGCGCATGAGCAGCGGCCCCTCCTGCCCGCCCGCGCCCCTCCAAGTGGCAGCTGTTCACGCGTTTCGGCAGGGTAGCTGCTGCTGCTGCGAGCCAAACGCTAGAAATGCTTCTTCCATTGTTTCGTGATGTCGCTTGGCGCGGGGTGCGTAACGTCAGGCAGCTCGAAACGAGAGTCGAGTTCACCTTGTTGAACGCTTTTCCAAGCCAGAAGAGGGAACAGCACGACAAGCTGCAGAACCGATAGCAAAGTAATGATGATGATGCCCATGATTTAGGTGTGGTGGTCCACACAACAGCACTACTAGGAGGGCACTACTAGGAGGGCTGCAAGCAACCGTACGCACACTTGCATTAGTCCCAGTGTGAACTACTTGTGAGTAGGCAAGGCACGCGCACAGATTTGTGCTGCAGTTGAGGCGCTAAACCCTTTTTTTCCTCCGACTGTACCACTCGCTGCTTGCCAGGCTGCTGCTATTAAATACATCATGGAATCAGGGCCAGTAAATGTTGTCTGCATGATTGGGCTGCAATACAGGATTCGAATCCAACCTTTCAACATGAATGCTCCTGGACCTTTAATTGTTCTATAGGTGAGGGCGTTTTCAGCAGGTGCAGCTGGGTGCAGGGCGAGTTCTGCCTGATCTGGGTGTTTGTCTCATCATCTCCACCTTCACATGTTGCACAAGAATTATAGACAATTTAATGGAGGACGAGTCTGTCAATAGCTGCTAATAATCATAACTAATCACGACGCTGCATCTAGGTTCCAGGCTAGATAGTTGGAGAACTGTTGCCAATCAGGATAGACCAGGGGTTCTCAACCTTTGGAGGCCAGGGTGCCCCCTATCATGGTCCAATTTTCTGAAGTACCCCCTACTAATTAATTGCTAATTAATTCAATTAATCAATTAACTAATTTATCAGTAAATAAAAAGTACTAAAACAAATTTAAATGCGGAAATTGTCTTACTAACTCTGTGTGTGTGAGTGTGTGAGTGAGACAGACAGGGGATTGCATTTATGTTCTAATTAACAAGTAATTAACTACTTATTAATGCTGATAAGGGGCAGGCTCTGGCTTACCCCCCTGCCATTCGTCCGCACACCCCTAGAGGTACTCGTACCACAGGTTGAGAACCCCTGGGATAGACAATACTGATCTACATAGCACGGGCGTCACTGGGGCGTGGCGGGGGGGGCGGGCCGCCAGGGGGTGACGCACGTCATGGGGTGACGCGCGCACCCCCTCGCGCGTCACCTCCGTGACGCGCGTCGCCCTCCGGACGCTCCGAGGCCGGCCCGGGAGCCGGCCTCGGAGCGTCCGACCCCGTCGGCGCTCCAGGGCCTTCTGAACGAAGGTCCAGGCAGCGCGTCAATCCGGGTATTTCCCGGATTTTCGCGCATGCCCAGACCCGTTTTGAGGGCAAAAAGCCCTCAAAAAGGGTCTGCGCATGCGCGAAAATCCGGAAAATACCCGGATTGACGCGCTGCTTGGGCCTTCTTTCAGAAGGCCCTGGAGCGCCGACGGGGTCGGACGCTCCGAGGCCGGCTCCCGGGCCGGCCTCGGAGCGTCCGGAGGGGGGCGACGCGATGCGGGGGGGGGGAGCCGGGTGGCCCCCTCCCCCCACGCCTATATCGTCGCACCCCTAGGGGGGGTGACGCGCGTCCCCGCACCAGGGTGACGCGCGTCTAGTGACGCCACTGCTACATAGACCAGTAGTCTGACTCAGTATAAGGCAGCATCATATGTTTAATGGGTGAACTGGTAGAGGCTATTAACACCTGTATTATTTATTAACACAGCTTGCTTGGAAAGTTGTCTTTCATGCACTAGTACAATGAAAATAACAGCCAGTGATTAAATAGATACAGAAATCAGTTCTATACCGTTGAAATATAATTATGGCGTTACCTTCATCCTTTGTTTTGTTTCAGGTTATATGTTTGGATTAAGGGCATTTTTCTTTTTGTTTGTCTGTAGGGCAGTTCCATCTATTGCAATGACATTTGATGTTACAGTTCACATTTGGTTTGTGATCTTGTGACAGTATTATTTCCGATGGGATGCAATACGATGGTCTGTTCTTAATAAACTGAAGCAACACAATCTCTACCATTTACATTTCAACTTCTTAATAGTTTATAATAAAACCAAGTTCAGGTAATTTTTAATTAGTAGATGGAGGCTTCAGCCAAGAAGAATAGTTAATTGTTGCAAAGTTACACGTAGCAGAATCCTGAGCATATTTAGACTTATCCCTTGTGAGCATGTTAAAGATTTCAGCCTTAAGAAGCCAAGCCTTACCGGATTGCATTCCTGCCAGGGGCTTACTGAAGCTGACGCAAGCAAACATGTTAATACATTCTGAGTAACTGTAAGCTATGTTGGCTTCAGAGTTCCCCACATTACATTGCAGAGATGCCTTACTAGACTTAATATGGCACTCTGTGTCTGCGTGCGTGCACACACACCCTTGCATAGAACAGGTGTGTGATTAAAAACCTGAAAACCGCCTGTGCTAATTTACAACACTAGAATGAGTTATAAAATTTTATTCAGTCAGCAAACCCTTCAACTGCTCCTTAAATACATGTACTGTACATGGAGTGAGATTCTTTCACTAAGCAACATACAAAGAGTGATGAATGAGGTCTTATTTTTCTTCTTTGACCTATAATTTAAATTCCACTTGAGATGTTAGTAGGTGTTTTTATTCCCCCCCCCCAAGATGATGAAGGAAGCATTGCAATTTGTATGTAATCCTAAATGCAATTAGTGAAATCATCTGCAGCGCAGACCACAGGTGCTGCTGATACTATCATGGTGCTCACTAAGCCCAGTAAGGAAGGTGTTATTAAATCCAAGTTCTGAGGTTTCTGGAAGAGCTCTCTGAAAGACTTCGCAAACCATTTTTTAGCAAACCTCTTCCAGACAATTTAAACACATACACCAAAGATTATTTTTGGGGAATATAATTGACAACAAAAATGCAAAGTGTTCCTATGAAAAATTAGATGTATTCATTGATCATAAAAGTTAAACTGCTTGTGTGGTGAAAATTCCTGGTCCCCCCCCCATATTTTGGACCCGTCCAATCAGCGTTCCTTCTGCTACATAGTCATGCATTTGCACAGCTTGAAACTGAGCTCTGTGCAGCTCAGAGCTCAGCTTTCCTAGAAGTTTGGTGATGGTGTATATCACTATGCATCCAGAGACACCACCATACAGTCCTTCTGGTAACTTCTGTTATTTAAAGGACCAGCAGTTTTTTTCCCTCTGACTCTGCCATGTAGAAACTATAGCTAAAAGGTTCCGCACCTTATAAGGCCTATAGCCAGTCTTACATGCACTGGCGTCACTGTAGCGTGGCGGGTGTGGCGGGCTGCCGGGGGGTGACGCGCGCCAAGGGGTGATGCGCGTCACCTCCGCGACGGCGCGCGTCACCCTCCGGAGGCCGGACGCTCCGAGGCCGGGGAGCGTCCGGCCCGGCTGGCGCTCCAGGGCCTTCTGAAAAGAAGAGGCCCAATGCGCTTGCGTTAAAACGCGAACGTTTAAGTTTTTCACGCATGCCTGCCCTCTTGCCCTCAGGAGGGTCTGCGCATGCGCGAAAATCTTAAAAGTTCGCGTTTTAATGCAAGCGCATTGGGCCTCTTCTTTTCAGAAGGCCCTGGAGCACTTGCGTTAAAACGCGAACTTTTAAGTTTTTCGCGCATGCGCAAACCCCTGGAGCGCTTCCCGGCCAGCTCCCGGAGGGTGACGAGCGCCGGAAAAGGTAAGTTTCTGTAGGGGGGGTGAGTCGGGGGGGGTGACACGCGTCCCCGGCTCTGGGGTGACGCGCGTCCCCGTGACGCCACTGCTTACATGTTCTGAGAGTGGTGGTGCCTGGCTACCAGCCTTGAAGGATGCAAGGATTCACAACTATAAGAACATGGAAGAGCTGAAACATCAGAGAGCCAGCTCTAAGAACATGTAAGACTGGCGTATAGGAAGGCTTGCCATCCGTCCCGGAAACTCCGGGACAGTTCCGGGATCTGGTCCCGGATCCATCCCAGGCTTTCTGGGCCCGGTGAAGCCCTCGCCGCCCTCGCCATCGCTTTTAAAAGATTTTTAAAACTTACCTTTTTTCCTGTCGGCCATCTTGGATCTCGTGAGATTTTGCGAGATCCAAGATGGCCGACAGGTAAGTTTTAAAAAAAACCTTTTTAAAAGCGGCGGTGGCCGCGGGTGCAGGAGTCCTGGCTGGCCCAGATGTAGCAGGCCAGGCTCCAGCAGCGAGTGAAAGCCCGACATGGGGCTTCTTGGAGCTGCGCCAGCCATTTTGCTGGTGCACCTCTGAGTAGCCCCATAGGGGCTGCTGGGGCTTGACACAGGGGAAGGGGACGATTGCCCCCTTCCCTCGAGGAGACCTCCAGCTCCGTGTTAGATGCAGCGGAGCCTGGAGCCAGTGGAGCCTTTCAATAGGATTGGGCTGTGAGTTATATAATGCTCCATGCTTTGCAGCTTTGCACCAAGAAGGTACTACTGGATAAAGTGCAGGGCTGTGGCAACAATCTCCCCTTTCTGTGAGGAGAACTGGAGTAGTGGGAGAGCTGCCTGCCTGCAAGGGCTTCTTTTGTGTGCTGCTGACAATCTGTTTTGAACACTCTGCCCAGTAATCGTCCTCAGCAGTGCAGCCCACTTAGAAAGAACACAGTTATGTAACACTTACTCCTGTCACAATGCACAAAGGCTGCCTTCTGGGGTTGATCAGAGCATGCCCAGTACATTTCTCTCAAGCTGAAAAAGCCTCTGCAGAGAACAGTGGAAAGCAAATAGTCTCCAGTGTAAAAACTTAATACTGTATGTGCTCAGTTTGGAGTAAGTTAAGATGAAGAATAATAATACAGGTGGGCCCCCATATCCGCTGGGGATATGTTCCAGGCCCCTCCGTGGATACTTGAAATCGTGGATAAGAGCGAACGCCCCCTCCATGGTTTCCTGAGGGCCCTCCCACTCTGCCTCCCCTGCAGGCAGGCATGCTTGCTCCCCCCCCCCCCCCAGCTCTTATTTTTCTTTCAGCAAGCTTTGTTTCTTCCTTAAAACAAACAGAAAAGCAGCCTCCGTTGCAGGCAAGTAGAACGTGACTAAGTCTTAAGGCTGATTCACACTAGCCTTTTCCGGCGCGCATGCCCTGCTCTAGCGTCTGTACGTGCGTCTAGCAGTTCTCTGAACGTTTGCCCGCCTTCTTGAAGAAAGCGCAGCTGTGATTTGGTGAAGAGAAATGCGCTTCTCTGATTGGTGGGCTGCCTAGCACCGCGAGCATAAACGCTAGCTTAAACGCGAGCGCATCAAAAAGATAAACCGAAACCATCTCTCCTGGCTGCGTCGTAAGCTCATGCTGCATCAGACGCAAGCATGAAAAACGCACGAAAAGACCAAACGTTAAGCCAAAACGCGCACGGAAAGGGCTAGTGTGAATCAGCCATCAGCCGTTAGAGAGGCTCTGCAAGGTTTCTGTTAACCTTGCAGAGCCTCTCTAGGACTTAGTCTGGTTCTACTTGCCTGTAATAAGCAGCCAGAGGCTGCTTCTCCTGTTTCTTTAAGGAAGAAACGAAGCTTACTGGGAAAAAGTAAAAACCTGGGGAGGTCCTCATGATCCGTGGATAACTGAAACCGTGGATAGCGAATCAGTGGATATGGGGGCCCACCTGTACCAATCATCCCTTACCTGTATCATGAAGCTACGTTTTCATTTGTAACATCACTATAACCGTACGAATGGAAATCAGGTTTCCATTTTGTTGTTTAATTCTCATGTTTTTCGTTTGATGGAGAATCCCAGCAACCTCCGCCTAAGGGGGGTGGGTGGCCGGAGTCAGAAACATACAAGTCCTAGACTAGCATAACGTTGAGCACAATATTTGAATGACACTGCGGTTTTTTTTCCATCACACTGCTATTTTCTTGTTGGAAGGGAAGAAAACGTTTCTGGTGTTGGGTAACAGAAACTGTGTCACAGATCAGTGTCTGCAATCTCTCAGGACGCGGAGTGCCAAAATAATTAAAGTACTATTAAATCCAGTCCCTGAATGCCCTACGCAGCTACTGATTTACTCTGTGTGTACTTGCTGCAGTTTTGCAGTTAGTTTTCAAGCTCCTAGCTTACCCAGGTGGTTATATCATTCTGGAGTTCCTGCATTTGCTCACAATACAGTATAGGCTGATTTATATATTACTGTGTACATTCTTTTAAGTGCATTTTGTTAGCTACTTGGGTAGCCATTGAGATGAGAGGCGGGATATAAACGTAAGTAAATATTCAGTCAGTTTGTAGCAAATTAACTTCCTTCCTTGATATTAACCTTTCGAGCCCTGCACAAATGAGGACCATTAACCCCGGAAAACACCTCTTTCCATTAGCCTGTTACAATCTCAATTCTGCCTTGGATGCCTTCACTGAGTGAAATGAGAACTTGGAAATGTGAAGGACCTTTACAGTGGTAGCCCCAAGGCTAAGGAATGAAAATAAGGGGTTATTTGAGTGCATCCCACCTGCACTCCCACAATATTTATTTTGGATGTCATTTCACCTGTATACTAGTCTATTTGCTCTTGGTAGTATCCAATGCTCTTTTTATTTTTCCAAAGCTCTCTTATTCCACTGCCTGCCCCAAAGTGCTTTGCCTTCATTGCCAACCAAAAGGTTTAATAAATAACTCTCTGATCCATAAACTTTCTATTACCTTCAGCCGAAAGAAGTGTAGTCTTTGAAAGCAAAAGAAATTTGTGCAAATCTAAAGTTTATAGAAGCTGATGTTGCAGGAAGAACATTGAATAGCCTTTGATATATGTATAATAAAAGTCTCATTCGCTCAAAATCTCAAGGTGTACACAGTATTGCAGTCTCAGTGGTGAAGCTCTCAGCTGAAATAAATGCTGACAGTTTAAATAAGAGCTCTTTTCCTCACCAACCCTTTGGAAATTTGGCTTACATTGCTGGAAATACATACTTTTAGCTATTTCTCCCCTTTACTTTTTTTTTCTAGACTAAAATTCAAAACAATTGTCAATAATATTTCCTCTGCTGTTTGTAGTAGCCTGTTTTCAGGCAGCAATTTTATGCTGCACATATACCTGAGAGTAACGGTGCAATCCTAAGTAAATATCCGCCTGCGGAGCGCGCGCTCAAAAACGTAAAGCATGTTTTTGGCACCCAGGGAATAAGGGCCGCCAGTGGGCAGGCCGGCAGCCCTTACTCCGCCACGTTTCCAACCCTGCAGCCGTCGAAGGAAGGTAAGGCATCCGCCAGTGGGTGCAACGGGATGTTGGGTGCAAGGGGCGGGGATGTTGGCCTCGATATCCCTGTCCCCATTCCCAGACTCAGAAGCCGTTACACGGCCGCCTCGGATTTCTGCCAGCTCAATAGCCGGCGGACATTCGAGGAGGCCCATCGGGGCCTTGCAACCCTACACCGGGGGAAGGAGACAAATGATTGGGCCCAGGAGAGGGGTGGGGATATCGGCGGCATGCTCCACCAACATCCAAAGTCCCTTCCCGGGCCAGGGCAATTTTACACGGCATCCCCAGATTTGCACTGGCTATTTTGCCAGCACACATCCAAGGAGGCCCATAGGGGCCGCTGGGACTGACATTGGGGAAAAGGGATGAACATTCCTTTCCCCCAAGGTGTGCCTCAGCTCTGCTGGCACAGCCCTGATCCCACGCAGGATCCGGCGCAGCACACTTTGCGTGCTGCGGCGGATGTTATGCAGGATTGGGCTGCCCACCAGAGTTATCCCCTATAGTGGGAAGGTTAGTAGATATATGTCTTGCAGCAGTTTGCCTAGGCTCAGTTCAAGCTTTTTTTCTGGATAACAGATATTTCCCCTCTTGCATAAGGGAGAAATTCTGATTGTTCATAAAGTCCAGTGGTAATCTGAATTTGTCTGTTTTAGTATAATTGGTTGTGAAACAAACAGTATGTTAGTTTACTGTGTCCTTTCAAAGCACTTCACACACTACTGTTATACAGCCCTGCCCCAAGGGGGAACTGCCCCAAGCGGGAACATTGAGACCTGGCTCTGGCACTGCCCTTGTACAGAGCCCCCCCCCCCCCCACATTGTCCTCTGCTTTAGGGGAGGAGTTGCACCAGCAATGGTGGAGCGCTAATTTCCTGCCACCATTTTTTGTCATTATGCATGTATTAGCGCATGCCCTGACACCACCCCCTCCTTGTCATCATCTAAACCAGGTTGAGGAAGGGGAAGGATACCCACTTCTTACCTTCAGCAGCGCTGCCTGCTGTTGCTGCTGCCGCTTCAAACATACCGGCTGGGTGCTGGAGCATTCTGGAAGCAGAAGAGGACAGAAACAATCTGAACAGAATCGCTGTGTTGCTGCTTCCTGCAGCATCAGCATGGCAGGTTGCGCGTGAGTAAGAAGAAGAACAGAGCATGGCGTGAAGCAGCTGGGTCAGTTCCAGGCAGGAGGGGAGCAGTGGATAGATGCAAGGGAGGGGCACCTCTTGTCAGTTCCCTGCCCCCTTCTGCCGCCCGCTGCTCAGAGCAACCGTTTCAGTCTGCCTCATGACTGGGCCAGCTCTGGGGTTATGTGGAGTCAGACTAGTCAGTTGGACGAGATCCTGCAGGAATGAGAGTGCCTCAGCACAATGGTTAGTAACCACTAAGTGAATCTGAGATCTGGCATATGGTACTATATGCTTCTATAGAACACTGCTTGTAGTGGGTAGTCATAAACTCCATGCTTGCTCACTATTCAGAAAACCTATGCGGCTCTATGACAGCTCCCATTCTGGAAGCAATTCATCCACTTATTCTTTGTTGAAATGTTTTCTCTCCGAGTCAGACCTAGTCTTACCTTCGGTTCATGTCCTCTCACTCCTGTACTGAATGCTGCTGGCTCAGATCACCACATAACACACAACCTTTTCTTCTCTTCCATCATTTTAAATGACGAATGAACTAATAGCCGGATTAATTTACCACTGGAATAGTTCACATCCAGTCTCTGCATTGTTCAGGTCTGACCTGCCAGTCCATTTTTTGTCTCGTTAATGTCAAGCATACATTAACAGACTAAAATTCCCGGTTTCCATTTTAGATCTAAAAACAACGAACCTTTGGACAAATAAACGTATAATGGAAAATGCAGATGAAATATAATAGTGAGTTATTATAATTAAATATAATAATGTAGGTAATTAGGGATAGATACGCCTGCTAAATTTTGTCTCATATATAATAAGTCACTGTAAAGAGATTATATTTGATTAAAGGTGTCTATTATTGTTGGCAAAAAATGGAGACATTTGCCAGAGCTGTCGAGTAAGTAGCAAGATAGAGAGTAGTATTCTTTGGGGGAAATAGATAAAGTCTTCCATTTTAATTTTTTGGCACCAGCCACAGCTATTTAAAACAAAAAAAATTAAACAATTTTTTTTTTGGCCTTTCTGTTGATGTTAGATTTGCTATGATATGTCAGGGTTTTGACTATTGTGAACATGGCCCCTTGTATGGTATTATGTGGACTTTTATTAGCTGGACTCTCAGGGGTTTACTTCCATCGTGTTTTAGATCACGTGTAATAATGTACCAGTTGCCTTGCAGTGCCAATATTCATTATTTCCAGAACAGCAACTGTCAGTCTTGCTACTGCTTTTCAGTATCAGATATACATTTAAGGCATTTCCAGACACCTCCGCTGCTATTGCTGTAGGCCAGAATGAAACCTCACATCGCCTTTGTTTTCCCATGTCTAGAACTCCATATACAGCTGAGGAGGAGAGTTGCCAAATCCGTTGCTGTGACAGGAGGGTTAAGAAGATGCTGTGCTTGTGAACCTTTTTCAAAAGGGTTGAACGAAGATCCCTCCAGCTTTAGCAAGATACAGTAACCCAGGAGCAACACCTAGTATCAGTATCATCAACCTAATAATGTGCTGATAATCATATATATTGTTGTAGGCTTGCTATCTGATTGCTGGTGGATGGGTTTGTCACGATGGTTTTGCTGTAAGGCAATGCCTGGCCAGTCTAGGATTTGATAAAAGAATATCCATGTTCCTTAATGGCCACTAGACATTGCTTAATGGGAGTTAATGGTTGGGAGATGCGCCACAGATGATGCTGGAATGTGGAAAAACCATCAAACTAGTTATGTGTATACAGTGGGTCCTCCTTATCCGCGGCTTCCTTGGCCATCCGCGGATTTGACTATCAGCAGATTTGACTATCCATGGAGGAGGGCCTCCCACTGGGGGCAGGGGTAGCACCACAGTACCTTCTTTTTTAGCTTCTCCATGGCCCACCACCGCTTCTTGCCTCTCTTCTTGCCGCAAGTAGCTTCCTGACACGGTTTTTTTTCTCTAGAGTCCTGCCATCGCTGCAGGAAAAAAGGGGTATTTTCAGTTATTGGGGTTGCGCCGGCCCTCCAGAGCCCTCTACCCCCCACACTTCAGAAGAGCTTCCGATCACTTTTGGGAGCTACTTTCAGTGAAAACGAAGTAATTTCCAAGTGCGATTGGAAGCGCTTCTGAGGCACGCGGGTGGTAGTGGTGGTGGTGTAGAGGGCTCTGGAGGGCTAACGTGACCCCTGGTATGTGAAAATACCCCTTTTCCGCATTGGCAGTACCCCGGAAGTGCTGTTGCCACCAGAGGCATTTCTACGGTGGGGGCGGTACTGTAAGTTGCGCCCTGTCCTAGTCCCCGTTTACAACCCGGAACGAAGAGGCCCCGCCCCCTCGCTGTCGAATCCATTCCGTGTGGGGAAGGCAACAGGCAGGCTGCCCGTTGCCTTCCCCACATGCAATGGCTCTGATAGAGAGGGGGCGGGGCCTCCACGTTCCGGGTTGTAAACAGGGACTAGGACAGGGCGCAACTTACAGTACCGCCCCCACCGTAGAAACGCCTCTGGTTGCCACCAAGTCCGCAATGACTTACAGGTTTCCTTACTCGCCAGTAAGAGTTTGAGAACCCCTTTCTAGACAAAAGATGCACTAATAGGCACAAACAATACAGTATCTGGCTTTAGCTTAGTTGCTCACTGTCTTGTTCACTGGCTCTGCAGCCATCGCTGTTGTGTTAGTTGTCATTGCAGGTCTGTCAGGTTTATGTAATTTTTTTTTTTTCCAAATCAGACTCCAATTAAGCTCCTTGACTTGAGCTTTCTCCCAGTAATGAATGTACTGTATGTGTCACTCACTTTGTGCATTTCAGGTACTTGTCAAGCTTGGTGTTATCTTCCTGCTGTTGAGGGAATTGTGTGTGACTTCCAATTTTGTGCCATCAGTATTTCTCCTGTCAAACTAAACAGGTATGCTAGACTTCCCTTGACCTGATTGTTTTTTTTTCCCTGCCCTGAACTCAGACTGCCAAGAGGAAAGTTTTGAAAAGTAACTGGGAAAGTAATTGTGCATATTTAAATTTTTCTTAAATATCAATTTTGAACGTGAATTTCATTAAACTTTTTTTTCCAGAAAACATTTAATATAAATTAACACAAAATATTGTACACGGTGTACACAGGCAGAAGAGTCTGGCATAGTTGGGAGAGAGCTGCTGCCTTCAAAGCCCGAAGACCGGTGAACTTGATAAGTTCGAGACACGCCGCCGGCAAAAAGCTGTGAAAGCCTCCAGGAGGAGAGATAAGAGCTTCCAGCTGCGTCGGTCGAGTGTGGGAGGCGCCAGCCAGCAGAAAAAAGCCAGGCTGCAAAAGGATACCACCTGAAATGTAGCCGTTCATGAAAGATTGGACATTTATATATTGTAAAAAACCCCAAGGGGGGTTAGGACAGCCTGCCCATTTACACTGCCTTGGATTAAAGTCAGAGGAGAAATCCAATGACCAAGAAAGGCGGTAAGCAAACAGTGCTAGATTCAGAGTGCAATCCAATGGAGGTTTAAAACGGCATGCACGTTCGCGACGCCTCGGGAGTAAGGGAGGCCGGCGCAAGGCCGGCCGCCCTCACTCCACCACCGGGACGTCCCCACAGCCATCAGAGGAAGGTAAGAGATCCCCCAGTGGGAGCAGGGGTGGTCCGGGCAGCAACCACTAGGTACCAAAATGATTGAAAGGTTGGGCGTTCCCATCCCAGTCTGAAAAGTCCCAATCTAACCTCAGCACGTCTTGTAAAGTGGACAGGATGGTTTGCTCTCATAGAATCAGTTTTCTGGGTGAGAAACAGCTCATCTAAAATCCGTTCAGATGTGCCCTTAGGGCTGTATTATGAGGCATCATTTCTGGAATGTAGATTGTATAATATTGACATGGGACTCCTGTAGAGGATAATAATTACTATAGTTTTCCATCTCTAGCAGGCAAATGAAGCTGTAACCTCTAATTTATAATTGAGGAGTTGTTTGGGATGTTGCATTGAAACTGTAAGTATAACCCCCCCCCCAAAAAAAAACCCATTTAGGCCTTTTTATTAGCACATATGTGCAAGCTCAGCAATAGTGGCATATACCGTTTTGATACAAATAAAATAATCATGTGAACAACTGGACAATTGTTGGTTGGACATGAACAACAGTCATCCTGTGAACAATTGCTGTACAGTGGCAATTCCACGACCGCCCCCCCCCCCCCGTGCCGGAAGTGACGTAATGGCTGCAGCCGTTATGTACCGTTCCGAGGCACAGGGCGGGCGGGAGGGCAAAACACGCCGCCAATGCTCCTCACTCGCCCCAACAAACGGGACGATTTACACTTCCGCCGGCCGCCGTGAAACCCCTCTGCCTCCTGGGACCCGATCCTGCTGCCCAGGGGCCCACTGCCCCAAGGCCACCTCCCTGATGACACCTCTGTTGCTGTAGAAAAGGGGGGGGTCGCAATTTATCAGGTTGAAGTAGAATCATATTGAAGGTAGATCTGTGATAAAAGAACACTGTTGGGAAATCATGTACTCCAAGAAACTGACTGGCACACCACTGAGCATTTATCAGTCCCAGAACTGCCCATGAATCTAGCCCAGCTAAGCTAGCCTCACTCTTAGCAGATTTCACCCTGATAGCTAGCACGTCCCCACCAACATTTCACAGATGAAAACAGGGGCACATCTTTGCATGAGTGGGTGGAGCCCAGTGGCCTGGCCTGGTGGTCAGTAGGAGGAACCAATCTAGACGCAAATGTGTCACAAGCTTGTGTAAAAGGAAGTGCACAGGGCAAACCGAAGCCCTCTGGTGGTGTGACGCAGCAGTGCAGAGAAGCACCTCTTGGCCGTGCACAGACCTCATTGCTTGCTACTGTTCTCCCCCCCCCATTCATCCCAGTGGCTAAGCTTGCAAACTGCAGCTTAGTTGTTGCATTGTTGCATTGCATTGCAGTTGTTGCAGCTTAATTGTTGTTGTTGTTGTTCAGTCGTTAAGTTGTGTCCGACCCTTCGTGATCCTAACGATCCTAAGTGGTTGCCCACTCTTGTGGATTGTTGTTGTTGTTCAGTCGTTAAGTCGTGTCCGACCCTTCGTGATCCCATGAACCATATCCCGCCAGGTCTTCCTGTCCTCCACTATCTTCCTGAGTTTGCTCATTTTCATGTTCGTTGCATCGGTGATGCTGTCTAACCATCTCATCCTTTGCCTTCCCCTTCTCCTTTTGCCTTCCATCTTTCCCAGCATCAGAGTCTTCTCCAGAGAGTCCTCTCTTCGCATTAGGTGGCCAAAATATTTGAGCTTCAGCCTTAGTGGATAGAGATGGATAAATCCACGCATGTGTAGATTAGGTGGTGATATGAGAATGCTATGATATGAGCTCCTTTTGCACGTGTTGGGTACAGTCCAGCCTGGGACAGCTCCATAGTTGCCATGCACAGCATGAAGTCCTGAACTCTGCCAAAGAAGGAGTCTGCAAAAGCCTTCGAGGCAAAGAAGGGGCCCTACCAAGGCAGGCAGGAGTCTGTGGTCTAGTGGTTGAGCTGCCGCCTTGCCTGAAGAAAAGCAAAATGGCACCAGCTCGAGACAACTGGAAGCTGCCGACAAGCTGAAATAACCTGTGTTAACCCTGTGTGTGTGTGTGTGTGTGTGTGTGTGTGTGTGTGTGAGAGAGAGAGAGAGAGAGAGAGAGAGAGAGAGAGAGAGAGAGGAGTAGCTGTCGAGCAAGCTCAGAAGTCGTGTGCTGTGCAGCCAGAGAGATACCACACCGTTGAAGGAAACATCTGGAGAACGAAAAAGGGTTCTATGCAAATAGAACATTATTGTAAAAAAAAACAAAAAACCTATGGGTTTTTTTTAGAAGAGCCTGCCTGTGTAGACCGCCTTGAATAAAGTCTGAGGAGAAATCTGACGACAAGAAAGGCGGTACAGCAAGTCCTCACTTAAAGTCATTTCGATTAAGGTTTGTTTTGTTTTAAAGTTGATGGGAAATGCCATAGGAACATTTACATTTATCAATTAGCCCAGTGTTTCTCAAACTGTGGGTTGGGACCCACTTGGTGGGTCACAACCTGATTTCTGGTGGGTCCCAGGTGATCGAAAAATCAGATAAGTAATTGCCACAAGCCCTGAGGCTATTCAAAAATCAGATAGCTGCTAATTGCCCTTCAAAGAGCTGAGCTCCTGCAGTTTGCAAGATAGCTGCTAATTGCTCTGCAAGGAGCTGAGCTCCTGCAGTTTGCAAGCTTGTGTAAATATAGGGAGATAAATGTTTGAGTGTCTCATAAAGGTAGGTGGGTCCCGATAGAGTGTCATTTTAAAAAGTGGGTCCGGGTGCTAAAAAGTTTGAGAACCACTGAATTAGCCTATGGTAAAATTGGTTTCATTATAAGTCGTTTTGCTTAAAGTCGCAGTTTCCAAGAAGAACCTATCAACAACTTTAAGTGAGGACTTGCTGTATATAAATACAGATGATGATGATGATGATGATGATGATGATGATGATGATGACGACCTGTAGACTCCCACCTCCAGGATGGATGGCAGCATGTTTGGGATGGTTTGGGAGTCGGACTTGGACCTGGAAGCTCCACGTTCAAATCCCTGCTCAGCCACAAAGCTTCCTGGGTGACCTTGGGCCAGTCACTATCTCTCAGCCCCACCTACTTCACAGGGCTGTTGTGAGGACAAAAAGGAGGGGAGGAAATATGTACACCACTCTGAGCTCCTTGGAGGAAGAGCGGTATAAAAATGTGAAAAATAAATAAATAAAAATAAAATGTTATCTGTTTCCAAGTTGAGGTGGGGCAGGTCATCTTTGCCCTGCGGTTCTCTGCCTAAGCCAGCAGCCCTCCATGAGCAGGTGAGGGAAAAGGTCCAGGGAGGGGTTGATGCACTTTCCCCCCAGCTGATGTCAGTGGCCGTAAAAGTGGCAGGTCATGGGGAGATGATGAGTCCTCCTTGCCCTTATTTGATACACTGATTCAAAAATCTTTCATCCAAAAGGATTATAAGACTTCTGCTCCATTTCTAAATCTTGAATTGCCTTATACCAGTGTTTCTCAAACTGTGAGAAACCCACTTGGTGGGTCGCGACTTGATTTCTGGTGGGTCCCAGGTGATGGAAAGATCAGAGAAGTAATGTAATTGCCACAAGCCCTGAGGCTATTCAAAAATCAGATTGCTGCTCATTGCCCTTCAAAGAGCTGAGCTCCTGCAGTTTGCAAACAGCTGAGCTCCTGCAGTTTGCAAGCTTGTCTAAATATAGGGAGATAGGTGTTTTGAGTGTCTCGCAAAGCTAGGTGGGTCCTAATTGAGTGCCATTTTAAAAAGTGGGTCCCGGTGCTAAAAAGCTTGAGAACCACTGCCTTATACAGTTAACAAAAACTTCCTGTCTTTCCAGCCATTTTTCCTCAAAAGTCTTCACAGTGTATTACATTTCTCAGCTGATCAGATCTTTTCTATTTACTCAGTTCAGTTTCTTTAACTTTTGGCTGCAGTCCTATAAACGTACCTTGAGAGTAAGCCCTACTAAACAAAGTGGGACTTATTTCTGAGTAAGCACGTATAAGATTGCACTGTTAGATTCGTTTCTGTATACTATTGGCAACTGTTCCTCGAAACCTATTTTGAATCGTCAGGCAGTCCTCACGAAAGCTACAGCTGACAAGTTTTAACAATGCCTGCTTGCAGTGGTGGTTAAATAATTAGCTCATTTTTTCCTCTGTTAGTCACATTTTAAATCGGGTTTCTGCTATTAAACAGGATCCAACTGCACAATGCACAGCTTTAAATATTTCTTAGAGGGTTCTTATTTAAGATTGATGTTTTGAAGCATTCAATACTGATTCAGTTTCCCCCTCCAATTTATGTGGCATTTTGGGCCCAATCCTCTCCCCCCCCCCGCAGATCCAGCCGTACCAAAAAGGTTTGCGCTGCATCCTAACGGGGGGGGGGGATCGGGAGGCTTTGGGGAGGTAAGGGAACATATTTCCCCTTACCTCCTTGTAAGCCTCTCACCTTGTAAACCTCTCACTTGGACCAGCATCAGCTCTTAAGCTGGCACAAGCCGGAGGAGAGAAAGGGGGCATGTCAGGAGGTGAGGAAGGGGGATAGCATCCAGTGCGAGCCATCTGCACCCGGTTCCACCCTCTCACACCTCCTGACATCCTTCCTGCCCTCCCCTGCCACTGACTCACTGTCGGCGGTGGCTGCTCTGTTGTCCTCTGGTGCGCAGTGGGCCTCTGCGGCTTCCCCGCCTGCGCTCTGGCAGTGTGCAGCTTTGTACAATGCGGAGCAGCTTTTACGACTGCTGTGCGGCAGTCTCCGCTGTTGGAATACTGGTTCCGCCAGCAGATCAGCCCTATAAGGTTGGGCTGGGTGCAGGTCATAAAATAGTTCTGTCAACTGGCCATGTTTTGTTAGCACTCATAGTTTTGGATAAATACATTGGACAACATTTCTAATTCAGCCTCTAATTCTACAAATGAACAGCCCGAGGACCAGCTCAGCATGAGGCTCGCGAAGGGCCTTCTTGGCAAGTGTGCCCCATTTGTGGAAAAGCTGGCTTGGCACTTTCTTGATGTTATTTCAGTGCCAGGTGAAGACCTTGTTTTTCCAGGCCTTAACTCTTTGGGTGGTAGGTGACTTGATTAAAATGCTGTTTTTTGGTTGCTTTTGTAACTGCTGCTTTTATTAGGCTGCATCCTAACCTCAACAGAACATACAAAGCAGACCCCTATTCATGCAAAGGGATATATACATTTTTGCTGGTTTCCCCCTTCCCTAGCAGCCCCTATGCCATATCCCATAATGCTCCAGGGCGTTTCCCAATCCTCAGGAGCAGATTGTTGGGGTCCCTGAAAGACTGGAAGTGTCTGTGTGGAAACTTACTTTTATGCATACATACTGTACAACTCACGGTTTTAGATGTTGGATTGGATTGGATTGTTTTTTGAAATGGAAAGCTTCCCTAAGAGCACTTATGTGCTGAAGGGAAGGATAGAAATCAATCAAATAAATGAAGCTGAACTAGAGAAGCCAAGAGGCTACATGCACATGCAACAAATAGCCCAGACACGAGCCATTCACTCCATTACCTGAAATCTACGTATGAAAAAGGGTTGCTGAGCAATCCACCCCATTCCTTAGTTTTCCTTTGCGCAGAAATCTCTTTGAAAAGTGCCTGTGCACATTATGATTCTTGCTCTGAAGCTACACAACTGTCAGGTAACATAAAAAGACGATTATTTCCTAGTCATGAGGTTGACTCAAGTCTGGCTGCTGCTCATCATCAGAGGTTGGTCAGCATAATGGTGCTTTTTATGGCTGTCGGGTCACTCTGTTCTAGGAGCACAACATGAAAGGTAAACAAGATCACAAGTTCCAGAAGCCATTAGTTCTGGTAATTGTTGTGCTGCGTTTCCATGCAATTTACATCTGCAATAACAGACCTGGGAAATGGTTATCTAGGGTGCCACACAGCGCAGTAATTTCCTATATAATTTAATCCAGTTGCTAGAGGAATTCATGTTGGGTTAGCAGTAATTGTTAATAAATCATTAGCAATCATTGCGGTAAAAGTGACAGCTAATCTAGATTTCCGGACTACACTGTTGCCTTTCCGGAGATTCCACATTAATTAAATTGCTGACAAGAGCAGTCCGCATCAGAAGCGTTGGACAACATTGGTTCCTGTACTGCAGTAGTTCCCAAACTAGGAGGCACGGCTCCCAGGGGAGCCGCGGAGTGCCACGGAATCCTCTCGGAAAACAGTGCCATGCCAATTGGCAGGCAGCAACATCATGCAATGGGGAGCCACAGCCAATGATCACCAATGGTCAAAGGAGCCGCAGGTCGAAAAAGTTTGGGAAACACTGCTGTACTGTATTCAGAAATGCTAAACACACACACACACACACACACACACACACACACACACACACACACACACGAGTTAAATAAGGCACATTTAACATTGTTTTAGTACTTTTTATTTAATGTTTAATTACCTAATTAATTGATTGATTAATCCAATTAATTAGCAGCGGGTACTTCAGAAAATTGGACCATGATAGGGGGTGAGAACCCCTGGCATAGGTAACTTGTAGATTTTGCAAGATAACAATTAAAATGGCAAGGTGACAATTCAACCGATCAAAGATTATAGGCAGCATTTTTCTTCCAACACGGTGGTGGAAACTTGTCCTTCCTCTGGTGCACAGCGGAATGAACGGCAGCCATCTG
This sequence comes from Plestiodon gilberti rubricaudatus, assembly GCA_026170595.1. Taxonomy (NCBI): domain Eukaryota; kingdom Metazoa; phylum Chordata; class Lepidosauria; order Squamata; family Scincidae; genus Plestiodon; species Plestiodon gilberti. Next base: position 163,322,265 of record JANXHW010000005.1, on the reverse strand, counting down.
CTTCCTGCCAGTTTGGAAGTGCCGCTTCACTGCTGTAGTTCTTGGCGCTGGACCTCTGCCCTCCAGCCATCCCTGTTGGTAGCTACAGAATCCTTTTCAAGCCACTGCAGCCAACGCCCATTGGACCCATGCTCTGATGTGCCCATATGGTGCGGCATGGGAGAGCAAAACACTTAGCACAGAATGGCTGGGCAGCCTCAGGATTTACAGATTAGCCACTGGGATTAATTTACTTAGAGAGATAAACTGCTTATAGATGTATCTCACAGGGTAAAGGGATGTTTTAATTGGTCCTCATCTGCCAAGTTGTTCGATGACAGTTCTGTCGTTGTGCAGGGCGATCTTTTCTTAACAATGCAGGTCGCCATGCAAATGCTGGACTACTTTAATGTTCATTATGTGAATGAATTTCGCATGCAACTGTATGTCGCAGCCAAACGTTATTAATAGTAGCCTTATTATTATGAATTCCAAAGGAATGAACCATAATTTGCCATAATTTATTGGAAAGTGGCCTTAATGGAGGTTCTGAATAAGTACATGGATTTCCAAAGGCACAGCCTCACTGGGGATTTTTAGTCAAAGTCAGAACAATGTGACTATTAACAGCAATGTCAAATGCCATCTACAGTCCCTCACATAATTCATCCCTTCACTGCCTCTTTGTGCTCCATTTTTTTTATATCTCTTTGGTCCTTGAATTCGCTCAGTGGCATTTTTGTGGAAACCCATCATATAAACACCCTCGGGAGGTATGATTAGCTTTCAGAGCAATGAGAATTGCCATTTTAGACTTTCCTTGAGAAAGTACAAAGTCACTCCATTGGGCTTGTGCTTTTCGTTGTGAATCAGATTACAGCCTGTATGTAAAAGGTCTTCCACATAACAAAACTAAGCGATGAAAATAAACATTTATTTTTTAAAATCTGCTCAGTTATCAGTAGCACTAAATAAGATTTTAGGTTGGTAATGAGAGTTGTGTAGGCCTGCCAGTTACACCCGTTGTCTCTTATTAAAGGTCTACTCCTGTATTTACATTTATATTACAAATGATTATGTCAGGAATGGGGTGTGAAGATTCTACTTATTCAAGTCTGGGTGGCCTAGAATGCCACAGGCAGCACGGTTGGTTGTATCAGCGGCGTGGGTGCTGCTAACTATGTCACAACATCACACAGTGAGGAAGCTTTTAGATGTTCTATCTGTCTCCATTACAGAAGAGACTGTGGAAATGGGCTCAACAACTAGACTCGTGACTGGCTGTTAAGGATTGCTGCCTCCTGAATTAGCCTGGTTGGCTGCTCCCAGGGCCTCTGAGAGGAATTTTATCAGGGGGAACAAAGTTTCTTTTGGGCCCCTTCTCAAAGGGGGAGGGGCAAAACAGGGTGAGGGAGGGCAGCAACGGCTGGAAAGGTCTCCAGAGCCCAGGTCTACCAGGCTTCCCAATGCAGCAGCACCCAGGTCTACCCACCAAGTAGACCTGGCCTCCTGGTTGACCCGGCCTTTGTCTTTCGCTCTCCATGAGGCCAGGTAAAATCCCAGGAAATTTCTGGGCATTGGCTCCTGGGCCCCCCTTTTTGACCCTGGGCCCAGGTACAATTTACCCCCTTTACTCCCCTCTCATGGGCCCTGGCTGCACCCTTCAACAACTGAGGACTTGTTGAGTCCCCCCCCTCACTATCTGAAATTTGGCAAGTGGGGGCACAAGAAAGTGCTTCTCTGACTGTGGCATTTAGACTGTAGGATGCTCTCTTCAGACAAGCCCGTATGGCTGCCGACTGTTCATCTTTCAGAAGCTGTGATTCACAGTGTGTTACGGAAATCACTCCATTTGGGCAAGATTCCATTAAGTCTACGGCAATCCTAGTTGTGTACTTATATTTGGTCATGTCACGAAAGGTATTTCCCATTATTATAACACCTGGCAGTGTAAGACTGGTCCAGTGACCCAGCCGGTCCAAGCCTCAAGCTCACATGGTTTGTCCTTCTCTCCTCCTTTACACGCAGACAAGGAGATCAAAAGCTTCCTCTTTCACATTTGAACTAACCAAACCCATTTATTTATTTTAACAAACCACAGTTCCCTGACGTCAGACATAATGCTGGTTTATTGTCTATACTGTACATAATATAGTCCTCAGTTCAGCATGATTTCTGAAAAACCAGTCATTGTGAAATGTATAGGGCAGGGGTTCTCAACCGTTGGAGGCCCGGGTACCCCCTATCATGGTCCAATTTTCTGAAGTACCCCCTTCTAATTAACTGCTAATTAATTGGATTAATCCATTAATTAATTAGGTAATTAATCATTAAATAAAAAAATACTAAAACAATTTTAAATGTGAAAAAATGTCTTATTTAACTCTCTCTCTGTGTGAGAGAGAGACAGACTGGCTGACAGACAGACATGCAAGGATCTCTTTTTTTCTCCGTCACACTTCCCAAAATCAGCTCCTCCCTCCCCCACCCCACCAAAGTACATTTTCCAAAGTACAAAAATTAGCCCAAAACCAAAATCAGAGAGACAGAAGGGCTCCAAAACTAATTACAATTTTAAATACATGTTAATTAACACTTAATTAGCTGCTGATTTTATTTATTTATTTTTCACATTTTTATACCGCCCTTCCTCCAAGGAGCTCAGAGTGGTGTACATATTTCCTCCTCTCCTTTTTGCCCTCACAACAACCCTGTGAGGTAGGTGGGGCTGAGAGATAGGCCCAAGGTCACCCAGGAAGCTTCGTGGCTGAGCGGGGATTTGAACCTGGATCTTCCAGGTCTAAGTCCAACTCCCAAACAGATAAGGGACGTATTGAGACGTATAAAATAATGCATGGGATGGAGAGAGTGGATAGAGGGAAATTCTTCTCCCTCTCGCACAACACCAGAACCAGGGGACATGCACTAAACCTGAGTGGAAGGAGAACAGACAAAAGAAAATATTTCTTTACCCAGCGTGTAATTCATCTGTGGAACTCCTTGCCACAGGATGTGGTGATGGCACCTCGCCTAGATGCCTTTAAAGGGGGTTTGGACAGATTCATGGAGGAAAAGACCATCACAGGTTACAAGCCATAAGCAACCTCCTGGTTTTATAAGTGGGTTTTCTCTGTGCCAGGTGCAAGGGAGTGTCAACGGGAAACAGGTTATCTTGTTGTCTTGTGCTCCCTGAGGCATCTGGTGGGGCCACTGTGTGACACAGGAAGCTGGACTAGATGGGCTTTTGGCCTGATCCAGCAGGGCTCTTCTTATGTTCTTATGTTTTAAGGGGCAGGGCTTGGCGTACCCCCAGCAAGAGGTCTGCGTACCCCTAGAGGTACCCGTACCACAGGTTGAGAACCTCTGGTATAGGGTATGGGAAATACAGGTCCTAACTATTGACTTTGCCACTCATTTCAGCAGAGCTTAAAATCTATTCTAGACTTGAAGGGGAATAACCTGCACACCTTTCAAAGTGGAGCGATACAAAATCTAGAGTAATTAGAAGAAATCTAAGAAAAGTGTGCATCTAGCATGGAGCTTCTTGTATAACCTTCCTTAAATTTTGAGAATTTACTGTTAGCACAGCTACTTGATAAATTACACCTTCAACCTCTGTTGCACAAAAAAAAACGTCCCTTTCATTACAGGATTTAATGACTGCTAAGATTAATTAGCAAAGGTAATTTTGGACTAATTAGCCTTCTAATGTATCTGTTATCCCTTGCAGGAATATGCCCTAAGAAATTAGTAAAATGGCTTATAATTTATGTTAATCGCCCTAATCTGATTTGTCTTTTAATTATACATGCAGTGGGGGAACTAGTTAGAAAACGAAGGGTATTCTGGAAAGGTCCGAAATTTGTGTAAATTGGGTAGGAGGAGTATGCTTCCAAAAAGAAAAGAGGGGCCTTTGTTAATGGAAGAATAGCAGCTCAGATGCAGAGATGCAAAGTAACGTTGTCTTGAACTTTGCTGGGAGTCTGGTTCATGAATATAAGAATATTTAATAACTGAGCATTTATATTGTAGGCATATTCAAAGTGTATATTATCTTGTAATGGGTTAACCATTGTAGTGTTATTGAATATCCTAGTATACACCCGATGTGTAATTAACATTCCATTTTTAACAACTGAATAGCAAATGCAATCTGGAAACGTGAATGAGCTGCGAGGTAAATAATTCCTGTTTTATGACTGAGCACACGGAACTGCGAGGGCAAGTCTGTTGCACACTCCCATGTGAGGTTCCTTTGCATTTCTGAAAAACAACTGGGGATGATATTAACTGGTCCATTGCGTGATAGGGAGGGGAAGCCAGTTTGGAGTATTCTCTGAACTGGCCCAGTTTTACAGCTCAATCCAACGTAACTCGCCGGCGACGGAACGCTAGTGCCATAAGGCACGTTTTCGCCTCCTCAGGAGCAGGGGAAGCCAGCGGAATGCCGGCCTCCCCAGCAACAGACCCGATCCTGCCGCCAACTGACCCAGTAAAGTTGGATCCAGTGCACGGGGGGGGGGGATCGCCGGGGCAGGGAGGGTGGTCATTGGCCCAGGCAGCCCAGGAGGGGGCGGGGGGCGGCCTTCGGCCGTATCCTGATCCCCGCCGGGTGCTGGAGCATTTACACAGCCTCCTCTACTTCCGCCTGCAAAATAGCTGGCGGAACTCTGAGGAGGCTGATAGGGCCTGGCCCCGGTTACACTCGGGGAAGGAGACAAGCATCTCCTTTCCGGCCTCCACTCCGGCGGCAATGTTGCCACCGGGGGAAAAGGATCCGGCGGGCGGCCCTGGGGCCGCTGGCTGGATCTTAGTCGGGATTGGGCTGTTATTTATTTATTTGTCTTGGGTGTGCCAACTAGGAATACATTAAAATGTGTCTAGATCATTACATGCTATCTGAACATTGCCTGGATAATATGAACTTTAGTCACCAACCTTAAAACAATAATGTTTGGGTCTTACCCAACGTTTGTTTTGAGAAAATCCCATGTTCACTTTGCATATTATGATCTTATCGAAGGTTGCTTAATGGATCACCCACACTGGCATTAAAAAGTACCTCCAGTTATAATATCTGCCTCTAGAGGTATTTTGCAGGTTTCCCCCTGTAGATGTTTTGTGTACTTCAGTATATTGAGAAGACATGGGCTAATTTGGTGAAAGAAAACTAGTAGAAGATTAAGGGGTCCCCCCCAAAAGGCAAGGTCCCCAGTCATGTGAACAGAGCCTACAACTTGTACATGCTTAGGCTTGTCCAGAAATGCACCTGAATGCATGGAGGTCAGGAGTGGGAATAGTTGGTGTGATCTCAACCCCTTCACACACGCACATTCTCAGAACCATATAGGGCAAAAAAAACAGAAAAAGGTATTATCAGTACAATCCTAGCCATCATGTTCATCTGTGGAACTTCTTGCTACAGGATGTGGTGATGGCACCTTGGCCTAGATGCCTTTGAAAGGGGTTTGGATAGATTCATGGAGGAAAAGACCATCACAGGTTACAAGCCATAAGCAACCTCCTGGTTTTAGAAGTAGGTTTTCTCTGTGCCAGGTGCAAGGGAGTGGCAGCAGAAAACAGGTTATCTAGTTGGCTGTGTGCTCTCGGAGGCATCAGGTGGGGCCACTGTGAGATGCAGGAAGCTGGACTAGATGGGCCTTTGGCCTGATCCAGCAGGGCTCTTCTTATGTTCTTATGTTTACTCAGAAGTAAGCTCCACTGAGTTCTAGGTAAGTGTGTGTAGCATCCCAGCCTGTAGGTCCTTGTAGAATCTCAAATGATTCAATATATCACCGTTGGTGATGATATGAAATGTTGCTAATGTGAAAAGTGAACTTTTTTCCAAGCAAGTGATTCTGAGTACCAGAATCAGTAGCAGTGATCCAAAATTGATCCAGGCTTAAAATGTGGTATTAAGAACATACGGTAGTACTTTTGGCCAAGGAAATATTCTTGCGATTGCTTGCTGTTTTGCTGCAAATGACAGAAAAGTAGCCTTTAGAGTTGGAGGTTGCATCAACAAGTGAACTCTTTGCTGTGTTCATAGAGGAATGGGAAGAACCTTTCAAATGAACTATATATACACATAAAATAAGGAATTGCTACTTGAGCTGAAGAAGAGGTTACGATATATTATTTTCTCGGCCTTAAAGCTTTCAGATGTTGGCAGGACTCATTCTAAAGCTTTTTCACATAGTGCCCTTGATACTATAGGTCTCTGCTGTAACTGAAATCTTGCAATTATTTCTGCTTCAAGGCCGTGGTTTAATTTGCTCATAATTTGTTAAAATGGCCCACCTTCCACGCTGAAACTTTCCAGACCTTGTTTCTGCTTGCGGGCCTAAATAACTATGGTGCAAAAAAAAAAATAAAAAAAAAATAGAGGGGGGGAGGGAGGGAAGGGATAGATCCATCTTCCATCATTCACAATCTCTCACTCTCATGCATGTATTTGTAGGAGTTTTTCAGCACAATCCTATGCATGCCTACTCAGAAGTAGGCATTGAGCTCAATAGGGATTACTCCCAGGTAAGTATGTATAAGACTGTAGCCTGTGGTTGTGTCTTGAAAGAGGGTGGGTAGGGGGTTCAAATCTGCCAGAAAAAGAGCCTGCTGGGAGGAGAGGTACCCTTCAGTGTTCTAGTGAAGGTAGCCAAGTAGTGGGAAGGTCTACAATGATGATGAGCCAGGATGGTGTAGTGCAGGGGCGGGGAACCTTTTCCCTGGTGAGGGCCGTTTTAAATATTAGAAATGTGCTTAAGGGCCGGCCGTAAGGCTGGGCGCCATTTTTATTTATTTAATTAATTTTTGCCCCCGGCCCCCATCGGCCTCCGGAGGCTCCGCGCTCACCATCCGAAGCTGCCGCCGGGTTCGCACATCACCTCCGGCGTACCATGCCGATGAGGGCAAGAGGGCAAGAGCTTGCCCTCATCGGCGTGGTACGCATGTGCGAAATGGCCAACGGCCTGGTGAGAAGGGGTCGAGGCGGTGGCCAGGGAGGACATGCAAAGGCCCTCTCCCGGCCTCCGGAGGTGACGCGCGGACCTGGCGGAGCCTCCAGGGGCCGGTTGGGCGGCCTCCCGGCAATCTCTCCGGGGGCCGGATGGCCTCGGGGGCCTGATGGCCAGATGACCCTGATGGCCGGATGGCCCTGGGGCCGGAGATTCCCCACCGCTGGTGTAGTGGTTTGGGAGTCGGACTTAGACCTGGAAGATCCAGGTTCAAATCCTCGCTCAGCCACGAAGCTTCCTGGGTGACCTTGGGCCAGTCACTCTCAGCCCCACCTACCTCACAGGGTTGTTGTGAGGACAAAAAGGAGGGGAGGAAATATGTACACCACTCTGAGCTCCTTGGAGGAAGGGCGGTATAAAAATGTGAATAAAAAAAATTAAAAAAATGACGACTTCCACATGCAGGCTTCTTTTTCAAATCCTTTTTCCGTAATGCCTTTGGCGGGGATATCTGGCTCTGTTGTACATAAAGGCTGAATAACAAACCTAGCAGAAAATGTAGTCCTTTGTTTCACAGACTTTCTCCAGGATTTCAGAAAAGTTTAGGGAGCGATGTGCATTAATCAATAAGCACAGCCCAAAAAGTGTAGTGGGGAAAACTTTTTTTAGGTCTGCGGACCACCTAACTAGTAGCCAAAGGGAAAATTTATGCATCAGGTTTTTTTTTCCTCAGGGTAAAAAAGCACAGCCCAACAAGTTGAGTTCTGAGTCTTGCAACTCTCAAAGGAGTTCCATAGAATATGGCGTGCTAGTTATAGACGAAAATTTACATACTCAAATGTAATACATACAAGGAAGTTGCAACTATATATTGCCTCACCTAACATGCGTGTTTACTCCCAGTGTAGGAAAACACACAGAAGCTGAAATTAACAGAGAGCTCACATTACTGTATATTAAAAAAAACATGATGGGGAATTATATGGTGCAATTATGAGCATCTTTTCAAAACATATTGAATTTTTTTTTGCATGAACTCATAAAAAATGCAATGTATCATCACTACATACAGAATGCAGGTTGAAGGACGAAAAAAATGGTCTTGCTCCAACATGCTTTTAACAGCAATCTGATTGAGGGAAATTTAGATTGTTTTTTATATAGATTTCTTCCTTTATCAGGAAAAGTTAATTTCTTAATTACCCATAAATACTCGAGTATAAGTCGCTCATGGAGAAGTCAAGGGCAGAGCCAAAATCATGGAAGCCAAAATCATGGAATTTGCTAAGACCCATGGATAAGGGTAAAACTTGTATGGATTTCTTTAAATTCTTGAAAATGACCAGTGATTGTTCTAAGGCAGCAACAGAAATTCTCCAAACAGGGAGAAAGAAAGGTGAAGGAGCTTATGGGAGTTGTAGACTTTGTGAGGAGTATACTGTACTTCCATAGCAGCAGCCATCCCAAAGATTACAACTCCCATAAGCTCCTTCACTTTTCTGTCTTCCTGTTTGGAGAATAGCTCCGTTTCTGTGCTGCTTCAAAACAAGGTAAAACAGCTCTTTTTTATCCACCCCTCCCCCATGCGCCCTGCTTCTCAGCCCAGTCCCCCTCCCACCAAGCAGCGGTTCTTAGAAGCCTCATGTAAAAGTCGACCCAAGTTTTCACGGTTATTTTAAAGGCAGGCATTTTAGACTTATACATGAGTATATAGGGTAAGCAGGAAAAAGGTTAATTCCCTGCATAATTTCTGTATGTCAAGCATCTGTTAAAGGTTCAGGAGCAGTGTCAGATACCAAATGATTACAGTTGGTGCAATAAATGTGTAGCCTTTGTATCATCAAAGGCAATAACATGAAATACGTCTCTCCTTTGAAAAAGTGTGGTGCAAAACCTATTTATTTAGAGACAGTCTGGGGGAAGCCTGGGAGGAGAAAGGAGCCTTTGCGTGACCCGGAAGTGGATCTTTCCACTTCAAAGAGTGCTTTAGACTCTAAAGTTTAGAGCTTTGGAAACGGTGCAGTTTGCAAAGGTAGGAACAGCAATTTGGTGGCTTTTTTTTAACTTTTCGGAAGGTTTCTACAGTGGACTTCACTATCCTCGAATGCCGGGTCCATGGATAGTGGGGGTGCACTGTATTCATTCAGTTGTGGTACTGGCAATTTTTCTTCGTACATACATCTGGAAAACAAATGTCTGTGGCTTCTCAGTGTGTAAAGGTAAAGGTGACCCCTGACAATTAAGTCCAGTCATGTCCGACTCTAGGGTGTGGTGCTCATCCCCATTTCAAAGCGAAAGAGCCAGTGTTGTCCGAAGATGCCTTCGTGGTCATGTGGCCGGCATGACTCTCCTTGCCGCAGCACGTAGCATGCGGCTGGAACATGGAGCGCTGTTTACTTTCCCGCAAGCGGTACCTATTTATCTACTCACATTAACATGCTTTGGAACTGCTAGGTTGGCAGAAGCTGGCCAAGCAACGAGAGCTCACCCCGTCGCGGATTCGAACTGCCGACCTTTCGATCGACAGCTCATGGTTCAGCGGTTTAACCCACTGCGCCACCCCGTGTACCTGGGAGTAAAATAGTTGTTTGATTTTTCTGACATAAATGTTAGATTTCAGTGTCAGCAAAAGTGACCTATGAGTTGGTTCAAAATTACTACACGTCAAAGTACAGTTGCCTGTGAGGTTTTCCTGAAGAGAACATTTTCCTTTGTTTAAAATGGAAAGTAATGAGATGAGTTAGATTGTGCAACATGAGTTGTGGCTGACTGATCAGTGCAAGCCGGGGTGAGTACTCTTCACAATGGTGTCATCAATCACATTTAATTACAAACGGACAGAATCCTGGAAGTCATTTTTGCCCTACTCTTTTTTGATTAGTCTGGCATGGTCAGCATCATATCACCTATTTATGCTCTGCATGCATGTAAGAATACAACATATTTCAGTTGAAATAATCCAGATTCAGCTTAAAGCTTTCATCTTGGACATTTGTAGACATAAGTTAGGGTTCAATTCTGATCTACATACATGAAATGTTTAAGCTCTTTGAATTTTAGCTATGCCCTAGGCAGTTCATTTTGGAAGCTGAGAGAGACATGTTTAAATATCCTGAGCCATAATAAACCACAATCCTGGTTACAAGTGAGCGCCCCCCCCCCACCGTACAATTCATACGATTCTGTATGGGCCCTTTGATCCTTATCTAAACATCGCCATAGATGCTATACAACTTTCTGTGCATAGTTCCTGTCGTTCTATATCCTACTGCCATCTTTGCAGGGCTTCCCAGATATATAGTAATAAGGGAAGTAAGGAGGAGATTCATTGACTACGCAAAAGCCTTTGATTGTGTGGATCACAACAAGCTGTGGCAAATTCTTAAAGAGATGGGGGTACCAGACCACCTTACCTGTCTTCTGAGAAACCTGTATGCGGGTCAAGAAGCAACAGTTCGAACCGGCCATGGAACAACCGACTGGTTCAAAATTGGGAAGGGAGTACGGCAAGGCTGTATATTGTCACCCTGCTTATTTAACTTATATGCAGAGTACATTATGAGAAATGCAGGGCTGAATGAAACGGAGTTCTGTCAAGAGAACACGCTGGTCATAGCAAACACTCTTTTCCAACAACACAAGAGGCGACTCTACACATGGACATCACCAGATGGTCAATACCGAAACCAGATAGATTATGTGCTTTGCAGCCAAAGATGGAGAAGCTCTATACAATCAGTAAAAACAAGACCTGGAGCTGACTGTGGCTCAGATCATGAGCTTCTTATTGCAAAATTCAGGCTTAAATTGAAGAATGTAGGGAACACCACTAGACCAGTCAGATATGACCTAAACCATATCCCTTATGAGTATACAGTGGAGGTGAAGAATAGATTTAGGGCATTAGACCTGGTAGACAGAGTGCCTGAAGAACTATGGACGGAAGTTCGTAACATTGTACAGGAGGCAGCAACTAAAACCATCCCAAAGAAAAAGAAATGCAAGAAGGCAAAGTGGCTGTCAGATGAGGCTTTACAAATAGCTGTGGAAAGAAGGAATGCGAAAAGCAAGGGTGAAAGGGAAAGATATAAACAACTGAATGCAGATTTCCAGAGAATAGCAAGGAGAGATAAGAAGGCCTTCTTAAATGAACAATGCAAAGAAATCGAGGAAAACAACAGAATGGGGAGGACTAGATCTTCAAGAAAATTGGAGATATCAAGGGAACGTTTTGTGTAAAGATGGGCATGATAAAGGACAAAAAAGGCAGAGACCTAACAGAAGCAGAAGAGATTAAGAAGAGATGGCAAGAATACACAGAAGAACTATACAAGAAAGATCTGAATGTTCCTGATGACCACGCTGGTGTGGTCACTGACCCAGAGCCGGACATCCTAGAGAGTGAAGTCAAGTGGGCCTTAGGTAGCATTACTAACAACAAAGCTAGTGGAGATGATAATATCCCAGCTGAGCTACTTAAAATCCTAAATGATGCTGCTGTGAAAGTGCTGCACTCAATATGCCAACAAATTTGGAAAACTCAGCAGTGGCCAAAGGACTGGAAAAGGTCAGTTTATGTTCCAATTCCAAAGAAGGGCAGTGCCAAAGAGTGTTCAAACTATCGCACAATTGCACTCATTTCACATGCTAGCAAGGTTATGCTCAAAATCCTACAAGCTAGGCTTCAGCAGTACGTGGACCGAGAACTACCGGACGTACAAGCTGGGTTTCGAAGAGGCAGAGGAACTAGAGATCAAATTGCCAACATGCGCTGGATCATGGAGAAAGCACGAGAGTTCCAAAAAAAACACCTACTTCTGCTTCATTGACTACGCAAAAGCCTTTGATTGTGTGGATCACAACAAACTGTGACAAATTCTTAAAGAGATGGGGGTACCAGACCACCTTACCTGTCTCCTGAGAAACCTGTATGCGGGTCAAGAAGCAACAGTTCGGACCGGCCATGGAACAACCGATTGGTTCAAAATTGGGAAGGGAGTACGGCAAGGCTGTATATTGTCACCCTGCTTATTTAACTTATATGCAGAGTACATGATGAGAAATGCAGGGCTGAATGAATCGCAAGCTGGAATCAAGATTGCCGGGAGAAATATCAACAACCTCAGATATGCAGACGATACCACCCTAATGGCAGAAAGTGAAGAAGAACTAAAGAGCCTCTTGATGAGGGTGAAAGAGGAGAGTGCAAAAGTTGGCTTGAAACTCAACATTAATAAAACTAAGATCATGGCATCTGGGCCCATCAATTCCTGGCAAATAGAAGGGGCAGAAATGGAAGCAGTAACAGATTTTACTTTTCTGGGCTCCAAGATCACTGCAGACGGAGACAGCAGCCATGAAATTAAAAGACGCTTACTCCTTGGAAGGAAAGCTATGGCAAATTTAGATAGTATAATAAAAAGCAGAGATATCACCATGCCAACAAAAGTTCGCATAGTCAGGGCGATGGTGTTCCCAGTAGCAATGTATGGTTGCGAGAGTTGGACCATAAGGAAGGCTGAGCGCCGAAGAATAGATGCTTTTGAACTGTGGTGCTGGAGAAGACTCCTGAGAGTCCCTTGGACTGCTAGGAGATCAAATCAGTCAATCCTAAATGAAATCAAGCCTGACTGTTCCCTGGAAGGACAGGTACTAAGGCTGAAACTCAAATATTTTGGCCACCTAATGCGAAGAGAGGACTCTCTGGAGAAGACTCTGATGCTGGGAAAGATTGAAGGCAAAAGGAGAAGGGGAAGGCAAAGGATGAGATGGTTAGACAGCATCACCGATGCAACGAACATGAAAATGAGCGAACTCAGGAAGATAGTGGAGGACAGGAAGGTCTGGCGGGACATGGTTTATGGGATCACGAAGGGTCGGACACGACTTAACGACTGAACAACAACAAAGGAGGAGATATTGGGGGGGGGGAGATGATTAATTGCTTCCATTGACTAAAGGAACATTCAACCCAATGTATTGTTTTAATCCATAGTAGAGACCGGTTTAATGATGAACCCTTGGCTTGTGGCTTGGTGTCTTAATGGGACCCGGTAACACTCCAGTGTGTTTTCTCTATAAAACTATCGGAGGCTACAGCTGGTAGCTGATATTTTACAGCTGGTGAAAGAGAGGAAAGTCAAAAGGGAGAGCTTACACTTACCTCGTCTTTCAGATAAGGCATCATGTCTCCTACAAGGCTAGAGAGCCTCAACACTTCCTCTTCCAATCCAAGAAGTGAGTGGTTGAAGGTGGACACACACACACACACACACACACACACACACACACAGACACACACACACACACACACACACACACATCTGCTACCAGAGGCAAGTGTGTTAGTCACGCCTCATGACTGGCCGCCTCAGGCTGGCCCTAGAAAGTACAATTAAACAATGAAAATTCGGGAGACATTTTCTTTGTGATATGGCTTATGGGCAGGGAGCTGCTGTTCAAAGGACCAAGTCAAATCCCCCTGAGCTCCTAAAGGGGCTCTCTGGACTGTGGCCATGGAGTTGAACAAGACTGAAATCGTGCTTTGGGTCTCTTTCCTTCACTTCTTCAATTTTTTTTTCTTTGCAGAAGAAACAAACGCTTTTTTGTCTAGCTTTGTGAGACTCAGGAAGTCGGAAACCTGCTACCATCCTCTGCAATGCTTCCTGCAGCTTGAAAAGATTTTCGGACCTTCTTCTTCCTGTCTTTTCTATCCGGCAGTATGATTCTAACAGAGCTGCCTTTGTTGGCATGTTCTGCTGTCTCGCTCATACGCTGCACAGGTATTCTGCTTTGAAAGACTTAGACTTTTCCCATCCCTAGAAGGCTTTGGTGTTCCAATTCAGTTCCAATTCACACATTTCCTAACAATGTGCTAAACATCTTTGCAATCCGACTGCCACTTGGGATGATTCAGCGTCCAACTAGTCCTGTGGATTTTTGAGCCTCCTTTTCAGGAACATGTCTGTTTTTCAAAGCGTCGTCAACTAAATCACCTGGCTGGGTCTTTCATTTTACCAATGCGGAGAAAGGCAACCTTGCAAATAAACGCAAAGGTTGCAGTGCCTCCCACCACCACCACCCCGCCAAGGTTCATTGGTTCACACACTGATTTGCTATTGAAGGTATGAAGCTGAATTCTGTTAAGCCAGACCGTCTACTTCTGTACAGCCTCCACTGACTGGTAGCTCTTCTCTGGGTTTTCAGATAGGCTAGGACATTTCTTCTCCTTCATGGATCATTGCCTTGTCGTGGCGAAGGGGCTTGCGTAACTCAATGAAGCCATGAGCTATGCCGTGCAGGGACACCCAAGATGGACAGGTCGTAGCAGAGAGTTCTGACTAAAAGTGATCCACTGGAGAAGGAAATGGCAACCCACTCCAGTAACCTTGCCAAGAAAATCCCATGAACAGTACCAAAAGGCTAAAAGATATGACGCCGGAAGATGAGCCCCTCAGGTCGGAAGGTGTCCAATATGCTACTGAGGAAGAGCGGAGGACTATTCCAAGTAGACCCAGAAAGAATGAAGCGGTTGGGCCAAAGCCAATAGGACGTCCAGCTGTGGATGTGTCTGAGGTTGAAAGGAAAATCCAATGCTGCAAGGAGCAATACTGCTTAGGAACATGGAATGTGAGGTCTATGAATCAAGGCAAGCTGGATGTGGTCAAAAATGAGATGATAAGATTGAACATTGACATCTTGGGAATCAGCGAACTAAAATGGACGGGCATGGGCGAATTTAAGTCAGGTGACCATCATATCTACTACTGTGGGCATGAATCCCTTAGAAGAAATGGAGTAGCCCTCATAGTCAATAAAAGAGTGGGAAAGGCAGTACTGGGGTGCAACCTCAAAAACGACAGAATGATTTCAGTTCGAATCCAAGGCAAACCATTCAACATTACAGTAATCCAAGTGTATGCCCCAACCACTGATGCCGAAGAAGATGAAGTTGACCGGTTCTATGAAGACCTACAACACCTTCTAGAACTAGCACCCCAAAAAGATGTCCTTTACATCATAGGAGACTGGAATGCTAAAGTCGGAAATCAAGAAATAAACGGAACAGGCAAGTTTGGCCATGGAGCGCAAAATGAAGCAGGGCAAAGGCTAACGGAGTTCTGTCAAGAGAACACGCTGGTCATAGCAAACACTCTTTTCCAACAACACAAGAGGCGACTCTACACATGGACATCACCAGATGGTCAATACCGAAACCAGATAGATTATGTGCTTTGCAGCCAAAGATGGAGAAGCTCTATACAATCAGTAAAAACAAGACCTGGAGCTGACTGTGGCTCAGATCATGAGCTTCTTATTGCAAAATTCAGGCTTAAATTGAAGAATGTAGGGAACACCACTAGACCAGTCAGATATGACCTAAACCATATCCCTTATGAGTATACAGTGGAGGTGAAGAATAGATTTAGGGCATTAGACCTGGTAGACAGAGTGCCTGAAGAACTATGGACGGAAGTTCGTAACATTGTACAGGAGGCAGCAACTAAAACCATCCCAAAGAAAAAGAAATGCAAGAAGGCAAAGTGGCTGTCAGATGAGGCTTTACAAATAGCTGTGGAAAGAAGGAATGCGAAAAGCAAGGGTGAAAGGGAAAGATATAAACAACTGAATGCAGATTTCCAGAGAATAGCAAGGAGAGATAAGAAGGCCTTCTTAAATGAACAATGCAAAGAAATCGAGGAAAACAACAGAATGGGGAGGACTAGATCTTCAAGAAAATTGGAGATATCAAGGGAACGTTTTGTGTAAAGATGGGCATGATAAAGGACAAAAAAGGCAGAGACCTAACAGAAGCAGAAGAGATTAAGAAGAGATGGCAAGAATACACAGAAGAACTATACAAGAAAGATCTGAATGTTCCTGATGACCACGCTGGTGTGGTCACTGACCCAGAGCCGGACATCCTAGAGAGTGAAGTCAAGTGGGCCTTAGGTAGCATTACTAACAACAAAGCTAGTGGAGATGATAATATCCCAGCTGAGCTACTTAAAATCCTAAATGATGCTGCTGTGAAAGTGCTGCACTCAATATGCCAACAAATTTGGAAAACTCAGCAGTGGCCAAAGGATTGGAAAAGGTCAGTTTATGTTCCAATTCCAAAGAAGGGCAGTGCCAAAGAGTGTTCAAACTATCGCACAATTGCACTCATTTCACATGCTAGCAAGGTTATGCTCAAAATCCTACAAGCTAGGCTTCAGCAGTACGTGGACCGAGAACTACCGGACGTACAAGCTGGGTTTCGAAGAGGCAGAGGAACTAGAGATCAAATTGCCAACATGCGCTGGATCATGGAGAAAGCACGAGAGTTCCAAAAAAACACCTACTTCTGCTTCATTGACTACGCAAAAGCCTTTGATTGTGTGGATCACAACAAACTGTGACAAATTCTTAAAGAGATGGGGGTACCAGACCACCTTACCTGTCTCCTGAGAAACCTGTATGCGGGTCAAGAAGCAACAGTTCGGACCGGCCATGGAACAACCGATTGGTTCAAAATTGGGAAGGGAGTGCGGCAAGGCTGTATATTGTCACCCTGCCTATTTAACTTATATGCAGAGTACATTATGAGAAATGCAGGGCTGAATGAATCGCAAGCCGGAATCAAGATTGCCGGGAGAAATATCAACAACCTCAGATATGCAGACGATACCACCCTAATGGCAGAAAGTGAAGAAGAACTAAAGAGCCTCTTGATGAGGGTGAAAGAGGAGAGTGCAAAAGTTGGCTTGAAACTCAACATTAATAAAACTAAGATCATGGCATCTGGGCCCATCAATTCCTGGCAAATAGAAGGGGCAGAAATGGAAGCAGTAACAGATTTTACTTTTCTGGGCTCCAAGATCACTGCAGACGGAGACAGCAGCCATGAAATTAAAAGACGCTTACTCCTTGGAAGGAAAGCTATGGCAAATTTAGATAGTATAATAAAAAGCAGAGATATCACCATGCCAACAAAAGTTCGCATAGTTAGGGTGATGGTGTTCCCAGTAGCAATGTATGGTTGCGAGAGTTGGACCATAAGGAAGGCTGAGCGCCGAAGAATAGATGCTTTTGAACTGTGGTGCTGGAGAAGACTCCTGAGAGTCCCTTGGACTGCTAGGAGATCAAATCAGTCAATCCTAAATGAAATCAAGCCTGACTGTTCCCTGGAAGGACAGGTACTAAAGCTGAAACTCAAATATTTTGGCCACCTAATGCAAAGAGAGGACTCCCTGGAGAAGACTCTGATGCTGGGAAAAATTGAAGGCAAAAGGAGAAGGGGAAGGCAAAGGATGAGATGGTTAGACAGCATCACCGAAGCAACGAACATGAAAATGAGCGAACTCAGGAAGACAGTGGAGGACAGGAAGGCCTGGCGGGATATGGTTCATGGGATCACGAAGGGTCGGACATGACTTAACGACTGAAAAACAACAACAACAACAGAGATGCTGGAGATTGAGACTGTTGCCTTTTGCACCAAGCAACACCCCATCCCAGATGACTTGCTACAATGCAAGCCTTAGGGCAGAGGAAACAATGAGGTCTGAGGGCTGGGCAAAGGGCTCCCTGCTCCCTTGCTGTGGGTGGTTCCTGGGCAGGAACTACCGGGAGATTGCACAGCCCCTTCCCTCGCCACCCCTGCATGCCCTCTCCATGCCCTCCCGTCGCCGGGTGCAGCACTCACCTGTATCAGGCGGCATGGAGTCTGTCCTGAGGCTGTGTTAGCAGTGCTGGCCTCTGCGCTGGCGCCGTGTACACTTGTGGAGCTGCAAAAGTGCCGTGAGGCACTTTTGCGACTCCTTAGGCCCGTGCTTCACCAGCCTAGAGATGCACAGGATTGTGCTCGTAGTCAGTTAATTAATTAAGCAATTAATTGATTACACACTGGGGCCCTACTTTTTAGTGTCTTACGCAAGAGTGGCCTCAAACACTATGTCATCTTGCAGCCTGTCAACTTGTTTTGATGTGCTTGCTGTATAACGGAATAAGGATTTATTTAAGGTTGTAGACAGCTCCATATCAAAAGCCTGCGAATAACAATAGATCTATAAGCAATCAAAAGCAGACTGCAATAGTTGAAACATAACAGATGCAACGTCCCTCCCATGTTTGGCTAACCCTGGCAGCCAAAAGCCAGACAAACAAACATCTTACAAACATCTTCTGAGGCATATTCAGGCTTCAGGATGTCTCAGGGGCAGGAAATTCTGCAGTATCGAGGTGGCGGCAGCTACTGATTGACGGGCATTTTATATCCATTTCACGTTTGGCTTTGTAAAGTGCAAAGCAGTGAATCGCTTTGGAGGAATACAGCCATTGTCAGCTCATTTGGTACAAAGACTCAATTTCCTGTGCCTACATTCATTTACCACTTCACAGTAAGGGCATGTTGTCACCACAACATTCATAGCTGTTAAGATTTACTCTATATTATGTTTCTCACTCCCAAACCAGCCCTGTGCTTTATCACGCAATATAGAAGGCTAGTGCAGTCACAGATGTTTGCAACTTACACTTAAACAAGAACATGAGGCATGAGCAGAAAGCTCCATAACATACTCCCCTTATAAACTCATCATGTATACAAGCCTTTAGAGACACACACAGCATAGTGCAAAAGAGACGGTCTTTTTTTCTGAGTCTATAGATCTCTGAAGAGAAACTGTCAATAGATGCCCCAGGGCTGGAGCAGGGAGGAGTTTTTTGGGTGGTTTTCAGATTCTTTGTTTGTACTGTTTTCATTTGCAGGATATATGGAATGTCTGTGTTCTGATATCAAAATACACATTACTACTGACGTTTACAAAATAGAAGCTTCCTTTATTTCATTGCTTATACGTTCTGTATATTGACTTTTTTTTAAAAGGCTCTTTGGAGATAGGATATCCTTCCATCCTTTCCGTCTCTTTTATCTGTTTGTTTAACTAGGATGTGGAGTCTTGAAACACCACAAAAATTATCTCCCTTTAAACTCTCTTTTTGCCTCTATACAAATTGTGTTTCACTTATTTCTTGCACAAGGGCCTTACAATAGGATGCTATAAAATGTCCAAACACCATAACCCACTGTGAAATTAATCTCAAGTACTTACTGTACCAGTTTGGGTTTAGTATTTGTTTTCTCCTGTTGTGAGTTTCAACAGATGGTAGAAAATTATAATCAGACACATACATGGATGAATATCTAATGGGACCATGAAATAATTCCTGTATTCTATATCAGTATCTTTCCACCTCTTTCCTCGCCATCTCCCATGGAGTGCTCTTTTAAAATTCCCAGGTGCCTGTGTGTTGTTTTTCAACACAAACTCTCTGAAGTGGAATGCTATTAAATATAATTAAATATTCTTGGGGCACAGGATTTGCAGCTGTGCTGGTATCGAACGTAATTGAAATGTTTTAAAATTAAATTTTAAAACTGAATTGTATTTCAGCAACGTGTGATACACTTTAAATTGAATAATGTTCCTGTCAACGTGAAACTCAATGCCATGTTGTTGAAAATCAAGCATCCAGTATCTTGTTTAAAGCCAAGAATGTTTTTCTATGATATGTATAAAGTATTTTTTAAAAGAAACAAACATCAATAGTCGTATACATTGCAATACATTGTTGTCTAATTATAGATCTTTGGCTATCTGATAGCTTCCAAGCAATGCTAGATAGCTTTTCATGTAGCAGGTCGATGAGCAGTTCATTTTCTCTAATGTGTGATCGGATAACTCTAAGCTAAGAGGAATGTGGGGCACCATCTCTGAGATTCTCTCCCCAAAGAGATCGTTCAAGCTACTTCTTTGCCTGCTTTTATGTTGTTGTTGAAGATGTTTTTTATTTTGCAAGGATTTTTTTAATTCTGCTGTTTGAATTAAGAATGATTTTTTTTGTTCACTGTATTTTCGTCTATTCTTATTCTTGTTAATCACATGTTTACTGTGCTCTGTTGTCTAAAATTATTAGCTGTTCACTCTGCAGTTCATGCTTCCACGGTGCTCATAACTGTAGACTCTGGTTATGCAAATGTCCAGGGCTTGCTTAGCAAACCGCCCTCCACAGAAAACCCCCCCCCCCGTTTGGATCGCCCCAAGGGAGTTGCTCTGTTACCGCCACACAAGACACAGAGGAGGTGTATCAGCAATGCCGGGGCTCTTCTGAGAACTGTGGCCCTTGTCAAACTGCCGTGATGTTGACCCTGAAAATATCATAGGCAACACTTGGAGAAATACTTGTAGCCTCACTGACATATGAGCCCTTCCACCCCATTTTGCATATCCTGTTAAAGACTTTGTTATGTATGTATTTGTTTTAGAAACTTCTATGTTACCAGGATGATTCACAAGAACAAAATGTCCAGCAAAATCATTTAAAAAAAAAAAAAAACAGCCACCAATGAAAACTACATGCAGGATTCCTTCAGTATGAGATTCCTGGAACATAACCTTTGCATAAGATGTAACTGTAAGCCGACTTACTGTAAACATAAGCCGACTGCACAGGGAGCCCTTGGTATCCACTGGGGATTGGTTCCTGCCGCCCCCCGTGGATACCTGAAACCCGTGGATAAGAGCGAACACCATCTTCTACAGCCCCCTCCGCACCCATTTTAACTAATTGTTGCGCAAACGCGCAAACTGCTTGAAACGGGCTCTGTAGTGCCAAGTCTCAAGCTTCGCAGCCCCCTTCATAAGAACATAAGAACATAAGAAGAGCCCTGCTGGATCAGGCCAAACGCCCATCTAGTTCAGCTTCCTGTGTCACACAGTGGCCCCACCAGATGCCTCAGGGAGCACAAGACAACAAGATAACCTGTTTCCCGTTGACACTCCCTTGCACCTGGCACAGAGAAAACCCACTTATAAAACCAGGAGGTTGCTTATGGCTTGTAACCTGTGATGGTCTTTTCCTCCATGAATCTGTCCAAACCCCTTTTAAAGGCATCTAGGCCAGATGCCATCACCACATCCTGTGGCAAGGAGTTCCACAGATGAATGACACGCTGGGTAAAGAAATGTTTTCTTTTGTCTGTTCTAACTCTCCCTCCACTCAATTTTAGTGCATGTCCCCTGGTTCTGGTGTTGTGCGAGAGGGAGAAGAATTTCCCTCTATCCACTCTCTCCATCCCATGCATAATTTTATACGTCTCAATCATGTCCCCCCTCAGGCGCCTTTTTTCTAGACTGAAAAGCCCCAGATGCTGTAGCCTTTCCTCATAAGGGAGGTGCTCCAGCCCACGAATCATTCTGGTCGCTATTTTCTGCACCTTTTCCAATTCAACTATATCCTTTTTGAGGTGTGGTGACCAGAACTGGACACAATACTCCAGATGTGGCCTTACCATTGATTTGTACAAGGGCATAATGATATTGGCCATTTTATTCTCAATCCCTTTTTTAATGATCCCGAGCATGGAATTGGCCTTCTTCACAGCCGCCGCACACTGGGTCGACACTTTCATCGACCTGTCCACCAGCACCCCAAGATCTCTCTCTTGATCCATCACAGACAACTCAGAACCCATTAGTGTATATGTGAAATGTTGGTTTCTTGCCCCAATGTGCATCACTTTGCACTTACTTACATTGAAGCGCATCTGCCATTTTGCTGCCCATTCTCCCAGTTTGGAGAGGTCCTTCTGGAGCTCTTCACAATCCCTGCTGGTCTTCACCACCCGGAAAAGTTTAGTGTCATCTGCAAACTTGGCCACCTCACTGCCTATCCCCGACTCCAGTTCATTTATGAATAAGTTGAAAAGCACCGGTCCCAAGACCGATCCTTGGGGCACACCGCTTTTCACCTCTCGCCATTGTGAAAATTGCCCACTGACTCCCACTTGCTGTTTCCTGGTCTTCAACCAGTTCCTAATCCACAAGAGGACCTGCCCTCTTATTCCCTGACTGTGGAGTTTTCTCAGGAGCCTTTCATGAGGGACCGTGTCAAACGCCTTCTGAAAATCTAGATATATAATATCCACGGGTTCGCTCGCATTCACAAGCCTGTTGACCTTTTCAAAAAATTCTAACAGGTTTGTGAAACTGAAACTTCACACACACACCCTGCACTCTCCCCTGGTGATTCTTTTACCTTAAAATGGTGTTTGTGTCTTGCTTTCCACAAAGGCTATAATAAGTAGCATGCTGCTGCTTTTAGCAAAGATGCAAGCTCAGCCGAAGACCAGGAAACTGAAACTGAAACTGCTTCCTGGTCTTTGGCTGACCCTGTGCCTGTGCTATGAAGCAGCAGCAGCAGCAGCAGCAGCAGCAGCAGCAGCAGGATGCTACTTATAGCCTTTGTTGAAAGCAAGACACGGACACAATTTTAAGGTAAAAGAATTGTCAGGGGAGTGGGGGTGGGAGGGGGCTCCTGCCATCCGTGGATAAGTGAATCCATGGATACCGGATCCGTGGATAGCAGGGGAGGCTGTATTAAAATGTGGTTGGGATGTGCTTTGCAGGATCATGCTGCTGACTTATTAGGAGCTCCAGTGACAGGAAAGGTGGTGGCTACCCTTGATATCCATGAAATCTGGATGAATTATAATGGAGGGGACCAGTCAGGAAATCTGCCTACCAGAGGAGAGGTATCAGATTACAGCTACAGTTTGTAACTGCCCATGCCATTGGTTGCCAGTGATACCAGGGGGTGGGTTCTCTAGCCGTTGCACTTTCTATCCCGTTGGTTTGGCTTGACAGCACCAGGAATAACACTGTGGCCCACCGCAGCATAAAGACATGAAAACCAGCCTTTGCCACTGCGAGAGGCACTTTACACAAAGGCACAAAGTCATGCTCATTAATGTCTCCTGTGTGACCAAGAACTTGTTTTGATGTTGAATACTGGATGATGAAGGTGCCAGGAGCAGTTTGCATTTAAGTGGCAGGAACAACAGAGGAAACAAACTGCTGCTACTGTCTCCTGGGTGCTGCTCTGTCACAGAGCAGCAGCCAGGAGACAGTAGCAGCAGTTTGTTTCCTCTGTTGTTACTGCCACTTAAATGCAAACTGCTCCTGGCACCTTCATCATCCAGCCCTCTGTCACTCAGGGCACCGGCAAGCAGCCTTTGACCATTATCACGGTTATGGTGGAGGCAGGGTGGGACATACTGGGACATACTGGGACATACTGGCCAGGGCACCACAAGGATTACTGTAGATACTTAGTGACATCTAAGTGGCACATCTGGCTGCCATCGTTCATCATGCCTTTGCCCCTTGAGAGTTACCACTTCTACAGCTCCTGAAGATCACCTGGAAGCTGTATACCAGAAATCTCTTCTGAAGCGGCAATGGGTTTAAAAGGCCGCATGCTTTCCTTGGGGGCGTACAGCTTTCAGCAGCTTTGTTGCGGTCACAGTTGTCATCTACTCCTGTGCTTGATAGGCTGTAACCACAGCCCACCCCAGAGGTATTCACATAGAATGGAGTGAAGCGATTGGAGTCATCGTGAGTTTGGGTCAGAGCCACCCTTGGCAGAGCCATCCATTGGTTTTGGTTTAACACAATTAGGGTACTGATTTGGACCTATGAAACTCTTTATAGCCTGGATTCACCAGAGCTTTGCAAGTGCTTCTCTTTATATGAACTTTCCCAAACCATACATAAATATCCACTGGTGAGGCTCTGCTGGAGTTGGGTGGGTGCCATCTTTCAGAGACAATTTTTCACGGTGCTGGCAATCCCCTTTTGAAAACTCAACTAACCTGGACCCAAAATACATTAGCAAATGCCTTCCTTATGAAGTTTATCAGAGTCGCAAATATTTCTATAATCTGAAAACACGAACTATTCCATGGATTTAGCAACATTTATAATCAAATTTCTATAGCATCTACAGTCAAATTTAGCAGCATCTATAGCCAAGTGAAAGTCTAACTGTTTTTGTACCAGAAAAACAGGAGGGTGGATATTCTGTTTCGACCCAGTTGAAAGGATGCAAGATCTACCAGAGGCTGGAAGTAGCTGTGGGCTGATTTCGGCTAAGACCCAACATTTGATGCTGTTCGCAAATTAATTTAGCCACCTCACTCTAGCATTTCTGTCTCGACTATGAAAGTAATAGCACCTGCCTTGCTGGTATGTAGGGAAGACTGATGAATGTCTATGAAGAGCTTGGAAGAGGTGACTTAATTTATTGACGTTTTATTTTATGGGAGTGAAGAGGTCAAGCTATCCTTTATAAAATAGTCAGGAGATAGGTTGGGGGAGGTAGGTGTTATTAATACACCACAGAAAAAGGAGTTGAGCATATCTCTGATTACTGCTTGTTCAATCAATTTACGACATGACCTCCATAATTTTTTATGCCAGATTTTACCTCGATTTTCTTAGTAATCGCAGCAATTAATTAAAGCAATAAACTAACTCTCTCTCTCTTTTCCAAGCCCCCCCCCAATGCCTTGAACACAAGGCAGAAGAGCTTTTTACATGCCTCAGCATGATTTGCGAGAGATAGTTTCTATAGGGAAAGATTCATGCGTTCTGCAGCATTTAATTTCTCTGGCTAACAGCAAAATCCCATTTAGAACCGCGAACAACTATTAAAACAAAATCAGTTTCAAATGCATGCATTTATCTGGTGCTGAATCTGTGACGATATTGGCAAGAATTGTTATAAAAAGTCAATTGCTGGGCTTTGGCCTTGATGTTCCCCTGCGTGATTTACTCTGCGGTTTAATATGCTACTCATAGACTGTTCCAGCACAGGAAGCAATAAGAAATCTTGTTGAGAGCTATTGAACAGAGTAGAGTTTCATGGTCACTAAGTTCAATGAGCACCTCTCTGATTGCAATTACCCCATATATTTGTAACCAAGAAAGTGGCGCGAAAACATTGACATGCAAGTGAGGCTGAAAGCGCTTTCCAAGAGACTGAGAGTCCTTCATGACCCATCGACTACTGGAATGGTGAAGATAGTTTATGGGTGGGCAATCTGTGATTGGAGGGAGGGTAGTGTCTAATGGAGTTATAGGAGACATTTGAAAACCTATAATGGCAGGGAGAGACATTTACGAAGGTGAAGATTCATGGTTCCCCCCCCCCCCCCAAAAATCTGTAGTATGTGCTTTGTGATGCTTCCCTTGGTGAGTCTCTGGAGAATGCAGTAAGGAAGTTACCATAGACCATGTACCCCGCTAGCCTGGGGTACCCACCTGGGTTCCAACAGCCTTCTCAGTACAACGCAAGATGCGTTGACCTACAGTGTCTTAAATACCAAGAACGGCCTGAAGGCACATTTATTAGTACCATCTCTGAAACTGAGCAAAATGGAACTTGGTCAGAACCTCCCCATTCCTGAGGGTGACTGAGGAGTCCTCTCCTCTGCGTGTCTATTCCCACTTCCTTTTCAAATTCAGGAAATGAGGAGGGAAAATGGTGGCGGCGGCAGCAGGAAAGCGGCACTTGACGTGGCAAAGAACGATGCGCCATTGCTGGGTCCAGTGCAATTTGGGGGGCTGCCTCATGCACTGAGCGGCCTTTGGGCCAATCCTGGGCTTTGTGTTTCCTGTTGCTACGTAAGAGATTCTTTGTCATTTTGGGTCCACGAGATCCGCAAAGTCGCTATTCTAGAATGTTATCTTTTTACATTTTTATTTTTGCTTCAAAGTACTGGTCTTGGGAAATACGCTGGACTCAGCCAGATCAACGCCAGATTTCTCCTCAGTTTTCCCCATCTGAACTGTATCTAGGGGCCCAATGTTAGCTGGATCCAGCTGGTAGTCCCTGTGGAAAAGTGGGGTTATGAGAAAGGTGGGTCAGAGCTGGCTGTATGCCTATGTTGTACCCTCTAGGGAATTTTTGGCTGTTTGCTTAAGAAACTGTGTTGGACACCACTGAACTACTCAGGACCCGCCGTTTTCAATTATACCCAGGCTTCACTTTCAGAAGCATTGTGGGTGGGCCATAATCCGTACAATATGTACAAACACTGGCTATCTTTAAAAAAGGAACTCTGAGATCATCCGGCATTCCTTTCTGAATATCTTCTGTACCAGAACACAAATTCTGAGAGACGTGATGAAACGGGCTTTCAAATGCTCCCCCACTTCATCACTTGGAGAGCCTCCATCCCAGGAGACAGTGCTGTGAACCAGACGTTAGACTACGCTCTCGAATGCAAATGTCTCCTGTGCAGGGCCGCTGGAACGGAACAGGGGAAACATCAGCAGGATGACATGGCGAGATTCCCGCTCGCTCGTGTCCAATGAACGGCACTATGGTTCCCGTTCACTTCACTGGGGGCTGCACAGAAGAAAGAGTTCTCAGTGGGATCGTGCTTTCAGCAGGGCCCACTGCCAGATTTTGCCCCTGAGTCGCTGCTGCCTGCCCCCTTTGCTGGGGCACGTGGTGTGTGTACCCACTCCTTACCTCCTCACTGTATTCTGGCCTTGTATGGAGTTTAAAGAGACATGTCCCTTTTAAACTTCCAACTCTGTGTGAGGAAGGAACAAGAGGAGGGAGTGGATGGATCCATGCAGCTCCTGTCAGTGGTGGGCTGGAGGGAAGAGGCAGCAGGCAGGCTCAGGGTGAAGGGACCCCAAATCCGCCTCCCCCCCATCCACCGCTGACGCAAGCTGCATCAGCCGGCTTCATGGCTGGCGCCTGGTCACTGGAACGACTTCATTGGTTTGCGGGCGCAGCAGCTGCTCGGTGCAAACGGTGCCATTTGCAAGCAAAGGTCCAACATACCCCAGGCCTGTATATGTTTTGGAGAGAACACATGACTTTTGTTTTTCAGGTCCATTCCTTATAACACATTTTGTGCTCTGGTTTTGATAACTTGATACAAAATACACATGTATCTTGGTACCTCTTAAAAATGGCATACGCTTGCTTTGGGACTTTCCCTCAATACCTGTGAGAACGCTGACGGTCCTTTCCCTGTGGCTATTTGTGTGCATTTCAATTTGAAGCGGAAAGCTGTGCATTGTACACCTGTGCTCTTGACAATTGTCACAATAGGTATTTTCACCTTGTATATCAAAACCTGACTGAAAAAAAAAGTGGCATCAGGTAGCTGGGTCTTTTTTTTTTTTTTTAAATTAACAATTGCCAGAAGGACTATACCCTTCTCACCAAACCACTTCTCTAGTAGCTGAAATCATCCTCTTGGTGAATAACCAATGGATAAGACTGGTGAATAACAGCAGCATATATCTGTTTTGCACATTACATGGCACAGGATTACAAATGCACATTGTGTAGCCATGTCTTTTGAACACAAGATGAAAAATAATTGTGCGTGCACTTCTTCAGACGTAAGAAGATCCTTACTGGATCAGACCACGGATCCGACTTGTCCAGCATCCTGTTTCAAACAGTGGCCATTCAGAAGTGTGTGAGAAACTTGTAAGTGGAGCGTCCTCAATGGCCCCCACCCCATTGTCTGCACACCAGCAGGCTGGTATTGAGGCCATTTCATCTCATGGCTAATAACTGTTCTAACCTCCACTGACTTGTATTTTAAAGCTATCTTAGCCAGTAGTTGCCAGTATCTCTTGTGGCATAACTAGGCACTGTGTGAAAAAGTACTTTATTTTTGTCTGTTCAGAATCTGGTGCCATCAATTTCATCTGATGATGAGTCCTAATGTTATTAGGGAGGAGAAAAATATGTCTCTCTATCTCCATATCATGCATAGTTTTTAGAAACCTTAATCATGCCCCCCATAGCTTCTTTTTTTTTTCTAAACTAAAGGGCCCAAGTTTTTCCTATAGGAAAGGGCAAAATAAACTCACTGAATAAACTCACATTAAAGACAAAATAAACTCACATAAAAGACACTCCCGCTGTTGCAAAATGGCTGCCAACAGTGCACGGAGCTTTTTTGCCGCCTTTTTTCCCCACCCACCCCTCTTTTTTGCCGCCTCCCCCCTTTTTTTTGCCGGCCATGCAGCACCAACACTTACCTTTCCAGCTGGCTGCATCCTTCCTAGCTGGCTGGGGCTACCGCCGCCGCTTGCCCCCCCTCCTGACCAGCCGGCTGCGTCCTCCATGACTGCCCGTGACTGAATACTGGCTCACGCGCCTGTGCGAGCCGCCTGGGAGTTCCATCTTTGGAATCGTCCAGGGAATCCTGGATGGTTCGAAAGGGCTACCAGGTGTTGTGTGCCTTTGCGAGGCTCATGCAGGTGTGTGAGCCAGTATTCAGTCCCTGTCGGCCACGGAGGATGCAGCCGGACAGCCGGGAAAGGCCAAGACAGTGCCGATTTCCACTGCCAAGACAGTGCCGATGGTAAATCAGCCCCAACTACACACTTACTGACACTCTCAAAGAAACCCATCTAGCTGGTGTGGCAGAACGTTCCTTTGCAGGAGCCGTGATGTTAGTTTTTCCTGTATGACATTTACCGGTACTTCCTTCCCACCTGTCTTCAGTACCGGAAGTCTATCCTGGATTTCCCATCCAAGGCCCGACCAGAGCCAGACCTGCTTTGCTTCAACAAGTTGGCTGCTTCAGTGAAGACCCTGGAACCAGAGAGGGAGCCTGAGGATGAGCGAGTAGCATAACATCTGAAGCCTCTCAGCTTTTCTCTCCATGCGATTAACTTGAGTCTCTTTTCTTGCTTTCATAATTGCCATGCCCAAACGTTTGCAAGCCCAGATTGGTCCATGCAATTATATCTAGGCACACATAATTTAAAGTCAAGGCTTATACTGGAGCTGTAACAACTTGATTATAGTGCATCAAGTTGTTAAACAACTAAAATGACATCAGTGGAGCTGGTAAATAATTGCAGCTTGAAGTAGAGGACAGAAAGTTGGCCCACCTTACAACATGAATACATTTCAAAGCCTTTCTATATTCTCCCTGTAACCCACACCAAAATGCTCTGGGGAAAGTATGATAAATTCTTCTACATTTGGAAACTTGAATGCATTATCTTAGGGCTGCTCCACATTCGGAACACACTCAGTCGCTCCACGCTGAGCCTATTTATTACAGTTCTTTGGAGACTGATAGTCTTATAAAATATATGCCAGGAGGAATAGCAGATTTTGTTATATATAACTAAAGCATATTGAATTTTGAATTGTTCACAAAACATGAAAAATGGCATGTTTCTTGTGGAGTGGAATGATGAGAAAGAAACATTTGTGGCCTGTTCTTGGTGCTGGTATGTTTGCAATCAGAGACACTGATGCTTGCTGGAATAGTTAACCGTGGCAGAGAGAGAGAGAGAGAGAGAGAGAGAGAGAGAGAGAGAGAGAGAGAGAGCATTTATACTGCAGGGTCTTGGCAACATGGCAAGACTGTGACGTTCACATTAATTCATCAATTTGTTCATAATCTGGAAAAATGCCTGACTCTCATCCTCTGGATACATGTACTGCAGAAAACAAGAATTGTTTCGTACTCCAGATAGTTTTATGCAACACTATATAGATAATCTGAGAACAACTTGGAGATGTGTATTCTGTCTACATTCCCATGCAGATGAAGATCTCTCTGCACTGGAAGGGGGCTGTGCATTTTTGAGACTGCATTATTTTTGGGACTGTACAATGGAAAGTGAGAACAGTGCCCACAAAAACGGAGTGGATGAAAACGTTTGGGCTATAACTAAAGTGGCTGAATTTTCCACTTACTTAAGAACAGAAACTGAGTTTCAAAAAGTCGTATGAGCCATAGAGATCTGTTGAATATTTTAATCTGATAGGGGTATGAATATGTAGTGTGTGTGTGTGTGTGTGTGTGTGTGTGTGTGTGTGTGTGTGTGTGTGTGTGTGAATGAGAGAGAGAGAGAGAGAGAGAGAGAGAGAGAGAGAGAGAGAGAGAGAGAGTCTCCTGAGATCTAAATGTTCTTTATATAGAAAAATAATGAATGTTCCTAAATATTTAACAAGTTGACCTAGATGTGAGAACCTGAAATATCTTAATACGAATTTTTTTACCTTGCACATTTTGTGTAAGCCCATGCTTCATGCTTGCCAGATCATATGTTTAGAATAGATATTATATTTCCTTATCTTTTGTATGTTTCTCCTATAACTTTTTAAAAATTTACTTTCAGCTTGTAGCAGTCTGTACATGGAAACCTATTTCCCTGCGCAAAGGGCCCCTTTGAGGATCAGGGCAAACATCTGTAGAGCTGCTAATGTTTTTCCAGCATTCAGAAGAGCTTAGGAAAAATCTTAATTACAACCGTTATTGTTCTGTACGCTGTTTTGAGTCCTGTGGGTGTCTGTATTGCTTTGTCATATATTTTTATGACCTTGTAATGTGTATGGAAGCTGGAAACCAAGAGGTTCCTGATTCATCAGTTTGCAAATTGATTTATGGATTATTGCTGACCGAGCTCATGGTTCCATCTACACCACCAAAGAATGTTATTAAGTGGAATCAATGGGCCAATAAAAAGGCGAATGAAAAAAGAGATGTAGAAGCAGTTTGCTACCTTAAGCAGAAATGTTTCCAAGCACAGGCAAGCATGAATATGCTTTCCTCTGTACCGACTGCATTACAGTTCTCCTGGAAAGTGCATTAGAAATTTGGTGCTGCTAGAGCGGCAGACTAGACTATTAAGTAGGCTCCCCCCCCCCCCACTCTCAAAAATCTATTGCTTTCAGGTTTCTTCTACCAAGCATTAGTGGTTAAAAAAGAAATCTCAAATCCAGTGTGGGCCAGTGTGTCTGTCACTCAGATTATATGTGTGT
The DNA here is from genome assembly GCA_026170595.1 of Plestiodon gilberti rubricaudatus. Classification (NCBI taxonomy): domain Eukaryota; kingdom Metazoa; phylum Chordata; class Lepidosauria; order Squamata; family Scincidae; genus Plestiodon; species Plestiodon gilberti. The sequence continues at coordinate 163,291,681 of JANXHW010000005.1, read as the reverse complement.
TGCGTAAAGGGCGTTTCCCTTATGAGCGCAGATGTGGTGCTGGAGCCCCCTTGATATCAGTGGACCTGATTGCATTACATCAAACACTTCATCCATGAAGCAGACAAACACATTTATTGTAGCATCAGCCTACCGTAGCCTACCGTCCACTTCATCAGATGCATGCAGTGTTTGTCCTTAGTAAGTATATACACACACATGGAGATAGGAGGGGAAAGCAACTATAAACAATGACATCAAATGGCCAGGAAATGCAGGGGGGCCCTCAATCTGTGACAATGTTCTATGGGACATTTCTAACAGCGCAATCCTAACCAACTTTCCAGTGCTAATGCAGCTGCAACGCAGCCACAAGGTAAGGTAACAAATGTTGGCCCGGCTACACTGGTGCTGGAAAGTTGGTTAGGATTGCGCTGTAAGCTTTGCACAGAATTGTTACAGACTAGGTTTCAAGGCATTTCCTGGCCATTTGATGCCACTTCTTAGCCCCCCCCCCCCATGTGTCCCTGACAAATGAGAACCCTTTCTGCATCTGATGGACTCAAGTCCACAAAATCTGAGGCTGAACTAAGTTTGCCAGTCTTTAAGGTCTTACAGATGTTGTTTTTGATGCTACAGATTAACACAGACCACCCCTTTGAAAATGTTTAAATGATTTAAATCCCATTGTCACCCAATGAAATACAGGATTTTGTTTGCAACGGGCCCTGAAACTTACAGCTGCATGGCAACAAAACAGATGTGGCAAAGAATTAGAGGCCCACCCAGAAAGAAATCCCCAAATCAGAAACCACTGGGGGAACTTGCTTCTGGACTTTGAAAACACTGCGGTTTGTCACGCAAGCGCTGCTGCCATCTTGTGGAAAGTCAAAGCAAATTCTTTGAAGGGGGAGTGGTGTAACGTAAGAGGAACAGGAAATTCTTGAAAGGCTCACACATCATTCTTTCTTTAATTCCGTGTCAAAAGATTCACAGCTCTCCTGTGTTTGGTAGCTGTAGCAGAAAAATGTGCGCTTGGTCCCCAAAGGATTTTATTGGTGAGCTTGTCTTAAGGTATATTTGTACCTCACCTTTCACTTGCTGATTTTCAATTTAGCCACCTTGCTCTAGAGATGTTGTGGTTTCACACTGCAGTGACTCGTAAGTATTAATCCTGCTTAGCTGAGCCTGCATTTATAAACATTTATGTTGGCAAGTTTAAGAAATTTTGCTCCTCCAAGTATTCCTTCACAAGCCACATATTCTCTGTGCAGAAGGATTTGTAGTACCATTACAAAAAGTGTTTCTGCTGCAGGTCCATGCCAGGGCCTGTTTGCTGGGGGGCTTGGGGCCAAGCCTTGCACTGGAGGCCCCCATGGCACCCTCCTGCCCACTCTGTGATGGCACATTGGGTGTTCCAAAGGGAGCACATTATGAAACATGTGGCACTCGGCCAGTGTCCAAGTAACAGCTCAATCCTGTCTACCAGGACGTGACGGTGCACATAAGGCACCCGCCGCACCCTAACAAGGATTGGGCCTGCCCTGGCGCATTTGTCCCTTTACCCCAAGCAACGCACTAGCCGCCCCCATTGGGGCTACTTGGATGTGTGCCAGCTATTTTGCTGGCGCACATTCAAGAGCCCCCGTGTAATGGTGGCCAGGCCTGGGAAGGAGGATAGGATTCGGCGGAGGCTGCTGCCCCCTCCCCGGCCAACCAATCCCACCCCCCGAAATGCCCCTTTCTGCCCTGCTCCTGCCTCACCCGACAGGGACTTGCATCTCAGCCGTGGTGGTGATCCGTTCCACAGTGCAAACCTGTCTGCTTGGGAGTATGCCTCTGAATACTAGTTGCAAGGAGCAACAGCAGGAGAGAAGTATGCTTTTCTCTTCTGCTTGTGGGCTTCCTATAGGGAACTAGCGGGCCACCGTAGGAAACTAGTCTAGATGGACCTTTGGTCTGATCCAGTCGTAGAAAATATAGATTGAGGTTGAAGAGCATAAGGAAGAAGGGTGCTTGGTCATCCAGAATCAAGTTTATAAAATAAATATCGTGGTTAAAACAAAATATTTAAAAGTGCTTTAACGCTTATTTTGAATGTTATGAAAGATAACATTGTTATGAAAGTGTCCCATATTTTATCGCTCCTTCAGAGCAGCTATACAATAACCCACTATTATTTCCAAAGGATGGTATGATACAGTTGAACTATTTTGCAGTAGTTTGCAAAACACACTTTATAAATGCTTGTAATTAGCTTAATTTTTTTTAATGGGCCTCTTCCAAAAGCTTATTTGTTCAAAGCATGTTAGGCGTATCATTTCAGGGGAGCATCAGATAATAAAATAATTTTTGTAGCGCTGTGGAATCCCTCAGTCCTCCCCCCCCCCAAAAAAAAATAGTCACACAATCCAACTATGGATCTCGCATGTATTGCTGCCCTTTGAGAGGCTAAGTAAGGTGGGACAAGGAAAATAAAGTGACTACCAATGTCTATCTTTTAAAACCTCACATTTCAAACCAGAGGTTCCCAACCTGTGGTACACATACTAATGGTATGCATACCACAGGGTGGTGGTATGCGAGCTGCCAACAGCCAAGACGTTGGCTGCACTGGCGTTGCTGGAGGTGGGGCGGAAAGCTAAGTTCTGCAGCTTTCCGTCCCACCGTTACTCTCCGGTATGAGGCGGCCCGCCCCCTCGTCGTAGCAGCCCGTCAGCGGAGAGAAAGCAACGCGCAGGGACTCTCCTGCGCGTTGCTTTCTCTTCGCTGACGAGCTACTACGACGAGGGGGCAGGGCGCCTCATACCGGAGAGTAACGGTGGGGTGGAAAGCTGCAGAACTTAGCTTTCTGCCCCACTTCCAGCAATGACAGCGGTTGGCTGCCAGCTTGGGCGTGCCGGAGCCAAGCCAGCAGAGCTTGAGCACACGGGCTTCCAGAGTAGGGAATAGCTCTCCCACTCTTCCCTGTGCCTTACCGTTGCTTTCTTTGCTCCGGTGCAGCCGCGAACCCGGAAGTGCCGATGACGTCATTGGAACTTACTTCTGGTGATATGTGGAGGGCCGGAGGCATGCTGAGGTGGTACGCCAAAGAAAAAGGTTGGAAACTTCTGCCTTAAACATAGGTGTGTGGCTATTATACTGGTAACTATAAAAGTGATTAGTGTTTTAAAAACAAAAAGAAACAATCCTTTTTTATTTTTAGCTATAGCTTTATTATTTTACAAAGATTAGGATTTCTCTAAGTGGAAGTATAAAAATATGCCTCCCCCCCGCAACGATAGTGTGTGCTCTTAATACTATATGAAGAGTGTAGCAAAGAATCGGACAGAAGGAAAGTAATTTCTAAACAGTGAAGAAGATTCACAAGCAGTTGTACAGTTAACACCCACTAGCAGTGCAATGTTATAAACAGGAAGCAGCTTTACATAACAAGACACAAAACACAGCTTTTTAAATACAGAAATAGCACCTTTTACAAAAGGAATGGAAAAAATGTAAACGTGGCAGGTAAAATTCAAGTATATAAATCATACACACACTTTTCTCCCCACAAACACTTTTGTACCAGAACGTGAAAGTTTCACTAGCCCTGAAATCCTGCACAATTCCATGCATGTGCCCTTGGTCTTAGTGCAAAAGGCAGAGATACCTGCCTCACCGGAAGCAGCCTTGCTAGATTGTTTTGATTCAGTGGAGTTCTTGCAATTGTAGACTGGCAATCAGTCTGGTCAGCAGCCTTGCAGTTTCGCTGGCCACTGAAACTTGGTCACCTTCTAGCTTCTATTTGCAGCCATAAGAATCTTGTTGAGGATTAACTGCACAAATGTGAGGCCCAGAATGAAAGGTCTTGTCTGCTTCAGCATCAGTTGGGTACCAAGCTTGATTCTGCTCTCTAGCCCTGTATCCATCTCAGGCTTCAATCCTATACGTGCTTGCATGGAAGTAAGCCTCATTGAACATAGTGGGACTTACTTCTGAGTATACGTGTATAGGGTCGCACTATAGATTTATTCTAGTACGCAGACTATTAGAATCTAGCCCCCATCGTGATCCAACTCCTATCGGATTCCACTACTGCCCTTCTCCCCAGACAATACAAAGACTGGCATAGGCTGTGCTGATTTGCTCGCTTGAAGGTGTGATGGTAGAACAGGGTTACGCTGTCAAGACGCTTCTCCTAAACGTCCCGCTTGGAGTTCAAGTGCCCGACTATATTTGGGAAGAATTTCTCGGAGGCTTCTCCTCTCCAACTTTGGTGGGCAGGAGTTCGTAGATATCCATATTTCATAAATCATTTTTTTTTGTCCAAAATAGTTCTCTGAAGTTGGATGTTCAAACAGATCTGCTCATCCAAAGGATTTGTGACCACAGAAGGAAGAATGACATTCTTGCCTCCTATTCCATGTGATGAACATAGCAAGGAAAGCAGGTATCCGATACTAAATATGAAACTGTCATTAGGTTAATCATGCCTTAAAAGCAGAGTTAGAAAGGCCCACTGTTTTACATCAGCCTTCATCTTTAATAAAAAGCACCCCTTGATTACCACACACACACAATCAGGGTGGAGGAGGGGAGCCCGATTCCTAGTCAGCACCTCTGATGGCCGTTCGGTTAACAGCAACAGTCCGCTTAGAGCCAAAACCGGTACCGAATTAAAACGAGTCGAGAAGGGGCAGGAATGCCAATAAACTCAGTCACCTGCTGCAGTTATGCTTGGCAACAGTTGTGGTGCTAACAGAAGATTTCGTTTCCCTTGGGAAAACTTGAATGCAGGTATATATATATATATATAAAAGGTAGACATCACATAAACATGCAAATTCTGTAGTGTACAATTTTTTTTACAGCGTAATAGTAATCGGTTCTACTTTCTTCATATTTTAAATCTTCTAGTGAAAGGTTTTAGTGCTGAGGTTTAATATAAGTCTTATCTTCCTCCTTGTAAGGCTGTTCCTGGTCTACATCTAACATAAAGACAATCCCAACTTACTTTGCAACTCTGCTAAAATTATTCATAGTTAATTTCCTTTTAGTAACTTAATTCAAAACATAAAAATAATCTGAATACACCAAAAACACAATCCGCCCCCCCCCCCGACATGGTCGAATGACATGAGAACACATCTGTCCTCAAGAAAGAAACACAAGAATGAGTACAAAGTCATCACAAGATGATCAAAAGACACCCTAGATCAAAAAAGAACTGGTACGACTCTCCATTTACTTGATAATAAACTTGGAAGTAACATGATGGAAGCACATGCCATTTTATTCTATTAAATTGATGATGGAAACAACAGTTGTACTACCCAATCCATTTGTACAATATTAATTGCCCTCAAGTGCCAATAGACAAAATTTGGGGAAAATGAATTTTCCATTCCTCTTTCCTACTCTCAACAAAGAATGGCTTACTCATTGACCTAGGGCCCAGCCCAATCCAACATCCCAGCACTGATGCAGTTGTGCCAATGAGGCATGTGTTGCATCCCGTGGTGGTGGGGCAGTCAGAGGCCTCCTCAAGATAAGGGATCATTTGTTCACGTACCCGGGGGCTGAATTAGTGCTGGGAAGTTGGAAAGGATTGGGCCTCTAATTTAACAGCCCAATCCTACCTAAGTTCCCCTGCACTGATGCAGCAGGGCCAGTGCTGCATCCTGCGGGGAAATTTAGCAGGCGGGAGGTCTCCTCAGGGTAAGGGGACACTTCTCCCCTTGCCCTGGTAAAAGCCCCAGTCACCGCTATGAGGCAGCTTGGACCTGCGCCAGCTAAATAGCTGGCGCAAGTCCACATTGCCTTTTCTCAGTGGATCAGGCCTGGGGGGGGGGGGGGGTAGGATACAGCCTGCGCTGGCGCCGCCAATCCCACCCCCTCCCAGGCCCAATCTGCCCTGTTTTGCCCACACCTCACCCTCCTCTCACCCCGTGCAGCCTGGCGGAAGACTTACCTCCTCTGGCAGGCACCCTCCGTTGTGCCAGTGCATGTGCTAGCGTGCCTAGCCTCTTGTGCTGTTGCAAAATGCTTTGTGGTGCTTTTGCGACAGTGAGGAGGCCTGGCGTGCTGGCGTAGCACGTGCTCTGCCGACACATCAGTTAGGCAGGATTGGGCCCTAACAGCACAATCTGACTTAACTTCTTTGCCGGTTTAATCAGCGGCGCAGCAAGAACGGGAGGCCCCAGAACAGAAAAGGGATTCAAATCCCCTTTGAATTCCTCTTTTGGAGGGGATTCGAATCCCTTTTCCGTTCTGGGGCCTCCCGCTCTCGCTGCGCTGCTGGTTAAACCAGCAAAAAAGTTAAGTCAGATTGCGCTGTAAGTCTTTTAATTAATCACTTCATAATTTTGACTTCCGTATGCTAGACAACAAGTTCTCCATTCCAAACCCGCATGTATTCCATTTGACTCTGGCCACCATTCATGCCATAAATACTCTACAACATGTTATTCCAATGAAAATTCGGTGCTCTAATTAACTTAGGCAAGTCCACATTGTGGACATGTCAATCTGATTGTTAAAATTTCTTGCAAGGGCCCTGCTTTGTAGAGCCTGCAGCTACCATCACTGGAGCCCTGGCTCCAGGAATAAAATAGATGGGACTGTAGCTCTCATGTTTAAAATAGGAATGAACTGCTAACATGAATATTTCAGACAGTCATAATTCATAAAATAACCTGTCAGCTTCGACAGTTTGGGGGGACAAGCTGTTGTGCCAACTGACAATTAACTTGTGTCCTTATTTCTGTGCGGAACATACACCAGACAAGTTACGAAGTTCATTAATACAGTACAACCCCTACTGAAAAATTAAAACTTCACAGTTATTTTGGTCTTAAAGTTTTTCACATGAATACATTCATTTATACTGTAAAATTATTAGACTTTTGCTTAACAAGTGCAGGGAAAATTGTATGTTAGTCGATCACATTCAAGTACTCTGCAAAAGTCTGTTCTGAAGTTGCAAACAAGTTTCTACTCAATTGTACTCTAATCTGTCTAGTAATGACGCAGACACTACACGACTTCATGGAAAGGCTTCCGCTGCCTACAAAGCTCGTATGCGATGCAGGGTGAATAGAGCATGTGTAAAGAGCGTTCCCCCTAAATAAGTGCTAGCAAGCTCCTCCTCTTTTGGATTTTGGAACAGACACTGGTGAACCTCTTCACAAACAAGATGGCTTTTCTTAAAACCACAAAGCAAGATTTCATGTTCCCTTTCTTCAATCAACATGCACACAATTTGATTTCTAATTCATATTAAAATGTACATAGCCGGGGTGACTCACGAGGGAGAAAAATAGCCCAAATAGTGGGCAAATGTACAGTGGGCCATCACTGAGGCTCTGTTCCAAGCTGCCCGTAGCCCGGCAGTGTGTTGAATTAGTCAGAGCTGCTGCTGGAGATTTCCAATCTTCTCTGCACAGAACTTGCCGTTCTGCTCTGGTGACCTTCATTCTTTCGCCACGCAGCTGGATCTTCGAAGCTGCCGGGTGTTTTGAAAAACGCTTCTTGGTGTGTGGGACGAATGCTCTTCGGAGTCAGGGGGGTTGAAGAAGGCTAATTGTAACAAACAACAAAGCAATTCAGTAGGCGGGTTTACCTCAAACCCAACTCTTCCTGTCAGCCAAAGAACTTTCAAATTGCAAGAAATTCTCAGCTTCATAGAAAGGAACGGGATGTTGACTATTGACACAGATGGAACCGGAATATCACTCTAGGCCCCTGGTCAACCCATGCATGCCCAGATAGGCCAACCTGCATAACAAGATGGTCAGTAGTGACAATAACGTTTGGAAGGGGGCAGAATCAGCAGTCTCTTCCCTTAAAGAGATGATTTGCAGTGTCAAATACTGACAACACTGATTCTCTTGGATGGGAGGCAATTCCCAGCCCCAAGGACTAGCTAGAGCCTGGAAGTGGGCATTGTGGCACATGCTTTCATGTGCAAATCCCAGTCCATCGTGTGCAGAAGCTTCCCCCCTCCCCCCCCTCCAGGTATGGCCACAAGTATGGCTTGAGTCTGGCTTAGTGGGGAGAGCTGATGCCTTCAAAGCCCGAAGACCGGTGAACTTGATAAGTTCGAGACACGCCACCGGCAAAAAGCTGTGAAAGCCTCCAGGAGGAGAGATAAAAGCTTCCAGCTGCATTGGTCAAGTGTGGGAGGCGCCAGCCAGCAGAATTGTCAGACTGTAAAAAGGATACCACCTGGAAAGTAACCGTTCATGAAAGATTGGACATTTATATATATTGTAAAACCCCCAAGGGGGGTTAGGACAGCCTGCCCATGTACACCGCCTTGGATTAAAGTCGGAGGAGAAATCCAATGACCGAGAAAGGCGGTATATAAATACTGTATATTATTATATTATATTATTATTATGTTACTAGTTGGGCTTCCTTAAGACATACAAAAAGACCCACATTGAGTTACGGGAGTCATTGTAAGAGGACAGTTTTCTTTTGCCTGCTTTAAACACTAGCATTTTTTGGTACTCAACTTGAAGCATATGCTTAAATCCACTCCGCACAAGTCTGAAATTGCTCAGGAGTGCAAGGGCACAAACACCAGACCCCACCTACAGTACAAGCACTTCCCCGCAGGAAAGTGCAGTTCTGCATTTGGAAATATGATGTGCAGAGCTGCTTTTTCTATGATGAGAGCAAACACGGCAGTCTGTGCAAATAGGATACAGTACAGGGACACAGTGGGCTCTGGAGAAGCAGGAGGGAATTCAGGGGGATGAACATGCCTGAATAGAGGCCGGATTCTAAATCTCATTTATAAATAAGCATCTGGCTGGAAGATTTCCATGAACAGGAATCTCTGTTCATGATAAACAAAACAAACATTTAGGCTGAAATCCTAGACACACTTATCTGGGAGTAAGCTCCATTGAACAAAATGAGACTAAGTCGGACTTAGACCTGGAAGATCCAGGTTCAAATCCCTGCTCAGCCACGAAGCTTCCTGGGTGACCTTGGGCCAGTCACTATCTCTCAGCCCCACCTACCTCACAGGGTTGCTGTGAGGACAAAAAGGAGGGGAGGAAATATGTACACCACTCTGAGCTCCTTGGAGGAAGGGCGGTATAAAAATGTGAAAAATAAATAAATACGTATACGATTGTGCTGTTCGGCTTGTTAGTTGCCAAAAGCGCATTGGAGTTTTGGAAATAGAGTTAAACAGACAGTTCCTTTGGACTCTGTGTTTTATGCCCCTGCAGGATGCCAACCCTTGCTTTCTCACCTGCTGCAATTTCAGAAGGGTGACTGGGTGGCCCACGCAAACTGAAGAGTCTGTCGGGATGGGACTGCAGGCCGCTCCTAACACAGGGCTCAGGCACACAGCTGGAGGAATCTGCTGGGGGAGCTCCAGTGTCGAGGGCTGTGATGAATTTGGAGTCACTACTGCCGGGGTCCCAATGAAAACAGGTGTTGTCGACGTCAGGCCAGACATTGTGAAATTCATGCAGGTGATGTTTGGGAAGGAGCCAGCAGGAGCAGAAGAGAGCTGGCTTGTGACTGCCGGGGAATAGACCAGAGGGAAAGGTGCGAATGCCGTCGACGGGACCATCATACAGGGAACGTTCAGCGAAGGCAGGCGGCTCGAAGGAAGGCTGACAGGCCCAGGAGCTTGGTTGGCAGGAAACAGGAAGTTAAAACCATTTAATCCTACGTAAAAGAAAGAGAGAACAACAGAGACAGGAACTCCAGTTAGAGAAGAAGATTCTGTAGAGAAGGGAGACATAGGAACATGGTGTCAATGAGAAGACAGATTAACAAAACAAGATGCAGCCTAAGGACCTCCCCTGTGTACTGACTGTGGCGAACCAAAATCTGGGAACTAGCCAGCATGTCAAAACCGACATCACAGATGTTGAAAAACTCAAAAAAGAAAAAAGACACCTTTAACTTCCAAGATATTTGGTCTCCCTTTTTTTAATTTACTATACTCCCTCAACGAAAAAAATCTATCACAGTATTTCATTGCTTTAAATGTAGTTGACTACATATGTGACAAATGTTATTAATAAGCACCACTGGCGTCGCCGGGGGGAAGCGGGGGGGCGGGCCGCCGGGGGGCATCGCGCGTATAGGGGTGACGCGCGATCCCCCCCACTTACACTTTGAGGTGGAGCTGGGCCCGCCCGCCCTCCCCTGTGTCCGTTTGGCTCCAAAATGAGCCGAAAACGGAGCGGGGAGGGCGCTCTGCTCCTGCGCGTGACGTCACGCGCAGGGGCGGAGCCTCCCCCTTAAGGGCGACGCGCGCCCCCGCTCTGGGGTGACGCACGTCGTCGCGACGCGACTGATAAGCACATCTGAGCAAGGGAGTGGCGACACAGGTATCTTGTTGTCTTGTGTGCTCCCTGAGGCAACTGGTGGGGCCACTGTATGATACAGGAAGCTGGACTAGATGGGCCTTTGGCCTGATCCAGCAGGGCTCTTCTTATGTTCTTAACTAATTTGTAATCTCTCTCTCTCTCTTTTTTTTTGCTTTGCCTTTTGACGTCTTCTGTTTTGGAATTCAAACATTCCAATATATGTTTTTTAAAAAAACCATGCCAAAGAGACATGACCTACATTAATCTGAGCTTATTCTCTGTGTGCTTATTTAACACCATTCTAGGCTATTGTCAGAGTGAGGGAGGGGGGTTAAGACATTAGTGGGCCACGTTCAGCACTCTTGTATCTCTTCGGAATTCCAAAAATGCGAACTCGCCGTGTTGGAAAAGCCTGAACGCCTTCAGAAAAGGACATCAGGCGCTATGGGTCTTCAACAGGGGGCTCCAGCCTCCTTGCACCGTCACAGCTACTCCCAGGAAGCAGCGGGTGTTATTAGCCTTCGCTGCTGCAGTGACGCATGCGCCACACACACACAATGGCCAGGTTACTGGCGCCAGGCCAAGGCCCGAGACAGTAGAGGAGGTGACCATTGTTCCCAATGTATGGATGACATGACCGCTCTCTCAGTCCGGAGGCCAAACTAGAAAAAATGCAAAAGACTGAATATTGTGCTGCTGGGGGAGTGGGTTTAGCCCTTCTGTGCAATTTTCCTGATCTAAATCCCCCCCCCCAAGCTGACCTTTGTCACCCTGGAGCACCTGTATGTCTGTCCACACCAAGTAGCAGCTTTGGTGAGAGGAGAAGGGGGATGTAGATTGGAAAATGGTGTGTGTGTGTGTGGGGGGGTTGAACAGCCTTGTTCCAGCCATTCCCATAGTTTAAAAGAAACAAACGGGATCTCTGACCTCTTGTCTAGTTTGGCTCTTAGCTCAATTCTTTGGAAACAGAAGTGACTGTATCGACTTCGTTGGAATACTAGACATCTGCATAGGAAATGCCTTGCTATTCTTCAGGCCCATCGTTTGGAAAAATACCCTGGCGACATGCAAAGTCCGCGTCTAGTTCTCAGAGCTAGTTCTCCTTACCAGCAGCAGGCTGTACATAGAGATATTGTGGTAGGAAAGACTGTTTGCCATTTTCTTGAGAAGGCTGTTCGGTTTCCTTTGGATTTTCGTTCAGATCATGACTCCTGCATGGCTTGTCTTGGTCCTGAATTTCTAAAGATTTAGCTATGGCAGCTTCCACAACAGCAGGAGTCTCCAATTTGAGCCGAGAATCTCTCAGTTGATCAATGGAATGGCATTTACTATCAGGGGAAGATTCTCCATTCGTTGGCTTAAGAGCCTTCTAACAAAAAACAAAACAGAAAAGAACAAATAATCCCACTTTTCCTAAGAGAGTGGGCCAGAACAAGAGTGTCGAACAGCTTATAGTTTGTCTTTTTCATGAAACTGCTTTCTGGCTAGGGCTTTCCTCCCACTTCCCTAGACAACCTGCACAGGAACATTGCTTTCTAGCACAGAACTGGCTGGAATTAGTTCATGGACCTGGCAGAAAATGACAAAGAGGCAAGGACTAGCAATCCGCTTCTGAGTAAGAAAGAGCTAAGAGTTCAGGGCTCAACCCTATCCAACTTCACAGCGCTGATGCAGCCTGTGTGCAGCAATGCTGATGGGGCTGGGGAGTCACATAGGCCTCCTCAAGGTAAGGGAACAGCTGCATTGCTGCTGCATTGGTGCTGGAAAGTTGGTTAGGATTGGGCCCTCACGGTGCAATCCCGTGCAAGTTGCAGTGGCTGGCCTAAATGGGCGGCCGCTGCATCCTGTGTAGTTTGAGGGCCGTGCCGGCAGAGGCTCTCACGGGAAGGGGATGAACGTCTCCTTCCCCCAGTGTAAACGGCGCAGGGCCCCAATGACAGGCATAGGATATCAGTGCAACTCAGCACCATATCCCCGCCCCCTCCCAGCCCGGCCAATGGCTTCCCTCCCTCACCGCCCCTGCGCCGACTGAGGCAGGACCTACCTGTGGCAGGTCCGGGTCTGCGGCTGAGTGAGTGCCGCCGGCCTCTGTGCTGGCACCGCTTACTCACAAGGAGCCGTATGGCACTTTTGCGACTCTTTAGGCCAACTGAGCGCTCGCTCCGCCGGCCTAACTTTAGGCGGGATTGGGCTGACTGTCAGAGACGGAGCTGTCAAAGCTCCAGTCTCGGACCGCGGGAGCTAGTGAAAGAGCTTTGCTCATGCTCAGGGTTTGACCGTTTTCCATTTTCAACCGGATCCAACTGCTCAGAGATCCTTCTTCAGTCGAGTGAGATTGGACTTTCTGGAATGACTTACCGGATCTGTGGGGAAGCTGATAGCTGGATGGTCCTGGCTTTGAGCAGATGTGGGCACTAAATGGCTGTGATTGTGTATCCTGCGTTTCTAAACGCAGGTTTTTTCCTTAAGTTACACGGACCTTTGTGAAAATATGAGTCTTTCCTGTACTGTGCAAAGCAAGCCTTTGGACCAGCTGCAGCCTTTGCACAGGCACATCTGTGTATGCTGCCGAGTGCACATATTGTGGCATGTGTGTACGTACAAATGCTGGATAATATAACCTGTGCAGACAAAGTAGTATTTCTGTCATCGTAATTTCACCCAAGTAAGGATTATTTCTCCCACTGCCGTCGTAAGCAAGAACACTGGATGCTGGTCCGATGAATTTCTCTTACCTTAGACAGCACCAATGAAATGGGGCCATCACCCTGCCTCTTAACATTGAGCTCTTCTTCTGCTGGAGCTGCACACTTCTGGAAACTTCGCTTCCGACAGTTCACGGGCGATTCCGCAGCTTCTGGTACGTGGGGTGAGGCCCGGCCTTGAAGGCCTCCATTCCTCTTTTCTTCCGTACTTTGAGAACTTTCCCTTGACACACTTCCGTGAAGACTACCACACAACATATACAGCGACGGAGACGGCAAATACACAAAAGGCTGATTGGGAAGCAGAGTGGTTTTTCCAGTTTCAGTTTTGCAAGGTGCTGGTAGAACGTGGTCACTTGGTCGAGTCGAGTGCGACATATCCGAGTTGGCATTTGCAGCGAGGGGAGGGAAGGCATGAAGACAACAATCCGAGTCTCCAGGAACAGGAAGAACTGAGAAGGGGGAAATGATGCCCATGTTTCTCGCTGCTTCAGTGACAAGACCGTTACTGTAAAAAGAAGACGGGGAATGATGAACCCAGACCATGGCACCACATCCTCAGCCTACTAATGTAACCCGAGTTACTCCAGTGGTTTAGAAGGCAGTCAAAACATCTAGATAAACAGAGGTTTGGGACACGGTATTCACTTCAGCTGAGAAGGTTGAGAAAACTCCAATAAACTGAAATAAGCAGGAGATTCAAATAATAATAATAATAATAATGGTTTGGCTAATGAGGCGGGATCTGAACAAGGCAGGATCTGAACAAGGCCTCAGAATTTTGGCTATTTTCAAGGTGAAGAAGGTGTTTACGTAAGAAAATCAGTCATTTGGCTCATTCATTAGATCGTTTGGCTATGTAAATTACAAGCCCCCCCCTTTCATCTGAGAAGGGATCTTTCCTTGAGACCCTTGAAGGAGAAAGCATTAAGTCCTTGCTGTTGGTTTGGCGCCTGACTTTGGAACATTGGCCAATTACCACATCCTGGTATAAGTTACATACATGAGTGGATTTCTCCAAATCAAACAAAAAGGGTTTAAATCAAGTACTCCGCTTAAGTGTGCGAGCATCTGTGACATTCTGACGAGGCATGTTGCCAAGGTTCAAGGGGGCAAGCGTCAAAAGCATTATGCCCCCCCATGTTCTCCGTCATTGACCTATGGTCCTCCTCTCTCCCAACATACTGAAGCTGCGCAGTAGCCAAGCTTGAACTGAACCCAGTTCGAACGTGTAGGACATGGGTTTTGCAGAGTATCATGTTGAAATGTTCATATACCTTTTGTCATCTTCCATTTTCTGGCAACAAACAGATGCCAGGTTTATCATTTTGGAGCAGTAGTCATCTGAAGAATGAAGGGGAAAACAAACAAACACTGAATTAATGACCAGCAGGCATCGGTTATTTAAGTTATCTTTGTCGTGTGTGAAGACCAGACTGCACTGAGCAGGGTGGACCTTTTCTAAAAAGGAGAGAAAGTCAGACGGGTGAACTTCTGAGAGCAGAAGAACTCAGGGGCATCTTGAGGTTCCTTTGACCACCACTGTTGCAAGGAACCAAGAGTGGATCTGAGGATGAGTGATTTTCCAGGGTCTTCCCCATGTTCCTCCTTTTGTCGTTTAAGTCGTTCTCTCCACTCTTTAGCCGCTCTTGGTCAACAGCCTCTTTTGCTCCCCAGACCCGTGTCTGTCTTGGCATTCCAGGGTGTGTGGCTCCCTGTCTGGATTTCACCTACCACTTTGTATCTCCTCGGCCCCCTTAGCACAGAGGGCTTTGGCATCCCAAGTTTTTAACACAGAGATACAGAACATTCTATAATATGAATATGCAAGAGACCACTCATTTCGGCTTGCCTCAGTCGCTGACAGAACTATGTCCCTCCCCCACTGATCACTGAGATTTGGAGGTGCTCTGAACACCCCACAAGGGCAGGGAGATGGCAAGAACGATCCCCTCTCCCCCTCTGATTTTAAGAGGAGGGCTCAAACTTGCCTGGATCACTCTACTTTTCCAAAGCACAGTCTGCCACGGATGAACTGCAACCTTGCTTCTGATCTGGAAAGGGGCAGAGGGAACAGACTGTACTCTCGCTGCCCAGTTATGCGGCACTTCTGGGGGTTTTGGAGTGCCGCTGAAGAACAACACGGCTAAGGGCGCAATCCTGGGTAAAGATAGAGCGGTGGAGCGTGCGCTCCCCTGCTCTATGACGTTGGAAATAAGGGTCGCCAGGGCAAAGGCCGGCAGCCCTCGCTCTGCTGGGGGACCGCCCCTGCGCCCGCCCGACCAGGTAAGCCCTGGGTGGAGGGAGGGTGGACCGGGCAGCAAGAGAGGGCAGCCATTGGCCGAACCGAGCGAAGATATCAGCAGCAAGCTCTGCCGATATCCCCAGTAGGCCCATTGGCCCCAGGCTTGTTGCCACCTGGGGAAGGGGACAAGCGTCCCCTTCTCCCGAGGTACTCCCGGGCTGCCCGGAACGGCGACAGGATACCGCGGCCGATCCTTTAGGCCAGCCAGGTATCCTTACACAGGATTGGGCAGTAAGCCTCAGTTCACCTTTAGAGCTGGAGAGGGAACGTGAGCATTTGCCCCACAGTCGCACAGGGCTTGGACAGCTCAGATATGCTGCATGACTGTGGCAAGAAGCTAGGCACACTCCCCAGTTTGTCCTGGTACCGCGGATCAATCTGCAGAACATGGCAGTCACATTCAGAGAGAAGAACCTACACTTCATAGCTCCGTTCCTCCGTTTTGAACGGCACTTGTGCACAACAGCATGAAGGCTCTGCAGCGAGAGGCATGTAAGCCACACAGTTCCCCGTCAGCTGTGCACTGAGCACCATGGACTGGACCCATTGTCAAAGCATTCTTGTAAGACCTCCAAATCACTTTATAAAAACTTTACAGCGCTTAAGTGTGAAAGGACTATCAACAGGATTGTTCCAGTCAGCTCCATCTTACCAGCACTCATAAAATAATATATTCTCTTTCTGTTTAAAGAGCTTTCGTTTGCCTGTGCCAAATTCTAACAGAAGAAACAGCGCCGGAGCTCGTGGCAAGCTGCTGATTGACCAGATAATGCACAAACCCATGGCTGTTAACCAGCTGCTATTCGTAGAGCGGATGGGTTGGCAAAGAAGAAGACTTCCCTCTTCCTCCCCAGTTACCTTGCCTCCCTCTGCGTGGGCTGCTGGGTTCCGAGCTGACCTTCCGCTTGACCACTTGGGAAGTCTGAGCCGTACTAAAAGAGGCATGCCGCGACAGCCGCTCTTTTCTGGACGCACCGGCCTGATGTGGAACATGGACGGTCCCTTTCGCTTCCGTTAAAGCAGCGCAGCTTGAAATGTCCACCTTGACATCATCTAAACAAACGCACTCTCGTTAATGAATTATTCAAAAGGGCCACCCGCTGCCATTCTACTTTCTAGGCCACAGCCCTAGGCGCATGTTATGTTCAATGCACACACAAGCCGATCGATTGATCTGTATACACCTACAGTTATTCATGCCTCATGTTCAATGCACATACAGCAGTACATGCAATCAGTACCCTAGGTTTTCTAGGGGTTCAGTCCACATGTTGACTTTTTAAATGAACGCATGGACAGAAATTCATACAGAAACATTACGTGTGCACAACGTAACTTGTGAATAGCCTTCATGCCATGGATCCAGCATAGAAATAGCATTGTGCCCTTCCTTCTCTCTTCTCCTCTGTCATGTCTTACTTGAATATAAGCTTGCCAGGACAAATATCCTTTTAGCGCATTTGCACATTGCCAAACATGATAGGGCTTTGGAATCACTTGGACAGTGAAGCCTGTCCATTAATTAAAGGTAAAGGTGACCCCTGAAAATTAAGTCCAGTCGTGTCGAACTCTAGGGTGTGGTGCTCATCCCCATTTCAAAGCCGAAGAGCCAGCGGTGTCCAAAAACGCCTCCATGGTCATGTGGCCGGCATGACTCTCCTTGCCGCAGCGCGTAGCATGCAGCTGGAACACAGAGCGCTGTTTACCTTCCCGCAAGTGGTACCTATTTATCTACTCGCATTAACATGCTTTGGAACTGCTAGGTTGGCAGGAGCTGGCCAAGCAACGAGAGCTCACCCCGTTGCGGATTCGAACTGCCGACCTTTCAGCTCATGGTTCAGCGGTTTAACCCACTGCGCCACCCGCTGGCCTGTCCATTAATTAGTAGACTTTAAAAAGAAAAAAGCCATTGATATTACAAAAAAGTGGATGCCTATTGAAGGCTACTCTATGGGGCCTCTGTGACTTTCAGGTTTTTGGTTTCCTGTTGGCCTGGAGCGGGATGTTATCTAGACTCCTTTTCATAAATACAGAACACATTTTAATGCTACCTAGAAAGGCCAGCTGTTAGGAAATTCACAAGAAGAGATAATGCGATGTAATATAAAGAAAATTACCACCGTCTCCAGTGAATTCCACAGGACCGATCCATTTGAAGGCTGGTTTGCGACCTCTTTCTTCTGTGACATGCACTTTTTTAATGAGCCCCAGGCTCGTTAGAACATTGGCAATATCATATAGTCTTCGTACCTTTGCTGAAAACAGTTAAATTGGAATGAATGAACAGAGTATATAAATGTAACTGACGAGAAGAACTGTTCTAGAACTGATGCCAGAAAACTAAAAAAAATACCATTCATGACTTTCGGGGTGGGGGCAGGAATGGGGTGGGGTTTGAACTGGCCACTGGATGGATTCCCCAACAAAATTAGTGTAGCATTCATGAAAGGATGCTATTGTAGACCTTAAGTTCAATGTTGACCCTCTATAAAATTAACGCATTGAAAATGCAGCCTATTGGAAATATTATAACTTAATCTATGCAAGGGAAACATAGAGGTGTTTTAGAGGTGTGCAACTATCTGTTTTAGAGGTGTGCAACTATCACAGGCGATAATCTCCATCCTTTACTTTTTAGATCAGGGGTGGCCAACCTTCCATCATTAGGGTCTTTACGCCCTTAAGAGTTGTGTAGAAGACAGAATCTTGGCAGCTGCAAGTGCTGATGGTGCCGCTAAAGCAGCTGCACCTTCTGAAATGCCCTCACCTATACAGCCATTAAGGGGCCAGTAGCATTCAGGTTGAAAGGTTGGCCACCACTGTTTGCACACGTCACCATGAAAGTTTGAATTATGGTGCAATACTATTGACTACGGGCGCCGGCGCTGCGGCCTCAGCACAGGTGTCGCAAATGTGCTGTAAACATTTTGACACCCAGAGAGGTGGCGGCACTGGAAGGAAGGTGGTGCAGGTGGCTAGGGAAGGGCGAGAGGAGGGCGGGTTTGGCCTGGGAGGGGGGTGGGACTGGTGTCCGCCATGTAGCCTATCCCCCCTCCCAGGCCTCCATCCACGACATGGGGCTGCTCGGTCTTACGCCAGCTAAAGAGCTGGTGTAGAACCAAGTAGCTCCATAGCAAAGGCTGGGGGAATGACCTGGGGTAAGCAGGCAAATGTCCACTTACTCCAAGTAGACCTATAGGATTCAGCACGGGCCACGTGGCCCACACTGAAGAGCCTACACCGGAGGGGGACAGGATTGGGCTGTTAGACTCCTGTATCACCCATATGATATTTCCCCTTTGTTCCAACGAAAATTGCATTCTAGAATTCCCTGAAAACTCACATGTCTGCCGTGGGCATTTGCTTTGGCATGGGATACGGTGGGGGTATAAATTTTTCAAATAAATAAATAAAATAAGCTCTCTAGTCCTGTCAATATGGTACATTCTCCCTAGTGACCAAACGATAATTCACCTCCCAGAAATAATCCTTACTTTTAAATTTGCTGTGATCGGCTGTATCCTGGCTTTCTTCTATCAATATTTTCGCTGCTATGTCGAGAGTGACTATCTTGGTCTTGGACACAAGGAACAGCATGACAAATTTTTGGCTCATAATCCTCAACGATTTGTCCTTTCTGCTGTTTGCAGACGCTGTATTACAAACACAACCCAAGTCTCAGCATGTTACATCTATCACAGCCAAGAAAGCATTTTGAAAGCTTCTCATGGAGAGGGGAAAAAAGAAAAGAAAAAAAAACCCATTTCCTTGTTGATTTTTTTTTTTAACGAGTAGAAAATAATTGCCTATAACAGCTGGACAATTGCACTTTACTCTCTTCAAGAAAGAGAAACGGACAGTAAAAGGTCTTGAAAAATCCCACTGGAAAGTGAGACATTCTGAGCAGAATTTAAAACTCGTTATATTATTTTTACTGGAGCAAATTAATCAGGCTGTGTGGCTGGTGTTCCAGAAAGTGATGGTTGGCAAGAAGCGGAAGAAAGCCTGTTTTTAGGTGGGTTGGGCCAAGGAGACAGGAAAGACCCACAATAGTGTGTAATTCATCTGTGGAACTCCTTGCCACAGGATGTGGTGATGGCACCTGGCCTAGATGCCTTTAAAAAGGGGTTTGGACAGATTCATGGAGGAAAAAAAACATCACAGGTTACAAGCTATAAGCAAACTCCTGGTTTTAGAAGTAGGTTTTTCTCTGTGCCAGGTGCAGGGGAGTGGCAGCAGGAAACAGGTTATCTTGTTGTCTGTGTGCTACCTGAGGCATCTGGTGGGGCCACTGTGTGATACAGGAAGCTGGACTAGATGGGCCTTTGGTCTGATCCAGCAGGGCTCTTCTTATGTTCTTATGTAAGAGTGGCAATGATGAGCTTCCAACACGTGAAGAAAAAGGAGATTTGCCTCTTAACAGAGACCGTTCTCCTGTTCACGCAATAGTTTGCTTTAAAAATTAACAGTACAATGGCACACTCTTTACTTATTGACGATGGCAAGGATATCTGTCTAGTGTTCGTCTTCGTTAACTTACCGGACGGACAATCGGTCTCCGAGAAGTCAAGCACCTGTCTGTCGTGGAAATCTATAAAGGTCTCCTTTTTCTGATCCTCGAATCTGCACTCAAGGTCTAGCTCTTTGTGCTGGAAATAAGCCATCAGCTCCTCATATTTTTGGAGCTCTCCTATTTCCTGGAGGTTTTTCAGCGTCTGAGTCAGGCATTGCCGGCCGTGCCAACAGTACTGATTCTTAGCCACTCGGCTGACAAGATGAAGGGACTCCAGGACATTCACGATATCATAAATCCGCCTGCGTTCAACGCCTGGACGTAGATAGACAAGCAAAAGATGGCAAATAACCTTCCTATTCTGAGCACGTTACAAGAAAAGTCATGGAGGTTCGACTTCCAAAAGAGAATTACGGGCAGTGGTTCCAACTTCTGCTGTTTTACATTCTCGTAAAACGTGGGCTTAAAAGGTGTCAAAGGACTACAGTTTTGACATACAGTAGTTGTAGTAGTGGACAGTACGTATTTCGTACATGAGAAAAACATATTGTGCAGCAGAGAACGGTTTCTCCAGGGCCACTTTCCATATCACAGTTAAGAAACACGCCTATGTGTCGTTGCCTTGTCAGAATGTTTCAGAGACTGCCATCAGGCTTGAACTAGGAGCCCTCAGGATCAGACACTGCCCACAGACCACTGGCGTCGCTGGAGGTGGGGCGGAAAGCTAAGTTCTGCAGCTTTCCGCCCCACCGTTATGAGGCGCCCTGCCCCCTCGTCGTAGGAGCCCGTCAGCGGAGAGAAAGCAACGCGCAGGGACTCTCCTGCACGTTGCTTTCTCTCCGCTGACGGGCTCCTACGACGAGGGGGCGAGGCACCTCGTGCAGGAGAGTAACGGTGGGGCGGAAAGCTGCAGAACTTAGCTTTCCGCTCCAGCGACGCCAGTGCCACAGACTCCCTGATTAAATCACAGACAGCTCTCGGTGGTGCATTCACCCTTGCAGCAACAACTTATACTTCTCCTAGCCTGGGAAGTCAGAAGGTGACAACAAGGGTCAACCTGGTGCTACTGGCTTATACAGCCAGACCTCGCTATCCACGGTGGATCCGTTCTGGACCCCCCTGCAGATAGTGAGGACCTGTGGATCCCGGAGTCCACCCCAAAAACCTGTTTAAAAAGTCCCCAAATCGCCATCCATTAAGAAGTCAAACCGCTGCGATTTCAAGCCTCCATGACCCGCTTCCGGATCATGTGAAGGCTCTTCCCTCCTCCCAGCCTTGTCCCAGGGTGCATTCTGGAGCAAGGCTGGAAGGGGGGGAGAAATGAGCCTTCACGTGATCCGGGTCGTTAAGGCTGAACCCCCGTGGAGGCTTGGAAACACAGCGGTTTGACTTCTTAAAAACGGTATTTTTTTTCTTTTTTACAGTTTTTTTTTAAAATGTGGACCTTGCGGATCCGGCACCCGCATGAGTCAAATCCGCAGGTCCCAAATCCGCGGAAAAATTCCCAGTGATCCCAGATTACATCCCTTCCCTCTGTTTGTGTAGTGCGTTACAGAGGGAGGCCACTGGGTCCTCCCTATATCAGATGGCCCTTCTTCTGCACACCTAACTTTGATCTTTAGCCTCCTGCCCAGAGTTCCAGAAGCTTCAATAAGGTTAGCAATTCACTTGGGGACACGCTACCCAGAACCTGTGACCTAGATACACCCACCATGGGAAGATTTACTTCTGGGATAAGGCCCCACTCCTATCCAACTTTCCAACACTGATGCAGCCATGCCAACGGGGTGTGCACTACATCCTGCAGTGGGAGGGGCAGTCATGGAGGCCTCCTCAAGGGAAGCGAGCCTTTGTTCCCTTACCTCAGCGCTGCATTGTGGCTGCATCAGCACTGGAACGTTGGTTAGGGCTGGGCCCTAAGTCACTGTTCTTGTGCCTCCACAAATGGACAGCTGTATTAGTTTCGTGTCAATTATTTAGTTGATCATTCAGTTTAATGTATTAATTAATTTATTAAGTAGTTTAGAGAACTATAAAATGGTGCTGAAGTGTAAGGAATCTGTAGGTATCTTGGCTTGGCAGCAGATCTAGGGTTGCGAGTCTATAATGGAAGTGACATATTCCTCTACTCATATTGCTTGGTGCTGTCACTTCTTATTACATTTGTCATTAGATATCCTATACCAAAGGGCTACACAAATCTACCCGACCACCACCATGTCAAAAATCTATTTTAAGAAAATCTTCTCCATCAACAGCAAAATGAATACATAACACGTTTATACTCCAGTTGTGGTTCAGCCTGTTGTGAAGAGGCTACCATGAAACTTGGTTCCAAGCAAGAATGCTTAGGTTCAGAGTCTTAAAACGGCATTATCAAGCCAGTTAAATAAAACCATCTGATTTAGTGCTACAGAAACCAACTGGACTTCCCCGAATCAAGATCCACCAGCATTGGCCCTGGATAGGATGGGCTGCCCATCAGTCAATCCCTTTTTCAGGTGGCCGAAGCACTTACAGTGGCCCCATGCAGGCACTGAAATTGTCCTCGCCATCCTGTGAACGTGTGTAGGCTGCGGTGGAATTCTTAAATATGCGTAGATTCTTAAATACCACCATGTAGCATAACTCATTTTAAATGGGGTTTGCACAGTAGCCCTTCCTGCTGGGTCATGCCTTACAAAAGCCACAACATTGTTCATTGGGAACACCTGTTCTTGCCAAAAAAAATATTGTTTTCTTGCATACATACCAAGGCTAGAAGCCACTTCATCCAAAGAAATGGTTGTTTTTTCTGCTGATAGAGGGTACATGGGGTAGCGAGCTAAAAACTTTTGGCATAGCAGTCCTAAGCTTTTCTGCTTTCTGCTGGGTCTCTGCTTTTCGTATTCGTCTGCTGTTCCGTCATCTACAGCATCACACTATTAAGGAAATAGAGACATATTCTTATCGCACTCCATTAACGGCCACTTGTTGAATGTATCACACACAGTCTTCCAGCAGAAAAATGAAGTGTACATATATCCGCGATCATGCAAATCTAGAAAGTAAAGTTCTGAGCAGCTAGTCCATGGGAACTAACAAATGATCCTGCCTGCCTGCCCTGCCCCAAGGTCTACGCGCATTTAAGAATCTACCTTCAGGGTCACATCCCTATGTCTAATGCCCTTTCCTTAAAAGGTCTGTGGAGCCCATCTCTTCTCTTTCAATTCATTCATCCATCCATCTTCCTTCCTCAGCTTCTCATAGCAGCTGGTAGCAGCCAGGACTCAGGCACTGTGAGAAGGATGTTGATACACGGAACACCTGATGGCCCTGAACGGGGCAATGCTGCAGGTCAGAGAATGAGTTGTTCTGGCGCTCAGGTTAATGAGTCAAACACTAGATGTTAATTTTGATTGGAAGCCTCTCTAGCTGTCTCTGAAGAGGCAGCAAGACTCTTACAGCACAATCCTATGTAACCTTGCACCGGTGTAACAGCAGATGCACCGGTGTAAGTGCAGTTAGTGTAAGTGCACCTACTGTTACACCAGTGCAAGGTTACACAGGATTGCAGTGTTAGGATTCTATTCTTTTGTTAGCAGAGAGAGAGAGGAGACACGTCCACAACCCAAGTCTCATACCAGAAAAGACAATTTTCAAAGCCTCTCATGCTGTGGTATGTTTAGTCGATTATTACTCTAAGGCAGTGGTTCTCAAACTTTTTAGCACCGGGACCCACTTTTTAAAATGACAGTCTATCGGGACCCACCTAGCTTCATGAGACTTAAAAAAAAAAGTGATCTATAAATAAATAAATTTATTTCTTTACAAGTAAAGAGTTCAGCTGCTTGTAGGGTAATTGGCAGCTGTCTAGCAAACTGCAAGAGCTCAGCACTTTGCAGGGCAATTAGTAGCTCTCTGATTTTTGAATAGCTTCAGGGCTTGTGGCATTTACTTATCTGATCTTTCGATCACCTGGGGACCCACCAGAAATCAGGTCGCGACCCACCAAGTGGGTCCTAACCCCCAGTTTGAGAAACACTGCTCTAAGGAAACCTTAAGGATTGGAATGGCTTTACTTATTAGCCCTCAAGGCAGATACATTGTAACAGCAGCCTCTTAAAAAGGGAGAGTGGTTAAAAAAGCCCGCAAACCTGAAAGAAAGTAGTGCGTTCAGCTTTCCCAAAAAGTTGCTTTTAAGCAATAACTTATAGAAAGCTGTTCTCACTGGAGGGAAGCTGGGAGTGACAATGTCCAATGAGTTTGCTTCATTCCTCAGTTTGCAGTATCTACTCTGCCTTTTGAAGCCAGATGTGTAATGAACCAGGAGAGGCGTTAGAATCAATGTCCTCGCAGTTTGAAAGAGATGTAGAAGTGCCAATGTTCATTCACGTTTTTAGGAAGTAGTTATAAACAGGGCTTAATGCCTACATCAAAAGGAAAGCAAGAGTGATATGGCCAGTGAACATATATAATCATGCTTTGAACTGAGAACATTCAGAGCACTAGGAATAATCCATCAAGACGTACATTTGAGCTGTTGAACTAAACTATACATAAACAGGAGATGGGATAACTTCTTTAGCCGATACAAAAACCTTGTAAGAAAAATATGAGATGCAAAAAGCAAAACTTTTGCTTATATTGAAGTACAGTAGTCCCCACCATATCCGCGGGTGATACATTCCAAGACCTACTGCGGATACCTGAAACCGTGGATAGTAGTGAACCCTATATATGTCGTTTTTCATTTACATACACTTACAACAAGAAAAAAATCGTAAATAAAGTGTATCAAGTAGAAAATTAGCACTTTTTCCCATGGCTTCTCTTATGGCACAATCCTAACCCACTATGTGGGTGAGCACTGTTGCAAATGTGCCATAAAGCACATTGTGCCAGTGCAGAAGATAGGGGTGCCAGCGGGAAGCCCTGTGCTGTCCCCCTGGTGTCAGTGCAGGCCTTGACGTGCATCAGAGCGGGTAAGCGCCCGCCGAGCAGCACAGGAGCGGGGGCAAAACAGGACAGGAGGAAGGCGGTGAGGGGGGGATGGGTGGATCGGGCGCAGGAGGGGGCAGTATTGGGGGTGCTGGTACACGCCACTTCTTATCCCCCTTCCAGGCATGAAACCCCGACATGGACATGCGTCGGCTATTTAGCAGGCAGAGATCAGAGTTGCCCCATTGAGCAAGCTGGGGTAATGGGATGAATGTATTCCCATGCAGTGCCCCCCCCCCCCCGCTGCATCAGCAGGCTGTTAAGGCTAATTGGATGCAAGTACAGTGGGCCAGAGTGGCTACAGAGAACAAAGAGATGAGTCATGAGCGCGATAAGGCAGGAAGGTTCCACCATGTTACTCAGAATGGCTTGCAATTTGAAATCATCCCACCCTGTCACGCTCATGACTAATCTCTCTCTGTCATCTCTCATGACTCATCTCTCTTAGGAACCATTTATTTCTGGAATTCTCCATTTAATATTTTTGGGTCGTGCGGAACTGCGGATAACTGAAACTATGGAAACCGAATCCGCAGATATGGGGAGACTACTGTATATAATTTGGCTTTCATGAATTTGATGGTTGCTATATGACAACCAGTAGTCATTTATTGTCCGATTTACTCATTGTGATATATTTTACCCTAACAGTGAAAACATTCAAGAGAAATTTTATTCATGAGATTTGGAAGGCACAAAGATGCTTTTTTCTATGGGTTGGCCCCTATGTTCTGAAACCCTCCATGGGCAACGGCCCCTGCAAAAGGAAGTCGTGTATGGCAGTACTGACCAAAATGAGAAAACAAAGGAAGTCTTGTTTTAATTATATCAATTAAAAATAGGAGGAAGGATAAGACGAGTTAAAAGTTACATTCTTCCAATTTGAAGGGAGTTGTCCACAATGATTTGAGGTCCCAGATGAGGTAGAAAAGGAAGATGCTAACCCAGAATAAATTGCAAGTAACTGAAGAGATGGGGGGAAATGCAATATGAAGGCCGGGGATCTTGCAGGACTTGAAAGGCAAGACTAGTCTTGACATTAATCATCTGGCCAATAGCTAGGGCCAGAAGCCCTGCTGAACCAGGGCTTTCAAGCAACCTAGAGATCCCTGGATGTTAAGTATGAAACATCAGGGATGCACTGACAGAAAGAAGCACCCTCTTGTACCGATAAGCCTGAAAAGTCATGTCTTTTGTTGATGACTATAGGTAGCCTTAGGCCAGCGGGTAGTGCAGTGGGTTAAACCACTGAACCATGAGCTGTCGATCGAAAGGTCGGCAGTTCAAATCCGCGACGGGGTGAGCTCTCGTTGCTTGGCCAGCTCCTGCCAACCTAGCAGTTCCAAAGCACGTTAATGCGAGTAGATAAATAGGTACCGCTTGCGGGAAGGTAAACAGCGCTCCGTGTTCCAGCCGCATGCTACGCGCTGCGTCAAGGAGAGTCATGCCGGCCACATGACCACGGAGGCGTCGTCGGACAACGCTGGCTCTTCGGCTTTGAAATTGGGATGAGTACCACACCCTAGAGTCGGACATGACTAGACTTAAGTGTCAGGGGTCACCTTTAGGTAGCCTTACCAGCGTCCCGGAATCGACACTGGCTTCGGTCTAGAGTGGACCTGAGCTGCTCCCAAGTGTGCACTGCGGCTGCCCAATGGGTTCCAGCTTCCGGAACTTCCGGTCAATGACGCAACGGAAGCCGGAACCCCATTGGGCAGCCGCGGTGCACACTTGGGAGCGGCTCGGGTCCGCTCTAGGCCAAAGCCAGCCTCGATTCCAGGACGCTGGTAGGGCTAACTATAGGTTAAATCAGAAGGGTCTTGGGCCTTTGTTGAGGCCACAGTCTAAAACCAAAGACTCCTCAACTCCCCTAAACAAGTAGAGCGAATCTGGAGGAAGATGGAATAGCAGCATGGGCTCCCTAGTTGGTCAAAGAGAGCAAAGATGCCGTTAGTTTATAAGATTAAACAGACAGAATATTATTTTAATTTAAGCAGATATCTAATTATGGAACTATTAATTCTCAGCAAATTTGCTATGACAAGTGTCTTACCTGCAAGGAATCAGGAAAAGCATCACTAAATTCATTGTTTTCAATGGGTCTGAAGAGTTCTTTCTTCTTTTCCCTATCCCGCATGTCAGGGCTAGCGGCACTAATAAGCATCTTCAGGTTAGCCGTGGGGGTCCACGGATCTGTCAGGGGTCTATCACTCAGCTTCACAGGTGTAATTGGACTTCTCTCAGGGGTGCAGCTTTTTTGCTTTGACAAATCAATGGGCTCATTTTTCATGGGAGTCTTCGGGGTCATTCTAGGTCGATCAAATATGTTTTCCTGTTAGAAAGAGAAGACAGGTTAGAGACAACTTGAAGACGGAGAAACCACCAATCAATGCAGTTGTTCTTTTAAACATTATATATTGAAAAGCCAGTTCTTGGAATCTTATCACACTCCAGCATCACACACAAAAAAACGGTGTCCCGATCATTTCTCAGTGGTTCCCACCAGTAGCGTCACTGTATGTGGGGCGGAACACTAAATTCCGCACCACTCTGACCCTCCGTTACTCCGGTGCACGAGGCGGCCCCGCCCCCTTGCCATTGGAGCCATTCAGTGGAGCGAAGGCAATGTGCAGCGCGTTGCCTTCGCTCCACTGAATGATTCCGACGGCAAGGGGGCGGGGCCGCCTCGTGCATCGGAGTAACGGAGGGTCAGAGCGGTGTGGAATTTAGCTTCCGCCCCACCTACAGCAACACTACTAGTTGCCACTGAAGTTTATCAGACAAGAGTAAATAGGCTGGAAACAGAGGCACAGTTGAGAGGGGATAAATTCAGGTCCTCACTTGAGTTGCAAGGATAAGGAGGCAGGTTTAGATCCAGCTCATGTCATCAATACATGTCTTTGCTTTACTCTTATGGGGGAAAAAAAATAGAGATAGACTTGGGACAAACTCCACCCATTGTCCCCAATACTAGATAGGCCACGACAGTTAGAGGGTTGGACTTTGGCTGAGATCAGAGTTCAAAACCCTACTCATCCATGTAGCTTAATGGGTGACCTTGGACCAGTCACAATCTCTCTCAGCCTAATCCATCTCCCAGGATTACTGTGCAGATAAAGGTGGGGCAGCCCCAATCCATGTATGCTAGGTGTGAATAACACTGGACATTTCAACCAAGGTCATGCCCTCAAGATTACATTAGTCATTTCTTATAGATTTCGAAGTGCTGAAGACGAATGTGTCAATGAAAATGCAAAATTGGCTACGGTTTGTGAGAGATCGGCAATAGATAGTTCCATAGACATGTACTGGTAAATGCCTGACGGCACTTACAACACCTGTGTGTGCAATGCGGACTGCTTCTCTTAAAACTAGAGCCAATTGACAGATTTCATTGTAATTTTCGTTTTCTGCATGTTGACATTAGTAAAGATTACCTCTTTTCATTTCAGGTCCAATTTAGTGTTGTCCAGTGTAATATTAGTAATAGATATCCTGCTAACTGGGCAAGAGGCACTTTTTCAATTGGTGCTCCTCTTATATTTAGCAGGGGGTGTTTGCTGGTGGTGTTCTGCATCTTTTTTAGATTGTCCCAAAAGGGCTCACAGGGAGCCATTTAATCATTTGATTTTGTCTGTAAACCGCTTTGTGAACTTTTTGTTGAAAAGCGGTATATAAATGTTGTTGTTGTTCAGTCGTTAAGTCATGTCCGACCCTTCGTGATCCCATGAACCATATCCCGCCAGGCCTTCCTGTCCTCCACTATCTTCCTGAGTTCGCTCATTTTCATGTTCGTTGCATCGGTGATGCTGTCTAACCATCTCATCCTTGGCCTTCCCCTTCTCCTTTTGCCTTCAATCTTTCCCAGCATCAGAGTCTTCTCCAGAGAGTACTCTCTTCGCATTAGGTGGCCTAAATATTTGAGTTTCAGCCTTAGTACCTTCCTTCTAGGGAACAGTCAGGTTTGATTCCATTTAGGATTGACTGATTTGATCTCCTAGCAGTCCAAGGGACTCTCAGGAGTCTTCTCCAGCACAACAGTTCAAAAGCCTCTATCTTCGGCGCTCAGCCTTCCTTATGGTCCAATTCTCGCAACCATACATTGCTACTGGGAACACCATCGCCCTGACTATGCGAACTTTTGTTGGCATGGTGATATCTCTGCTTTTTATTATGCTGTCTAAGTTTGCCATAGCTTTCCTTCCAAGGAGTAAGCGTCTTTTAATTTTAACAGTATATAAATACTGTTCATAATAATACCCCACCCTCCAACAACAGATATTACCCAGATGGGATATGTAACATTACTGTGTGCAGAGCACACAGAGACACACTGCACTACTCCCAAAGATATGCAGGCTCTCTATACATACCCCCCCCCCCACAACAACAACAGGCATTTTACTTGCACAGAGACTCATTGAGTCTGCACCGGATCTCGGTCAGTGGAATCCAAACTACCTCTACTCTATGGGGGTCAGAAAACAATTTCCACTGCAAATGTGCCCCCAAGGTTAGTGATCAGTTTTCCTGTGGCTTCTCAATCACAAAGCACTTTTTGTGTGCATGCGCAAAGCCCTTGCTGTAACACTTATAACAGTTCTGCAAGGTATTTAAGTACAGTATTATCCCTGTATTGTAGCTAGGGAGAGGCTGAGAATGAGTGGTTTGCCTAAGGGCTCCCAGCGAGTTCATGCAGAGGTAACATTTAAACCAGGGAATCCCCGATTCACACTCAGTCTCTTACGGCCCAGTCCTATCCAGGCCCAATCCTGTCTCGTGATCTGCCATCGCAAGTCCTGGGCCGATGGCGTAAAAGCCACCCCGCCATTCTAATGGTCTGGACACGCCAGTGCAAATGGCCAGAGGCTGCATGTTGCGTTTTGCAACGCGTATTGCATTTTGTGACAGCTGCAAAGGACCTTAAGCTGCTGGAATGCTAAAGGCCTTGTTAGGTTTGGGCCATTAGTCACTACACTACATTATCAGTGAACAATAACTTCTTTCTGGTTCATATAACTGTAAAGTTACATCAAAAAGAAGCCAGACGGATTTTACAGCTTCCAAGAACGTGGCATTTCGTAATTCTTCAGCTAGGTGACAGCTTCACTCTGAAACTTTTGTTTGAAATAAATTTAGAAAATCTTTACTGAGAACTCAAGGTTACTGTGAACATTCGTGTGGACATGTGATGACACACACAAAAATCTCTGAAGTAATTCTCTCTGCTGAACTGGCTCATCCCTTGCTCTGTATTACAGATCACGCTGAGTCATGTATTATTCAACCAGTTATTAAACTCATTTGGCAAGGATTTAACCGACTCACTAATCTCGGCTTTTCAGTTTGGCATTAATTCAGTTTGGCATTAATTCCAGAGAGGCAGAATCCCCTCTCAGCTGTGTTCCACAACGCAGCCTGTATCCTTCATTCCACAGAACTTAACGGGGCGCCACAATTTGGGAGGGCCAAAAGTTGACAAAAACTCACTGTGCGCAATACCCAAGCTTTGTGCCCCACATCTCGCAGTGGTGCCCGTTGCTCAGATGGGTTTGTCAGTGTACATTGCTGCCTTAGTACAAGACTTCTTACCTAAATTTTGTTCTATTGGTTCGTGTGGAAAAGGTTATCTAGGTTGGGACCTTACTGTCTTAAGGCTGAGCTACATTACACACAGAGGCTCTGCCGCCGCCTCTGCCTACGCGCTTGGAGTGGGGGAGTGTCATCCCACCTGTTGTCCCGCCTTCTTAAGAAGGTGATTGGAGATAGTTTTGATTGGCATGCAGCCACTCTCCCCCCCTCTCCTACGTTTGGTAGGCTGCAGTAGCTCCCCGAACCGCCCCCTAGCTCTGCGAACACGCCCCTTCAAAAGTAGGATTCCAGCTTGAGGTACGCGCTGGCAGTGCGGAGGTCGCAGCGGCTCAGCTTGTTTCAAAAATGATGTCAGAAGCTCCGCAACGCGTGTAATGTAGCTCAGCCTTTAGTCTCACCAAGACATCACTGAAAAAAGTACACTGCAGTCAACAGTCTTTTAGACTTGTACTGCCAGTTTGGCTGGTTGAGAGATTGACTGTAGATAAGGAAGTGCTGATAGAAGCCCTGAATGAACTTGTGCAATCTGACTAGATCGAAACCTGCACTTTTATTTTGGGAGGAAGGGATTATTTTTTATTTTTTTTCAGATTTGGGGCAAGCCATTGGTTTCTTATCAAATACAACCCTGGAAATCAATTACAAGTCAGATGGGAATAGACTATTTACATATTTTTAGACACCGATTTTTTTCTGGCTTTTCCGTGTTTACAGCACGTTACATGCCTATTTCCAGGCGTATCTTTCCATCACAAAGGCTAGATATTATTTTGGCAGATGGAGAGCGCTACTTGACTGCTAAATGTTATTCATCTGCTTAGTTAAGAGACTAACTGAAGCCTGTAATAGAGACATTGTTCATGCACTCCATAAAGAAATGCTATGACTTGGGACCAAACCTACAGCACAGTCCTATGCACGTCTCCTCAGAAGTAAGCACCACTGAGTTTAAAGGAACTCCCTCCCAGGTGAGTGCGCATAGCACTACAGCTCAAATGTTATGCAGGACATCAATATTCGATCTTCTGACATGTTTGTTTTTACTGCATTTACTATAATGCAGCGATGGAGGGCTCCAGATTGGACTGAAGCTGCACTACTTAATAATTTCCAGAGGGGTAGTGAAGTTTGTTACAGCAAAAGCAACCAAGAGTCTTGTAGCACCTTAAAGACAACCAATTTATTTCAACAGACGCTTTCATGAACTACGATTCACTTCATCAGATGCATGGAGTAAAATCCACATGTATTAATTTGATGCAGGCTGAAACCTTAAATACACTTTCCTGGGACTAAGCCATATTGAACACAATGGGACTTTTGAGTTGAGCTGCACAGGATTGTGCTGGTAATCTTTACAGCGACCCTGTAAGTTGGTGAGTTTTCTGCTCTTGGATCAAACCGAGAATTTAGCAAATTGGAAAGAAAATGCTAATTTGAAGATCTTTTCTTGTTTCTTTTTGAACTTTATGGAACAACAACTAGAATCCTGTGCAACAGCAATAACACTGAATATACATTTTTGAACTCTTACTACAGCTAGGCTTTACAAATTGAGAATGCATCAATTCCATCACAACGGGGAAAAGAAATACAATAAAGCAGAACATAATTTCAATCAGTGTCACAAAACCCACCATGAATGGATTGGAAAATACGATCTCAATTAATGGTGACCAAAAAGGTTAAGTGGGTGGGATGGAAGGTACTCAGCTCTCGCGACTTACCTTTTGCGCACTTTCCCCATCTTCAGTTGTAAAGTCTATCCTTGTGTGTCTTGGGCTAATCAGATCTTTTAGTGTTAAGCAATTCACCTCCATCTGTAAGTTTCAAAAGTTGTATATAAGACCTTCAGCATTTCACATCACTGATCACTTCTCACTTTAAAAACCAATTTTGAGATTTCCCCTCCCCCCTGCGCTTGCAACAGGCAAATTTAAGATGATAATGTGAGCCTCATCAGCTCACAGATCTTTAAAGTAACAAGGAACACACCTTTTTCTTTTTTTGTCATAAAATACTCTGCAAAGGTCTTTGGAAACCAGGAAGGGAGCAAAGGCTGGCCGGGGCGGGAGCGGGTGCGGGAAACTCCTGAAAAGTCGGAACTTCTGACGAATCTGTCATTGGAGTTCAGAGAGTTCGCCGCGGGATCAGTTAGTTTTGGCGCAAAGAACCTGGAAGAGGAATCCCAGCTTTGAATGAGTGTGTGGGACTCAAAGTGCCCACCTCGTAGCTCTCAAGGCGGGGTAAATCAGCAATGCCCCCCTGTGCCCGGAGGAGCGCGGGAGAGAGAGAGAGAGAGAGAGACCCTGTCCAACGCACCACCCTCCACGTTCAACCTGGAGCAGTCTCTCTCGTTGCTGGAGGGGGGCAACTTCTGAGTAGCCACAGGACTGGAACAACATATATGGGGACAGCACAAGAAAAGACGCGCCGGGCTGGGCGATCCCCTCCCTCTTTCCCGCCCCAAGGTCCGCTAGCTAACTAGAGGACTTACGGTTTTCAAGACACCCTGCAGCTCTCCCCATTTGACGCCTGAGGTGCATCGGGATGGTGGAGGCTCAGGGCAGGGAGAGAAGGAAGCCCCCGCTCCGGCTGCTGCAGCTGCCACCTCCACTTGCGACGTGCCTGTACTGGCGGCGGCAGCGGCTCTACTACCATGGAGATTCCACTAGGCGCTAAAGCTTCTATTCTGGCGCCCTGGAACATATTTTTACAATCCGGCCAATCAGACGCTTCCCGAGGGGGCGTCTCCTTGGCGTTCCCGCCAATCAGCTCAAAGTTCTGCGCGGAGAGTTGGCGCTAGACTCGGCGCGCTCTGTCTCCCGGTCCCGCGCCAGTTATAGTGGTGGCCGCTTCTTCGCCCGCTGCTGTTTCCCCGCCGTCTATGCCGCCGCCGCCCTCGCTCCCCTCCCACCTTGTGCTACCTGGGAAGCCTGGGGCGGAGTGACTCGGCTGGCAGGCCTGGCCGCTTTTGTTAGGCTGCAATGGGCAGCTCTCAAGTGCAGCGCTGGAGAAAGGGAGAAAGTGAAGCGAACAGATGGAGCCGGGAAACCTAATCTGCAGGGGCGGGCGGGGGTCCCTCCCCTGCAGTCTGCTTTGCTTTGGGGTTGCTTAGCAGACCTGCGCTTCAGCATCTCTGAGACTGGGGGGGGAACGAGAAATCTCTCTCTCTCTCTCTCTCTCTCTCTCTCTCTCTCCCCCCCCCCCCAGATGCCTTTAGTTTTTTCCACACATTTCCCCGACTTTTCATTGCTAGTCTTTTTACTGGCAGCAGATCCGTGTTGTTGCTGAGCAAGCGAGAGTCCACCACTTCGGACCCGCTCCAGAAAGAAGGCGGTTCCACGTTTTTCTGCCCACGTTCCAACCTGTGTGTCGTGACTGCACGTACTCCAGATCTACACATCTTTGTGTGAGAAACTGAGCGGGAGGGTGACGCTCAGTGTGTGACCAAGCCGGAACTTTGCATGTCGAAAGCCCCCCCCCCCCCCAGGTTCAGTGCCTGGCATCTCCAGTTAGAGCTGGGAAAGACTCCCAAAGAGCTGCTGGAACCGCCCGTCACTGGAAGATAGTTTAATAAGTAAGCCAAGCTAGAGGTGACTTTAAATGCAGGAAGCGGACCAAAAGTGGCCACTGTATAGCTCAATCAGGATTGCAGCCTAAAAAGCCCCCAATTCTGTGCAGCAGGCTAACAGGACAGGTTTCCCCCATCCCCAATCATTATTAGAAATGATTAATGCTTTCACCTCCACTGGTTTTGTAGCAAAAATTGCTCCCCCAAGTGGCAATTTGCAGAAATATAAGATTATTTATAAAAACAGAAGCCTTAGGAAGGTCACATGAAACACTACATCAAACAGGGTGACAATGTTTCATGAATTCATCATTTAGATTAATTTAAAATGTTTCGGTTTACAAAGAAGGACCCATTCCCAGATCTGGAGTAGTGTCTGCCTGAGCGCTGGAGAAAGGCTGCAGACTGGACTCTGTTAGGCCCTCTGGCCTGGGATCTCTTCATGCCCAGGCACTGTGCCCAACGCAGGAAAAGATTATGCCCACAATATGCCTCTTTCTTCAGCATTATGCTGAATCACTCAGAGCCCAATTCTATCCTCCCCCCCCCGCTGGTGCCACCGCGCCAAAACAGGTGTGCTGTACCCAACGGGGTGGATCAGGTGGTTTCAGTAGGGAAAGGATATTTAAATTCTCTTACCCCCACATAAGCCTGCAATGGGTCTCATTGGACCTGCAGTAGCAATTTCGCTAGCGCAAGTCCGAGGAGAGAAAGGGGGTGGGAATGCAGCAAAAATGGAGGGTAGGATCCGGCGTGCACCATTGCACCCTCGGGATCCCCCCCTTGCCCTCCGCTACAGCAGCCCCTCTAGGTGCGCCCACCGAGACAGCCGGAACATGCCTCCGAGGGACAGAGCCTGGGGGCAAGGTGGGGATACCGAGGGGGGCAGCCAGAAACCCACTAGTCTCCCGTGCTTGCCATAGGAGTCTAGGGGGCACGCCCTTGCGGGGGCAAGTCTACCGGGGAGAGCCTGGGAAAGACCCAACAGGGGGGGAAACAGGACCAAGGAAACCAGGAGCGAGGCCTAAGTCTACTCATAAGAACATAAGAAGAGCCCTGCTGGATCAGGCCAAAAGCCCATCTAGTCCAGCTTCCTGTATCACACAGTGGCCCCACCAGATGCCTCAGGGAGCACAAGACAACAAGATAACCTGTTTCCTGTTGACACTCCCTTGCACCTGGCACAGAGAAAACCCACTTCTAAAACTAGGAGGTTGCTTATGGCTTGTAACCTGTGATGGTCTTTTCCTCCATGAATCTGTCCAAACCCCTTTTAAAGGCATCTAGGCCAGATGCCATCACCACATCCTGTGGCAAGGAGTTCCACAGATGAATTACACACTGGGTAAAGAAATATTTTATTTTGTCCGTTCTAACTCTCCCTCCACTCAATTTTAGTGCATGTCCCCTGGTTCTGGCGTTGTGCGAGAGGGAGAAGAATTTCCCTCTATCCACTCTCTCCATCCCATGCATAATTGTATACGTCTCAATCATGTCCCCCCTCAGGTGCCTTTTTTCTAGGCTGAAAAGCCCAGACGCTGTAGCCTTTCCTCATAAGGGAGGTGCTTCAGCCCACGAATCATTCTGGTCGCTCTTTTCTGCACCTTTTCCAATTCAACTATATCCCTTTTGAGTTGTGGTGACCAGAACTGGACACAATACTCCAGATGTGGCCTTACCATCGATTTGTACAAAGGCATAATGATATTGGCCGTTTTATTCTCAATCCCTTTTTTAATGATCCCGAGCATAGAATTGGCCTTCTTCACAGCCGCCGCACACTGGGTCGACACTTTCATCGACCTGTCCACCAGCACCCCAAGATCTCTCTCTTGATCCGTCACAGACAACTCAAAACCCATTAGCGTATATGAGAAATTTTGGTTTCTTGCCCCAATGTGCATCACTTTGCACTTACTTACATTGAAGCGCATCTGCCATTTTGCTGCCCATTCTCCCAGTTTGGAGAGATCCTTCTGGAGCTCTTCACAATCCCTGCTGGTCTTCACCACCCGGAAAAGTTTAGTGTCATCCGCAAACTTGGCCACCTCACTGCCTATCCCCGACTCCAGGTCATTTATGAATAAGTTGAAAAGCACCGGTCCCAAGACCGATCCTTGGGGCACACTGCTTTTCACCTCTCACCATTGTGAAAATTGCCCATTGACTCCCACTCGCTGTTTCCTGGTCTTCAACCAGTTCCTAATCCACAAGAAGACCTGCCCTCTTATTCCCTGACTGTAGAGTTTTCTCAGGAGCCTTTCATGAGGGACTGTGTCAAACGCCTTCTGAAAATCCAGATATATAATATCCACGGGTTCGCTCGCATCCACATGCCTGTTGACCTTTTCAAAAAATTCTAACAGGTTTGTGAGGCAAGACTTCCCCTTGCAGAAGCCATGCTGACTCTCCCTCAGCAGAGCTTGTTCTTCTATGTATTTTAAGATTTTATCCTTAATGAGACTTTCCACCATCTTCCCTGGAACAGATGTTAGGCTGACTGGCCTGTAGTTTCCCGGGTCCCCCCTCCTTCCTTTTTTAAAGATTGGCGTGACATTAGCTATCCTCCAATCCTCTGGCACAGTGGCCGTTTTAAGGGACAAGTTGCATATTTGGGTCAAGAGGTCAGCAACTTCATTCTTGAGTTCCTTCAGAACTCTTGGGTGGATGCCATCCGGGCCTGGTGATTTATTGATCTTTATTTTGTCAATTAAGTCTGAGACGTCTTCTCTTTTAACCTCTATTTGACTTAATTCTTTAGTCAGGGGAGACCGTTCCGGCAGTGGTATTTGCCTGAGGTCTTCTGCCGTGAAGACAGATGCAAAGAACTCATTTAATTTCTCTGCAGTCTCCAAGTCCCCTTTTATCACCCCTTTCTCTCCCTCACCATCCAGCGGACCAACCGTTTCCCTGGCAGGTTTCCTGCTTCTAACATATTTGAAGAAGCTTTTATTATTCCCTTTTATGTTGCCTGCCATACGTTCCTCAAAGTCTTTCTTGGCCTCCTGTATCATCTTTTTACATTTCTTTTGCCACAGTTCGTGCTCCTGTTTATTTTCCTCATTAGGGCAAGACTTCCATTTACGGAAGGAAGCTTCCTTGCCTTTTATAGCCTCCTTAACTGTGCTTGTTAGCCATGCCGGCACCCTCCTGGACTTGGTCGAGCCCTTCCTCCTTTGTGGGATACACTCCCGCTGGGCCTCTATGACTGTTGTTTTAAACAGCCTCCATGCACTCTGGAGCGATTGGACTCTTTTTACCTTCCCTTTCAGCTTTTTTTTAACTAGTCTCCTCATTTTGGGGAAGTCTGCCCTTCGGAAGTCAAGGGTTTTCGTGTCAGATTTGCTCGGCACTCTCCCTCCGACATGCATGGTGAAACAGATTGCAGCATGGTCACTGTTCCCCAATGGTTCGGTAACATTTACCTCCCTGACCAGATCTTGAGTGCCACACAATATCAAGTCCAGAGTCACCTGTCCTCTGGCCGGTTCCGTGACAAGCTGCTCTAAGGCACAGTCATTTAACATATCCAGAAATCCAGTCTCTCTTTTATGACCCGAGCATGAATTGACCCAGTCGATGTGAGGATAATTGAAGTCCCCCATGACTACAACCCTGTCTCTCATTGACACCTCCCTGATTTGCTTCCTCATTTCAAGATCCCCTTCAGGTTTTTGATCTGGAGGACAGTAACACACACTCGGTAATACTCGGGTAATACGGTAATACTCGGGAGGAGGGACCTAGGTCTACTCGGAGGGAGTAAGGAAGAGCCAAGGCCGGACCAGGAAGGGGAAGGGCGGGGTAAGAGGCCTGCCAGGACCATAAAGCCAGAGACGGCCGATGATGAAAGGGACTGGAGGTAGGCTCTTACTTACTGGCCTTTAGGTTTGAGTCTAGGACCGCTTGTAAGACCTAACTGGGAGGAGGAAAGGGGTGATTCTAACCCCCTCCCCTGAGCAATTCTGAGGCCTATCAAGCAGTGGACTCTCTACAAGTCCACTTTGCTGGGCTGGAGAGCGATCCTTCACCCCCAACCCTCGGAGCTGGGCTTGCCTTGGCCACCCGGCTCGCCAGAGTGCAGACCCCAACACAGCCTAAGATTTCTTTAATTGGGTGCCAGCTCTACAAATAATGGGCAGCATCAGTTTCCATGTAGCTGCTTGGTATTGGCTGGTATTCTCACAGCTGAAGCAAATAAATAAATGTAAAACAAAAATACTGCTACAAAGAATCTTCTGCACAGTAAAAGCACAGGGACATTCCTGCACCAAACCTTCTAATGTGAAATCCTTTTGGAACTATGTCCACATGTGAATGGGGTTGCTAAGGATATTTGCTTTCTGCGTTTCCACTTAGCTTTCCAGTTTGCCGCCTTCAGTGCAACTCTGCCGATTCAGCATTCATTTATCGTTCAACAGTTTCCTTGCACTGCCATCTCAAGTTACTTCTGTCTTTTTAATGGGAGATTTAACTTAACTCCGTTTCAGGCCACCAAGCCTTAACTAATTGATATAATATTGATTTTTGAATAACAATTCCAAAGTGATCAAACACTTGTTTTAAATTTAGCTGAATTGAACAAACGTTGCTCACTAGGGAGAAAAAGTTAATGATCATGGAAGGAAACTTGTATAGATTAGATTTTTTTAGCACCGCTGTTACTTTTTGTTTGTTAAACTAAACCTCTTGCATATTCTGCTGCGGGGGAAGGAACAACTTGGAAGTGAAAGTCATTGCGATGTATCTGATTGAGTGTATCCATCACCTGATTAGGGGGGTAGCTCTGCTTCCCCTCCTAGTGCAACATTCCAATTAACATAATTGTCTGAAGTGCCCCCTCTTTTTAAATTTAAATACTACAGTAATGTGACAGTCTGCCTGGCCCGCACATGATTATGTAAATCAGACCGGTCCTTCAGGAGGGGGAACAGAATATGCAGACTCATGCCTCTAATCACGGGGGGGGGGGGGGGGTCAGATATATTGTTGATTATAACATAATCAGAAAGAATACATATGTCTGTATTTGAATGGAATTTATTTAAAATCGTAATGGTTTTTTTACATATGAAATTAAAGTCGTAAGATATTTTCTAAAGTCAGGATTTCTTGCTCTTGTGGACTAAGCTTGTACATTGTCATTATTTCCTGGATTTTTTCATTTCACAGCTCTGTTGAAGGTCGCTTTGGAGATATCGAATTACTGGCGACGTAGGACTGCCATGTATGCTGCAGTATATCATGGTTTCAAATGGTCTTGGTGCAAACGTCCAGGGGTCCATTGGTTCAGAATGCTGGAACAATAGATTTTAAAACACTAAGTAAGTAACATTAAGGCACTTTTGACCCAACCCTAACACCCCACGTAGTGATGCAGTGGCCAGTAGCGTCGCAGGAGGTGGGGTGGAACGCTAAGTTCCGCATTGCCCTGACCTCCGTTACTCACCGGCACGAGGCGGCCCCGTCCCCTCACCTTCGGAGCCATTCAGTGGGGCGAAAGCAACACACAGGGAGTCCCCTGCACATTGCCTTTGCCCCACTGAATGGCTTTGAAGGCGAAGGGGCGGGGCCGCCTCGTGCCAGTGAGTAATGGAGGTCAGCACGGTGTGGAACTTAGCGTTCCGCCCCACGTCCAGCGGCGCCACTGGGCGTGCTTACGCGTCCGCTGCATCCTGCAGGGGAGTTTTGCATGCTGGAGGTCTCCTCAGGGTAAGGGGACATTTTGTCTCCTTACCCATCCCACCTGCTGGCTTTGGTATCTGCCAGTCTATTGGTCAAGTCCATACACCATTCAAAAGGTTCAAGGGGCTGACCTAGTTTCCTGCCAATCACAACAATGTGCGATGGTGCCAGAGGAAGCCCTTAAAAGGAGTGGATGAGTTTGAATCTGGACATGTCTTCATTCATTCAAGCATTGGCTGAGAAGAGTTACCTGTTGATTGCTGACAGCTCTCTGGGGCTGCCCCCTGAAGGTGAGTGAGGAAACTGCAATGAAGTGACCCCTCTTCCATACAAAAAGCATTATCTGTTCCTTAAGCTTAGAACCCCCCGGTTCCTCAGAAGATGCTTACGATAGTAAGCGGTGAGTCAAATATTTCTTTTGAAACCTGAACTGTCTCTGTTCGTGTGTATTTCTTGATAGCAGCAAAGCAGCCGGGTGGCAGAAGTTACTAGAGGAAAAGTGTTCTTCTGCGGATTGCTCTGCTGATTAGACTCCCCTTTCCCCAACACTCAAAGCATGTCAATGCGAGTAGATAAATAGGTACCGCTTGCGGGAAGGTAAACAGCGCTCCGTGTTCCAGCCGCATGCTACGCCCTGCGGCAAGGAGAGTCATGCCGGCCACATGACCACGGAGGATTTTACCCTGGATTTGGTGATGCAGTTATCCCTTCCTGCTGGCAGTGCCTCTACTGAGGTTGTGGTGTTAAAGTTATCCCCCCCTCACCGGTGGGCTGAACAGCTGGACCACCAGGTGCCCTCTGCACTCTTTCCTGTCCCAATTCGCTGCACCTTCGCCCTCCATATTATTGGGGATTCTCTTTGCCCCACTCCCACAGAAACCGCGAGTCAGTCTGTGGTGTGGCTTATGCCTTCTAGTGCTAACACAACAGACAAATTAAGAACATAGTGGTGAAGTGATAGATTTCATTGATCAGTCATTCAACAACCGCAACTGGACACTGACTTGACATAGTTATGTGATGGAAATAAGACTGCACCCGCA
Source organism: Plestiodon gilberti rubricaudatus (assembly GCA_026170595.1). Classification (NCBI taxonomy): domain Eukaryota; kingdom Metazoa; phylum Chordata; class Lepidosauria; order Squamata; family Scincidae; genus Plestiodon; species Plestiodon gilberti. Next base: position 163,250,980 of record JANXHW010000005.1, on the reverse strand, counting down.
GCTTTTTGAAGAGAGCGTTCCTGTATTGACTGTAGGTAAAAAAGGTAAAGGTATCCCCTGACAATTAAGTCCAGTCGTGTCCAACTCTAGGATGTGGTGCTCATCTCCATTTCAAAGCCGAAGAGCCAGCGTTGTCTGAAGACGCCTCCGTGGTCATGTGGCCGGCATGACTCTTCTTGCCGCAGCGCGTAGCATGCAGCTGGAACACGGAGCGCTGTTTACCTTCCCGCAGGCGGTACCTATTTATCTACTCGCATTGACATGCTTTGGAACTGCTAGGTTGGCAGGAGCTGGCCAAGCAACGAGCGCTCACCCCGTCACGGGAATCGAACTGCCGACCTTTTGATCGACAGCTTATGGTTCAGCAGTTTAACCCGCTGTGCCACCCGCTGGCCTGTATTGACTGTAATTTCCATCAAAACGCGTGTGGCTTGTTTGAGTGATTCAACAAGAGCACAGGCCCCCCCCCCGGATGGTGGATGCCAGCGAGGCAGAGCTCCAAAGACTTGTCAGCATACGCCATTCATCATGAACATGATGAGTCTGCTTATTTAAATTCTGTTTGGTTTCTTTATTGGATAGCTAGAAGGAGCCCAATATCGTTTTGAATAAGAATCGTGCATTGACTATTTTTGCTCTAGATAAAAATGCCTCTGAATATAAATTGCTTGGTATTATACCCCCTGGAAATATGTATAGGAATACCAACAAATTAAATTTGGCTGCTTCGTGTATTTAATGTTTTAAACATAAACTGACCCTGAGACTGAAATATATTAAGAAGGTTATTATTAAGAATATTTATATATTGCTTTTCAACAAAAATAATTCACAAAGCGGTTTACAGAACAAACCGAATAACTAAATGGCTCCCTAACCCAAAAGGATACACACTCTAAAAAGTTACAGAAGAAACATCAGCAAACAGCCACTATAGCAGAGGTTCCCAACCTGTGGTACACATACCACTAGTGGTACGCAGACCACAGGCTGGTGGTACATGGGTGACCGGCGGCCAAGATGGCAGATGCCATGCCACCTGCTCCACACCGGAGCCCAAAAAGCGGCATCTCGAGCTCTGTCGAGCCGTCGGAGCATGATCGTGTGGGCTTCCCAAGCAGGGAAGGGCCCTCCTGCCCGCTCTTGCTTCTTACCTTGTGTTTCTGAGCTCCGGCGCGGCTGCAAACCTGGAAGTAAGTGCCAATGATGCCATCAACACTTCCAGTCGTACACGGCAGGCTGAAGTTCAGGGAAGGTGGTACATGTTGCAAAAAGGTTGGGAACCTCTGCACTTGAGCAAGAGTGTGTTGGGGTGAATAGGGACCGTTATGGCTCAACCCTATGGCCACACTGCGTTGCCCAAACTCATGTTTCGCCATTCAGTGCACGCTGCCCCAAGCGGTGAGTGGCCGTACGCCAGCTGCCTACCAAGGAGTTCCGGCACTGGTATTAGGCACGGGAGGTGGGCAGAATGGGGCGGGTAGGGGGAGGAATGGGGCAGAGTCTAGGGCAGGGACGGGGTGGATTGAGGCCAGGAAAGGGTGGTATCAGCCTTCGTAGCCTTGATCTGTCTTCCCGAGTCTACTTGGAACAAATATTCCCATACCCAGAAGAGACCTCCAGGACCGCCGCTCCTGCAGGATGCAGCACGCACTCCAGTGGCGTGGCTGTATCAGCGGGTATGTGTGTGTGTCTTAGATAGGATTGGACGGTTATTCTCCCCCTGCTAAATATAAGAGGAGCACCACTTGAAAAAGTGCCTCTTTGTCCAGTTAGCAGGTATATGTGGTGAACTTTTGTACAGGAATTAGCCAGATGCATAAAAACTCCTTTGCAAGTCACAGGACTGAATAACCAGAGGACAGACTCTTGTTAAGCACACATGTTGAATGTTTGCATAGCTCCTTAGCAAAAGTTGCAATACAATCACAATTGCCTGTGCGTAAGCTCTGCAGGATTGAAGTCAAAGTGGAGGGTTTGTTTTTTTCCCCACCTTGATTCTCAAGACGATTAGTGGAATTTAGGTAAGGGTAAAGAGGTTTGGCCACATTACCAGTGACGTCATAGGGTGGGGGGCAGGGGGGGCCCCCGGGTGGCGGGTGCTGAGGCTCCTGGGGGGGGGCGTGGGCCTTCTTAAGTTTCGGTTAACTTTTTATTTTTTTCCGGGTTTTTTTTAAACTGTTTACGGGTTTTTTTAGTGGTATCTTCCTGTGTGTACGCTTTCTCCCACTTATCTTGTGTATTGGAGGAGGCGGAGCCGATTTGGAACTTCCATTGCAAGCCTTTCTGCCTTCCGTTCTGCCTGCGACCGGCAGGAACTCCGGAAAAGCGCCCAGCAGGATGCTCTGTCGTTCTGCGCTTACGCATGTCTTCACAGTTCGCGCAGGCGCAGAACGATGAAGTTTCCAATCGTTCTGCACCTACGCGAACTGTGAAGACATGTGCAAGCGCAGAACGACGGAGCGCCCTGCTGGGCGCTTTTCCGGAGTTCCTGCCGGTTGCAGGCAGAACGGAAAGCAGAAAGGCTTGCAATGAAAGTTCCGAATCGGCTCCGCCTCCTCCGATACACAAGATAAGTGGGAGAAAGCATACACACAGGAAGATACCACTAAAAAAAACCCATAACCCCCCGAAAAACCCCGGGGGGCGATTTTTATTATTTATTTATTTATTATTTTTTATTGGGGGGCGCCGAAATTTGCCCCCCCCCGTGGGGGCGCAGGTCCGTCTCTGCACATTGCCTGTGGTAAACGAAAGAAAACTCTTGACTGAATGTATAGAATTTATTTTAAAAGCTACATAGGACTAATATTTACACAATCCAAACATTTTATTATAAGTAATGTCACTGAAAAACATTAGCTTAAGGCCATTTCAAGACATTTGTCCTACATGAAAATAACCATATAGAGAAAAAAGCTGATCATAAGTGAAAATATGCAGCTTGTCTTTTTCATTGCGATTACCAGTAGCTGGAAGCCATTTTTGCAATGAATACCGGACTATCATATTTTATTTTCTTCAAATCCTTTTTGTTAGCCAATCTGTGTTTAGAGTCCTCTCTCTCTCTCTCTCTCTCTCTCTCTCTCTCTCTCTGTGTGTGTGTGTGTGTGTGTGTGTGTGTGTGTGTGTGAGCGTGTGTGTCAGCAGCGCAATCCTATCTGACCAGCAGGGGAGGGCAGGGTGGGAGGCTTTGAAGGGAAGGGGAGATTTAAATCCCCCTTTGGAGGGGATTTGAATCCCCTTTCCGTTCTGGGGCCTCCCATTCTTGCTGCACCGCTGGTGTAAGTTGGATAGGATTGCGCTCTGTGTGTGTGTGTGTGTGTGTGTGTTTCTAATGCAGTCTGTGAAGCACATGCGTTGGGGTATGTATGCTATCAGTGTACCGATAGATTGTTGGGCATTCTGAAAAACGAAAGGGGAAGAATCTTCTCTTGAAGATAAATACATAACTACTGTTCCAAACCGTGTATCTTTTTCCTTAGCATTCTCTGAAAAGTAGTAACTCTTTTCCCATTCATGCCTCTAGCTTGAATGTTAATAAGTACAATCGGCCAACATCTGCCACTCTTCATATAAACAATATTGGAATTCATTCTCACTGGACGCTGTAAGTCATTTGTGTATTTAAATTAACAAGTCTGTTTTAGAGTGAGTTTCTAAAGCATTTTAAAACAACAACATTTGTGATCAAAAATGATTTGTAGGGCCCAGTGAATTTGGGTGCAATAAATGGATTTTAGAGTAGGGTTGCTTCTGTAACAGTACATATTACTGAAACAAGGGAGAGTTTAGCTCTGGTGATGAAAATTCTCCAGTGTGCGTCCTCAGGCCAGAAAATGTCATTCTTGTCTTTCTGGTTGGAATTTTTCTTCCTGAATTATTTTAAATACTAATACATCTGGTTGGAATTTTTCTTCCTGAATTATTTTAAATACTAATACATCTATTACTATCTTTACTAGATAAAATCCTCACAGAGCTTCCTCTACCAATGAGAACCTGCTCAATGAATGTATGCATTGAAACGAACCTTTTTAAAAAAACACAATAGGAATAGGAATACCGCTCATTAGGAATCTAGGTTCCCCGTGCCAAACAAGGGGAGTGCAGAGGGAGTAGTCAGAGGCGAGGCTAGCGGTTATGCCGCCCGGAGCTAGGGGTTGTTGGCCGCCCTGAGGGTGGCCAACACCCCCTAGCTCCGGGCAGCATAACCGCCCTGCCCGCCCGACCCCCGGGTGCCCGTCGCCCGCCTCCCTCCCGACTTACTTCTCCCTCCAGGTCCGCGCGACTCCAGAGGCTGGGAGAGAGCATCCGCCCGTCATGCCGGCTCGGCCTATACTGCCCAGGCCTAGCCGGCGATTTCGCACATGCGTACAACGCCGATACGTTGTACGCATGTGCGAAATCGCCGGCTAAGGCCTGGGCAGTATAGGCCGAGCCAGCATGACGGGCGGACGCTCTCTCCCGGCCTCCGGAGTCTTGCGGACCCGGCGGAGCCTCCGGGGGCCGGTTGGGCAGCCTCCCGCTGCCCTGTATCGCCCACCATGTAGCTGCAATTTCCAGCTACACGGCGGGCGAGACAGGGCGGGCAGGCGGAGGGCGGGCGGGCGGCAACTCAAGGCCACTTCAGATCGCACGAATCTCGGCTCGTCCCTGAGCTTAGCCGAGGCGTGCTGGGGTGTCTGGTTACCACAGCGGAAGCGAGCGGTCTCCTGATTGCCGGCACGCTCGGAAATCCTCCTGGGCCATGTTTGAGGGGGCCGCACAGCGGAGCTGCTGGAGCCACCAATCAAATGAGAGGGGGAGGAGAGTGGCTATCTGCCAATCATGTGTGACCCTAGCCAATCACCGTGCATGCATGGGAGTGGGGGGAGGAAAAGCAGAGTGTATAGAGCCGTTCGTTTAGGATGAATTGAGCAGTAAAGAAAGCACCCCCCCACCCCCCACCATCAACTGACTTTTTCCATCAGGTATAACACAAGCTAGAAAGTTTGCAAGGAAACGGAAACGTCGCAGCGGGCAACAGGCGATTTATAATACAGCTGTAGCAGGAGGGCAGTAACATAAACGGCAGCCGAGCAGACTGGAGAGCCATCATCAGGCAGGAAAAGAAGCAAACCAGGGCAGGTCCACAGCAAACTCTCATCTACGAAAAGACCCAGCACTGATGTAGAAACCCAGCTTGGCTGGTGGAAGGCTGGCTTTGTGGCCCATGGAGCCAGTAGCATGTTGTAGGTATGGTTTTTGACACGATCAAAGAGCAAGGAGAAGCACAAAGGTTCAGAGGTGAACGTGGTCCTCAGTGCTTTCTGTGGCAATCACCGTAGTCCCAGTGAATCCTCTGTGCTTTGTATACTGGTGCAGCAACTCAGCTTGCAACAAAGGCCCCTGTACTTGACCCCACCTAGTTCACTTTGCTTTTGTCTCTGCTAGGCTGTACAGTACAATAGGACTCTGGTTTGCGCAGACAATGCAACCGAGCTCCACTCAAATCAATAAGAGCTGCCAGTGTTTCAATAGGAGGTGAGTCGCCTCTAGTTTGTAATGTGTTATCCACTCCAAGGCTTCAGGGTATGGTAGGATAGAAATCCAAATAGCAAAAAAACAGACTGCCTGTTGCAAAGATCTCATGGTTTTTGTGCAGGCGACAAATACAAAGGCTTCAGCGTTAACAAGGAGAGACGAATAGTAGTCAGCCTGATTAAAACATCATCACAGCAAATAGCGTCTGTTTTGTTGTTGTGCTTCATAGGTTTTCTGGCAAATGAACCTTTTAATGATTGACCCTGTACTAGGCCTATTATAAAGCAATAGTTGTCATAAGGACTGCTAGCCAGATTCATTTGAAGTAGTTGTGTATCCTTAACGACACCTTGAAACATTTGTTTGTAGCCAGCTGTGAAGCATTGCTAACCTAGCTTCCAAAATAAAATTAAAAAAAACCAAAATCTTGCAATGTCACTCTCAGTTACAGGCTGTAACTGAGAGTGACATTGCAAGATTCTGGGGTTTTTTAAATTTTATTTTGGAAGCTAGGTTAAAAAAGTTAAAGAGTTCATGTTTAGAATCCTGATCTAGGATTTTGCCTCTAGGGTGCTAATGCTGCCATTGGCATTGCAGACATAAACTGCATAATTATACTGCAGTGGTGTTTTTTTTCCTAGACTGAGTGGATGAGCTGTAGAGTGTGCAACGCGATGCTTCCAGTTCCTTGGGGAATTTCACTCATAGCTTGAAATTAATCTCTTACAGCTGCTTTGGTAAAGCAGGTGAAAAGTGAAAATAATTATCAAAGCTCTGTGACCTCTGATAATTTCTGTGAAATCCTCAGAATATGGGCTGACGGAGGTAGCTGAAATGGCTGGCAGTTTGCTGAAATGACATGCTGCTTAAAATAGATAGCAGCAAAGGTGGTGGTGGTGGTGTGTGTGTGTTTTCCTCTCTTGAAAGGGTAGGTAATCAATTCTGCAGGCTGGGGAACAGACCCCTCTTTTCAAGGCATGCCTTGGATGAATGGCTCATGCAGCAAATTCAAAGGCCTAAACACATGGTCAACCATCCACAGGGGCACAATGCTATCCTAGATCTCTGCTCAGATTCAGATTTTCTGATTATTTTCTCTCTGAATCTGTCAAACCTATACATTACTTTTTAAATTATCCTGATAATAAGAGTTGCTCTCTACTTAGGTAGAGTAGATTTTAGAGAATTGGATATAGAGAATCTTACTTTACACTAAATTGCTGTACTATATGGAGTTTATTCTATTGTTAAAGGGTAAATGGCCTGAAATAAAACTCGGTGCGCATCCACAAATCCTTGCAGGTCCTTATCCATGAATCACCTTGGTGAACTGTGCCTTCGGTTTGGGTGTCCCTAAACTCTGTTCCTGGAATCACATGTATGAAATCCTGTCTAGCAGTAGTGATCATATTTCAACATCTTGTGTCACAGCCCAATCCTATCCTCTGTGGCTGCCGCCAGAACTATCGTTCTGATGGCAGGATGCGCTTTACAGCCTTTGTAAGTGGCCTCCTGGCAGCGCATGGAGCCACATGCTTCCAGCCCACCGCTGGAGAGGCCATGGAGGCCTGACAGACGACGGCAGGGACAGGACCACCCACCAACTCAGGTCATTCAGCAGGGGGACGGAATGGGGGGAGGGCTGGGGACGCGATGGAGGTGGGAGGGAGTGGCACCCAGCGTGGGCGACTTGCACCGGATGCTATCTCCTCTGATAGCAGCTGGCACGCCCCCTTAACATAAGAAGAGCCCTGTTGGATCAGGCCAAAGGCCCATCTAGTCCAACTTCCTGTATCTCACAGTGGCCCCACCAGATGCCTCCGAGAGCACGCAGCCAACAAGATAAATCCTGTTTCCTGTTGTCACTCCCTTGCACCCGGCACAGAGCAAACCTACTTCTAAAGCCAGCAAGTTGCTTATGGCTTGTAACCTGTGATGGTCTTTTCATCCATGAATCTGTCCAAACCCCTTTTAAAGGCATCTAGGCCAGGTGCCATCACCACATCCTGTGGCAGGGAGTTCCACAGATGAATTACACGCTAGGTGAAGAAATGTTTTCTTTTGTCCGTTATAACTCTCCCTCCTGCTGCTTATAGCGTTTTGTTTAATCTCAAGCAAAGACCATCTGATATGCGTCAAATATCTGCTTTCTGTGCTGATGCAACATATCAACACTGTTGGTTTTGCATTGATGTCAGCAGCTTCATGGGAGGAAATTCCCCAATCTTTGTCTAGTGTGAGGAAAATTAGCTCAGATCTACTAACTCAGTGATGCTAGTGTCTGGCTGCCTGAAGTGTTACACTGATTGCGGCAATCAACGAAGGGATAAAACTCTATCGGGCAGGAGGAGATTGTTGAGTTTCAAACCTGCGTAGACAGATCAGTTAGAAAAATTCGACAGTGCTTTGGAAATTCAAATGCACACTATGTATTGAGTGTGTTGTACAGCAAATGGGTGACATATTCAGAGATTACCGTATCTGCCTGCTGCAGGGTTTTCTTCACATGCTCCACAGCATCTGGTATAGCCATTGTTGGAGGTCAAGTTAATGAGCTAGAATATGCATCATTTACTATGGTAATTCCTTCCTTTTGCTCAGAGAGGGGATGCATCCAGCGGGAATTCTTAAGATAGCACTTTTTGCTACCGATATGTATGCAGTACGCTACTTTGACTTGATCCAGGAATTTGACTTGCTACATGAACTTGACAAGTTTTAATAAAACTTGCTGATGGATATAGAATCTGGGGAAAATAGAGATTGTCAAAAGACTGACATTCTAATAAGCTATCCCTACCCACCATTTTCTCCTTTGCCCCCTTGTGTGTGTGTGTGTGTGTGTGTGTGTGTGTGTGTGTGTGTGTGTGTGTGTGTGAGTGTGTGTGTGTGTGAGAGAGAGACAGACAGACTGGATAGCTTCCACTGTTTGCACTGAAACAGTGATTCTGTAGTTCCTATGAAAGCTGCAGTTAATGCCTGGGAAATGGAAAGTGCCTACGCTACATCCTGTGGCTCTTTGTATATCAAGTTATTTCCTCAGGAACACATTTATACTTTGAACTGGAGGGAGAAACTGGCATATCAGTCAATGAGGTCTTAAATCTGCCAAATAGATAATATAGAAGAATACTAGGGAAAGTAGCAAGGAAGCTTTCAAAATTACTTTGTACACTATAGCTACCCCTATCCAGCCTCAGGCACACATAGTTAGACATGAATAGTTACATCACAGGACAGACAAGGATATGTATTTGGAGGTGCAACTGAATTAAAGGGGAGAGCATGGGAAGAGACGACTTCTGCATTTTGATTCAGATTCACACACAACTGCATTACACCCATGGTTCCTGACCAAGCTAGTCATATGTAGGCTTACCAGATCCATACTGGGACAGAGCGCTTGGCGTACCCCCTGCAAGTGGTCCGTGTACCCCTAGTGGTATGCGTACCACAGGTTGAGAACCCCTGCTTTAGGAGAAGGAATGTGGGCAGGTGTCGCTTGTCAAACCCTTAGAGCACAATCCTAGGCATGTCTACTCAGAAGCAAGCCCCATTGAACACATGGGCATGTCTACCTAGGCATGTCTACTCAGAAGCAAGCCCCACAGAACTGCCAGATACGTGTTCAACTGTCCGAGGCAGCTTCTTAATGTAACTCTGCAAATAAAATTCAAGAGCTGATTGTAAACAAAATAAACACTGTATTTTTATTTCCTCCAATCAAATTTTGCTCCAGATATAATGGCACAATGAAAAACAACAACTCCACAATAGCCTAAAGATAGAATTTTTATCTGAAGAGCTATTAACATCTTCCTGTTTGCCTGAATGGCTTTATGTCTGGAGGGGGAAAAATAGGTTCTCTTTTCCTTGTAACAAAATCTTCCCTTTTAGACTCCAGCTGTTGCCTTTTATTTGTTTACTTCTTGAATCTGGCTTCAGACATCGGGCAGCAGTTTCAGAGGAGAACCTGTTTCCACTGGCTTGCTTTAAGGATTAGAGACAGAAATTAAAAAAGAAAGAAAAAAAAGACGAATCCTGTGCAGTATTAGGCCGGCAGAGCAAGTACACTGCTGACCCAAGGTGTCGCAAAAGTGGCACTTTTGCAGCACCAGGAGAGTAAGCGGTGCTGGCGCGGAGGCTAGCGCCGCTTACTCTACCGTCCGTGCCGACCCACACCGGCCAAGCCAGGGAAGGACTGCGCTGGTCGGCGGGAGTGCGTGGGGAGGGAGGGCCATGGTGGTAAGGGAGGGGGCCATTGGCTGGCCTGGGAGGGGGTGGGGATATCTGCGCTGGGTTGCGGCGATATCCCAAACCCCTTCCTGGGCTGGACCGGACTTACACGGCCTCCCCAAATGCGTGCAAGCTAAAGAGCTGGCGCGCATCCGAGGAGACGCATTGGTGCCTCTGGTGCTTATACCAGGAGAAGGGTACCAACATCCCCTTCCTCCCAAGGAGAGCCCACCAAGCTGTGCCGGTGCGGTCCACATCCTGCCTGGGATGCAGTGGCTGGCCATTTTAGCCGGCTGCCGCATCTTAGACAGGATTGGTCTGTAAGTCAAGTAGATATTGGCTGCAAAGGAAATCTTGCCACAAACCTTAATTTTGGCCAGGTAGAATTTTAAAAGTTGGTTTAGTAAAAAAAAATAAAATCCATTTCCTTGCTCCTCTTAACAAAACCATTCTCTATCATTACAACTCCACTTGAGGCTTTTTTTAAAAAAAAAGTATTAAAACCACAGGGCAGTTATAGAAAGATCTACACCAGTAATTTACTCCCTGTATTTAACATTTGGGGCTTAGGGTCACCATGAGCAGGAAGGCATCTCTCTTAACTATCCCGGTTAATAGATGCCCTATTGAGACTCTCAATCCTCCCACTTAATCTCATTTTGCAATGCATTCCTAACCATGAGAATCACTCTCAGGTGCCTCATAAATAGCTGTTTGGGAAGTATTGATGAGTTTGCTGACTGCAGCTGAGGATTTGAAATAATCTTCATGCTAATGAAAGGGAGAAATCCCCTTGTGGACCAGCTGTGGAGGATAATGTTATTTATATCTCAACTTTTTGGGAATCCACATGAGCAAAAAACCAGCACTCGACTTACTTCATGTATACCACCCATGCTCATGGAAGATTCTGTGACATACCCAGCAAACAGGCCTGTCCTTTGGGGGGAGGGCAACTGGGGTGGCCGCCCTGGGCCCCCCACCTGGAAAGGCCCCACAATGTGCTGCACCTCACTTCTTCTTGTCTCCCCATGTCACTGCCGCAAGCAAGTGCTGCCATGAGAAGCCGCTTCAGAAGCTCTGATAGTTAGAAGCACAGGGGAAGGCTGGAACGTATCCTGCACCCACTTCTGGAGCAAAGCGCTGGGGGCTGGGTGGAGTCAGAGAGAAGGAGGGACAATCCTATGCCTGTCTACTCAGAAGTAAGTCCCATTTATTTCATGGGACTCCCAGGTATGTGTGTATAGCCTTTAACCAAGGCAAGCAGCAGAGTTCCCGCCCCTTCCTGGACCCGATCTGCCCTTCCCCACCCCTGTCACCACCTTGTTCCGCCCTCCCCTGCCCCAGATCCGCCCTCCCCCCACCTTGTCCCACCTCCCCCAATGTCCTACCTGTCTTGGCGGATCCACAGCGCTTCACTAGTGGGCGCAGGAAGGCTCCAGCCTTCCCGCTGGCATTCTTTCTGTATGTTACCGGAGCGCCTTTTACGACTACCTTATGGCAATTGCCGACAACAGAACACACATTCTGATGTCGGCTGGCCTGGCCCACATAGGATTGGGCCATTAGTGTGCCCCTCCTCTAGCAAGAGCATGCCAGTCATGTGATTTCCACAAGCCTTCCCTTCCCTCCCTCCTGGTGTCCCAAGCACCAGGTTTAGAAATCGATTATGCTAGATTATATCTATTTTCATCACACCGTTTGTGGGCTTGGTTCTTAACAAGTAATTAGAAGACCAATCCATGTGCCAATGGGCTCACAGTCTAAAATTGACACAAGGGAGATCCCAGAGGAAGGGGAGGGAAGTGGAAGCAAAGATAATTGGGGAAATGATGCAAGGATTTCTTGTACGCACACTTATGATTAGATGCAGTAGATCTAGATCAGTTTTGTTAGATCTTCCAATGATCATGGATCAGTCAAAGTATCTGCTCAACCCTGCCATGTGCTGCTGCTGCCCATAAAGGTAAAGGTGACCCCTGACAATTAAGTCCAGTCGTGTCCGACTCTAGGGTGTGGTGCTCATCCCCATTTCAAAGCCGAAGAGCCAGCGTTGTCCGAAGACGCCTCCATCGTCATGTGGCTGGCATGACTCTCCTTGCCACAGCGCGTAGCATGCAGCTGGAACACGGAGTGCTGTTTACCTTCCTGCAAGCGGTACCTATTTATCTACTCGCATTAACATGCTTTGGAACTGCTAGGTTGGCAGGAGCTGGCCAAGCAACGAGAGCTCACCCCGTCGCAGGAATTGAACTGCCAACCTTTCGATCGACAGCCCATACCGGCCCCTATTTTCAATGCCACTGCTCGGTTCTGATCAGGGCTGGCCTTAGCATGAAGCAGGGTAAGCAGAGCTGCTTCAGGCAGCCTAGGTTGTGAACCAGTTCTCAGAAGCAGCCCGGCCGGCAGCCCATCGAGCACCTTCTTATAGATGGCAGGAAGAGGAAGGGACACAAAATGGCACCCATGGCTTTTCCTCTTCCTCTAGTATCAGAAATGGAAGGAAGTGGAGTGATTGGAAAAAAAAAGGATGGAATTTTATTGGCAAAAGAGATAAAGGGAAAGGAAGGGAGAGGATGCCATTTGGTGATATAACAACAACAGCCAGTATTTATATGCAGGTGGGCCTCCATATCCGCTGGGGATATGTTCCAGGCCCCTCCGTGGATACTTGAAACTGTGGATAAGAGCGAACACCCCCTCCATGGTTTCCTGAGGGCTCCCCACCCTGCCTCCCTTGCAGGCAGGTATGCTTGCCCCCCCAGCTCTTATTTTTCTTTCAGCAAGCTTTGTTTCTTCCTTAAAACAAACAGAGAAGCAGCCTCCATTGCAGGCAAGTAGAACGAGACTAAGTCCTAGAGAGGCTCTGCAAGGTTTCTGTTAACCTTGCAGAGCCTCTCTAGGACTTAGTCTCGTTCTACTTGCCTGTAATAAGCAGCCATAGGCTGCTTCTCCTATTTCTTTAAGGAAGAAATGAAGCTTACTGGGGAAAAAGTAAAAGCCTGGGGGGGTCCCCACGATCCGTGGATAACCGAAACCGTGGATAGTGAATCAGTGGATATGGGGGCCCACCTGTACTGACTTTTCTTTGGTCATCGGATTTCTCCTCTGACTTTAATTCAAAGGCGGCTTACACAGGCAGGCTTTCTAAACCCCAAGGGGTTTTTACAATACAATAATATGTTCTAACCTTGAGGAGGCCTCTGTGACTGCCCCCCCCCTGTGCATGCCGCATTGGTAAGGCTACAGCAGTGCTGGAAAATTGGATGGGATTGGGTCCTAAGCCGCTTTTCCCAATAAGCATGAGGTTTGCTGTAAAAACTGCACTGTCGAACAGATTGTCTATATCACTTCCTGCTCACTTTTTCCTAAGAGTATCTTTCTGACCTGATGAAACATATTCCGTGGGAGCACATCTCATCTGATTGTTTTCAGATGTGGCTGTAAAATCAGCGAGGAAACGGTTCGATGTCGCCAATTAAATGTAACATCTTATCTTAGGTAGGTCATGGGGAGAGGGCGGCCTTTCTTTTTGTGATGTGACATTTTCTTTTTCATCCTCCTTACAGCTTAGATGAAACTATAAAAAACGCTGAATGTAATAAATGGACAATGGTGCAGAGATGCCACCCCTTCACACCATACAGCCTGACTCGAGGAGAGGGCCGTTTCTCTCATCTCAGCTACTACTGTTGTGTTTCATTCACTGCTTTGTTGTGCATCCACAAATATACATTTGTATCAAACCCAACAGTTCATGGAATTGGGAATGAGCTACAGGACGTTTCCCCTCCAGTCATTGGTCTGAAGCTGACTGAAGGCTGCTTCACACTACACGCGTCGCGGAGCTTCTGAGCTGATTTTTGCAGCAGGCGGAGCCGCCGCGACCTCCCCACGGCAGGTGCGTACCTTAAAGCAGGAGTCCTACTTTTCAGGGGGCGGGGACGCAGAGCTAGGGGGCTGTTCGCGGAGCTACTGCAGCTTGCCAATCGCAGGAGAGGGGAGGGGAGGATGTCTGCATGTCAATCTGAAGAACCACCAATCACCTTTGAGGTAACATTCAGCTTTGAGACTATTCCCTTGGAGGTTTTCACCAAAGAGACCATTCCTAGAGGCTACCGCAGGACGATACTGAAAACTAGAATGGCTGGAAGCACTGAAAATAGCACCAACTCCTGCTGGGATAATGATATAAAACTTGTTCTGGAAGTAAAAGAAAGAACATGTTTGTATGATAAGACCAGTAAGGTCTACAGGAGTCTGGAAGCCAGGCAGAAAGCTTGGGAGGAAATCTCGGAGATTATGCAAATCCCTGGTAAGAAGAAAGCTGTTTGTGGATGGAAACTTAATTAACTCCTCCTCGGTGGTTGCCTGCCGCATGCAGGTATAGAGGAGAGAAACAATGCCTGTGCTGGGGTCACAGACGGTTCAAAGACAAAGTTTCGGCCAATCGTTGCACGCTTGTGTTTAGCCAATCACAGCTGCGCTTTCTTAAGAAGGCGGGACAACATGAGGGGCAACAGGCTGGAAGACACTCCCCCAATTCCAGCGCGGAGCGGAGGCAGGAGGCGGCGGCAGAGCCTCCGCCTGTAGTGTGAAGCAGCCTTCATAAGAACATAAGAACATAAGAAGAGCCCTGCTGGATCAGGCCAAAAGCCCATCTAGTCCAGCTTCCTGTGTCACACAGTGGCCCCACCAGATGCCTCAGGGAGCACACAAGACAACAAGATACCTGTGTCCAGTCGCCACTCCCTTGCACCTGGCACAGAGAAAACCCACTTCTAAAACCAGGAGGTTGTTTATGGCTTGTAACCTGTGATGGTCTTTTCCTCCACAAATCTGTCCAAACCCCTTTTAAAGGCATCTAGGCCAGATGCCATCACCACATCCTGTGGCAAGGAGTTCCACAGATGAATTACACGCTGGGTAAAGAAATATTTTCTTTTGTTTGTTCTAACTCTCCCTCCACTCAATTTTAGTGCATGTCACCTGGTTCTGGCGTTGTGCGAGAGGGAGAAGAATTTCCCTCTATCCACTCTCTCCATCCCATGCATAATTGTATACGTCTCAATCATGTCCCCCCTCAGGTGCCTTTTTTCTAGGCTGAAAAGCCCAGACGCTGTAGCCTTTCCTCATAAGGGAGGTGCTCCAACCCACGAATCATTCTGGTCGCTCTTTTCTGCACCTTTTCCAATTCAACTATATCCTTTTTGAGGTGTGGTGACCAGAACTGGACACAATACTCCAGATGTGGCCTTACCATCGATTTGTACAAAGGCAGAATGATATTGGCCGTTTTATTCTGAATCCTTTTTTAATGATCCCGAGCATGGAATTGGCCTTCTTCACAGTCGCCGCACACTGGGTTGACACTTTCATCGACCTGTCCACCAGCACCCCAAGATCTCTCTCTTGATCCGTCAGAGACAACTCAGAACCCATGAGCGTATATGTGAAATTTTGGTTTCTTGCCCCAATGTGCATCACTTTGCACTTACTTACATTGAAGCGCATCTGCCATTTTGCTGCCCATTCTCCCAGTTTGGAGAGATCCTTCTGGAGCTCTTCACAATCCCTGCTGGTCTTCACCACCCGGAAAAGTTTAGTGTCATCTGCAAACTTGGCCACCTCACTGCCTATCCCCGACTCCAGGTCATTTATGAATAAGTTGAAAAGCACCGGTCCCAAGACCGATCCTTGGGGCACACCGCTTTTCACCTCTCGCCATTGTGAAAATTGCCCATTGACTTTGGCCGTTTTAAGGGACAAGTTGCATATTTGGGTCAAGAGGTCAGCAACTTCATTCTTGAGTTCCTTCAGAACTCTTGGGTGGATGCCATCCGGGCCTGGTGATTTATTGATCTTTATTTTGTCAATTAAGTCTGAGACGTCTTCTCTTTTAACCTCTATTTGACTTAATTCTTTAGTCAGGGGAGACCGTTCCGGCAGTGGTATTTGCCCGAGGTCTTCTGCCGTGAAGACAGATGCAAAGAACTCATTTAATTTCTCTGCAGTCTCCAAGTCCCCTTTTATCACCCCTTTCTCTCCCTCACCATCCAGCGGACCCACCGTTTCCCTGGCAAGTTTCCTGCTTCTAACATATTTGAAGAATCTTTTATTATTCCCTTTTATGTTGCCTGCCATACGTTCCTCAAAGTCTTTCTTGGCCTCCCGTATCATCTTTTTACATTTCTTTTGCCACAGTTTGTGCTCCTGTTTATTTTCCTCATTAGGGTAAGACTTCCATTTACGGAAGCAAGCTTCCTTGCCTTTTATAGCCTCCTTAACGGTGCTTGTTAGCCATGCCGGCACCCTCCTGGACTTGGCCGAGCCCTTCCTCCTTTGTGGGATACACTCCCGCTGGGCCTCTATGACTGTTGTTTTAAACAGCCTCTATGCACTCTGGAGCGATTGGACTCTTTTTACCTTCCCTTTCAGCTTTTTTTTTAACTAGTCTCCTCATTTTGGGGAAGTCTGCCCTTCGGAAGTCAAGGGTTTTCGTGTCAGATTTGCTCGGCACTCTCCCTCCGACATGCATGGCGAAACAGATCGCAGCATGGTCACTGTTCCCCAACGGTTTGGTAACATTTACCTCCCTGACCAGATCTTGAGTGCCACAAAATATCAAGTCCAGAGTCACCTGTCCTCTGGTCGGTTCCGTGACAAGCTGCTCTAAGGCACAGTCATTTAACATATCCAGAAATCCAGTCTCTCTTTCATGACCTGAGCATGAATTGACCCAGTTGATGTGAGGATAATTGAAGTCCCCCATGACTACAACCCTGTCTCTCATTGACACCTCCCTGATTTGCTTCCTCATTTCAAGATCCCCTTCAGGTTTTTGATCTGGAGGACGGTAGCATGCCCCTACTATTACATCACTCTTTGAGCCTGGTAATCTAACCCACAGTGATTCTACGGAGGAGTCAGAGCCCCCCTCCAGCTCTACTCTGGTGGATTCTACCCCCTCTTTGACATAGATGGCCACCCCACCTCCAACACGCCCCTCTCTGTCCCTCCTATAGAGTTTATATCCTGGAATTGCAGTATCCCACTGGTTCTCCGCATTCCACCAGGTTTCTGTTATACCTACTATGTCAATGTTTTCCCTAGCCACCAAACATTCCAGTTCTCCCATCTTTGTCCGTAGACTTCGGGCATTTGCATAAAAGCACTTATATACCTGGTCCCCCAAGAAGGGCTGCATGCTTGCACCTTTATTCCTGCAGCCTTCTGTCCTGCTAGATTGGCTGTCATGTCCCATCACGCTACCACTCCCAATTTTTACTCTATTACTTGACTGTTCCCCATCCTCTGCACCCTCATTCCCTAGGGATGAGGAGTCCCGAACCGGATGCCCCTCGGCTCCTGTCGGCTTTCCCCCAGGAGTCAGTTGAAAAGCTGCTCTGCCACCTTCTTAAAGTTACGCACCAGCAGTCTGGTTCCGTTTTGGTTCAAGTGAAGCCCGTCCCTCTTGTACAGGCCCGGCTTGTCCCAAAACGTTCCCCAGTGCCTAACAAACTTAAACCCCTCCTCCTGACACCAGTGTCTCATCCACGCATTGAGACCCCTGAGCTCCGCCTGCCTAGCTGGCCCTGCGCGTGGAACAGGTAGCACTTCTGAGAACGCTACCTTTGGGGTCCTGGATTTGAGCTTCCTACCTAGCAACCTAAATTTGGCCTCCAGGACCGCCCGGCTACATTTCCCCACGTCGTTGGTGTCAACATGTACCACAACCGCTACCTCCTCCCCAGCACTCTCTACCAGCCTATCTAGACGAGAGGTGATGTCTGCAACCTTCGCACCAGGTAGGCAAGTCACCGTGCGGTCCTCACATCCATCACAGACCCCCCTCTCTATGTTCCTGACTATAGAGTCACCCACGACAAGAAGCCCCCTCCCCAGAGGAGTATCCATAGTGCGACTGGATACGGGCCCATCACCTGAAGAAGGGGTCCCCACTGTGGGATTGTTTCCCTCTTTTCCAGAGCGACGTCCTCCAGCCCTGAGACTCCCTTTCCTGGCAGCTGAGGAGCTGGCCAACTGAGGGTGGGACGATGCCTCCACATCCCTAGAAGTCTCACCCTGGTTCCTCTCTACCTGTCTCTGCTTCTCCAGGTCAGCAACCGTGGCTTCAAGGGAGCGAACCCGTTCCCTGAGAGCCTGGAGCTCTTTGCACCGAGCACACACCCATGACTTGTGCCCAAGAAGCAGATAGTCATACATGAGACACTCAGTGCAAAACACTGGATAGCCCCCACCCTTCTGCTGGCTGTCTGACTGCATAGCTTTTGAGTGTAAGTTATGGATTTATCAAAGTTTGGGTACCTTAATGTTGTTGGAGCTCTCCTCTCTTCAAGGTTGTTGGAGCTCTCCTCTCTTCCTCTCTCCTCTCTTCAAGGGAAGTGCCGGGCAGTGTGTGGGGCCTGGCTTCCTCACCCCGCTGCTGAACTCGCCCAGCTGCTTAACTCGCTGTGTCTTTTTTACCTTGCCACTTTGTCCCAGTGAGCCACTTTGTCCCAGTGAGGCCACTCGATGCCCCTGAAAGCCTTCAGACTTCAGTAGTTACCAAAAGCTAATTAAAATCCAACGGATGTTTAACCAATGTAACATGAGAGGTCAGTGTAATTGGAATGGTTGATGGCCGTTTCAAGAATTTAAATGAGTGTGAATTTTCAGAGACCGTGCCTCCAAAATGAATCCAAGGTGCAAAATTACTTATGGAAATGATTTGCTCCATAGCAATGACTACTCTTCCTACCGCTAGCGCTTCTCGAGCCTCATTCGATTTTTTTTTAACTATGAACTTATTATTGATACTGTTCTGATCAATATGAAAGGTTTTGTTTCTGTATTCCCAGTCATTTCTAGATGCTGGATCAATGGTGATATAAATACAACTGTCATAAGTATTTGTCATATCCTCACGCCTTGGTTTGACAGCCATGGTCTGACTCAACAATGCCCAGGATCTCAACCTCACTGGCAAATACTGGTAGCCCCCTTATGACAGCACAAGAGTCTAGGTAGGGAAAGAATACTCAAACTCCTGCTCAGTATTAACTTTGTGGAACATGGTTGCGGTTGGTCAGGTTGGGGCCGGTGTACTCTGGAGAGCTCCAAGTGAGCAATTCGCTCCAATGAGGGCCAGAGGAGGACTTAACTCTTAAATATCTCCAGGCTTAGCCTGCTGCTTCGAAGTTCTGCCCCCCTGCCTGGAGAGTAGAAAGATCTAAAGGGGCAACCCTCTGACCTGGAATCTTCCATTCCTCTTTGGTCTTTGTATTCCTTCTTACACTGAGGTACAGGCTCAGGGGAATCAGTGGCGTTGCTCCCGTGAGGCGACGGGAGCGGGCCGCCACGGGGTGATGAGCACAAAGGGGTGACATGCGCACCTCCGTGACATGAGCCACCTCCGTCGCCCTCCGGATGCTCCGAGGCCGGCCCGTCTAGACCATCATATCTACTACTGTGGGCAAAATTGCTGGCGGAAGTAAGAGGAGGCCGTATAATGGCCCAGCCGCCCAGCGGGGGTCAGAATATGGTCGAAGCCATCCCCCTCCCCCTCCTGGGCCGGCTGGGCCAATGGGCCCCCTCCCTGCACCGGCGATCCGCCCACCAGATCCTGTCTTACCTGGGTCCATCGGTCGTCGGGAGCTCCGTCGTCGGAGCAGGGAAGGCCAGCCGCTGCACCAGCCTTCCCTGCTCTAGAGTAGTCACAAATGTGCTTTACGGCACGTTTGCGACTACTTCCAGTGCCGGAATGTTTGGATTGGGCTATTGTTGGTCAGGACCTTAGGAGAAGGGTGTTCTTTATAGCGGAGAGTTTGCTTGCACCATAGCCAGTCTCAGTTCCAGTCACTAGTCAGCTCTCTTCGTCTAGGAGTTGGAAGCACGACCTAAAACGACCACATGAAACTGCCCATACCACCGCATCATCTTCCGTTTGGCCATATCTATTTCCAGTCCAGCTGCTCATGCCTTGAAGGCCCAGAAGAGGCTCCTGCACATCATCACTTCTTGGGGTTGCTAAAATTCAAAATTCCATACCTATGTAAGTTCAAGTGGAAAGATGAGACATCTTATTGAGAATCTTTGCTTGTGTTGTCTTTAAATTCGCATCAAGCAATCGCTGGCCAAAGGAGATATTATTCTCCTTTGGTACATTTGCTCATTTGCTTGTGTGAATTATGCATAAGTTTAATTCTCTTGCATTGGTAGTAATATAATCATCGGTAGCCTACATTGTTTTAGAGACAAACATTATAGCTTCAGGCACACTTCTTATCCAGCAAAGGGTATGTTTTAGAATAAACAAATTGCATGGGTTTGCAAATATTGTGACAGTTATAACAAGACACCAAATCGTTATAATACCATGTAAATAATAAACAAGAATTAGCATAGAACAAAGCGGTAATCTTAATGAGATTCAATAGTTGTAAACAAATTTGTTTCCTCGATATGAAGTCTACTCTAGCCCCTGTTCGATACTAGCATCAGTTCTTCTGAGGTATCCCATTTGCTTTGGGTAATTCAGTAGCTGGGTCTGAAATTAGAAGCACTAGCGTCACTGCAGGGGGGCGGAGCTCCAAGTTCTGTCGGCCGGAGTGGCTCCAAAGGCGAGGGGGTGGGGCCGCTTTCTCTCGTAGTGTAATGGAGGGTCAGAGCCCGACGGAACTTGGAGCTCCGCCCCCCCCTGCAGTGACGCCAGTGATTAGAAGTTACATCAAGCCCGTTGTTAGCAGTACGGACTTCACTTTTCTTTCAAAAGCAGCAGCTGCAGGGACCCTGATCAGAAGCATGGCAAGCATGTTACTCTTTGCCTTGTCACAGTGCCAATCTGAATCAGGCCCCCTCTTGCTCTTTGTCCTGGAAGAAAAGCTCTAGTATGGCTGGTTCAAATGATACTTTCTAACCTGGACTAGCCTTATACAATAAAAGACAAAAGAAAATATTTCTTTACCTAGCGTGTAATTGGTTTGTGGAACTCCTTGCCACAGGACGTGGTGATGGCACCTGGCCTTGATGCCTTTAAAAGGGGTTTGGACAGATTCATGGAGGAAAAGACCATCACAGGTTACAAGCCATAAGCAACCTCCTGGTTTTAGAAGTGGGTTTTCTCTGTGCCCAGTGCAAGGGAGTGACAACGGGAAACAGGTTGTTTTGTTGGCTGTGTGCTCCCTGAGGCATCTGGTGGGGCCACTGTGTGATACAGGAAGCTGGACTACATGGGCCTTTGGCCTGATCCAGCAGGGCACTTCTGATATTCTTATGACATTTGTATCCACCGTGTGTGCACATTTTGGTCCCTCCCCCTGGCATCTGTAGAAATTTGTGCAGTTTCCTTAATCACATGGCGGGATGGTTTGTCTGACTCTGAACCACCCCTTGACATATGATGGGCATCCCAATCCTTTGTAGCAGGATGCGGTGGCGCACATAAGGCGCCCACCACATCCTATGCAGGATTGGGCCTGCCCCAGCACAGCTGGCGGCCTCCTCAGGGTAAAGGGATGTTTATCCCTTTGTTTGTCCAAAGAGACCCATTGTGGAGCGGGAGGCTCACGGAGGGGTTGTTGTTGTTCAGTTGTTAAGTTGTGTCTGACCCTTTGTGATCCCATGAACCATATCCCGCCAGGCCTTCCTGTCCTCCACTATCTTCCTGAGTTCACTCATTTTCATGTTCGTTGCATCGGTGATGCTGTCTAACCATCTCATCCTTCGCCTTCCCCTTCTCCTTTTGCCTTCAATCTTTCCCAGCATCAGAGTCTTCTCCAGAGAGTCCTCTCTTCGCATTAGGTGGCCAAAATATTTGAGCTTCAGCCTCAGTACCTGTCCTTCCAGGGAACAGTCAGGGTTGATTTCATTTAGGATTGACTGATTTGATCTCCTAGCAGTCAGGAGTCTTCTCCAGCACCACAATTCGAAAGCATCTATTCTTCGGCGCTCAGCCTTCCTTATGGTCCAACTCTTGCAACCATACATTGCTACTGGGAACACCATCGCCCTGACTATACGAACTTTTGTTGGCATGGCGATATCTCTGCTTTTTATTATGCTGTCTAAGTTTGCCATAGCTTTCCTTCCAAGGAGTAAGCGTCTTTTAATTTCATGGCTGATGTCTCCGTCTGCAGTGATCTTGAAGCCCAGAAGTAAAATCTGTTACTGCTTCCATTTCTGCCCCTTCTATTTGCCAGGAATTGATGGGACCAGATGCCATGATCTTAGTTTTATTAATGTTGAGTTTCAAGCCAACTTTTGCACTCTCCTCTTTCACCCTCATCAAGAGGCTCTTTAGTTCTTCTTCACTTTCTGCCATTAGGGTGGTATCGTCTGCATAGAAGTCCACTATTCTTCACTATCACTCACCTGCCAAGCTCTGCAACCCATTTGCGATTGGAGATGTCGACATTCCAGAGCCTTACCACCTGCTACCGGGCAGTGGCCCCTCTGCTGTCTTTAGTCATGGCGAGGAGATGCTCTGTATTGGATTGTGTCTCTCTTTCTGGCATCTGACTGGCCAGCTAACAGCCTAGTATCCAACATGATTGCTTTATGGTTCCTGCACAAGAGGCACTGTGCGATAAGTAAATATTGCTTGAGCGAATATCCCCTTTCACCAACCATCATCAGAGCTAAATCGCCTTTCAAGTTGATGTTTACAGCAGCAGATGTGCAGTAACATCTGTGCAGAGCTGTAACCGGTATATGGGGAAACAGAGAAGAAATGGATAAAATATCTTACAGGTGCTTCGCGGTACCTTCTGACCCAGCGGAAGAGAGCACATGGTATAAACAGACAGGCTCTAGGAACTAGATGGGTATGAGATTTTCAGTCCAGTACTTTACGACTGAAATGTACTTGCTATTCATTTTCATGTAAAATGTTTGAGGGAATGAGTTGATATGTTTTGATCATGCTGACGAAGATATTAAGAATGATCTTGGATGCTGAAATCTGTGAAGCTGCCCAAGATCTTCCTGTGCCTGTGGCAGTGTGCCAGATACTGGCCCCCTTCTTACCTGGTGATGCGCCAGCCTCTTCTCCTCATGCTCCCTGGGTGGGAAGAGGAAGAGAAGGATGGAGTGGAAGAGGAAGTGTGGAGGAGAGTGGTGGGCTAGAGGTTTCCGCTTCCTTTTCCCATCCAGAGCAGAGACAGAGATACGCCCCCACGTGGGGGGGGGCGCCGACACGACGCCCACATGTGACGCTGCAAGCCACGCCCCCTGGAGCCAAAATAGCAGGGGGCTCCAGGGCGGGCGGGGGGCCCCAACACCAAAACGGACCGGCCGGCTCCAAGACGACAGGACGCATTCCGGAGGCAAGTACGCTCCTCCTCTGCGTTGGGGCCCATGGTCCCCCCGCCCCTACCCTGATGACGCTTCTGATCCAGAGAGTGGGAAGAAGAGAAGGAGAAGGAAGTGGCTCCCCACTCATCATCGACAGCCAGAGGTGACCACACCTCACACACCTCACGCTGGCCCTGTGCAGCCCAATCCACGAGCCTCAGCGTTGTGTTTTTTTTCAGGTTGTGGAGAATATTATAGCTTTAAGATACAATCCACCCAGACGTTCTTTTGCACAAAGTGCCACTCAGACGCAAGAAGCTGCAGAAGAGCACAGACATTCATATGCACCCTGTTCATTGCAACTAAATGCTCTTTAGTTGCAAGCACAGTGAACATGACTATTAAAATCACGTGGTTAATGTTAATTCATTCTGTTCCGTCACATTCCGTTTCGGTCTTGTATACTGTTTACAGTTCCATTCTCTCATTTTTTTTTTTTGCCTGCTTGCGGCTTGTTCCATCTCTCTCAAAATTGTGACAGTTTGTGAAGCGACCAAGAAATGATCTGATCTTCAAGCAACACTGCCCAAGCGGGAGCCCATGGACTGAGTGCTGAATTCCATTCTGTTTGCCACATTTTAAGATGATTGCCTATTTATAAGGACGAGGAAAGGCAGGAGAGCTTGTCTATAGAGCTGAAGGACAGCAGATCTGCATCTGAAAACTGGTCTTGGCATTTCAAGTGGCACTATTGGAAGATGTTCCGTGAAAGCTTAAAGAAGGCACAAAGAGATGTAGAAGGGGATATTCCTGATGTCTCTGGGGGATCTCCCCAATCCAGGAGCCATGCTGATTTCTTGATCTCTCTTTAAAAGAGGAAGATGACACAGGCGATGGATACGATCACTCCTAGATGTCCGTGATTTCTCATGCCTGTAGTTTTAATCAACTGGGCTGTGGTCTCAGATTTTATTGCTGCTTTTGGATTATTAGAGTATTGTATCTTATCTGTTTTGCCATTGTTTTGTTGTTTACTGGGTTTTCACTGCTAATTACAGGGAGAGGTGGGACGTAAGCCCAGCTCATGGTTGCCACTGCGGCTTACTCAAGCTGTGTATCCCTTTGGCTTTCGTTTGCCTTCCCCCTGATGTCGATTTTTCAATCTGTTTGGGAGTAATTGCGTTGACAGCAGAGAGGGTATGACTGTACCTGGAGAGAAGAAGTTACCAAGGCAATCAAGGAAGTTACCAGTGCGATTGCATCCGCAGAAGTGCCTATTATTCAATTCAACACTTCTTCCCTGCAGAGTGGGAGCGGAGGCTACCTAGGAGAGCTGCAGATTCGTCTACCTGGAGCTTTTGGACCGGAGACCAAAGAAGCATCAGGCAGAACTGAGATACCGACAGCAAAAGAATTAGGCCATATTTAAATAGAACTGGTGGGCTGGCTTTTTAACAAATGGCTTTTAACAAATGTCAATATAGGTGATCCACTGGGGCTGTTTGTTTTAATTGTTTTAATTACTTGTTTGTAATCATTTTTAATGTATCTGTGTAGTTTCACGTTTTATCTGTAAGCCGCCTTGATTGCCCTTGTTGGGAGAAAGGCGGGGTAGAAATTATTTAAATAATAATAATAATAAATAATAAATATCTTGTACCAATAAAGAGCATATAAACATTGGCACTCAACTGCCTATTAAAGACAACAAGCAGCTAAAATAGTTTGACAGTAGAATTCTAACACACTATTGCACATGTGGGGCTAGTTTACTAGGCCGTGCAGTAGACGAAGAGCATCTGGATTGGGTTTTTTTTCTAATTCTGAAGAGCCATTGGTTATTTAAATGGTGCTCTTGTTGCAGATAAACTATCTAGAGTTCCTCTGACCTTGGATCAAAAGAAGTTTGGGAGGCATGGATTGATGTAGAAGTGGGGGCAGGAATGGGAAGATTCGGCCCATTTGCCTCCTGAATGTTTTAAGTTCGTGCTGTAGGAAGGGCTGTGGGTTTATCATTTCATTGGCCTTCCTGTGATTTGGGGAACATGTTCTATAATTCCATGTGATTAGACATTTACGTTCTATTTAAATATGGCCTAATGCCCATAAGAAGCTTTCTGCACTCATTGTCATGGAAATAAAACTTAGGTACTCAAGTAACTTGTGATTACAAGTTGCTATGAGTGCTGTGTCCACTTTAAGAAGTATTGGGAGGGGTGGGGGACACCTGCAAACAGGCCTCTGCTAATTGAAAGAGTGGCCCAGGGAATATATATGGACATCTTGTCCAGGTCTCCTAACCCACCCTCTGCACGTGTGGATGCAATGCTTACTATTGGTATTTATTGCTTGTGAAACTTGTGATCGGTTTTACACATTCCACAAATAGAAAAAAAAGGCCTTTCGTCTTCCATTAAGCAAAGAGTTTTGGCACCGCACAGCTGAACAGCTTGTGCCCCCTATCAATTGGACAGAAGCTCTTCCCTCTAAATGCAGATAAGTGCATCTTGTTTTGCAAGACCCTTCTATTCCCCCAGCTTAATAAATGAGCTGGTCCCTGTTAATGTGCAATATTCCTGCGCTTCATTCTGGTTTAACAACCTTTTTTTTTTAACCATTTAAATTGGTTAGCATTTGGGACTAAGAATAGCATTTGTTTTCCTTCAGCAATGTCCCTAAAAGGACACTCGACTACCAGAATGGCAATAGAAAAGTTTCCTCTTAAGAAACTTTCAACAAGCTCCAAGTGTATTCTCATCATTCCCCTAGATAAATCTCAAGTGGATTTTTTCCCCTGCCATCCACATGCCCATTTTTTTTTACTATCATTATTGCTTATGACTTCAAAAAAACCATTTAGGAGCCTGGAACTCCGACTCTTCAGTACATAATTCTTTTGCACTGCAGATATGCAGCCAAGAACTTTTGTTGATTCTCAGTGTTTCAGACCAGTATATTTATAATCCCGCCATGTGCTCAAGGAATACAGATGCTGCGATGCATCCGTTAACTTGATCATAAATCATCTTGTGATAGGCTACGCTTACTCTGTCTGCAACCACACTTGCATGAAACTATCTTTATAATAAAACCATTTCCGGAAATTTAGTAAGTTCATGCAAATTAGATAGGAGTTATTTATTGTTCACTCAATATGTTACCAAGTAATGGTAGCCCTAAACTAGGACAAACCTCATGTTGGTACATAGGGTCTTTGCTTTTCCTGAGGCTGTAGCAGTTTAGGGATCAACTCAGAAGTAAGCAAGAGTGCTTAATCCTTGCTCATGTCAACTGTTTGAAGCACAAGTGTTTTTTATTAATTATTATTATGTCACAAAGTGCTTTACAAGAAAAATCAAATAACTAAATGGCTCCCTGTTCGAGAAACACAGCAACCTTTGGATCATCCAAAAGGAACAGTAAGGGGATGTTGGCCAAAACAACATGGCATTCTTTGTTCGCAAAGTCAAAGGTTGTTATACTAGAACAGGCGTGGGGAACCTCCGGCCCGCGGTCCGGATCCGGCCCGTGGGATGATCCGGCCCGGCCCGCGCGGGACTGGACCAATCCGGTCCAGTCGCTTTCAGAAGGAGGAGGAAAGCGGCCTTCCTGGACATGCCCTCAGGGCAATCTCAGCTTCAGCGGCGCTGTGCAAAGGCCGCTTTTAAACCCAGGAAGCGCGCGAAAGCGGCGGCGGTTGCGGCCCCATCCCGGAGTCGAGGTAAGGAGAGAGAGGGAGGGAGAGAGGGAGAGAGAACGAACGAGCGAGCGAGCGAGCGGTCGGTGGGAGGGAGAGATAGAGAGTGGTGGGTGGGTCGGTGGGTGGGAGGGAGGGAGGGGGAGAGAGCGAGAGCGGTGGGTGGGAGGGAGGGGGGGAGAGAGAGAGTGGTGGGTGGGTGGTAAATTCGCGGGGGGGATTTGCGGGGGGGGGGGAAACGGCCGGCCTAATGGCCGGCCCGCTACAAATTTTCCCTATGAGAAAATGCCCCCCCACTGCAAATAGGTTCCCCACCCCTGTACTAGAATGACACCCTCAAGACAACAAGCTTCTGTTCTGAATAGGTAAACAGAGCATTGCAAAGCTGCCTTAGAGCCATTGCAGACCGCATGCCGAGGCGAACGAGCGAGCGCCCAGACGAGCGAGCGCGAGAGGCTGGCCACCGACCTGCTTGTCTGTAGGAGTGTCTTCCCGCAAATAGTCCCTACGTTTGTCCCGCCTTCTTAAGAAAGTGATTGGCTAACACTACAGTTTACACCTGATTGGCAGATAGCCACTCTCCTCCCCCTCTCATCTGATTGGTGGCTCCAGTAGCTCCGCTGTGCGGCCCCCTCAAACATGGCCCAGAAGGATTTTCGATCGTGCTGGAAATCGGGAGACCGCTCACTACCGCTGTGGTAACCGGACACCTCAGCACGGCTCGACAAAGCTCCACAGGCGTCCGGGACGAGCCGAGATTCGTGCGGTCTGCAGCGGCCTTTATAGTGAGTCAGACCATCTACCTCAGTAGTATTGTGACTGGCTATAGCTTCCTATGGCTTCAGGTATGAATTTTTCTCTGCCCTATGTGGCAATTGCCAGGGATTGAACCTGGGACCTTCGGCATGCTAAGCATATGCTCTACCACTGAGCTACAGCCACTCTCACACTTCTGTCCAGGCTGTGAGAAGTGCAAGACTGAGATCGAGTCCAAAATTCAAACCTCATCCTCAGCGACGTGCCTTTTATGCATTTTTTTAAGACTGACATCTAAGTCCAATGCCATCAATGAAAGTGTCAGATCTAGAAATATTGTCAAAGTTGCCTCACTTTTGCAGCATTTCAATGCTGACAGTCTCTTCGCTAAAGGGCAAGATGCACGGCTAAATCAGCTAGCTTTAACAAGAGCTTTAAGCACCAGCACGATTCAGATTGCTTTGAAGAAAGCACAACATTAATCTTCTTGCAACTCTGTATGCAAGACGCTGGCCCACAAGGCTATGCTCACAAGCTTAGTCTTGACAGCCTATAGATGTTGTGTCACATAAAAAACACAATTTGGTGCCTCTTATGGCCGAAAGTGCGGACGTTCCCTCTCTTGGGAGCAATATGCTGGACAATGCTCTTTCTGGCATTCAACAATGCAAAAATGTAAATGGGCTCTTTGCAGTCAGTCTATGAAATGCCAGGGCTGTTACCGAGCTTGTATATAACAAAAATGAGGGGGAAAAATTCAATCTTCTATTCATCTTTCCTCCCTTCCCCCCCATGGAATGAATATTGTGAGACCCATGCTACATGTGCAGAAGGCCATTGATTCGTGCAATGTCATGTGCAGGTAAAATTGGAATATTTGAGGCTATTGTAGAATCCATTGTTATTAGTTGTCATTCTTTATTCTTTTTTTAAAAAAGCATATGGTTTTTGTTCGTTGTTTCATTTTGTTATTATAAGCCATGTCAAAGGGAGAGAGGAGATGTAATGAATAAAATAAAGCCAAACAAAAGTTGTCTTGCAGAGTAAAATATCGATGATATGCAATTTTATTTGCTCGTCGTTCAGATGAGTAACCTAAACTATAATTAGTATTGTGTGATGTTATTCAACAAGAAACTGTGGTGGGCGAATTTGGATGTGGAAATTTTTTTAATTGGACTGAGTTGGTGTTGTGGGACAATGTCACACTGCTACAGAGAGGTTTTTTAAATTAAAGGTAACACGGTTGCCAGAGGTGTCACTAGGGTTTGCTGCACCCGGGACCAGATCTGATGGTGTCACCCTCATGGACCTTCTTCTGTACCAGACCAGACAGAATCCTTAGTAATGTTTTCGTACTAATGTTACTTGTAAATCTTAATTCCCGTATATCACTGAATGTAATAGTAATAGCCAGCGGCGGAACTTCGGTGGAGCGCGTGGAGCACACGTGTGGAGCACTCACCGTCGGAAGCGCCACGCTGTATCGGCCCTCCCTCCCTCCCTGGAGCCCGTTCAGCTCCAAAATGAGTCCAAAACGGGCGGGCCCCCCGCAAATTGGGCAGGGTGGGGCGCGTTGACGTGACGCGACGCAGGCCCCACCCCATGCGCCGGGCGGGCGTCCGTCATTTCTGGCAATAGCAGTGACATAAACCCCGTCAACTGCCTAAGAGATCCCAGCATTCAATGGGAGGCAATAACATCGAGCAGACACCAAACTAAGCCACTGACTAGACTCCAGCAGACAGAAGGACTGGAAGCCCTACTGCAATCTCCCCAAAGTCAAGCCTTTTGGCAAAATATAAAGCCTTCTCAATCCTAGCGCCTGCACTCCTGTCTTATCCAACAACAGATTACAGTGTGTGTTAAGTAATCTTACTCCAGCAGGCTCCTCTTGACAGGGCATGCAGAGAATGCCTACAAAGGAAATAACTATCTACTGCAATGGTCTTCCCCACTGCAGCTACTTGAGATCCTTTTCAACTGGAGATGCCAGAGGAGGCACCTGGAACCTTGTACTGTACATGTCAACAAGCATGGTCCCTTTCCTTAAACCACAGTCAGAACTATTAATACCCATCTTCTCCTACTGGTGTTTTAGTCATTTTGGTGTCACCTGGTGTGGTCCGCCCCTTGCCCCCCCCCCCCCAGTGATGCCCCTGATGGCTACTAATTCTAGAATGTATACATGTGAATTCAGGGCTCAATATAGCTTTGTCATGAAAGGCCCAAGTGTTTCCGATAGCACGGAGTGCCTTTCACCAACTGAGGTTGCATGGCTACTCATGCTCTGGTAACCTCTGTGGTTGACTACTGTGATAGTGGCCTGCATTGTGAAATGGATGTCAATAGGGGGGCAGGCCGCACTGTGTGACACTAATTTTTGAGGTGCAAAGCCATCCCGCCATGCCCTGCCCCTCTTCCCAGGCTCAGCACCACGGTTTTCTTCAGCTGCTCTGAGTTGCTTCTTTGTGTTCTTCAGACAGAGAAGGCTGACAGACTCACAGATTTGCAGAGGTTATTTGACTGGAATGGTGATTTCCAAAGGAAATAAACAGCCGATAACAAGATTCGCTATTAGTATGAATCTTGCAAGAGCACAACGGTATGGGTTTGCCACAGTGTTGCACAACAGCCTTATGCAGTTGTTCTAAAAGCGGGCATACAGCTGTACTTAGATTGAGGGGGAACAGAAGTGTGCCAGCCGGCCCCGCCCTTGTACCAATGCTGTCCTTAGCCACAAGCTCTGCCATCCCTGGGTTCAATGCTTCTCTGAGGAAGACAGAGCTGAACCTGACCACATTTCCTCCTGGAAATTTCCAGGGCATTCCGGGGTTCCCAGGTGTGCAGAAGCAGTGCCCCTAGATTCAATGCTGCCCTTCTCAGGCATACTCTGAGCCTGGAGAGAGAGCACGGCGGACGTACCTAAGGGGCACATAAGTTAGCTGGTGCACACCTCTTCTCCTTGGGAACAGCATAGCCGATTCTAGAATGAGGAACTAGGGCTTAGGAGTGGACAATATTCATTGTCACACTTGCAAGTCAAAGATTCATGATACATGTCTTAGACTAAGTTAGAGTAAGTGCCAGTTGCTGGATGCAGAATCGATGGCTGCTGAGAAGGAAAGTAGCAGTGGGAGGCAACAAGCGTGGCAACAGCCTACTGAAAGAGACGTGCCTATGGTCTGACAAGGAAGTGAAATGTTGCATGCATTCAGGGGCTGACTCTGTATGCAGGATGTGCTGCTGCTGATGACCAACACAGCAGCATGTATAATAATAATAATAATAATAATAATAATAATAATAATAATAATAATAATAATAATAATACCACCAGTATTTATATAGGTAGAGGTAAAGGTATCCCTTGACAATTAAGTCCAGTCGTGTCCGACTCTAGGGAGCAGTGCTCATCTCCGTTTCAAAGCCGAAGAGCCAGCGCTGTCCGAAGACGTTTCCATATGTGGCCGGCGTGACTCAACACCGAGGCGAATGGAACGCTGTTACCGTCCCGCTGACGCGGGTACCTATTAATCTACTTGCAATTTCTTGCTTTCGAACTGCTAGGTTGGCAGGTTGGTATTTATATACCACCTTTCTAAACTGAAGCGGTTTTTACATATTACAAATGTTCTAATCTTGCATTGCACGCTTCATTCCAGGTAGTTTCCTTCACGGTCTGGCCTCTCTCTGGCATTTACCTCCCACACTTCAACTTGACGGCAACACTGCCTCCCACTCAGTGTGCCAGCTGCAGAATTCTCTCTTCCACCGAGGCTTCTGCAGCTTGTCAGCGATACGTCAACAGCTCTCGACCGGTCTCGAACTGCCGGCCTCAGATCTTCAGGCATATGAGGCAGCCGCTCTACCAACTGCGCCAGACCCCCTGCCCCCCACCTGTATACAGGAAGCTGCCTAATACTGAGTAAGACTATTGGACCCTCTAGCTCAGGGTTGTTAACACTGACTGGTAGCTGTTCTCCCAGGCTTGTGGACAGTGGCCTGCCTGGCGATGTTGGGTGTTGAACCCGGGGCCTCCTACATGCAATGATATGCTCTACCACAGAGTTATGCATGCCCCTTCTCTGAGTTCGTTAGTATTTGTAATTATTCGTAGACATAGGCTAGTTATTACTCACTGCTCCTCAAGAGCAGGATTGCAGCAGCCGAACAACTCCTCCTTGACAACTGACGGACCACCGTTCATAGTTTCAAAACATTCTACAGTTCCGCAGTGGTGTTGATCAAATCCCTGCGCAGGACTATCTATTCACTGTGCAACTCATCCAATCCAGAGATTGGGTCACAAGAAGAAGGTAAATGCACTTCAGGAAAGTATTTGCAGAGCAAATACTGTTATCTCCACACGTCTCCAGCAAAGCTGATCAAGCTTCAATACGCCGATGGGCACAGCGAAACTCGCAGCCAGATGTGCTGCTGCAAACATTAGGATAACAATGCCCAGCTTTAAAGCCTTCAGACGCTTTAAATGTAGGTAACACTCTATTATGCTCAATTTGGATATATTGGAAGGAGCTATGAAGACACATAGGCATGTGTCGTACTGTGGATTGCTTCACAATTGAAATAGTAAAGTTCATTTTCTGCTGTAAAATCTGTCTGCTGAAAAAGCAGCTTAATGGAACTCAAATGTGTTATATGCTGGTCTGCTTCAGGTTGCCCAGGGCTGAGAAAACCAGGAAAGATGACTGTCAGCCCAGGGGCAGAGACACGGACTTAATCCAAAGCAGACAAGGTCAAGTTCCAGAGAAAGCAGATCAGGATCCGGGGGCCAGAGAACCTAGTGGAAGGGTCACAATCTGGGAAGGCAGATTAGGATTTATGGGTCCAGAGGCAAGGGTATAGTCTGAGACAGGCCAAAGGTTGAACTGCCAAGAAGATGGCAGGCGGGAGGGTTGCACAATGATGAGCTTTTGAGGAGGTCAGGGCTTTATGGTGATTTGGGATTGGCCTGTGGTCAGCTGACACGTACTCAGTTATTAGACCCTAGATGGCACCTTACACCATAATGTGTAGTCAGGTTTGCAGAGAGAGAGAGAGAGAGAGAGAGAGAGAGAGAGAGAGAGAGAGAGCAAACAAACATGCTGGTGGTAAAAGAGGTAAGCTGATTCTGACACCCCTGGTTCAAGACACACACTCACAGCGCAATCCTGTGTAACCTTTCACCGGTGTAACAGCATCTGCTGTTACACCGGTGCATCTACTGTTACACCGGTGAAAGGTTACACAGGATTGCGCTGACAGTGCCAGAAGCTATTAAGGTTGCTGTGTTAGCTGCTGACTCCTGTACCACTGACACTCTTCCCCCTCTGAAAACGTTGACTTACTATAGTGCATGGAGTGTTGCGGGGGGGGGGGGGGGGGGAGGACATGAAACAGGCCAAATCCACAGCAAGGAGTAAGAGGATTTTAGTACTTGGCTTCTGTTTCAATCCAAATTGTGTTTCCCTCTCCCCATCCCATGTGCTATTTTTTAATGAAAAAAAGTTTGGTTGCCTTTCATTGGAAGCTTTTTTTTGCCATTAAAAATAATGTGCTGCAGGTAAGGCTGCGATCAGGATCAGAACTGTGGTGGGAACAAAGTACTAACAGGTACCCAGTTTTGGCCTGTTTCATCATCATCATCATCTCCTGCGAAATTTGTCTCCTCAGATCTGCGCCAGCCATTTTGCGGGCACACGTCCGAGGAGAGTACGGGAGAGGGAACGAGAGAGGAACAGGGATGGGATTCTGGTGCAGGCTGGAGCTGCCCAGATCCACCTCCTCCCTCCCCATTCCACCTCCCGTCCCCCACCCAGACATTCCCCTGTTCCTCTCCAACTGCACCCCGTTCCTCCCACCACCTCAGTGGGCCTCCAACACCGCTGCTGTTTGCAGTGGCGGTTCCGGAATGGCCACCAGGGGTGTGCTGTGTGCGCCTCCGAATGGACATTTATGACAACAGAACCACTGTTCCAGTGTTGTAAGGCTCAGAGAGGATTATACAGTAAGTCATTAAAACTTCGTATCTTCTGTCTTTTAGAGAATCATTCCAGTTGGATGCCAATAGACATCATACTTGCTTCTGCTAGGTAATTTCTTGCCTTTTAAAAATATAGTTCATCTTTCCTGTATAATTTTCCACTATGCTTTATTTTGGCCATTTGTAGTTGACCATCTGGCTTCTGCTATGGGTCAAAGGTTGGCTCCAGAACATCCTCGATAATAGCATCACTGGTAGGTCTACACGCTAACATTCACTTAAGAGAAATTAATTATTGAACACATGAAATTGCAAGCTTTTTACCATTTTACATGGTTTAACTAGCAGACAAATTAACAAGAGTACAAAATAGTATAGTGGGACCACTGCCCATGTATTTAATTTTTGATGAAATACAAATACCATATTGGTCTGAGTATAAGACTCACTTTTTTCTCCTAATTTAAGTTTTTAAACTAGGGGTGCGTCTTATAATCAGGCTGTTGCAATTTAATGCCAGTGATTTAATTAATTTTTTTTTAATAGCACCAAACTTTAAAGGTGCGTCTTATAATCAGGTGCGTCTTATACTCGGGACAATACGGTAGTTGCATTGATAAAAATATATATATTCTTCATTCTGTCAGTACACTTAGATAGTACAGTATATGGAATTGGTCTATATAGTGCACAGGGTCTCTCCTCATGATTGGGTATAACTGGATTGGGGATAGCTGTATCTGGAAGGCCTTAGTTTGCCCTTCTGATGAAAATGTGGGCATAAGGTGGTGTCAGAGGGCATCCTGCTCCCCCTCACAGAGGCATCACTGGAGGGGGGGCGGTACCGTAAGTTCCATGCCGTCCTAGTCCCCGTTTACTCCCTGGTACGAGGTGGCCCCGCCCCCTCACCGTCAGAGCTATTCAGTGCAGCGAAGGCAACGGGCAGGAGACTCCCTGCCCATTGCCTTCACCGCACTGAATGGCTACGACGGTGAGGGGGCGGGGCCACCTCGTACCGGGGAGTAAACGGGGACTAGGACGGCATGGAACTTACGGTACCGCCCCCCCTCCAGCGACGCCTCTGCCCCCTCATTCATTTATGTCTTATTTTCTGCTCTGATTCTATTGGAGAGTTAAGTCTGCCTGAGACTGCAGTCCTATGCACACTTACCTGGGAGTAAGCCCAATTGATTATAATTGGACTTACTTCTGAGTAGACATGCATAGGATTGACCTGTAAGGAAGGATTGCCTAGAACAGGTGCACTGCTGGACTGTCTGCTCAACAGATTGACCTCACACCAGTACAGCCAGACCTGCCGCAAGGACCTGCCCTGGAGGGGAATCTGAGAGTTGTTTAATTAAGTTTGGTTTAATGAAAAAAGGGAAGAAATATCCTAGGGAGGTGTGAAAAGGCTGCTTCCAAGAATCTTGACAAAATCTTGCAGAGCACACAAACTGTTAAACTACAGGAAGGTCCAAATGAAAGAAGATACACAGATTTAATCATATCATGTCCTAGAGCCAGTGGGTTTTTTTCCTCCTTTTTTTTTCATTGTAGGACAGCATGAGAATACAAATTCATAAAATTCCTCCCCCTGCTGCATATTTAAATGTGTCATTTCTAGCATTTTGGTTTGGGATCCTTTGTATGCACAACATAAGCCATCCGTCAGCTGCTCTTATGTAACAGAGAGGTATTAATAAACATAGAGACAGTAGCCTGCTGTTGTTGCTCAAGGTCACCGGGAATCGATCAGTCATTTGAAAGCTCTGTACATATCCATCTATTTCGAAAGCCTCCATCCCCATGCTGAGGGATTATTTGTAGTCAAAATGGGACAACCCACATAGAAGATGGAGTTTTCTGGGTAGTTACTGATCACCAGAGGTTTGAGGATAGTTAGATATTTTCAGAAACAAAAACTCCATCTGGGCAAAAGTACCCCAACAACACTTTGCTTCCAGGGGTGCCTAGGGGTTAAAGAGAAGAAGCTTGGATTCTTAGATATGTTTCCGAGGGCACTGGAACACTCTCCCGCTTCCTAGGATAACTAGGAAAGGGTCAGGCAAGAGAAGGACAGTTATTTGTAACCCCTGCTAACTGGGCAAGAGGCACTTTTTCAATTGGTGCTCCTCTTATATTTAGCAGGGGGAGAGAAACTGCCCCCCCCTTCACCCCAGCACAGTGTCTCTTCTGGTGGCTGTTTGCTGGTGGTGTTCTGCATCTTTTTTAGATTGTGAGCCCTTTGGGGACAGGGAGCCGTTTAATCATTTGATTTTGTCTGTAAACCGCTTTGTGAACTTTTTGTTGAAAAGCGGTATATAAACAACAACAACAACAATAATAATAATACTATTTTCAACGTGAATAACACAGTGCATTTGAATGCACTTGAAGTGCCCTTTCTGTGGGTTTTTTGATTACCACATCAGCTTCGATGCTCGTCTAGCATAGTGCGGACATTTGGGTGTGTCTGTTGTCTGGAAGGGGTGTAGAATATGACAAGTTGACTCCTCCCATCCTGCCCCTGTCTGCACCCCATTTTGAGGTTTATGCTGGCTGTAGTTTCACCCAGTGTTAGCTGTGCACTGGCCCAGCACCATGCCGGCATGCATGGTGTGTTCACCAGCAGAACTGGGGCTACAACAGCCAGATTTCGTCACCTCCAGCTTTGCAACAGTTGTGCCGGCAGTCATTGTGTCAGCGTTTGAGGGCATATGCCATATAGCATATACTACTCAGAATGACATTTCTAAGGCATAGGATTGGGCTGCCCCTAAGCTTAGGATGCAACTCAATATAAAGAACGGGGACTATATTGTGTCTTTATATTGCAGTTGGTAAACAAATAGGCAGTTACCCCTACTAACTGGGCAAGAGGCACTTTTTCAATTGGTGCTCCTCTTATATTTAGCAGGGGGAGAGCAACTGCCCCCCTTTCACCCCAGCACAGTGTCTTTCTGGTGGCTGTTTGCTGGTGGTGTTCTGCATCTTTTTTAGATTGTGAGCCCTTTGGGGACAGGGAGCCATTTAATCATTTGATTTTGTCTGTAAACCGCTTTGTGAACTTTTTGTTGAAAAGCGGTATATAAATACTGTTCATAATAATACCCCACCCTCCAACAACAGATATTACCCAGATGGGATATGTAACGTTACTGTGTGCAGAGCACACAGAGACACACTGCACTACTCCCAAAGATATGCAGGCTCTCTATACATACCCCCCCCCCCCCTACAATAATAACAACAGGCATTTTACTTGCACAGAGACTCATTGAGTCTGCACCGGATCTCGGTCAGTGGAAGCCAAACTACCTCTACTCTATGGGGTCAGTATAATATAAATACTGTTAATAATTAATAATGATGTCTCCAATTTGACTAGAATCTTTCCTTTAAAGCCAGCATAAGTACAGGTTGATTTTGCTTAAATTGTATCACACTTAACAACGCGTAGGTTAGACTTTAGAAGCATAAACATATCGATAGGTATTTAACACACTGTGGCTGCAATCCTATCCACACCTGAGAGTAAGTCCCATTGACTATAATGAGGCTTACTTTTGAGCAGACATGCATAGGATTGAGCTATGTGACTTGCAGCAACAGAGCTTCAGTAGCAGGAAGGAAGACATTCTGCAGTGCTTGGCTGTAAGTTGCAAAAAGGCAAATACCAATATTAGGAATGGCTCTTTTCAAAGGTGCTGAATTGCAGTAAATGCGTTGCTTTCATTTCTACTCGGGAACCCCCCCCCCTTCAGTCAGTTTTGTGGTTGCCATCCTACTTCTCAGTTCAAAATCAGATGGCAAAATGTTAATGTTATTGTTAGCTCCTCAACGTTAAATACATTTACTCTGCAATGAATCCAGTGAAAATGGAACTTACCAGTAAACACAGTTAGGACCACAAACATAGTATGTCATTTACAAGATCACCCAATCTAATTAGGATCATTTTGTGCAAGAAATTAAAGACATAAAATACCAGCAGGCTGCCACTGGTACAATTTGTGTCATTAAATCTGGGTTGCTTAATAGTATAAAAAGTACTAAATACTCTGATCTGCAACAAGGTTGTGCTGGAAATATAGATTTACACCCCTCATTCAAAACCAAATCTGAAATTTGAAAGCCTACCAGGACTTTTTCTATTCCAAGATTCACTGAAATGAAATAAGCTGGTGTTCAACATCTGCTCATTTCAGTGTGGCCTGTCCTGGTGGATTGTGACTGAGAAATAAAACTGACTGTTTGGATATTCCAGAGCCATAGGACGTGAACAAAGGAAAAATCCTGCAAGAATTCTCCAGTGGCATCTTAAGACCCAGAGTGTTGAGAAGGATTACAAACAGATTAATAACGCCAATTATTTATCCATCCAGAAAGATCCTATTTGTCCTTACAAATAAAGTACGAAGAGAAGCTGATAATTGGGGAAAGCTGCATATCAGGATAAATGTAAAATAGCCTACAGAATAAGTTACTATTTGCTAAAGAAAAATAAATCCTGTTCAGTTATAGTTCCAAGAGATAAATACAATCAATCACACAAATACAAAACATTATCCAGCAGCTTATTTAAAGCAGTTGCAAAGTGTCTGGGAAAAACTTATGCCCGTGTAAAAAAGCTAAGTTTGCACTTTGACTCCTCTTGCTAAGATGTGCTACATCAGCAGTAGGTGCTTAGAAGGGGCATACGAACTGTGTGCTAGCACAATCTCACAGAATATACCATTGCACAAGCTTTGCAGGCAGCTATGTTTAGGATTGGGGTTTGCTATGTCAGCTTGATAATGATATACAGTACTATCTGCCTCTTGTAAATACAGTATAGGCAAATGCTAATTAGTATTGCTTTTGGCTTCCAAGTGTTAGCAAGAGCACCATTGCCTCGGCATGAGAGATTGTGGAATTAATTAATAATAATAACAACAACTGCTACAGCAGTGGTTTGCAAACCTGAGGCATATCCTCAGCATTAAGAAGGTATCAGTTCATCACCTGTGGAATAGGTTCCTTCTAAGAGATCATCATGTTCTTTCTCAGAATGATGCCTTCCTCCCCAAACACCTTAACTTTCTCTGTCACCTGATGTGTTGCTGGTGTGCAAGTGGGATGCTTCTACCACATCCCTGAAGGGCTCATCTAAATACCTCGCTGCTTCAACTCAATCAACTTCCCCAGGTCAACTCCCTTGTCATCAAGAGATGAACTTGCCCCCTAAGAGCCAGGAGCTCATTATTGCACTGAACACAGACCCAGATAACATCTGTATTAGGCAGAACTTGGCCTTCATCTTTATCCTGTTTGTGTTCTGAAAATGGGCCTGAAAACACACTTAATGGCACACATTGCAGGGAAAAATAGTTGTTGTTGTTGTTGGGGGGGGAGTTTGCATTTCAGAGAAACTTGCCCATCTTTATTGATCTTCTGATTGAAGAACGCATAATAAGCTTCCCCAGGGTTCCTTGGAACGCTGTTTGAACACTACTGTGCTGGAGAATAGACATTAAATATGTACATTGTTTGCAAGCCAAAGAGACATATTTTCCCTGTTTGAAAAACTGGTCTGCCCAAAATAATTATTATATCTATATCCTTGTATCTTATATAGACCAAGCAACATGTAACTCAGCATAGTTCAAGGTGCTGCTTGTTTTCTGCTTAGTCGCTAAATAATTTAGTTATTTATGCATAACGAATAGCAACTTTCACTTAAATTCAGGAGCACAAGTTGCAAGCTTTGCATTTTGAAATTGGACCCACCTTGCAGGAGAAATGTAGCCTGCAACAAGGATTATCCTAAAAGGGCCTTGAACTATGACGAGGAGGACTAATTATCCCAGTACAGGTATTGATAGAGATGAGGGTAAAATATTTTCTTTTGAGAAGATGTCGTCTCTTCTAAAAGATGATACCAGAATTGATTGCACAGCTAAACAGTGAGAGGAGGTACACAAAAGTAGGAGATAAGCACACCTGAAGTGTATGGGCGTGGCAACACTGAAATTGCTGCTGGAGAGTAAATGGAGCACACAGGTGTACTGCAGATTTTGCTCCTTCTAGCAAGACCTTCTAGCAACCTGTTTACACAGGAGGAAAGGGTGAGAGTTTGATTGCCTTAAGGAACAGGTGAGTGTTTAAAGGGCTGTCAGGATGAATGCTGGAAGAAGCAGAAGAGAGCGACCAAAATGATTAGTGGGCTGGGGCATCTCCCTTATGAGGAAAAGCTACAGCGCTTGGGGCTTTTCAGTCTAGAAAAAAGGTGCCTGAGGGGGGACATGATTGAGACGTATAAAATTATGTATGGGATGGAGAGAGGAGAGAGAAGTTCTTTTACCTCTCACACAACACTAGAACTAGGGGACATCCACTCAAATTGAGTGGAGGGAGTATTAAAACAGACAAAATATTTCTTTACCCAGTGTGTAGTTGGTTTGTGGAACTCCTTGCCACAGGATGTGGTGATGGCGCCTGGCCTGGATGCCTTTAAGGGGGGATTGGACAGATTTATGAAGGAAAAGTCCATCACAGCTTACAAGCCATGATGGGGATAAGCAACCTCCTGGTTGTAGGAGTAGGTTTTCTTTGTGCCAGGTGCAAGGGAGTGGCGACAGGATACAGGTATCTTGTTGTCTTGTGTGCTCCCTGAGGCATCTGGTGGGGCCACTGTGTGATACAGGAAGCTGGACTAGATGGGCCTTTGGCCTGATCCAGCAGGGCTCTTCTTATGTTCTTATAAGAACCAGCATTGTTTTGATCCAAGGAATGCTCACAATAGAATTAGCGTGGAGTGAATCATTTTAGTGGCTGTATCTTGAGAAAAAATTGCCATGCACCCTCCAAGGCTGGCAGCCTAGCTGGCTCTCAAGAGTATTTAAAGCAAGTATTGAGCTGTGTGTGCTGCTGGGAGGGAGGAAACAAAGCAACAAGAATCCCTGTCCAAATTATAGGCCAATTAGTTCAATTCATATACACAATGCATGAGAAAGTGCTCCTGGGGCAGTAGTATGAGTCTGCCTTATTTGGAGGAAGGCAGCATATATCCAGCATCGGAATATGTTATAGCCGACACCAATGCCTAGGTAAGAAAGATTCTATTCTATAATCTTGAGGAGGATTTTGCAGAGGCTTCTGTGGTTGAGGAAGCACTTGTGTTCCCTTGTAACGTTTGCATGATGTTCATAAAACTATTGTTTTCCTGGACTAGTTCAACCCATTCTTCTCTCTGAGATCTTCCTGCAACAGTATTTATTTATTTATTTAAAGAATTTATATGCCGCCTTTCTCCCGGCAAGGGCACTCAAGGCGGCTTACAACATTAAAATAACATATACATTAAAATAATTAACAATTTAAAACAATTAAAAAATTAAAACAATTAAAACATGGTATAGGCATGTACAAGGGAGAAGAGGCTCCAGTGGACCCTGTTTACCTGAAGCTCTTTTCTAAACATTGTGTGTGTGTGTGTGTGTGTGTGTGGAGAGAGAGAGAGAGAGAGGATGTACATGAACACCAAGGAATGGTCTGTCTCCTGGTTGGGAAAGCCTATAGCAGTGGTTCCCAACCTGGGGGTTGGGACCCCAAGGGGGTCGCAAAGCAGTTTCTGAGGGGTCACGGGATGTTGCCTGGATGGTGGCTCATTCCTTCCCCCTCCCATACACACTGCAGAGAAGTGTCTGATGCTCTCTTGGGGCTTGTTTGCTCGCCTTGTGCTACTTTCTGCTTGCCTCTGTTAATATTAGCTCACTCCCCCCCACCTCCATGGGGCTGCTTATGAGTGCAACTTTAAAAATGTGGTTTATTTTTCAAAGTGTGATTTATTAAACAGTGTAATTTATTAAAAAGAACAATATCACTTCTTGCTTACTCACATTACTTCTGTTCCGTCCCAAGGTCTTAGGGGGTTCCCGAAAGATCATCATTCGGGTTTAAGGGGGGTCCCGGTGCTAAAAAAGGTTGGGTGAACACTGTAGTTTTAAATGCACCTTTTGCTGCTAACTAAGCAGTACTGGGGAAAAAATCTACTTCTAAAACCAGGAGGTTGCTTATGGCTTGAAAAAAGGAAGGAGGGGGGACCCGGGAAACTACAGGCTGGTCAGCCTAACATCTGTTCCAGGGAAGATGGTGGAAAGTCTCATTAAAGATAAAATTTTAAAACACATAGAAGAACAAGCTTTGCTGAGGGAGAGTCGGCATGGCTTCTGCAAGGGGAAGTCTTGCCTCACAAACCTTTTAGAATTTTTTGAAAAGGTCAACAGGCATGTGGATGCGAGTGAACCCGTGGATATTATATATCTGGATTTTCAGAAGGCGTTTGACACGGTCCCTCATGAAAGGCTCCTGAGAAAACTCCACAATCAGGGAATAAGAGGGCAGGTCCTCTTGTGGATTAGGAACTGGTTGAAGACCAGGAAACAGCGAGTGGGAGTCAATGGGCAATTTTCACAATGGCGAGAGGTGAAAAGCGGTGTGCCCCAAGGATCGGTCTTG
This sequence comes from Plestiodon gilberti rubricaudatus, assembly GCA_026170595.1. NCBI lineage: Eukaryota > Metazoa > Chordata > Lepidosauria > Squamata > Scincidae > Plestiodon > Plestiodon gilberti. The sequence continues at coordinate 163,208,984 of JANXHW010000005.1, read as the reverse complement.
GGACCGGTGCTTTTCAACTTATTCATAAATGACCTGGAGTCGGGGATAGGCAGTGAGGTGGCCAAGTTTGCAGACGACACTAAACTTTTCCGGGTGGTATAGACCAGCAGGGATTGTGAAGAGCTCCAGAAGGATCTCTCCAAACTGGGAGAATAGGCAGCAAAATGGCAGATGTGCTTCAATGTAAGTAAGTGCAAAGTGATTACCCTTTGGGGCAAGAAACCAAAATTTCACATATATGCCAATGGGTTCTGAGTTGTCTGTGATGGATCAAGAGAGAGATCTTGGGGTGCTGGTGGACAGGTCGATGAAAGGGTCGACCTAGTGTGCGGTGGCTGTGAAGAAGGCCAATTCCATGCTCGGGATCATTAAAAAAGGGATTGAGAATAAAACGGCCAATATCATTATGTTGTTGTTGTTCGTTAAGTCGTGTCGACCCTTCGTGATCCCATGAACCACATCCCGCCAGGCCTTCCTGTCCTCCACTATCTCCTGAGTTCACTCATTTTCATGTTCTTTGCATTGGTGATGCTGTCTAACCATCTCATCCTTTGCCTTCTCCTTTTGCCTTCAATCTTTCCCATCATCAGAGTCTTCTCCAGAGAGAATCATTCTGCCCTTGTACAAATCGATGGTAAGGCCACATTTGGAGTATTGTGTCCAGTTCTGGTCACCACACCTCAAAAAGGATATAGTTGAATTGGAAAAGGTGCAGAAAAGAGCGACCAGAATGATTTGTGGGCTGGAGCACCTCCCTTATGAGGTTTTCTCTGTGCCAGGTGCAAGGGAGTGTCAACGGGAAACAGGTTATCTTGTTGTCTTGTGCTCCCTGAGGCATCTGGTGGGGCCACTGTGTGATACAGGAAGCTGGACTAGAGGGGCTTTTGGCCTGATCCAGCAGGGCTTTTCTTATGTTCTTATGACAGCAAGAAGCCGGAGATCACAGAACGAACAAAACTGTAATAGGGTTTCTTTATATTTTGTAAATCCCGTGGAAGAGGCTTAGATTCACACACAAAATAAGAAAAGAATGGTTAAAAAAAATTACAAAAGGTAAGAACTGTATATCGCCCTGTGCTTGCAGGTATGAAGGAAAGTTCACTGGTTATTTTCCGAGCAAAGGAAAAGATATTATGCATATTCATACTTCCCAGTAGTTGGGGCTGGCCCAAGACCGCCTCATACAGCATGCCAAATGCTGCCTCCCCTAAAGGCGCCAACTTAGCGTACGTGTCTCGCAACGTTGCGTCCTGGAGTCAGTTCTGATTGGTCCAACGTGTTGCTCCCATCCCGCCCCCACAACACCGAACACGGCCTCTCATTGGCCGAAGCTAGATTTATTCAAGTTGGAACGCACTGAATCGACCTTCGGCCAATGAGAACTCGCGTTCGGGGTCGTGGGGGCGGGACAGGAGCAACACGTTGGGCCAATTAGAATCAACACATCAGCTACTCTGGGACGCAACGCAGCCAGACGTGTGCGGTGTGTCGCACGCTTTACTCGAGGATGTGCCAGGCTCTGCTTTTCCCACTCTCCCATGACTTAATTCAGCACTCCCCTCTCCTCCACATTTCCTTTTCCTCTCTGTCTTCATTTTCCAAACCATGGAGAGGAAAGAGAAAGAAGAGCAGCAGAGGCAGCCCCAGCAATCTGCGGCCTGATGCAACAGCTTCAGTTGGCCTCATGAATGGGCCGGCCCTGCCAGTAGTATTTTCTGAGGTGTGAAAGGTACCTAAAATGCATACATTTTGCTGTCATTGGGGCACCTGTCTTTTCCTTCCACATCTATGTCTCCAGTTTAGAGAGCAAAGCCGTAAAATGAAATTGGCGCTCTAGAATGAAAATAACGATTTACATTCTGAATACATACCGGCAGCAGGCAATGTAAACGGCAAATATCTGGTCTCCAGTTCTTGGGTGTGGCTTGCTTGCCTTTCAGTTCTCACACAGGCAAAACTGCCGTCTTAGTTTTTTGCCTTTTTCAATAGACAATACTGTCAGAATCCATTACGGATCCATGCGGTGGACCATTTCCCCACTTCTGAATGAAAAGGAAGCTAATTAAACTGAAAATAGAAAATCCTGTTTTGTCAAATTCAAAGTCACCTGTTTTACCCAGAAGGAAACCTTGCCCTTTCTCCGCTACCAACACGTGTCTGTCTCACTGTGGTTGTATAATGAACGTACTTCCTTCTCTGTAGGGCTGAAGACCCGAAGAGCAAGCAGAAGCGATATGGAGAAGCTTCAGGGGGAATACAGTCGTTCCGATTGCTTTCACGGTCAAACTTCACTGTCGGGAACGGAAATGAATATGACGACAGGTGAATCCATCCTGGCCTGGGGTTAACTGAGACTGAATTGGGAAAGTTGGAGAAAGAGATGTGACTAATTATCAGCTCTATCTTAAGCAATTGTTTGTGCAGCCAAGCCAGCGGATGGAAATTGCATATCTCATGAAAGGCTGAGTGAAGGGAAAAACAACAAACCCTTGAGGGCCAAAGGCAGCTTACAAGTCATTCTGGGTGCCTGAACCGTCGAGAATTGCAGTCTGTTACAGCCTCCTCCTGCAAAGAGCTGTGCCTTTTAGCCATGGCTGTGCGATTCAATCCTTAGTATACCTGCCTCCAGGCAGATGTCACATTAGCAATGAGAATTACAAGGTATGCCTGTTACCAGGAACAAAAGAATGTTGCTAACGCAAGACGAAACTAAAGGTCTGTGGATTTCTACTGTGATAGTGAACAAAATCTAACATTTGGATGTGAGATTATTTGGCCAGTTCATTACAGTGGAAAAGGAGGGGAGCCAGGTTTGCGTACATTGAAACTCCATTCCTATTTGTGATTTCTAGCTTTTAGCTATTGTCGGTGATACTTTTGTCCTAACATGTCATTAAGAAATCATAGTCTTCCCTCCGCCTGGTTTGAGGGGCATTCAATGACTCTTCCTAGCCTATCTTCAACTCCCTATAATTCAATCTATCTTATAAGAAATCTACATGTAACAAATATAATGCAGGCAGCCAAAGAGAGATGGGCAGCCCAATCCTACTTCAATGATCTGCTGGCAGAATGCGCGTTCCACCAGCAGAGCTGGTAGGATCCGGACAGAAGTTGTGTGATGGCTGCCAGTGCAGTTGGTAGCAGCCAGTAACCAGGCCACCATCTGCTGGCAAGAGGTAAGGTAGGGGTGGGAAGGGGAAGGAATGGGGAAGTTTCTGAGAGAGGAGGGGGTGAGGGAAGGCAGAATGAGAGGCACAGCTTCAGTGGCATGAGCAAGTGGCCAAATCCTATCCCTCTCCACCACATTTACACGCCTCGGTCCTGCACCAGCAAAGTAGTTGGCACAGGACCAAGGAGTCCCATAGGGACTGTGGGAGCTTTCCCCAGGGCAAGTGAACAAACATTCACTTACCCCAAGGAGACGTCTCCTACTGGCCCCCCCCCCAACATAGGATGCAGTGTGTGCCTCAGTGCCGTAGGAACAGGTGCGGCGGGGGGCTTCCGGACAGCACACGGGGGGGATGAAACGGGCGGCTGGGGGTGGCCAAATAGCGGCGGCAACAATGACAAACGTGACGGCCCTGAAGAACATGGTGATTGAGGTGGCAGCGGTGGCGGAACAGCTTGGAGGAGCCAGGAGAAGGCTCCTGCCGCCTCTGCGCCATGGCTGGTTGTGGGCCCACCCTCCCGCCCAGCCCCCGAGGAATGTTTGGCTCCGACTGATGTCACTTGGGGGCGGGGCGAGTGACATCAGCCATCACAGGGGGGGGCTGCATTGCTACGACTCTGGTGTGCCTCCTTGGTGCACCTGCATCGAGGGGGGAGGGATTTAGGTTGGATTGGGCTGTAAAGCTTTCTAAAATCTGTGGGTGATGCAGCACCCTAGACAAGGTTCACAACATTTGGTGGGAGGTGTGTGTGTGAAGAAAGCCCCCACTCCAGAGGCTCAGTCCCCGAAGAACATTGCTGTGCATGAAGACAGTCCAGCCAATGTACATTCATGATTTATGCCAGTTTGTCATCCATTATTATTAATATTGAGCAAGTGTGGTATAGTGGATAGAGTGTTGGATTTCCATGAGGAAGGTTGAGGGGTCACTCAGACAAGAAGCTCAGTGGGTGACTGTGGACCAATCACTCTCTTTCAGCCTACTCTGTCTAGCAGAATTACTGTGTGGATCAGTTGAGGAAAGGGTCAGGTATGCTTTCCTGAGCAAGTGTGGGGTATAACTGTAGTAACTAAGTTGCATTTTGGTGTCCATCTCCTTGGTGAGTCAATGCTTTAAAAAGCACACACACAAAAAAAGAGGTGGGGGAGTCTAAAAACATGAATGTCACTAGAAAAACAAGCCACACATTTTCAGTATAAAAACCCCAAGCATACCTGCAAGCCTTATAATCCGCTTGCTATTGAAAGCATTCTTGCTCTTTAAACATGCTTTCTGACATTCAGTGGGCTGCAGCATAATAAAGCTCCGATTCCAGGAGGAAGGTGCGAAATAGTGCCATAAGAAAGGAATGCTTGTTCTTCAGCCTCCTGTACGTGAAGAGGAATCCTTTCGCCATGTGCCAAATGCCTTTCATAAAGGTGAACATCTGCAATGAATATGCCAAGCACCTTTGATGAATGCATCATTTAGAGCCTTGCCACGCTACCGAGAAAGCTCTGAGGTCCTGTTTAATATAATGGCCTTTGCTTTATGGGTAAAGAAGGCTGACTACAGCACACCGCCACATTCAGTTGGGGACCCAAGCAATGCAGAAATTACACGTTGCCAAGATGTTCGTCGCACTCTGTCTTTATTGCTTTCTTTTTAATGTTCACCTGGTTACGTCCCTCGTTCATATAGAAGGGCCAATTTAAACGAGGAAGGGGGTTATTCAATTGGTATTATTAATCATAAAGCTCAAACCCCTTTGCCACTTGGCACTCAGGACACCGCCCATGTAAATTAAAACAGTAAAATGTTGCAAAAGTACATCAAGAATCCATTCCATTGAAACCAACCCCCTTGCTTTGAAAAAACCAAAAGGAAGGAGAAAGGGAAACCAAGGGGAACAAACAATGGATTCTCTGGATGCACCTGGACAATTCGCCAAAGAACTGAAACACATTTTGTCTGAAGGGGAAGAAGACACTGTGATGGATGACATTTGAGACAGGCCCCTCGCAAGACACATCATATCCCAAGATGCTGCTTTTGCCCACAAATCTCTGCTTTCCTTCTAGCAATTGTGTCGGCTTCTATAAATCTACTCAATCTGATCAATCATGACTTGGAACAGTGGGTGTTATTGTGCTTGTCTATATGGGTAACAGTATATGGCCTCAAACCCAACGTGGCTTCAGGTAGTGGCTATGTTTTGAAACACCCTCCTCTTTGAATCACCCCTCAAAATTGAGCAAACGTGGCTCGAAGGATCATCTGCTGTATAAAAGTAACAGCAAGAAACCTAAATGAGAGGTTGCTAGGTTACAAACCAGATAAGAAGGCATGTCTCCAAATTTATATAAACACTCTGCCTTAATTTCAGTCGAAGGGTCTCGGGCAGACTGAGCTGAAGATGGGCACCAGCATGGAATAGGTTAGCTTGTAAGATGGATTTATCTCTGCTCTCCCTCGCTCTCTGCAGGGCCTTACTTCCAGCTATATTTCAAAGAGGCATTACTGCATTCAGATCCTATTACAACATATAATGTAGGAGAGAAATAATGTCTAATACCCAGCATGGGAGCTTTTTAATGGTAATACACTTTATCCCACATGCCACCCCCAAGACAGGCTGTGCTGGCCTGGAGTAAGCGCTCCTGGCAAGTACATACAAATCTGTATATCCTGACAACACTAGGAAAACAGCCCCCCTTTTATAAAGCCTGTAGAACAGAGATGCCTTCACATGCACAGATAATGTAGACGTTAATCCACCAACTGAGGGAATGGGATTTGAGCTGTGGAAATTCTAGTTCAAAGGAGAAAGCCTTCTTAGTCGTGATGTCTTTGTTATCGATGTTTAGCTAATAAATGACTTAATAAAAACTACACGGCTCTGATTGGCTTACCAAATGGATTTGGATTCCTCGAAAACTACAGTTGGCAACATGGCAGAGTGATCCGTGAAAGAGCTCTGTATTTCATATACAGAACCTGAAAAGGACCAGCTCTTTTAAAATCTGTGTCTGTATTGTGTAATTTGAAGAAGAAAAAATTCCAACTTAAAATAAACGTCTCCTAAATTTTCCAAAACCATTCAGAAAACTGCCAGATTAACACAATGCTACTATTAATACCAAATATTCGGTGGTGGTTTTATTTTATTTTTTTCTGGTTGTACAAGTTGACATCATTTTTAGGTTGGAAATGTAGACTTTTAGCTTTTGAGTTCTATTGTTTAAATAATGTGTTATATTAATTGTTAGACAAATTCATGGAAGGTAGATCAATGGATATCAGCCACGAAAACCAAATAAAGCATACAGTACATGATTAGAGGCACCTCTGGTGATGATGGTGGGGAAAAAGCAGAGCTTTGCCTGTGAGCTTCCTAAAGCATGTGTTTTTTTGGCCACTGTTGGAGACAATTCTAGTCTTGGTCCCAGTTGTTTTGATGGTTTGAAGTCTGATAAATGCAGAGTAACGCTAGACCTTTTGAAAATCCTAGTGCTCCTGAAACTGACGTTAAAACCCCAGGGAATTGTCTATGCTACAAGGGTTATGGTACCAGGAGTGCAATAATATAGCCTTCTGTCTTTTTCTCCAATAGCTCAGAATGCTGACTCAATCGCTGCTTGTAGACCAGACATCCCCTCCTCCAACTTCAGGTAATGTTTTTTTTTTTTTTCCCTTGAGAGCAGAATCTTAGCTCCTTGTTAACTTTAAATGCCTCCTCAAATACATTTCACTCCCAAGAATGAGCTAAAGCAGCTTTTGCATTTGTGGTAATATATCCCGTGCCTCCTACTGAGTTACCCACTGGAAGCCAAAGGAAGATCTTCTGTAATGTAAATCTTCCTTTTGCTGGTTCTTGGTTACAGCTGTGACAGGCAAGAGAAGTGTTTTGAATTCATAATTTCCCCTCCACACACACACGCACGCACACACACACACACGCATACACACTTCCCTTACATCTTCGCCTTCATATCAGTCCGTTGCACAACCTGGATACCCAGTTGTAGGATTAAGTCCAGATTCGGCTGTTTAGTCAATAGCCACGCAAACAGAAGCTGAGTTGGTTCTTTGTGTGACTGATGATGAATTAACTCCACTACCTGTCAGCTGTTAGCTGCCGATTATTATAAACATTCTTCTCCCACTACGGCACCAGAAATCAAGACTCTCTCTGCCATGATGGCCATTAAAGGTATCAGGCCAGGGTTCTTTCCAGCAGGCGGAAACATTGGACACAATTCAGCACAAGTATGACGGCACTTCACTAAGTGAAGGAGTGTCAGTGCTGTTGGATTTAAAATGGTTTCCATGGAGCCACTTATTTGTACGACGCCACTCCACCCTCAGACCGGAACTACACCAAATCCGTTCGGGGGGGTTGCGAGCGTAGGGGATGGGATGCCCCGCCCTGAGATGCTGCCCTGGCTCCACCAGATATTTCCCCTCCTCCTAGTGTCCCTGCATGTCCCTCCTGATTGGTCACACATGTGCACTCCGATTGGCTGAAAGACCCCCTCTCCTCCCATTGGTGAACGCGTCACTCTACGTCCCACCCACACAGCCAGACATCAGCATGCCTGATGTCTGAACACGCTGGAACTCAGGAGAGCAGCGCACTCCCGCGTTCCATTGCGATCAGTTAAAATGGAACGCACACCGCTCTGCACGCACCTGGGACTCGCCGGAATTCATGCAGTGTAGATCAGCCTTCTCTCTGAATAGGTAAAGATATCCCCTGACAATTAAGTCCGGTCGTGTCCGACTCTAGGGAGCGGTGCTCATTTCCGTTTCAAAGCTGAAGAGCCAGCGCTGTCCGAAGACGTTTCCACGGTCATGTGGCCGGCATGACTCAACACCGAGGCGCATGGAACGCTGTTACCATCCGGCTGACGTGGTACCTATTAATCTACTTGCAATTTCTTGCTTTCGAACTGCTAGGTTGGCAGGAGCCATCGCACGGATTCGAACTGCCGACCTTTCGATCGACAGCTCATGGTTCAGTGGTTTAACCCTCTGAATACTGAGCTACTAAGACCATACATTAAGCATGTGGCTGGGCTCTGGTGCTTGTGTTTCATTCGCTAAATAATAGCCAAATTGGTTCCCCCGTTCCATGGTTTGGGACTGTGGTGTGTTGGGAGGGGGCGTAACCCTCTGCCCTGCCATGCTCCTGATTCAGATTTCCCCTTTTCCTGCCCTTGGCTGCTAAGTTTTCAGAGAAAAACTGCCCCGGCACCAACGCTGAACTAGGGTTTTTCGGAGACAGTATACTAACATTTATTGAAGGATTCAGCAGATATGTATTCTCCTCCCCCCTCCCAAAAAACACCTTCTATAGACTCGATGTATTGGTAGAACCCACAGGATCATCTGAAACAGTCCTTTCCCCCAAGTCAGAATATCCTACACCTAACACTTTATTCATTTAAGATTAATATCCATCCCTTTCCTCCACCCAGGGCAGCTCACAAGCATAAATGAGAATACCATAAGATTAAATTACAATAAACAGCAATAAACGTTAAAAAAATCCCGTAAAAATACAACATTAAAACCCACACAAGCAGGGCAGGGAAGAGGGCAGATCGGGGCCGGGAAGGGGGTGGCAGCGGCACACATCGATATCCTATCCCCTTTCCTGGTCTTGATCCCCTGACCCGGGTCCGTACAAACTTGCACCAGCGATATAGCTGGCACAGGTCTGAGTAGACCTAGTGGACTGGTGCAGGCTTACCTTGAGGCAAGGGAACAAATGTTCCCTTACCCTGAGGAGGCTCAAACACCCCACAGGATACAGCACATGCCACATTGGTGCAGCTGCAACAGCACGTGAGGAATTAAGTGGGATTGGGCTGCCTGTGTTAGACTGTTTTGAACAATTGCCACAACCAAATTCAACTATACATGTTATATATTAGCCTTACAGGCTCTCGTTTTTCCGCCTCTACTGATTTGCATTGTTAGCATTTGACAAATTGTGTTTTTTCCCCATGTTTAGGCTACTACCAGTTATACCCTTCTTTTCCCACTGGGTTTTTATCTTGAGCGCTTTGCTATTCTCTAGCTACCGAATTCTATTAGCCAGTATCGCGCATCATCATCTTGCCTATTGTTATGCAGATGTGACATGGGTGATGACCGTCTTCCCTACAGAACTGATTATGCATAACTGTCAAAGAAAGTCTCCGCGCTATGGATATATTATATCTCGTAACCTCCCATGTCTCTCAGGAACACCTAGCTTTCATACAAAAGTGATATTGTGACTATGTTACCAGAAAATGTGCATCCGTGTAAGGGAATTGTGTTGAAACTTGCTTTACATGACAAATGAAACCAGCCAGAACATGGAAAGACAACTAGGTAGGAAGTCTTTTCTGAAATCTCTATGTTGTGGGATCTTGATTCACAGCGCAATCCTATCCAACTTGCACCACCGGTGTAACCAGCAGTACAGCAAGAACGGGAGGCCCCAGAATGGGAAGGGGATTCAAATCCCCTCCAAAGGGGGATTCAAGAGGGATTTAAATCTCCCCTCTCCTCCAAAGCCTCCCGCCCTCCCCTCCCCCACTGGTTACACACCAGTGGTGTAAATTGGATAGGATTGTGCTGTCAGTACATTACTTAATGCGTCTGCTACTAAATAGTAGTTCAGTTATTTCAAATGTCTGGTAAGTCCTCTAAATATCATCTTCAAGGTTCTTGGCTCTTCAGAATCCTCCTGTTGGCTGTGTCACTGCTATATACGTGAACTCACCAATGCTGAGGAAGGGATGGAGAGGAGGTGAGACACGCCCATCTTTCTGTAATTCAACTTGGTTACTGTTGAAATTATTCGTAGGGATTCTTGGTCCTCCTTCAAATCCTTCTGTATTGTTCGGCATTTCCAGTAATCAATTCAAAATCTCTTTGGAAATTACAGTGTTGACATGTGTGCATATGCAGTACAGATTCCCTGGCATAATGTGTGTGAATTTCAAAAGATGAAATAGATTGTAAATAAAGCCTCAGTATGGAATGGATTTTTTAAATTTTATTTTCAGATAACAAGGAGAAAAACTGATCTAGATCAATGGTTGGCTTCCCCCCCCCCCCCTCACTGTACACATTTTTGTGTGTGTGAAATAATTTTACATCTCCACAGAACTTCTTTATTAGCTCGGTGATGAGAACTAAAAATGAGTGGTAATTATATGACCTCAAGCTTAGAAAAAGGCAATGATCTTGCAGCTGGTATGTTCCTGCTAGTATCCCCAAAGCGTTTCTGTTTCACTGGGCTGCAGATTCTAAGCATTGCTCACAGCATATTCAAACGCCACTGTGGCACCTGATGTGCTTAAACAGGCTGTTCCTCCTTGCATCACTGATTAGGGACTATTTCTGGAATGCAAGGGATGGGTTTCGCCAGGACCAGGCAGGGGCTTGTAGCCTGGCACCATTATGCACTTGCATGTAATTTAATAATAATAATACTAATAATAATAATCACAAAGATCATATTTGCTTGCTGCAAGTCTAAATTAACACTTAATATTTTTTCTGTTTATATTCTATGTATTTGGAGGTGTCTCGGACTGTGTATGAATGTAATATTGAAAGAGGAGTCGTTTGCGACTCCTTGAGAGTAGGCGGTGCTGGCGCCGAGGCTTGCACTTCCACCCCATCGACCGCTGCTGGACCATGCACCATGGAGCAGGTAAGTGCTGCTCTGAGCGGCGCAGGGCCTTCGGGTGGGGCATAATGGAAGGGGGCTGGATTGGTCCTGGGAGGGGGAGGGATCGGTGGAGAAGGCCTCCACCATATCCTATCCCCCCTCCCATGCCAGGAAGACCTACATGGGGCTTCTCGGGCCTGCTCCAGCAACTTAGCTGGTGCAGATCCGAGCAGCCCCATTGAGCAGGCTGGGGCTCGACACGGGGTAAGAGAACAAATGTCCTCTTACCCGGAGGAGACCTCCAGCCTGCTCAATCCCAGCACTGGATACAGCATGTGCCTCAGTGGTGTCGCTCCAGGTGGGGCGGAGCTCTAATTTCCGCCATGCTCCGACCCACCGTTACACGCCCGCACGAGGTGGCCCCGCCCCTTCGCCTTCGGACCCTTTCAGGACTGCAGGGAGTCTTCTGCGTGTTGCCTTCGCAGCCCTGAAAGGCTTCGAAGGCATGGGGGCGGGGCCACCTCGTGCGGGCGTGTAACGGTGGGTCGGAGTGCAGTGGTACTTAGAGCTCCACCCCACCTGGAGAGACGCCACTGATGTGCCTGGCTGTACTGGGCTGCCTATTTTATTGCTCACATGGCATGGAAGCTCAGGTGTCTCTTAACTTACAATTTAAATGCTTTTTGGGCCATGAGTGAAAGTTGTGGATGTTTTAACTCTCTCATTTAAAACTGAAGTAATTTTAAATCATGGACTAGAAATATTAATAGTGGATCTGGTATTAGTTTAAAGTAGAAAAAGATTTGATGATTCAAATAGACCTGTTGTCCTGTGTATTGGAGAACATGGAAGATTTCCCCGAGGAGATATTTTGTGGTGTCTGCAGTGGCTCCTTGCTCTGGCAAGTCGGGAATAAGGGGTTAAAACCTAGGCTTTAGCAGCCGGCATGCTGCACAGCTGCGGCCACTAGAGGCAACCAGGTCTTCAGGGATAAAAGCAGCATCTGGAGGAAGGAAGGGTGTGGGTAGCAGAGAGGAGGAAAACCTGAAGGAAAGGGAGAAGGTGAACTGACCTGGCTTTGGGAGCTGAATCTTGGACTGGCTTCTGCACCAGCTTGTGGACTTACCCTGACTTGGCTTATGGACTTTGACTGACTGACTTGTGAGTGGAAAAGGGGAACTACCGTATTGTCCCGAGTATAAGATGCACTTGATTATAAGACGCACCATTAAAGTTTGGCGTTATTAAAAAAAATTAATTAAATCACTGGCATTAAATTGCAACAGCCTGATTATAAGACACACCCCTAGTTTAAAAACTTAAATTAGGAGAAAAAAGTGAGTCTTATACTCAGACCAATACAGTAATTAGTCCAAAGTGGGCCCCTAAGTCTCTTAACGGGAGGGGAGAAGGGGATTTGACAGGACATCCTGTGAACTTGGGCCACATTATGATGGAGTGGTTTTGAATTGTTGGCATTAGTTCATACTCTGAATATCCTCTGCATTGAACCTGCATACCAGCAGCTGAAGAGTTTCAAACAACAACGACAACAACAACAACAACTCTATTTAAGTGTTTATGTGAGGAAAGCCTTCAATTATGTTTTTCCTCCATTTGTTTTTAGTTAAAAAATTTTTACTAATATTATTTTTCTAACAATGGAAAACACCACTCTGTGGAGTGGCTGGAAGAAAATAGGACAGTAGTAAAATAGTAAAGGGGAAAGTGTGCAACATATGAGAAAAGATAAAACAATTTTGTGGCCATGCATGACTGAAGAGAATTCGGGGAACAAGTCCAAACTGCTCTGTGCAGCTGCCCGGCCTGCAAACCACAACATCTACTTGACCCGAATTTCCAGCAAGATTTTGAAATATTTGTTGGTGCTTGTTTTAATGAACTGCTAAACATATTCCACATTTAGAAAGAGGTCGCATCCAAAGCTTCCACTTAAATTTTTGCACTCTCCCCGATTGTAAGTAACATTTATGGCTGTTTTATAGAAATAGAAAAATATAATAGTATAATATATATACAGTATTTATATACCACCTTTCTTGGTCATTGGATTTCTCCTCCGACTTTAATCCAAGGTGGTGTACATGGGCAGGCTGTCCTAACTCCCCTTGGTTTTTTTTTTTTTTTTACAATATATATAAATGTCCAATCTATAAATGTCCAATCTTTCATGAACGGCTACTTTCCAGGTGGTATCCTTTTTTACAGTCTGACAATTCTGCTGGCTGGCGCCTCCCACATTCGACCGACGCAGCTGGAAGCTCTTATCTCTCCTCCTGGAGGCTTTCACAGCTTTTTGCTGGCGGCGTGTCTCGAACTTATCAAGTTCACCGGTCTTTGGGCTTTGAAGGCAGCAGCTCTCCCAACTAAGTCAGACTCTTCAGACTCAGATTGCAAAAACTGCTGCAATCTCCGAATGGTCGAGTTTAATTGGGGCTTTTTCTAGCATCTGGACCACAGTCATTCCCAGAACAGAGGTTCATTTTAGAAGTGGTTTGGGTGTTTAGACATGAGAGTTGCTGTGGTGGGGAGGGCAGAGGAAGTAGGTGTTGATTCTTTGCAAATAACTTTGCTCTTTTGGATTATGTTCCGGGAGCTTGATAAATGACTTGATAATGGTCATGCAATGACTGTTGATTGGCACAGAGAAAGAACCCTAAATTTCCCAGCATTATAGAGAAGATGACAACCCTTTCTTTTCTCCCTTCCCCTGTCAATCATACATGTTTTGTACATATCAACAAAGTACTATATTGACACTGAGGTGGCAGATTCGGCAGCATTTGTGCCAGTTATTGGAATATTGCTATGCCTCGCACACTCTGACAGGTCATCACCACCTTCAAAAGTGGAATAGGAACAAATGAGACTGGGTTCAGAGGATGAGCTGCAGCTTGCTAAAATATACTGTGCTACAGAAAATAAAACAGGAGGGGCCAGTGGAGGAGCTAAAATGGGTGCAGGTCAGAAATTTGTCTTGTGGATTTCATTAAGGCTCTTCCTAGCTTTTCTTTCTCATAATCTAAGCACTGGCCCCAACTAAGTAGCCATCTAGCATGGTTCATTTATTTTTTAGGCAAATTATAATCTATGGTTCTAACTAGTTAGCTTCCTTATCTTGAAGAAATAACAAAAATGTTACCTTGTAAAGGAAGAGAAGGGCTTGCCTGCATTAAAAGAAAGGTTTGCCTGCTCGTTCTTGCCTGTGCCATCTAGTGGTGGAATGCTGTATAGCGCCTATGCAAGCAAGCTACAGAAACAGAAACAGAAGCAACATAAGGAACGGGATGGCCTTCAGAGCTGTTGGAGAGGCTCTGCAATGCATTTTGGTTGAAAAAATTACTGGGCAGAGGCAGTGCTGAGAGGGGTAAAATTGGGGTTATTTCACTGTAGTCCTAAAATAGTTTCATATCGTTTTTTTTCCCAAGTGAAATTTGCGTGTTATTGCGGTATTTCACATTTACCATTTTCAAATACCTCTAGTTATAGGTAGTGCCATAAAAGTCACTTACCTGCATAGTTATGAAGTCCTATCAGTGTTGTAGACCATCGCTTGGGGTGGCGGCTACAGGACGAATATGGAAGTCTGAACTCGTGTTTCTCAGAGTAGTGTTTTGATCCCCACATTTGAAAGAAGCCATGTCCACCGGCTGCGTTGTTCTGGAAATTAAAACCCTGAACCGTCCATCAGAATTAGCTGTCCAGCTCAAGTGAACTGTGATGCTTAATACATGAGGGAAAGACAAGGTCATGTTGACAATGAGAGAGGCTGTCCTGATTCTGTGCCTGCTCTGCATTTGATATAATTGGCCTGTTTCTACATGGTCATTTTCCTGCATTAATTATTAGAGTTGAAGCATGAAATATCTAAAAATGATGGTAAGCTATTATAACCAGCAGCAATGTAAATCGTCTGAAGCATCATCGGGATTCAGGTTATAAAAAATCAATTTATAAAATGTCAAACTGTAAAATACGTCAGTAATAAAACAAGTAAAATCACATATGTGAGCAAAAACTGCTTAAAAATGTAAAAATACTTTAAAATCACCAGGCAAAATACAATAAAAAACATTTCAAAACCGCAAAGAATGACGTTTCGTTTATCGTCCATAAACTTTCTCAAATGCTGATAAAAGCCCAAGTAGGCAGGAAGATGGTAAAAGTACTCATCGCAGTCCTGCTACTATTTAAAAGGATTTGGCGCGCATTTTTACTGACACAATAAGGACCGGAAATCAAGCCTGCAACCAGACGTGTCCTCATCTAACCCCATACACTGCCCCTAGTGGTGGCTAAAAAATAGCCAGTAAAATACCTGTTACTGTTTCTTAATATTTTTATTTATCGCAGGGGTCCAAACCTTATTAATAAAAGACAATTCCTGTTTTCGATTAAGGACCTCAGAACCGTGTTTAAATATTTCTATAGCCTCCAAGCTCAGTCTTGCCCTGTAATTACTCTCATGTCCCAATTTTACAGTATTTTCAAATTTAATCTCGTGACCTGAATCCACCTTATGTTGGGCCAAGGCGGATTTTTCTATTTGACTGAGCCGGCATGCTCGTTCATGTTCTTTGAGTCTAGTGTTAATAAAACGTTTCGTGGTGCCTATATAAACTTTTCCACAACTGCAAGGCACCTTGTAAATTCCTGGTGTATTAAGTGGGGGGTCTGGGGTCTTTGGGATTTCTTAAAAGCTGACCTATTTTATTAGTGGGTTTAAAAATTGGTTTAAAATTAAATTTCCCCATCACCCTACCAATTTTGTCAGTCGTTCCTTTGATAAAAGGCAAATATACTGGTGGTCTCACCTCTTCATCTGTGCCTTCCCATTTTGTTTGATATTATGAAATATCTGTTTTTTGGATAATATGCTGAGATAGATGCTATTTACTGCTTCAGATAGGTTACGAGAGATGCAAATGAGGAAGTCTGCCAGTCAAATGGATTAATTTTTCAGATTTCATCCCTTTAGTCTGGACTCTGATTACCTTTGCTATTTCATCTCTCTGACAATTTTGATGGTGTAGGTTGAACCCTTGGCTGGTACCTTGGTTCATATGCGTTCGTACTAATGGTGAGCATGCATCTTGGTTCCAATCTGTGTACTTTGTCTCATCCTAACCTCACTTGGCAAAAATGGCCACCAATGTGTTGCTGAGGGAGGCTACTACTCAGCTATTTTTGCATGACCATCCTGCCCCCCCTTTTTTGGTACTCTGACGATAGCACATAAAGAGCATGGCAAGGAGGGGAGTGATCTGCTTCTTGCTTATTAAATAAGTAGGGAGCAGATCGTTGTGACTTGCATTGGCGGTGGGTTGGAGGGAGGTGGCAGCAGTGGCGGACTCGGGGGGGGGGAAAGGCACCCCAAATGAAAGGAACCCTCAGGGTGAAAGGAACCCCTTTCACAGACCCCTTGCAATTTGCTGCATATGCAACCCATGTCAGCTGGCCTCAGGAATGGGCTGGCCCTGCTTGAACCCGTTTCTATGAAGTATACACGGGACCTCCCAAATGTCCAGATCATCATCAGAAGATCAGATAAGCAACCACACCAGTTACATTTGACTTCCTTAACATGAAGCTGGATATGATGCTCTCATTGAATCTGTATAAGTAATTTGATTAGTAGATGTGACTGTGTAAAAATCTACAAATAGATGAACGACTGTTTCTATGTTAACATTTTCAGCCTTTACTCAATGGCTACGTGGCATTAATTTTCAGAATCTCCCACTGTTGCAAATAATTTCAATTTGCAGTCATTTCTTAAACTGATTTTAACTAGATAAATAATATTTCTTCCCGCTAAGTACCTCTTTCACGTAGAGTGTAAAACAATAATCCCATTGTAATGCTTATTGGCACTGACCCTCAACAAAAGACTCGTGAAGAACTGGAGTTAATGAGGCGATTGGTGGATACCTTGATTCAGCAAACCAGGGAAGTTGCTGTTGAGGTGGCAATGCTGATTAAGGGCACATTAGCAGATTAACGTTTCTGAGGACTCCACTGAGCATCTTGGTTGTAATCAGTATAGATTGCAGCACTTGCTAATGGCAGAACACTGCATTTGCACTCCTAGGATCGTCCTCGACGAAGAACTCTTCTCTGCCCACCTCCAGAATTAGGCTTTCTGCTACTAAGGGACAATGTATGGTGCATACTGTAGGTCCTAAATTGATGTGCGGAAGCCAGGGTGGTGTAGTGGCTAGAGAGTGGGATCAGGACTAAAAAGTCCCTGGTTCAAAGTCATGAAGTCATGAAGTTCTGTAGTTGGCCTTGGCCCAATCTGCTTAACTTCCCTCACTGAGATGTTATGAGGCTAACATGTACAGTATGTTGCCCTAAAGCAGAGGTTCCCAAACTGGGGTGTCGCGACGCCCCAGTTGGGAAGAATTGGTTGCTACCCCCTTAAGGGGGTGGCAACGTTCAGTGACATGCAAAAACACTCCTGGGATCATGCTGGAACTGGGGGGGAAAGGGGCTTTTTTGACTCGCCAGGGGTTATCGGATGTAGCTTTAAATAGCTTTTGGTAGCTAATCTGGGGTGCGGGGAAGCCCGCAGAGGGGTCTGTGGCCCCTCTGCACCCTCCGGAGGGCCCACACAACTCCTGGTGAGTCAAAAAATCCCACTTTTCCCCTGGTTCCAGCTGTAGTTGCTGTCATTCCCCCCCCCCCCCAGCAGCAACTTACACCATGGAAAGCTCTACCTGGGAGTATGGGAATCTCTGCCCTAAAGGAAGAATATGATGGAAATGTAATGATTTGAAGTCAGTTTTGAGGAAGCCCAGTTGCAGATGGGGAGGGCAGAAGAAAGCAATGCTATCATGAGCTGCTATGTTAAATGAATTGTGCTGCTACTGCCAGGGCATCAGGAGTTGGCTAGATGGGCCTTGGGGAACCCAGGGATTTCCAGCAGCCTACAGGCTCAACCTGGCCGACCCTGGTTGCTACCCGTGTCTTGGAGCCAGTCACACTCTCCCAGCTCAACCTGTCTCACTAATGAGCTGTGAGGATAAAATATATGCATAGTTCGACCACATGAACACTGCATTGAGTTTGTTGATGAGGGCAAGATTAAAAAAAAACCATGAAATAAATAAAATATCAAGATCCTCTGAACCCCTTCCATATCTATAATTTTGGTGATGTGGCAACCTTTTCAAAAGGTTGTCTTCCTTTTTAGAATTGGCTAATTCTAACCTTCCTAATTTGATTTACAAGGCTAGGTGTAGTAGGAATGTGTAAAATGGCATTATTTTTTTACATATGGAAAAATCAAACTAGTGTTGATTTGTGTGGCTGGATCTGTGGCAGAAGGTGTGAAGATGATCCTGAAATAGACGTAAATGCAGGGTGATAATGTGCTGTTTCAAATGTGCAATACACATTCTCCCTTGATTGGAAAAAGGTGTTTCAGCGATTGTGCAGGTTTGTTTGCCTCTGAAATGCTATTTTTTTCTCACCACCTGATAGGAAGGATGAGTCACTACCTAAGCAAAAGGTCCCATTATCAACAGTGACTGAAAGAAAGGGTACTTCCCTTGTTCTGTTTGAGTTGCATGGCAAAACAAAACAAAAGGAGAACTTTTAGCATGTGATGTTGGAAGTAGGAAATATTACCTTTTGTGTGAAATCATATTCTTGGTATAGTCATTCTGAAAACCTGCTGGCGTCTTAAAGAACACAGGAAGCTCTATGGAGTCGGATCTTTGTTCCATCTAGTTCGTCAACAATGGGCAGCGGCTATTGCTTACACCTGAAGGTACCGCCAGTGATTGGACCTGGGTCCTTCTGGGTGCAAAGCAGGTGCTGTACCACTAAGCTATGTTTCTCCTAGCTTGAGATCTTAGTCCTATGGCCAGTGACCATGTCTAAACTGCTTGCATACATTCTATGCAATTCTAGCAAATCGTGGAAATATGCAGCTTAATAAGCTCTTCCCCCTTGATAAGTACTCTCACTATACAGATTTTCACTTATACATACAGCACATATTAAGATCATCCCTTTTTATATCAACATTTTCGATATAAGGTCCGGGAATGTTGGGGGGGGGGGAAAGGACCAAATATTTTGGGGTGGCAAGGTCTACCTCCCATTTTACTCAATAGGTACACCACCCTTCCGCTTTGAGTTCCGGAAACAGAGGAGGGAACAAATTTGCCTCATGTGTCCAAGAATGAGTTCCACGAGGTTGGATTGAATTTTGGATTTCTCCCCCTGGTAGGACAAAGGTCCAGAAGGGCTCCTTTTCTCGGGTGTACTCCAGGCTTTGAGGAAACACTCTTCAGGACCCTGCAGGGACTGAGCATACCTGGAGAAGAGGTGCCCTCCGTGTGAGACACACTGCACTCTCCCTTTTACAGTGTGCCTGTTTATGTGCTGTGTCTCTACAAATTGCTGTGAATATGGGTCCTACAGAACAGAAGATGAAAAAAATTATGGGAAAAGTAGAAAAGCAGATTAAACACTGTGGGGCGTAACACGCTCCCATGGCACCTGGGGCGTAACAAGCTCCCATGGCACCTGGGCTTGCACCCGCAGCTGCTGCTCCTCAGGCTCCACCCACATTACTACACAAGAGAATTGCTCATAGCTTGCAACTACAGCTTGACGTGCTGAACCTCACAACGTGATGCTAGAAACATTCTGAAACATTTTCATGGTCGTTGCTTCCGCTGGCTCAACCCTTAGGGGTTGGCGGTGATAGGCTCCCCTGGTCGTGACCGAGGGAGCCTGGAGTTGGGATGTTTACGCCAATAATTTGGGCGGGGGAAGTAGACGGTTAGTGCCGTTTCCCCCAATTAGGCCCGCACGCCTGGGGTGGTTTTTAGTACGCCCTAGTTGAGTCCTTCTGCAGGTTATTTTGTTATCAATAAAGTGACATTTTTATCCAACATGCCTTTGCCTGGAGTGCTTTCTTTGGGGGGGGGGGGTGTAAGGGTAATGTTTTATTCCATCTTACTGTGTCACACAACTTTTCACTTATGCTTAGGGTGATTCTGGGGAAAACTTGGAATGGCTTTGGAAGGAATTAGAATGTTTCCCATTGAAATTAATGTAGTAATTGTACTCATAATCCAGATTTTCGCTATAAGGAATGTTCTCAGGAATGGATTAGGTATGTATAAAGAGGAAAAGGTGTACAGTATATTAGATTGTTGTAATGGCTGAATTGGTGAGGAATTCTGTGCTTCAGCCCAGTTGACACTGCAATAAGAATACAATTAGAACTATTAGACTCCCTCCATTTTCCTTCAACATTTGAGTCGGGGATAATTGGAAACAGATACATTTAGCTCAGAGGGGATATTGACAAATATGTTAGACAGTGAAACGCTGTGATTATTGACTTAGGTACAGGTTCTGCTTTTCAACTTGCATTATTCCGTGTTGCATAATAACGTAACATTTCTGCAGAGATTTTGTATTTAATATTCCTTGTCTTGAAGGGTTTCCTCCACCAGTATGAATTGAAATGCCAGAATAAAACAAGTCGGAGAAAGCAAGGTAATTTGGGAAGGCAAGAAACAAACAGCACAAAGACTACCCTTCCTTTCTTTAACATTGCAGTTGTCATTGTCTCTCAACAATTGGTTTCTGGACACAAACCTTAAGTGACTATAGACATCAAACATATTAGCACACACCCAAAAGCAGCCTTGTATCTCAAAGGAGGTGAAGGATCAAAACAAATATGTTCAACATGAAGCTGGTAACGAAGAAAACATTTTGTACAGTATAGTGCTGGATACTCCATAGACCAAGTGCCTGGGATGCCATTAAAATGGTGTAATGAACACCTGAACGCTGCACCATGTTGGTGATCTCCATCTGTGCATTAAACCGTATTGATCTGCAAACAATGGAGACGAGATTAAATGGCCAGCCGAAGCCTCGTGCAATCTGCTATTTAGGCAAACAGAAAAGGCCTTAAACCTCTCGGTGACGGTTACAGGAACTGAGGAAGGCTGTACCGCCGAGGAAACTGTTGAGGAAACGCCACAGAGCCTGCGTGTTGGGTTGCCACCGGCTCTTTGGGTCCTTCCTGTCTGTCCCAAAGTCGGTGGTAGAGTACCAAGAAGTCTTGAGAATGCAACTAGACAAGCAGAATACAGGTGGGCCCCCATGTCCACTGATTCGCTATCCACGGTTTCAGTTATCCACGGATCAACCCCCCCCCCCGCAGGCTTTTACTTTTTTCCCAGTAAGCTTCGTTTCTTCCTTAAAGAAACAGGAGAAGCAGCCTCTGGCTGCTTATTACAGGCAAGTAGAATGAGAGTAAGTACTAGAGAGGCTCTGCCAGGTTAACAGAAACCTTGCAGAGCCTCTCTAGGACTTAGTCTCGTTCTACTTGCCTGCAATGGAGGCTGCTTCTCTGTTTGTCTTAAGGAAGAAACAAAGCTTGCTGAAAGAAAAAAGAGCTGGGGGGGGGGGAAGCATGCCTGCCTGCAGGGGAGGCAGGGTGGGAGGGCCCTCAGGAAACCATGGAGGGGGTGTTCGCTCCTATCCATGGTTTCAAGTATCCACGGAGGGGCTTGGAACATATCCCCAGCGGATATGGGGGCCCACCTGTACAGAGTTTATTCCTGAGGTTCTCCCTCTGCAGATGGCCACAAACAGGCCACTCTCCACTCCTTTTAAGAATCCCCCTGCCCTTTTGGCCCAGTATAAGTCCTGGAATGGACTTCTAGTTTGTGACCACCTCTAAATATCATCCTGGGCTGTGGAATGGCTCAGTCACAAACACAACATCTGCTGCTTTCCCCCTCATGGCTGTGCATATTTCTTCTTTCCTCTTATTTTCTTCCCCGTTCAGGCTAAACGCATTTGCTCCCAGTTTGCTGAGTGCAATTCCCGCTCTCCCACATTTTTTCTTGAGATAGGTTGCCCAGAAGAAAAACTAAATCCAGGCGCAATTCAGACTTGGAATATCCTCCTTTTTCCTTGCCTCTGCTCTTATGTCTTACTGTGTCCTGACCCAAAGCAATGTAGCAGGTAAAGTTTTTTTTCTCATCCCTGATGTCCACATCAGGAAAAAAATCACCTGCTAAATTTCTGTGTATCAGGGTACTGTTGGGCACAGGAGCAGTGCCAATAAAAAGGTACCAACCCTTCATTTTTCTTATTGAACCACATTTTATGTGTATTAATTCATTTAAATATATGCTTAAAATTTCCTCTTGCCTACTATTGAAGGCAAAACTAGATGTGATGTTAACAGCGCAATCCAACTTAGCTTTTATGCCAGTTTAACCAGCGGCACAGCGAGAACGGGAGGCCCCAGAACGGAAAAGGGATTCAAATCCCCTTTGAATTCCTCTTTTGGAAGGGATTTGAATCCCTTTTCCATTCTGGGGCCTCCCGTTCTCGTTGTGCCGCTGGTTAAACCGGCACAAAAGTTAAGTCGGATTGCACTGTAAATGTATCATTGTTTCATGGGGCGAGGGGGTTATTGTGTTTACTCCATTAATTCCCTGCTGTTTTCCCACTGAAAGCTGCTATGGACCCACAAAGATATCATAGCACCTGTGAGGGAAGGATTTGCACTGGGTAAATTGCATGGAAATAAATGGTTAAATATGCCCTAGATTTACTGCACGATCCCAATCCAAATTGGGCCTCTGTATGGCTGCTATTTGAAAGTAAAAAATAGAGCCCCCTATATCGGATGATAATGCATGTAATGTCACACTTACTTTGGACATGCAATGGACATAAAAATAAATGGATAGTAAATTGAACAGCAACAAAAACACCCTACTCAAGCTGGATTAAAGCCATCCATAAACCTACCGTATAAGAGGTTGGTTTTGAATATCTCTCTTCCTCTAGGACTAAACAACTCATTTTTTTCACTGTTTTTAGAATGGAAGAGATGGATTAATCACTTGAGAATACTCTGTACATACACATATTGCCACATTAAGCTCTTGGTGTGTTTTTTACAAGCCTCTTATCTATTGTGCTTTTTTGTGTGCAACTTCTCCTTCTGTAATAGATTTAGCAGGTGAGCTACTATGCATATGAGACTGAAAAGGACCCAACAGAAAGATTTGAAATTCAAAATCCATTGCCAGAGTTCTGAGGGGCTGTTTCTATACCCAAGATGCTAAGGGGCTTTTTTCACATGCGCTGAGAGTCACTATTGTGAGGTGTGTTAATTCCCTCAGCTAATTTATATTTACCAATTCTTGTCTCTCCCTAGAACATTGACATCACAGCTTTCTAATAATTTATGAAAATGTGAAGAAAAGGCATATGTGTATGTAACGGGGACAGCCTCAAAACAGGGATGTTCCTTGGATTTTTAGTAGTGTAATATCAGGCCAGTGTTGTAGCTGAATCTGTTTGCATTTATTTTACCGTAGATTCCAATTTATCCTTGTGCCCCACGAAATCTTGATCCAAACACGAGCCAATAACACATTTGCCATGGGCTGTGCGTGCATGATGTGTATAAATGTGGCCAAATGTTTTCCCAAGGTCTCTAGTCAAAACGAAATCCCCACAAAACCCATTCTCCTGCCCAAAGAGGGTGGATA
Organism: Plestiodon gilberti rubricaudatus; assembly: GCA_026170595.1. NCBI lineage: Eukaryota > Metazoa > Chordata > Lepidosauria > Squamata > Scincidae > Plestiodon > Plestiodon gilberti. The sequence goes on along the minus strand of JANXHW010000005.1, from coordinate 163,185,579 downwards.
GTTTATTCATAAATAAATGAAGCTTACAGTTGCTGCTGTGATTACAGCCAAGGTCTGTTTTGCTATGATTTAAGAGAATAACAGCCCAATCCAACATAATCCCTCCCCCCCCCTGCTGATGCAGGTGCTCCAAGGAGGCACGTGCCAAAATCCGGGGGGGGGGGGAGTTGGAGACGTCTCCTTGGGGTAAGTGAACTTTTGTTCACTTGCTCTGGAGAAAGCTCCCATGGGACTCCTTAGTCCTGTGCCAGCTATTTGGTGATTCCTTGATTCCGTGCCACGATTCAGCCACGTGCCCATGCCGCTGAACCAGCCCTCCCTTGTTCAGCCTCCCTCCTGGCTCCGAAACTCCCCCATTCCTCCCACTTCCCACCCCCATATTACCTTTCTTTAGTGCAGGGTTGTCTGACTGCCGCCAGCCCACGTGTGCGGCCACCAGGGTCTATGCTGGTAGGCTTACCATTCATCCCAGAAAACCCAGGACTGTCGCGGTTTCCAGGCTCCGGTCCCAGGTCAGTCCCGGGCTTTCCGGGCTCCGCCGTTGCCGCCACTTGCAAAAGGTACCTGCAAATCCCATGAGGTCACATGAGGAAGTGACAGCAAGTAGGTGCTTTGCGCCCACAAAAAATAAAAAAATTGTTTTATTTAATCAATCAATCAATCAATCAATCAATCAATTAAAAATTCGGGGGGGGGGTTTGAATGTTATAAGCCTAAAGCTGGCAGCCTTGCTGCCTTGGCCAGCAGCACCGAACCACTTCTGCCTGCATCCTTGTGTGGTCTACGAATTGAAGAGCTGCGAATTGGCTGAGGATTTGTCGCACACGATCTGCCTTTCCTAGCATTTTTTTCTCTGATCATCATGGCCCATGCTGGCCATGGGCCACTTAACAGGAAGGTGGCATAGGGCGTATAGATAGTCATCAATCCTTGTCATTATTTTTCTTATTCCAATAACACACACCCTGAGAGTCAGCTTTCCACTCAGAACATTTTTCATCTTCTTTTATTGTTTCTGTATACTTTGCCACAAACTCATGAAATGATACTTCCTATTTTTGTTTATTGGCCACTGTTTATTGCACTGTTTATTTGTTTATTGGCCTTTGAGAGTATAGTCTGTAAGGAAAAAGCCCCCTATTGGGGGCACAACAGTGCAGGTGACCCATTTCAGTTATATTTTAATATGCATTCCTTTAAAGAAGTCATTCTGGTTATATCATTGGAACAAACCAACACACCTTGATCTCAGTAAGCCAGTTGGGACATACTTGTTTTTCCAAAAACAAGAGATATTGAAAACAGTTTAATTCAGTGGTGAAGGTAGGTAAATATTGAGGAAAAGAGAAATTAAGGGTTCAGTTGTGTAAAATGTCCATTACAGAAGACGAGGCTCATTTTTAGACAAATAGGGAAGCATATCAATTGCATCTGTCACTGAAAAATGTAATGCGAGAGGACAAAATAGAGTGTGGCTGTTTTGGGAATGTTGATTAGATTTTATAGAATTTACAATTAAAAGGTCTGAGTTTTCAGGCCATTTATAAAGGTTAAAACAGGACAAGTCCTGGGTTGACGGTTCGCCCTGATGCATATTGGGCATCCTCAGAAGTGTGACAGCAATTTCAGATGTTATTGTAAAATTGCCGAGACTACAGACACGGCAAACCCATTCTTAAATAGTTGATTGGATAGCAGAGCAAACAACCTCAAAGTGCCTCTAATTAGGCTAACAGCAACCACAAGGCAGAATTTTCTAAAACAATATAGATTTCATTAAGAGATATAGAAAAATAAAGAAAAGACAGTGTTTACTTGTAAGATCAGGTGTGCAGAGATTTAAGTGATTGTAGGTGAAAGAATATTTGTGAAGAGGCATGGGTTAAGTGAGTGAGAGAGAGAGAGAGAGAGTTGGGCTCTGCCATCTGGGCTGAGTTTCTTCTGCCAGAGATGACCCAATGAGAGAGAAGGAATTAGCAGGAGGTTTAAAACAAGCACTGAAGGCTTTTAGAAGGGAGGAAGATTTGTTACAAGGGTCAGAGGGAGAGCGAAGAAGAGAAACTACCTATCGTTCATCTGCTGGTTAGACTGCGGTCTGATGTCCTCCTGCAAAGTGAGGCCGGGCTGCATGGCTTTAGATCTTGTGGGAAAAGGACAAGTGAAGGCAAAAAGGTGTTCCTGGGTGGGCAGGGAAAGTAGCTCCTCTAGAGAGGAGGGCAGCCAAAGGCTTTCCTGAGTGGGAAAGACCTTACCAAAAATGGACAGATGTCTCTATGGAAGAAAGAGACTACCAAAACTGTGAGAAGAAAGTGCCAAAATTCTGCTCCCAGAGCAAGAGTAGTTTGAACAACAACAACAACAACAACAACATTATTCCTGGGTGAATGATGATATCTGGAACATCTCCTGGGTGTGCAGTCAGGAGTTTTCTGGGCTTGATTGAGTTGGGGTGTACCCTTCCAGAAGGTCACAAGGCTTAGTTGCATGCCAATCAAAGAGACTCCTCAGAGGCAAAAGGTATGGCAGGGTGTGGGCCAAAAGTACCCTTGCTTGGGTCGTTGGTGGGAGAGACATCCTGGAGAAGGGGTCTGAAAAGAGTCAAAAGACCATCCAGATGGCCTGGCCACTGGGCAGTTGAACTGAGTTGATTATGCAGTAAGACTGGTGGTTGCAAATGATAGCATGCCAAGGTGGGGAGCCCGAATTTGCGAGCCCTTAGAGGAAGGTGACATAAGATGCCCTGCAGTGCTACAGCTTTTGGTTCTGATCAATGGTCCTTTTATTTAGCATGATCCTGATTAGAGGGAGCTGTGCTTCACCCCCTCCAGGGCAAAGTCCCGGCTGACTGTCGGCTAAGGAATCAAATGAAGTTAGGACAGACTGTGTGCATGTTTTGGAAAGTGAAGTCACTGGCAACACTCCTGAATGATCGAGGGGTTACTTGCATCACTAGCACCCCCAGATTCGACCTCCGAACCTTTTCAGAACTTCTTACAGGACCAGGGCTTCGGAGTTTACAGATCTTCTGCACTAAAGCAACACATGTGCTGCGCGAAGCGTGTTTACCTGGCAGTAAGTCTCATTGAATTTAATGGGGCTTACTCCCTAGTGGGCCTGAGGCTCCAACCCTGTGCAATCCTGACTTCATGGCATTTGAGCAACTGATGGCTTGGAGCCCTAATTAATAGTTGGCAACACGAGGTTACACATCTGGTGTACTAGGAGGATCCTTATCCCACGGGGAAATGGATGAACAAGCGTTCCTGAGTGCCTCTTTTCTTGGAGGGAAGCTCTTGCTGAGGAGAAAAGCCTTTACTGCCGTGTGCGTTCTCAAGAAAGAAAGACCCCATTTCACTGGGGATGGGTTGAAGTGCCAGCCAGCAGTTTATTGCTTTGTCGCTGTTAGTCTACTGTCTGGGCTCCTTCATGATGACACAGCTTTAGAGTTATTATTACTGATCCCACTGGGGAACCGACAAATTTTCCATTTATCATGGCCCCTGGGTGAGACACTCCAAGGGTTTTCCCTACCTATGAATTAATAGGAGACTTAAATGCGGCTGCACTGAATGTTTTTGCAGGCAGATTTTTTAGAGCCATCACCCAACCACTGAAAACTAGTGTCCTTGCATTGGAGCTGGCTTGGTCCTGTGGGTTTAATTGGCTCCAACTGGCTGGAGTTCAAGCCTTTTGGGACCATCCAGTGTGGGGTTTCAAAGCACAGGTAGCTCAGCTGCAATGCTAAGCACACTTTCATGGGAGTAAAACGTACCGGATGAGCAGCCCGGTCCGATCCAGCGCCGGAGCTGCGAGGCTGGGAGGCCCACGCTGTATCCAGCACTGGAAGGAGCAGGCAGGCTGGAGGTCTCTTTGGGATATTAACCCCTTAAAGCCTACACAATGGGGCTACTAGGATCTGTGCAAGTTTAATAGGTAGCTGGTGCAGAACCGAGAAGCCTCGTGCAGGCAGAAATGGCCTGGGAGGGCATAGGATTTGGCGTGTACCAGCACTGCTGATTCCACCCCCTCTCTGCCCTCCCCCGGCCCCATTACACCCCGACCCTCCCCCAGCCCCGTGCTGCTCGGAGAAGATCTTACCTGCTCCGACTCACAGTCATCTTGATATAACGCTGTTGGGATACACAGGCCTCCCCCCCCCCCCAGTGCTTCCTCCTCCCTGTCATGTTTGTGACACCCTAGGCCTGTGTATCAGGACACAGCACACACTACACCGGCCTACCAGGACCATAGGATGGCGCCCTCAGTGGGACATTCACCAGTGACTGTGCGCACAACTGGGCTTCACCTTCTTTTGAAAAGTATCTAAAAAGGGCAACGCCTTTGTCAGCTTGCAGCTGAATGTCAATAACTCTCGTCATCATTTTAAAGGGATATGGTCAATTAAACAATTAAGAAACCCACCAAATACATGGAAAACAAACTGCTGCTAAAAAGTGTGAAAGATGGCGCAAAGGACTACTGTAGTTTCTGCCATGCAGATCATATGAATTTGCAGTTAGAGACTACCACATGGATTATTGACGGTATAATGGCTATCTTCGATGTAAACACATTCCGGCCCGCCCTCTTAGGTCATCTGAGGGGGCTCTCCGTCCTGCGAGTGCCACCTTTATCTCAATGAATGGTGGCACATGGGCGAGCCTTCTCTGCTGTGGCGCCACAATTATGGAATTCCATGCCAGGGGAATTGAGAACTATCCCCTCCCTCATGGCTTTTCGACGAGGGCTCCAAACATTTCTGTTTCATCTAGCATTTGGGTGATGGGTTGATGTCTGACTTCTGGGTCTCAAGATGTTTTGCTCCACTGCTTCTCTGCTCTATATTGTCCCCCCCCCCTGTTTTTTTATTTTATGTATTGTTTTAAATTATGTATATTTTTATCTTTGATGTTGTAAGCCCCCCTTGGGGCATTTCCTTTGGCATGGGATAAGGCGGGGTATAATTTTTTTAATAAATAAATAAATAAATAAATAAATGTTTGCTTAGGCGATATTTCAAGAAGATAATGTACTGCGCTAAGGACATAAGTTGTTTTTGAACAACTCGGTGTTTTAATTCCCAGAACTATGTAAACTATCTGGGACGACCCCGTATCTGCCAGCAGTGGCCGTGCTTTGGTGGGGTTCTTGGCGGGAGCTGAGCCCCTCGCGGTGATGGCTGTCCTCCCGCGAGGGCCATGTCCTGCAGCTGACTCGATGGTGGTGGTGACGGCGGCAGGCCCGCCGCAGAGCTTGCTGGGATGAGTGTTGCCCAGCCGGCTAGGCCACGCCCCACGGTTGCTTCTGAGTCACATGACATCTGTGTCAGGGCTTTTTCCAGGTGGCATCAACGGGTGCGTTCCTCCTGTAGCAAATGGTAGCTGCTGTGGGGAGAATCTGGGTCATAGTTGGAGAAAAGAGTGACAGACCCGTTCGCCCCGATAGGAGGCCCACATTGCTGCTACTGACATTAAAATAAGCACGCAGCAGGCCCCATTCACACAACCTCTATACTGTATCACTCAGTTTGGCCCGATTTCTGGTGGGTCTTGCAGAACCTCTAAGGAAAACACGGGTGATGGAAAGATCAGATTACTAATTGCATCAAGCCCTGAAGCTATTCAAAAATCAGCTGCTAATTGCCCTGCAAAGAGCTGAGTTCCTGCAGTTTGCAAGATAGCTGCTAATTGCTCTGCAAGGAGCTGAGTTCCTGCAGTTTGCAAGATAGCTGCTAATTGCTCTGCAAGGAGCTGAGCTCCTGCAGTTTGCAAGCTTGTGTAGATATGAGCATCATTTTAGTGTTTTTTTTTTCCCAAGTCCGTCAGTGACAGGTAGTGGGGGCAGGTGGAGGCTGGGTCACATAATTAAGCCCCTCAAGCTTTGAGGCTGTTCGTTAGGACTGCCTCATTATGAGAAATGGATTGAGATTTTTTGCAAATAAATTATTACTTGCAAGTAAATAAATAAAAATATTTCTTTCTAGCTCACTTTTTTTTTAAAAGTCTTGTAAAGCTAGGTGGGTCCCAATAGAGTGTCGTTTGAAAAAGTGGATCCCGGTGCAAAAAGGTTTGGGAACCGCTACTGTATTTGATGCTCATCATGTTTCCTAAGCAGGTTTCATATTTAATAATCATAAGACAGTGGGAGTTGCATGCATGTATTTCAGAGCGGATTTTGACCCACAGGCTATTTGTTTAAAAATCTAAAAGACAAAAACTGTTGCCACTGTGTAATATGCTCATCCCTTGTCAAATTTAGATCAAAGCACCTTGAGTTACCCAAAACAAAAGCCTCTTAACTTGGCAAACTGTTTTCTTTCCCTCTGGGGAACTGTTACATTCTTTGACGAGCAGCTCTCCTTTCACGCTTTGTGCAGAGTGACTGACCCAGGTCATTCGTTCTTCTTGAAGAGAGAGGATGGAGTTTGGCTGCAATCCTATGCAGAGTTAGGTGCACCTTAAGCCTATTGATTTCAATGGGCTTAGGGATGTCCAACTCTGCATGGGATTGAGCTGCCACCATTGCAGTCTTTCCTCACATTGACTAAAGAGGGAGACAGCTGCCTAACACTATGTATTACGGCGCAATCCTGTTGCCTCGGTGCTGGGTGTTGCAAACGTGGCATAAGTCACATTTGGACACCCGGAGAGGAGACAGTGCGGGCAGGAAGGCCTGCTCTGTTCTGCTGGCGCTGTATCCAGGCCCCTCGCGCTCTGGAGCAGGTAAGGCAGCTCCGAGTGGTGTGGGGGCTGGGGAGGGCAGAGAGGGGACATAACGGGGCGGGGGAGGGTGGGGGTGGTTGGATCTGGCCTGGGAGGGGGGAGGGATCAGCATCCTTGTCGGGGGATAGGATATGGCATCCAACAAGGACATCGATCCCTCCCCCCTCCCAGGCCCTTGTTGCAGCCAACATGAGACTGTTTGATTCTCCCCCAGCTTCAGAGCAGGGGATGGAGTACGGGATGGGCGGGAGTGGGAGTGAGGAGATTGGACCCAGGAGGGGGACAGGATAGGCGGAATCAGCGGGACGGGATCACGATCTGCCGACACGGGGCAATGTGGACCTGCACCAGCTATTGAGCTTGTGCAGGTCTGAGTTACCACATAGTGGCTGCTGGGGTAAGGAGAAAATGGCGGTCTCCCCATGGAGACCTCCAGCAGCCGTTCTTCCCTCACAGGATGCAGCATAGCCTGCGCTGGCTCTGCTGCATCACTGCGCAGGACGTTAGGTAGGATCGGTAAGACCGGGCTGCCCAGTGCAGATACTTAAGCATAACCTATCTTCTTGGCATCGGAGACCATCACTATAGGTTGCCTGCTAGCAGTAGCCACTGAGCCCACCAAACCATAGGGCCAAATGCATTGGAATGCATTGGATGGGAGGAAATGGAGGTTCCTGGTCGCCGTTTGTGTAGCACCCCAGTGTGCTGTCGAAGGAGGAGGTTGTGAGCGATTAACTAGAGAATGATGTGGAGAAGACTAATAACTGCTCCATAAACCTTGAGGGGTAGTTTGTGTGCTGAGAAAGAAAACAAAAAACTGCGTTACGCAGACAGACAAAAAATGTTTACTGCTTTCAACCTGTTAAAATAGGATTGGTTTTGGAACGGTCCGTAAATACTAGAAGCATTATATGGTGCTAGGGAGTCCTGCCTTGAGAAGATAAGCTTTTGTTTCTCTGTGCTGGGAGGATAAATGCCTCTGTTGAAATTTAATTCTCCATCAAGCCCAATATTTTCCTAATATTGCTGAGGAAATCATTAGGAGAAGGATGAAACTAAGGGCTGGTATACATGTTACATTCACCACAGAGATATTGTGGAAACACCTTTTTAATGAATTATGCCAGCCCCAGCCATAAAGTTTCCAACAGCCCAATCGTATCCAAAGCCCCGCACTGGGACAGGTTGGCACTGGAGCAGGCTCTGCTGTATCCAGCACGGGGCTGGAGGTCTCCTCGGGGGAAGGGGATGATTGTCTCCTTCCCCTGTGTTGAACCCCAGCAGTCCCTATGGGGCTACTTGGAGGTGCACCAACTAAATGGTCGGCACAACTCCAAGCAGCCCCGTGTCAGACTTTCAAACCCGGGACGGGGGATATGATTTGGCGGAGGCCTCCTCCGCTGAGCCCGCCCCCTCCCGTACCTGATCCGTCCTCTCCGCCCCCAAAACGCCCCTTTCCCCTGCCCTCTCCTTGCTGCCCAACGTGGAGCTCACCGGCCCCAGCGGGTGCTGCTCCTTCACTGGTGAAGGCCTGCTGGCGCTGACCTCCACATCGGCAGGACTGATCTCCACACTGTCTCGACATGCTTCACGGCATGTTTGCGACAGCATGGAGTCGAGTACCGCCAGTGGAGACTGGCATAAGATTGGGCTGCAAGTGTTAGCAGTAGTAGGATCACCATAACCCTGTTGAGAATTTCCACACAATGTGGAGATGCTCAGTGTGATAAGATGCATGTTGACTCTTTGTTTCTAAAAATCTTGTCAGAAGTGTAGTTGGTGCTGAATGGAGGTTGGTGTTCTCATTTTACGACCTGGCTTATTAAATGAAGCACAAATACTGGGCTTTTTTTGAGGAAAAAAAATGACGATATACCAAACAGTTTCCATTCTAAACTAATATTTTAATTTCTTCCACTGTTTGTAATGCAGTACTCCATGCTGAAGTGCTGGGATGCAAGCCTTCCACTCATACCTCCTGAAGGTTAGTTATGTGAATGCTGGCTGTGATAGATGGATGCCCATTCCATCTCCTGAAAGTATTGGCATTGGCTGTGATGAATCAGTGATGAACACAAGACAGTTATGCACATTCTGGGATGTAGCGTGATGGCATCATTTCAGACAGTGCCAGTAAATGCATGATATCAGTTCTACAGTTCAGCCCTGCCTTTGCTTCCCAAGCTTGGTGCGAGGGAGGCTTCACTTCAAGGCTGCAACTCCAAACATTTGTCAGGCCTTGGCCTGTCTCTGGGCTAGCCCAAGACCTCTTGATAAGAACATAAGAACGTAAGAAGAGCCCTGCTGGTTCAGGCCAAAGGCCCATCTAGTCCAGCATCCTGTATCACACAGTGGCCCCACCAGATGCCTCAGGGAGCACAAGACAACAAGATACTTGTATCCTGTTGCCAGTCCCTTGCACCTGGCACAAAGAAAACCTACTCCTACAACCAGGAGGTTGCTTATCCCCATCATGGCTTGTAAGCTGTGATGGACTTTTCCTCCATGAATCTGTCCAATCCCCTTTTAAAGGCATCCAGGCCAGGTGCCATCACCACCTCCTGTGGCAAGGAGTTCCTGAGGTGGCATATCAAATGCTGCCCCTTTACCCAATGATGTGCCAGCCTGCCACTGCATCTTCCAATCTCCAATATCCTAGTTCAGCACTCCCCTCCCCTCCACATTTTGCCTTCCTCTCTGTCTCCCTCATCTTTTTCTAATCCAGGGAGTGGAAGGAGAAGGAAGAGCAATGGTAGGTGGACAGAGTAGGTGGACAGAGATGGCACCCTCACCAATGTGCTGCCTGAGGCAACTGCTTCAGTTGACCTCATGGATGGGCCGGCCCAGGCTGGGTGAGGGGAGCAATTGAAGAGCAGGCAGTTGAGAGTCGAAGGGGCCTGAGGCAGTAGATGTGGACAAGGACAGGTGTGTGGTTTCATACCACTTTCAGCAGGTAAGGCTCAGTCAAGTGTCATTGCTCAGACTGAGGACCCAAGCCTGGGACAACTGCCAGCCAGACCTCTGTTGGTTCCGCATGTCATCTGGGCTGAAGAGCTGCAGTACCAGTTCTGGCCATTATATGTGTGGCATGACGACGAATCTCAGGATCTGCCTGAGAGCTGCAGCAGTGGCAGAGAGAGTAAAGTGGCCAAGAGACCCTAGTTGGAGACCCCGGGCACTTTGCACCACTAAAACTGACTTCTCACCAATAATTCTCCTACATTGTGGTGATTGGGGCGAATTAAGGCAGCAGATGGCACTACTCCATCCAACAAGAAATAGAAGCTTGTTGTCTGCTTGTTGTGGTATTCTGGCATGTCTTTAGCTCAACTTCTTTACCTCCAAAGTTTAGATCACAGCACCTTATGGCCCTGTCATATACACAAAAGATCATCTGAAGGCCACAGGGTGCCGTTCAGTATGCTGAACAGAACTTTGTTTTCTGGAAAACAGGAGGAGTCTAGACCACGGGTTCTCAACCAGTGATACTAGTACCACCAGTGGTACTTCAGCTGACTGCTGGTGGTACTTGGACCGCTGGACCCCCGCTCCAATGTGGCGCTTTTGGTGGCACATTTTCACTCCCAAGAGGCTCCTGCCTTTGACCGAGCCTCTCGGGAACGCTGAGAAGGGTCCTCCCACCTGCCCAGAGCCTCCTACCTGCATTTTCTGGCCTCTGACAACCTGAAAGTAACTGGCGATGATGTCATCGCTAGTCACTTCCGGTGGTACGCAGCAGGAGAGTGGCGTTGGAGGTGGTACGCGGCCGGGAAGGGGTTGAGAACCCCTGGTCTAGACCTTTTCATGTGTTATGTTCTGAGTGTTATGTGTTATGTTCTGAGATGCCAGTCCATCTGGTGGGCAACATGCTGGCAAGCCCCGCCCTGCACCAACACTCTTCCACATTCCTATCCATGACATGTAGCAATTTTTTCTAAATGCAGGGAACAGAGAAAAGCTGGATGTGTGTGGGAGGCTGGCTTTAGGAGTACGTTGGCGCAGAGGCAGGGCTTGCTGGTGTGCTGTCACCATGGCCAACTTGTGGACCAGCAATCAGGCAGGAGGTAACACAGGGCTAAGAGCCAGAACTGGACTCTATATCTTGAAATACTGTAACTAACAACAGTGCCACCTAGTGACTGAACCATATAATGACAGTCGTACACATGCATAACAAACATCAGGATTTTGACACACAATGGTATAGAGTACTCGCAGCCCTAGCAGCTTCTAGCTGCTCTTCTGATGTAATTCTGCCTGAAAGAACTTTACAAAAAAGAAAAAAGAGACAACAATTAGAAATGTTCATTTTTAGCCAAAAAGGGATCCAGAAGATAAAATGGACACCTGATGGTCATGTTTTGAGGAGTGCAGAGGGATGGTTGATGGTTACATTGATGTATGACTTCTTGACAATGACGACAGAGTCTAATGACACACAGACTCTGCTGCACTAAGGTGAAACACCACAATAGTCAAGCCTCCTAATGCATCGCAGACCATCTGGGTATCTTTTCTTTGACAGGGGACAATGATTATGAAAGGAATTAGTCCTGCTTCAGAGCCAAGACTCTGTGGAAAGGGAGGGACGGAGCAGGCGTGATCGATAAAACCTTGAGCTTCTAGAAAAGAATTATGAGATTAGGCTAATGGATTCTTCCTGAGAAAGAAGAATGTTTGCCTCCTGTGGCAAAAGTGTGGCATCTATTGATGCTTTTGAGGCCCACCATTGCACCATGGCTTACCGGGCACATTTGCCAGGTTTTTCCCACATATATCTTGATTTATGCTGGGTGGTTGTTTTATGTTTACTCTTTTTAAGGGCTTTATCTATTGTGTTGTAATTTGCTTTAAGTGCCTCGTGAGATAGTGGTGTATAGGGTGTTTAATTTTTTTTTAAAAAAGTATTCTGTCTCCTGTTTACACTGTATTTAACTCTTTTTTTTAACGTTCCTCCACCACTGTTGCATTATTTTGCTGTTCTCATGTGACTGGCATGTTTTATGGGACCAGTTTGTGTTGTTTTGAGGTTTAGGGATTTTCAAAAACTCTCTATACTAACACTCGAAACGTGCCATGCTCCTAATCATATTTTGTTGTGTGATAATCATACTTTGTCCACTTGCTCAGGAAAGTAAAGTCAATACTTTGTGGATAGTTTATCTGTCTAGACCAGGGGTTCTCAACCAGGAGTTCTCAACCACCTCCGGCACCACCGGAAGTGCTGTGTACCACCGGAAGTGACTGGCAATGAAATCTTGGCCAGTTACCGTACTTCTTGGGTTTTGGAGGCCAGAAAATGCAGGTAGGAGCCTCTAGGCGGGTTGGAGAGCCCTTCTCAGTGTTCCTGAGAGACTTGGCCAAAGGCAGGAGCCTCTCGGGAGCCAAAACGTGCCGCTGAAATGCCGTATTGGAGCAGGGTTCTGGTGGTCCGAGTCCCACCAGCAGTCAGCCGAAGTATCACTGGTGGTATTAGTACCACTGGTTGAGAACCCCTGGTCTAGACAATTTATGGTCTCGCAGAACTGATTAATATGAATGGTGGGGGAAATTTTGAGCTTTTACTGGTGACCTCCACAGGAGCGGAAAGATCCAGAGATCAGGCAGGCTGAGAGCCAATACCCATCAGAAAGCCCACATGGCCCAGATGAACCTCAGTACCTGCACCAGTCTGCACCTTCAGAGAGGCCTAGTGCAGGGCTTTGGCCCAGGAAGCCCAGAACCTGGCTCCAGAATTGGACCTCCACCTAGGCTGCGTACTGGATGTGGTTCCTATACAAATGAGCGACTGCAATGACTATTGGGAGAATCGAGTCCGACAACACACGTGGAGGGGACACCTGTTCCTTTTCACACAGTTGTTTGTAAGGCCCCATTTGCTTAGGGGATTATGGCACACTTTGACTTTTCGATCCCTGCTGCTTAACATCTGAAATCATTAGTGCAACATATGGACGGTATTAAAGGAAACGTTTGGAAAAGCAAAATGCAGGTGAGACTTTCCTTCCTTGTCTTTGTGGCAGCCACCAGAATCCAAAACCAGCGAGCCGTTTTCTTCAGTAATACAATCAATGCATTTCAGTAGACCTATTCCCTCATAAGGGCCTTGGGTGCCAGGGTTTCTTACCTAGGGAAAATAATGTGCAAATATAATGCGCAAATAAATAAACAAACAAACGCGGGTCCTGGCATTTAACAGGAATTTGACTTCTAGGAACAGACCACTTGCGACTCTGAGGTGGGCTAATATGGCAGCAATTGTATGATATTAATCAACTGCGTGTGATGCCGCTGCCTAGGTGCCTCAGAATCTAGCTTGTCAAACAGCCTTTTCCTCCTCCTTTGTGGCCATCCTTGTTGCTCTCCTCACTGGGAGACCGAGAGGCAGCATGCATGTGCCCTTAGCATTCTCTTCCCCCCCCCCCGACTAAATATGCTTCTGCACTCTGTGCGGTCCCCTCCTGGCCCCCTCCTCTTGTGAGAGAATGGGAGTATGCATTGGCAAGGCTGGCATCCCCATCACCTGGGTGCTTCCCCACTCGCTGCTGTGTAGAGGTGTTCCTAGGGTTTGCGTCACCCGGTGTGGTCGGACTCTTCCAAATTTCAGAATTTATACTTCTAAGTAAGAACTTCTCCAGTTCGGAACTTTTGAACTTCTTATGAGCTGAGGCCAGACCTCTGGGGCTCCGCTCAGAATTAGTTTAGTCTTGGTACATCTTTCCCTTTCCCCTTTCCTCTGAAACTTACCTAGTGGTGGTGGCAGTGATGAGGGGCCGCCTGCTGCAGTCTTAATCAGCACAGTGGTTGCAAAGATCTCTGGGAAATACACTTCCTGAACAGAAGTCTGACTCTTGGTGCCAGTATCATGAGCTGGTAAAATATATGCCATACCATTCCATGTTCTGGAGAAACCCAGGAGAATTTCATACATTTTGGTGTTAGTGCACCATAGAGTCATAGCGTTGGAAGGAACCTACAAGATCATCAAGTCCAGCTCCCTGCCGATGCAGGCTGTCCACAGGTACAACGTTCTCAATAGATGGCTATCCAGCCTCTGCTTAAAGGCCTCCAATGATGGAGAGTCCGCCACCTTCCAAGGCAGACTGTTCCACTACTGAATGGTTCATACCATCAGGAAGTTCTTCTTAGCATTTAATCAAAATCTCCCTTGTAATTTAAATCCAATGATATTCTAGAATTTTTCAGTTGCTGGTTCTTCTGAAATGTCTGCAAGAATGCAACAAATATTTTTTTTCTCTTTTGCCTCAATAGTAATAGTAATATAACCCTCTGTTTCAGCTTATTTGTATGCTCATATTTTCTGTTTTATATGACACTGAAACCGTTTCCTTGTTTTGCATCTCGTTTTAGGGCTACATGTGTGTGTGTGTGTGTGTGTGTGTGTGTGTGTGTGTGTGTGTGTGTGTTAAAATGTAACAGATGACTTTCATGTTTGCAAAAGCACATTAATTAATAAGACACATTTGGTTTGCTGAAAGTTGAGTGCATTATTCATTTTGCTAGAGGTTCCTCATGCTGTCATAATGATTCTTCAAAGAGATGACAATTTGTGGGCAATGCCGGTCAACCATTACAACGCACAATGGGACCACCTGTGGTGGACTTTGTGAACTAGCCAGTAGTTATTGCGCCCGAAGTGCTGGCACGCTGAAGCACCCCCAGCACACCACATGCCGCCTGCACCCAGCCTTGAAGAGACAAGTGCATCGATTCAGAGTGATGATAAACAGGACAATATGACTCATAGCTTTCCCCACGTCACCTCTGATGCTGAGGTTACCATGGCTGTAAACAAGCAGCATGGTCAGACAATCAATTTACAAGACATTGAAAAGGTCACGCTATTATCGGATGTTGCATTAATGAAGAGTGTATGAAGTACCTGGACTTAGATCCTTCCTTCTTAAAACACACACACACACACACACACACACACACACACACACACACACACACACACACACACACACACACACACACATCTGTCCATCTGTCCACACATCTGTTTGAATCTATCCAAACCCCTTTTAAAGGCATCTAGGCCAGATGCCATCACCACATCCTGTGGCAAGGAGTTCCACAAATATAATTCATCCCAAGTACTTCTCCAATCTCACAGAATATGTATGATGACCCAGTTCAGATGATCCACAAACTTTTATTTATTTTCTGTATTTATATACTGCCTTTCTCATCAGATTTATTCAAGGCGGTTTACATAGGCAGGCTATCTTTAGACCTGATAAGGGTCTTTACAATATTGTTCTATTCCCATATAGAACCTTCCATGCTTGAGATGTTTTCCCTTCCGAGTGCAGGCCTCCTTCTGGCTTGTGCTCTGCACTTCCAAACTTCACAGTTCACCGCAGTTCACCCTCGGACGGTTGTCTTAGATGTCCTCTCTCTAGCTGACTCCTCCGTATTCCACCCTCTCACGATGCCTTCTCAGTGTCTTTGAGAGGTTCGTCAGCAGCTTCCGTCTCCCATCCAAGCAGGAACTGAGGTCAACCCTGCTTAGCTTCTTCAGGCTTAGATCATGAACATGACCCTAAGGACCCATATGTCTTCCTGACCCCCTCCCTTTTCTTTCTCAGGTTGGGCGCAGAGCTGTACCCACCAGGCCACAGAGTTGTCTGGCTCTTGTGACTGGATATGGCCCTTCCTTCCTTCCAATTATGTCCTCCTTGGCAAAAAAGCATAGTTGTTTGGAGGCTGTCCGTGTTCGTCTTCCTCAAGAGTTCAAACCCTAGGCTTCGGAGAGACCTGGAGTTTGTGACCATAAATATATGTTGCTGACAGCCTGCCCACGACACCACAGACAGACTGTGGTATCTTCTCTTTCTGGTTATTCAATTGTGCATTGTGCATAGACTGACTGACTTCATGAAGTCGTGTGGTCATTCCTGTGCATTAACTGGTGCTTTCCCTATATGGCTAATCATGCCTCATCAATCATAATTGATGAGGCATGATCTATGATTAATGGAGGAAAGAGCTTATTATAGTATTCCGCCTTTCTTACAGACTCAAGGCGGTTTTACATAGGCAAGCTGATCATAAACCCCATTTTTTCAAATGTTTTTTTTTTACAAGTGTTGTTCTATGAGAGGAACTCGTAGAACAACAATGTTCAACAGATACGGGAATCGATGCCATGTAGTAAGAAAGCTTGAAATTTAATGATTTCCAATGCCGTTAGTGGGTTTCCCGTTCAGGCAGCCGCACACGGAACAAAAATTACAATAAAATCCAAGGTAAAGCAGCCCAACGTTTCGTTCTAATAACTTAGAACCTCTTCAAAGGAACAATCAAAGAAGATTGCAGGTGGAGTTGTCCTCAATTCACCTTCTATCCGTATAAATCACCAAAAGCGCGGGAAAGTACAGTTCATTGAAAGCGGAAGTGACCTGACCTAGTAACCGCACCGGCTGTCAGTTATTCAATCAGGACTTCTCCGCTCTCTATTCTCTCCATTTCTGGCTCGTGTTTCTTGTGCAAAATTGGCAACCAAATCCTGTTCGAAAATGTTAGATCTTGCTGACGATTCAGAAGACTCATCATTAAAAAGATGAGTTTTTACATTTGAATAACTGACAGCCGGCGCTTCGTTCTTCCGTGTAACAGAGACTCCGATCACGGAGGAACTTAGAGCTCCGCCCCCCCTGCAGTGACACCAGTGGTCCTCTCTGGTGAGCTTGTCAGTTGGGGTAGTAATGCGCCTTCCCCATTCTTAGCATTCCAGAGTGATTTCTGTCCTCAGATATGTTTTGCAACAATTAACTCCCATTTTAGAGACATTGTGTGACCATTAAGGAACACGAACCTTCTTGTGTCAAATTGCAGGCCCTGGTCAGGGTTACTGCACATAAAATTACAATACCTTTTTACTGGGGTGACTGTAAGATCTTGGTGTGTAAGGGATAGACTTGGTAGTGATGGCAAGTTGTCATTGCTGCATCTGATCTGCAGACACTGATGGCACAAGATATAAAATGCATCTTTAATTTCAGTTTCCAAGGAAGGCGTGTTTGCTTATGTGGTTGCTAACAGGTTGAAAAGTAGGAACATTTGGATTTACATTTTTGCCTATTCACGTTTTGCAAACTATATTTTATCCTTGTGAACTTAGTATTCGACTGCTTTGGAGTGGCTGGGTTTGCAAGTGACAAGCATACTGAATGAGCGCACCTGACATTCTCACAATCCACACGGGGTCTGTGCTGTTCGCTGCTAGTCCAAGCAGACTAGCAGGGTCAGCACAAGTCACATAGCATCCTTTTGCATGAAAATACTGATGGGAGCACCACATCCATGTGCTCGGCGGCAAATCTTCCGATACGTAACCCTTAGCTTTTTGTCACCAAACTAGTGCCACTTTTTCACTGCAATTCCTCCAGAGAGAATGTCTGGAAGTCTCCAGCTATTACACATTTGGGGGAAGAAGCAGAAATTGTACATGGAAGAGAAATGACTTAGTTCTTTTTTCTCTAAGCATTTGTTACTGACAGCTGCCCAGCCTAGAGAAGGGCAGGCAGGCAGAAAATCACACTATTGCATTCATTTAGGCTGTGCAGTAAGTAAATTATGTGGCAGTAAGTAAATGTGCAATGGGGTGAGCTCTCGCCGCGCGGCCCAGCTCCTGCAAACCTAGCAGTTCGAAAGCATGTTAATGTCAGTAGATAAATAGGTACCGCTTGCGGGAAGGTAAACAGCACTCCGTGTTCCAGCCGCATGCTGAGGACATGATCATGGAAGCTTCTTCGGACAGCGCTGGCTCTTCGGCTTCGTAATGGGGATGAGCACCGCACCCTAGAGTCAGATACGACTGGACTTAAATGTCAAGGGATTCCTTTACCAAGTACCGTATTTTTCGCTCCATAGGACGCATTGCACCATAGGACGCATGCATCCTATGGAGCTAAAAATACGGGAAAAAAAGGGTTTCACTTACCGGGGATTCTGGCCTCTTCTGGGGGCTTCGGGGAGGCCTGCGCGACCCTCTGCAGGCCTCCCCGATCTTCGTTTCAGCGCTAAATGGCCATTTCCGGCCACTTCTGGTTTTCGGAAAACCAGAAATGGCCGGAAATGGCCATTTAGCTCCGAAACAAAGATCGGGGAGGCCTGCAGAGGGTCGCGCAGGCCTCCCCGAAGCCCAGGTAAGTATTTTTTTACTTTTATTTTTAATATTCGCTCCATAAGAAGCATGCTTTTTCCGCCTATTTTTTTTGGGGGGGGAAGTGCGTCTTATGGAGCGAAAAATACGGTAAATGCTAATAAAATCAGTGGGACTTCTAAGTCAAAGTGGCAAAGAGTTTGTGACTTTTCCTATCTATTTTTCTACTGTAGTTGGATTAATAGCAGGAATGAAATACTTGTATGATACCTGTTATACCCCAAGATAACATGTCTGTGCCATTAAAAGAAAACCTACCTTAGCATAGAAAAATGACATTACAAATTAATGACACTGGGGAAAAATGCGCCCTATCCCATTCCCGCTTCCCCTCTTCTGTCTCCTGGGTGATCACTGTTAATAGTACTGGTGCTTGTTCTATCCCAGAGTGTGTGTTGTGGCTGCATTAAAATGCCTAGTAGAGAATCCCTTTGGAGCATTCTGACTTCTATTTTATTTTATTTTTTGCTTTATTTGGCATGAGGAAAAAAACACAACCCTCCCGAACCCCAGGTTTTGTTTGACATGATGACTTTCAGCAGCTGAGGAAGGGCCATGTTAACAGACATAGAAAGTGATGCTAATCTGTCCTTTATGCTTGGTGATAGACTCCTCCAGGATTTGCGGACAAGGTCACATGGCTAACTACGGTGATGTCATTTCAAATCAGTTGAATGTATCTACTCCATTGGGATGGATTTATTATTTTGCAATTGTAAGCTTTTCTTTGTTTTGCCATTCCACTGACACAAGTGTACATAATCTATTATAATTGAACTCATTTAGATACTCAAGGCAAAATACTGCAGTTTTAAATTAATGCAACACTCCTACTTGTCCTAAATATTGTAGACACACATTTACATGTGAACAAATTCTTTCTGTGCCTGCAACATGTGCATTTTTATCTCCTGAGGAAGAAACTGCATTGGAAATCAGGTTAGCATTTTCCTGTTCAGAATTTGGTAACATTGATTTAGAAGCATCTCACGAGGATCTGAAAGTGATCTTGCCTTCCGTCCCCCTTTCTGTCAGGTAATTTTCCTTTGTTAAAGATGAGTAGTTACAAATCAGAACATGTTAGGAGGGTTGCCCATTTATTTTCCTGCCCTAGCAACTTTGTTCTTAAAAAGGTTTTGAAAAATATATCGTTAAGATGGAAATAAGCAAAGCATACAGCTCCTTAACATCATGCAATAATTCATGCAAAATGTTGGAGACACTCAACAAGGAGTTAGCAATTGTTAGAGAATATTTGACAGACTCTTTTGACAAGCAGGTCAAAGGTCTATCTGTGAAATGACTCCCCCCCCAAAAAAAAATCTACAATATAAGGACAAAAATGAGGCAGAATCTTTGATTTGCACTTCCTGCTATGACAATTATCGCAATGCAAATAATGAAGGTCCACCACACCAATTTTTTTTAACTCACCATGGAATGAAAATACATAGACATAATTGCAGTAAGAAGAACAAATTGTGGAACTGAGTCCTCAATAACTTATTTATCCTCGGTGCTCATATTTTTAAGAAGACTGCTCAGAATCACTTAGCATGGATTCATTTTCCCTTAGCACTTTTTAATCACCCTGTTGTAGTCACAATGGGGGTAACTATGGAATAGATTTTCCATCTTCGGATGCTTGCGGGTAAAGTGGGCATTCTAATCTGTTGTGGTAATTATAAGGGGGGTAGTATTTAATTTGGATTAACAAGGAGCACAAGGCTTGTGTAGTCTGGCAGAAGAGTCTGGCTCAGTTGGGAGAGCTGCCACCTTGCAAAGCCCGAAGACCGGTGAACTTGATAAGTTCAAGACACTTTTGTCGTTGACAAAAAGCTGTGAAAGCCTCCAGGGGGAGAGATAAGAGCTTCCAGCTGCGTCGGTTGAGTGTGGGAGGCGCCAGCCAGCAGAATTGTCGGACTGTAAAAAGAATACCACCTGGAAAGTAGCCGTTCATGAAAGATTGGACATTTATATATATTGTAAAAAAACCCAAGGGGGGGGGGGGTTAGGATAGCCTGCCCATGTACGCTGCCTTGGATTAAAGTCAGAGGAGAAATCCAATGACCAAGAAAGGCGGTATATAAATACTGTATATTATATATTATATATATTGTAGAAGACAGCAAACATGTCTGCTGGAATTTAGTATTCCTGGTCCCATATGTTACATACAGCGCAATCCTGTGTAACTCTTGCACTGGTGTAACAGTAGATCCACTGGTGTAAATGCACTTATGCCAGTGTAGCTTGCCGTACGCAGGACGAACACCAGCATAACCCCCCTTGGATGCTGTGAATGCGCAGTTTGGACGCAGGATGGACTCCAGCACAATTCTGCTGGCGCAGGGGGCAACCCCTTACACTGGTAGAGTTGTGCTGGCGTCTGTCCTGCGTTTGAACTGCGTATGTGCGGCGTCCGAGGGGGGTTATGCTGGTGTCTGTCCTGTGTACGTCGGTGTATGGCAAGTTATACTGGCATAAGTGCACCTGCACCGGTGGATCAGTAGATCCATCGGTGCCAGAGTTACACAGGATTGCGCTGTTACTCTGAAATGAAGAGAGAAGGGTGAGTGGTTTCTTCAGCCGCTATTATTCTATGACTTTATGAAATTATGTGTTTGAGTTAAATGGAACTAGTGTGTCAAGACCAAGCGGATCACAACTGCAGTATTGGAATTGCAGAATGCCTCTGAAATGTTTGATGAAGAACCATAGCTTTTCCCAGCTCTTCCCCATGCAGCAACACCATGCAGCAACACCATGATGGCCCGTTACACTTCCTATTAGGGCATCTAGTGACTCACAGCCCAATCCGATGGTTTTCCCCACCTTAGCATGCAGCCCAGCCAAAACGGGCTGAGCTGCATGCTATGGTCGGGGAGGAGGGGCAGATCGGAAGGCTTGGGAGTGGTAAGGGAAAATATTTTCCCTTACCTCCCTCATAAGCTTTCCAGTCACCAATGGGTTTCCTTGGACCTGTGCCAGCTCTTTAGGGCTCCGTGCTCTTCCAGAGCAACTTTTTGTGACCGCGAGAAAGCATGTTCTGCCTCTGGAACGCTAGTTCGGGCACCGGCCCATAGGATTGGGCTGTCAAGCTACATATGATATGCAGGCTAATTCTGTCCGAAGGAGAAGATCCGAGTTTGGGCCACTCGGTGTGTCATGGAGGGGGAGTGGAAGGTCTTGCACACTTCTGTGTGGGGCAGCCTTCATCACCAGGCTGCCATGGCTGAATAATCAATAGGGAAACAACCCAGACTGGCCTCCTCCTCTTATTCACTCATGCAATCCCCTGCCTGTTTCTTGGCCTTCACATGAAGGGCTTCCAGACACTATTTTCCATACGGAGAGATCTGGATTATGGCCTCAGTTTCTCAGAGCTGCTAAAATAAAGTTGAAAAACATGTGTCGTGGCAATAAGTTTCCAATGATCAAAAGCCAGTGGTGAAAATGTCTTAAAATACAGAAAATGTAATGATGTCTATCAGTCAGTTTGTAATTTTTGAATATGCATGCTTATTCACATCTGGAATGTAACGTGTCCATTGGTTGAGGCTTGGCATCTGCACAGTCGTGCAATTGATGTGCAGATGACATTAAGTACATAGTAACTAAATTGTCACCAGCCACCAAGCTTGTGATACTTCAGTGTGCATGTCTGGGCCAAACAATTTGCTCACTTTATGTTTTAAGGGAAGCCCTGCCATCTGAAGCCTTATTTCCCCAGTGTATAGCTTTTTTGCTTATTAAAGTTTTTAAGAGCCATGTTTTATAAGCCTATGAATCGGTACGCACAACTCATTCTTAGGTGGGGTCCAATTAAGTTTTGTTGGCTTTGGCTAATGGCAAACACATAACGCATTTTAGTCTGTTTAGATGGCATCATTAGTATGTGGCAGTTAACACTGAGAACTGCGTAATTGATCATTTAGCCTACCCTGGTATTGGAACCTACCTTATGTCACACCTTATTAATATTACATTTATATTTCTTACCAGTAAAATATTTTTTCAAACTGTGTCATCTCCAAATTACTTACTCTGTATATATTCTTTATAGTGAGCTGAAAATTTCAACCTGTGTTTGTGTTGTACATTGTGGTGAAATGGAGCAATATGTTGTTGATAATACAGATTCAGCTGAACGTTTTTAAACACGCGCACACACACACGCACGCTCTTTGGTAATATTTATGCGGAAAGTTACCAAAGCAAACAAACCACACACACGCACGGATCCAGGCGGGGAAACAAGAAGTTACACCGAGGACTGGAAAGGCATGATTGCTATTGGCTAATAATCACCATTCATAAAGGATGGTTATTGGCTGATGTGGCATTTCTCTGCCAGGATTGGTGAAGAAAGGTTCTGTTCAGAACCTTTGCGTGTTAATAGGCAGCAGGGGGGAGTTGAGAAGAGAGCTGAAGATAATAAAGATTGGAAAGCACAAAATATGTGAGGAAAAGAAATATAATTTCCTTGAAATGATGTAAAGCACAGTTTATATGTTTGGAAAGTTATGAATAGTCAGCTATAAGGAAAAATAATAGGTGCCTTTTTCTCCTCTTTCATTTGACAGAAAGATTGACTTCAATTGCTTAGTGTTTCTGTGTATACAGAATAATAACAAGGAAAAAATTACATTTCTACATAGTTAATATATATGAATATGTAATAATTAATCAATAATATAATGTAATCATATACAGTAATGTAATAATAATAAATGAATAGTAAAATCTTGGTTATATAAATTGAAAACTTGTTCAGAGAACTTTCAGTTTATGGAACCCCTGTGGCTAAAACCACAACACTTTATCAAAAGAGTACATTGTAGCACACGCACGCGCGTGCACACACACACACACACACATACAGATCTTTAAAGGGGGGAAGGTAACAAAGGTTAGTAGATTATACTCAAGCTAAGGTGAGTCTCCAAGTGATTTAAAAAAAAATCAGACAGTAGTGGCAGAGAGTATCTGGTCAGGCAAGATCAGCAATCCCTAAAATAAATCCTAGTAAATAAAGGTAGGCTTGGTGCTGCAAAGGTTGCCAACTTTTAAACCAGCATGTGCTCCTGTGCCTTGGACAAGCTTGATCTGCAAATATTAGCTGTTAAGAAAATTAATCACCATGTCTTAAAAAGCTTCATTTGATAACTCTTGTGGGTTAAACAGCTGCTAAAGGGATAAACACTTTTTAGGTTTTCATGGCCCGCAATAATTCTTGAATTTACTGGGAAAAAAGGGTGTAAAGCTATGGGAAAAAAAGTTTTAAAATGGTACCAGTAAAAACAAGGAAACTAAGTACAACTTGAAGATAGTAGTTTAAAATATGAAATAATAAACACACACACACACACACACACGTGTTATGTTTTCAATTATCTCCCACACAGCTGATTCATCATAGCAGTTTGAATACGAGGCTTTCTCCGCCCTTATGTAGCGGGCTGACAGCTTATGCTAGCTAACATCTCCCCACTACATGAGGTCTGTCCTTGATGATGCTCGTGACAGACGAACGAAACGTTGTAGTGTTTGTTTGATGGTTTTAATTTTTAATGGTGTTATTTTAGGTGTGTGTGTGTGTGTGTGTGTGTGTGTGTGTGTGTGTGTGTGAGTGAGTGAGTGAGTGCATAATATTTTATATTTTAAACTACAATCTTCAAGTTGCACTTAGTTTCCTCGTTTTTATTGGTATTATTATTATTATTATTATTATTATTGCCATGGCTTTACACCCGTTTTTCTCAGTAAATTCAAGGATAAACATTTTGTTGTTTTTGGTTTTCTCTCTGGGGAGGTCGCAACCCTATTGTGCGCCTCTGAGATGGAAATGTCACAGAATTCCAGGCCAAAATGGTGAAGGGTTCAAGTTCCACTTACCTCCTTCTACCACTCACATGTCTGGAAGGGAAAAAGCAAATGCTCTTCTTCACAGAGCTGCCTTGAGCCTAATTCTCATCGGCAACTGGGACACAGGCGGCCACTAGAAACACAACCATGAGGACTAGTGCCAGTCATATGACAACTTCTCAAATGGTTTCAGAGATTTTCCCCATGTTGACCACAAAGCATAAGAAGAGGGGTTGAGGTGGCCTGGTGAAAACTGCCGGAACTGAAGGGATGGAAATGAGGGGCGATGGAGAAAACTTTACCCAGAGGCTAGAAGAGACCAGAGGCAAAGGACTGGGAAGCAGCAGGAGGAGGACTGAGGCTGACATAAAATTGCACAATCCAAACAGTTTTGGATTGAAAATGTCAAAACGTGAAATTCTAAGCAAATTTTAGGGTTCCTCCTAAGGAAGAACATCTGAGAATTTTCAAGCAAAGTCAAGTGAGTTTCTGTAAGGGACGTTTCTTGTGTGTATGGGGGGGGGAGTCCTACAAAACCAAAATGGGGGGAGGGTGAATGAAGAAAATAGTGAGTCAACAGTCAGACAGGAAAACAAGGCAGGTGTCATTCACCTCCTCTCTAGTATATATATTTGGTTGATTTCCAGTCCCTAACTCAGGTTCTCCATTCCTTTCCCACAGCTAGCCTGCTTCTATGTTGCCTGCTCCTCACCTCTCCAACCACTCAGGCCTTGTTACTAACTACTGGGATCCTTCGGGAAAAGGGCAGTAGAGAAGCTTTAAAAAATAAATTAGCTTTCCTGCACCGGCTTTCCTGGCCTTTGCCTCTAGGCTGTGTATGAAGGGGAATGCCCAGCCAAGCTGGCTTTTCATCACCCTCACAGCAACTGCACTTACAGAAAAACAAAAGAATTTGTGTAGCCCCGACACCTGTCTTCCCCACCCGTCAAAGTGTTTGTGAACACAATATTTCAGTAGCTTGTTCAATGACTGGGGGACAGATTTATAGGTGATGGTGGGGCAGCAGGCAATCGCTGACAGGTGGCAGTTACGTTCTGAGCATATTGTGTCCAAGATTACAGACATTGGCTTAGCTGAGATGCCATGTGGTTTCTGATACGAAATGGAATGTTGTGCTTTTTATGCTGCGGAGAATCTGTCCCTTCCTTAGCAAATGCCTTTGTTTTCCTGATAGCCTCCTAAAGGTAAAAAGAGATGAACATTGTTTGTTTGTTTGTTTGTTTGTTTAAAAGATTTATATACCGCTTTTCTAAAATTCAACATCAACTCAATTCATAAAACTTCCCAAGTTCAGAAGTTACAAAGTTTGTACATATGTGGAACTGGCCCATTCATGAGGCCAACTCAGGTAGCAGGTTGTGGGAGGGCACCCATCTCTGTCGGCCTCCTTTCCTCCACTGCATTCCATTCTCCTTCCATTCCCTGGATTGGAAAAGGAAGAGGGAGACAGAGAGGAAGAGGCAGGGCCTCTGAGAGTAATTTTATCAGGGGGGTACAAAGTTTCTTTTGGGTCCCTTCTCAAAGGGGGAGGGGCAAACCAGGGTGGGGGAGGGCAGCAATAGCCAGAATAGTTTTTTCCAAGATATAGGATTTATGGGTAAAAATAGTCAGCCAGAATAGTCTCTGGAGCCCAGGGCTACCAGGCTTCCCAATGCAGCACCCAGGTCTACTCGCCCGGTAGACCTGGCCTAGTCACCGTCTTTCACTCTCCATGAGGCCAGCTGAGATCCCAGGAAATTTCTGGGCCCCCTGCTCTGGCTCCTGGGCCCCCCTTTTGACCCTGGTCCCAGGTACAATTTACCCCCTTTACCCCCCTCTCATGGGCCCTGGGAAGAGGAAATGTGGAGGGGAGGCAAGTGCTGAGCTAGATCATCAGGGAGGGGGAAGTGCAGAGGTTGGCACATCATTAGGTAAGGGGGGGCAGCATTTGGCACACTACCGCAGGCATCAGGAGATCTGGGGCCAGCCCTGCTTATATGGTACCATCTCATTCACCTAATCACCCCCCCTCAGGCAAGTCGTCATTATGCCCAGTTTACAGATCCAGGAACTGAAGCTGGTTTGCTCATTGTCATGCAGGAACTTGCTGATAAACTTTGAAGAGCTGTTTCCGTTGGAGAGTTCTTGCTTCTTCCATCCCTCTCAGGCAAAGATACAATTCAAAGGGTGGAGGAAAACTAGTGTGAGGAATTGTTGTAACTATGCCTGTGGATATTTGCTATTTTCATCCCCCCCCCCTCACTGCGTTTTGCTTTGCATTGTGTACTGTCAATGCTGGGAATTTGAGAGGCTGGACACCTGATGAGTTTTTTTGTCCTCTTCTTTGTGTTGGATTGGGAGCAGGTGTTGTACACACAGCTTCTAGCAACAATGGCTGCAGAGACAGCCCAATTATACACTGAATATAATGTTCCTAAGCGATGGAGTGGGAGGGAGCGAATCCAGTACCCTCACCTCCTATCAGTAACATTGTTTTGGCTGTGAAATTTGCAATTGGACTGCACCTCCCTGCTCATGTACCTTTTAACAGACATCTGACATTCAGAAATGTCGGCTGGTGAAGCTTTCTTCAACTTTCACGGTTGGAGAATGTTACCTTTAACACGTTCTCATGTTAGGTTGATATGAGTGTGGCATAGGAGCAGGAAAAACAGTTGGCAAACCTACGGGTTGCTTATGAAGGCAGACAAACCCCGTTTGGGCAGGAATGAGTAACCTGGCTGTTATAATGCAGTACCTTGTAACAGACTTAAACTCCAGTCGTCACAAGTCATGCTTTTAAATTTATTTTGCATTTCTCAAGTTGTCCTTTGAATGTTGTAATTAGCTCTAGAGTTTCAGATTGACCCTGTTTCACTTCCTATCCCATAGTAGCAACAACATACAACAACAAAGGGACACAAGTCAGGATATCCTTGACGCCTGACACTATGAACTACTTGGGGGTTACTTTTGACAAAAGACACACATGACTGGACTGTTGGTGACAGTCAACTGCACAAGTATCTTCTCACTTTTCTGTGCTATTGGGTACTCTGTTCTCTATGCAGCAAAAAAACCAAAGCACAGGTAATTCCTCGGGTCAGGTGTGCTTCTTAACCCCTTGTTCATGCTGTCCATTTAGAAATAGTCTTCAGTGTAGACATCATTTTTCCCAGTATGCTTTGGGAGCTTTCCGTGCATTCTGATGACAAACTATTTCTTTGACCTTAATGACTCAGAATTGCACTTCTTAAAAAATAATCCGTTCTTCTCCCCCCCCCCCCCAAGTCTTTGGTGCAGATATAACTTAGCAAAATGCTATTTTAAATCCAAGCCTTTCCTTGACTGGCGTCTTTGGGTGTTGCCGTGTGTGACAGTTCCTGGACAAACATTCATAATGCATAAAGCATTAATATTAGCTGATGATAGACAATAGATTCTTAACCTGCATGGATGCCTCGATTTCCACAGGGGCTGTGCATTGTTCCTGCTGGAAACTTTCCTGTGTGCGACCCCCCCCTCCCTCCCTAGTCACGGCCACAGTTGAGATTGCGGGGGGGGGGAGAGAAGGGAAGCCAGCAAGTGCTGCCCCTTTAAATTCCAGCTGTGTGGCTAGGAAACGGCTCCTCTCGTTGCAAAGCATTGGGGCTGCTGCTGCTGCTGCTGGTGTGAGACTGTCCTTTCACTTCCTGGCTCGGGCAAGAGAAGATCTGATCGCCTCGCTGAGTCCTCTGGGGGAGGAAGGGAGAGAAAGAGAGGAAGGAAAAGGCAGCACCGTGACTCCTCCAGACAGACAGACAGACAGACGCAGAGCCTGTGGTATATTTTGGCTCTCTCTGGGATCAGTTTCCTTCGTGGCTGTAGCAAAGGATGGAGGTGGCTTGTTTCTCATCCTCCTGAAGACGATTTCCATAGTAACCTGCTGAAGTGGTGCAATTCAGCTAAGGGAGGATTTCTGCCCACACTTGCAGGATGGCATCTGACAGGTAAGGCTGTGGTGGCTCGGTCACCCCGAGACCTCGCTCTCTCCGGAGTCCGTGTGTCTGTGTGTCTGCCTGCAAAGATTCATGCGGATCTGTTTGGCTCTCGCGTCGCTGGCGCATCACCTCTGCTCCAAAAGTTCTCTTTAAAAATAGAATCTCTTGGCAGGTTTCGCTCACCTAGATGAATGAATGATGCCGTTTCCTGGGCTTGCGCCGGCTCGGAACCCTTACGAATGGGGTTTGTGTGTGTGTGTGTGTGTGTGTGTGTGTGTGTGTGTGTGTGTGTGTGTGTTTAATCGCTCGGGGTGGGGTGGGGTGTGCGTGTGCTGCTGCTAATAGAGGGCTGCTTTAAAGCGCCTCTCTGCTGCTCTCCCGTTATTGTCTTGCAAGGGATGGCTCCTGGTCTTGGCAGCAGCCCGCTGGTGGCATGAACGGCTCTGTGGCGGAGGAGTGTCCTATGGACCAGCTACTTTAGGGACCCGGAGCGGCTGCTCCAGAGGCGTTTGCAAAGCAGCAACACCTTTGGCCCCCAGCAGCAGCAGCAGCAGCAGCCTTGGCAGGCAGGCGGTGTGTTGCGCGGGGCTGGCAGCAAATGCGAGGATGACGCGCTCTTACCTTCTTTGTTTGTCCCTTCCTACATCTGCTCCCCCGCCCCGTTTTCCAGTTTCTTTTTTTCTTCTCTCCCTCCCCCTTGTTTGTGAGCCGGCTTCTCTCTCCCCCCTTCTTTTTTTGGGGGGGGGGGTTGGAGGAGGAGGGAAAGAACGATGGGGGAGAAAAATGCATGCTACACTTTGCTTTAAAACCTGCAAGCAGCCTGACAACCCTCCAGGCAACCCCCGCGCCCATTCATGTTTTTTTCCCCCCGAGGTTGGCCCGCAGTTGACAATCGGCACGTTTTTCCGGTACTTTATTGATCCTTCCTGAGATATGGGAGGTGCGAATACATTTTGCCTCTTCTCCCCCGCCCCCCCCCCCGCTTTGAGAAACGAGAGCCTATTGTGGCGCTCAGCGTTTTTCTCGGGGAGATGGATGGATGGCACCTTGATTCCCCCCCCCCCCCAATCCTTTAAACAGAGTTAACGTTGGACATCCATTCTCCTCCTCCTCCTCCTCCTCCTCCCTGTACGACAAGACGAGGCTGGCGGCGGCGGCAGCATGAGGGGTGTGTGGGCTGGAGACTGGGCGAGCGAGGGGCGGCTCGGAGGGTGGCAGTATTTGGAGATGCAAAGCAGAGAGGCTGACAGTTTTGCGCGCGGGGGGGGGGATCACCGGCTGTGTGTGCGAGAGGGGGGGAGGGAGGGGGCCAAAGTCGGAGAAAGAAGCAGCCTGTTGTTAATTGCCTAGGTTACAGTTCCTGCATCCCTGACGGCGTGGATGCTTCCTAGTCGTCCTAGCGCCCTCCAGGTTCCCAGGCTGTGCGCATCAGGTGCTGCCTGGTGGAGACGTCTAGGCAGGCACCCCCCCCCCCGGATCAAGGGATGATGGGATCCAGCAGCAGGCAACTAGATTCGAAGACAAGACATTCTAACTGGCACAGGAGGGGGTTTCGGCACCACTGCCTGTGCGGTACAGGCAAAAACCGCTGCCTAGGCTAGTCTAAGCTGGCCCACCTAAATCTAGGATTTACCGGCTGAATCCATCCCTAGCAGGCCACCTGCGCGGCGCCGTTAACAGGCAGGAAATGAGAAGGTGAGGAGGGTTTTCCCCACCACCGGTTTCTTCCATGCCGGGATAAGGACATTTTCCTGCTAAATTTCTGCCTGCCAGGCAGAAAATAAAGACACAGGAGCCCCTGTCGGAACAAAGTTGGCAATCTTGTCTGATTCCTATGAATCCTCCTCACTGCACTAGCCAATTAAGCCTTTCTGGGATTCCTACTTTTTTCTATTCTGTAACCCCTGACAACTGAGTCTAAAGGTCTTGGCATTCAGAAAAGAGTTAACAACAACAACACCTGCACACACACCAATCACCAGACATCAGGGGTAGGATAACAAAGTAATTCATATTATAATTTGATAATAACTATCTGCTAGCTATGTTCCTCCTTGGACTCCTAATTAGACACGAACAGGATTTTTGTTGATAAGATCTCTTGACCATTGAGATGCAACCCAAACTGATGTGTGGTTACTCGAAAGTAAGCTCTACTGTAGCCAGTGGAGCTTACTTCCAGGCAAGGCTGCCTACTACTGCAGCTTTAACGTGTTACCTTAATATTTAGCTCATGTGGAAAGAGTGTGACTGATGGGGACTTTGGACTGGTATAACATTGAAATGACCAGTCTGTTTGTAGTGACTCTCTAGAATATTCTGATCCTGAGAGAAAAAGCATCTTTGATTTTATATGGAATGCTCACAGAAAAATATTTCCACAATTGGGCATGAACATTCAGAATGTTGTCCTGGGGGTGTGACTGGGAACACACATACAGAAACTCACAAAAAATACATGATGGGCTCTAAAGAGGAATGCTGTTGGAGAAGGAGGCTTTGTGGAGCAGTAATGGACAACTGTGCATGAGAGAGATGACAATGGATATAAAGAGAATCCTACTGAATCAGACCCGAGACCTACTGAGTGTTGCCAGGGATGGCACACCTGTGATGTGCTGTAAGACAAAAAGCCCCTTAGCAGGCTGCTTGTGCAGTTTCCTCAAACCCAGATGTGCGGGACTTCCAGGTTTGTTTTAAAGGGACTTTAAAGGAAATGAAGGAGCTTCCTGGGTTTCCAGGTTTGATGAAATTGTGTGAGGGGCACAGAAAGGAGGCGGGTGAGTGATCCGCTTCTCGCTTGATTGGGTGAGGAGTGGATCAATGCCGCTTGTATCCGTGGTGGGCTGGAGGCAGGCAGCAGCAGACACGGGGGAAAGGGCTCCTGGTCGGACCTCCCCTGAGTCCCGAATCCTCAGTGGCCAACCAGAGACTTCTGGGTCACAAGCAGGGCATGAAGGCAAACCCCTCCTCCCACCATTAGAACATAAGAACATAAGACGAGCCCTGATGGATCAGGCCAAAAGCCCATCTAGTCCAGCTTCCTGTATCGCACAGTGGCCCCACCAGATGCCTCAGAGCCTCACCAGATGCCCCACCAGATGCCATTGCTCCCCCCAGCAAGAGTATCCAGAGGCCTTCTGCCTCCAAAGCTGGAGGTCAGATCCAGCCACAATGACCCGCAGCACATACAATGCTATGTATTGATGGGAAGAGTCGCATGGCGGAGACTGTCCAACTGTTGTGTTTGCCGCACCTGGGAAAAGAGAAGTATTTATGCAAGCGCTTGAGGGCACACATATCGATCCTAAACATTTATTTGGACGCAAGTATCAAGTAAATGTACTTGGAATTAAGTAAATGCACTTGGTTAGCAGCTAAGCCTGCGTCAACAAGCTGGAGTACTTCTACATCCCAATGTGATTTTCTATTGGCCATTCTGCTGTGGAAACGTAGGGTCCGTCGTGCATTGATATTATGGCAGATGTTAGGGCTTCTGCAAGATAGGTTCCATGATGCTTTGGAAGTTTGGCTGATTCCTTTCTTCTTACTTTGAATACTTTTTTCAGTGTTTTTTTTTTAAATAAACCAGCGGTTCCGGATTCTCTGGCCCAGTGTTGCTACCCCTGACTACTAGTGGCTTTCCACTATCCTAGACTAAAGTGTTTCCCGCTCCTTCTAGCTGGAATCTGACAAGTGAGAATGCCAGGAATTGGATCTAGGGCCTCCTGCGTCCAAAACATGCGCCCGACCAGTAATCTGAAAGTGGTTCCTTTGTCACTGTCTGTTGCCTCCCTATCTTCATAACTGGGAGACAGAGACTTTCTGTGCAGCTAATGCTTTTATGCATGGAAAAACCTGTTAATAGAAATATGTATACAGGCGGGAGCGCAGAGGCTACGATGTACGTGCAGAATTTTTCGCATAAATGGAAATCAGGTTTTTGAAAAAGGAGGCCCTGGATCTCTGCGAGAAACTTGTACAGTATTTACAAAGTACTCAAATCCCAGGAATAGAATAAGTGGCAGGAATTTAAGCATGTTGCATACGGATTGTCAGTCTCTTATTGCATGCTATGAACAGATGCCCTGACTGGATTGCTGGTTGTTGCTTCTTGGACAAATGTGCGTTGCTGTCCCAGCGTTGGGAGCGGTGCATTGTTGCTGTCAGTAACTTACCATATTGTCCCGAGTATAAGACGCACCTGATTATAAGACGCACCCTTAAAGTTTGGTGCTATTAAAATTTTTTTAATTAAATCACTGGTATTAAATTGCAACAGCCTGATTATAAGACGCACCCCTAGTTAAAAAACTTAAATTAGGAGAAAAAAATGAGTCTTATACTCAGACCAATAGGTATTTGGAATAAGAGACCGTAGGTGGGGCTGCCCTTGCTGGGAGCAGGTGATTGGCTCTGATAGGTGGTTGTGCTCAGATATTCATATGCCTCAGGTGAGGCCAGTGTTTAACTTAATGCTATTTCATTTGTTCTGGCAAGTACCTAACTGTACTAAAATGTTCTGGCTCAGTTTTAGGTCTCCGGTACGGTACAGTGGGTTATTTTATAGGTGCGTTATAAAAGCCACTGCATTCTGTCGCTAAGTGGCTATTTAAACTTGAATCTTACTCCTTTCTTTCCCCAGTACTCAGAATCCTGTTTCTTTTCATGACACATGATGTCCTGTAAAATGCCATAAAGAAAGTAGACTTTGCTGGCGATGTTGTTGGCCTATGTTTCTTCTCGTGTGCAAAACGGAAAAAGTGAATTCATGTCTAACTACCGAGTGCAGATCTCCTGGCATTGGATCACTTTCTTCTAACGTTTACTATGGAATTGTGCAAGTCATGTTCTTATTCCACAGGAGAACTTTGTTAACTACTAGGTCCTGTAAGTAACCCTAAGAAAAAGGAAGCTGCCTGTGCACAGGAGACGTGGATTATTCTGACTGAAACAACAATGTTACTTGTGGTTTCCATTTGGCTGAATTGTTACTAACTCATTGTTAAATGAGGATTAAAGATGAGTTTTTAAAATGTCTCTCTAAATTTGAGTAGCTATACGTTCTGGTCTAGCGAGAAACCCCACACATGATTCAAGAGTGCTGTTACCTGCTTCTGTCTGTGATGGAAAATGTTTGGACTGGGCAATTGTGGAGGGAAATGAGAGATTTTTTTAACCAATGCAGGAGTGAGTGGCTTGAATGCAAGTTTCGCGCCTACTTTGTGCATGAAGTTGTGAAATCTTACGGGTTGTAATAGGAGCAGGTATGTACCTTCAGTGCAAGGATGCATGGCATATAAGCTACTTGGGTCATAAGGTTTTCATCTTTAATGGGGTCCTGTTTGCTGGTCTGGTGTGTAATCAGGCATTTGGTGGTAGAATGGGGTTTCAGGGCTCTGAACCACAGACTTCTCCACTGGATTTGAGGGGGGGGTTTGAGTTTGCTGGGTGTAATAAGGTGCTACCAAGACAAGGTAGGCTTGCTGGCAGCTGATCTTTCTTTCCACTGTATCCTTGCTCTTGCAGTCTCTCTTTAAGGCTGCCAGTAGATACACTGAGTTCTGCTATGCTGTTAAGATTTTGCTCCTACATGTGGAATATGGCCCCAGCCTTTCAGTACAGGTGGGGCCCCCCATGTCCACTGATTCACTATCCACGGTTTCAGTTATCCACGGATTGCGGGGAAACCCCCCCCCCCAGGCTTTTACATTTTTCCATCAATTTTTGTTTCTTCCTTAAATAAGCAGGAGAAGCAGCCTCCAGCTGCTTATTGCAAGCAAGTAGAAAAAGACTAAGTCCTAGAGAGGCTCTGCAAGGTTAACAGAAACGAAACTTGCTGAAAGAAAAATAAGAGGGGGGGGGCACGCCTGCCTGCAGAAGAGGCAGGGCGGGGGCCCCTCAGGAAACTATGGAGGGGCATTCGCCCCTATCCATAGTTTCAAGTATCCACGGAGGGGCCTGGAACATATCCCCAATGGATATGGGGGCAGTACTGTAGTATGACTGGCAACTGGGGCTGTAGGTAGCATGATGGCAAGAGGGTATCTGCCTTTTGAGAGGTAATAGATGGGTGAATTAAGAAAAGCACCTGTGGTTCTTATCACATCATGTGTAGGGGTGGGTTACTAGATCGTCAACCGGGACGGGGCTATAGCCCCTTAAGGGGGAGGCGCGTGGGCGGGGGCAGTACTGGCCCCGCCCACGCGCCTCCCCCTTAAGGGGCTATAGCCCCGTCCCGGTTGACGATCTGGTAACCCTATGTAGGGGAGAAAAATGGAAGAATAATTTATTGTGGAAATATCTTTGCATGGGCTATCATTCCGTAACTACCACCAAGGGCCCACAGGGATTCCAGGGCATAGCTGAAGCGGTGGAATGCCGCCATCTTGGAGGACCTTAGCATGGTTGGGGCTGTTCAGACCTGGCCCCTTGATGATTTCCCTGGAAGAGAGGTGGGAGATAAATGTGAGAAGGCCTTATTCTGACAGCCTTCCAGAGCTGGCTTCATTTCTAGAAAGAAATGCTTTTAAAAGCCCAGGTAAACTGCTTACAAGTGTTCAAATAAAATCTGGAGACTCGAGAAACTCTTGTTGTGCCTGAAAAAGCAAGTTTGATATTCTTGTTCTCAACCATTGCCTTGGCGGTGAAGCCAAACGGTCCATGCTCCCTCTCCCCAGTTTGGCTAAACTTATACTGGCCGTTTGGACTCGAAATACTTCCAAATAAGAACTCCAGATTAACTGTCTGGAGTTGGTGTTCCTTCATTGACCTTATAGCTGTCAAGCTGCTCACGGGGCAGGGAGGAGTTGGCCCTTTTGTGAATTTTCCAGGCTTGTTTCCCAAATGTTTACCATCGCATACGACCTAACAACGAAAGTTCCTAGCCCTTCTACTTCTAGAGAGAGTACATCGGTCACGTTCTACCCAGTTGCTCAGTAAGAAGTCAATTGCTTCTGCTTACCAGTGACCTGCTCAACGAGTGCACTGCAAAGGACAGTGCATGTTTAATTGATTGTATTAAACCTTAATAACTATAAAATACTCTAGTCAACTACCCATATACAGGTTTGGTTCTGCACTGATTCCGCCATCCTCCTCGAGCACCGATGTGACCTAAGGCTTTTCACAACATGCTCATAAAACGTTTCTAGGAGAATTGGATGTTGGACAAAGTAGTATTTAGCGCTGTGTCAGTCAACGGGCCCTTTATGAGTAGGGTTACTGCCTGCTTTTTAATGTTTAGACCGTTTAATGGCTTATCCCTACAGCTCTTAAAAAAGAAAAGGAAGGGAATACGTATGGAATCTAAACTTCACACGCGGTCGATTATACAGGCAAGTGTAGAGTCGGTGCTAATGCAGGCCTGGTTGATGCTTCCACACTGCCCGAGTCAGTCTCAAAATGCCCCCTTTCTCCCCCCGTCCCCCAGAAGATGCATGCCTATGCCTTCTGCCCTGGCTGTGGAGTGGAGGGAGCCCCCCAGTGATGTAGACTTGAGTCTATTGACTCGGATTCAAGTCGGATTCAAGTCGCGTCAATGACTCGACTCGGACTTGACTCGGCGATTGTAAAAGACTCAAAAGACTCGACTCGAGACTTGAACCCTTTTACAACACGTCCAATTTTATTCAGGTTTAAACCCGTTTTCCCCCATTAAATAGATAGGGACTTGCAACTCACAACCAATGACTCAGGACTTGGGGGCAAAGACTTGGGACTTGACTTGAGACCCAGAGACTTGGGACTTGACTCGAGACTTGGAGTCAGAGATTTGATCCACATCCCTGGAGCCTCCTGCCTCTTCCCTTACTTCCATCTTTGGTTGTCCTGAGCACAGCCTCCTCCCTCTGTCCGGGCCCTGTTTGAAATGACCCCAAACAGCAAAGTTGCTTTCATCTCCCAGCCTGCTTGGCTGCTTTCTTAAGCAGCTGGAGGGTGGGGGGGGGGGGAGATGGAGAAGTGGAGGTGGCTGTGGCAGGGTTGTTTCCCCCAGATGAAGAAAGGGGCTCCTGCAGTCAACTGATCTTCTTCCCGCTTGCTCAAAGCGGGAAGGGGATCGGAATGTAGGCTGAAGCACGTCCATCAGTCGAGTGGGTGGACACGTGTGTGTGTGTGTGTGTGTGTGTGTGTGTGTGTGTGTGTGTGTGTGTGTGATAGTAAAAAAGGTAAAGGTGACCCCTGACAATTAAGTCCAATCGTGTCCGACTCTAGGGTGTGGTGCTCATCTCCATTTCAAAGCCGAAGAGCCAGCGCTGTCCGAAGACACCTCCGTGGTCATGTGGCCGGCGTGACTCTCCTTGCCGCAGCGCGTAGCATGTGGCTGGAACACGGAGTGTGATAGTACCCCTTGTCATTTAGGCCACTTGTCACTTGATGCAAAGTTTTCAAGCCACATCATGAGCGGGTCACCCCGGATACCAGGTTGCTGGGGGCCCAGCACTGGATTACCTATGGCACCCCCCCTGCCTGCCCCTGATGGCATATTGGGCAGTGCCACAAGTACTGAACACTCCGAGGTTGGTCGAGCCTGACGGCCTTCAACCGGTGCCCTTCCTAGTCGGGGCCGGATACCATCCCTGAGTAGAGTGTTCCTATCACAGCATTGGAACTAGCCCGGGGTATTAAAAGAAGCTGCCAAAATCCTCTGCCGGCATTTTGAACCCTTCCAGCTACATTGATTTCTGTAGCTCAGTTATGAGATTCAAGCCATTACCTTTATACCAGGAGGGACGAATATCTGTCTACATTGATACAATTCTAATGATATCAGATAACCAGGTATTTATATTGCTGGAGATACTTTGAGGAATTCTTAGTCTTTCATACTGGAAATGTGTCCTGTTTGGTCTCTGTCGAGGACCAGACAAATGCACAATTATTTCATTAAAAATGGTTTCCTGCCAGATATCATGATGAGGCTATTACTCAAAGCATGCAAATGACTGATTAGTCATCTAAGGAGTGAGAATAGTTTAAAACAGAGGCAAGGGATTTTAACTTGCAAAATCTGCAGGAGATTAATTTTACTTATGGGTAAATCAATGTATGCTTAGCAATGCCAGTTGTGTGCGATTCTAAACTATTGCATAGAATGTGAATCGCCAGATAAAATATTTCCCTGGACTTTCTCTTTAAATGGGTGGAGGTTCTTTACAATACTTTGGTATGTATGTACTTGGATCTGCTAACCTTGAAATAGGATCTGTATAACATCCTTGTAGAAAATCTGGGGAAAATAATAGAAATCAATGGCATTGGCTTTACTCCTCTTCAGAGCAGAGGCATCACACAGTTAACAGTGTGAGAGCTCCTTGCGTCGACTCTCTCTGGCTAACTATGTCTCCTTTGACATAATCCTTAGTGTTTGGGGACTCTCTGTAGACAGTGGTGAGAGAAATGCACTCTGCACATGCTCAGGGACTGTTTCATCTATTTTTACTCCATGAGTTGGTTTATTTATTTATTTTTATTTATTTACAGTATTTTTGTCCCGCCTTTCTTCCCGAAGGGACCCAAGGCGGCTTACAACAACAACAACAACGAAAAACAAAATACAATACAAAAAAAATACAAAAATAATCACATTTTAAAACAGTAAAAAACAATTAATGAAAATTAATAAAAACAGTATCTAAAAATCGATTAAAAATATCACTACTACAATTAAAACAAGAGCATAAATACAGCAGCACCCCCACCCGTACCAGCAAGATGTTAAAAAAGGCAAGGGCTCAGAAGGCTTCTTTGAACAAGAAGGTTTTTAGGCCTCGCCGGAAAGTGTCCAAGGAGGGAGCAGTTCGTAAGTCAAAGGGGAGGGAATTCCATAAGGTTGGTGACACTACTGAGAAGGCCCTGTTTCTGGCCGCCGCCCCTCGCACCTCCCTGGATGACGGCACCCGCAAAAGGGCCTTCTCTGATGATCTGAGGAGACGAGCCGGTTTATAAACCATTGTGATTTTAGACTGTGAGTCCTTTGGGGACAGGGAACCATTTATTGATTGATTTTACTACGTAAACCGCTTTGTGAACTACTCCTGTTGAAAAGCGGTTTATAAATATTCTTAGTAATAATAATAATAATAATAATAATAATAATAATAATAAACCAGGTTGGTTGGACAGAACAATGAAAATGCCTGGAAAATCACACTCGTACTATTGCAAATGTTCAAATATAGCACTAAGATAAGGTGTAGCTTCATCCCAATCATGCATAATGTTGTTGTTGTTGTTCAGTCGTTAAGTCGTGTCCGACCCTTCGTGATCCCATGAACCATATCCCGCCAGGCCTTCCTGTCCTCCACTCTCTTCCTGAGTTCGCTCATTTTCATGTTTGTTGCATCGGTGATGCTGTCTAACCATCTCATCCTTTGCCTTCCCCTTCTCCTTTTGCCTTCAATTTTTCCCAGCATCAGAGTCTTCTCTAGAGACTCCTCTCTTCGCATTAGGTGGCCAAAATATTTGAGTTTCAGCCTTAGTATCTGTCCTTCCAGGGAACAGTCAGGGTTGATTTCATTTAGAATTGACTGATTTGATCTCCTAGCAGTCCAAGGGACTCTCAGGAGTCTTCTCCAGCACCACAGTTCAAAAGCATCTATTCTTCGGCGCTCAGCCTTCCTTATGGTCCAACTCTCGCAACCATACATTGCTACTGGGAACACCATCGCCCTGACTATATGAACTTTTGTTGGCATGGTGATATCTCTGCTTTTTATTACGCTATCTAAATTTGCCATAGCTTTCCTTCCAAGGAGTAAGCATCTTTTAATTTCATGGCTGCTGTCTCCGTCTGCAGTGATCTTGGAACCCAAAAAAGTAAAATCTGTTACTGCTTCCATTTCTGCCCCTTCTATTTGCCAGGAATTGATGGGACCAGATGCCATGATCTTAGTTTTGTTAATGTTGAGTTTCAAGCCAACTTTTGCACTCTCCTCTTTCACTCTCATCAAGAGGCTCTTTAGTTCTTCTTCACTTTCTGCCATTAGGGTGGTATCATCTGCATATCTGAGGTTGTTGATGTTTCTCCCGGCAATCTTGATTCCGGCTTGCGATTCATTTGACCATCTAGTTGCATTTTTCCAGCCATGTCTGAAAGTACAGAATGTTGTGTGAGTGTGTGTGTGTGTGTGTGTGTGTGTGTGTGTGTGTGTGTGTGTGTGTGTGTGTGTGTGTGTGTTGACTCTAGGCATTGTGTGTGTGTGTGTGTGTGTGTGTGTGTGTGTGTGTGTGTGAGTGTGAGTGTGTGTGTGGTTTTTTTCAAGCTGGTAGAGAACATTTACATTTGTGTTGCCATACTTGTCCTTTTTAAGTCAGCCTCCAAGGCAATGTTGTGGTTCCTGTATCATTGCAATTTAAACTTAATGATCCTGAGCTTCCTGTAGAAATGATGAAAATATTGTGACATAGCACAGGGGATAATTTTCAGCCCTGAGGTTTTCAGCTCCGGCTTGAAATTCAGCAGGAAGCCTCAGGTTTATCTTCTGAACAGAAGCACTGCCATACCAGAAATGTATAATCGGATATGTTTTAATGGTGCAGTATTGAGAATGTTGCATTTATATCACTTCAGTAAGAAAGCATGAGTGGCTTGATAATAAGAGTGCCATAAATAAATGCCTCCTTATTTCACTGTTCCTACCTTCTCTAAATAGCATGGGTTGTTGTATAGGGTAGAAGGACCAAATTATACTCATCCCCATAAAAACATCCTGGGGTGGGTGGGTGGGGAGTCACGTGCGTCTGGAAAACCATCTTTAAAAAAATCTGTAAATAGCCTATGTAGGGTGCTGAAA
Organism: Plestiodon gilberti rubricaudatus; assembly: GCA_026170595.1. Classification (NCBI taxonomy): domain Eukaryota; kingdom Metazoa; phylum Chordata; class Lepidosauria; order Squamata; family Scincidae; genus Plestiodon; species Plestiodon gilberti. Next base: position 163,146,020 of record JANXHW010000005.1, on the reverse strand, counting down.
TTGGATAGCCTAGGTTCCTTCCCAAATGTCTATCCTTATGTGAATCCAGGAAACAGATATTGGTGTACAAAGGCTACACACTGGGGAAATCCTACTGTAGGACTGATAATGAAAACCCTTCTCTCTTTATAGAGTTGTAAGTTGTCATGCCAGCGACTCTCAAACCATGCTTTCCTGTTTTACTTGAACATTCAGCTGCTATTTTTTTTTCTTTTCCTATGATATGGAAGAGTAAATTGGTGTCCTGTGCAGCCTGAAGTGATGCATTTTTATTCAGGGGTCAATCTCGTTGAGTTCAGCAGGATTTGTTCCTTGATGCACATAGGATTGCAGCCGAACCGCCCAATGCTATGCATGTTTACTTGGCAGGTTAGCCGCACCACTATGTTCAGTGGGCTTATGAGCTTCAGTAATAATGTGTATTGCCAACAAAAGTTCGTATAGTCAGGGCGATGGTGTTCCCAGTAGCAATGTATGGGTGCGAGAGTTGGACCATAAGGAAGGCTGAGCGCCGAAGAATAGATGCTTTTGAACTGTGGTGCTGGAGAAGACTCCTGAGAGTCCCTTGGACTGCTAGGAGATCAAATCAGTCAATTCTAAATGAAATCAAGCCTGACTGTTCCCTGGAAGGACAGGTACTAAGGCTGAAACTCAAATATTTTGGCCACCTAATGCGAAGAGAGGACTCTCTGGAGAAGACGCTGATGCTGGGAAAGATTGAAGGCAAAAGGAGAAGGGGAAGGCCAAGGATGAGATGGTTAGACAGCATCACCGATGCAACAAACATGAAAATGAGCGAACTCAGGAAGATAGTGGAGGACAGGAAGGCCTGGCGGGATATGGTTCATGGGATCACGAAGGGTCGGACACGACTTAACGACTGAACAACAACAACAACAATAATGTGTATAGGAGTTTTGTGTGTGTTGGCACAGAGTAAGGCTATCAGTCAGATGTTGTCCCATCAAGACTTGCAATGCTAGAATAGAGGGAAAACATAATTCCTGAGAAGAGGGAGAGATCAGAGATTGATCAGTGATTTTTCCCAGTAGCACTGCAGACACACCGTCCTGCAAGCTTCAGGCATTCTAATCTTATGCTTTAAACAGTAATACTGTACTGACCTCATCAGCAGCGCTTGTGTGCTGAGATGTTCTTTGTTTGCTAAAGCCTGCTTGCCATTTTCTTGATGATGGAGAGATTGCTACTATGGCAAGTCAGGTGAATGCATGCATACTAGTTCCCTTCAGTTATCTTCTGAGCTTTTTTAAAACAAATCTTCAGAAGATGGTAGTCGAAGACAATATTTTTTGTTCCGAATTGTGTCTCGGATCCCCCTGCTGTGCTGGGCCAAATATTGGGCCATTGTGTGAAAGATTAAGGAGGGATTAGCTGTGTAGCTGGCAAGGCAGCGGCACTGTTCTCCAAATCCTCAAGCAAATCTGGCTCATGGATTGGATGAGTAACTGCCGAACCTGATGCTTCTTCAGTAGCTGCATTTTAGCTCAGTGAGGGAAGGTGGCGCCATCTAATCTCTTCTTCCCACTCTGTTTTGGCTGCCCTCTAGGGAATGATTAGCATTAGCTTTCGGGGAGGGGGGCGTTGAGGTCAACTAAGTCAACTTCTTCAATGTCTTCATATGCATGATGATTGAGCTCTCTTATGTAGAAAAACACAGCCACGGGATGTGGTGAGGGTCATTAGCTTTGATAGCCTTAAAGCAGAATTATGGTGCAAGCCTAGGAATGTCTACTCAGAAGCAGGTCCCAACTGGGTTCAATGGGACTTACTTCCAGCTCAGTGTGTATCGGGTTTGCAGCCTTAGATGAACTCGGGTCTCTCCGGGAGTATTAGCTGTGATAGCAAAATTGAACCTTTGTGTTCAGAGGCAGAATGCTAGGAATGGGCTGTTGCTTTGTGAGACTCCTGGCGGCATCCTCTGCTGGAAATGGGATGCTGGGCAAGACAGACCCCGTGGTCTTCTGACCCATCGGTGCCCTATGATGTTCTTAACCTTGAAGTGGGGTACACCGAATGATTCTACAGGTATTCATGTATTAATGGTATTTATTTATTTACTTAAAGAATTTCTATCCCGCCTTTCTCAATCAGCGTTTCCAATTTACACACACCAGGAGTTTTGATTTTGATCTGGGAACAGGTGAGCCATTCACAGAAGCTTCTTGCAATGCTGGTAGCTGGTTGCTGCAACCCAGAGTCCTGCACTGAGCCCTCCTGGATGCCCCCTCATCTGCCTCCTGATGGTGCATTGGATGCTACCACTGGCATCGGTCCTGAGGGTCCAGGCTTCAGCATGGACCCAACCTGGGTGGCCCCTGCTCCTGCCACCTCTGAATAGAATTTTGAACTATCCTGCACTTCTTCAGGCAAGCTAAGAATATGAATAAAATAACATACCTTGTTCACCAAAAGGGATTTTAATTGAATATATCTGCAATCGTGCATCACCACCTTTTTGATGGTTTGCTTATTTACAGTGCAATCCTGTCTAACTCTGCGCCCTGTCATGGAGTGAGGCCGGTGCAGCCTCCGCTGCATCCAGAGTGCAAAGCAGGCAGCTGGGATGTCATTTTGGGGGAAAGGAACATTTGTTCCTGTCCCCCAGTGTAAGCCCCAGCCACCCAAATGGGTCTCCTCGGATGTACGCCAGCTATTTTGCTGGTGCAAATCTGGGAGGCCTGTGTAACTGCGGCCAGGCCCGGGAAGGGGAATAGGATTTGACCGAGGAAGCCTAGGCTCTGCTGATCCCCCCCCCCCAGGCCTAGCCAACCAATTCCACCTGCCTGGAACACCCCATCCCGCCCTCCCCATGCCCCTCCATAGCCCAGCAGAGAACGTAACTGCTCCGGTGGGCACAGCTCCGGATCTGGGGTAAGTAGAGCAGCGCTGCCTACACACTGGGTGCCACAATGACATATGTGACACCCTGAACTCTAAATTGTAGACGGGGTTGGGCTGTTTACTGCTTTCCAATGCTACAAAAAAATAGTGCCATGTTTTTGGCAGATCTGCAAAATTAGAGGACTTAAAAACTGATATCTTGTTTTAAAAGTATGCAAGACTCTTCTTAACAGGAGCTGTAATAACTCTAAAGGAATAATTCTGTTGTTTTTATATCTGTGTGTGGGTGAGATGTGGGGAATTGCTACTTGGAAAACAAAAGTCCAAGGTTTCCTGTGGCAGATGAAATGAGTTGTATAGTTATCTCAGCCCCTCACCAATTCAGAATTCGTTTCATGAAGAAATCGGAATTGTATTCTCTAAAAATCAATATGTATTATTATTAGCTTAAGTGTAAAATACCTTCATATCTAGCAACACCTGTAGTAATTGGCAAGGGGTTCTTATAACAAGCTCTGCAGGGCAAAACAAATGACCTCTCTCCAGGCATTTAGTGCTAAAGGAAGAAGCACATCCTGATGAGGGTTAGCATGCTGGTCTGGGCCTCTGAAAGCTCTGACTTTTGTTAAGTGTAGCTTGACATGGTAGCAATTGGCATAATTCCTCCTTCTTTGTCTTCTCTCAGGCCTAGCCTGTTTATCCTCTTTTCCTCCCCTCCCTATCATTCATGAGATGTAAGGACTGCAAGTGCTGCGCTGTTTACAAAGACATGATCAGTTTCGATGTCTATGAATAATGGCAGCAATCCACTTTTTCTGTGTTCATCATTTAAAATGATGTTGCAGCTATTATTATTATTATTAAAATTATTATTATTAAAATTATTATTATTATTATTATTATTATTATTATTAATTCATTGTTAGAGTTTCCCTTGTTCAGCAGAAGCCTTAGGAATAGTCAGTTTTGATTAGGGTTATATAATTTGATTTTAAAAGGTGTGTCACATCAGGGACAAGATATACATGTATTTTCCTATTAATATAAATAAATGTCTTATTTACCCTGTTACCGCAGGGCTATCTGTTCATGATCTCTGCTTTTGATATGACTCAGTTAAGAACTGTCATGCTTTTGGTATATGCTTTGCATATGTTGACATGCAAACCAATTGCCTATCTTTGATTTGTGTGTGTGTGTGTGTGTGAATAATAAGCTTCTCAAGAGCAATCCCTGAATAGTATACTTTGTGTTACACACACACACACACACACACACACACACACACACACACACACACACACACACACACACTTCTGTGCTTAAATTAGTAATGCTTGTCAGTTCTAGCCTTTCAATACTGTTGTCATGTATTTCAGAGTTGGCATTCCATAGGTACAAGTGTCACTGAGCAATTTTTTTTATACTGATGAGCAAAGCCCAGTGGGAGCTGCGGAAACCAGCCAGGGGAACCGCAAAGTGCCACGGAATCCTTTCAGAAAACAGTGCGGTGCCAATTGGCAGGCATCAACATCATGTAATGGGGAGCCGCGGCCAATAGTCTCCAGTGGTCAAGGGAGCCACAGGTTGAAAACGTTTGGGAAACACTGTTAGCCTAAAAAGAAAGAAAGAAAGAAATGGATGTGCTTGTCAAATTGAAATTAATAGGGATTAAACATACCCTGGCTTGCATAAAAATCCTGTTTGTCTTCTGTTATATTTTTATCTATGGTGGCCTAGTACACATGCAACACTCTGATCTCTTTCTGAGCCCTACTCCCTTCAGTGGCGTCGCTACCGCGTGGTGGGGGAGCAAGACGCCGGGGGTGACGCGGCGGGAGGGAGTGATGCGCCAGGAGGGTGACATGCTGGGACTTCTGACGTGTCACCCTCCTGGCGCGTCACCCCTGGGAGAGCGTGACACGCCGGCTGGCCCAGCTGCGTCTTCCTTAGCAACTCGGCCGCTTCTAAGTAGGCCAGGCAAGGCTTTGAGCAGCATGCGCACAACGCCGCTCGAAGCCTTGCCCTCAGAAGGACTGAACGAAGACCCAATTGGGTCTTTGTTCGGCCCTTCTGAGGGCAAGACTTCAAGCGGCGTTGTGCGCATGCTGCTCAAAGCCTTGCCCGGCCTACTTAGAAGTGTCTGAACCCCCAAAGAAGATGCGGCTTGGCCTGTTGGCGCGTCACCCTCTCCCGGCATGTGGGGTGATGCGGAAATGGGTGTGTGTGTGTGATGCGGCAATGGGGGGTGGGGTGGCGGTTGATGCAGCTGGGGGGGTGGAGGGTAACTCGCCAATCCAGCTGACCCCTTGCCCGGGGTGATGCGCCAGCTCGTGACGCCTCTGACTCCATTTACATGTCAATTTATCTTGCCAGCCTGTAACTCCATATTTAAGGCTTAGGTTGGCACCATAGTTAACACTATCAAACCTTGGTTAAGAGGAAACTCTGCTTAATCAGCAAAACCAGGTTTATGTAAGAAGTAGAAACTTGGTTAAAATTGTGAATTTTGTCTATTGTCATTTGTGAGTCTGTCCGTTTTGAAAACCACACGTTCATTATTACATGCCACCATTACAGGCCAACTTTATTTTCACTCCACTATGCAATATATTCTGTGTCTGTTTTCTCTTCCGTAGCGGTCTTTAAATTCTCTCACCCTGATCCAAGGTGTGCATTTACCTTTCCTTAGTGGGATTTGCTGCTTGGCCAGAAGTTTGGCAGAAGAGCCGAGTAACAGCTAAGGGCGAGAACCTTTCCTAAAGCACCGTTTTGAGGAGGGCACAGGTGCAAGAAGACCGGTTTCTCACTGTAGCGGTGCTACTGCGGTGCTGGCAGTCCCTGCTAAGCACACAGTCTCTTGCCGTTGCTCAGCCTAATCCTCCTTTATAAACCTCTGTCTCTGCATGAATAAAATTCCCACACTGTTGCTACCTTAAGTGTAGCTGGCAAAAGTGAACACAGCTTTAATAGGTCTCTTCCATTGTTGCAAGACAGTGTTGCTCCTGTGACAGCCGTACGATCCCAAAAGGCTTTACTTGTGTCATCGAGGTCGTTGTTTCTGTGACTCCTTTGCACGTAATGACCTAGTGCATATCCTAACAGCAAATGACACGATTTATTTTGGCCGGATTCAGTGTTCACGTGTGTGTGTGTGTGTGTGTGTGTGTGTGTGTTCGTGCGTGTGTTCAAAGGTGCTAGAGGAGGTTCCAAAGCAGGGCCTTCAGCGTCCGAGCCCAGGTGCCTTACTTCCTGTACCAGCAGGGCAGCTCTAAGGCGGAGGGAATTGTTAACCTTAATTTTGCTTTGCTGCAGTGGTACTCGGATGGTGACCAGAGAGGGTACTGGTGCACTGCAACTCAGTCAGTCCAGAGCTCTGTTTGGACATTATACAAACTGAATACAGTATACTCGGGTACGGGGAGAAGGGAGGGTGACGGCTAGCTCCACCTTTCTGTGCCGGAGAGCTCCGTAGTCATGCTTCCCCTGGTTCTCCCCAAGTGCAGTGTTTGTCTGCAGAGACAGTATCCAGGGAATGTTTTTCTCCATGATCTGCTGGTCTGCTGAGGCCTGACAGTGTTGTTAATTTCTAACGAGGACTGCCAGGTTGAAGGCATCCCCAAATCTGAGATTCAGGAGGCAGGCCCTGGTGATGTCACTAACGGCGCAATCCTGCGTAAAGAAATGCCTGAGGAGCTCGTGCTCTGCAGACACTGGGTGCTGTAAATGCGTTGAAGAGCATGTTTTTGACACCCGGGGAGTAAGGGCCACCGGCACCGGCAGCCCTTACTCCACCTTCCAACTGACCCGGCACCCACAAGTCCTGCATACAAGTCCTGCACAGGGTGATGTAGGGGCGGGGGGAGGGTGGGCCGGGCGATGAGAGAGTATGGCTATTGGACGAGTCGGGACGGGAGGGGGCAGGGATATTGACGGTGAGCTCCGCCATTATCCCGTGCTCATTCCCAATCTGGGCAACCCTTACCCCACCGCCCCAGATGTACGTCAGTTCCAGAAACGACGTACATTTGAGGAGGCCCATTGGGGGCGGGCAACCGTACAACCGGGGAAGAGGACAAAATCCCTTTCTCCCAAGGTGTTCCCGGGCTGCACTGACACTGCCCAGGAAGGGTGCAGGATACTGCGGTCGGCCCTAGGGGCCGGCCGCGTATCCTTATGCAGGATCGGACTGTTTGTTGCATTCAGTTGAATAACCCCCCCAAATATGATGCAAGGGTACAGCCCTGTAGCAAAAGGAAGAAATTAGGGGGTGAACCTCCTTGATTTTTATTTATGGAAAATTTCCCTGTTCCTTCAGTTGAAAAATTGCAGTAGATTCTTTTTTCATACTGATGAGTGAAATATGTTGAAGTAGTGCTTTGAAATATTATTACACTACTGCATAATTCCTCCTGCCACAACATTCGATCACTTGTTTCTCCTGTACTTCCAGAAACCGGCATCTCTGGTGTGTGTGTGTGTGTGTGTGTGTGTGTGTGTGGGTGGGTGGGTGGGTGGGTGCGGGCTGCATTGGGTGATGCCAATTTTAGGGAGTGGCACCATGGCCACCACACCACCCAGTTGCTGCGTGGTCCTCTTCAGCCACTCTGAGTTGCTTCTTTGTGTTCTCGCGAGCAAAACTTGCTAACAGAATGTTGCAGTGTTGTGTTTTTGTTTTTTTTAGTTTTTCACTAAAGTTCATAAGATTCTAAAAACTGGCCTAGTATCATGTCCTCTAATTAATTATTTTATATTTTGCATATTTGCTGTCAGTCTGTGCCAAGAACTGCCTTCTATTTCATGGTAAGGGGTTTTCTCCTCTCTTTTTTTGACATGGCAGTTCTGTTCTCAGGGACTGGCTATGGCAACTTTTGTCTCTGGCAAGTGTGCTCTGCCTTAGTGAAACTGGCCACTATCCAGCACTCCACGTGCTGCCCGGAGATAAGCATGCGTATTTGGGCAAGCGAAGTGCATAAGGCTGCAGATGAATGTAGTGAGCTCAAGAGCTGGTCTGGATCACAGCTTGTTTAATATGCATATCCTTTTGTGGACTGTTGCACACAGCCTGGCAACCACGAGCCTGCTTCCACACATCGTAACAGTTTAGTTGGATTGAGGCCATTGCCCATTGCTCCTGTAATAAAATATATTATTTCCTAGGTACTTTGCATGGAGGTTCAATTGTTGGTTTGTTTTTCTTCTTGTGTGTTGGGAAAGCCAAAGAATAGAATCTTATTTTCATTAGCTTTATGGCTGCATAACGATTTCTCAGTGTTTAGTGGATATAATATCATATTTGGGCCAAAGGGAACCGCATTGATTTTGCACACTTAAAACAAACAATCTTTTTGTGCATATTAGCTACGCTTAATTCTATAGGAAAGTGATGGGCTTTGTTGCGGACAAATGCATTTTTATTTTCCTTTAGACAAAGAATACAGGGAAATGGATTGTTGCAGGAAATATTACACGTAGATCTTTTTCTTTCCATATCTTGAATGAATGAATTGAAACTTTCAAAAAGTAGTAGACCTGGAGAATACAGTACAGGTGGGCCCCCATATCCACTGATTCGCTATCCACGGTTTCAGTTATCCACGGGTCGTGGGGACACCCCCAGGCTTTTACTTTTTTTCCCAGTTAGCTTCGTTTCTTCCTTAAAGAAACAGGAGAATTACAGGCAAGTAGAATGAGACTAAGTACTAGAGAGGCTCTGCAAAGTTAACAGAAACCTTGCAGAGCCTCTCTAGGACTTAGTCTCGTTCTACTTGCCTGCAATGGAGGCTGCTTCTCTGTTTGTTTTAAGGAAGAAACAAAGCTTGCTGAAAGAAAAATAAGAGCTGGGGGGGCAAGCATGCCTGCCTGCAGGGGAGGCAGGGTGGGGGGCCCCTCAGGAAACCATGGAGGGGGTGTTCGCTCTTATCCACGGTTTCAAGTATCCAAGGAGGGGCCTGGAACATATCCCCAGCAGATATGGGGGCCCACCTGTATTTACTTTTCATCTCTGGGGCAGCTTGTTTGCAAGCGGACAATGCACTGACATTTGTGGAATCTTGTTCCCTGCATGTTGTATAAAAATGTTTTCTATTAATGACGTGACTGGCATAAAATAACACTGAATAAATTCAATAACCAAAACTACCACATCCCTCTGCAGAAGAGATTTTTTTTTCCTTGTCTCAGATATGAAGATATAATGTCTGTCCTTTAACCTGTTGAAAATCTGCAGTGGGACAAATAAGATACTGAGGTATTAATTTGCAGGGCACAGAAAAGCAGTGGTGGAATTAGCAGAATTCGCCCTTATATTTTGACCTGCACTTGTGAAATGGACTTCATATGTATATTTCAACAGTGTGTTTATCACACTTCCTAGTAATTCAGTCTAACGGTAAAGGTCGAAAAAAAAGTTTTTTAAAAAAGGTAATTCCTATACAGAACAAGGTTCTAACTTTCATGATACTGATCTTGTTGCATGCATTTCTGGCACTGTTAAAAAAATGACCCCAGTTAGTATGAAGGCTTATACTTTCTCAGAAGCAACCACTGTGACAGCTTGTGGCCACCAGGGGGTACTCACATGGCAACGTTTATATTAATCAGAAACCAATTTCCCTTCATTGAGAGACAGACAGGAGGGTGACATGAAGAAAATACCTCTGGTGCCTCCCCTTTGAACTATGCAGACTTCTAGGTTCTAGCTCAGGAAGGAGGTGACTGCTTGGAACTGGGATGGCTGGGAGGGAGGAAAGAAAGGGGAGGGGCAAAAGGCTGGGGGGGGCTTTTGTGGTTCAGTTGTTAAGTCGTGTCCGACCCTTCGTGATCCCATGAACCATATCCTGCCAGGCCTTCCTGTCCTCCACTCTCTTCCTGAGTTCGCTCATTTTCATGTTCATTGCATCAGTGATGCTGTCTAACCATCTCATCCTTTGCCTTCCCCTTCTCCTTTTGCCTTCAATCTTTCCCAGCATCAGAGTCGTCTCCAGAGAGTCCTCTCTTCGCATTAGGTGGCCAAAATATTTGAGCTTCAGCCTCAGTACCTGTCCTTTCAGGGAACAGTCAGGGTTGATTTCCTTTAGGATTGACTGATTTGATCTCCTAGCAGTCCAAGGGACTCTCAGGAGTCTTCTCCAGTACCACAGTTCGAAAGCATCTATTCTTCGGCGCTCAGCCTTCCTTATGGTCCAACTCTCGCAACCATACATTGCTACTGGGAACACCATCGCCCTGACTATACGAACTTTTGTTGGCATGGTGATATCTCTGCTTTTTATTACGCTATCTAAATTTGCCATAGCTTTCCTTCCAAGGAGTAAGCATCTTTTAATTTCATGGCTGCTGTCTCCGTCTGCAGTGATCTTGGAGCCCAAAAAAGTAAAATCTGTTACTGCTTCCATTTCTGCCCCTTCTATTTGCCAGGAATTGATGGGACCAGATGCCATGATCTTAGTTTTATTAATGTTGAATTTCAAGCCAACTTTTGCACTCTCCTCTTTCACCCTCATCACGAGGCTCTTTAGTTCTTCTTCACTTTCTGCCATTAGGGTGGTATCGTCTGCATATCTGAGGTTGTTGATATTTCTCCCGGCAAAAGGAGATGGGAACTGGATGAGAGGATGGGATGATTCAGATCCACTTTTTTGAATATTCTCTTGGATAAAAATACTTTTCGGATGGACCAATTAGATCAAGAATTCATCCCAAAATATATACCAAGTTCACATTTACTAGTCTGTGAGCAGGGCTCTTCCGAGGGCTTTCCCACTTCTTACGTTATCCGAGGGCCGCTTCATGTGTAATCTTGCAGCCAGTGTGTGTCCATGTTGCTGGCAAATCCTAGCTCCTTGGCACGTTGCTCTGTCATGGAGTAAACACATGTGCAGGCATTGCACATAGACAAGTACAAAACAAACACATAGTTTGTGAAGTTGGACGCATTTCAGTCCAGAGGCCTAGGAGTAACTGTCCAACCAAGTCTGCCCAACAAGTCTGGAGCGATCAAATGTTGGAACAGGACCTCAAATTTTGTGGCATCAGAACGTGAACGTTTGGTACATTTTAAGTTTTAAAAACCTGTTTCCGATCTAGAGAGAATCCACCCACCCTCAACATCTTGTCTGCTGATGTCCCAAGCAAAATGCACGCTAAGTTCTGATTGGTGTATAATGTATGTACCTGAAATGCAGCCTCCTGAAGACTCAATTGGCGGATCGGATATATTGTATATTGTTTCCTTTCAGAAGACTCTGTTGAGATGTCCTTAAAGCAGCGCTTCTCAAACTTTTCAGTCTCTGGAGCTCTTCACGCTCCTAATAGGAGTCTTGGGGAGCCCCGAGCGCCAGCCGAATGTGTGGAGTGATGCAGCACTAGGCACGTCGCTAGGGGCCGTGTCACCCTAGAGCGGGTGACGCTTACCCCCGGGCCCCGGATCTAAGAGCGACCGACCGCCCTGTCCGGCAGTCCGGGGCCTTCTGAGAAGGCCCAATGCGTCAACGCGTTATTAGCTTTTTCGCGCATTGCGCAGACCGTTTCTGAAGGCAAGGGCTGCCCTTTTGCCTTCAGAAACAGTCTGTGCATGTGCGTAAAAGCTAATAAATAACGCGTTGACACATCGGGCCTTCTCAGAAGGCCCCGGACCGCCGGACGGGGCGGACGCTCCGAGGCCTTTCCGGCCTCGGAGCATCCGTGCGGACGGGGGCGACACGGGCAGGTGAGCGTGCGCACGTCACCCTTTGCGCGCGTCACCCCCAGGCAGCCCGCCCTGCCTGCCACGCTACAGTGACGCGCCTGGCACTAAGCCCAATGCTGAATACTGGCAGAGAGCCAGACCAGGAGGGGAATGAGGAAGAAGGGCCATAAGCAGTGGAGGTGGGCAGGATGGATAAGCAAACCGGGCAGGGAGCAGATGGCAGCCACTTCTGAAGCCCCTGAAGGGGTCTCAGAGAGCTCCAGGGCACGTTGAGAAACACTGCCTTAAAGGAACTGGTTGACGGTCTGGTTTTCAAACCGTAGAGGTCAAATCGAGTTTCCCATAGACCTGAGTGTTCAGTATTTCCAAAAGCCAAGACTTTGTGGAAGGACGTGTCGGGTAGTGATGATGATGCGTTCGAGGGCATCGGAAAATTAACCTCTTGTGTGTTTCTGTTCATCCTATTGGCATGTATACGTGGAGAAAACCCTCTTGGCCCTGCAGTATTGTTTGAATCTTTCTTGTTTGTTTTGTTTGCGTACAGAAAAAGGGGAAGATGAAAAGGCAGTGCTCAAGCTGACAGTCATTTGATTTGCATTTGTAGCAGTCGCTGCCTCTCTTGTTTGGAGGCTATACAATTTTCATTTACAGAGCAACACATGCTGCATTCATCAAGAGGATTAGCTGTATTCTGTGAATTAGGAGGACACCCTTGCCGAGAAGAATACATTTGACTGCATGAAATGTTTTCCTCCTCCCCCCACCCCTGTTCGCATGTTTGTCCAGATCCTCCTTATTCATGTCCTTCAAAATGTGTTTGCAAGAGAAGCACTGGATCAGATTTGGACTGGTGTGTCAGGATTGAGGGCTTCTTGTGACTGCTTCAGAGTTGTGTCGGACTGGGGCCAGTGAGGCAATAAGACAGAGTTGTTTTCCGCTAAATTGAGTGAGTTGAATCTCCTTTTAAATAGTGGTGGCATACTATATATTTTCCCCCACAGTAATTTCCAGGCCAGTAGATTACTTTCATATGTGACAGACTGTTTTATCTTTTGAAGAAACAGCAGTTTAATTCTATGCCATTTTCTGAATGCTTTGTCTTTTAGATAAGACTTTGAAAAATTGAGGTAGGGATATTAATGCTGAGATGTTAAAGATGTCTGGAGGATTTGGATGTGTATCCCAATTAATTTTAATGGGAAGTGTCTTTCCAAGTCTTGTGGGAGAGCTTTGGAAGATGCTATTGTCTGAAGATATTGAGAAAGTATGCTTTATGTACAGTATTTAGTCTGAACTTCCAGTTGTTTTTCATGAATGCAGAATAGTGAGGCTGAATATATTGTAGGTGACTTTTCTTGCATCCTAGAAAGTCTCTCTTATTTCAGTGGTCATCTTTCCAAACCATATCTCAAAATATTCGGGTATACAATGGACTTCCACTTTATGATGGTAATCCGTTCTGGAGACACTATTGTATTGTGAATATATTGTAATGTGAACCCAGTAATGCATTGTTTTTTGGTAATTTGTTCCAAGATCTCGGAAGTTGAAGTTTCTGCCACAGAACTAAGCTAAAAGGTGATTTAAAAGGTGCCTACTTCATTCATTAGGGGCCATTGTTATCAGTTTACACAATGTTGTAATTATAAAACGCAAATTGCAAGGCTGTGTCCTTCCCTCCATACACACAGCCACAATGTTAAGAACACTGCTATTGACTGAGATGTGACCAAACGTTTGCATTCACATCGCTGATTGGCTTATCTATCACCCAAGAGGTCCTGTTGGTGGCAATTGTGAGCCCATCATAAAGTGAATAATTTGTTGTATAGTGAACCTTATTTTACTATGGAGAGCCCATTGTAAAGTGGGTTGATTTGTAAAGTGAACCCATTGTAAAGTGGGGGGTCCACTGTACCGGTACATTGTAGATTTCTTCAGTTGTCTTCCTGATTCATTATAGGAGTTGATAAATGAATGCCCACTCCAAGTCACTGTTGATATTGGCCACTATCTGCCACATACTTCTTCTCCACTACTAGTACTGAAATCCATGCTTTTTATTTGTTGACGGAAAGGCAGTAGCATAGTTGAGTGCAGCAGCACAGTAAGTACTGCACGGCGCTACCCAGCAATGCAAAGTGGCCCCTCCCACTCACCGTTGGAGCCATTTCAGCAGCGAAGGCAACACTGCGCTGCCGGAATGGCCCCCACAGCGAGTGGCTCTCGCGACGCTACTGTGGAAAGGCAGGATATAAATGTCTAACAATAAATTGTTTTTGGTGGTGAATGCAGTTAAAAAATTGTAGATGGGTCATCCCCGTGTGTCGCTCTACTTCGCAACATTTGCCATTATGTTTACATGGATGTTAATGGCTAGTTGCAAGAGTTATATACAGAAATATTGGACTTTGAACTTGCAGCCTGTGTGTGTTTTTCATTAACTGAAGTGAAGGCAAAAACTGCCGTCAGGGCAGTTGAAAGTCACACTGTTGGTGTGGCCAAATCTTAATTCATTCCAATTTTTATGTAACTTTGGATTTAGGTCAAAATGATAGCCTCCCAAGATGCCTGTAAGGTGAAAGCCAATGCAGCCACTCTCCAGCATATAAATTGTTTGGAGCAGGAACAATCCTCAAGAGCACATCACACCCAAACCTTGCACGCTCCACTCTCTCTGCTTGCTTGACATTCTCTGCTTGCTTGAGGATACACTTCAGAGTCTTGATCTTAATCTCCAAGGCTATTAATAGTAGGCCAGCTTCATTTCTGTTTGAGCCTGTCTTGCATCAGCAAAAGTGGAGATAAGGTCAGCTGCCAAAACCTTACCTCAACATATATGTCAGTTTACTTCCATGTAGCTCCATATAAGCCATATATGCTCAGGCAGGTCTCTTCAAAAACATCAACAAGTGCTATCCGAAGGTCTGAGTGAGAGCAGGAGTTCATGATTGCTGTGGGGAATATGGCTGATGTTTCCTACAGTAATCATGAGACTTAGGGCAGCACTACTAATTAAAGCTCTGCTTTCCTTCTGTCTATTCCTCAGCAGCTAGGACTTGAGAGAGATTTGATGTGATTGATTGATATATGGACAATGGGAAGGAAAGAGCCTCAGATGGGCTAAGACCTATGAGTTGGTGTCCAAAGAATGGAGTGCAGAATATATGTACAGTATAAAGTGGACCAGCGGCATCACCGAGTTTTTGGTCCTCAACAATATAATAAATAAGAATTGTATTGGTGGCTTTTGTGTGGAGAGAATTGCAGGAGGATTCTTTTACTCCTGGGTGATCATTTCAGCTACAACATTCAGAGCACAATCCTGCCGAGAGTTAGGGCAGTGGATCAAGCGCTCTGCCGCCCTAAACCATTGCAAACCTGCCGTAAGGCATGTTCACGACAACTCACAAGTAAGGGCGGCCAGCCACTCTCACTCCGCCGCTGGGATGTCCATGAGGCCGCTGGAGGAAGGTAAGCAATCTCCCGGCGGCCGCATGGGTGGTCTGGGCGGTGAGGGAGGGGGGCCATTGGCTGAGCTGGCACGGGGGGGGGGGCGGGTATGGCGTCTGCCATATCCCCGTCTCCCACCAGGCTGACTCGGCCGTTACACGGCTTCCTCCGACTTCCGCCAGCTATTTAGGGTCCAGCGGGTGGGAATAGGATTCAGCGGGTGGCCCTGGGCTGCCGGCCGGATCTCTACGCAGGATTGCACTGTCAATATTGTACGGAAGGTCTAGCTAGTTGAAGGATGGACCTGG
Source organism: Plestiodon gilberti rubricaudatus (assembly GCA_026170595.1). NCBI lineage: Eukaryota > Metazoa > Chordata > Lepidosauria > Squamata > Scincidae > Plestiodon > Plestiodon gilberti. The sequence continues at coordinate 163,130,708 of JANXHW010000005.1, read as the reverse complement.
ATGCAATTGTTCCCTGGTACCCACTGCAGTATTCTGAAGAAGCTGCTGTGATTTTGTTTCTAATATTCTCACATGTCACATGGGTTACCTTCTAATGTACTCTCTTATAATGAATATAGAGGCACTGATCATTGTTTGAAAGTTTTCATCAAATTGCATTTCACTTTAATATTTAGATGAAATATTCTTACGCTCTGATCATCTTCTTCAAATTAGAACTACCCTGATATGAAAGGGGACCATTTTAATAAAGTTGTGCTTAAATGCATCTTCCTAATACTTGCTGTAGGAAGGACTTCACCAATCTACTTCTGGGTTTATTAATCTTCTAGGACTGCATTTCTATAAATGTTTACCTGGGAGTAGGTCCCATTTTGAACACAGTGGATCTGCATGCTTGGAAATGGGTTAATTTCTGCCATGTTATGCATCAGTATATAATATACATGCTTATGTCTACATGTGTGTGCTGTGGACACTGGAGGATTCTCACAGTAGCTCTATACTACTTGTCATACAGTATTTAAAAACATTTTGCCACATACTAGATTGTCACAAGAAAGATGTTTTAGAAGAAATGAATGCTTGATTTTAATAGGGGGTAGTGGAAGCAGATATTACCCTCCAACAGAGAGACGTAATAAAGGCAGTATGTAGGAAATAGATACATATGATTACCTGGGGAGGGAATGGTACCGCTATAGGAAGTACATTTGCTGATAAACATTGTTATAAGCAGTTCTGTACTTGTAAGGGGATTGACCAGACCTCTTATCCCCTTAGTTTTATGGCAGAGTAAACATTACTTGGTTGAGAAAGTGGATATTCACAATTGTCATGGGGAAGAAGTGAATTTATTTGTACCTTTTCGCCACCCATGTTCCTAATAAATATTTTACTACTTGAGTCAGAAAGGAGACCTTTCCTGCACTCAATCTTGACTGGCCTCCAAAGGGGAAAGTTTAAGCTTGCCAGTCTTGCAAGAAATCCTTTTGGAGAAATAAAAGAAAAACACAGGCAACGGAGTGGATCATGAGAGAGTGAGATTTGTTGCCTATGCGGTTTCATGTGAAAATGAGCACTCACTTAGCTGTGGGATGGTTAATAACTATTATTATTTTTTATTTATTTCTGTATTTATATACCGCCTTTCTTATCCTCAGATTGCTCTTCAGATGTTATTCAAGGCGGATTACATAGGCAGGCTTATCTAGATCCTATAAGGGTCTTTACAATATTGTTCTGTATAGAACCCTACAATTCCAGCTGGTTTCCTCCATGATGTAGTCATCTTCACTAGCTGCTGAACACAAGCCTTGAGCTCTCCGCAGGATGCCACAGATCATGCTGAACAGGGAGACATTTTTCCAGTTGTCATCACTCTGTCACTGATATTCTCAGCATTCCAGTCTGTTCTCTCACCGCACCACGCAACAGCGACTCCTCTCTGCCACCGAGGGTCATGACAGCTTATCAGTGACTTCCTGGTCTCCCTTCCAGCATGAAAACTGACTGTTTCTGCTTAGCTTCCGGCAGTCTTCAGGCAGTTCAACCTCAGGACCACACCTCCTGCCAATAACTACAAGGAGATATTGCAACAAAATCAGACCACATAGACCCTGTCTTCCGGTCTAATACTGTACTTTGCTTCTCACAATGTGCTGTTACCACAAAGCCATCTTTTGTGTGTCTAACCAGTCAGGTAAGCTGTTTTAATACTCTTGTGTATGCAGGACTCTTATAAGTGTTCCTGATATTGAAAAGAAACTAGAAATATCTCCAGAAATCTAATGAATCTAGATACCTCCTAGAAAGCTCAAACTTTAGCTACTCCGAATCAAGAAATACAACAAGGCCAAACACATTCCCTGCAAATACCATTAATCCAATCTAACCCATTCCTTTTCTCATTCCTTTTAAACACGAATCTGTTCCCTATTGTTCAAGAAGGCCTATCGAACAGTGTATCACTCGACTATTATGGGTCAGGAAAGGTCCATTATGATTTCTTTTACCTGCCTTCTGAGTACAGGTCGTTCCAGGCACACTCCACCGCATACTCTTGGCCCTGATACCTAAATAATAATAATAATAATAATAATAATAATAATATACAGTATTTATATACTGCCTTTCTCGGTCATTGGATTTCTCCTCGACATTAATCCAAAGCGGTGTACATGGGCAGGCTGTCCTAACCCCCCTTGGTTTTTTTTTACAATATATATAAATGTCCAATCTTTCATGAACCGCAACTTTCCAGGTGGCATCCTTTTTACAGTCTGACAATTCTGCTGGCTGGCACCTCCCACCCTAGACCGACGCAGCTGGAAGCTCTTATCTCTCCTCCTGGAGGCTTTCACAGCTTTTTTGCCAGCGGTGTGTCTCGAACTTATCAAGTTCACCGGTCTTCGGGCTTTGAAGGCAGCTGCTCTCCCGACTGAGCCAGACTCTTCTGCACACATGTTCAGAAACAAGAACCCTTCGGACACCAGGTGCTTGGGACGCGGTGGAAAATGGCTGGTGCCATTGCACCCCATTTGTGAACACCTGTCTGGCTACTGTTCAAAAGAGGATACTAGGAACTTGGCCTGATCCTGCAGTTCTGTTCTTATGGAGGGAGCCACAAAACCCATCTTCTGCCAGGTAGGGTTGCATCCAGGTGAAGTCAATTGCATTAACTGGTATGTTAATATTCATTGCATTTTTATTACCCCTCGGGACAATGACCATTTATCAGATTTACAGGTGTCCCCTGCTTAACTACAGGATACGTAGTTAAGCAGGGGACACCTCGTAAAGTGAAGCCGTCATTAAGCGGGTCTTGCTGTGCTTTGAAGCTTAGCACTGTGCTTAAAGCCCCAGCGTTAAACATCCAAGCTCTTATCTTGCCCATTAGCTGTTTGGCTTTAGATCAGGGCTTTGAAAGTTCAGTGTTGTGCTTAAAGCCCCAGTGCTGAATTTCAAAGCCCTTATCTAAAGCCAAACAGCTGAAGAGTTAGGGATTTAAAAAGATGCGTCTTTTAAAATCCTTTGCTCTTTTTTACTGGGGACCTCCATCATATATCCGGATCGTTGTTAAGCGATCCGTCATTAAGCGGGAGACACCTGTATTTAGAAGGAATTTCCTTCGCATGCTTCTGTTTTATGATGCCTGTGGAAAACTGCACTTCCCTTGTTTCCTCCTTGTATTCTTTCTCCTTCACTGGCATGAGTAATCTTATGAGGGAGCAGAGGTACAAGGTAGTGTTTTTTTCTTCTTCCATAGATGTAGCATTTAGAAAAGAGTACAGTGTTCTTTGTTGTTCTGCTGGCAATGGAGTGTATTACTGAACAAGGTAATGGGTAGAGAATGAATGGACAACTTTACCTAGCCGGTAGGAAAATAGGCTCGCACCAGGGGTTTCTTATTACCGTACTGGTCTGACTCACTTTTTTCTCCTAATTTAAGTTTTTAAACTAGGGGTGCGTCTTATAATCAGGCTGTTGCAATTTAATGCCAGTGATTTAATTAATTTTTCTTAATAGCACCAAACTTTAAGGGTGCGTCTTATACTCGGGACAATACGGGTATGTGCATTGCCTTCCCATTTGCTGTTCACAATGGATCGCCCTGCTGAAAATATTTTGCGTTAACGAAGATATTTTGACTAGTCAGCAACACGATACCCCACGACCAGTTATTCTGCTGATCTTGACAATTCTTGCCTATAGAGGGGGAAAAAACCAAACTGCTTTTATACCTAGAGAACGACAGCAGTTCTTCCTCACCTTACAATAGATCTTGTGCAAAGTGTGAAGTGCCTTCTGGTTAGCTGCAAGGTGATTCTTCACACTGGGAACAAAGGCAGCTTTGACATTACAGCGGATGTAGCAAAGTGCCGATAACATCCAAGAACTGTCGGGATTACGGACAAGACGACATCATAGATCCCGATTTGCCTCCTCCCCAGCGTTGCGCCTTTTAACATTGGCATGTTTCTTTTTCAGTCTGGTAGCGGGTATTTCAGTCAGCTAATGCCTGCAAAGCCACATCCTTGTAAGAACTCTGAAAATGTGAAGGCGTCGGCACTTTGAGTCTTTTTTTCCAGTCGTTATTTGCATAAATAAGGATTTCAGAAGTGCATCTTCAAGACAGCCGTATTGACTCAAATCCCTCACTGGGAGCAGCGCTACTTACTAGCTGGCGTGTATAAAGCAAATGGGATTCTGCTGATTTACGGTTGCTACCTGCAGTAAATGGCCATGCACGATTGATTGCAGGAATGTTAAAATTCCAGTTTCTCCTTCACATTTCCCTGCGCTCTTAGAAAAGGAATGGTTCTCCTTGACTTGGTGGGGGCCGGGAAGAGATTTGTCTCTGGCTCTTTGGTTGGCCACCACTGTAAATTTGCTGTGCGTTTTGGGGGAGGTGGGGGAGAGGCTGCATATAGCTCAACAATCCCTTTTCAGAGAGATTCTCATACTTGGAGTAAGACATGTTTCCAACAACAGGAAAACCATTTTGGTGCACTCGTACAACCAGTAGTGTCGCTAGGGTTGGTGTCACCCGGTGCAGTAACTCATGGTGTCAACCCCATTAACTTTATTTATTTTAATATATAATGGTACAGGACACCCAACAAATCGATAACCAACAATAAAAAAACAGTGACCAACTTGATCACACTCACACAGCTGAAGAAGAGTTCTAGTATTAGTATTAGGAAAGATGACTTTGCACAAGTTTCACAAGTGCAGTGCTGGCTCCTTTTCAAAATTTGTTATATTTTTGCTAAATGTACGTGATTATACCACATCGACTACTCACTGCAAGGCCCACTCAGTATTGGGCCATTGAAACAGTAGCTTGGCAACGAATGGATAAGCATTGTAGGAAATAGATGGTAAGAAGTATTTAACTGAAAGTGCGAGTTGCCAAGAGATGCCTTCTCCCTTTTAATCAAAGCTTTTGGAAAGCTTTTAAAATATACAGGTAGATAACCAGTGCTTTGGCAGTAGTGCTTGAGGAGATCGTTTTATTAAACCCATACATAATTTCCTTCCTGTCAAGCTGGAGAATGAAGATGGTAAGCAACAATAATGGGATGCCCACTTGGGACTGAGGGGTCTGGCTCAGTCGGGAGAGCTGCCGCCTTGCAAAGCCCGAAGATTGGCAAATGGCAAGTTCGAGACACGCCGCCGACAAAAAGCTGTGAAAAGCCTCCGTCAGGAGAGATAAGAGCTCCCAGCTGCGTTGGTCAAGTGTGGGAGGCGCCAGCCAGCAGAAAAGCCAGACTGCAAAAGGATACCACCCAAATGTAGCTATTCACAAAAGATTGGACATTTATATATTGTAAAACCTCTCATTAGGGGGGGTAGGACAGCCTGCCCATGTACACCGCCTTGGATTAAAGTCGGAGGAGAAATCCAATGACCAAGAAAGGCGGTCTATAAATACTGTATATTATTATATTATTGGGACTGGCGGATACACAAAATCAGTATGTGGCATTCCTGTGCTTGATTAGCACGAAGGCCTTGTCTTCTTTCAGTCTTTTATTACTGTGCAAATCAAAAGAGTTATGAGTGGAAACAATCCAATACATTTTAAAACAAGAGTCTTTAAAAGAACAAAGGCGTGTACGAATAAATATTTCCTTGAAAGGCATGGCTGTATCAGTCGCGTGCAGAGTTCAATTTGACAATGGTCCAGATGCGCATATGCTTCTGTTGCATGTTGCAGCTCCGGTTAAAACCTAATGTTAACATCTTTTCAGTAATATCAAATGCGCATGCACAAATGTGATAGCCGATTAAAATGTCAGCCCGAAGCTAGCATCCGAAACTAGCACAAGTTATTATCAGTCTAGGGTAATTGTAACAAGCTAAAAAATATGCAGAGCCAAGTGACGGTCTCCACTAGTTATTGCAGAAAAGCATGGTTGCTTTTGTAATCCATGCATTACTCAGGCTATCTTTACTGAGATTTATTGCCTCACTTTTTTTATTTTAACCTACTTAACTATTCAGTAGCCCATCCCACAGAAAATTACAATCTCTGCAGCAAAGAATCGTGATGTCAGAGGTCGGAGCGCATCTTCTTCATGTGTTTTTAATGTTCTCGGAAGGGCAAAAAAGCACACCATTTGCATTTAAAGCACCGCTCTCAGATGTTGCATGCCAGCAAGCACGTCTTTCAGATGGCCGACATTTATCATAGTATTGCTTTCGAATCTCGAAACGCCACAGAAGGTAGCCTGAGAACCTTTACAATCATGCAGTACATGGTAATAAATCAGAAGCTGTCACATGATTACTATGGTAACCATCAAGCCTGCCTGTGTTGCAAGCTCTGCAGAAGCCTAGGTACAATTTTCGGCTCATCAAGTGTTCCCTGTGATTTACTTGTTGATACTGCACATTCGATGCAGTGGCTGTTAATTCCCATTGAATTATGAGGGCTAATCCCAGCCACCTCCCCCTCCAGTTCGCAAGACAATATGACATGATGACCTGGGGAGGGGGGGAATCATTTAAAATGGGAAGATTGCGTCTTTTGTCAGCAAAACATGGAAAGTGGCATATATTGCTGGGCTTGAAATAATATTCTGTTTTAAGTAGTTAGCAACTTTAAGAGATTTATCCTTATCTGTAATTCCAGATACTTAAAAAAAAAGTACGAAGATGTCATGTGAAAAGCCTTTGTTGGCTTGAGTGTCTTAAATATGTTGCATCTATTTGTATTTATAGCCTTGTCCAATTTTGAGCCAAATGGCTACAGGCAACCTTCATGTGCAGAACTGTGATAGTCTGGTCCATTTCATAACAAAGACACGACGTTTTGACTGGTCCACCTCATTGTGCATGATGATGTCTCTTTTGCAGAGCTACAGTAGTCAGGACTCACAGCGCGGATCTTGATTCTAATACTGGGAAAGCAGGCAATGTAATCGTGCACCAGATTCAGAGTTTAGATCAAGAATTAGAAACTAATGGAGCATTTTACTGATGTTGTGTATGTTGGGAATACCACTTGAGATAGCCAAGTTTTAAAGCTGGTTTTGCATATTGGTTGTTGATCTCTTGGGCAATTCTTAAATTAGAGTGAACCAGACACCTATGGGGAAGGAGAATATGGTTTTACTAAAAACGGGGGGGGGGGGGGGCTTGTGGATCTCACTAAATACTCCATACCTTTCCTGCCATAATTTGTGCACTGCTTTTGGGTGTGGGTTTATCTCTAGGGTACTTTAATGGCCTTTGGGCCCAATCCTATCCAACTTTCCAGCACCGTTGCAGCCCCAAGTTAAGGGAACAAATGTTCCCTTACTTTGAGGAGGCCTCTGTGACTACTGCCCTTTCATGGCAGGATGTAGCACACATCCCATTGGCATGGCTGCATTGGCGCTAGAAAAGTTGGATAGGATTGGGACCTGTGTCATATTATATAGGCAACATGATATGCAGAGATCTTGCAGAGATCTTGCTAGATAAGAAAAAGGGCCTATATGACTAGAGTTTAGTTTTGGTAGCTGTTTCAGGTGTAATATAGGATAGATGGGCAAGGAGGGGGTTTTAGACTGGTCAATAGAGGATCTGGCAAGGTTGATGTTATCCTTATCACTCCATATTAAATGTACACACAATAGGGCGATCCATTCAGTATCTGTGGCTAGGCTTACCATACGTCCTGGAATGGCTGGGACTATCCCAGATTTTGGGCTCCGGTCTCAGCATCCGGGGAGGTATGGCGGCCATCCTGGATTGTGCTGCTGCCGCCAAAATTTTCCTCCTGGATTGCCTCACAAGTGGCCCGGAAGCCCTTCGTTCTGAAGGGTTCCAATTCTGATGCTTCCAATTGCATCTCAGACCTGTTTTGACGTGCAGGGAGGACTCCGGCCCACTCTACGGGCCTCCCTGCACCTCAGAACTGATCTGAGATGCAATTATAACCAGACATGGCTTCTAATCATGTCTCAGATCTGTTCTGAGGCACAGGGAGGCCTGTAGAGTGGGCCAGAACAGGTCTGAAACGTGCTTGGAAGCCACTTCCGGTTTCGGCTTCCAATTGCGCGTTACCCCTCCCTGGTGCGTCACCTGGGTGCGAGCCACCCCCACACACCTCCCTATGTACGCCAGTGCGTGATACTTTTAAATCAATCTGGAAGTTCTGCACTTCTGTGCTTGAAAAAACTGCACCAGGAGCAAGGTAAAGGGGCTTTCCCCTCACTTTTAGTGAGCAGAAAGCAGATCAATGCAGCTTTTGTCTGTGGTGGGCTGGAGGGAGGGGTGGCAGCAGCGGACCTGGGGTGAAGTGCACCCCAAATCCACTTCCCTCTTGTCCCCCTGCAGTTTGCCACGGATGCAGCCTGCATCACCTCACCTAATGGTTGAGCTGCCCCTGCCAGCCCTTCCAGTTAACTTTGGGGTGGGTGCAATGTTTGTTGTTGTTCAGTCGTTAAGTCGTGTCCGACCCTTTGTGATCTCATGAACCATATCCCGCCAGGCCTTCCTGTCCTCCACTATCTTACATCTTCCTCAAACTTTGATGGCTATCTCCATTCCAGAGAGATTTCTATATCCTGAGATAATCTCCTGACAATTAACTCCCATAAAGAAATCTCTACAGATCATTAAAGAACACCAACATTGGTTTGTCAATCTCAGACCCTGATCAGGCACAATTCATGCACAACATAAATCTATAGCGATATATAAAGCACTGTGTGGAACCACAACTACAATCCTGTTTTCAGGTAAGTGCAGAAGAGCCATGGCTGAAGGGCCCCAGCGTGGAAAGGACCAATATTTCAAGACCTCTTTTCTTTAACTTGAGATCAGTTTCATATTCCCCTTGGACTATATATAGTCCAATATAGTGCTATATCGGCAACTACATTTTTCAACGGAATCACCAATGTAGTGGTCATTTTTTTGTGGTGTTTTGCTTTTTAAATTCTCAGGGAAACATGATCTCAAGATGGACAGCAAGGGGGAGGTAGACTCTTCCTTACAGCAAAACAACCAGAACAAAACACATTTGGTCTTTTGATGATAAGAACAGATAAGGGGATAAATCCGTCCTAATGCCCCCAAATGAGAGAGTTTGCAGATACATGTCAAGCTGGGAACAACTCTTGGGGGATTTATGTAGAACGTAGTGAGGGAGGACTCTGGAGATGCAAAGCTGTTTTGGCAAATGCTCTTCTGTAGGAGTTGACTACTCTGAGAACAAGCAGATGGTTTGTGGGTGCCTGCATGCTAGTTTCTGTCAAGAGAGGTGTGTGTGTGTGTGAGGGAATGTGACTTCATATCTCTCTCAGGCTTACTTATGTGCTATTTCTAATCTTACACCTTTAGGGTGTCATTCAATCAAGGAAGTCTCCATCATCCAAATTAGTTTTAAAGGCCATATCTTAGCCACAGTATCTGTGACGAGGACTAGGGGTGTATTGGCATCAGTACTATTTCTTAGAAGAAGGACAGTGTCCCAGCTGCAGTAGCAGGAATTGTGTCTAGACACTACTCCTGTCAGGATATACTTGAGACAGTCATTTGAATTGTCAAGCTAAGCTAGTATGAAGCTGATGCTTGTTTGCATTAGTGATATATCCATTGAGACATTTATTTATTTATTTATTTATGTTTCACATTTTTTAATACCGCCCTTCCTCCAAGGAGCTCAGAGTGGTGTACATATTTCCTCCCCTCCTTTTTGTCCTCACAACAACCCTGTGAGGTAGGTGGGGCTGAGAGATAGTGACTGGCCCAAGGTCACCCAGGAAGCTTCGTGGCTGAGTGGGGATTTGAACCTGGATCTTCCAGGTCTAAGTCCGACTCCCAAACCACTACACTTATGTAGGGTTACCATATTTTGGGCAACCCAAACCGGGACCCCTCCCCTTAATTATTTATTTTTGCCCCCCAAAATGCTTTTTTAAAAAAAATAATGCTTTTTACTAAGCTTCGTACTGTGCTGCTGCCGTGTCTTTTCACCGCCACCGCCGTTTTTCGCCTGCCCCTGCTGTGTCTTCATCCTGGCGACCAACTGCTGTTCACAGTCGCCGGAACTGCCCCCCCCCCCCCGCTGCAGCCGTGTCGACTGTTGGGCTTCCAGAGTTCAGTTTAAATAATATTTTGAGGACACACGTGGTTACTTTCCAATATTTACTAAATAGTTCAGGCAGATTCATACAAAAAATACAATCATACACATCATACAGATCTAGGAATTCAGCTGGAAAAGACAGAGACTTTCGCATTAGCAGGATTCCCTTTGAAGCGTTGGGGTAATAGTCACCTTTTCCTGGAGAGGAGTTGTCCTTGTTTGCAGCAATATTGAGAGAGAGAGAGAGAGAGAGAGAGAGAGAGAGAGAGAGAGAGAGAGAGAGGAGGGGGAGTAACCAGCAGAGCACAAGGAGGAGGAGGTAGATACAAAATGGCTCTGAGGCTCTGCACAGCAAGGTTCAGAAACTTACAGACTGAGGCACAAGGAAGCAAGGCAGCAAAAAGGGGGGGGTTGGTGCAAGAGGGAGGGAGGCAGAGAGAGCAGGATGGAGCCCAGAGCTCACCAGTAAGAGTCCAAAATGCAAGAGAGAGGCTGGCAGGCTGTCTCTACTTTTTATAGGGCCAAACATATCCTGGGGGCACAAAGAGCACATGGGGGGAAGAAGGGGAGGAGGGTACCTTAGGCACATGGGGAAAATGGGAGGAGTGTACTTTGAATGGACCTCCAGTACACCTCTGGGTAAAACTATACATAAACAATGGGACAGGGGAGGAGGGTGATCAGTTTGATGGTCCAGCCATTACAGAGCTGTCCGATTCAATCATGAGACAAAGCAATGTCTCTGGAATATCCAGGATGAGTCATTTCAGGTCTTCCTCTGTATTGTCTTCTTCCAGGAACATATTTAGCATATCAGTGGGGGGGGGGGATGCAGAGTAGAGTCTGTGAGAGCTTCTTGGGCACATGGCAAAAATGGAGGCTGCTGTTCAGGGTTTCTTTCCCTCATCATGGTTCAACTTCTGGCCTTGGGGAAATCCTTACAGCATGTCTCACGGCGCAGGAACACAAGCGCGGCGTGACCCTTGCGCTGTGTCACAATACAGTCCGGTCTGGCACACGCTCCCTTCTTGCTCACCACCCATTTCAAAAAGCCTCATGGCAACAAACATTTTCAAAGTCTCTTGGCAACAGTTCTCATTTTAACAGGACACTGGGTAACAACCCGGAAACTTGATATCTTTGTACAAAGAGTGACTCTCCCACTACAATGCTGCTATCTCTAGTAGAAGCACAAAGTAATTCACCGCCTTGCCTTCCTCAGTAAATAATACAAGAAAATGACACCTCTGCTTGAGCAGACCTGTGTGGTGCGACCCGCTTCATATATCTTGCTATTTTGAAACCATTAAGTCTGTAACATATTTCAGCCGCAAATCAAGTCATTGAAGTTTCATTTCATACAAACCTAAACGCTTGAACGGGAAAATATTAGTTGAGGAATCCAGGTAGACAGCCGCATAATTCATGTAGGCAGAAGTCACGTTTCGTGTTGCTCAGCCTAAACATGAGGAAAGTGCAGTAATGAGGGGAGCCTACAAAAGAAAAGGGAGACATGGCTTTGCATGGTAAAGAGAAGGATGGAGAGGTGATTAGTCTCTGCCCTTTGAAAGTGCAATAGAAAGAGCCAGCCCTGCAGGGCTGAAGGAAATATGCCTCATCACGTCTGTAGAAGGCTTTGTAACGATCGCAGTGACAATAGTCGGATTGACCTATGGCTGTGCTCCAGCCCAACGTTAAATATAGCCTCAGCTCTCTGTGACACATGACTTCAGGCCTTCGTCGTCTTTATTTGGCGAGTAGTGTAAATGTGGTGGATGTGGTGCATGTAGCATGTAGTATGGTGCATGTGGTGCAAAATAATAAAGTTAATTTACTTCAGTGTGTGGAATATGTACTGAAGAGGGCATCTGGCTTAGTTTGTGCAATCATTGCAAGTGAGGCATACTGACTGCTACAGCAGTTTGTTCCTAATAGCCTATTCTAATCTGCTGCAACAAATGACTGATGCGATGCCTATTTTTAATGATACAGCAATACCTTGCACTTTCGTCTGGTTAGGGACCAGAGCATGGATGAAAGTAAAAAAAATGGATGAATGTCAAAACATTGCCTTATTTAGCTTGCAAATTTAGTTTAGCCAGTGAGAAATTTAAATACCTAACTATATAACATGTGCAAATGCGTGAGAAACCTAAGTAAACGGAAATAAAAGAAAAATAAACATACTGTAAGAACACTGACAAACGTCATGGAAGGTTGGATGAAATCGGACGAAAGAGGAAAGCATGTGGATGAAATTTAAACATTTGAAATTTGAAATGTATGCAGGTTGATTATCCCTTATCATGACATCTGAAATCCAGACTATGCCAAAATCCAGACATTTTGGGGGCTATGACTTTTTTAAAAAAACTTTTTCCAGCACCTGGCTGGCATAGCACAATCATGTTGGGGCACAAAATTATTCAAAATATTATATAAAATTACCTTCAGGCTATGTGTATAAAGTGTATATGATACATAAATAAATTTCGTGTTTAGACTTCGGTCCCATCCCCAAGATATCTCATTATATTTATGCAAATATTCCAAAATCCAGACAAATCCGAAATCCAGACAACTGCCTGTCCCAAGCAGTCCGAATAAGAGATACGCAACCTGGAATTGAAAACGGCTGAAAGAGCAAAGCGATGAAAGTCAAGGTGTTGCTGTAGTTGTCTGGGAGAGGTCACATTAAGTGGACTCCTAGGATGTGGTGGCCTAGATGTTGGCTGATTGAAGTGTAATAGAACAGGGGTTCTCAACCTGTGGTACGTGTGCCCCTAGGGGTACGCGGACCAATGGCAGGGGGTACGCAAGAGCCTGCCCCTTATCAGCATCAATCAGTAGTTAATTACTTGTTAGTTAGAACTTAAATGCAATCCCCTTGTCTGTGTGTGTGTGTGTGTGTGTGTGTGTGTGTGTGTGTCTCACGCACACACACAGTTAAGTAAGACATTTTTTCACATTTAAAATTGTTTTAGTACTGTACTTTTTGACAATTAATTAGCAGAGGTACTTCAGAAATTTGGACTGTGATAGGGTTTACCCGGGCCTCCAGAGGTTGAGAACCCCTGTAATAGAAGATAGAAGCTGATTTGTCCAGACTTTACATGTATTGTTAACATTTTGATATGCATTGACTATGTCCATAGTTCGTGCATTGTGCCAATGCCACTGTGTTGCAGGTCACTCCAGAAACCTATGAGTCAGAAGGTCCGCTGGAAAAAAAGGACCATTACATTTCAATGTTGTTTAATAGCAACTCATGTACGGACTACGAAGTATTTATAGCTCTCTAATATCACTGCTATGTCAGATGTAAAAGTAGATAAGTGAACATGGCAAAATGGAGCAAGAAAGATGAGGTCATGATCTACTTACTATGGAGACTCATGTAGCTAGTGCATTACTGCATTATTGGAAACAAGTGTTCCTGTTTAACGGAGGAAGAATGATGCCCTCGGAGCTTTAGCCCAATTCACACATTCAGTGAATGCATTCAGGGAGTGGGATTAGCATGCAATGTCCCTGCTACAGGCTCCCTGTGCATTCATTTTAAGGTAGGAATAGAGCTTTTGCAAGTACAACTTTGTGCACATTGTACTGTCTACATGAGCAGAAGACCTGGAAATGTAGGGTTCCAGATTATGTGGAGAGACACCCCCCCCCAGTTGTATACGCAAAGGGCTGTACGCCTTCATTTCTATGAATGTAAATAGATTGAGATTGAGACCACTGTGGTCCCCCTTCTGTTCCAAATGTGTATTCATTTTACCTAGATTAATAGTTTGTGAAGGGCTTGAGTTGTCACTGGATGGAAATTGTACAGAACCTGTTAGTGCAGGGGTTCTGAACCTGTGGTACGTGTACCCCTAGGGGTACGTGGACCGCAGGTTGGGGGTACGCGAGATGCTGTCCTTTATCAGCTGCTGCGATCAGCAGCTGATAACAGGCAGCGGAACCCCCTCAAATGTGAATTTTTCCTGGCCTGCGGTGCGACTGGGCGGGCCCTTCCATCTGCATTGCAAGCTGGAGGGAAAGGCTACAGCCCTGCTGAATCAGCAGAGCTGTAGTCTTTCCTTCCGGCTTGCAGCGCGAGTGGGAGAACCCGCCCGGCTGCGCTGCAGGCCAGAAAAAACACTTTTGGGGAGGAGGTATGCTTGACTTTGGGTGGTCTGGGGGTATGCCAACATTTGGAGGCCCTTATAGGGGGTACTCAGAGCCCCAAAGGTTGAGAAACCCTGTGTTAGTGAATATTCCCTTAAATAATTCCCTGTTAAGAGTGTAATGTGTCTTGTTGTGCTAACTACTGTAGTTCATATTGTCCCCTAATAGGCAATTTCCTCCGTTTCTATAGGAAACCTCAAATGCCTTTGAATGTTGTCAGACAAAGGGCTCTTAGCACTCTCGAGTAGTCGCTCTTCTGCTTTCAGCGCCATTTGGAATTGCAGTGTACTTTCCACACTTCTGCAGATGCAGTGGCATAGCAAGTGGGGGGTGGGGGCGGGGGTGGCCTGCCCCCGGGCACCAGGCCAGGAGGGGGTGCTGCGTGAGCCCCACCCAAGATGGAGGCAGCAGGAGAAGCAGTACCAGCACCAGCCTGGTCACTCCTATGCTCTCCTGTTCCTAATCTGGCTGCTGCCCCCTCCCTCCTCCAAGGGAGAAAGAAGGGGGTTTGCAGCTAGATTGTGAAGCTGCTGCTGCTGCCTCCTCGTGTTTTGGTGAACATAAGTACAGAAGAGCATAAGAAGAGCCCAGCTGCTGGATCAGGCCAAAGGCCCCTCTAGTCCAGCTTCCTGTATCACACAGTGGCCCCACCAGATGCCTCAGGGAGCACACAGCCAACAAGATAACCTGTTTCCCGTTGACACTCCCTTGCACCTGGCACAGAGGTGCCAGGTGGCGGATTGCGGTCTGGCTGCCTCCCGTTCCTTCACCTTTGGAGGCTTGTGCCTGGTAATTCCGTCCCCAATGAAGAAGTGCAGCCACTGCCACCAGTGCTGCCTCCGGGGAGAAGAGAACCCTGAAGTGGCATCACACAACGTTGTGACATCACGATGTCACCGCCCTGGGAGCCGCGGGCTCTAGCTACACCGCTGTGCAGATGTAGCACTTTTTCTCAGTGTGCATCCTGGTGTGTTCCATCCACATTGGTGGGCATGACCTAGCGAGTATTAGTGCCCTCTCCTCCATTGCAGCAGTTGTTCCTCCACCGAGGCATACTCAGAAAGGACACTTCAAACTGCAGACATTCAGCCTCCACTCAGCAGTCATCGGTTCTTTGCTTCTCCAGATATCGAAACAACTCTGAATTAATCATTCCCTGCCATGTCTACCCTTTAACTGCTTGTTTCCTTAACTCCACCACTCTTTTTTTTTTTTACAAAATAATGTTTTATAATTGCAATTACATTGTAGAGCTATTGCACAAATGTTGTGTCTTTACATCCAAACCCTTATTCTCCTACAATCTTGTCACAATGGTAATAAAAGTTTGTAGTTGCTTTTTTTCCCTTCAGATTTTACTCTTATCTAACCAGTTTCAGATGACCTCAGGATTATAATGTATCCTAATATTTCCGTTCTCTTCTTCTCCTTTGTCACGCTTCTTGAGTTTTTGCATCTAGCTCACATGAAATGTCCTCTGTGTGACCTTCCAATTTACTTTCTAAGGCTTTAGATGCAATTCCCTGATGCCTTTTGCTCTCCAATCTTAACAGTATCTGTTTCATGCCCAATTCTATTTCTTCCTCTCTACTGATTTCCCCTCCCCACCATTTCTTATATATCCCCCCCCCCCTTTCTAGTTGTTGGAAAGCTACTACGAAAGCCTTTAGTGTTCACTACTTCTTTTTGCTTCTGAGAAATGGCTCTTTGCTTAGGATAAGGTGAATTGTTGTAATCTAGATACTTTTTAACCCCCTCTCCCAACCTGAAGCCAATACAGTACTTAGAAATGTCAAACAGTTACAGTATTCAGTGTACCTTATTGGATAATAACATTACAGCCCAATCCTATTGAGGGCCTGCGCCAGTGGAACATGTGTTTAGTCGGTGCGTGCTGCCGCAAAAGTGCCGTAAAAGCGCTTTGCAGCTGCGTAAGGCCCATGCACGCCAGTGGAGAGGCTGGTGCCTTCCCACTGGTGCTGTCAGAGTGACAAAAGCCCGCTGGAGCAGGTACGTCCTGCACAGGTGCGGGGGGGGGAGTGGGGAATGGCAGAACAGGGAGGAGATGTGGTGGGTGTGGGTGGATCGGGCCCAGAAGGGGGACGGGTTTGGTGGCAGTGGCACATTCTGGGGCGCATGCAGGGGGGCACGACCGCTGGTGGGGGGTGATACGGCGGCAGGATGGGATGCTTTTTTCGCACTGCTTTTGCGGCGCTTCGCTGGCCTCAGCGGCAGTGGGGAGCCTCGTAGCACTGCTTCCGAGGCTTCAGGAGGGTGGGTGGGGTTGTTTCCAGCCCTCCTGCCTGCCCTG
Source organism: Plestiodon gilberti rubricaudatus (assembly GCA_026170595.1). NCBI lineage: Eukaryota > Metazoa > Chordata > Lepidosauria > Squamata > Scincidae > Plestiodon > Plestiodon gilberti. The sequence goes on along the minus strand of JANXHW010000005.1, from coordinate 163,114,137 downwards.
TGCTACCATTTCCTGCCTGTGATAGGCCGCTGATGTCACCTGGGCCGTGGCTTCCAGCCAAGGTCATCCCCGGGGGCGTGCCTTCCGCCGGGGGTGTGTGTAATCATGGGCTGCAGCATTCATACGCCACTGCCGAATTCCGACCCTCTTTTCAGGCCTGATCCACCTGCATGGATCAATACGGACTTGCATCAGTGATAGAGCTGGTGCAGGTCTGAGTTGACCTGTTGCGGCTGCTGGGGCTTACCCCAAGAAAACCTCCAGCCATCTGCAGCATTGGTGCACAGGGGTTTAGGTTGGATTGGGCTGCCATGTATGGATTGAGATAGAAATAATGGTGTGGGGATTGCACTAAAGCAAAGGTTCCTAAACTCCCGGGTAGAGCTTACCTTGCTGTAAGTAGCTGCGGGGGCTCCCAACAGCAGCTACAACACACCCGGATTGTGCTGCTGCCGCCGCAGAAAAAAGTGTTTTTTTCAACCTTCCTGAGGGGTGTGCTGGTCCTACAGGGGGAGGGGGGTTGCACAGGGGTCTGCAGGCTCCCCACACCCCCTGGAGGACCAGCACACCCCTCAGGAAGGTTGAAAAAAGCACTTTTTCTGTGGTGGTGGCGTCGGCGTCGGCAGTGGCAGCAGCGTGATCTCAGACGCGCCGTCGATGTCACCGCAGGCCGCCACTCCCCTCAAGGGAGTCTGGACGTCCTCTTCCACTCCCACTATGCTCCACCACACCTCTTTGGAAGAAGCCACTGGGCGGGCAAGGAGAAGGCCGAGGCAGCAGTGCGGCCTCTGGAGCGGGCGCCATCTCCACCACGTTGCAGCAGCCCCCTGCCTTTGGACCCCAGCCCTGCTGCTACAATCGCTTGCTTGCGACAGCAGCGCTGGAGGAAGAGGTGGGGCTCCCGTTCTCGCTGCTATCTGTCAGCGAACAAGAATAAGACTGACGTGCAGGGTGAAGCGGCTGGCTGGGCGGTGGGGGTTGGTAGGAGGCAGGGAGCCCCTCCATCAGTTTGTTGCCCCCCAACCTGCCGCTCAAAGCCATTGCTTCTTCACCCTTGCTGAAATCTCACCAGGTCTTTCTTGTGTATCTGTCAGTGTTAGTAGGACTGGATAGACAGTTCCTTTTAGTCTGTCAGTGTTAAACCAAGGAGAGTCAAGGAGGACCACCCTGTGTTTGACAAGCTTTTGGTGTGCCCTCGGTTGGAAACACTGGAGAGGGACCTCATGTCAGTCCCACCACAGGCATCTCCTTCTTCCTGTAGCAGCAGCAGTTTCCTCATCTTAGCGATCTCCCTTCTGGACCAGAATGTATTGAGAAGCAGCAATCTCTGCCTCACAGGGCACAATCCATGGATTCTTCCTGTTGTCTGCTACAGAATAATCTGATTCACAGCACAACCCTATGTATGTCTACTCAGAGGTTACAGCCCAATCCTATCCAATATCCCCCCCCCCAACGACGCAGCAGCACCAAAATGGTAACTTCTGCATCCTGGGGGGGGGTAGTCTGGGAGGTCTCCTCTGGGTAAGATAATATTTGTTCCCTTACCCGGGACTATACCTCCATGGCATGGACAGGTTTACTCGGACCTGAGACAACTAAATAGCTGGTGCAGGTCCACGCTGACCTGCACTGCGGGATCCGGTTCGGGAAGGGGGATAGGATATTGGTAGTGCTGGTGCTGTCGATCCCACCCCTCCCCACCCCATTCCGCTCCCCCCCGCCCATACCACACTCTTGCCACCCTCTCGCCTCTCCCACTGACTCACGCGCGTCGCTAGACCGTGGCGGGGGTAGCGGGCCGCCACGGTGTGGCGCGCACGTCAAGGGTGATGCGTGCGCCACCCCGCTGCGCTCATCACCTCCGAGGCGAGAGACACGGCGGGTGCGGGCCGCGCACCTGGAGCAGCTGCTCCGCACGCTCCACCCTAGTTCCGCCGACACATCATCGTGGGTTGTAAGTAGCACGCTATCAGAGCACCTTTTGCGACTGGTGCTGACTGCTTTACATAAGAACATAAGAAGAGCCCTGCTGGATCAGGCCAAAAGCCCATCTAGTCCAGCCTCCTGAATCACAAAGTGGCCCCACCAGATGCCTCAGGTAGCACACAAGACAACAAGATAACCTGTTTCCTGTTGTCACTCCCTCGCACCTGGCACAGAGAAAACCCACTTCTAAAACCAGGAGGTTGCTTATGGCTTGTAACCTGTGATGGTCTTTTCCTCCATGAATCTGTCCAAATCCCTTTTAAAGGCATCAAGGCCAGGTGCCATCACCACATCCTGTGGCAAGGAGTACACGCTGGGTAAAGAAATATTTTCTTTTGTCCATTCTAACTCTCCCTCCACTCAATTTTAGTGCATGTCCCTTGGTTCTGGTGTTATGCGAGAGGGAGAAGAATTTCCCTCTATCCACTCTCTCCATCCCATGCATAATTTTATACATCTCAATCATGTCCCCCCTCAGGCGCCTTTTTTCTAGACTGAAAAGCCCCAGACGCTGTAGCCTTTCCTCATAAGGAAGGTGCTCCAGCCCACGAATCATTCTGGTCGCTCTTTTCTGCACCTTTTCCAATTCAACTATATCCTTTTTGAGGTGTGGTGACCAGAACTAGACACAATACTCCAGATGTGGCCTTACCATCGATTTGTACAAAGGCATAATGATATTGGCCGTTTTATTCTCAATCCCTTTTTTAATGATCCCGAGCATGGAATTGGCCTTCTTCACAGCCGCCGCACACTGGGTCGACACTTTCATCGACCTGTCCACCAGCACCCCAAGATCTCTCTCCTGATCCGTCACAGACAGCTCAGAACCCATTAGCGTGTATGTGAAGTTTTGATTTCTTGCCCCAATGTGCATCACTTTGCACTTACTTACATTGAAGCGCATCTGCCATTTTGCTGCCCATTCTCCCAGTTTGGAGAGATCCTTCTGGAGCTCTTCACAATCTCTGCTGGTCTTCACCACCCGGAAAAGTTTAGTGTCATCCGCAAACTTGGCCACCTCGCTGCTTATCCCCAACTCCAGGTCATTTATGAATAAGTTGAAAAGCACCGGTCCCAAGACCGATCCTTGGGGCACACCGCTTTTCACCTCTCACCATTGTGAAAATTGCCCATTGACTCCCACTCGCTGTCGGTTTACACAGGCAGACTTTCTAAACCCCAAGGGTTTTTTACAATACAATATGTTCTAATCTTTCATAGAACCCTTCATTCTAGATCAGTGATGGCGAACCATTTGGGCTTGGTGTGTCAAAAGTTTTGAAAATGCCTAATTTGACTCTGCTGGTGTGTCGCCCCCACCCCATAACTTTTAATAGTACTTTGACTATTGCTACTTTTAATAGTAATTTTGAATTGAACTGAACTGAAAACAACTATAGAACACATTGCATTTTATTTAACCTCAATTAGTGTCTTTTTTTTTGCTGAGTTTTACTAGATAATAATTTGAAAGAGGTCAGAGGCGTTGCTACGGTGGGGGCAGTACCGTATGTTGCGCCCTGTCCTAGTCCCACTTACAAGCCGGCACGAGGTGGCCCCGCCCCCTCACCGTTAGAGCCATTCCGTGCGGAGAAGGCAGTGGGCAGGAGGCTCCCTGCCCGCTGCCTCCTCTGTACAGAATGGCTCTGATGGCGAGGGGGCGAGGCCGCCTCGTGCCGGCTTCTAAGCGGGACTAGGACGGGGTGCAACTTATGGTACCGCCCCCACCGTAGCGATGCCTCTGAAAGAGGTCTGCCAAAATCCCTGCCCTAAATGTTCAAGACAGGCCTGTAAAACATTTGCGAAAATGTAAGGTGTGTCGGGGCCCTGGGGGAAGCGCTGGCGTGTCACCCAAAAAGGCTTCGCATGTCACCTGTGACACGTATGTCATAGGTTCGCCATCACAGTTCTAGATGGTTTCTCTCACAGTCCAGCCTCTCTCTGAACCCTTGGGCATGGTGACAGTGGTATTTGCCCAGTGTGTCATGAGGGTAGATGGAGGGTACAGTGGGGGGCCAGGGTAGGGTTTTGCCCCAGAGCTCCTAGCAACCTGGCACCAGCACTTGGGAATGGGGCATCTCCCCTTGAGTTTGGGGGAGTTTTCAAAACAGCCAGAAATTTGCTGCTTTGCAAACCTCTTCAAGGCTCAGTGTAACAGAAAACCCCTGGAGAAAACTGTGCCTGGAGAAACAACAGCTCAGTGTAAGAGAAAACTGAGCCTGGAGGAGTTTTCAAAACAGTCAGAAATTTGCTGCTTTGCAAACTTCTCCAAGGCTCAGTGCAACAGAAAACCCCCAAGCAACCATCCCCCCCCAAGTTGGAATAAACTGGCTCACAAAAGGAACAGAAGAAGAAATGGGGAAAAAACAAAGATTTGCAGATGTCGTCTGGTCCGGATAATTAAAAGTCAGCAATTTCAGAGAAAAGGATTTCGGAGTAAAGGACCCCACATGTGAAAGCAAGGATTTAAAATGTTAATATTCTTCCACACATGTGTACTACGCACGCACGCGCACACTCACTCACACACACTACACACACACACACACACACACACACACACACACACAGACGTATGCCATTCCGTCTCTCATGTTGCTATGTTGTCTTCTATTGTCAGTGGGATTCTAGGATTTTTTTGTTCTTCTCTTCCCATCAAAAGTAAAATACATTCCCCCCCCCTCTTGGATGTCATAAGATACACAAAGGTTGAAGATGGCAGTACGTTATTAATTCTCTCCTGGCAAGTTGCTGGCACCAGTCATTCTGATGAAGAGCTGTGATAAAGTGAAGCGGTTTAAAATAACAGCAGGTTGAAGGTAGACGCAGTACTTCATTCACAGTATCTGTGGGCAAAGAGCTGAGCGGAGATTGAGCCTTGATTGATCATTTGTTAATCACACCAGCGATCTGGACTGACACAACAGCCTCCCCCTACAAGCTATTTTGCCGCCATTTGTTCCCATGCTGTCAGACTCACTGTCTCGTGTAACAAACTGACTTTTTCTCCCCCCCCCCTCTTTCCGTTTCTTTAAATGCTTACTAGAAGTATATAATACAGGAATGGAATTTATCAAATTATAATCTATTATGGGAAAAGAAGCAATTAAAGCAAGTGCCTTGCTAATGCCATGCTGGCTGGAAGGAAATGGAAGAAAGCATGATTAAAGTATGATCAGGATGAAAAAATAAATACGATCCCCTTCTGCTTATTAACTGCCATTATGATCCTGATTCGCTTTGCTTGAACAACCAAAACTGCCCATGAGGACCACTAAAGTATTGAGAACAGGCTGTTCAGTTTGGACATTTGAGACTCCTTTGTAGAAGTCTGTCGAGACAGTTGTGGGGGACGTAACACCTGATTTGGTGAATTCATCCACGAATACAGGCACAATGTCTCAGTGGTGATTTTATTCAAGGACAGTGTTCCATTATTTTTTTTTTTAGCTTGGGAAGCAGCAGTTGTACTCCTGGAGACACCACATTAGATGTGACTTCTTCCATTCACAAACCTGCTCTGTGTGGAGGAGCATCGCATGTCAGAACGGCCCTTTTGATAGAGGTACCTGGTGAAATAAGATTCCAGGTGTGTTCCCTCACCAAGCTTTGTGTGGGTTTTGCCCTCATTCTATTTCCACTCGTTTCTCTGCCTGCTGCCCGTGATAATCACACACATCTGGAAAGAAAATAATGAAACTGTGGCCTCAGCTGTAGTGTCTTGAGGGCATAGTAGGACAGTGAGGTTTCAGAGCAAAATACACTTGTAGGGGAACTGGTCACACGACACACAGGAAACGGTAGATGTCATCTTGCACTTATAGTACCTACAGCCATCACTCTTTTGACATGACTAGTGGGCTATGGCCTCTTTTGCCGTATGAAAGCTTGGACAGATCTCCTTACTATTGCTCTTTGGGGGAATGCTCTTCAGTGTGCAATGTGCTTTCTCAGTTTGTCAAATGGTCAACTGAGGTTGCAAACAAACAAGAGGCTGTAAGGCTTGATTTTTTTGTAAAATGACTGGCAGAATTTCTGAATTAACGGACAGAAAGATGCTTTTTTTCATGTGGACGTGGCAGAAGTTGTAGATTACTGTGCTAATATCCAGCACACGTCAAGCAATTTTTTTTCTTTATCCAAGATAAATAACAAGGAACTTCTTCAGATATATGCAGTTGATATAAACTGCACTCCTGATGAAGAGCACTAGTTCAAAATGCATTGAGTGTTATAATTAGTGTAGGACAATGTAATACCAGGGGTAGCTGCCCCCCCCCTTTAACCTTGTGATACTCTTAGGTTAGCAGGCATGTCCGCCTGTTCTTTCTGCTATGATAAAATTATGTGACTTACAGCAAACATTTTTCAGCAACTCTTCACCTGAAAGAATGTCAGCTCTTAAACATTCTGGCATGTTAGAATCTATTGCACAATACAGTACTATGTTTAGAAGCAATGAGTTTGTATTGGAAAATGAGATCCATTTTGGCTATAAGACTGTGGGAAACTTTATCAGCTCTTCCACAGTTCAGTAAACAAACTAATTGTGGTGCACAAAGGGACCAATTACATTTGTTCTTTGCTACTCGTCCCCAAATTTGCTATGCCAAAACTTTTAAATCTTTGCTTTGGAGTCTTGTGTCATATTCAGTATTGCCTCACTTTCCGAGTGTGTAACTTGGGTACAAGGTTCGAACATTGAGAAGAGACAGGTAGGGAAGAAAAGGAATTAATTTTCATGATGAAGTTGTTCAGTTTCAGCGATCATAAAGGGCACTCTTGATCCTCCACTGTCCTTCCATCTAGGAAACTAAACAAGACTAAGCTTGCCAGAAAGCAGTTGTAATGCCGGAGGCTTCTGTTGCAAAGCTTTTGGCTGCAGCAGTGGGGAATTGCTGTTCTGCAAACAGAAACAGATTTACAAGTGGGATGGAATGCTGTACAATGAGCAGGAGACAAGCCATCAATGGGAGATTATGGCACAGAGTTCTGTTTGGAGGGTTAATTGAGAGAAATGTTGCCATCTAGTTTATAGGCCTAGTATTTATACCTATCGGTAATGGTATACAGTTTCCAGTGGCTCATCGGCATGAGGAAGCAAAATATCATCTTTCTAATCCTTCCTTACATGTTCTGGTATTATTGGGCGGATGTGCCATTTATTGCTTACCTATGGCTTGTAGCAGTTGCTCGTGACAAGTGGAAATCTACAACTGCTTTCTGCCTGCTAGCGTCACATTTTACAAGGCACCTGCCCTGACGGTTTAAAAGCGGAGTCTTTTGAAAGACAAAAGAATTCACGATCAGATGAATCCGATATCTGACATTTATTAGAATGATTTCTAGTCAAACTTGAATGATGCAGACAGAAGTGCAAGGGTTTAATGTTAGAGCTAAAGAAATGGAATATAGTGTGTGTGTGTGTGTGTGTGTGTGTGTTCTGCCTGCTAGCGTCACATTTTACAGCCCTGTGGGATCAATGGGTTTGTTCAGTTAGGTTTCAGTGTACTCAGACTCCTACAATCCAGATAATGGCATTGCAATCAGTCTTGAAATTAACCTTTAGCCACAAGTTGTGTGTTTAAATGCTACACACCTTGTATTCATTTTTTCCCCCTTGATCAGTTGATGGTTCCTATCCCTAATCCCCTTGTTGTGTCTTATTTATGGACTGTCACCTTACTCTCCCAATTGCGTGGAGATAAAAGCAATACTTTACTTAACGATATGCCTGTCTGAGAATCACGTGACTTCTACGAAATGCGTACCTAAGGACATGTCGTCTGTGTTTAATTGGATGGAATAGGAGAGTAGCTAAATATGGTAGTGGGTTAAAACCTGTTCTATAAATATGTAACAGATATTTGAAAAAGGTATAAAAACTTTGCATGCCTTTGTCTCAGGGTGCATCCCTTGATGACTGGCATGCAAGGAGTCCACCCCGTCCGGTGCTGTTCTTAAAATAGAGTCAGCAGAAGTCCTTGCACGAAAAGCTGCTTGTGTCTTCAGTTTGTGAATTCACCAGATCAGAGCCTAGAGAGTTTTAAGTTCTCCGACAGCTGCTCGGACTAGATTTGGCCACATCGGCAAGAGATGAGAAAAGCAGAAACTAAAATTCCTAAAAGAAAGATACATGTTGTAGCGTGATATACTAACTCTAGCTACTTCCATTTTGCCACAGCTTGGTTGCCTAGATATGCATTTGTTTGCTGAACTGAGGGGTGTGTGTGTGTGTGTGTGTGTGTGTGTGTGTGTGTGTGTGTGTGTGTGTGTGTGAGAGAGAGAGAGAGAGAGAGAGAGAGAGAGAGAGTGGGAGTGTGTGTGAGTGATACTAGTGGCCTATATAGTTATGATATACTGTATCATAGTTCACATATGAATGAGCCTTCTCAACAACACACATAACACCAAGGCACCCTGAACCTTCATTTCTCGGACACATCCTGCTCCTATTGTCGAATAGATTGAGTCAGATTCTGACATGTATTTGTATACAGTACATACTTCAGCTGTGAATGATGTTGTCAGTGCTGTTCAATTTTGGAGTATCTTGGTAAAACAGCATGTCTGTTTTGATGTTTTATAGAGAGTCAGAGATTGGGGGCTGCTGGGTCAAATTCTCAGGCAATACTCCCCAAAATGACCTGTTGCTGTTTCATTGATGTTTGCTCACATCCCTCTTTTCCCGGTGAGGTTTGGCAATGGAGGCCAGTGCAGTATCCATGGATCTAGATAGATGTCAAATCCGGTTCCAATTGGCCTGGTTGGGGGGGGGGTTAGAGTCTGGATCTGGCAAAGCAGGGGTGAAGTAGAGACCCAGAAACAGGAGGCACTGTCACTCAGATGGGTTGGCATCCTATATCCGGCAAGGCAGGCTGCAGAAGTGAGAAGTTGTTCAGATTGGTGAGCTGTCCAAGAGGCAGGGGCTGAATAAGGCCTGGGGTTGCACTCTCAGTGGCCTGTGGTGCCCGTTGATTGGATTCAGGCTAGAAGCCCACTGACAAGAGTTCAGACCAGCACTGCAGTCTGTCTAGCCACTGATTTCACAGCTCAGAGAGGGGCATCTGGGAAGACATTCTTGCAGGTACACTAGGCAGAAGCTTGGATCTGTGAAGAATCACTCTCCAGCGTTGTTGGGCACACATTGTGTGTGTGTGTGTGTGTGTGTGTGTGTTTGTGTGTGTGTGTGTGTGTGTGTGTGTATTTGCTGGAGCATTAAGGTAAAGGTCTCCCCTGCTCGAAAGCCAGTTGTATCTGACTCTAAGGTGCGGTGCTCGTCTCCGTTTCTAAGGCCGCAGAGCCAGCGCTGTCCAAAGATGCTTCCGTGGTCATGTAGCCGGCATGACTAATGGAACGCTGTTACCTTCCCGTCACAGCGTTACTTATTTATCTACTTGCAATTTCTTGCTTTCAAACTGCTAGGTTGGCAGGAGCTGGGACAGGAGACGGGAGCCTACTCTGTCACACGGCACTCGGGTCTCGAACTGATGTCCTACTGACCTTCCGGTCTGCATTTCAGTGTCTTAACCACTAAGCCACCACGGCCCCTGGATCATTAGGAATATGTTATCTGCCTCTAATAAGGCTACCTTAACTCTGTCAATAGATAGGGATGGGATCTACTTCTATTAGCATAATGTTAAAGAAAAGTCCTGTATTTTCCAATTGTCTGGAAAGCCTTTAAGAAATGCAAGAAAAGTAGAGTCTCTAAACCAGCCTGGAGAGAGACAGCCTTCTAGTGTTAATGGTCTAAGAAACCATTGTATGCTCACCTTTTTCCTTCGCCTGCTACTGATCCTACTGCACCAGGGTCCAAAGTGAGATCCCGTGATATTAATGAGTCTGCAGACGACCCCTTTATAATTGAATCCTGTCAGTACTGCAGCCTATTATGAAGACTGCAGTTCGTCTGCTGGCTCATTAGTCCAAGCTGCTCTAATTCCTGTTCCGTCTTGGTCTCTCCCTTTTTCTACAATCACTCTCTCCCCCCCCCCCCCTTCAGGTTGTAAATTGTGACTCTCTCTTATTTTATCTCCTGAGATACAGGAATGAACTGCTAATTGCTATTACCAGCCTGGCTGACAACAGGCTATGAAGAGAGAGAAAGAATCTATAGGTATTGCTTTGTCGATCGCAATGGATGGCATGGAAGTGCAATTCTTTCCAAACAGTGTACAGTATTTTAGTGTTGGGTGGAAGACAGCCCCCCCCCCATGTTATTAACATTATAATGGAAGCTAATAATTATAAAATGAGGAACTGTACAACAGGCGGCTGTCAGTGGACTGGACGGGAACTCATTGGGACGTTTGTTCCACATGCATTCTGCTGTTAGGCTGGGGAAAGTTGCTAAGTTTACAACCAGCTGCTGAAATTGGGCCTTGAACCACAGCTGGGTGTGCAGATTGTATCACTTGCTCTGCGCTTTGAGGAGCTTCGCTTGCCCAACTTTTATTGAAGGCACAAGAGCAGACCAGCTTGTTTTTTTGGGTCATGTGGCAAACCTTGCCCAAATCCGTCTCTAGACCCTACCCTGACCTGCCAGATCCCTCTAAGCTTGGCTCATGGCTACCAGGCTCTGCCAGCCCAGCTTCCAGTTCCTAGTTGTGTCACCAGGGGGCAGCGTTTTTGAATTCAAATTGTGGTAACCCTAATGTGGATGAAGCTGAAGTTCTTGAATAGGGGCACTTGACGAAACAGAGGGAGTGCAATTATATAGGCATAGGGAGTGCCTCTATCTTCTACTGTTATTAATGCTAGGAAAATACTGTACAAGCAGCTGGGGGAAATGTTTCCACTTTTTGGACACACAAAATTGGTCTCCCACTCACCTTGCCTAAACAATGTCCACTCTATCTTTCTCACCCAGGCACAAATATTTTTGAATGATTGTATAGAATAGACACACTCTTCTTTGGATGTACAGCACGTCCTCACTTAAAGTTGTTTCGTTAAGTCATTTCTTTTTAAAGTTTTGAGAAAAAAAGCCCCAATTCCCGGCAGGGGCCACTATCTGTGTGGACTTTGAACGTTCTTTTCTCCGGCCCAGAAAGCTCACATTTATTTCAATGTTTTATATTAGAAGTGTTTGGGGTCTTTATTTAAAGGTTTGGTGGTGTTTTTGTGACCAGAAATATGCGGTATATTCTTGTTTACATACTGTATATAAATTAAAAAGGTAAAGGTATCCCCTGACAATTAAGTCCAGTCGGGTCCAACTCTAGGGTGTGGTGCTCATCTCCATTTCAAAGCCGAAGAGCCAGCGTTGTCCGAAGACGCCTCCGTGGTCATGTGGCCGGCATGACTCTCCTTGCCGCAGCGCGTAGCATGCAGCTGGAACACGGAGCGCTGTTTACCTTCCCGCAAGCAGTACCTATTTATCTACTCGCATTGACATGCTTAGCCTTCAGTAAAAATGGTTTCATTGATAAGTCCTGTCGCTTACAGTTGCAGTTTCCAAGAACCTATTGACAGCTTTAAGTGAGGACTTGCTGTATGCTGTTGATTGCCATTGTAGTCCTGCTTATTTCAATGGATACAGAATTGTCCTCCTCTATGTATTATGTGTAAACATATTTGGCTGTTGACTGACAGCAGGCTTGGGGTTTTTTTTTTCTAAAAAAATCTGTCTTTAAAGTTATTTTTATCATTTTGCTTGGTTTTTTTTATTTATTTCTCTAAGACTTAAAACAAGAAAGTATTTTCCAGTGACTGCATTAGCATGTAGTTCTGTGTGTTTGCATAATGTGCAGAAAAGCATTTAAATGTAAATTTGAATAACTGGTTGTAGCGTAGTAAAGTTCGTTGCAAAAGGTTAATAAACAGCAGCTGTGCATTAGCTGTCCCAAAGATTGCAGTGCCCCCCCCCTCCCGACAACAGCTAAAGCACTCCAGGGATCATGCTGGAACCTGGGGGAAAAGGGGCTTTTTGACTCACCAGGGGTTGTGCTAGACCTCTGGAGGGTGCAGGGGGAGCGCAGCCCCCTCTGTGGGCCTCCCCGCACCCCAGATTGAGATTCGCTTCCAAAAGCGATTTAAAGCTACTGGTTTTCACCGAAACCAGGAAGTAAACCGGAAGTAGCTTTAAATCACTTTTAAAGCTAATCTGGGGTGCGGGGAAGTCCGCAGAGGGGTCCACGCCCCCCTGCACCCTCTGGAGAGCCAGCATAACCCCTGGTGATTAAAAAAGCCAATTTTTTTCTGGTTCCAGCACAATCCCAGGAGTGCGTTTGCATGTCGCAGAACGTTGCCACCCCCCCCTTAAGGGGGTAGCAACCAATTCTTCCCAACTGGGGCGTCACAACGCCCTAGTTTGGGAATCTCTGCCCTAAAGGGAAAGCACATCTATGAGGCTGCTGCTCCAGAATGAATGTTTCTCTTGGAAATAAATTAGAAACTAGGCTCTTTGTTTTAATGTGCTCTTCTGGAGCACTTTCCGCCACGTAGAAAGGGAAGGAAGAGATCCCTGTGAGGTGAAAGACAAAGAAAGGAGTCTTGCTTCCTTACATGTTAACATTCTGCTTTTCTTCAGCCGCAAAGCAGAGATATGAGGGTGAGAGCTACAGAGCTGCACCCTCAGGGTGCAGCAACAAATCTCTGAAATCGGCAGGCTGAGGCTTTGCATTAGATTTTGCTGACAAACGTGATCCTTCAGGATCTCCGTTGGTAAGTGGGAAAATAATATCCTGTTTAAGAAATAATGGCATGTTTATGCAATCTGGCTAATGTGGACTGATACGCTCCTACGTGTGTATTTGCATATACAGATACTCTGCAGAGGGAGATGAACAGAAATAAGTGGTTTGTGGTCTTATTAAAAAACCTGAGAGAGGAAGTCCGAATCCTCCTTCCCACTTAGAATCTAGGAACCACAGTGCGCAATGATACTTAGCCAGACAAGGTTAGGTACAACTTAAAGTCTTTATTAAGATGTGCCAAACACAGAGTAAAAAATCAGAAGAAAACAGAAAAACCTCAAAGCAAGTAAAAGGTTGCAGTTCTAAACTATTATAACCCCCACACACACACATTTCTTATCGAAATCTTTCCCTAACCGAATACATCTGTTTGCAGTAGCTAAACCAATCTTCAGCATGCTTTCCCATCTTACCCCAATCCCTGCAGAGGATCCAGAGCCAGGTCTACAAGGATTGTAGAGCCAGGTCTACAAGCAGTGTGCAGTTGTGTGCACGCACATGCACGCACATGTGTTTCCCAAAATGTGGATGTCTAGGGATCTAGAGATCAAATCAGTCAATCCTAAATGAAATCAACCCTGACTGTTCCCTGGAAGGACAGGTACTGAGGCTGAAGCTCAAATATTTTGGCCACCTAATGCGAAGAGAAGACTCTCTGGAGAAGACTCTGATGCTGGGAATGACTGAAGGCAAAAGGAGAAGGGGAAGGCAAAGGATGAGATGGTTAGATGGCATCACCGATGCAACGAACATGAAAATGAGCAAACTCAGGAAGATAGTGGAGGACAGGAAGGCCTGGCGGGATGTGGTTCATGGGATCACGAAGGGTCGGACACGACTTAACGACTGAACAACAACAGGGATCTTTTACCTTTTGGTCATGTTGCATGCATCTTTGGGACTGGTGCCATGAAAGGGAAGGGGGAGGTAGAGAGTGACTCAAAGTTCAAGAGATGAATACAACAAACAAAAGGAATAGCCTGGAAATATGAAATCACTAGTATCTATATAAACAATCATTGTTTGTTCTCTCTTAGGGACACACTGGCTTTTACTATAGTTGTCAACAAGGCCTAGTCTGGTCGAAAGCCCTGAACCTATCTCTGATCACCTTCATCAGCCCCTTCAGTCCCTTCTTTCTTATCAATAACCCTAGAAAAGTGAGAGAGGCCCTTCAGAATGAAAACATGTAAATAGCATTATAAAAATGGGTGGTGTAGGTGCAATTTTTGCTGGTTAACCTTCCAGAGATAGTTTCAGGCTATAGTTTAGCCTGAAAAATGGGTGGTGTAGGTGAAATGGTTCTAAACTTAAGACATGCAATTTTTGCTGGTTAACCTTCCAGAGATAGTTTCAGGCTACAGGCTATAGTTTCAAAGTGGTTCCTTGAGAAAATGAGCTGATTATTTGCGTTCTTTTCACTATACTTGCTACCGATGCTTGCGGTTTGTGTTTTGGTGTATGCAGTCAGTCCATAGTAGTGTTTTGCAAAAATACTGCAGGCAAAGTTCAAATAATATTTCTGGCAATCTCAGCATTGTCTCTGTTGTATTCCTTGACACACTTTTCTATAACTTAGTTTGCCTTATCAGAATGCTTTGGACCAGAAAGTCTTATCTCTAGATTTTTGAATTCAAAATATGCATTTTTTTCTTGTTGTTTTCTAGATTTTTCTTTCACTAATGCAACTCTGGAAACAACGTTGATTTATGGGATACTGTTTGCTAGTCTGACCGTGACAGATGTTTGCATTACTGGATCTGTTGGCAAACACAGAGGCAACTGTCCATTATTTTTTTTGGTTCTAAATCCTTGAAATAATCTTCAGTGCCCCAACAAATCAGAATAACCTGAGGCTATTCTGATTTATATTGGCAGCTTGTAGCCTTTCCCTCTCTCTGGTCATTCTAGTCGCCAGGAATCATTTTGTGATTGTGTGTTGATATCTTACTCAGTTTCACGTTATTGAAAAGAAGCAATGTATCTAGCCCAATATAGAAGGTAATCCTCAAGGGTAAGATTCCCCCCTCCCATCAGAAATCCAGACATCCTCAGCTGGGATGACACTACTAGGAGCATAATAAAAAGATGGCACCTAATTGAAGCAGCAAAAAGAACACTAAAACCATCTGGTGACAACTGGACGGTACCCAATTGTGTACCAGAGGGATGAGAGCTTGTTTAGCACAGAGGGCTACGGTAGGAACACACAATTTGCCGGAAGGCTGTGGCAAATTTGCATGTTTTATTTACACATAATTAACACAATTTGCATAACATTTGTAGGGACATTGTGAATTCAGGGCCACAGCTGGAGGACATGTTGCGTTCAAATGTGATGACATTTGAGCCATTACCATTCCGAGATGAGCAACAATAGATTTTTAGAATGTCTCTTTCAGATGATCATCTATGAATGTAGATGGTATAAAATTCCTGTTTTCTGCCAACTAATAGACTTGGGATTCAGCAATTAAAATGTTTGCGTACAAATGTACTCCAAAGTGGAGTTTTATCTTGTATTCCACCAATTTCATGAGTACCAGTCTGTCTAGAAAATGGTGGTGGAGATTCGCTGCTTATATAACAAGCTTCTGTCAATGGCTCCTTCCTTCTATAGCTTTGAGGGAGCCTGTTTAATTAGGAATTTGAAGGTATGGGGTCTCAGCATGATGAGAACATGTAAACAATAAGAGTCTTAAGTAAACAGTAATTAGCAAGTAAGTGGTCCTTGTTTTTAGTTAACGAACAACTACTTCCATTGTCTTAACTACATCCCCCCCCCCCCGCACACACACAATTTGTTTAATTCTGTGCTTTGTATGAAATTTTCTTTTGGAAAATTATTTGTAGATTTCTAAGATGTCCTGGGAAGACTGGACTATTTTAGGCAACTTGGGTAACCAACATCTATTGTGTTGTTCCAGCCGCATGCTCCGTGTTCCAGCCGCATGCTACGAGCTGCGGCAAGGAGAGTCATGCCGGCCATATTACCACGGAGGCGTCTTCGAACAACGCTGGCTCTTCGGCTTTGAAATGGGGATGAGCACCACACCCTAGAGTCGGACACGACTGGACTTAATTGTCAGGGGATACCTTTACCTTTATTGTGTTGCCAGCTCACAAGAGAAGAATCAGTACCTAAGTTTCAGATCATGAAAAAATTAGAATGTGCTTCTTCGTTGAGGCTTTCGTTCAATTTATGATGCTCTTTGTTCTCTATTGTTTTCCTAAGTTCGATGCCCCATTTTCTTCTTCTGTCTCTTTCCTTCACATCTTTTAACTCCATTGCCAAATCTTTTAAGTTCTTTCTAGTATTGCAGAAATTTGCCCACATTTCCATCTTCAGTTCTAAGAATACTCCAAGTTTTCATTCTCTCTTCTATTGATAATTTTAGCAGGTTGCTTTAGCAGCCCATCCCTGAAACCTCTACATTCGGCTCTTTCAAACTCTTTGATTCATCTTATTCCTCTCGCTTACTATTTTAACTGCCTCTTTCCAATGCCATCATTCTTTTAGTTGACTTTCTGGTGAATTAGTTCTGCAGGGAGGGTAGAGCTATCTTTGGGAGCGCTATTTTTAAATTAACATCATTTTATCCCCTGAGGAAGATCTTTTCTCAAAATGCGTTGGGAGTGCAAATTATTTTTTATTCAACTGTCTCCATTAGGGTTTTTATCATTCTTTCTCTTTTCCTTCCTTCATTACATTCAATCTTCAACATACTATTCTTCCAGGTCTAATCTTCTTGGTAAGACTACCACTCTCTGTGCAATTTTTTATCTTCAGCATTTTAGAATGCTCTTTCCCACTATCCCCCTGGTTTCCCCTTTCTTAAACCTTTCTCTATCCTTTTCTTCCCCCCTTCTGTTCTTTCTTTAGTATCTGTCCTGCCACCTTCACTCATTTTTAAATTATACAACTTTTTCCCGGATCGGCGTTCATTTCTTGCTTTCTCTTTGATCTCTAACTTTGGAGTCTGTTTTTCAGGTCTTGACAGTGTCCCTTCTCCTTCCTTTTTTTCCCCCTCTTATCTCTCCCTTTAAGATTGGAAGCCTCAGACAAGGTCTTGTTGAAGTTTTACATTTTTTATGTGTAGGTCCCTACACTTTATGGGCTCCCTATGAATGTTGGTAGTGGCCTTAAGCCATTCTTTTTCTTTCACCTTAGTATAATTCAGCTTGCAAAGATTTACCAGGTATGCTGAAGCCCTTAAAAAATGTGTGCTCTAATAGAGATACAGTCACTGCCAGCACTAGGTTGCTGGGGCCCCTGGGGCAAGACCTGCACTGGACCCCCCAATGGCACCCTATACCTGTCCCCAGATGGCACATTGGGCACTACCACAGTTATCAGTGCCACTGGGATTCCATGGGTTGGCTTGGGTTGGCCAGGAGGGTCCTCTGATGGACACGAGCCTTTAGCCAGGGTCGGACCTGACTGACCCAACCCCTGCATACAATGTGTGCATAGATATACAAACGGAGTAGCAAGATAGGCAAAAGTACAGTACTAGCAGCAGCTATACAAATATTAGTCACAACAACAGTTTGTTTTAGAATTGCTTTTAGAATCCTAGTGCTTGAAAGGACCGACAGCAAAACCTTGCCCTTTCGTCTGGTTAGGGACCAGAGCATAGATGAAAGTCAAAAATGGATGAATGTCAAAACTTAGCCTTGCAAATTTATTTTGGCTGGCAAAAAACGTAAATAACTAACTATATAACAAATGATCAAGGTATTGCTATAAAAGCATTTATAAATGCTACAAGTTAACTGGTACAAATTGCCAAGTTAACTGTCGATTCAATTTTGGTCAGCTTCGATGTTGTGTCTAAAGTGCCTGTGGTAGAAACTATGAACCTTATAAGTGATTTGACCATCCCTAGAGACCTTATTCCTCTATATCATCATTGTTTGAATTTCACTTATTTTGTGTGGAATGGGGTGTTTAGGGAGCAAAAAGAAGGTGTACCGATGGGTAGTCCACTCAGCCCTGCAGTTGCCAATCTATTCATGGAATTCTTTGAGCAGAAGGCGCTGCAGACGGCTGAATTGAAACCATCCACCTGGCTGAGATACGTGGATGATATCTTCTATGTATGGGACTATGGGTTAGAAGAGTAGAACAAGTTTCTGGTGCATTTAAACAGTCTTTGCCCAGAAATCCAGTTCACTATGGAGGTGGAGGAGAATAAGACCATTGCCTTCCTGGATGTTCTGGTCAAGAGGGAAGAAGACCTAACCTTTGGCCACACGGTATATCGCAAACCCACGTACACGGGAAGATATCTGAATCAAACCTCAGATCACCATACATCACAGAAGAACTCATTGATCAACTCACTGATATACAGGGCACTCCATGTCTGTGACAACAACTCTTTGGAGGCTGAAAGACAGGTCCTCACTCAATCATTGACAGCGAATGGTTATAAAAGGCAACAAATTAACGATTGTTGGAGGAAACAGTTAAAAAAGAAACATCATGTTCCAGCGCCTGGAGAAAGTAACAACGGGAGGCAGGCTGAGACCAAAGAACAACCCTGGCTGTCATTGCCCTTCATTCAGGGCACGACGGACAAAATAGCCAGAATCTTTAGGAACTAGGATGTAAAGACCATCTTCACTCTGACAATTAAAATAGAACAACTGTTGCATAATCCCAAAGACCCCAGACCTGCATTATCAAACCCTGGAGTTTATGAAATTGAATGCGAATGTGGGAAAGTTTACATAGGAAATGCGAAAAGACCAATAGGGGTGAGACTGCGGGAACATCAAAGAGCCACGGAGGCACAGCAAGAAGAAAGATCAGCAGTAGCTTCACATGTAAAGGAGTCCGGACACAGGATTAAGTTTGATCAAACACGTTTCATGAAAACGAAACTTAAACAAAGATTAAATTTAGAAGCTCTGATGATCTCACAAAAGAAACCCTCAAAATTGATGAACCGCCAACATGAATAGGCATTTGCTAATAAAATTTGGATGCCCATTTTAAATGGACCTCGTAGTAAGTGCTGAAAGACTCTAGGGTTACAGGAAGGACGCTTCCGTTATTTTCGGGCTGTGGGATGGTATTTAACTTTTAACGCTTCTCGGATGTCTTTTTCATCTAGCAGTTGTTTAAACTGAGTATTGCCTTGAGAAAGCTCCACGCGAGGAGTGAAACGTCGGCTTGAGAAACAAAGATTCCCCTTGTCTGTAGTTGGAGAAACCTTTTTTGTGCAATATCGTCTGTGTACGTTAAAGAACTCATCAAACCACAACTGCGGTAAAAGGATTTTTATTTCTTTATTTTAATCGCTTACATGGCTGCAGAACCCATACTTCCCAGAGCGTTGGCATTTATAAAATTTTATATTATTTCATGGCTTACCATACAGTATGAGTAACAGTCCAATCGTATCCTTTTCCCTGCCGTAGCATGGAGCCATGCCAAAACAGGCTGCACTGCATGCTATATTATAATTTCCTTTACCTTTCCTTACCAGTGCTGTGCATGCATGTGGTCTTCCCCGCCATCTACAGCATGTTTGATGCCGTAAAGCATGTTCTGCCTCCATAATACTAGTTCTGGACCTGCTGCATAAGATTGGTCCATAAGTCAGTGCAGTTTGAACACTACGAAGTAAGGAATGAGTGATGTCACCCAGACCTAAATGTCAAGTAACCTTTTCCCATTTTTTTAAAAAAAATCACTTCAGCTGACTGGTTCACCGAGCAGAGATATTGTTACCTATTTTTCTGTGCCCCCCAGCAACACGTCTTTTGCAATATTTGCCTTGACTGAATGCTTGTGTGACACTTCTATAAGACCTAGTAAGAAACTGCTTCAAGGGAGTTCGATTCATTGAAATGGGTGTGCAGTCAAAGGTCAGTAGTGCCTTCAATGTGTCAAAGCACTTCCAGAGTTTTGGTTGGAGAGAAAATCTTTTATTGATGGTTAACAGTGTTTTTACAAGTTGGCTCTCAGCAAGCGGCTCGTTCTTGTTCCCTTTTCCAATTGCTTCCCTCTCTGAATCCTGATTATCCCCACTTAGTTCTATTGCCCATGATGCACTGAAGATTCCTACTTAGAAGGAATCTCATTTGCAATGTTGTAACTCACCTTAGTTGAATTGTCACACATGCACTGCACATGCGTCTGGGCACTACCGTAGCTAGTGGGAGGGGCAGGGGGAGGATCGCCCCAGGTACCACCCCAGAGCACCATGTGGGGGTGCCAAATGAGGCCCAGGCCAAGATGGTGGCCACCGCCTCTTCGCGTTTCTTGGAGTTTGCGCACCCCCTTCTGGCTGAGCCACTCCGAGCTCGGTCAGAAAGGGGTCCCAAAAGGGGGGTGCCCGAAGAAGCATATGCTCAAAGCCAGACCGCCAGACCGCCTGTGCCATCCCCTCCTTGTTGAGATTGAACAGACGCTTTCTTTTCGGAGGCTCCAAGCTGAAGACGAAGGGCAGCCCATGGCCGGCCCACCTCTGTGCGTCACCCCCTGCCTCCTCATTGAGATGGGCTGTCCTGGCCTTTCGCTTGGAGCGCAGTGAAAAAAGCGACCATTCGCCGCTTTTTTTGCTGCATTCTGAGCCGAAAGCAAGGGCAGCCCATCGTGACGATGAGAGGATGGCGAAAAACCCAGAAGTAATTGATGGTGATGTGGTGACATCACCATGTCAACCACCAATTACTTCCTTTCTGCATGCTTAGTGGGGTTGACGGATGGGGATGCCATCCCGGGTGGCAGAAGACATAGCTACGCCTCTGCATCTGGGAGAGCATCACTACTTAGGGCCCAATCCTACCTACCCAACTTTCCAGTGCAGATGCAGCCATGCCAATGGGACGTACGCTGCATCCTGCGATGGGGGGGGGCAGCAGTCACGGAGGCCTCCTCAAGGCAAGGGAATGTTTTTTTCCTTACCTTGGGGCTGCAATACGGCTGCATTGGTGCTGAAAAGTTGGATAGGATTAGACCCTAACTCACAGAACTTTGCATGCTGTTCCATATATTAATAGGTAAACCTCCCCCTCCAAACCAGCTGTTGTGAAATGATTGTTTCTATAATAAAAAGGTAACATTATACAAAACTAAGAAAAAAATAAATCTTTGTGAGCCAGTTCTGTATATTTGGTCTCATTACCATTGACAGTAAGGGTATAACTGAAAATCAGTCATCTAAATTAAATTACAAATTAAGCTCATTAGGTAAATGTTTTGTGTTAACGCAATAGTCTCTTATCATAATGTCAGTGGTAGGTTGCAGACGAAACTGAGCCCGAATTTCCAGTGCAGGACTTAAATGCCAAAACAATGGTTTGTAGTTGAAGCATACAAAACCAAATAACCTTTTGAAAATGAACCTTACTGAACTATAAAGAGCTCTAGAATTCTACCACAGGCTATCTTTAATTAGCATTTATCAGTGTTCCGCCAGTAGCCCAGTAGTCATGTTCTTGAACAATACAAAGGGGAATATGTCGTGTTGATTCCTGGAGGCATTCAAATAGGAGAAACGTTGTATGTACATTTGCTGGATTTGATGTTTAAAGTGTGACTGTTCAGGATTCTGGCTACAGTCCAATGTACCATTTGTGGGTATGTGCAGCACAATCCTATGCATGTTTAGTCAAAGCAAGTCCCAGCAAGTCCCTCTGTGCTCGGTAGGGCTCAGGTCAGTGTGCACAGGATTGCATGAATGGATTTAAGTGCACTTTACTTGATGTTGGACGGTGGCCATCATCATCTTAATTATGCCATGCAGTTATTATGGGTTTCAATGCCATTTGAAGACCAAATGTGCCTGTTCGGACTCTCTTCTATGTTCCCTGGCAATTAGGGATGGAAGATTAGATTGAAGAGTAGCAGTCTCTTCTAAATCTCCACTGTAATGACTGGAAATGTTTGTCTGTCTGAACTGGATGAAATCATGCTAAGATCAGATGGATACAGGTATTGCTGAAGCAAGGCTGGCTAACCCGGAAAAAGGGATTGTCTGGCCTTCCGACGCATGCAGTTATGCAGCAGAGTCCATACTCTTAGCCTCACCATTGCAAATTAGAGCTATGATGCGCTCTGAGGTATGGCTGCCCTTGATCCCTGCTTCGATGCTTCACAGCGCAATCCTATCCAACTTACACTACCGGTGTAACCAGCGGTGCAGTGAGAACGGGAGGCCCCAGAACATAAAGGGGATTCAAATCCCCTCCAAAGGGGGATTGAAAGGGGATTTAAATCTCCCCTCCCCTCCAAAGCGTCCCGCCCTGCCCTCCCCCGCTGCGTACACAGGTGGTGTACGTTGGATAGGATTGCGCTGTCAATTGCTGAAATGGAATGCCAGGCATCCTAATGGAGGTAGCTCTGTATGGGCATCTTAAGCAGAGCCCTCATGTCTGAACTGGTTTACTGGAGCCTTTCAGGTCAAACACATGGTGTTAGTTTTGATTTGTACCAACCAAAATTGCGTGGACACACAATTCTTAAGAGACTGCATTTTCCCATTATGGTCTAACCACCATCTCCTCTAGTAACAATCTTGTAAGTTCAAACACGGGTGACTTATAATTAATCTGATTTGCGAATACAGTTCATATAATGATAGGTGGGGGAAGTGTGTTGATTGATTGATTTAGGTAACTATGGGACTTTATGCACTGGTGATTTGCCGAGCTGTTGTGTAGAAGTTCAGCAAGGATTTTTTTGATTTGCTTAGTTTTCAGTGGTCAGGTCTAGTCTGGAAGGCACATGGGTTTAGCTTATGTTTTAGAATTTAGTGTGATTATTGATCTCTTAACATCAAAAATGGCAGATAGGATTGGGCCATATGACAAGGACAATGACAAGCAATGAGATTTGAGGTACCATTGATTTGATTTTGTGCTTTGTGTATTGTCTCACTGCTCCCAGAGTGTGACTGTGGAAATGCAATTTCTTCATTATGTCATAGTTACTTCACCTTAGCCATTGTCCCTCCCCACTCAAAGTACTGCCAATAAACCGTTCTAGAAAGAAGTGACGCTGAATTATTCTCCTGCGGTGCCAAAATAGCCATAATTTAAACAATGCTCTAATGGGCTGATTTAATCTTTTCTCTATCATGCAGTAAGTAATGTTGTCGGCACTACGACACAAACATCTTTTATTGCCCTCCTAGCACCTCTACCACGCAAAGTTGTTTAATGGCTCTGTCGTGAACAATATCCTTGAAGACGAAGCTGGCAGTGACTGTTCTGAGTCATCGAGTACTTCCACAACAGGATTATTAAACAATTAGTCTTGATAGGTCATGTTTTCCTGGGTCATTAATATATGCCTCAAGCGTGTTGTGAGACAGACACCGCAGTAATAGCTTCAGTCACACAGAAATATAACATGTGTTGCACAAGTGCCATCTTCATCCGGTTTCCGGACGCTACGGCTCTGACCCATTTGGTCCTCTGTTGTTTTGAAAGTTGAGCATTGCAAGATGTGTAGCAAAATCACACAGGAACCCAAACTGAAACTCGTAGTCCAGTGGTTCCCAAACTGGGAGGCGTGGCTCCCAGGGGAGCCGCAGAAACCAACCAGGGGAGCCGCAGAGTGCCACGGAATCCTTTTGGAAAATAATGCAATGCCAATTGGCAAGCATCAACATAATGTAATGGGGAGCCGCGGACAATGGTCGTCAACGGTCAAGGGAGTCGCAGGTCAAAAAGTTTGGGAAACACTGTCGTAGTCAATGAGCAATTGAGGGCCCAATCCTATCAAGGTCCTACAGTAGTGGATCTTGCGAAAGTCATGTCACTGTGGCACACAAGGGATCCGCTGGGGGAAATGGCCAGTGGCTCTGTGCGTGCGCCAGACTTGCCCGGACGCTCTGCTGGCCCAGGTACGGTGGCGGAGGGGGCAGTTCATGAACAATAACCGTTTCGGGGGAGGTTTGGGGTGGGGAGGGGGCAGGGAGTGGCAACAAAGGCGCACTTTTGATTCTATCTTTGTCTCCTTCTTCTCCTCGAACCTATGCCAGCAAAATAGCTGGCATGGGTCCAAGGAGACCCGTAGGTGATTGGGCAACCTACCTGGAGGTAAGTAAAAAAGGCTTTTACTGACCTCTCACTAGCTATCTGATTCCCCCCCCCCCCCACACACACACACACATACACCGTAGTATGCAGCATGTGCTCTATCAGCACAGCTGCATGGTGGAAGATGGTGGGAGATACGATTGGGCTGTCAGGCACTTAATAGTTTTTCGTTTGGGGACATTTGGGGAGGGAACCCTAGATCAGTGGTACACTACATGCTCTAATGTAGAAGCTCCCAGAGTCTTCAGGACTTCAGACAGAATTTTAGATGATAAAGGAAAAGTTAGTTAACCCTTTTGTGAATAAAAGAAAAATAATGTTTTATTATCTGAAAAGACTTAAATAAGATGTGATTTGTTTTTAAGAATTTTATATAAAAAGGGGATATAGATTTTTTTTAAAAAACAGAAAAGTTTGGAAGGTTTTTATTTTAATACATTTGGAGAAAAATGGGGTGGTTTTATATATTAAAATATTTGAAGTATGAATTAAGATTTTAGATGATAAAGGAAAAGTTAATCTTTTTGTGAATGTTTAGATACCACTTATAGATTCTTTAAGAGAGAGAGAGAGAGAGAGAGAGAGAGAGAGAGAGAGAGAGAGAGAAGAAGAAGAAGAAGAAGTGATGAAGTGTGAATTTAATGAATAGTATCTTAGAGATATAGGCTTAGTTAGATAGTATAAGTAGAAAATATATAATAGTATACAAGTAGGATTTATTGCTTCGCGCTTGCTATAATTTTTCGTAGTATGTTGTATTGTTTTGTTTTGTTTTATTTGGTAGTTTATTAATAAAAATTAAATATATCATAAAAAAAGGACTTCAGACAGAATTCATAGGACACATTTAAGCTGCGACACTGGAGCATGCGCTGTATCCTGCGGGGGGGGGGGCAGCCCCGGGCGTAAGAGAAATGTAAGGGAAAATTTGCTTTCTTACCCGGGGTAAGGAATGGGGCTACTCAGACCTGCACCAGCAATTTAGCTTGTGCATGTCTGAGTAGACCTGGGAAGGCAGATCGAGGCCTGGAAGAGGGATTGGATATCGGCAGCGCAGTTGCCACCGATTCTGGCCCCTTCCCGGCTGTGATCCACCCCAGTCTCCTCCTCTCCATCTTCTCCCTCCTTTCCCCTGCTCTGACTTACCAGCGCCAGGGGATAACCAGGGAGGGACTGCAGGTGGGCTGCCGCCACTCACTGTTTGCAGCAGCGACCTGGCTGCTCCAAATGGCATGTTGCCTTTTGCAACAGCCATAAAAGACCTTACATTCCCAGAACACTAGTTCCGGCAGCTTAAGCCCTGCATTGGATTGCAGCCTGTCATGCCCGCGGCGGCCTTCTGATTAAGCGGGGGCCTACCTCGTGCAAACTTATCCATCCCTAGGGCCGTCGGGGTCTTTCTATCCCAGGGTTGAGGACATAGAGTAGACTTACAGTTTGTCTTTTCCAGCTGTTTATTTCGGGTAAGTAGTTTTACACTCATGGGTGCCCTGTTGACAGCACAGGGCTTGTCCCGAAAGGTTGTTGAGGTTAACAAGATGATCTCCGCTGTTTCCTCCCAACTTGGAGTCCGTCAGTAGGAGTTTGATCTAGCCTCAGATAGATTGCACCTGGATCAGGAGGCTCTACAGGTACATGTCCAGTTGGACCAAGGTAATCTGTTGTGGGTTCCCAGGGCTGGAAGTTTCGTAGTTGGGACCTGCCCCACTGCCATAGGCGACTCCACGGGGAAGTGTGGAGCCCGGTCCCTTGTTCGGGGTAGACCACTCCGGATCGATCCAATGCCCTCTCAGAGGACCTCCCCGTTAGGGTAGCCCTTGCTTCGACCGGGAGCCCGGTCGCTTGATCTCCCCTCCCTTCGCCTTCCCCGCTCCTTATGAGCTCCTCAGGTGGCTGTCCCAGCCCCACCCCTTCCTGGGGCGGGCCTTGCTTCCAAATCCCATCTCGCGTGATTTGGCTCCTGTTTACTCTTAAAGCCCCACTGCTTGCCACAGTGTTAGCTGATTTAAAGGGGACAGCAGTTTGTGCACCTCGGGACAGTTCTCTCTCAGAGTTGGGGTCCGGGCTGCCCCTGAGGGTTGACAACCCTTTTGTCAGCCTGGGGGGCTCTGACGAGGCCCCGACCCAACCCTTGAACTCCCTTGCAGGCGGGTCAGGGTGACACAGCCTGAAACTCCTTTGTGATGTACAGTAGATGTGCATCTTTCTGTGGGTGGAAAAACAGCAGAGAAGGACAATTTGATGTCCTCTTTCATCACTACCACCCCACCCCACTGGCCCACTTTTACACTAATTTGTTGATTTCAAAGGGGCTGGTGCAACAATAGTTCTTGCAAAATTGCCCTCACTTTCTGATGCGTCATGATCTGCCTTTGCTATTCATTGCTGTTGAAGATGGCTTAGAGAGGAGAGTTTTGTGGTGGACTTAGCGGTGCCAGCTTTTGGGTGTATTTTGTTAATATTGTGTATTGCTTCTGGCACAGGCAACATTTTATTATCTTTAAATAGATTTAGATTATTTCATTTTTCAGAGGGATTGCAGCAAGACAGTTGTAATGGACATCTGAATTAAAACTCCATTATTCTAAAGCGCTCAAAGTTCAGACATCATTAGTCACTGTGGCTATAAAATGAACAATTTTATCATGAGATATCTACATAATTTATTATTAAAGTTAATATATATTTAAATTATTAACATAATTTTCTTTGCCCAGATTTGTCTGTGTCCTAAGATTGAATTGCTCTTGAATTTACAGAAATTCCTTTAAAAAATGTCTGTATTTGTGGCATGTTTATTTTCCCACTACCTTAGGATTTCCTATATCCTATAAATTGCAAATTTAATGTGTAAAAAACCCTCAATCCATGCTAAGACAAATGTGGATTTTCACTTTTTTACTTTGAATTATTGTCTATTCTTAAGAGATAGTTAATGGAAGATTAGCTTACATTAAATAGGCTTTCACGTTCATGGGTTCTAGGAAATAATGGTGACATAGCCCGCGGTCATGGTACATTTACACTGTGAAGAGACTTTCTTTTGTACAATGGGTGATTATTTTTCATTCTTCTACTATTCTGATGATGGAGTTGTGAGGATTAGTTTCTCTGCTACCAGCCCACAAAGTTCAATATTTTTTTTTCAAACTAGAACATATTGATTTCTTTTGGCAGCATTTGCAAAAATGTGTAGGTGAAATAAGAGCCTTTGTTCTATTGTTTTCAAGTAACTAAAGTGCTTGTAATCCCAGATTGATCAGAAAGTTGATATTGGGGGTGTTACATGTTTGACATTCAACAAAAACCATGTAGATGTATAAATCTAAACGTTGGCTATTCATATGGGTTTACCTGCTGAACATTTCCCTTGAGTAGTAGTAATTATTAATAATAATAATACCAGTATTTATATACCGCCTTTCTTGGTCATTGGATTTCTCCTCCAACTTTAATTCAAGGCGGTTTACATAGACAGGCAGTTCTAAATTAAGCGGTTTTTAAATTTGCAATAAATGTTCTAGTCTTTCATAGAACACTTCATTCAGGTGTTTTCCGTTCACGGTCTGGCCTCTCTCTGGCATTTGCCTCCCACACTTCAACTGACAGGCAAACCCTGTCTCCAAAACAGAGTGCCAGCAGCAGCTTTCTCTCTCACACACAGAGGCTCTGCAGCTTGTCAGCAGCGTGTCGACAGTTCTTCAACTGCTCATTGATTCTTCCGGGCGTCTCGAACTGCCGTCTTTAGATCTTCAGGCATATGAGGCTGCAGCTCTACCAACTGAGCCAGACCTCCTGCTTGTAGACTTATTGCTGAATACAAATGTGGGGCGGGGGAAGCTTCTTCATTCACTGGTGCCAAATCCGTTTTCTCTTCTACTATGCTTCACATAGTATATGCTTCACATAGCTTCAAAAGTACCCTTTTGTGCAGCAAAATGGCTGTTGATAGAGTGTGTATTTTGGAACCATTTTGGGACAACGCGGCAGAACACCTAGTACATTGTCGGAACTGCCTACACCCTCCGGAGCAGGTACACTTACCGGAGCAGGTAAGGCAGCAGTAGGGGCAAGGAGGTGGCAAAACGGGGCTGGGCAGGGATGGACGAAACTGGGTGGGGAAGCTGTGGGAGCGAGTGGATCCGGAATGGTGCATGCTGGATCTGTAGCCCCTGCCCCCTTTCTCTCCTCGGACTTGCGCCGGTGATTTCCAGTGATTAATAATGACATTTTTATTAGTGTAAGCTAGGACTGATTCACTATTTCATTGTATAATGTATATTGTATACATTGCATAATGAAAGGGCCACAAGGGTTGGGCTGGCTAAGAGTGAAAGTTCAGTCTTGATCACTCTTTGGAAATATAAGAGCAGTGTTGGGGTACTTTTTCCATTCTGATTGTGTGTGTGTGTGTGTGTGTGTGTGTGTGAGAGAGAGAGAGAGAGAGAGAGAGAGAGAGAGAGAGAGAGAGAGAGAGAGAGAGAGGGAGAACGTATTTTGAATTACCTTGTGATGATGGGATGCATTTAGCTTTGTGGTTAACAGGTTGTGAAAGCCTACTTGTCCACTGTACCACACTACAGCACTGCGGAGAAAAAAATTGTACTCGCCCCTGATCCCTTGGGAATTTGTAGCCTACACAGCTGAACAAGTGATGTACTGAAATGATTGTAGGGTGTCAATAGGGTACCTTAATAATTCAAGCAGCTGACAAGGAGAAAAAAATCTGTATCTACTGTCTCTCTTTTCTTCTTGTGGACCATCTAACAATCAAGTTATTTCAGTATAAGAATCTAGCAGATTTATTGTTTTTCCCTGGAGTGATGGACTTTCTGACTTTCTGAATGGCAATGCAAAAATCCCACCATAGAAAATAAAAAAAATAAGGTTTGCTCAGTAAAATTCAGTCTCTGTTAACTTTTGATTCCATTGGATAATTCCGAAAGAATTGGTCTAAACACCCAAGAGAAGACCAGACCAGGTGATATTTACAAATGTACCTAGTACCTGTTTGCCAGCATGGCTCATGATACAGTTGCATCTTATTAGTAATAGCTGTCAAGATGGTGTTTCTGGAAGTTACAGTAATGTGTTTACTGCTGCTACCTATCTACCCTTGGCAAATAATAGATACTGACAATCTGTGACCTAGATGACGTAAGTAGCTCTTCATATGGAATTCTCTTGTGTCTCTCATGCTCCTTCTGTGGTACAAACCTTAAAATCAATATGCTCTTCCATTGATCGCTAGCTAGCAGGTGCATATGTTTGAGTTAGTGTGTGGGAGACTGTAATAGTATTGGGTTGATTTAAATCTCAACTTTGGAACAATGAGCAAAGATTTGGCTGTGCTTGGGAAGAAATGTTTGGAGATCGAGGGGCCGATAAAGCTGCTGTAACGTGATGGTTAATTGATAACAATGCTGTAATTAGATGCGAGTGGATGATTCCCCCCCTTCATTCTAGAACTTGAGAGATCAGTAGCTTTCCAAGAAGAGATAAAAGATGTAAGTCTCAGACGTTCTGCAGTAACAATTATTCAAAAATATGCTGAGAATTAACATGAGTATTAACATAACATAAAAAACTCTTTAGTTAGTTTTGGAAAAAAAAAGCATTTTGAAAGGTAATGCAATCATGAGAGATGAGTTTGCTGAATCACTTTCATGTCTGCATATGTGAGTCACGAATCCTGTGGGACTGTGCAGGGGGGGGGGAGTAATTAAAAAAACCTACCAGTGATAGTTGTCAGATTGTCATTCTGCAAAAGGGGGTCCCGGTGCTAAAAAGGTTGGGAACCACTGTTTTAAAGGAAGGTATCCTTGTTCTGTGTGATTTTGAGTGGAGTTGTCTTTGGAGCGTATGCTGCTGACTTTGTTGCAATTCTAAGAACAACAGAAGAACCCTGCTGGATCAGGCCAAAGGCCCATCTAGTCCAGCTTCCTGTATCTCACAGTGGCCCCACCAGATGCCTCAGGGAGCATACAAGACAACAAGATACCTGTTACCTGTTGTTACTCCCTTGCACCTGGCACAGAGAGAACCTACTTCTAAAACCAGGAGGTTGCTTATGGCTTGTAACCTGTGATAGTCTTTTCCTCCATGAATCTATCCAAACCCTTTTTAAAGGCATCTAGGCCAGGTGCCATCACCACATCCTGTGGCAAGGAGTTCCACAGATGAATTACACGCTGGGTGAAGAAATATTTTCTTTTGTCCGTTCTAACTCTCCCTCCACTCAATTTTAGTGCATGTCCCCTGGTTCTGGTGTTGTGCGAGAGGAAGAAGAACTTCCCTCTATCCACTCTCTCCATCCCATGCATAATTTTATTCATCTCAATCATGCTACCCCTCAGACGCCTTTTTTTTCTAGATTGAAAAGCCCCAAACGCTATAGCCTTTCCTCATAAGGGAGGTGCTCCACCCCAGAAATCAATTCTGGTCTTCTCAGTTCTCAGGCAACCCAAAATCTCTCTTGTATGCTCAGTGTATGAAAATAACCTCGTAAAATCTACTGTGACGAGGTGCTTAGTGGAACAATTCTATCTTAAAATAGGTTCACATGGAGCAGACACCTGTGCAGACACACAAACCCATCTGATCTTCTTTCCTGCAGGACAGGTCTCGCTTCAACTGTTGGATCTCTCTTCAAATGCTGCCGTTTGAACTTAGTGGGTGGTCCTCAGAGGAACTAAAGGGATTGGCTGTGTCTACACAGATGACCATTCAAAGTACTATAGTTACCAGTATAGAACCTGTTCTTTTCAAATTGATTAAAAGCAACCAATAATTTTCTTTCAAATTATATGGTGATTATTTGTATACCTGTGCCCAGTAAATATGGAATGTATGAATTGCATATGGAATACAAGTCGTCTGTAGCTGTAGCTCATTAATGGAAGCTGGATCTTGCTTTTATTCACACTATGTACATACAGTATATATAATCATGATTTGTAAGCTTGGTTGTAAAGTTAACTGCACTGACACTAAATGCTAGCATTCAGATTGACATTAGAGATTATTAGAATCCAACATCTTGCGCATTGTTTCTGCATTCTGCTTTCCCTTTGATATATGAAGCTCCCAGGAAGAGGATGTTAAAGCAGTTCTGAAATTATTGCTGTTCTTTATAGTTTCACCTGATTGGTCTGATCAGAAGCTCGACATCCATCTTTGCATTCTGTTCAGCTACAGTCTAGCATTAGCTCAAGAAAAATGGCTTCAATTTTTGGGTGTGCTTGAATATGTCTAAAGCAAGAATATTCTCAATATCAAAGCATAATAGCTTTGAAATATCTCTTTATACATCTTCCATAGTATCAGCACAGAATCATGAAGCAAAGATGTGCATTTGAACGTCCAGAATACAAATGGTGAAAGAAGCTCAGAGCTAGTTCTCAAAGTAGCCAGAACCATCTTCCTTGCACATTGTGCAATGTGTTGTATTAACTGTCCATGCTATTAAGTTTTAATGCTTTAATATCGTCTGCATGACCTTTGCTGCCTTGGGGGCTACAATGTTGAAATTCTTCAACTGTGCCTTTTAAAATCCCCAGGAACAATTTTTCTATTAATAGCATCCTTTGCACTGAATTCTTTGTACCTCACCAGGGACAAAACCATGAAAGAGAGGAGACAGGAGTTACAGAAGGTGAGCCAGTGTCTTGCTAGTAGACACGGGCCATTAATGCACCCTGTCTATCCTGCCCCCACGTGCCTTAAAACACAAACAGTGCAAATACTACCATAAACCACCCAACCCTATACCAGTCTAGGGTAGGCGAAAAAACTGTCAGCCAATAGCTAATCAGGCTAACGACAAAAAAATCCTACTTGGCTCTCCTAAAGGAACAGCAAGCTACTCTCAGACTGCAAATAGGGTAGACGGGCGAGTCTCAAGGAAGGACACACTAAAAGATCTCGGGGAGAATGCTCCCCTAATCCTCCCTCATGCCCCTCCCAGCGCCAGCAGCAGCCAATCGGCTGCATGCATTTTCGTGCCTCTGCCTGCCACTCTGGGTGAGCCAGGCAAAAAGGGGTAACCCGGGAATGCGCCCCCCTTCTCTTGTCATCTTCTTCCAGACCCAACTAAACTCTCTGCTTCGTTGACTACCTCCTCTCCTGAATGGTCGCTAGACCAGCATGTTGAGAAAGGGATGTTCTGGGGGTTGCAAGGCTGGTATTCACACAAAAGAAAAGACACATGTACACAACCAAGCGATAGAGGTCCAGACGCCATGCAAAAGGCATAGTGGGAGGTTTTCAAGCACTGGGGGCAAGCCAGGACAATTGCAGGCAGTGAGCAGGTAGCACTGACATTGTTGACCAGGCAGAAGAACCCTGTGTCCCTTGTTTGGGTTGCGACCCTGGGTTTGGGAACCACTGGGCTAGCTGAAAGGAGCACCCCCCCCAATCACTATTAAAACCCCTTTTGCCCCAAGGTCAGATTTTCCCAGAATTCCCAAATGTCAGTGTGTTCCACATGTTTAAGGGACCCCCAAAGAGATATAACGACATGCAAAAAAAATTCCCAGGTGTTCCATATACCTGTAGCATAGGCGTTGCATTCGCCACTCATTGGGGATTACGGCATAACAAATTTGTCCATTCATTCCTATGTAAAGCATAGACCTGACAACACAAGATCTCAAACAAACACATAGTTGTGTTGTGCACACAGCTTCTGTGCTTTAGGGTTCTTTAGGGGTATGTCTCGGCACAGTGTACCTCAAGTTACAAGTCCCTGCCTGCCAGGGTTTTTTTAAATGACCCTTCAAACCCTGTAAGTGCTGCAGCTTTAGTTATGAGTTCAGCACAAAAACGCTCCGAAAAAGGTAGTTGTGTTGTACACACAACTTCTGTGCTTCAGGGTTCTGTAGGGGCATGTTTCAGCACAGTGTGTACGAAGTTACAAGTCCATGCCTGCAAGAGTTTTGTTGTTATAGCTCTTAAGAGTTCGTTTTTGCAAGATGTCTTGCAAAGATAGTTTTTGATGCGTATTTAAAAATTAAATGCCCGGCTCAGCAAAGCAGACACCTTTTGTTATACAGCCAGCCTTATAACAAAGGCTGTTATTCCACCCACCCCCACATAGCTGGAGGCTAGTTCCTGACCCTTGTATGAACTTGTTACTGGAAAAATACCATGTCACCAGGCTGGGCTCAGCCTGGGGGGGGGGGGAAGAACCCCCCCCCAGAAATAAACAGCTAAACTGAGCTCCCTGCAACAATCCAGCTAAAAAAAATCAGTATATAATGACAACTGCCTTCCAAGTTCTTGCAATCACTCAGTTGAGGCTGGAGACATAATTCTGAGTAGCCCAGCCTTCAACCCTGTTGTGATAGGCTCAGCCTGAAGAGGGGGGAAAGAAAAAAAACCCTAGAAATAAACATCTATATTGAGCTGTAAATCCTGCTGAAATCAGTATAACACAGCCACCTGGCAGATCCCTGCAAACTGTTTGAGGCTGGAGACAGAATTCTTAGTAACCCAACCTTCACCCCCTGCTAGACTCAGCCTGAGGGGGGGGGGGGATAGAAAAAAAAAACCTCAGAAACAAACAGCCAACTTACAGGAATAGCATTACATAAGAAGAGCCTGGCTGCTGGATCAGGCCAAAAGCCCATCTAGTTCAGCTTCCTGTATCACACAGTGGCCCCACCAGATGCCTCAGGGAGCACAAGACAACAAGATAAATTACATTAGATTACCCTCTAAGGACCAATGAGTTTCTTGTGCAACGCCTTATGTTTCTCCTTCTTACAGCTCTGTAAAACTGATCACCTGCACTTGAGGTGTTGGAAACAAAGTGGATTCAAAAGCCAGGGCCCTGGCCATGAGAAAAAAGCCAGAAATCCACTCACAAAGTAGAGGAAATGATGCAATATGATGAAAATGAGCCAATATGATATGATGAGCCAGGATGGTGTAGTGGTTTGGGAGTCGGACTTAGACCTTGAAGATCCTGGTTCAAATCCCCGCTCAGCCACGAAGCTTCCTGGGTGACCTTGGGCCAGTCACTATCTCTCAGCCCCACCTACCTCACAGGGTTGTTGTGAGGACAAAAAGGAGGGGAGGAAATATGTACACCACTCTGAGCTCCTTGGAGGAAGGGCGGTATAAAAATGTGAAAAAAAAAAAATAAATAAAATGGCTGCATAGGTCTATTCTGTTACCCATATAACCCCAATGAGGGCTTTGAGCAATGCCTGGTGTTGCTCCTGCTTACAGCTGTTTACAGCTGATAAAGTGGATTCAAAAGCCAGGGCCCTGGCCATGGAAAAAAAGCCAAAGTTTCATTTCTAATTTCAGTGGGGAAGGGGTACTCTTCAACCAATTCCTGCACCTCATTTCCCCTAAAAACAGTGATCTTTGCTCTTCTGGGGGGGGTCAGTGGGGTGACCCTAGAACTCTGAAAATTGTTTTAAAAAATAGTTTCACCTGTCTAATTTCCACAAAAAATTCCAGAAAAATTGGGGGAAGCCCTTTTTAAAAAACTATTTTCTTTCAGGCGTTGCTCAAAGCACTCATTGGGGCAAATCGAGCATAATGTGGATGGTATTATCGCCAATTACTGATCTTGTATGTATGTGGACTGTGGAGATTTACTGCTGCCTCTTACATTGTATTACTGTTTGGTCCTTGTGCTTTCATTTTCTTTTCATTTTCATTTGAAGAGAGATCCAACAGTGTGTTGCGTGCGCATGTGCAAAAATGGGAACGACACTTCACACATCTGATGAAATGGGCTCTAGTCCACAAACGTTTATACCACAGCATCTGATCTTTAAGTTTCCAGAAGCCGATGTTGTGTTGGCCACATCTGAATCCATACCTTCCGTAGAACTATGCTGTCAAACTCTATGGAACTTCCTGCATTTTGAGAAGTCCGTTGCCACTCAAGAATCTTTATTCAGGAAGTTGAGCCAAATGATTGCGGAACAGAGATAGAAACGATGTACTGCCGTTGTAAACAAATATGCACCACCACAAAAAAACCTTCCTTCTAGATGTGAACATCACCATGGCAACAAGCATTCCATGAATGTGCCAAGATGTCTTTTTAAAGCGCGTTCTGTTAGCAAATTGTTTAATAATCTGTGGTTTTGTAAACTTCTCTCTCCCCGCCCCCTGAATAATTATTATGTTGGTAAAAAATCTATATATCAATTCAATACTTTCCTGGTGTTACTCTGCATATCTTTGGAGAGAACATTTTCCAAGAAATAACAACCAACCAACTTCTATTGGCGTATACAGATGAATAATTTGTAATCCATTCTTATTTAGAAAATGTTAAGATCATTCTAAATAATACCAGAGGTGTTGCAATTGTGTTTAATAGAATCAGGAGAAAATATATTGGAATTTAACATTTTTTTAAAAAAAAATAGAAAGTCTCTTGTGAGTTTCTGACCAGTCTCTCCTTGAAAACTATTCCTTAAACAAGCTTCAAAATTACCCATCTCTTTTTCCAGCATCGCCCATGTGGGGGGGTATTCTTGAGATGTTTATATTTTTTTCCTGTATTCAAGCAGTACATACAATTTACTGCACTACTTAAAACAAAATGGGGATATTGGGGGCCCAATCCTATTCTTACCTGCCGCCATCGTTCCTCTTGTTCTGATGCTGTCTGCTGTAAAGAGAGGCGGGAGGGGGTGGGGGGAGGGAGGAAGAGGGGCGGGAGGGGGTGTAACAGGGACAGGGGCCTACAGGAGGGGGTGGATCCAGCATCAAAGCCGTGGATCGGATCCTATCCCTTCCAGCAGCAGCCTTTCTTTCTCCCCCTTTCTGTCCTCGAACTTGCGCTAGCAAAATCGCTAGCGCAAGTCCGAAGAGATCCATTGCGGGTCGGGAGGCTTACATGGGGGTAAGGAGTTTTAAAATCTCATTTCCTTGCCGAAGCCTCCCAATCCACCTACCGTAGGATGCGGTGGTCGCTATTTTTGTGTTGAGGGCGGGAATGAATAGGATTAGGCTGTGTGAATAGCAGTATCTTGGAAGGAAATTTGTACAAATGTGATCTCTTTCTAGAAGTGATAGAATTTGATTTTCCACAGGTATTAGGAGTTGAGGATAAGTATGAGGAACATTTTCACAGAAAAAGATGAAGCTCAGTGAATGGTGTGAAAATGCCCGATGCTGCTGTATTTACTGTCAGTAGGCAGGTGTGGGTTTAACCAGAAATTTGGATGGGAGACCATTGGGAACTCAACACAGTATGGATGTATAAGAAATGTATTTTAAAAAGATAAAGACAAAGTTGATCTCCTAAATGTATTTGTGTTACTGACAGCACAATCCTATCCAACTCACACCACTGGTGTAACCAGTGGGGGAGGGCAGGGCCGGGAGGCTTTGGACGGGAAGGGGAGATTTAAATCCCCTTTGAATCCCCCTTTGGAGGGGATTTGAATCCCCTTTCCATTCTGGGGCCTCCCGTTCTCGCTGCACCGCTGGTTACACCGCTGGTGTAAGTTGGATAGGATTGAGCAGAGCTCAGCCGGTGGCATAAGCTGGATAGGTCTGTCAGCTCTCCGACAGACTTCCGGCCGTCTTGAACTGCTGTCCTTCAGATCTTCAGGCATTTGTGAGACGAATGCTGTAACCAACTGAGCCAGATGTCCTGCAGATTGCAGTGTAAAATCCATAAGTGTGTATTTTGTTGTTGTTCAGTCGTTAAGTCGTGTCCGACCCTTCATGACCCCATGAACCATATCCCGCCAGGCCTTCCTGTCCTCCACTATCTTCCTGAGTTCGCTCATTTTCATGTTTGTTGCATCGGTGATGCTGTGTAACCATCTCATCCTTTGCCTTCCTCTTCTCCTTTTGCCTTCAATCTTTCCCAGCATCAGAGTCTTCTCCAGAGAGTCCTCTCTTCGCATTAGGTGGCCAAAATATTTGAGCTTCAGCCTCAGTACCTGTCCTTCCAGGGAACAGTCAGGGTTGATTTCATTTAGGATTGTCTAAAGTCAGGCATCAACGAAGGCTCCTGGCTTTTGCCCTTGATGACTATTGTAGTGTATATCCTGTTAGCTGGTTTTGTGTGACTAACCTACAAAGGTGACTCTTCTCATTCTTAATTATTTGGTAGTTTGCCAGTGGACCTGTATGCCAGTCTTCCTGGCACATCAGTAGTTTGCTGATCATTTTAATAAATGAAAAATGTATATGTGAGAGAGTTCAGGAGCCTACTGCAGCTAATTATTCACCAAGGATTTGTGAAATTCTGTGTTAATGAGAGAAAACATGAAAAGGACCAAATGTCTGAATAATAAAAAGCTGGTGTAAGCAAATGTGAAAGAGATTTAAAATGGGACAAGCCCCTGGCCAATCTGCATGACCAAAATAACGAGTGAGCATACAGTAGATGGCTAAAAGCCCTCATTTAATAGGGGCTTCAATGTCAAGCATCGAGAGAGGCTTAAAATACGCAGGGATCCCAAATAAGTGTTAGATAAAAGCTGGTGATAATGCTGAATTGTGAAAATGTAATCGCTTTACTGAATCTTGCAAAAGCTTCGCGGCTAAGCACCTGAAAGGGGGGACCATTTTAGCAAGTGATGGAATGAAATGTCACACAGAGGATAATACATCTCCAATATGTATGGGGGGGGAAACTGTGTGTGATGGTTGTAGTGGGACGGTGTTGGGGTTGGGTACCAGTTCAGGGCCTTTAACCATCAGAGAGCTCACCTGGCCAGGCCGACAACCTGAACTCCCCCAGTATTGTTGGCACTAGAGCTAGTACCTAGTTCCCCATCTACAAATGGGAACACCCCTAGGAGCACTTGCATCATCACTGGGCCTCTAGAGAATGCTCCCATTGGCTGTGCAGAGGAAGGGTTGCTGCCCATCGCCACCAGTAAGCATGGGGGAACCCAGCCTAGGGCTCTACTCTAGTGCCTGCAGCAACTTGGGGCTGGCACTGCCTATATCACCTATGTGCTAAAATGTGGATTGTACCAAATTCTAATTAAGTGCGGGGGGGGGGGAGGAATAATAATATAATATAATAATAATATACAGTATTTATATACCACCTTTCTGGTCATTGGATTTCTCCTCCGACTTTATTCAAGGCGGTGTACGTGGGCAGGCTGTTTTAAACCCCAAAGGGTTTTTACAATATAAAAAGGTAAAGGTATCCCCTGACCATTAAGTCCAGTCGTGTCCAACTCTAGGGTGTGGTGCTCATCCCCATTTCAAAGCCGAAGAGCCAGCGTTGTCCGAAGACGCCTCCGTGGTCATGTGGCCGGCATGACTCTCCTTGCCGCAGCGCGTAGCATGCAGCTGGAACACAGAGCGCTGTTTACCTTCCTGCAAGCAGTACCTATTTATCTACTCGCATTGACATGCTTTGGAACTGCTAGGTTGGCAGGAGCTGGCCAAGCAACGAGCGCTCACCCCGTCACGGGAATCGAACTGCCGACCTTTCGATCGACAGCTTATGGTTCAGCGGTTTAACCCGCTGCGCCACCCGCTAATCTTTCATAGAACCCTTCATTCTAGGTGTTGCTTTCACAGTCCATCTCTCTCTCTCTCTCTCTCTCTCTCTCTCTCTCTCTCTCTCTCTCTCTCTCTCTCTCTCTCTCTCTCTCTGACGTTCGCCTCAGCTCGCTTCAGCTGACAGGGCAACCTTGACTGCCACTCAAGTGCAAATGTAATAGGGGAGTGCAGAACGTTTCCACTATCTCCTCTTTTTACCCTCAAACTGAATCCCTCCGCCATGTTTCTTCCAGAGTTGTGAGACCAAAGTAACTCTCACGGGGGGGGGGGGGGGAAGCTGCTGGGGGGGGGAGAGTGTGGATTTTGAGGGGAAAGGTTTCACCTTCTGACCCATGCTGTGCTTTCACGTTCCCCTCCTGCGTTGTAGATATTCCCCATGACCCACATTGCAGGTCATGACACTGTCACTTCTTCTTTGTCCCTGAACCTTGGCTCGTGCTTGCGATCTTTCTGACTTGGCTCCTTCCCATCCTCTGTCAAAACGCGAGGTAGCGATGTGACTGGTCGCCATGTAATTAAACCTGCCGTTTGACTCCCAGATTTGCATACATTCCAAATTGCATCCCCAAATCACGCAACTTCAGCAGCTGTAATTATGTAAATTAAACAATTGTGTGTGTAATATCTTAAAAGGAACGTTTCTGAAGGTCAGCCTTTCATGAAAGTGGTAACTAGGACTCGCAACCGGAAGTGCTGACCAGAATGTAGAAGACGACCGTAGCAAGCCAACCAAAATGTATAGGAATCTATGTGGCTTGGTGTGGTAGTCCCAAACAAGGTGAAGTCCTGCAACACTTTAAAATAATTATTTAGATGGGTCTGGAAAGATTAACTGTGAATGGGTTAAGTTTTTTTTGGGGGGGGAGAATTAAGACTTGGTTTGACTATGAATTTGAATTCTGACTAGTTATTTGAAAAATGAAGAATTCTACAGCTAGCTGAATGTGATCTGCTGGCTCAGTCAAAGTTCAACTGGGCACTGACCGGTTACAGCCTAAAACCTTGTCATACGTTCCAACCTAAAAATCCACTCATATATTGCGATGCTGTACTGGTAATTCCACTGTTGACCCTGCCTATCTGTCAGTGGTATGTCAATTTCCCACAGTCATGACATAGCTGAAGAAGGAATTCCTGGCTCTCTTGCTCGTCTCTGCTCAACCTGGGTTTAGCACTTGACAATTTCAAAAGACTTGGAAGGTTAAAGTAGGTTTAAGAGGCTGTTACCCCTGAAACCTGCTGATCACAAAATCATGTGTTTATTAGAAATCTATGGCTTAATGGTTGTACGACTAGATGTTGGTAGAATTGCATAGAAAACTGATGTGTCTTTGACCTTTTCTCCTTCATTATACACACTTCTCGTTCTTTGTCTTGGCTCATCAGTCATCTCTCTGTCTGCTTTCCTTCTCTTTCTGTTTCCTTAGTTACCATTTCTTGTTCCTTGCGTGGCATGACTCCAGCATTTCTTAAAAATGTCTTGTGTGGTTCTTTGCTCAAAATGAGCAAGACTTTGAGACTCCTTGACTTTGTTGTACCTCCGTTCCATCTACCGTTGACGTTGGTACTTGTCTCTTATCTACTGCCATCCAACCTATTGTCACTTTCCCATATGGGGTGTCTGAAATCCTCTCCTGTGTAAACGCTATCCATGCATTTGCTTCCTCTTCTTGACGGTAAAAGAAAAAAGTAGTTCTCCTTTTGCTGATTATGGTGTTGTCTCAGGATTTAACTGCCTTTCCGGTCCTTCCGTGGGGATTCCCATGGGTGAACCTGTAATGAATGACTAACAGTGCAATCCTGTGTAACCTTGCACCGGTGTAACAGTAGATGCACCGGTGTAACAGTAGATGCACCAGTGTAAGTGCAGTTACACTGGCATGAGTACATTTACACTGGTGCATCTACTGTTACACCGGTGCAAGGTTACACGGGATTGCGCTGTAAGGAAAGGATGTTTCCAAGCAATGGTTTTCTGAGCAGAGTGTAAATGTTTAACAACTCATTTAAACCTGTACCAAGCGCTCTTATTCATCTTGCTTTATTTACTTGATGTGATTATCAGATACTTTATGTATACGGGCAGGGGGGTTAAGAGGCATTAAAACCTGAAACCTTTTCCAGCTATTTAGAAAATAAACACATTATTTACAACTTTATATTTATTTGCACTTTACTCAGCTTCAAGGGGCAAATGTTTTCCGAGAGCGGTTGGAGAGGTTGATAGTGACGTAACTTAGGCAGAGGCAATATTTTATGTCTCTGTTTCACCTTAATTAATCAGAGGACGACTATTGAGCCACTTCTATGAGAAAATGGGAGACAGCAGGCCTCTCTCATCAGGTATGCAACCTTGCAAATTCTGTTTTCCTATGAAATGGAAATCATGAACTGTTTTATTCAGATATTCAGAGTCTGCTTTATTAATCTGGGGACTCTTAATTGCCCATTCTTTCCTTCACCCTCACAACTAGTCTGTTGCTATGTATAGAAAAGAAACCCAGGGCACAGGACAAAGAAAATTGAGAAATGGCACTGGTCCATGTAAACGTGCCTTTCCCCAATGCCGAAGAGATGCAAATACCCCGCCCCCAACCTTCCTCACGCAATCTGAGGGTATGAGGAGAACTGCTGGGTTGGATTTTTCTTAAAGGTAAAGGTTCCCCTTGCTCGAAAGCTAGTTGTTACTGACTCTAGGGGTCTGGCTCAGTCGGGAGAGCTGATCTTGACAAGTTCGAGACACGCCGCCGACAAAAAAGCTGTGAAAGTCTCCAGGAGGAGAGATAAGAGCTCCCAGCTGTGTCGGTCGAGTGTGGGAGGCGCCAGCCAGCAGAATTGTCAGACTGTGAAAAGGATACCACCTGGAAAGTAGCCATTCATGAAAGATTGGACATTTATATATTGTTTTTTAAAAAAACACATTGAGGGGTTAGGAAAGCCTGCCCATGTACACCGCCTTGGATTAAAGTTGGAGGAGAAATCCAATGACCAAGAAAGGCGGTATATAAATACTGTATATTATATATTATATTATTATTGGGGCGTTGCTCATCGTTTCAAAGTCGAAGAGGCGAAGACGCTTCCGTGGTCATGTGGTCAATGCACAGAACGTTGTTACCTTCCCGCCGAGGCGGTACCTATTAATCTACTTACAATTTCTTGCTTTTGAGCTGCTAAGGTTCGCAGGAGCGGGAGCCGACG
Organism: Plestiodon gilberti rubricaudatus; assembly: GCA_026170595.1. NCBI lineage: Eukaryota > Metazoa > Chordata > Lepidosauria > Squamata > Scincidae > Plestiodon > Plestiodon gilberti. The sequence continues at coordinate 163,072,669 of JANXHW010000005.1, read as the reverse complement.
ACGGTAGCTCACACTGTCATGCGGCACTCGGGTCTCGAACTGCTGTAGTGCCTACCTCCCGGTCTGCAGTTCAGCGTCTTAACCACTAAGCCACCGTGGCTCTGGGTTCTTCTAAGCGTGTTTATATCTGAATTGATAAATAAAGCACTGTGGATGTAAGTACTTCACGTTTATTAAAAGAAAATCCATGGAAGTGATCAAAGGCCATTTTTGTGGTTGTAGAGATTACATGGAGTTGTATTGTCATTTGCCCCAAAAAGCCCCGGTGTCAACATCTCCATACATTTTCTCTGACATGATATCTTTGGGTGTTTTTTTTACAAGAACCTGCCCAAGTTGGTAACTGTAATCCTATGTGTGATACTTGAAAGTAAGTTCAACTGAATAAAGGATTGGGCTGGGAAAGGATAATGAGAGAATAGAACAGTTCACAGCATACTAATTTGTTCGTGTTCCACTTGAGGAAGTGGCTGGCGCATAATCAGTTCATTGGCGCCTTTCCGCTTTACCTTTGTGTGTCATGTGAACATTCCCGCCTCTGCAATAAATGGAAGACTCGGCCCTGAAACACTTGAGTAATAATCCTACCTTGTGTCTGCATGTTGTCTAGGCACTTGAAGTGTAGTGGCTAAAAGTGGGAGAGCCGTGCACTGATTGAAATCTTACTTCACCTGTGCTAGCCTTTGAGACATGCCTAACTCTCACCTGCGGTATGGAGATCATCATGCTGGCTTATTTTGCAGGGTTATTATAAAGATTACTGAGCTAATTCACATGAAGCACTATGAACACTATGAACACTCAAAGAGCCATCAAGATGGTGATTATGCGGATGATATTCTTACTCGTCCCCACTTTCAAGGGGTGGGGCGTTGGAGGGGCAGTGCTACCAATTTTAGCTGGTAATTTTAGTTAGGGAGCGTTGGAAATGTGTGGTGCCTTTGTGACAGCTGCCTTCTGTGCAAATACCTAAGCAGACTGTAAGTTGACCTACTCTTACACGTTGTCAGATCTCCAGAGAGCAGGTTGACCTGTCCTCCGAGGCGTCAATCCCCAGCCCCATTTCCAGCTAGAAACTCTCATCTCTTCCCATTCGTCTGCCACGTTCTGGTTTCTGCCCCAACCCTGCAGGTGTGCTGCTTATTCAGGAAATCTCCGTAGCCATTAAAGTAACATTAACGTTCCCTTGTCAAAGCCCTGAGCATTTACGATTCACAATGTTCAGGCCATCAAATTTGCAACAATGGGCTAAATTGCAGGTGTAAGCAAGGAGAAATCCATTTTCATCCAAGCTTCCTCTACCCCTGCTTTCGGGCACTGTAGTGAGTAGCCTGCCCTATTTACTGCTGAAGACTAATGCCTTCCCTTCAGAGGAAGAAAAAGGACCTTTACGGCGCAATCCTATCTAAGTGTTAGACCATTTAGCAAAGCACAGTTGCCCGCAACTAGGCGGCACCAGCGCCGCGGCTGGCATCACTCTACTCGCCCCAGATCAAGGGGAGTGCCTGCTGGGAAAGGTAAATTCCATGCCAGGCAGCAGTGGGGAGGGGGAGGGTGGAACGGGGCATTCTGGGAAGGGGGATTGATCTTGCAAACTGCAGGAGCTCAGCTCTTTGAAGGGCAATTAGCAGCTATCTGATTTTTGAATAGCCTCAGGGCTTGTGGCAATTACTTATCTGATCTTTCCATCACCCATATTTTCAATGAAAGCTCTGCGGGACCCACCAGATCGCGACCCTCCAAGTGGGTCCCGACCCACAGTTTGAGAAACACTGATCTATTTGTTACCAGCAGTGCGAAAATGCATCATTGGTAGAAAGATGAGTAGTTTTCTCATTCCCTGCCATGAATAAAGTTCATGAGTTGCCTTACCCGTGTCAGTTCCCATGCAATATACGTGATCACATAATACAGTCCTGTATACAGGAGAGAGGGAGGAAACCACAGCCTCAGTTGGTGGCAGCAGGCTGGAGGTTCCAGCAATACAAACCTTTTCTTTTGGGGGGGGAGAGATCACCTATGGTGGCAGCGTTGGAAGGTTTCAGCAATCAGGGCTGATATCCAGTACCAAGAGACGCTCAGGCGAAGGAAGCCATATGCTGCCTCCTCATGTCACTTTACTGCCTAATAATCATAACAACCAGTATTTATATACCGCCTTTGGTCATCGGATTTCTCCTCTGACTTTAATTCAAAGGCAGTTTACACAGGCAGGCTTTCTAAACCCCGAGGGTTTTTTTACACTACAATATGTTCCAGTCTTTCATAGAACCCTTCATTCTAGATGGTTTCTTTTTGCAGTCCAGCTTCTCACTGGAGTCTGTCTCACCACGCTTCAACTGACAGGCAACCTTGACTCCCACTCAAGGTGCAGCTGCAGCTTCTCTCCCTCACAGAGGCTCTGCAGCTTATCAGTGGTGTGCCGGCAGCTCTCCGACAGACTTCCGGCCATCCCGAACTGCTGTCCTTGAGATCTTCAGGCATATGAGACGGCCGCTGTACCAGCTGAGCCACACCTCCTGCCTACCCCCTCCATGGTGCCCAGCTAACTCTCCTGACACTTGCCAGTCCCCTTTCTCTCACCCCCTGGCACCAGGAAAGCAAACTGGCCAGTGCCTGATTAGGAAGAGCACCCAACTCGTTCCCCCCTTTCCCTTCCCATGGCGCCTGCTTCTGGCAAGCTAACTGCATGGGGCATGAAGACAGGAGGCTGTGTTTCCATCGCTGCCAAGAAGCACTGGTAAGCCAGTCCCTACTGGGACTTTGGGTAGGCTTACCAGCTGAGTGGGTAACAGCAGCAGCAGCATCTGCAGCAGCAATGGTTAGCATCCTCCCTGATGCATGGGACCATTTGGATTCTCTAGATCACTGGTTTTAGCACCGGGACCCACTTTTTAAAATGACACTCTATTGAGACCCACCTAGCTTTACGAGACGCTCAAACATTTATCTCCCTATACAGTATTTACACAAGCTTGCAAACTGTAGGAGCTCAGCTCCTTGCAAACTGCAGCTCAGCTGTTTGCAGGGTAATTAGCAGCTATCTTGCAAACTGCAGGAGCTCAGCTCTTTGAAGGGCAATTAGCAGCTATCTGATTTTTGAATAGCCTCAGGGCTTGTGGCAATTACTTATCTGATCCTTCCATCACCTGGGACCCACCAGAAATCAGGTCACGACCCACCAAGTGGATCCCAACCCACAGTTTGAGAAACACTGCTCTAGATACTCTTCCCCTACAATACACCTGGTATCAGTGGGCAGTGCTTACCTGAATTTGGTGGTGATAAGCAGTAGAGCAGTCCCCCTTCTTCGGAGTTTGACTGGGATGGGCTCTTGGCTCGTACCCGATTAGGTACCCTTGCCAGTCACTCTTGCTGGCAGTACAGTCTGCCACATTCAAACGCTCTCTCCCCCCCTCTCTCCCTGCACTCTGCACACTCTCAGTGCCCACTGATCTTACCTTCCTTCTTAAAACTCTCTCTCTCTCTCTTTCTCTCTCCCCGGGGGGGGGGGAATACTACACCTTGTAGCATGAAATAATTGCTGTTAATGATGCAAAAATGTGATGGAACGTTTTCTATAATCACTTCCTGTAACGTAATAATAAACAACTTTTTTTAATAATAGCAGAATCCTGGCATATTGAATTGAAGTGAATTAACAAAAAGGAGAATAGTTAGCATTGTCTGGTTATAAGAAGCCAAATTATGGTGAAAACATTTTAGCAATATAATACAATTATAATTTTCAGGCTAGGGGGATTTTAAACAAGATAATTAGTTGTGAACATCAGACATATGATGGGATTGTTGCACTCATTAAATACTACTGGGAGAAGAATTGAGCCACATAAGGATTGGAGCTCCTATTAAAAGCCTAAACAGTTACAGAAAAGTTGTTTGGCAGCATTTTAAAACTCAAAGCCATCATTTTAAACCACATTGAACATTTGAGGCAGACTGTTTTACGACACAATCCTATGCATGGCTTCTCGTAAGTAAACCCCATGGAGTTCAATGGGACTTGCTTCCAGGTAAATGTGTCTAGGATTGCCGCCTTCAAGTGTAAAATGTTGCTGCTCTGCAATTTGAGTTTCAATAGATTGTAAAGTTTGGTGCTTCTACACCCCATCCTTGTTACAGGAGCTGACAAAAAAGCTACTAATTTCTCTACTGAGGCATCCTTTGGTGTTTCCAGTTACCAAGGGACACTTGTACCTTTTTTTCTCCTGTAACAAGCATGTTAAGGTTATCTCATCGCCACCTTGCTTCCTGAAAATATAATTACTTTTATACCCAGCACATTTTACAAAGAAAAGATATGTTCTGGAACGAAGTCAAATAGTTTTGGGGGTGGCAAAAACGAGAGGAGGAAGTGAGAGTTTTTTTCTTAATACATGTAATTAAAAATCTCCAACAAAGAGCAAGCTGTAAAAAAAATTCTGGAATGAATGGCGATCATAATTAGGGTTATGTACTCTGTCTGTGCTACAGTGGTGCTTTTTGGTGTGTGTTTTTTCTTTTTTCAAAAGGATTTTCTCTTTGACTGAATTTTTTTTAACTTCTAGACGCTACAATCACCTAATTTATTTTGCTGAATTAACTTACTATACAGTACCAGAAGTGCTCTCATTACTGAATATTTGGCTCCTGTATCCTTTCACATATTCCTTATCGTTGGTCTGTGTCTCGTTCAGATGATTACATTAATGATCTATTGCACTCAAAAAGTAAAGTACAGCACAGATATTTCATGGGTTTCCACCTTGTAATGGATGCAAAGAATTGGAAAAAGGTGTAAATACTTATTTAATGAACCTGCAGTACTAGAGGAAAGATCCGTATTACCCTTTCCTTATTTATTTATTTATTTATTTATTTATTTATTTATTTATTTACTTACTGTATTTATATACTGCCTTTCTCATCATCATATTTCTCATCAGATTTATTCAAGGCGGTTTACGTAGGCAGGCTATCCTAGACCCGATAAGGGTCTTTACAATATTGTTCTATTCATATATAGAAACTTCCATACACAAGATGTTTCCGTCTTGTGCAGCCGTCCTTCTGGCTTGTGCTCTGCACTTCCAAGCTTCAGTTTACCGCAGTTCGCCCTCGGTTGGTTGTCAAGATGTTATCTCTCTAGCAGCTGACTCCTCTTCATTCCATGCTCTCATGCTGCCTTCTCAGTGTCTTTGTGAGGTCTATCAGCAGCTTCCATTTCCCATTCAAGCGAGAACCGAGGTCGACCCTGTTTAGCTTCTTCAGGCAGGGCACTGGCTCAACCTCCAGGCCACACCTCCTGCCTTTTGTATTGAAGATCCTTAGCATAAAAGTTTCTGAAACATTCTTTCTAGCTTTTTTTGTTTGCTTTTGTATCAGCTTAGAATTTAATTTTCAGTGCATTTCATGGGCACATACCACTTTGTTGATGTTTCTTCTATTTTTATACCTATATAAAGTCTCTGGAGAAGAGATTTCTGAAATCTCAGAGATGGGAAAACAAATATTAATTTCCTGGTTTGTTTCTGTGTTGTCTTCTGTGCTGGAAGGCGGTGTTGTATTGTGGCCACCAGGTGGTTAACACAATGGCATGTACAGTAATTCTGGGTCGCTCCCTCAGTCCCGCTCCCAGGACCCTATAGCCAATTGGCTGCCAGGAAGCCCCCACCCTTGCCCAGCGAGCTCGGGGGCGGAGCCAAGTAATCAGCGCCCCCCCCCCCGAGGGTGGGGGCAGCGTCTATAGCATGTACAGTAATTCTGGGTCTTTCATCATTTTGCCTAATTTAGCCATTGGTCTGTGACATCTTCTGTTTGTCTCCTGCAACTAGGGGCTGGACTTCTTGACCAGTAAATGATTTGTATTTCTTTTCATTACAATACTTTGCACTTCAGAGCATGGTGAAGGTTGCCAGACCCACAGCGCAATCCTATCCAACTTACACCACCGGTGTAATCAGTGAGGGAAGGCAGGGTGGGAGGCTTTGGAGGCGAGGGGAGGCTTTGGAGGCCTTTGAATCCCCCTTTGGAGGCGAATTGAATCCCCTTTCTGTTCTGGGGCCTCCCGTTCCCGCTGCACCGCTGGTTACATCGGTGGTGTAAGTTGGATAGGATTGCGCTGTAAGGGTCAAAACCAATACCTTTGGAATTGTGCATGGAAATACACTTCTAATTTGTGGAGTATTTTCAATAGAGGTGGAACACAGCAATTAGTGTTCCAGCTATCATGTTATTTACCAGTTGAATTTTCTGAACAGTTTTTCAGGGCGGGGGCTACTGCTGGTATACCACTCTAAGCTGGTGAAAGGCTCTTTGTGCCACAGATGCTATTTGAGTATCTGGTGTAAAAGCTGGCTCTAACAGTGCCCTTATGACTCCAACCCCAACAGGCTGAATACAATATCTCAAAGGTTTTAGACCACCAGCCAACAGTAGCACCTTCTTGCCTGGATCGAGTTTCATTTTACGAGCCTTCAGTCACTATTACTGCAGTGACAGGAGCAAATTCAGTAATAGTTCCAGGAATAAAACTAGCTGTCAGCTTGCAGTGCCAATGTAATGACAGATCTGGAAAGTGAAGATGCATAATGCTGATTTCACCCAACACTGTGCCATGAAGTAGGACTGTTTACTCAGCACTCCGCAACCATGAAACCTATGTGATCTAGACTTGTGTGTGCCAGAATTAAGCGAACTGCCGAACAGTGTTAGGAAAGCAAGTATTTCCACACGGATCAATCAAGAGATACTGCAAGGGAAGCAACAAAAATGGCTATAACATTGCACCCTTGAGTTGGACATGACTGACTGTCTAGTAGGGGATGGATGTTGTTGTTCAGTCGTTAAGTCGTGTCCGACCCTTCATGATCCCGTGAACCATATCCTGCCAGGACTTCCTGTCCTCCACTATCTTCCTGAGTTCGCTCATTTTCACGTTAGTTGCATCGGTGATGCTGTCTAACCATCTCATCCTTTGCATTCCCCTTCTCCTTTTGCCCTCCAATCTTTCCCAGCATCAGAGTCTTCTCCAGAGACTCCTCTCTTCGCATTAGGTGGCCAAAATATTTGAGTTTCAACCTCAGTACCTGTCCTTCCAGGGAACAGTCAGGGTTGATTTCATTTAGGATTGACTGATTTGATCTCCTAGCAGTCCAAGGGACTCTCAGGAGTCTTCTCCAGCACCACAGTTCAAAAGCATCTATTCTTTGGCGCTCAGCCTTCCTTATGGTCCAACTCTCGCAACCATACATTGGTACTGGGAACACCATCGCCCTGACTATGCAAACTTTTGTTGGCATGGTGATGCCATAAATGGGGATGGCATAAATGGGTATGGATACATTTACCTTTTACTTATACTTCAGGTTGGCTTGACTGAAATAACACTGAGGCTGCAATTTTATACACACTTTTCTGGGAGCAAGTCTCATTGAACATAATGGGACTTACTTCTGAGTAGACATGCATAGGCTTATGCGATGACTGAATGAAAATGTGTACGGTACTTTTAGAAAGACCATGCAACTGCTTCTGCGATTAAAGAAAATGTATTCTGACATCCTTTTCCCCCCATAAGTTTGCATATAGACATGTTGTAATATATGTTATTTGTAGTACATATACAGTATTTGCATACAGACATATTACTAGCACAAGTTTGTTATGTCTACAGTCCTATGGTAACAATGTAACAGTCAATACAGACAATCGGCTGTAGGTGCTCGTTAGGACGAAAATTCTTCATAATGAACAGTGGCATATTCTTCTCTTTATTATTGCTTTCAGTGATAGATTGATTTGAATACTCCAATTGTCAATGCTATTGAAATACTTTTTAAATTAATGTTTTCTATTATACTGATCACAGAAACCCAGAAAGTAGACAGGAGAATGACTTTTCTAGTGACAGGTGAATGAAGAAAAGGAAAGGGAGGATTTTAATAGCAGTTAAATAGAAGCATGCCTTTTTAATATACAGGGGAGGGAGGGAGGGAGGGAGAGAGAGAGAGAGAGAGAGAGAGATTGAGAGATTGAGAGAGAGAGAGAGAGAGAGAGAGAGAGCACTTGGTTTCTTTAGGAAAAAGAAGCCTGAGAAAGACTATAGCTTAAAGACTATAGGAGACTCCCTGCGCGTTGCCTTCGCCGCTCGGACTGGTTCCGATGGTGAGTGGGCGGGGCCACCATGGAACAGAGCGGTTACCGCTGTGCAAGACTTACCGTTCCGCCCCACCTCTAGCAACGCCAGTGCAAGGCGGTTTACACAGGCAGGCAACTCTAAAACAAGCGGTTTTTACATTTTACAATAAATGTTCTAGTCTTTTATAGAACGCGTCTTTCCAGGTGTTCTCCTTTCACGGTCTGGCCTCTCACTGGCATTCACCTTCCACACTTTGACTGACAGGCAACTCACAGAGTGCCGGCTGCAGCTTCTCTCCCTCACACAGGCTCTGCAGCTTGTCAGCAGTGACAGCTCTTTGACTGCCCACAAATTCTTCCAGGAGTCTCGAACTGCCAACCTTGATCTTCAGGCATATGAGACTGCAGCTCTCCCAACTAAGCTAGACCTCCTGCCTCCATGGTAAGCCTTGGGATCATGTATACCTTCCACACTTCTGCCTCTCTTTAAATTCAAGGGGATGGGATTAGAACCAGAAGCTTCTAATTTGTGGGAAACCACAGTTTACAGTTTTGTCCAGCTGTAGCAAATGGTTGGCCACAAAGTTGTACCTTCCACTTTGATTCTCTTCTCCTCACCCATGAAGGAAAGGGAGAGGGGAGAATGAGTCACCAGAGACCATTCCCATAACAAACCACGGTTTGTGGTTACTCTATGTTGCAGCTAAAGACACTCTTCATGACACTCTTCATTTCTGAGATCATTTGAGTTGCTCTTTTCTGTACCTTTTCCACCTTGAATTCATTCTTATGCAATCAAAGAAATGACTACAGAATGAATCCATGTACAGCCCAGTTCACAAATAAGTGCCTTTGTGGCATCCTACAGTGGAAAGATTTCATAAAGAAAAGCAGCAGCTGATCAATGTCACAATTGGGCAAATTTTATTTAGGGTGAAAGTTATTCTCTTATTCCTATTTTTTCTTCATTATTAATATTTATCATCATCATCATTATTAATAATGATAATAATGATAATAAGTTGAGTAATATTGTGGTCTGTTTCTGTTTTACACACAACACAAAGCTATCTGATGATACCACCAGCTGCGACCGTACTTGGATCGTGCAGACCTGACTACGGTGATCCATGCCACGGTGACATCGCAACTAGATTATTGTAACGTGCTCTACGTGGGACTGCCCTTGAAGACGGTTCGGAAACTGCAATTAGTAAAGAATGCGGCGGCCCGTGTAGTCATTGGAGGTAGGCGGTTCGACTCTGTCGGGCCGCTCCTCTGACAGCTGCACTGGCTGCCGATTCGTTTCCAGGCCCAATTCAAAGTGCTGGTTTTGACCTTTAAAGCCCTATACGGCTTGGGGCCAGGATATTCGAGAGACCGCCTACTTCTATATAGTCCGGCTTGTCTCCTTAGATCATCAGAGAAGGCCCTTTTGCGGGTACCGTCGCCTAGGGAGGTGTGAGGGGCGGCGGCCAGAAATAGGGCCTTCTCAGTAGTGGCACCAACCCTATGGAATTCCCTCCCCTTTGACTTATGAACTGATCCCTCCTTGGACCCTTTCTGGCGAGGCCTACAAACCTTCTTGTTCAAAGAAGCCTTCTGAGCCTTTGCCTTTTTTTAACATCTTGCTGGTACGGGTGGGGTGCTGCTGTTTTTATGATATTGTTTTAAATGTAATCCTTTTAAATCAATTTTTAGATGTTTTTATTAGTTTTGTTAATTATTTTTTACTCTTTTAAAAAAGTGATTACTTTCTGTATTGTATTGCATTTTTATGTTGTAAGCCGCCTTGGGTCACTTCGGGGAGAAAGGCGGGGTAAAAATACTGTAAATAAATAAATAAATAAATATCTGTTGTAGCTTTTGTTGTAGCTGTTGTAGGTTTTGTCAGCAGTAAAGGTCTCCAGCTCGATGTGTTCTTCGTTTAGGGATTTGAAAAAAGAGAAAAGAGAACCCCAAAACGGCAGCAGCCCAGCAGGGCTTTTTCCGTTGTGACAGCTGCAGCCAGTTGGCTCAGCCTTGTATCTTTAGAAGTCATGGAACAGAATGAAGAATCATTTATTTTGATTAAGGGCTAAAACAGTGTTCAAGTCTGCAAATTTCTTAGTGACGAGATGCTAGTCTCCCAAGGATGTACGTATCTTACAACCCATTCAAGTATATCTTTACCATGTTGAAGAAGTCCAATTTCTGTTTTCAAGTAGGCATAAAAATGTTCTTCTGCAGTCCCTCCCTCTCAAACCCCTCTCCCATCCCATTGCCTTTTTCACATTTCAGTTAAAGGTTTATTTTGAAAATCTGGCTGCCTTTCATCCATGTTCTGCTTTTTTGACGTTCACTTTCACTCATTAGCTACACAACGTCACATTTTTTTGCACAGCTTTATTCAATTAGCTGTCAAAATAATAATAATCTCCATAGCGCTATCCATGCATTACATTCAACACCTAACCAATATTCACAGACCTATTTATTTCCTGGAAGTACTACATAATTGTTTCTTTAAAGTGAATTTTCTCCTAGAATATTGGTTCTAAAGCACAACTACTGAATCATTTCAGAAGAGTTCTCTATGATGTTCAGAACAGGGATGTTTCATGAGGCTTGGAGCTATGTGAGCATGTTTTTTGGGGAAAATTGTGTCTTCTGGTAACAAGTGTAGAGCAAGAAGTTGAGCGAAAATAGCTTAATGTTGGGTCAAACATAAGAACATAAGAAGAGCCCTGCTGGATCAGGCCAAAAGCCCATCTAGTCCAGCTTCCTGTATCACACAGTGGCCCCACCAGATGCCTCAGGGAACACAAGACAACGAGATAACCTGTTTCCCGTTGACACTCCCTTGCACCTGGCACAGAGAAAACCCACTTCTAAAACCAGGAGGTTGCTTATGGCTTGTAACCTGTGATGGTCTTTTCCTCCATGAATCTGTCCAAACCCCTTTTAAAGGCATCTAGGCCAGGTGCCATCACCACATCCTGTGGCAAGGAGTTCCACAGATGAATTACATGCTGGGTAAAGAAATCTTTTCTTTTGTCTGTTCTAACTCTCCCTCCACTCAATTTTAGTGCATGTCCCCTGGTTCTGGTGTTGTGCGAGAGGGAGAAGAATTTCCCTCTATCCACTCTCTCCATCCCATGCGTAATTTTATAAGTCTCAATCATGTCCCCCCTCAGGCGCCTTTTTTCTAGGCTGAAAAGCCCCAGACGCTGTAGTCCTTGTTTGTTAGCGGGACTCTTTGAAGTGTGACCTGCGATTTAATAGCTTTGACAGAAAATTGTTCAGAGACAAAAAAGCAGTTCAGGAAACGTTATGAAAAAAGTGAAACAGCTGATAATTATAAACATAGACTAAACACCCATCTTTCCATAAGTAGCACGTTTGTTAACAAAAGTGGATATTCACAAAGGAATCATGGAGTAGGGAAGGTTTGGAAGACCGGGTCACATCCTAATCTGTCCATAGAAGAATGGATGCTAAGCATGTCCTCGTTCTCCTTCATCTTCTCCTGAAGAGGAAGAACATGAAGGAGGGGCAGCGGCATTGCTGGAGGGCAGAAGCGTAACAAGGGTGGAGCGAAGGCAAGTAGTTCTGCAAGACTCCGTTACACTGGAGTCAGCGGCCCCTCCCCCTTGCTGTTGGAGCCATTCTGGCAGCAAAGGCAACACGCAGGACACTCCCCTGTTGCTGCTGGAATGGGCTCCAACAGCAAGGGGGAGGGGCCGCTGACTCCAGTGTAATGGAGTCTTGCAGAACTACTTGCCTTCGCTCCACCCTTGTTTCACCTCTGCTGGAGGGGGTGTAGAGCAATAAGTGGCACAAGACGCTGCTATATGGGGCTAAGCGGCCTCACCCTCTCGATGGATGGAGCCATTCCCAGCAGCAATGGCAACGCGCAGCCGCTCACGGAACCAAATGGAGCCTGCCGCGTGTCAGCCATCGCCACTTGGAATAGCTCCGTCCAGCGACAGGGGCGAGGCCGCTTACCCCCGTGTAGCAGCATCTTGCACCACTTACTGCTCTGCACTCCCTCCAGTGATGCCGCTGAGGAGGGGCAGTCAAAGCACAGAATGCATGCCTGAGACAGCAGGTCTGCCCGCTGCCCCATTTTCTCCTTTGTGCTTGTGTGTGTGTATGTGGGGGGGGGATGCATGTGTGCTCACACACACCAACTTAATTGCTCCCTACATTGTGGTGAGTAGACGGGAAGGAAGCAACTAAAGTGTGGTGAGTAGATGGAGGCAGCAACTAAAGCTCCAGCTGGCCACCTCTAGGGTCGACAGGACCAGCTATGGTGTCCACTTAATTGTTCCCTTTTGTTGTTCAGTCGTTAAGTCGTGTCCGACCCTTCGAGATCCCATGAACCATATCCCGCCAGGCCTTCCTGTCTTCCACTATCTTCCTGAGTTCGCTCATTAATTGTTCCCTAGAGCCTGGGAACAACTGTGGGTGGCGCAGTGGGTTAAACCGCTAAACCATAAGCTGTCGATCGAAAGGTCGGCAGTTCGATTCCCGCGACGGGGTGAGCGCTCGTTGCTTGGCCAGCTGCTGCCAACCTAGCAGTTCCAAAGCATGTCAATGCGAGTAGATAAATAGGTACCGCTTGCGGGAAGGTAAACAGCGCTCCGTGATCCAGCTGCATGCTACGCGCTGTGGCAAGGAGAGTCATGCCGGCCACATGACCACGGAGGCGTCTTCGGACAACGCTGGCTCTTCGGCTTTGAAATGGAGATGAGCACCACACCCTAGAGTACTGGACTTAATTGTCAGGGGATACCTTTACCTTAGAGCCTGGGAAGTGATTGCATGATAAGACTGCAGGATTCCAGGCACCTCCACTCTTTGCAGGAGCTTGTGAACTTAGGGCTGCCTAAGTTAGATTGTGAACCCTTTTGGGACAGGGAGCCATTTAATCATTTGATAATTGTTTGATTTTTGTCTGTAAACCGCTTTGTGAACTTTTTGTTGAAAAGCAGTACTGTACTGTTAATAATAATAATAATAAGTGAGACAAACTGCTCCGCTGTATAGCAATCAACACCAGTTGTTAAAATTATTCCGGCAGCACATGAAGCCAGAACTGTCCTGTGTGCTCCAGAGCAGCGCAAAAATGATGATGGAGGTAAGTTGGTGGAGGAGGTAGGAGGGGTGGGGAAGGGGATGGGCAGATTGGGTCTAGGAAGGGGTTGGGTTCAGCAGCAGTGACGGCCACCAAATCCTAACCCCCTTCCCAGACCAAATCCCGTGGCATAGGTGCATGCGGCCCTGATCCAGTTACTTAGCTAGTTCAGGTCCGTGTAGACCCCCCCCCCACACACACACACACTGCAGAGGCTTACTCCTGGGTAAGCGAATGATTGTTCCCTTACCCAGAGGAGACCTCCTGGACTGGGCAGTGCCAAAATGGCTACTGCTGCATCCTGCAGTGGAGGGGCACCGCTGCATTGGCTGGGGGGAAACAATAGGATTGGGCTGTTAAAATGTCAAAATAAGAATTTAATAGGGGATAAGACTGTTAAATGGAGTCACACAATAAGCCATTCTCAATGCTTTGTAACTTTTAGTTAATATAATACCTATCTTGACGAAGATATGTCATGCAACTGTTAAACCTTTCATAGATTTTAATTAACATTTATCAAATTTGCAAATTAGTGTGTAATTAACAGAGATTATTTGGGAGACCCATATAACTGTACTTAATTACACATTTCTAGTGAAATTGCATATTAAAGATTCTCAGATAAGAGCTCTCATTTCATTTAGTCGTTGCTGCCTGCCCTCCAGAAATCTGAATTTCATATTTGCATTTTTCAGAGAACTCCGCAACCCAGGATTATAGAAATGCACGTCGCCTTAGTGCACAATTTATGTTAACATATATTCTCCTTTATGTCATTCATAGCGTTGTGCTATTTTATCATTCTAAAAGCTGTTGTCGGTCAGTGTAGACAATACTAAGCTAGATGGGCCAATGGTCTGACTCAATATAGAGGCAGCTCACCAGAGTAGTCACTCCGGTAGGGGCGAGGCCGTACGTTTTGCTCCGTCCTAGTCCCGTTTACCAAGCGAGCAGGAGGCGGCCCCGCCCCCTCACTGTTGGAGCCATTCCCGTGCGGAGAAAGCAGCAGGCAAGAGATCCTGCCTGCTGCTTTCTCCGCACGGGAAAGGCTCCGACAGTGAGGGGGCAGGGCAGTGGCGTCGCCAGGCGCCCCCCCATCTGGGGCGGAAAACGCAACGCCCCCCAATAAAACTGTCAAAAACCGAAACCTATTTTTGATAGTTTTATTGCCGTTTTTCTTTTTTTAGTTTCGCCGATTTTAAGTAAAAAAAAAAGCGGGTATTTTAAAAAGTATGTATGCTTTGCCGGCACTAACTTGAATAGGACGTTCCCTCGACGATGTTCTTCCTGTTCCTGGTCGGAGCTCCTCCGTACGCCCAGCCGCGGGACTCTGTACCGCGCGTGCGCAGACCCACGGCGTCTCCAGGGACGCTCCAGGGAGTTTGCGAATGCCCAGCACATCCCTGGAGACTCCGTGGGTCTGCGCATGCACAAACTACAGAAAGTGCTGCTGGGGGCGGTACAGAGTCCCGCTCACGGGCGCAGGGAGAAGCACCCGGGAGCAGGAAGATCGTCGAGCGAACGTCCTATTCAAGTTAGTGCCGGCAAAGCATACATACTTTTTAAAATACCCGCTTTTTTTTTACTTAAAATCGGCAAAAAATCACCAAAAAAAGGAAAAAAAACATGGAACTTGGGGAGGCTCCCGCCCCCCCGAGCCTCTCCGCCCCTACGCCCTGGGGCCCACCGCACCACCGCCCCATATCAGACGACGCCTCTGGGGCAGGGCCGTCTCCTGCTCGCTTGGTAAACGGGACTAGGACAGAGCGAAACGTATGGCCCCGCCCCTACCGGAGTGACGCCTCTGCCTGGTACTCCCTTGGCTTCAATCTGGTCAAAGGCAACACAAGTCTGGCCTGGGTCATGTACTCTCTTGGCACACTCTGAAGACCAATTACGTATGTTGATGTGTGCTTGGCAACATATCCTGTGGATGTTTTCAGATCCATTGGACTTGTTATGGCTTCAGCGAGCCTTAGAATTCTTGGCAAGAAAGCCAAAGTGAAGCCCTTTACTGACATCCATGAAAAGGGTTAGGATGCTACAGCAGCTTTGTTCAGTAGAATATATTCCTAAGCCAAGAGAAAATTATTGAAATTTCTCCAAGGTATGTTCCAGACAAAATACATTTACCATGTCTTCTAGCCTGTGGCGATAATAGTTCTATTTTGTGTTACAGGAAATGGTAGCTAGCAGTGCAGAACTGTCACTTTCTAACTGAACTCTAGATTGGTATATGCAAGGTTCTTTAGCCACATCGAAAGATTTTGCTTACATAGGATGAAATATGTTGTACTTCATTGTCATAAATAAAGGGAAATGTAAACATGTAGCAATACATCAGAGAACGTAACAATGTTCTCTACTACTATATGTATAATAAATCTGATGGTCAGACAAATTTCTTTCTGCCCACAACTGGAATTTTCTCAATTATTACAGGGTTCTTTATATGCACCATACAAATAATTTGCATTGCATGAACCTGAAGAAGCCATATAAAAACAGGGCACTAAACATGAATTAATCAAATAGACGTTCTTAGATATAGTTTTGAGACAAGAAAATGCGATTACGGGTGACACTTCACCCAGACAAAGGAAAATAAAGAACCAGATTTAGTTAATGTAAAAGAAAGCAGCAATCGTTCATAATGGCAGAGCTGATTTCACCCAACACGATTATAGAAAGGGGGAGAGTGTGGAGAATGGACTGGTTATGCAGTTAAAGATGCAGGTTGTTCACAGAAGTAGCAAATAGGGATTAGAGGGTAAAATAATGAGTTTGTGCATCAAATTTATACTGAATGTTATGCTAGTACAAAAGGGTAAAATTCTAGGCCACATGGGTGAGGATTAATACTGAGAAGTGATAATTGAGGTTGGAGAGAAGACTGTGAATGGAAAAGGGATAAATGTTTTCAAATTAAGTAAAAACAGGACTTACAGCACAATCCTGTGTAAGGATCCGGCCAGCGGCCCAGGGCTGCCTGCTGGATCCTGAGCCCGAGGCTGCCCGTCGCATGGCGGGGCTGAGCTCTACTCGGGGAAGGGGACGCTCATCCCCTTCCTCGGGTGTAAACCGAGGCCGGCCGATGGGCCTCCTTGGATTTCTGTCAGCTATATAGTTGGTGGAAGTCGGAGGAGGCCGTGTAACGGCCTAGCCGGCCCGGCGAGGACGGGGATATGGCGGGCACCATCCCCACCCCCTCCTGGGCCGGCTAGGCCAATGCCTCCCTCCCTTGCCCGCCGGACTGCCCACGCTGCCGCTAGCGGGGGAGCTTACCTTCCTCCGGTGGCCACGTCCTCAGTACGGCCTGGTAGGCTCGCTCCACACTGCGACCCTCCGCTCAAGGAAAAAGAAACAGTGCCATGACAGGCAAAAAAGAGTACAATTCTCAGAACAGATTGCCCTAAAAGCAGAGCCTCAGAACCTGGAAGAGTTTTTCAGAATTTTTCAACTCCTGTGCTTCAAACTCCTGTGGCACACCTGCGAACCTTTTGCGGCACACCAATGTGCCATGGAACACCAACTGAAAATCTCACAGAGAGAGAGAGAGAGAGAGAGAGAGAGAGAGAGAGAGAGTGAGAGAGAGAGCTCACCAGTTACTGGCAGGCTTTTTTTGGGAGAATGTGGTTTAACAGATAAATGTTGTTGCTTGGATTACAGCCTCAGTGTTCTTGTAAGGGGTGTAATCCCAATAGCACGTAGAGAGTCATCATGCATACAGCTATATGCTTGGGGTTGCCCCCAGATATTCTAATGGACGTGCATATCTTGGGGCAGAGCATGCCACCATGGTGTCCACACCTCTACCTTCATTCTACATGAATATATGCCTGAAAAGAGCTAAAGTTTTTCACATATGTGACACTTACAGCCCTATCTAGGATTGGACTGACAAGGGCAGGGCTTCACGACAGTGGAAGAGTCTTCTGCCTTCGTAAAATGGCTGCTGACGGAGCGCACAACGCTCTGTCGGCAGCCATTTTAGGAGTGCTGCTGCAACAGGCGACAGCACTCAAAATCTTCTGCCAGACCCTGCCGGACCGGGTAAAGCAGCGGTGTGATCAGGGGGTGGGCAGGGAGGGGCGGGAAGGTGGGAGGAATGGGGGAAGGGAAGTGGCAGGAGGGGGTGGATCTGGTGATAATGGCACATGCCAGATCACTCTTTTTCAAGCTTTTCTGTGCCAGCTAGAGAGCTGGCGCAGGTTTGAGGAGACCCATTGCAGAGCAGAAGGCTTACGTAGGGGTACGGGAAAATAATTCCACTTTCCCTCCAAAGCCTTCCAATTAGGCCCCCCCCCCACGGATACAGCTCACACCTTTTTGGTTGCAGCTGCATCAGCGGGAGGGGGGGGAAGGATAGAATTTGGCTTTTAGTGTTTTATTTGTTAGAAATGGCATGGAATTTATCCGACCTTCTCTACTAGAGTTTATACTCAAAGGAAACAGATTATCTGAGAGTTAAGCAAGCAAACGAACCAAATAGATATTTGTGCATTTTTCTATTTCTGAGATTTTGACTAATGCCATGGAAAACATAGCATCTATATTGGGCACAGAACTACTTGGACAATATGGCACTTGAAAAGAAACAGCTTGTGCCCAAAATAACTCAAGATAACCCAAAGACCTCTTTATAAATGCAGATTTGCTTCACCGACGGTTATCTCTGCATGTAAAAACCTCTCCAAAAGCTCATTTTGTGCATTAAGACACTAATCTCTCAGTACTTTCAGACACTATATGAATAATAATTGCTTTATAATTTTAACATTACATGTAAACAGTCTATAGCATCTCTTGCAATGTTCCATATTTTCATTGCTAGAATCTAGACTTCTCTGGGCTATTACACAATTGGCTATGAGCCGTGTGTGACGGACAGGGAAATTTCCTGTCTGTCTGGAACTTTAAACCAATCGCCTTCCATCCAGGGATGGAACGTATTGGGCTTCAGCATGGTCTCTCAGAGAGCAGCATTCAAACTTCTGAGGTGGGAGGGTGAGAAGAGGAGGAGAAAAAGGGAGTTAAAAACTGAATTTCAGAGAGAGTTGGTTGGAATGTTTAGCTAGAATGGGAGAGTTTTAGCTCTGTTGGGAGATTCATTTGTCAGAGACCTTGCCTTGGACTACTCTGTCACTGTGTGTAAGTGCAGGCTAGCATAGGTGTGATTTTTGGTGAAGAAAATCACATCTTGGAAAGCAGTCTACCTGCGCCAAGGGCAGACAGACGTCTTGCCAGAGCCATACTCCCAGGGTCCCAGCGTGTAATTCATACTCCCAGCGTGTCATTCATCTGTGGAACTCCTTGCCACAGGATGTGGTGATGGCACCTGGCCTAGATGCCTTTAAAAGGGGTTTGGACAGATTCATGGAGGAAAAGATCACCACAGGTTACAAGCCATAAGCAACCTCCTGGCTTTAGAAGTAGGTTTTCTCTGTGCCAGGTGCAGGGGAGTGGCAGCAGGAAACAGGTTATCTTGTTGGCTGTGTGCTCCCTGAGGCATCTGGTGGGGCCACTGTGTGATACAGGAAGCTGGACTAGATGGGCCTTTGGCCTGATCCAGCAGGGCTCTTCTTATGTTCTTATGGGTCATTAAAACACTTAACTGCCAGTAGTACTGGTAGTTAAGTGAATTAGGAAGTACTCTGAAAGGGTCTTGGTTTTGAATCAGGTAAACTTCATTACCTGAAGTTTCATTACCTGGCATGGTGAAGTGGGTTAAACCACTGAATCATGAGCTGACGATCGAAAGGCCGGCAGTTTGAATCCGCGGAACGGGGTGAGCTCTCGCCGCTTGGCCCAGTTCCTGCCAACCTAGCAGTTCAAAAGCATAATGCGAGTAGATAAATAGGTACTGCTTGCGGGAAGGTAACACTGTTCCGTGTCCAGCTGCACGCTACGCGCTGCAGCAAGGAGAGTCATGCTGGCCACGCGACCACGGAAGCATCTTCAAACAACGCTGTCTCTTCGGCTTAATAACGGGGATGAGCACCGCACCCTAGAGTCGGACACTACTGGACTTAAATGTAAAGGGATACCTTTACCTTTTAAACTTCAGATCTTGCATAAAGGAAATCAAATCAATAAAATATCTCCAGTAGAATGTTTTCTCTTGGCATAACTTGATTCTAATACTGCAAAAATGAGGATCAGTTTTGAGCAAATCAGTCAGTTGACCATAACTTTCTTTCCTATACTTATAGCACATTGTTTTATTCAGCATAGTATGTCACATACAACACATCCAGATCTCTATCAAAGGAATACGGTCTTGCCCTCAGGCTTGAGCCAGTAAGATTTTAGCTAGGTAAAGGTGACCCCTGACAATTAAGTCCAGTCATGTCCGACTCTAGGGTGTGGTGCTCATCCCCATTTCAAAGCCGAAGAGCCAGCGGTGTCCAAAGACGCCTCCGTGGTCATGTGGCTGGCATGACTCTCCTTGCCGCAGCGCGTAGCATGCAGCTGGAACACGGAGCGCTGTTTTACCTTCCTGCAAGCCGTATCTATTTATCTACTCACATTAACATGCTTTGGAACTGCTAGGTTGGCAGGAGCTGGCCAAGCAACGAGAGCTCACCCCGTCGCGGATTCGAACTGCCGACCTTTTGATCGACAGCTCATGGTTCAGCGGTTTAACCCACTGCGCCACCCGCTGTCCAAGATTTTAGCTACAGTTGGCTTATTCAAAATCCACATTATGCTCCTTTCCTACACAAATGTGTTAATAATGTAAGAGCAGAGTCTGAGGGTTGGAGGAAATAGTGCTTCCGATAACCGTACTGGGCAGAATTCTTTTTCCTATGTTCTTTGACAAGAGTATAGCACCCAATACAACAAAATGTGCTCGTTCACAACGGACATTACCAGCATAGATCAGACTACACCACACAATTTACTTAGCATTAATAGCACTGGTAAAGAAACATGATCCGTCACTCTTTTGGGTCTAACCTACCTCGCAAGGTTCTTGTGAAGATACGCCCCATTGCACGCTGCTTCTTGGAAAAAGGGCACAGTACAAACAAAGCTGATGTCTACAATATACTGTATTTATGCACGATTTATGTTCAGTACCAGTGAAGCACACATTTTGCATTTCCCCGTTGGTTCATATAGACTCCCATATGCACGAGCTTATATGAATGTTTGGACCATCAAGTTTCAGTGTTAATGATAACACAATCTTACAGTCCCCAGACATACTCATTTCATCAGAAGCTGACATTTCATTACTGTTATCAGTCCCTCATGCCATGGGAACCTAGGAACTTTCTATGATCTCACCCACAAAGGAAAAAAAAAGAAAGAAAAGACTAGATATGGTCGACCAAATTAATTCTTGTGCAATTCCACTGGGTATGAGGAAAGTGAAATATATATTTCTCTGGACCGTTGAAGAGATGGAATATTTCCAGCTGAGAAGTGCTTTATGGGCTGTGATGAGGCTACTGATGCTGGAATGAAAGCGGGCTGTAGATCTGAGACATGAATCTGAAGTGAGTGTTGTACAGTGGAGGCAGGACTTGCAATCAAATGCTAGCGAGAGAAGCAGCGCAGTCTCCACTTGGCAGCTGCAAACAAAGAAATGGGAGGTTAATAAACCGCATCAAGGAGTGCAAGATAAAATTAGAGTTGACATTGTGGCCTAGAGGTTATGGAAGAAAAGAGAATACATGTGAGAGATTTACCGTACTTTTTGCCTAAGGAAACCTCTTACTACAAAACCACCTTTGATATTTTTTTCCTAAGGTGTGCGTCAAAAACAACCATGTTTCTGTGTTTCTGTAGCAAACGTTTGAAATGCAAGGAATTAGAGGGGGACAAATTTGCATCTGTACAGTAGAATCCATTATATCTGCATAACAATACAGTATAACATTTGGAACACAAGGGCTTCTCTTGAATTGGCATAGATCTCTCATTGCTCAGTTTGATTGATTGATTGAGTGTGTGTTTGTGTGTATGTGTGTGTGCGTGCGTGTGTGTGTGTGTGTGTGTGTGTGTGTGTGTAAAAAGGTGAATACATGAAAGTTACCCCAAAGAGAAGAAAATGTTGTTTTGCGCAGAGAAATTGCTTTATAGAGGATTTCGGTAATCTTAAAACAATCCTGTGATCGGTCAGTATTGTTTTCAACACAAGTGGAATCTGCAACCAATGTCGTAGCTCATTGTCATCCCCAGCCACTATGTGGAGTGCTGTGCCTGGTGGGACAATAGTGGGCATTGGGCCCCACATGCAGGGAGGGGGGAATGATACAACTGTCTACTGCATGGTTACTCCCCAGCCTCCCCCCCCCAGCTCACAAGCTAGCTGGTAGGTGGTTTGTCTCAGGCTAGGCTCCCCCCCTTTAATTTACAAACAATGTAGGAGCCACTGTGTTATCTGTGGGTGGCTCCCAGCACTGGCGTCACTAGGACGCATGACACCCCAAGGCGGGGGTGCGCGCATCACCCTAGTGATGCCCTTTGGGGGGGCCGGGGGCCCCCCCGCCCCTTCACGTCGCCCTCTGGACGCTCCGAGGCCGGCCCGGGAGCCGGCCTCGGAGCGTCCGATCTGGCCGGCGCTCCAGGGCCTTCTGAACGAAGGCCCACTGCGTCAATACGCAACCTTTTCCGGTTTTCGCACATGCGCAGAGACCGTTTTGAGGGTAAGGGCCTGCCCTCTTGCCCTCAAAACGGTCTGTGCATGCGCACAACCCGAAAAAGGTTGCGTATTGACGCAGTGGGCCTTCGTTCAGAAGGCCCTGGAGCGCCGGCCAGATCGGACGCTCCGTCGGAGCGTCCGGAGGGCGATGCGCGTCACAGAGGTGGCGCGCGGGGGTGCGCGCAGGGGTATGCGCATCACCCTTGTGCGCGCGTCGCCCTGAGGTGACCCGCTCCCGTCGCTTCACGGGAGCGACGCCAGTGGCTCCCAGTGGTGTCACTGGGGAGGGTGACACCCAGTGTGGTGCCTTTTCGGAAGAGGAAGGTTGGGGGTGATGCAGTGATATATCTTGTCACTGCCAACCTCCTGGGCTTTCCACATTGCTTATATGTTGAAAGCCCGCCTCCGCTCGGCAGGCTTTGGCCCACCACCTTTGCGCTTTGTGTTCTTGTTGGCCAGGGGCGAAAACATGCTTGTCGCCAGGAGTGCACAAGGCGGCTGGGCTCGGAGTGGGCCAGGGTCGTGGCACTGCCCCCTGAGGGTGGCGCCTGTTGCGGCCCACACTCCCCCTGGCACGCCCCTGGTGACTCCATTTCACAGGGAAGCTGATAAACACTGAACCGCAGAGTTTTCTGTTAGGATGTAAAGAATGATATTGTTCCCTTCTATCCTAAGCAGTGGGAAGTTCAATCTAGGGGTAGCATTGCTTGGTTTTCTGTTTCCTCTGTGGAGACTAGTGCCAGTTAAGCAGAGTTTGCTTTATTTACAAATATAAAGTAGAAGGATGGAGGAAATACCAAGTACAGGAAATATAAAGTAAAATATAAAGAAGGCAATATAAAGTGCAGGTGGAGGCAGACAGCATGCGTCATATATCAGCCTCTCCCCTTAACCCCTCCAAGCTCTAATGGCTAACACTTAAAGTAGCAGCTACTGATTATTAAGGAATGTTAACATTTTTCTCTTTAAATCTCAGGCCCTGATCAGGCTTCGCTTTAAGGCAAACCCATCATGATAGGTCTGTTATTATTTAGAACATTTACAGTATATAAAATACTGCTTCTCCTCAACCACAGCAAAAGTTGACGGAACACTTTGCATAGCCAAAGACATAAAACAAAGATTTCCTGTTCGAAAACTCAAACAAGCAAAGGAGACACCAGCCGCAGACTGACACTGAGAAAGATGCTGAGCTGGAATGAATAAGAACTGTTGTTCTCTCCCTGCAGTTAACACGGATTAGAAAACTCACAACAATGTTGTAGATGGAGGGAGGGTGAAGGCCAGAACGGAGGAGTTCACAGTCATTCCCCCGCTGTGATTTTCCTAGACTTGAACCCGGAAGTTCTTGGATTATATTTCACACGTTCACCAGCTCACTATGCTACAGTATTAGCAGAACAGCAGAACTGCCATGCTTTTAAAGCTTGGAGTCCACCTTAAAGCAGGTGTAATACTCGGCAGCTATAAAAACAGGGAGCTTTGTTTTTACCTTGCTCCCTATTTTTCCCTGATTCTGTTTGTTTTACAAGATAATCTCAGTTGGTTGTAATGAGATATTAATGTTTCAGACATCAGTGCTGAAGGATGACTTTTCTCTTAGCCATGGAAAACTGTCAAGCCCCATAGCTTGTGAAAAATGGCCCCGGTGATGAAAGCAAGGTTACTGGAAGGCCTGCCTCCCTCGACTCCATTTCTGCCAATCGTGATTGATCCATTTCTTTTTCCCTTCTCAGGGATTCACAGAACTCACAGGGGTAAAGGCTGTTTTTGGCACAGAGGGGATCTGTGATCCTTAGTTGTGACTCCATATTTAATCTTTGCAGGCAAATCAAAGTTACTGGATTTTATGATCCCATTCTTAACCTTGGCACTGCTGATGAGTAAAAAATAGTGATCCTGAAAACTCATAGGCTACAATATATAGCAAGCTAAGCAGGAGTCAGACTATTGTTACCTAGAAATCAAAGGCTGGTTCAGAGCAGAATGCGAACCACTGAGCACAGTGCTGTTGTAATGCCCGCAGTCTCTTTCTTTTGAAGTACTATATAAAGTCCGTGGTATCCTGTGTGGGAGGGAGGAGAGCAATGTCCAGGGATCCCTTGAGATCATCTGTCTCATTCATTGTCAGTTAGGTGGAATGGGGAAATCTTGAAGAGATGGTCCTGTCTATGCCAGCCTGGGTTCTGTTATCTCCTTGATCCACCCCCTCCCTCCTCTTCCCTGCCCCTGGTTCCTGTCCACCACGTTCCTCCCTCTCCCCACCCACGAACTCCCTGCGCCAGCTTACCTGCACCAGAGCAGGTTGCCGGCTACAGCAATGGGCCTCCAATGCTGCCACCCCTTTGTGGTGGTGGCTCAAAAATGGCCTCCAGTGGCACACTCTGCACATTGTAGGCAACCAATTTAGGGCAGTGGGACACAAAGGAAAGTTCCTGTAGCCTGTTAATTAAAATTGAAGGTTTCCTTTGCGAAATTGCAATAGCTTCCAGGTTTAATCTTTGTTTATGTTTTGGCTCATTGAACAATTTATTTTCCTTTATTTTCCTTTGTAAATAAAATCTGGTTCCCGATCTTAAATAGATCATACAAGCGCTCGGCAGACAGCTGACGGCAGAGGTTACTTGCGGTCAATGCGGAAGCAGAGGCTTCCGGTTTCAATTAACTCTTCCCGCGCTTTTCAGCAACAACTAGTGCATATAGTTCAGTGTATTTCTCCAAGGACTATGTCACCTAACAGCCTACCAAGCTGTGTTGCCTTGACAAAATTCCAAGGGAGGAATGAAACGTTGGCGATCAGATCTAAAGACATTTACTTTTTGCCTGTTATTGGAAACATTTCGATCTGTGTGTCTTAGGGGATGTGCTTGAAGGAATCTCCAGACTACTGGTATAATTTTAAAAGCATCTTTACTTCTTTGTTTTTAAATACATGGCTGCTAAACCCATATTTCCTTGTTGAAAGTTGTGTCCAGCCATGAAAATTTCCATACTACATCTGTGTTGGATTATGACATAAATGTAGGAATGGTATCCTTCCAAGCTTAATTTCAGCAAACATAACTGTGAATTTCAGTTCCTCGTTTACACAGGAACAATTACGCTGCCACAATTATTATTATTTTTTACTCATATGGAAAATATTGACTTTGAGTGGATATAAGGCTTCGTCTTTCTTTGTACAGGGGCTGGATTACTTCCTTGTATATTTCAACCACATGGCAAGTGATGTTGTATGATACCTCTTGTAATTTCTCTAATTATGAGAAAATGGGTGTCTATTACTGATGCATGATATGTCATATTGACAGTTTTGGCAGCCGGTTTGTTTGAAACGCGACACCCCACTGACATATCTTTTCTTGACGGCAGTAACATGATGAGTCGTTCACCATACTGACCTTGCATTAAATAGTCAGATAGGTAAAGGTAAAGGTGACCCCTGACAATCAAGTCCAGTCGTGTCCGACTCTAGGGTGTGGTGCTCCTCCCCATTTCAAAGCCGAAGAGCCAGCGTTGTCCGAAGACACCTCCGTGGTCATGTGGCCGGCATGACTCTCCTTGCCGCAGTGCGTAGCATGCAGCTGGAACACGGAGCGCTGTTTACCTTCCCGCAAGCAGTACCTATTTATCTACTCTCATTAACATGCTTTGGAACTGCTAGGTTGGCAGGAGCTGGCCAAGCAACACGAGATCACCCCATCGCGGATTTGAACTGCTGACCTTTCAATCGACAGCTCATGGTTCAGCGGTTTAAGCCACTGCGCCAACCGCTGGCCAAATAGTCAGATAGCACAACCTAAATATTTTCCTTTGAATAGAAATGCTGTGCCTGATTGCAAATGTTTTGTCCCATTTTTGTGTCGAGCCTCCTTACATAAAGTTCTTCTGTTAATAACTGCCAAGTTTTCTTCTTTTTTTGTAAATGCTGCAACACATCAGGTGTGTGGCTCAGGAAACAGAATTTCCCTCATGCTTTATGTATGAGGTTCTCTTGCAGAGATGCATTTTTGTTAATTTAGCTGCTATTACCATTTCCATGAGATTATAGTTTGCTTCTGAGAGGGATAGTATTTTGAATCTGAGGAGCAAAGTGGATGTATATGTTGCAATTTGAATTATCTGCTTTATTTATTTATTTTCTGTATTTATATACTACCTTTCTCATCATCAGATTTATTCACGGCGGTTCACACAGACAGGTTATCCTAGACCTGATAAGGATCTTTACAATATTGTTCTATTCATATATAGAACCTTCCATGCTTGAGATGTTTCCCTTCCGAGTGCAGCCCTCCTTCTGGCTTGTGCTCTGCACTTCCAAGCTTCACAGTTCACTGCAGTTCACCCTCAGATAGTTGTCAAGTTGTTATCTCTCTAGCTCACTCCTCCGCATTCCACCCTCTCATGGTGCCATCTCAGTGTCTTCGCGAGGTCCATCAGCAGCTTCCATCTCCCATCCAAGTGAGAACCGAGGTTGACCCTGCTTAGCTTCTTCAAGCAGGGCACTGGCTCAACCTCCAGGCCACACCTCCTGCCCCAGATCATTTGTGGCATTTACAACCTGCAAGTATACTGCACTAGATGATGCATATTGCAACTGTATATGGGTTGGGTCCTAACTTAGCTGTCCATGAAAGAAAGCTGCTTCTGTTCACAGAAGGAGAGTTGCGCTCATGGAAGGACTCCTTCCAGAAATGCTAATTTAGATCCAACTTTTTGGGAAGCTTTTCTGGTTGACCCCCTAGACTGCATGTATTTTGAATGTAACACACATACCTCATGTTCACAATAAAATATCTGCGGTGAATACTATGGTAGTGATTTATGTTTACAGTTGCACTACCTGTATTCTGTTTTGTATGTTCAGTTCCCTTAAGGGAGAGGATTTGAAGTTTTGACATGCTTTCTGCTGACATTCTGAATTATTTCCCTGCCCTGGTGTATGAGAAATGGAATCTAGAGCAGCAGATTGGTTCCGCTTATTCTATAGGAAAATTGCATTTGTTATCAGTTGATTTGTAGACACATATGGTAGGCAGAGCGATTTATTTCAGTGATGCTCCCACACAGAGATCCGCACAAAAATCTTTTCGGAAGTCTACCACTTCAGAGTGAAGGTATGAAATAATTATACATTTAATAGTTTTTACCATGTCAAAAAACCACCCTGCACACCAAACAACCAACCAACCAATCAATCAACAGCATATAGGGACAGACACCTAGAACCCAACACTTCTGCCTGACATTAACATTCCACAGGCGATGTTAATTCACTTGCAGCACAATTCTGTGCATTCCTACTCAGAAGTTCCATTGAGTTCTATGGGATTTACTCCCAGGTCAGTGTGTGTAGGATTGCAGCCCTAGCCACGCTGCAGTGTCCGGAGGTTGGTGCAACATCCTTTATTGAACGTGCAGATCAACCCTTAGCATGTTTTGTTCCCACAATTTCAGTCTGTTTGAGGTGGGATATATATATATATATATATTTTTTTTGCATCTTGCCTGTGGCTTTCCTTTCACTATGCTTGCAAGAAAACATTGTTGATGAAACAAAGCAAGCAGCATAAATAATTTTTAGTAGAACTGAGGAAGTAATAGAACATAGCCGTTGTGTGTTTATTCCACACTTCCTCAAACAGTGGAGCAGAATTTTCGCTGTTTGAGGTATGTTAGAGATACAAGTGAGAGAGGTAGAATCGCCCAAGGCCACCCAGTTTGCTTCAGGAGGAGATGCATTTGGTTTCATACATTCAAACCCAACACTCTCACCACAGTATTCCATGTGGACACAAGATTATCCCTTTTGGCAGCAGCCCCCTTGAAAATTGACCTGAAAGTCAGGGGAGGGCATAGTGGAGCATTCTCTGTAGGCTTAGGGGCTTGCTTCTGTGTAGACATGCCTAGGATTGTGCTCTTAAGGATTTAACAAGCTACACCCAGTAGTGTCATGAGCAGGCAGGTCACCCTGTGTGGGGTCGGCCTGCTCAGCGCGTCACCCCTCCACCCCCCACTGTCGCATCACCCCCCCAGGTGTATCACCCACACCCACACTACCGCATCACCCCCCCGGTACTCACCCCATCCCAGCGCATCACCCCAAGAGCCGGCAGGCCGAGCACCGTCTTCTTCGGTGGCTCGGACGCTTCTAAATAGGTCGCGCAAGGCTTCTAGCGGCATGCGCACAACGCCGCTCGAAGCCTTGTCCTCAGAAGGGTCGAACGAAGACCCAATTGGCAGCAGGCCTAGTTAGAAGTGGCCGAACCACCAAGGAAGACACGTCTTGGCCTGCCGGCTCTTGGGGTGATGCGCCGGGATGGGGTGAGTACCAGGGAGGTGACGTGCTGGGACTCCCGGCGCATCACCCCCCTGGCATGTCAGGAGTCCCGGCGCATCACCCCCCTGGCGCATCACCCCCTCTGGCTGCCTCCCGGTGTGTCAGCCCTTGAGCCCCCCCGCCACACTGCAGTGGCTACACCTGCCCACATTCCTTCCCCTAAAGGTCTAGCACTCTGTCCTGGTATGGATCTGGTAAGCCTAATTCTGTGTATTATGTAGTTTTCTGTGTATGTGCAAGGGCCTCATTGGATCCCAAACACTGTTGCATATGAGCTCTTCTTAGGAACATTCCAAGTTTCAAAAGAAGAGTTCCAGAGCAAGGGAATGACACTCTGTAGCTTGACACTGTCGCGTTTTTAAACAACCACACTGGCTGCATGGCATCGACTGGTATATTGCTGCAGGCAGAAGACGATGCTTTAAGCTGACCAGGCTCAAACGTTTGTGCAATGCTTATAAATGTGAATTCATGAAGTAGAAACAATTTGTCTGAGAGGTTACTGTGAAAGATGAAAAACACTTCATTATGGCCAGTTGTTCTTTTGTGTGTGTGTTTTCCCAGTGAAAGCACAGCTCTGGTGATTGTGAAAAGCTCTATTGCTACAGTTTGCTTAAATGACTTTGGATAAAGGGAGTTGGGAGATTTGGCACAAAACAGCCTTAATGTTCTTTTAATAGCGATGGATGTATCTTAAATGGACAAATCACCTGCCCTTGGCAGATGGTGTGTGAGAACAGCTGTTGGGCAGTTTGAGGGTAGAAGGGAAGAGTGTTGTGAGTCAGCCAAAGGTGAAGGAAAGATGAAGTTGCTTTATATTGAATCAGACCATTAGTCTCTCTACTGACTCACAACTGCTGTCCAGGGTCTTTCTCAGTCGGATGTAGAAATGCCAGGGATGGACTCTGGGACCAGCATGAACAACCTGTGCCCCATCGCTGAGCTATCACCCCATCACCAAAGCACCTTGGGGGCTTAGGAGCCCTTTGATGTGGGCTAGCAGGAGACTCCCTGCGCGTTGCCTTTGCTGCTCGGAATGGCTCCGACAGTGAGTAGGCGGGGCCACTGTGTAACACTGAGTAGACCTGTGCACAACATACAGTACTGCCCCTTCTAGGAACGCTACTGAATCTGCACAGTGCCCCAGCAGCCTCTTCTTCTCAGCTCAGCCAGGCGCCACCATTTTGGATTATGTGAAATCTCGCAAGATCCAAGATGGTGTCGCTCAAATCTCATGAGATTTTGTGTGATCCAAAATGGCAGGACCTGGGAGATCTGGTAGGAGGGGCCACTGGGGACATCTGGGGACACTGAATGTGCTGCAACGCTCTAAGGTGTTGCGACAAACAGTTTGGGAAACACTGATCTAAGGTATAATTAACTATGGGCGCAATCCTGACTAAGGATCTGGCCGGCGACCCAGGGCCGCCCACCAGATCATGTGCACCAGCTACCCGTCGACTGGCGGGCCGGAGGTCTACTCGGGGAAGGGGATGCTCATCCCCTTCCCTGAGTGTAAACCCGGCCCGGCCCTATCGGCCTCCTCAGATTTCCGCCAGCTAAATAGCTGGTGGAAGTAGAGGAGGCCATGAAATCGTGTAGCCGGCCCAGTGGGGACAGGGATTTGGCCGACGCCATCCCCCTCCCAGGCTGGCTAGGCCAATGGCCCTCCTCCCTCACCCAGCCAGACCGCCCACACGGCCAGTGACAGAGCGCTTACCTTACGCCACCGTCCACGTGGAGATCCGGCGCCGGAGTGAGGGAGGCCGGCCTTACGCCGGCCTTCCTTACTCCCGAGTCATCACAAACGTGCTTTACGGCACGTTTGTGACGGCTTTCGGCGCCGGAACGAACTTCAGGATTGTGCTATATATAATTGCAGGCAATCAGCAATTGCGCACATAACCATAGTTGCAAGCAGGTAGTACACACACAATCTCTGGGTGAGGCTGCAGCTTTTTTGTCCATGGACAAAAAAGGGTTTTCTATTGCAAGGTGCAGGGGAGTGGCAGCAGGAAACGGGTATATTGTTGTCTTGTGTGCTCCCTGAGGCATCTGGTGGGGCCACTGTGAGATACAGGAAGCTGGACTAGATGGGCTTTTGGCCTGATCCAGCAGGGCTCTTCTTATGTTCTTATGTTCTTATGACTCTGACGGGGGGGGGGGCTGCCTCACCTGCTGCACCTGCACGGACTGTGTTTGCTAACAATATAAAGACTTTAGAAGATGCTAGTTAGAAGAACAGTGATGCTGGAAAACTGAGACACTTGCAGCATGAATCAAGAACTAATCCCAGGACTCAAATTGCAGTAGATCTCCCTGCAAGTAATTTCAAAAAGTTTTACCAAAATGGGTAATAGGTGAAAGGTGTAAGGCTGGATAAAGAGAGGTCTTTTTTACCTGTTTAAATGTGGTCTCTCAACATTCATTAATTTAAGTCCACTGGCTACTCTTAATACTTGGTGAAACTAAGCAATATACAGTTGGACCTCAGTATCTACGGGGGTTCTTCTCCGGACCCCCCCCCCCCATGGATACTGAAATCCATGTAAAGTGCAGGGGTCACTTTAAAAATGCCTTTAAAAGGGAAAAAAATGTTAGAAATAGGGTTCCTTCCCTTTTTGCTGGCGACCCACTCTGTGCAGTGCAGGTGACTTGCGCTGGATGATGTCGCAGGTCCAAGGAGACCCATTGCCAGTCAAGAGGCTTACAGCTCCCAAGTCTCTCCCCCCGCCCCGCAGGATGCAGTGCAAGCCTTTTTGGCACAACTGCATAGGTGGTGGGGGGGGGGGAGAAGGATAGGTTTGGGCTGATAGCATGTTAGGTAGCTAATTTTCATCATTCGTATTCTTAAGAGGTACTACAATTCCTGCATAAACAGTGCTAGTTTCGATCTGCTGCTTCAGTGTTTCTTATAGTAGTTGGCAAAATACGTTTATTTGTCAAAAGTGGTTTTAGTAAAGCACATTTAGAGATTTGCTGCTTAATGGGTGTACTTTGGGAAATCTAAGTTCCCCAAGGGGGAGACGGTTCGTGCTTTTTTTGAACTAGCAATTGAACTCTTCTCCTAGCAATGTGTTATCACCATTGGAAAGATGTACTATCCTCTCCTGAGATCAACAACAAGAAAGCAAAGCAATTTGCTTATTCATTTTGCTTTGGGAGAAGGTTTTCAGAATGGTTTTGGGACTTGGGTTTTAAGCAGTTGCTTGGAGCACTTTTTTTTGCAGCAGCAGCAGATGAAAAAGGTCTGTCTTTTCCCACCTTCTCCTTGTGACCAAGGAATAATTGAAAGATATCCACCTTTATAACTTAAGCACCAGTGCTTGGGTCAGACTTCGAACATCAGAGAGGAGGCTTCCAGCAACATAAGTCCAAGGCCTTGTGCTCCCTGGCTGATTATACGACATCAAATAGCTTCTATAATCTGGTGATTGCAGTACCTGAAAGGTATGGACCAGAGTGTCAATTTTGTACTTGGCATACAGAATGTTTGAACTCTACAGTGTTGCACTCTACTGTTACTCGAATGTGCAGTGACATGGATAATTGTGTCGTACAGGTGAGTCCTGCAACATCATAACCACTGCCAATTATTTATGCCCAGATCCAGAGTTTGCATGGACTTTAAACAGCGACAGCTTATGTGCATTGCCTGCTCTCATTTCAGTGGAGGGATCGAATCCGTGCACATCAATTGGATCTCTTTGCTGAATAACCTGGCGATGAGCTCCTTATTCACTTCTCTTCCATGGCTCACAGTCTCTTTTTATTTTTTTTATTTATTTTTCACATTTTTATACCGCCCTTCCTCCAAGGAGAACAGAGTGGTGTACATATTTCCTCCCCTCTTTTTGTCCTCACAACAACCCTGTGAGGTAGGTGGGGCTGAGAGATAGTGAATGGCCCAAGGTCACCCAGGAAGCTTCGTGGCTGAGCGGGGATTTGAACCTGGATCTTCCAGGTCTAAGTCCGACTCCCAAACCACTACACCATCCTGGCTTCTTCCATCTTCCATGCCGATGAGCTCCTTATTCGCAACAGAGGTCCTGATGCTGTAACTTGGGGGATCCTAGCATTCGTGTGTTGGTTTTATCCCTTTTCCTGTTTTAAAAAGATACCTTTCTTTTCCCATTTTGAATATTTCAGCGAGTTGAAAACAGTATAGAAGTTTGGCTTTGAAGTGCATCAATAATATCGAGCTTTACTAGGCTTGCAAGACAAATTCAGCTTGCTCTTATGGTACCCAGGGAAAAGTAAGCAAAATCAACAACCATGAGAAACCAACTGGTCAGCCACAGAGTGGTAGATTGCTGACTACTAAAGAGCTATTAAAGAAAGCTGGCCCATTAGCTGTCAGTTTAGGAGACATCCATAAAACAGTCTCCAAGGCTTTAGTAATAATGTTGACAGCTTCCTAATCTCTCTTTATTTTGGCAAGCTTTGTACTATTAAACCCTGAATGACATTTTGTAGCATAGCTAGAAAATATCAGTGTATCTAAAAGAGATAGTCTTTACTAATGAATAAACAGACACTTCAGCAAAAATAAACTTTGTAGATGAGCTTGTTCTGTTAAAGGTGAGATGAGTTAAAACCATAATGTCCTGTACACAAGATCTGCTAATATAGTTGGGCACTTCATTAATATTGAAAATATTTGGTGGATGCTTTGCAAGAAATGGCATGTGTCTGTGTGCATTCAGAGAATAAGGAAACATAAAATAGCATTATATTCACATGAAGTGTGCCTTCTGAAGTGTATCGATTTATGGCTGGGTTCATATTGTTTATCATTATTGATCATCTAGTGTTACAAAAAAATATATTAATAGTCCTCATTCTTGGGTCAAATGTTGGTTTATTTTTCTAAGTACCCATGATCTAAGAAGGCCAACAGGACTTAAACAAATGCAGTATAGTCAGCTAATTGAGATATAATGTGATGGAAGTCTGTTGTAAATCAGCCCAAGATTAGTAATCATCGCAGAAATAAATTCTACCTGTCCCCAAAGGTAAGTAAATCAAATTGATAATGTGTTTAGTGGCATTGGAGAAAGGCTAGTTTGAGCTATGCCTAAAGCAAGAAGATTGGATTGGATTTTTGGATTAATGCAGTCACCCTTTTGATCCCTGTATCCTTGTCTTAGTTGTTACTCTTGGATATAATGCTGAATTTCCTGCTTTTTTGTGAGCAACCTGCATTTGCGTGAAACCTGTTTCGGTACGTCACCAGATGTAACAGGAGAATTCAGTAAAATCCTACACGGATGCACTTACATATGTGAATGCCATAATATTGCTTGGTATTAAAATCTATGCCAAGATAGCTGCACATTTATTATATACCCTGTGAAATTCATGGGAGGCCTTTGTGGGCTTTAGTAGGCCACAGGTCAGCACACAAACATTGTGTGAATGTCTTTTGTTGTTGTTCAGTCATTAAGTCATGTCCGACCCTTCGTGATCCCATGAACCACATCCCGCCAGGCCTTCCTGTCCTTTACGACTTACGGTCGGACCCCAACCTCAGAAACGCCACTGCCCAAAGTACCACTGGTGTTACATGTACTACCTGTTGAGAACCTTTGCTTTAAAGAGTTTTCCAGGACACAAATGATCAAAACATTTAACTCCCCCATCTGCTCCAGCCCCCAAATACAATTTGTTGTTGTTGTTCAGTCGTTAAGTCGTGTCCGACCCTTCGTGATCCCATGAACCATATCCCGCCAGGCCTTCCTGTCCTCCACTATCTTCCTGAGTTCGCTCATTTTCATGTTCGTTGCATCGGTGATGCTGTCTAACCATCTCATCCTTGGCCTTCCCCTTCTCCTTTTGCCTTCAATCTTTCCCAGCATCAGAGTCTTCTCCAGAGAGTCCTCTCTTCACATTAGGTGGCCAAAATATTTGAGCTTCAGC
The DNA here is from genome assembly GCA_026170595.1 of Plestiodon gilberti rubricaudatus. Taxonomy (NCBI): domain Eukaryota; kingdom Metazoa; phylum Chordata; class Lepidosauria; order Squamata; family Scincidae; genus Plestiodon; species Plestiodon gilberti. The sequence continues at coordinate 163,038,493 of JANXHW010000005.1, read as the reverse complement.
CTCAGTACCTGTCCTTCCAGGGAACAGTCAGGGTTGATTTTATTTAGGATTGACTGATTTGATCTCCTAGCAGTCCAAGGGATGTCTACCTTGCCTGTGTTTCCCTTCAGCACCTTACACTGTGGTTGTACCTTAACTGCTGATTCTGGTGCGGCACAGTTGCTAGTAATTTAAACAATGAAACAGGATTCTATTTAGCAACTTGGCAGAGCTCTAAGAAGCACAGGGCTGCAGGGGAAGTAGGAAGGGGCAAGGCACTCATTTACCGACTCGCTGGGCAGTGCTGCCACCAATGGCAATTATTGTAAGCTTCCTGCCTCCCATCTCCCGCTTTAACACCAAGAACTTCTGCCTAATTCTTCCACTCCACAGTATTACTGTTTTGTGCATTTCCCTCTCCTTTACCACTGGCACACAGGGCTACAGCAGGGTGTTGTGGTCCAAAACTCTCATGAAACTTTGGAATATACCGTATTGTCCCGAGTATAAGACACACCTGATTATAAGATGCACCCTTAAAGTTTGGTGCTATTAAAAATTTTAATTAAATCACTGGCATTAAATTGCAACAGCCTGATTATAAGATGCACCCCTAGTTAAAAAACTTAAATTAGGAGAAAAAAGTGAGTCTTATACTCAGACCAATATGGTATAACCCTCTTTGTGTTAAATACTGGTGCCCAACCTTTAGGCCATGAGGTAGATTTTGTGCTAGAAATGCAGCTATCTTGTTGCACATTAAACCCCCAAGAAAATTGTGATGAAAAGCAGGAGCAGAGCATATTGTTATTGACTACCTATCTAGAGTACACTTTGGATATATTTTCTTTCTCTTCTGCTCAGTGACCAACAAATTGAATGATGGAGGAGATAAAAGGACATACTTGTCTGGTACCCTCTCCAAGATTGAAATGAAATGATAAATAACAGAAGCTTTGGGTGCATGGCATTTCAATCTGTACTGTACAGTGAAGTTCTATTAACTCTGAAATGAAGGAGGGAGAAGATATAGGGTATATTCATTTGACTTTTTGACAAGGCTACAGACAGAACCAAAGCCAATTTCAGCCAGGGATAAATTTCTGAGAATGCTTTGTGTGGAAATAACAAATTGTTGGACCAATGATATGTGGCTCTTGGGACTGTGTGAATCAAGATGGTCTTCAGATTTAGGAGGAGAGTAAATGGTAATGGCCTTTCTTTCCTGGGAAATAGTGTGATGGTTAGGCACCTCCTACAAGATATATGTGTTGACACAGTGTATGAAAAATGGTTCCTGAGGTAAAATATTGACTTTTTTCTCCTCTTTTGCAAATTTGTTTGTTGTAGTTATTTGTTATTTAAGGGCCCAATCCTATCCAACTTTCAAGCACTGATGCAGCCGCAATGCAGCCCCGAGGTAAGAGAACAAACGTTTCCTTACCTTGAGGAGGCCTCTGTGACTATCCCCCTGCCACAGGATGAAGTGAACGTCCCATTGGCCGGCTGCATCAACAATGGAAAGTTGGGTAAGATTGGGCCCTAAATAGCATAGGAGAAATGTGAAGCTGGTATTTCATAAGAATTGTCGCATTAATCAAATAATGCAGACTTTAATCAGGCGTATGGAACCAAGAAAAACTGTAGAATTTGTGTAGGGTTATGATAACAACCTTGTTCCCACATTTTCTTTCTGTGGGTGAGACAATGGCATGTTTTGGAAGTAGTATGCATTTAAACAGAATTGAAATTGTAAGGGTGAGGACCGGTCACCCTTCCTCTTCCCCCTTTCCCTAGGGCAGGGGGACCCTGCCCACGACGTTCGGGGGCCATCAAACCCAGGTGGCCCACCTTCCTTCCAGGAGGTCCATCGACAAAGGCCCGGGGAACCGACGCCTCCTCGAGGCCCGCTCGGGGGAACACCCTCCCCTGAAGGGAGCGAGCGAGCGGCGACCTCGCGACCGGGCATCCCCGGGGAACCACCCCGTGAGGAAACCGCTTCTCCGGAGGCAACGCCACGACTGGCGAGCCTCCCGGACAGGCCGGGAATCGGCCCGCCCCTGCCCCAGCGTCTTGCCGGCAGGGCGGGGCGAGCGCGGAGCACGGCCAGGTGGCGTCAGGCCCTCTATCCCACAACGGGAGAGCCCATTGGCCCCGCCGCCTGCCTGTCAACCAAAGGGGCGGGACTAAGGGAGCCAGCAGGGTATATAAAGAGCTGCCCGGCCGATGATGAGGCAGTCGGCCGGGAGGTTGGAGGAGACGCTGCTCTCCCTCCAGCCGGTGATCGGGCGGCTATCTAGAGAGGCGGCCAAAGTGGTGGCTGAACCCCCGCCCTCTGGAATCCCTGAGGCCATAGGGGAAGAGCAGGATCCCACCTTCAAGGCCTTCCCCAGGGCTACTGGCTCGACCTAGGGGGCTGAGATCCCCTGCTCTGCTACCCTGGAGGTCGACAGCGAGGAGGACCTCCCCTTTTTCACCCCTCTGCCGGACCCCATATCGGACAACCCCCAACAGAAATATTACTGAGAGTGTCAACTTTGTTCTTTCAGTTTGGTACAAATGCAATTATCAATTGCACTAAGCAAATCAGTATTTTAAAAATGTTAGCATAGTGCACACTTGAAAATTTTACTTCAGCTTCTTTAGTCATAGTTAGTATTTTGTTTCTTATAGCAGGGGTTCTCAACCAGTGGTACTTCAGCCGACTGATGGTGGTACTTGGACTACTGGAACCCCACTCCGATGTGGTGCTTTCGGCAGCACATTTTTACTCCAGAGAGGCTCCTGCCTTTGGCCGAACCTCTCAGGAAAGCTGAGAAGGTCCCTCCCATCCACCCAGTGCCTCCTACCTGCATTTTCTGGTCTCCAAAAACCTGAAAACCCAGAAGTAACTGGCGATGATATCATTCCGGTGGTACACAGCAGGAGACTGGTGCTGGAGGCAGTACTTGTCCGGGGAAGGGTTGAGAACCCATGTCTGCAATACACGCTGTTCAAACCTTACTGTACTACAAACCTTTTGTGTGTATTTATTATGTCCTTAATAATTTTGACTGTTGGGGCCAAGCTTGACCTGGTGGCTTGACAAACTTGTTTCATTTGTTGAAACTGGGTCTTCCCCAACCAGCCATGATAAAGTGTGGGGGGAGGGGCATCTGACTTTCTAGTGTAAACGGTTGGGGAAGGGAAGTTGAACCTTCCTTGTGCACACCACTTTCCTGCTTCCTATAGATTCTCCTTTCAAGTAGTTTCCTCACAGCAGAGTGACTACAGGGAGGTGGCGGGTACTGTTTTGCACCTCACACTCATGCAACATTTTGCTCTTAAAAGCGGGTTCCACTCCCTACTTTATATGCATTTGGGGCAGATCTGGGTATAAATGGGTCTGCTGTAATCACATCTAGTTTGGTCCTTACTACATGAATGCTCTGTTTCTGCTCTGTATTGTGGCAAGTGGCTAATCACTTTTCAAGGCAAGACTAAGGGCTGATTCGAGTCATGAACATCAGGCACACAGTGGCTATTTACTTGCTTGAGTTGGTGCCACCTAGTTTTGTATAGGCACTATCACACATGAGAGCAAGCTTTTTTTTTTCAGTGCCATTAGAAATTGTCCAAAAGGTAGACTTTCAATGCGGTATAAGAAACCTAAATGCATGGTGGGGTCAGCACGTGGCTGAATATGGACCAATACCTCACACAGTGGTATTCCGACTGCTCGGTAGTTATGAGAATCAGCCATAAGACACAATCCTGGATATGTATGAAAATTGCATTGAAATCAATAAGACTTGTGGTAAATGTATTTATGCTAAATGCTGTTGAATATAGTGTGTTGAACAATGAGGAAGGAAGGATTGAGGTCACATGCACACTTACTTGGAAGTAAACTCCACTGAATCCAGTGGGATATTTTTTGGCAAATGTATGCATAGGAAAGGTCTAAAGGAGTCTTTTTTGTGCCTCTTTTTAACCAATAACTTAAATTTCCAACCAGCTTCTTCCAATATGAAAGAAAACCATAGGAAGATTGAAATACAAGATACCGACAGCTAGTTATAATGCATGTTTCTTTCTCAACAGATTCACAGACAGGATGTAACCTTTAAAAATGGAAGCTTGTATAGAAAGGAACAGATAGCAGTTGGAGCTCAAGGAGTGGATGAACATTTTCTCTTTGGATGTATCGGCTTTTACGAACGATATGTTGATTCAGAAGGTCCCGAGGGAGAATCATGAAATTTATTTCCTCTTCTCAGTCGATGGATTTTTAAATCATTCCTTGGAATCAGTGGAGTTCAACAAAAGTGTGTGATGGAAATAGCTGCGTGTCTCTGTGCCTGTAGCCCTTACGTTGTGGATTAGTTTGCTGTTGTGAGGAACCAATTCCATTTTGAGGGACAAGAAACGGATGTGATGGATTTATCTTCAGAAATGAGTCGGCATGGAAGGAATCCACTCAGTCACAAGCTAGAAGATCAAAAGAAGGTAAAAAGTTTTTTTTTTTAAATATTGGATCCCTTTTAAAATGTGCTCTGCTTTATTTCAACATGTTTCCAAAATGCACAATACTTTACAAAACATAGTATAAATATGTCATTATGGATCTGATTATTGCTCCAGAGCAGTCTCATTCTGAGCTCCTGATTTTCGTTGTGACCTGATAATCGGACTTCCAAAGAGTCTTGGAATTACCTAGCAAATTGGATGTCAAAGCATTCACTTTCCTGCCGTTTCTGATTCTGTGCCAAATATCTCCTGTAGTCCATGGTATTATTAACATTCTGCTGACCGTGTTTGAGCACTTTATCCCTTGCCCTGAGAATGACAATTTGCACTTTTGATAGCAATGGTGAAAAACTGCATGATCATGTAATGATGACTATTGGCATTCTGTGTTGATTGAACAGATATTGTTGAATTTGTGTTTTTTAAACAGTCTGTAATTGAAGGAAAGGAATTACTGGGTATCCCTAATGCTAATTTTCATATAGAGCCTCTTTTATGTTTCCTAGGGAATGTACAGGTTGAATGAGGAGGTATATGTCCCGGTTTCATTTTGCCAGTCTTAATATATTTCTCTAGGGTAAAGCTATTGATTACTAGAGACCGGAGGAAAAATTCAGCACTTATATCCCATTGACACTTTAGATATCTATATACCGTATTGGTCTGAGTATAAGACTCACTTTTTTCTCCTAATTTAAGTTTTTAAACTAGGGGTGCGTCTTATAATCAGGCTGTTGCAATTTAATGCCAGTGATTTAATTAATTTTTTTTAATAGCACCAAACTTTAAGGGTGCGTCTTATAATCGGGTGCGTCTTATAATCGGGACAATACGGTATATCCCATTGACACTTTAGATATCTATATATTTTGATTATCTGTATTTATATATGGGGACTTAAAGAGGCCTGTGTGCAGGACTTTACCTTGAGTTTGGTTCTGAACTACTCTGCCTGTGTAGGCTTTTCATTTAATTGCAGAGAAGGCCCCTTCTCAGTAGACTTGATAGGCTTGGCCAAAGGTGGGAGTCTCTCAGAAGTGAAAACACACCACCAAAAGCACTGCGTCAGAGCGGGGTTCTGGTGGTCTGGCGTTCGGGTACCACCAGCAGTTGGCCAAAGTACCACTGGTTGAGAAACCCTGGAGTAAAGTACAGCACAGGAAAAAGCACAATATTAGTGTAAAATATGACCCTGATGGTCTAAAAATTGTATTTATGGGAAGCTGCTTGGTCTGCAAGTTGAGATTTTTAGTAGGCACATCACTCTTTTAACAGTATTATAATTGAGACTGTGGAGTCTGCATAACTTTTCAACACAACCCATGCTTCCTCTTCAACGGGCCTAGCACTTCCTCTTCTTCCTATTACACTGAAGCACATAGCTCACAGTATGATCTTGTGCGTTAAAACGTTCCGCTAATATATTTAAAATTAAAGCATACGTATAATACTCCAAGGCACTCTTCTGCTGCTGTTGAGGACACTCTTTGGGAATCACTGCTATGTCCTAATGACCAGACTTTCCATCACATAGTGCATTAAAGCTCTTGATGGTTTAAAATTGAGTACCAAAAGTAGTCCTGTATGAGATATTATTGGCTACTGTGATTAGAGTTGGGAAACATGGAAGCGTTTCCTCGGTTGATACTTATCATTTGCCAGTGCTGACGACACGATGCAATAAGAAAGAACACTAGGTGAAATTCCTTCATTTTGTGTCGAAAGAAATCAACTCAATTCCTGTTATATAACTGTTCATGTCCCAAGTTTATGATCATTCAGCAAACACAAATGAGTGTTTTTCAAACCTGAAGGGCAAAGTATCCCAGGAAGTCTGCAATTAATGCAGTTATTTTTTGCATGAGAGCTCTGCTGAAGTCCCTTTATACAAACTATCCAGATGTCTTGGTATCTGCAAAGAACATCTGCTAGCCCCAGGCTGACAGAGGGGAACATTTGAATGATTGCTGCAACTGTGGTCTTGTCAAGTTCAGCTGGATGTGTATTTTGTGTGCATTGCACAATCCATGAAACATTGCTGCTGTATAGTATGCACACATTTCAGTGTGCTGGAGCGGGACATGCATTTTTTTTTACTGAAATGCATGGAGGTGTTCAATGCTTCACCTTGGTGGATTGCTCTGTGTGCATATGTTTATATAGGCATTTGTTTTTTGCGACATGCTCAGGAGTGGCCACAGCTTCAAATGGCATTAGTTTATTTGACATTGAGTAAGTTGGTAAAAATGCTTTGTGGGAGGTATTACTGAGATGCATTCTTTACAGTGGTAATTCAGAATGATTAGAGAAATGTTTTGCAATTTGGTGACTGGTTGGTTTCTGTTTGATAGTTGTAGAAATAAATACACAGAATCTGTCTGTGTCATTTTTAAAGCGCAAGCAATTCACGCCCCCTACTCTAATGATATGTTCAATCAGTATTATAAAGGGCAAAACAACTGTACTGAAAGGCTATTTGTCCTTGAAGATTTATTTGAAGATTAAATATCATCTGACATCATGTGAGATTTGCATATTTCACACATAATTTAGTGGGTTGCTTTTACAAGTCATCTGAAATAGATACATATTTGACTAAAATAATTGCCTCCATGTGTCTCAGAAATGTATAAGATACTTACTGGTTTTACAAAAACAATTTGAATGCGGCAAATGAAGGTGTTGACTTGATGACACTGATAGCAAGGTAGCTGAAGAAATCTATGCTTATCACCTCCTAATGGCTGTCGCCCAAAGATTTGTCTCCGTATAAATCCTTTCTTGTTGCCCGTAAACTATCAGATTGCAAATAAGGGGTAATCCAGACTGCTGGCCTCTTGCCCTTATGCTTTGTGGCAAACTGCCCTGAATGGCTTGGGATCTTCCTTTCATAGACCACATCCGCCTCCTCTTTATGTTCTTGTACGTCTACTTGTGCCTTGCTTCAGGTGTTTTTCTAGTTATCTTCAGAGGCATGGCAGACATTGCTAGGAGGGTCTCGTCTCATCAGTGGTGGTACTAAACTTGTGCCATATCCTCCTTGTGGAGGTTACGTTGGCACCTAAACTATGCTCCTTCAGATCTGCTAAAACGTGTCTTTTTTGTCAGCTTTGGGAGGAGGAGGGTGGCTGAGGTGATGACCAGCAGAGCTCTTCCGCATTGTGTGGGTTTGTTGCTGCGTGTAACAGCTCAGAAGATTCTCTCAATGCCCGCTGTGATACTTTAGCAAGCCAAGGGGATGGTGGCAAAGTGCAGGGCCTTTTCTGTTGTGGCACGATGTCTCTGGAATCAATTACCAGTCGCGACCGCTGGATGGGCTGGCGGCGGTGGAGGAAGAGGGGGCAGGCAGCGGGCCCTGTGTCACTCCTCCGCCCGCCTGCCCGCCCACGCCGACAGCAGGAGCCTCGGCAGCAGCACTGCAAGGCTCACTGCTGCTGCTGAGGCAGGGGTAGGCCCAGGGGGTGATTTTGATGCCCCCTGGCTTGCTGCCTGGGGGCGAACCGCCCCCCATTACTACACCTCTTTTTCCTATAGGTAGGTATATGGCGTTCCATGGAACCCTTTCCACTGGCTCTTCCTTTCTGGCCTCTGTGTGTGTTCATCACTGATAGTTCTTTGTGTTGCACACAATTCGATACTTTGAAGAAAAGATGTTATCCTTGTAGCCAGCTTTCTCCAAATACTAGCAGGCAGTGATGTAGTCTATTGACTCAGACTTGAGTCAGACTCAAGTCGCGTCAATAACTTGACTCGGACGTGACTTGGTGATTGTAAAAGACTTGAAAGACTCGACTCGAGACTTGGAGCCTTTTACAACAAGTCGAATTTTATTCAGGTTTAAACCCACTTTCCCCATTAAATAGGTAGGGACTCGCAACCAAAGACTCAGGACTTGGGGGCAAAGACTTGGGACTTGACTCGAGACTTGGAGTCAGAGACTTGATCCACATCCCTGCTAGCAGGTAGTCTACTCACAATGTAATATGGTGCAGTAACTTATTATTAGAGAATGTTTCAAGTTTACAGATAAAGAATCAGCACAATAGCAAATATAAGGACCCAAAACATGGTTCCATACATTGGGAAGATATTATGTGGCAACATACTTAAGTATGAACTTAATTTTACCGTATTTCTTCGAGTCTAAGGCGCCATCGATTCTAAGGCGCACCTTTACTTTCAGTACCACCAGCAGGGAAAAAAAAAATCCATCGATTGTAAGACTCACCTCCCTTCATTGAATCTACCCGCTCAGCACCAACTCTCCTCAGCATGTCTCCTGCAGCTGAGGATGACTGAGTGCACTGCCTTTGCATAGCATTTCTGGCCCCGCCAGAAAGTGCCATTTCCTTCGTTACCTGGGCTTGGGGGAGCTTCAGGGAGGCCTGCGCAACCCTCTGCAGGCCTCCCTGATCTTCAGTTTGGCAAAAAACAGCGATTTTTGGCCATTTCTGGTTTCCGCGAAAACCGGAAATGGCTGAAAATCACCGTTTTTTGCTGAACTGAAGATCGGGGAGGCCTGCAGAGGGTCGCGCAGGTCTCCCTGAAGCTCCCCCAAGCCCCAGTAAGTAAGAAGATAGCATTTTGGGGTGCTTTTTGGATACCTTAGATTCTAAGACGCACCCCATTTTTTGAAATGCTTAATTGGGAAAAACATGCGTCTTAGAATTGAAGAAATACAGTAGTTTCAAACTGATGGTTAATATATTTCACTTAGGTATGAATGAAATATATGTTTCATTTGTATCTAAACAAAATGTTGTTGAACTATTAATTGTATCCTCTCATTTATTAATTGTATCCTCTCATTTAAAAGTGTGTTACCCAAGTGATGTGATATATGGACATGGAGCCTTTTTCCCTGCTAAAACAAGGAATGTAAGGTGTTTTCTTTTTCTTAATAAATAATACTAGTGCTCCTAAATTGTATTGAAAGACTTTGCCCTTCAGCAGAACTCTCATCATAGTTCACACTATCTGTCTTATTTGCTCAGGACTGGAATATATTGCACAAGGTCAGTTGCATCCCTCATGATTTCTTGTGTCCCAGCGTCACGGATAACCTGCATAGCATTTAAGTAATCAGTTGGCTTTGACGTTTGCAACCAGAGAATGCCTGGGCTAAATAAAAATGGCATTGATGCAATCAATGTGGCTTAAAATCTATACTTGTATGGCAAGACTCTTGCAGATAAGTTTGAAATCCCCTTGCACAAGGTAGTCAGCTGTGAGCCTCAGTGTTTGAATTATCCTTGTAGCATAATAAAAAAGCAGAGATATCACCAGGCCAACAAAAGTTTGCATAGTCAGGGCAATGGTGTCCTCAGTAGCAATGTATGGTTGCGAGAGTTGGACCATAAGGAAGGCGGAGCGCCGAAGAATAGATGCTTTCCAACTGTGGTGCTGGAGAAGACTCCTGAGAGTCCCTTGGACTGCTAGGAGATCAAATCAGTCAATCCTAAATGAAATCAACCCTGACTGTTCCCTGGAAGGACAGGTACTGAGGCTGAAACTCAAATATTTTGGCCATCTAATGTGAAGAGAGGACTCTCTGGAGAAGACTCTGATGCTGGGAAAGATTGAAGGCAAAAGGAGAAGGGGAAGGCAAAGGATGAGAAGGTTAGACAGCATCACCGATGCAACAAACATGAAAATGAGCAAACTCAGGAAGATAGTGGAGGACAGGAAGGCCTGGCGGGATATGGTTCATGGGATCACGAAGGGTCGGACACAACTTAACGACTGAACAACAACAACAAATTGTATTTGGGGGCTGGAGCAGATGGGGGAGTTAAATGTTTTGATCATTTGTGTCCTGGAAAACTCTTTAAAGCAAAGGTTCTCAACAGGTAGTACATGTAACACCAGTGGTACTTTGGGCAGTGGCGTTTCTGAGGTTGGGGTCCGACCGTAAGTCGTGCCCCGTCCTAGTACCGTGTTCAGGAACCGGAGCAAGGAGGCCCCGCCCCTCGCCGACGGAGCCATTCGCGCAGCGAAGCCGAACGGGCAGGGGCCTCCTCGCTCCGGTTCCTGAACGCGGTACTAGGACGGGGCACAACTTACGGTCGGGCCCCAACCTCAGAAACGCCACTGACTTTGGGGTACCTCTGGTGGTACTTGGACCACTGGGCCCCCCTGAACCCCGCTGGGATACCCGAATCCCTGCAAAACATGGAATTTTCACTCCTGAGCGGCTCCTGCCTTTGGATGAGCCTCTTGGGAGCAAAGAAAACAGCCCACTCTCTTGCCCGGAGTCTCTTACCGGCCTCCAGCAGCCTTCTGTGTGGCATCTGGCAGCCTCCTGCACCGAGAACCTGGAAGTAAGCGGCGATGATGTAATTGCTGCTTACTTCTGGTGGTATTTGGCGCAGCGGTGGCCATGTAGGTAGTACGCCACACTGAGTACGTTGAGAACCCCCCTTATTGGAGAATGGTAGCAGGAAAAGAGATTCTCTGAACTGTTCCAAAGAACCATTCTTGCCATGATACATCCCTTGCTATATTTGGTGAATGAGCTGCAAAGGGGAACAAAACGTTTGATGCAGGAACACTATATACAAAAACATATTTATAAACATATTTACAAATAGCTTTCTAGAAATGTATAGGCGAATTACAATGATTCTTTGAAAACTCCATTTGTTTTAAGCTTGCCACCCTTATTTTTTAAAAAATTAATATATATATATATTTTTTTCCATGAAAACAGTTCAATATTACTTTATTGAAACGTGAAGCCTATTAAAAAAAGTACAGCTTGATGTTAATATGTTGATATGCGGTGCATAGGAGATAGGCTGTTATTGTCTTTCATCCTTCACATGGTGTGTGTTTGATTCTCCATCTTACATGACAGGAAGTTATATTTTGCTTCCATAATGAAAATGTCTCCATTTTAATTTAGCACAACTTTCTGAAAATAACCTGGAAATGTTTTTAAGTGAAGTTATCAATATCTATTCTAAGAGTCCTTGCGGAGCATGAAATTGCCTTCCAAACTCTTTCCAGACATTCCTAGATATTAATTTAAAATGGCATTTCTCACAGCCAGTAATTTCAAGGCAACCTACCTAACTGTCTGGTTTAAAATCTGCATGAGAAATTAATCTTGAGAACCCAGGATGGGAAAATGTTTGGGATATATATTGTGTGTGTGTGTGTGTGTGTGTGTGCGCGCGCGCGTGCGCGCGTGCGCACGCACGCACGCACGCGCACACACACACACACACCATATAAGATAAGGAAGCTGACCTTTGTCTCTCAGAAGTGACATTTATGGCGCAATTCTCTCTACAAATAGACCAGTGGAGAAACTGTGCTTGCAGCACTGTGACGGAGAGGTAAGGCCCTGCCGAGCAGTGGAGGGGCAGGGAGAGGGCGTTCTGGGAGTGGGACTGGAGGATTGGACCTGGGGAGGGGATTAGTGGAGGCCTCCTCCACCATATCCTAGCCCCCCAGACCTGTTGAGCCTTACACAGGTCTCTCAAATGTTCACCAGCAAAATTGCAGGCATGTGTTTGAGGAGGCCCATGGAGGCAGCTGGCACATTACTCGGGATAAAGGGACAAATATCCCTTTACGCCAAGGAGGTTGCCAGCTGCGCCGGGGCAGGCGCAATCCTGCATAGGGTGTGGCAGGTGCTTTATGTGCGCCACCGCGTCCTGCCAAGACAGGATTGGGCTGTTAGTCTTTGACAACAGGTGATTCTATGGCTGGAAAGTGAATCCTAGAGCTGACCAGGGTGCTGAAATAATACAGATCCTCAGAATGAAATAGATTTAGAACAACACCTGAAAATGTTGGACGTGTCTGCTTTACTGTAGACAATGGAGAGTTAAATGTTGCCGTGTTCATGTTCCTGTAATTTATTTTGGTTACGTTCGTGTTGGCAGTGAGTTCACATGAGTAAAACTGACAGTGCTATTTCTCCAACAACTTTTCTGTGGCTGTGCATGAGATTAATGATGCCGATTAATGCTGGCCCAACTTGTCACCTTTTCACATAGGTTCCTGAGTTAGAATACTAGACTGGGCCTCTCACAGCCCACTGCTTTGAATTTGTTGAAATTGCAGTTGTGCAAGCAGTGGAACAATGGTGAGAAACAGAGATTGTTGAAGCTTGTCTTCTATGAAACAGTATGTACAGAGTTTGTCGTTATTGTGAAAAATGCCTTATAGTAGGACTGCTATCTTATAAGGGCCAGTACATGATTTATATATTAATAACAAAGATTGCTATTTTCTTATTACTTAATGTGCGATTGCACATGTACAAAAGAGAGAATGAAGAAGTTACACAGATTGGCAGCCCAATTCTGTTTAGGACTGCTGCAAGATAGGGCCAGTGTCAGCGCAGGCAGAGGACTCCTCAGGGTAAAGGGACATTTGTCCTTTTACCCTGAGTAATGGCCCAGCCACCACAATGTGGATTAGAGAAGCTACTGTGAAATGCGGATGTGAATTAGATTGATGTGGATTAGAGAAGCTACCAGCAAAATGGCTGGTGCAAATCCGGGAGGCCAGGCCTGGGAAGGGGGATAGGATTCAGTGGAATGCGCTGCTGATGATCCCTACCCCTTCCCGTGCCCGACCACCCAAACTCCCCCTCCCGTTCTGCCCCATTTTGCCCTCCCCACGCCGCCCGGCACAGTCCTTACCTGCATCTGGTGTCGTTGTCCTGGGTCCAGGGCAGAGCAAGCTGTACCAGCCTTGGTGTCGCTTACTCTCTGGGTGTCAAAAACGTGCCTTACTGCACGTTTGTGACACCTGACATTCCGCCGGCCCTGTTGTAGACAGGCTGTAATTCTCCATTTATAGTACGCACATTGTATGTATGCGAGGAGTAATATAGGGATAGCTTGCAAATCTAACCTTAGTTTGCCACATAAGGGGAGTAATATCCAAAGATACATACTCCAGTGTGAAAATAATTGTCTTACTCCAGTGTAATAATAAACTCTGGGTTTGTTGTTAGAAGAACATGGCACAGTGAGCCTTGTGTCGCAAAGCTCTTCTCTTGTGTGTGTCCAGGCAGGAATTTGGGTATGCCCAGGCTCCTGTTTTTGTGCGAGCCTTCCGCATTTGTTTTCAGGTGCAAAACAAAGTGCTGTTTTTGCCTTTCAAGGACTTAATGAAGACCAAGACCTACACTTTCTATATACCATATTGTCCCGAGTATAAGACGCACCCGATTATAAGACACACCCTTAAAGTTTGGTGCTATTAAAAATAATTAATTAAATCACTGGCATTAAATTGCAACAGCCTGATTATAAGACGCACCCCTAGTTTAAAAACTTAAATTAGGAGAAAAAGTGAGTCTTATACTCAGACCAATACGGTAAATCTGCTCATGTGTCCTTTTGTTAAAGCCCAGCTCTGGGTGCCCCCATTGCCAGAGGGTGAGATGGGGGACTACTGGGGACATGGCATGACTAAGGGGCACCATCCTCAAGCACACATGTCAGATTCCTACGTTATTACTATTTCAACTAAAGTTTCTCTTATTTGCCCAAGCATTTAATTTTTGATGGGTTTAGTAATGATTTATCTGCTGTTTTAATAGCTATTGCTTCCGTTTTGTTTTTTTATCGTAATGGTTACTGGCTTTAATGATTTGTTGGAGGTCACTCTGTGGGTCAGTATTGGTGGAAAGCTTTGCCATTAATGTTTAAACATGAGTACTATTTAATTGCATATAAATGTGCTTTTAAAAAACTTGACTCTGAGTATTGAATAACTACAGTTCACAACTTGATGAACTAATTGTTGAATTGTTACCATCTTCTTGATTACTTTATGAAGTATTTTTAACCTCTTATCTGACAAGAGTTGTTTGTAAGTATTATGTCTGGTAGGCTCCAGAGACATTACTGCTAGTGCAATGTGGGGAGAATAATCTTGCATTTGGAGTGTTGAATTAAAAGGAATTTAGAAGCTCTTATGGATACTCTTGAAAAAATCTGTATGTATCTCTGCATTAGGAAATGCACTTAAGGCAAAGTTGATTTCCTTCCATTTTATACTTTGATGTAATTTCCTGGAGGTACTGCAATTCACTCATTCTAGAATTGATGCATTTCTCTTATCATTGGTATTTGGTGAGATGTTCCAATTAGGTGTACGGATCCAAGGTTAAGAGAGGTTTTAAAAGTCAAAACAGGAACCTTGAATTGAATGGGTTTGTCCTCCCTTTACAGCTTAGTGTGCTCCTGAATTCTACTTTTCTTCCGAGTATCTTTCGGCTCTTCTTATGTTCTCAGAGGCGTAGCTAGCCTCCGCCGGGGTGGGGGGCGGCAGCCCGTGACACCCCCGTGATGTCATCATCCTGCCCCCTGCGTAAGATGCACTACCCTGCTGCCGCGTCGAAAATGGACCTTTTGCCGCCGCTGCCATTTCGCCGCCACCATCGGGTGAGTGCACCCCCCGTGATACCCCCGAACACCCCCCGTTCCGACGCCACTGTATGTTCTCATATCCAGGCCTGAAGACCGTCTGCCATTTAGAAAGCCTGGAATTGCTCTGCCCCCACCTGCCCCCACCACCTTGCTCCCTCTCCCACCTCCAAAATCTTAACAGTAGACAGATCATTAACTCTTTCAAATCTGGTGCCCTGTCCTCTTCCAAGGAGGTGTTAACAATTCTGGCCATATATTCACAGACACCTATCCAAAATGTGCAATTAAGAAATTCCTCTTTAATGAGCAAGAACTGACAATTTGATCAAAATTAAATTGTTTTGTCTTTCTATAGAAGCATAGCTACTGGTCTCTGCTGTTGAAATACATTTTCAAACCGACCTGTAACTTTTGAAAACTATGTGATGGTTGAAAGCACAGTTTACTCCTTAGTTTACAGGAAAAATCCTCAAGAGGACTGATGTCTTCTACCCATATAATTAAGGCACAGATGTGATCTGGCAGTCAGAATACATAACAATAATGAACGATGTTTGTTTGTGTTAAAATACTTACTCTGTCTTTCCATAGATACACCCAATGCATGCTGTGTCCCACTGTACTAGACGTATGTATGAGTGAGTCAGGCTGTACGCTGAAAAATAAAATTCAAATTTTTATTTTGAATAAAATAAACCAAATAAACTCTTCGTTCACAGTTCAAACATGTGACAAAAATAATGCCTAATCCTTCTCCCCTGAGTGCAACTCTGCCCATTTTTACAACATGCAAGTACTCTTGAATACTAGCTAAAATCATGGGATGCTTCCACATCCCCAATAAGGCACAAGACAAGTGAGGTTGGGTTAAAACAAGCCACAATTTATTAATCAAATACAAAGACTTGCAGCAGTCATGTCAAAATCAGAATCCCACCTCCCTATAGTGTGGGTTCCCTTCCCTGGGGGAAAACGGCCTGCTGCTGTTTATTTCCCCCTACAGGCATCCCTTCTTGGCTCAAAGGGTTTGATCGCCGATGATGATATCAGTGTAACAATGCCAACCCCTCTAAATGGGACGTGACGAGGAAGTTTTGGATTGTACCACCTCCCCAAGCTGACCAGACTTTGAGGTTGACTTTACAATCTATGGAGAAGAGGTTCTCAGCCAACATCCCTAAACCAAGCAGCCTCCAGGGACCAATAGTCTCCAACCTGCACTTGCATGCCAGTTGTGACCATCTAGCTTAGCTACAACCAACCCATTCTAAGTAGGTGAAGGTGAATGAATGGCCTCTCTTCAGCTGAGGCCAATTAGGCAGAGAGGCCAAAAATTCCTACGTAGCCTCAAAAAGACGACTAGCGAATCCTGGACTGATCACCTGGGTGAGCGGGAGGGCCAATGGCTGAATGAAGGGAAAGATGCTGACACCACCATTATTGCTGCCTAAGCTCCACCCCTGTTACCCCAGGGCTCCAATTACCTGCCTCTCCTCTGCTTGCCCATGTCATGAGGGGGTGGGGGCAAAATGCTGAACTCATTCATCCCTCACAGTCA
This sequence comes from Plestiodon gilberti rubricaudatus, assembly GCA_026170595.1. Lineage (NCBI taxonomy): Eukaryota > Metazoa > Chordata > Lepidosauria > Squamata > Scincidae > Plestiodon > Plestiodon gilberti. The sequence continues at coordinate 163,022,050 of JANXHW010000005.1, read as the reverse complement.
GCCCCATTATAAACACTACAAGTAATCCATATGTCTGGTACAGAGAGGAGACATTCAGTTTCCAGAACCAGTTTAGACAGCTGCTCCTACATGTTGCACCCTCCCTTGCAATTATATTCATTTTTTTTTAAAAAAAATGCTTATATCCTGTCTTTAAAGGACCCCAAGGTGGCTTAGGATAACTTTAAAAAGAACACACAAAATAAAATACAATTACATCTGAGACAGTAAATCTAATTCTAAAATGGAGCAAGTACCCCTCTCCCACCACAATAATGGTCCGGACCTTCTGTGCTGACTGGACTTTCTGTGCAAGAAATTCCACCATCTGGGTACCATTACAGAACAGTGGTACCCTATCCAGCATTCTAGCCAATTGAACATTCAGTAGCAAGAAGATGCAGAGTCTCGGATCACGAGCATAGAGGGTGAGCAGGCTTATGTGGGTGAAAGTGCTCCTTCAACTATCCTGGTCCCATAAATGTGTTTTCTCACCCTTTGATGTTACAGCTCCACATCTTGTGGTGAGAGCTCCAACTATTTCAAGTTGACACAGAAAATAATGTGGAAATTCCTTTTTTTGAAGAAGATTACTTTTGTAGAGAATTACATATGTATTTCTTGGGGGTAGAAGAAATAAATATTAATAGAATCTGTACTTCTGAGTTGCTTCACCTCTAGAGGCCAATGAAAAGTGAACACGAGTATTAGCTCTGAATATTTTTATCTTCCCTGGCTGGAAATCTAATGAAATTTGATTATTTTAGAACTCAGAACTAAGACAGTATCTGTCCTTTTTTAAAAAATCGCCTTTTGTCTTTCAAAAATGTCTTTTAGAGGAAGCATGAGTGTTGTCTTTAATCCTCCCATTTTATTAACTTTGCTACATGGGATAATTGGATATTTGCCCTTCCCTTTAGAACTAAATCAGTTTCATTTTAGCTTCGTAGTTATCAAAAGCGTTTCAGGCAGTGGATCGTCTATGCTGTAAAGAATTCCTTCTCAGTACTTGATCCAGGAAGTATGTTTAGATTGGTTGGTACAGGCAGCTTTCCTGCAACATGTCATCTCTTTGGCAAAACTGAATTTTAGTTATTTAATGAATGTCCTAATAAAGGTAAAGGTGACCCCTGACAATTAAGTCCAGTCGTGTCCGACTCTAGGGTGTGGTGCCCATCCCCATTTCAAAGCCAAAGAGCCAGCGTTGTCTGAAGACGCCTCCGTGGTCATGTGGCCGGCATGACTCTCCTTGCCGCAGCACGTAGCATGCAGCTGGAACACGGAGCGCTGTTTACCTTCTCGCAAGCGGTACCTATTTATCTACTCACATTGACATGCTTTGGAACTGCTAGGTTGGCAGGAGCTGGCCAAGCAACGAGCGCTCACCCCGTTGCGGGAATCGAACTGCCGACCTTTCGATCGACAGCTTATGGTTCAGCTGTTTAACCCGCTGTGCCACCCAAATAGTACGCTCCAATTCCTTTTCTATTGTCATGATAATCCACAAATGTATAATACAGCTCAGTTGTCCCATTAGTGTTTAACAACCTGATGAAAAAAGAACATGAATGTTATCTCATTTTCATTTCAATGGCGTAGCAAGGCCGCTCCCCCTGTGACGTCACGGCTGGATGGGATGTCACAGGGCCCGCCCCCAAGTGACAAAAGCTGGAGCAAAATGTCCCTCGGGGGTCGGGCAGGAGAGTGGGGGCCACAACAAACGGCCGTGCGGAGGCAGCGGACGGCTTCTCTAACCCTCTCCAAGTTGTTCAGCCACCACCATCTTTTTGCCGCCGCCATTTTGTCCCCCCGGTAAGTCCCCCCGATTGCTGCCCAGGGCTTGGACCGGCCCCCCCACCCATCCCTTCCTCTGTCACTGTTTCATTTGATGATGTAACAGTGAAAGCTTAAGTACTTCTTGAAGTACATATATGATGTAAGAGGGCATTAAGAATTATTGACCACATGAGCATTACAGGGAACAGTCACCTCATGCTGACTTTAGGTACAAAACATAAGGTCGGAATCTGGTGTTACTGACCATCTGATGAGGATTGTTGGTGTGGCTACCCGTTCTCGGTGAAAAATAGGGATTTAACGTTTAAAATTTAGATGCACCAGTGCCAACAATTGGTTCTCATTGGAGCTAATAACCTGTATTAGCAGATGACTGCTGAAGTTAGTGGGTTGGCATTGGAGTTGTTCACATCTAGAGCTGGATTCACTCACAGTGAAGGTTTGCATCTTTTGGATCCTCTTTATCAATGGCATTAGCTGGGTAGAATGGTGTTTATTTGATCTGATCCCGTATGCAAAGAAGAAGTGGTTGAAGATGGTTGAGACCTCCTACCCCCCAAAATTCAGCAATGAGAGTTGCTAGTCAGGTGGGATGGGTTTTTTTTCCCTTATCTGGAACTACAGTGGTTCCAAGCCCATGGGAAAGTAATATGGTACCGTGTTTCCCCGAAAATAAGACAGTGTCTTATATTAATTTTGGCTCAAAAAATGCAGTAGGTCTTATTTTCAGGGAGGTCTTATTTTCCCAACCTGTGGCACAACCCCCCCCCCCCGGCACCCCCCATGACCTCTAGGCACTTACTTTAACCGATTAAAGCTTCATTCTTTCCTGAGGGTGCAAGGCTTTGCAAGAAGAGGAGAGGTGACAAACAGTGAAATGTAGGAAATAGATGTGGCTTTGACAAGGTGCTAATGTGCTTAAAACTTCATACCAGTCTATGTGCCACACTATTGGCTTAGCCTCCCCCCCCCCAACCCCCGTCTTTTGATTAGAACCAATGTTTCAAAAATGAATTGTTTTCAGAAACTGATTGAGTCAACTGCACAGGTCAGTCATTCAGTGACAAAGGTGATATTTTGATTTGACTGAACTGAAATAGCGTTGCACTCTTCTAACTAAGCACGCAGCATACATGTGTGTAATGAGTGGTTTCTGCGCACGTCTTATAATTAATCTTGCTGCTTGCGTAGCCAGTCCATTTCATGGGGTATGTGGTACTTAAATCATTGTTAATGGGCTGAACTTGCTGAGTGATCTGACAGAGTTACTTGAGATTATTAAGAAGTGACCCTGCAAAGGCAACTTCCACCACAGTCTACGTTTTGACAGGGAAGAAAAAATATCTACCATTTGAGGTTGTAATGTAAAATAACAAGCATTCTGACTGAGCTGATGGGGAGAGGGTGGACCGGGGGGCCGGGAGGGCTCAAAACTGGGCAGGGAGGGGGAGCAAAGGGGGCAGGGAGGCTGTGGGAAGGGTCGGATTCAGTGGCAATGGCACACACTGCATCCTATCCCCTTTGTCAGCAGCCTCCCCACTCCCTTTCCTCAGACTTGCTGGAAACAAGGAGGAGGAAGCCCATTGCTGGGTGAGGAGGTTAGGATTGGTACATAAGTTAAACATTATTCTTCGCTTCTATATTTCTAATGTTTATATCTTTTTGTGTTCAACTTTCATTTCAAGAGAAACAAATCCTTTCTTCAATTCTCTGTCATATTCTCTGTCTGTACATAAGAACATATGAAGAGTCCTGCTGGATCAGGCCAAAGGCCCATCTAGTCCAGTTTCCTGTATCTCACAGCGGCCCTGCCAGATGCCTCAGGGAGCAGAGGCGTTGTCTGATATGGGGCGGTGGTGCGGTGGGCCCCAGGGCGTAGGGGCGGAGAGGCTCGGGGGGGCGGGAGCCTCCCCAAGTTCCGTGTTTTTTTTCCTTTCCTTTTTTTTCTTTTTTCGGCGATTTTTCGCCAATTTTAAGTAAAAAAAAGCGGGTATTTTAAAAAGTATGTATGCTTTGCCGGCACTAACTTGAATAGGACGTTCCCTCGACGATCTTCCTGCTCCCGGGCGCTTCTCCCTGCGCCCGTGAGCGGGACTCTGTACCGCCCCCAGCAGCACTTTCCGTAGTTTGCGCATGCGCAGACCCACGGAGTCTCCAGGGTCGTTCTGGGCATTCACAAACTCTCTGGAGCGTCCCTGGAGACGCCGTGGGTCTGCGCACGCGCGGTACAGAGTCCTGCGGCCGGGCGCACGGAGGAGCTCCGCCCAGGAGCAGGAAGAACATCGTCGAGGGAATGTCCTATTCAAGTTAGTGCCGGCAAAGCATACATACTTTTTAAAATACCCGCTTTTTTTTTAACTTAAAATCGGCGAAAAGAAAAAAGGCAATAAAACTGTCAAAAATAGGTTTCTATTTTTGACAGTTTTATTGGGGGCGTTGCGTTTTCCGCCCCAGATGGGGGGGCGCCTGGCAACGCCACTGTCAGGGAGCACACAAGACAACAAGATAACCTGTTTCCTGTCGCCACACCCTTGCACCTGGCACAGTGAAAACCTACTCCTACAACCAGGAGGTTGCTTATCCCCATCATGGCTTGTAAGCTGTGATGGACTTTTCCTCCATAAATCTGTCCAATCCCCTTTTAAAGGCAACCAGGCCAGGTGCCATCACCACATCCTGTGGCAAGGAGTTCCACAAACCAATTACACGCTGGGTAAAGAAATATTTTCTTTTGTCTGTTTTAATCCTCCCTCCACTCAATTTGAGTGGATGTCCCCTAGTTCTAGTGAGAGGGAAAAGAACTTCTCTCTATCCACTCTCTCCATCCCATGTGTAATTTTATACGTCTCAATCATGTCCCCTCTCAACCACCTTTTTTCTAGACTGAAGAGCCCCAAACGCTGTAGCCTTTCCTCATAAGGGAGATGCCCCAGCCAACTAATCATTTTGGTCGCTCTCTTCTGCACCTTTTCCAGTCAGCGGTCAGGAAAGCAACTGGCAACACTTGTGGTTAACACTCCTTTTCCTCCTATTGCTTCTTTGGTTAAAATTGTCTGTCCTAAAGGACCTTTGCAAAGGAGACATGGCTGTTGGAGGCTTGTTCCATGAAGTTGCAGTCTAACATGTCCTTTGCCTCAACACAGAAGCAGTATCTACACTTTTTTCCCCAGCTGGGCAAATAGCTCTTTCTTTGGGAAGAGGGGCAGTGTTATGTCAGAAAGTGAAAGTGAGTAGAGAGTGAAACTCTAATTCTGCAATCAAATTATCAGCCCTTCGTAGCTGCACTGAAAGGCCTTTGCCGATTTGTTCACGGACTTCCCATGTTTGGCCCTAAGAAGTTTGCTTTTGTGGCTTGTTCTCTAGAGAAGAATTGCCATCCAAATGTTGAAGAGTTGCTGTTTGGCAACACAAAATAGCTGCCAATGACTTCAGCCATGTGGGAGAACCCTTCCAAGAGCATTGTTTGCCTTAGCAGTGTTTGCGCCCTGAATGTTCATCTGATGCTCTTTGCAGGGGCTTCTCACACATCTCGCCTGGACAAGTCTCAAAGTGGCATTCTGCATATATCCAGAACCCGAAATGAGTTGATGCATGCTCCCCCCCACCATGTGCCTGAGGATTAAGAACACTGTGGCTTGTTGAGTAGAGCATTAGCACTGCTTGCCTGTGGGCGTGTTTCATATTTTGGGCGTGCGTTCCAAATATATTCTTCACGCACTCTCCCATTTATGCACCTGCACCCTGGTCCAGTTATGTCCTCCTGAAGTGGCATGCCAAATGCTGCCCCCCACCCAAAAATGTGCCAGCCTCTGCTCTTCCCACTCTCCAGAGTTCTAACTCAACACTCTCTTCCCCTTCTCATTTCCTCTTCCTCTCTGTTTCCCTCTTTCTTTTCCCAACCAGGGAGTCGAAGGAGGAGGAGCAGTGGAGGAAAATAGGTGGACAGAGATAGGCCTCCCCCACTAATCTGCTGCCTGAAGCAACCTTCTTAGTTGGCCTCAATGGGCTAGCCCTGCCGGCACCAACAATCCTGCCATTGCTACCTAGGGTCTTCCGTTTGCATCCTTGCCATGTTGAACAAAGAACTTTAGTCCTGATGAACTAGTTTTGTGATCTTTTCCTTGCACACTCTCTGCTTTCATTGCTCGTTGATAAGCCTGGCATTGCTTCACTTTCAGCAGTGTGGCCATCTAACCAACAAAACCATGCACACAGAGGAGGATATGAGAAGGCAAAGTGTATTTACTGTGCTACTCCTGGGGGGGGGGGGGAATGCAGTCCCTTGGCAGACTGTGGCTGTCTGCCCACATCTGAAAATTTTGCTGTGTCAACCAGTCTTTCATTGGATGATGATTATTGATAAGGTGACATTTTTTTCAAATGCCTATTAATGGATGAATACCTTTTCCTGAAGCTTACTCAGGAGTTATGGCTTTGGAAACCTGATCTTTGACATTTTTTACAGCAATTTCAATCTATCCCTGTCAACATTTGTATCTGTGTGAAAAATGAATTTGAATTTTGGTACGACAGTCTTGAACTCTGTCACACTGATACTGATCCACCGAATCCTTTAATAGATTGCAACATCAGATCTTGCCAGAGTTTGTAATGATCTATATTGATTAACTTGATTCCATGTTGTGTGAAGGTTCTCATGGCTTGTTATCACTTGCAGTGAGATCGGAAATATGGGCGAAGAAGCCATGTATTATTTTGTTGAAGAGACAAATAAATTTATTTATACCAAAATGTCTTATGCGTTAAAGGAATATCATCAGACTTTTTGGTATAAATAAATTTATTTGTCTCTTCAACAAAATAATACATGGCTTCTTCGCCCATATTTCCGATCTCGCTGCAACTTGATTCCATGTATGTTTTTGTTGTATGTAGAATCAGTGCAGAAAAAGCACTGACCATTGGGGAAAAAACCGCAAGCCATTCTGTTTAATTTACATTGGCAAAAACATTGGCTTGGATCCAATGACTTTACTTTTGCAAGTGGATTTTTCTGCTCATCTTCCTATCACAGTGGTTCTCAAAGTTCTCCCCATGAGGCGGGGAGAACTTTGAGTGTGTGTGGGGGCAGGGCCAGTGGTGGTGGCGATCCGGGGGATCGCCATTGCCACCACCACAACCGCCCTGAAACTGCCCATGAAACCCCCCCCCCCGCACTTACCAGGGCTTAAACCCTGGTAAGTGCGGGGGGAGGGGAATTCGGGCACTTTCATAGCAGTGGCGGCGGCGATCCCCTGGATCGCCGCCGCCATGCTGTCCCTGCCCCTTAAGGGGGCAGGGGACACTTAAAGTTCTCAATGGTGGGTCGCGACCCACAGTTTGAGAACCAGTGTCCTATCAGAAGACTTTTGGTGCCTCCTAAAGACTTGGGAGGCCAGCGGGTGGCGTAGCGGGTTAAACCGCTGAACCATAAACTGTCGATCGAAAGGTCGGCAGTTTGATTCCCGCGACGGGGTGAGCGCTCGTTGCTTGGCCAGCTCCTGCCAACCTAGCAATTCCAAAGCATGTCAATGCGAGTAGATAAATAGGTACCGCTTGCGGGAAGGTAAACAGCGCTCCGTGTTCCAGCCACATGCTACGCGCTGTGGCAAGGAGAGTCATGCCGGCCACATGACCACGGAGGCGTCTTCGGACAACGCTGGCTCTTCGGCTTTGAAATGGAGATGAGCACCACACCCTAGAGTCGGACATGACTGGACTTAATTGTCAGGGGATACCTTTACCTTTACCTTAAAGACTTGGGAGCCTCTAGAATCAGGGGGTTTTCGGGGGGGGGGTTCGGAGCTGCAGTGGGTGGAACTACGCCATAGTCCACCTGCATGCTGAGAAGTGCTTTCTGTTTTACCCACCGTGTAATTCATCTGTGGAACTCCCTGCCACAGGATGTGGTGATGGCACCTGGCCTAGGTGCCAGGTACCACCTGCCTTTAAAAGGGGTTTGGACAGATTCATGGAGGAAAAGACCATCACAGGTTACAAACCATAAGCAACCTCCTGGTTTTAGAAGTAAGTTTTCTCTGTGCCAGGTGCAGGGGAGTGGCAGCAGGAAACAGGTTATCTTGTTGGCTGTGTGCTCTCGGAGGCATCAGGTGGGGCCACTGTGAGATACAGGAAGCTGGACTAGATGGGCCTTTGGCCTGATCCAGCAGGGCTCTTCTTATGTTCTTATGTTGATACACAGGTGGGGTGTTCAATACAATGCTTTTCAGTATTCTTTCTTTTTCTAAGAGGCTCATTGTATTGATATGCAGTGCCACAATAAAGGAATGGTGCCTATAATTTATCTTCTGATTTTAAAACTGAAATCCAACCCAATATGCAACATTATTCTTTTTAATACTGGAGTTATGTTCCATGTGCAGAATGCAGCCCCTTCCCTTCAGAGCACTAGTGCAACCTGGAAGATGCATGGCAAGGTGGTGGTGACACAAACCGACACAAGAGTTGTATTCACTGCTGTAACCCAGCTCTGGCATCAGCATTTATATGAGAAAGTTGTAGGGGGCTCAGAGCATTCTGGAATTTAAGACTTGCAAAATTGTATAGACACCTAAAGACATGTTAAAAGGGGAACATTTGCTATTTCAAAAAGGATAGAGATGACAGTTCATTTTAATTAAAATTTGTGTTTTCATCCAGAGAGAGAGAGAGAGAGAGAGAGAGAGAGAGAGAGAGAGAGAGAGAGAGAGAGAGAGAGAGAGAGAGAGAGAGAGAGAGGAGAGTCATTCTGATAGTTGTACAGTACTGTAGTTAGTTTTTCAGAAGCTTAGCCATTCATCTTAATCATCAGACAAGGTTACGATCAGCTGTGGTCTCCTGTCCCAGTAGAAGAGAAAATTCAGAAAGCAAAGCTGACTTTGAGACTGGAATAAGCGAGACCTTCTGGCTGTGATGTGCAGTCAGCGGAGGGCCAACAAGTTTTTTTAAAAAAGTACAAGGGCCTATCAAGTTAAAAACAAACATACCTTGCTTTTCTTGAGTGTGTGCACGCACGCACACGCACGCACGCACGGCAGCTAGCAGAGCTGCCTCAGTCTGTTGGCTGCAAGCATGGCTGGTTCCTGGCTTCCAATGGAAACAAGGCAGGACACCTGCATCAGCAAACTCTGGGGAGGCAGCTGGCAGAGCGGCCTCTGTTCTGTACATTATAGCAGGGAAAGCAGCAGGGAGCCTGCACAAGAAGACACCAGGCTCCAGAACCTGGAGACAGGAAGTGGGGGGGGAGACATGTGATCTTCAGGGGAGAGAGCTCGGATCGGCTGAAAGGGGCAAGTGATGCCTTGAGTTTATTTCCGGATCGGATGTGCTTCCTCTGAGAGACTGTGCTTTTGGAACATCTCTTGTTGGCAACAACTGAGAGAGACTGATCTGCTGACTGTTTCTTGTTGGTGAACAACCACCACAAAAGTTGAGACTGACCTGCAGTTGGGGGGGGGGGGGGAGAAAAAGGAAGGTAAGATCATTGGGCCTTGAGAGTGTGCAGAGTGCAGGGAGAGAAAGGGGGGGGAGAGTGTTTGAATGTGGCAGGCTCTGTAGCATTAAGAAGACAAGCCTGATTGGGATCAGTTTCTCTGCTTCCTGCTACGAAGTCCAGGATAAATGATTCACCATTTGATGGGGAGGGCTTCTTCTCAGCCAAGACGGACAACTTGCTGACGCACTTGAAGAAACCACGGTGATAGTGAAGGCATTTGCCGCCCCTCCACATTAGAACATAAGAAGAGCCCTGCTGGATCAGGCCAAAAGCCCATCTAGTCCAGCTTCCTGTGTCACACAGTGGCCCCACCAGATGCCTCAGGGAGCACACAAGACAACAAGATACCTGTGTCCAGTCGCCACTCCCTTGCACCTGGCACAGAGAAAACCCACTTCTAAAACCAGGAGGTTGCTTATGGCTTGTAACCTGTGATGGTCTTTTCCTCCACGAATCTGTCCAAACCCCTTTTAAAGGCCAGATGCCATCACCACATCCTGTGCCAAGGAGTTCCACAGATGAATTACACGCTGGGTAAAGAAATCTTTTCTTTTGTCTGTTCTAGCTCTCCCTCCACTCAATTTTAGTACATGTCCCCTGGTTCTGGTGTTGTGCGAGAGGGAGAAGAATTTCCCTCTATCCACTCTCTCCATCCCATGCATAATTTTATAAGTCTCAATCATGTCCCCCCTCCACTTCACTTGTAACACTGAGAACAAAATACGGTGGTCCAAATTCAGATAGGACAAGCCATATTCTGAACGAGCCTATAGAACATGTTTCTCAGCATCATATGGGAAAGGTAAGCAAGCCCCTTCCTCCCAGGGAAAGCAGACCCAGAGAAGCATGATGCAGGGACCCACAAGTGAAGTCTTTGAGTAGTCCACAGCTCTGCTAGCCATTTCACATGGCCACAACGTTGGCATCAAATGCGGTGCTACAATCATTGCATTTTCCTGGTAGCTGTATACGTTGCAAACAAATGCCATTTCTTATCCGCCAAGACGGACAGAGTCGGTATGGTGGTTCATGAATGTTCAGTTTAAGATATCAGTTTGCAATGGTTATTCAATCAGTGGGGTCACTGGTTTACAGTTGAGCAGGGGTAGATCCTTTGTCACTATGGAATGTGTTTAAGATCCGGTTATACCACCTCCCATGTGCCTTTTCACCTCTTTTGTTGGTCAGGCTGAATGGCGGCAATGCAGATTGCATACCCATGGCACCGGGGGTGGGGGGCACATAGTATTATCTGCTCTTCATATCTCTGGAATAGGGCCAAGTACTGAAACTACCACTTGCCCCATCTGTTGTCTTTGTTCCCAGACAGATAATACATTTCATTTCTGTTCTGAGGTTTATTTGGTTGCTGTTTATTTTTGCTTTTAACATTTTTATCTTCTCTTTCTACTGTAGCATACAAGATGGCTGTTTTAGAGTTACTGTTTTAGGCTTTCTAGTTTATTTCTGCTTAGTTTGCAAATTTCATAACTGATATTTCAAAAGCCAGATTTCTGCATTGTGTGGTGCAGACAAAAAAACCCCTTTTAGCTCCCAATTTTTCCTTCATCAGCAGTTCATTGTGTCAAATATTTCAGCATCTGAATTAAAAGAAACCACAAACATTTTAACATGTGGGTGCCTCAGTCTCATTAAATTACTTGCATAGGCATAGCAATGTCACAGCCGACACCAGAGATTAGATCTATAATAAGGACCATCATCACCACAAAGCTTTTGGCAGAAGGATGCAGGCTGATGAGCTCACAGGCAGTCAAGGCCTTTCGACTGTTTACAGTCACACAGAGACACAAACAGAAATGATCCTGATTTTTTTCTAATCCTTCCGGCACATTGATTATATCGAGCGTACTATTCCAAGTGACATAATGCTAGAACTTTAGAATTTATATGAATTGCAAGCCCACTTTCAACATGACTAATAATATTATTTTGAACTGTGGTGCTGGAGAAGACTCCTGAGAGTCCCTTGGACTGCTAGGAGATCAAATCAGTCAATCCGAAATGAAATCAACCCTGACTGTTCCCTGGAAGGACAGGTACTGAGGCTGAAACTCAAATATTTTGGCCACCTAATGCGAAGAGAGGACTCTCTGGAGAAGACTCTGATGCTGGGAAAGATTGAAGGCAAAAGGAGAAGGGGAAGGCAAAGGATGAGATGGTTAGACAGCATCACCAATGCAACGAACATGAAAATGAGCGAACTCAGGAAGATAGTGGAAGACAGGAAGGCCTGGCGGGATATGGTTCATGGGATCACGAAGGGTCGGACACGACTTAACGACTGAACAACAACAACACATAACATCTAGAAAAAATGCATCTAGAGTGCTATCTTTCGAACAACAGAATTCTGCAATAGAAACCCAAGACTGCATGCAAACATAGTATGAATGGTAGAGCTGCACTCACTGTGTTTTTTTTTTTGAGCATTCTTCTCTTCAGGATCAAGCTGAAGGGAAGACAGTTGTCTGTGTAGAGTAGAATTTGGCTGCACACAGAACTGATTGGTTGGTGACTGTGACATTATAAACTGACCCCTCCCCCCATGTAGGGTTTTATATTTTCAGTTTTTCAAAAGAATGTGATTTTTAAAAATAATAATAATTAGGCAATGAACTTACAGTTGAATAACCTGGCAATTGGCTCTAAACACACACACACACACACACACACACACACACACACACACACACACACACACACACGAAAGAGCTGTTGTTGTTGTTCAGTCGTTAAGTTGTGTCCGACCCTTCGTGACCCCATGAACCATATCCCGCCAGGCCTTCCTGTCCTCCATTATCTTCCTGAGTTCGCTCATTTTCATGTTCGTTGCATCGGTGATGCTGTCTAACCATCTCATCCTTTGCCTTCCCCTTCTCCTTTTGCCTTCAATCTTTCCCAGCATCAGAGTCTTCTCCAGAGAGTCCTCTCTTCCCATTAGGTGGCCAAAATATTTGAGTTTCAGCCTCAGTACCTGTCCTTCCAGGGAACAGTCAGGGTTGATTTCCTTTAGGATTGACTGATTTGATCTCCTAGCAGTCCAAGGGACTCTCAAATATAAATAGTCATCAAGACAGGCAAATAAATCAGTATTCATATTGTCTATCTAATGCCTTATGAAAGCAGGAAGAAGCTGGGTTCACCCCACAACTTGAGATCATAGTGGCTCTTGTTTTGATTTGTGTTTCGACTAGGCATTAAAAGAGTAATGTGATGCAAATAGCAGTGAGGCAGGATAGTGGTGATATAGGGAAGAGCAGCTTTTTGTCTTATAATAAGAATAAGAATATTTATATACCGCCTTTCTCGGTCATTAGATTTCTCCTCTGACTTTAATCCAATGCAGTTTACACAGGCAGGCAATTCTAAACCAAGCGTTTTTTACATTTACAATAAATGTTCTCGTCTTTCATAGAACACTATTTTCCAGATGTTTTTTCACGGTTTGGCCTCTCTCTGGCATTCACTTCACATGTGTTGACTGACAGGCAACTCCACCTCACAGGGTGCTGGCTGCAGCTACAGCTTGTCAGCAGCGACAGCTCTTCGACTGCACCTGGATTCTTCTGGGCGTCTTGAACTGCCGTTCTTGATCTTCAGGCATATGAAGCTGCAGCTCTACCAACTGAGCTGTATAGGGTTACACTGTAAATTAGTGTAGATATTGCAAGGAAATGGACTAGTTTAGTAAAGTCTATAACTGTTGCTTTCTAGATGGTTTTAAAAATCACAGATGTATACAGCAGAACATGGGTGTGGGGGCTTGCATGTAATTTTAATGAGTGTTAACAAACATGACAGGCCTGTAAGAGCCAAAGTCTCGAGCCCCCTGCTGAAACTAGCATTCTTCTATGCAGCTGTAGCCTGGGATATGACATCTAGTGTTTTGAAGTTGTTGACATGAGTGCCAGTTTTTACTGCATCTCCTTTCGAAAGGAAGAAAACACTTCTTATTCTAGTCACAAGCAAGATGTGCTATGGACTCAAATCTCTCATAACTGCATAGCTAATCATTTATTTTCCTTCCATTACTGCTATATGTAAAGAGATCTTTCCGTACCCAAGATAATGAAACCCTTGCAATTTTATAAACCTGCTTTTTCTTTCAGAGATATGGAAGAGGTGTTATGATGAGCAACCTTGATCATTGGTTTCGTTATTGTAGATCACTGACATGCATAAAAATCCATTTTTCATCCATACAAAAATCCATACAAAGTAATGTATGCCATGAAAAAGATCACTTCAGTTCATTTGGCCATTGAATGCAACCTTTTCAAAATGTTTTAGATTTCTTGACCATTTCATCCCAAAAAGCTTGAGATGATGATGGTAGCGAAGGGCCTTGCAATACTCTTAGAGCAGGTTGAACTTTGAAGTGTCCAGGGAATTGTAGTTCCTCACTTCTGGAATGTTCAGAATGAATGCCCCTCTACATGTCTCTTAGACCCCCCACTAGGTGTGCAGTTATTCCACGGGAAATTACATCCCTGAGTTTTAGCCCACGTAGGAATTGCAACCACATGTTCACCCCAATATGGGGATTTTTTGTTGTTGAATAAACCATACTAGTCCCATCTCCAGTGCCATCAATCACCCTTTGGCAGACTTCCTGTGTCAGCACATATCCCAGCAACACTTACCAGCCAAAAGGGATGGGAGTTTCCCCTTGAGGGTTTCCCCTTCTGAGAGGCAGTAAACTTTCTGGTCTTGCAAGTGACAAATGGATTCATGTGCTTTTTGTTACCTTGCCAGGGAGCAAGTCCCTGGCCACTCTTTAAGGTTTGCTTTCGAGCGAACAGGCAGAGGACCTTGTCCCAAAGCAGGCATTTTGGATGGTCACCCAAGCAGCATCTCTCAGAAAAGCAGACAACAAGATTGCAATTAAAAATAATAGTTTTATGTAACAAGAATGTAAAAAGCGACTCTGCAAGGCACAAGAGGAACTTATTATTGATTAGCTGTGAGCATCAACCTCACTCTCATTCACATTCTGCTTGTACACCCAGAGCCAGCCCATTGATTACGTGACTAGGGCTGCCATCCTAGAACACTTTTAGGTGCGCGCCGCCCTAGTGACCCCCCCGTTCCCCCCTCAAAATTTTTGGCGGCGCGAAGGACCTATCCCCCCCAGCCGGCTGGATCCACACATCCGCGCTGGCCGGCTGTCCAAGGCGTAATGATGAGGCCCAATGCGGCGATACGTAATTTATAACGTTTTTCGTGCATGTGCACAATGAGAAACGTTCTGCGAATGCGCGAAAAAATGTTGTAAATTACGTATCGCTGCATTGGGCCTTCGTCAGAAGGCCCTGGAGCGTCGGCCGGGGAGGTTGCTCCGAGGCCTTCTCCTGGCTTCGGAGCCTCCCGGAGTGCGACGCGCGCAGCGGAGGTGACGCGCGCGTGGGTGCGCGCGTCACCCTCTGCGCGCGTCACCCTCCGGCGTTCCCCCCCTGCGCCTTGCTCTAGCGACGTGCCTGCTTGGGAGTAAGCCCCACTGGACAAAATGGAACTTATGTATCCATGGGGTTGTGCCATTGAATGCGCCGTGTGGAGAGGCGCCTCTCTCTGCCTGGGGAAGAAGGAGCTGTATGTGCACCCCAGGCAGAGAGGCGGCAATGGTGCACCCACAGCACCTTTCTTCCATCACTGCTCCCTTGGCTATCTCTGTCTGGGCTGCCCTTTAAAACCCAAAAGAAGGCGAGGATGAGCTATGGTGAAGGCGGGCTTCGTTGGGAGACAGTCTAGGATGCGTCTCACCTCCTCTGAGGACTCAAAGCTCATGGACAACCCCATGAGTTTTGCAACCATAAATTCAAAACCCGCATGGAAGATTTGCAACTCATGGAATAAAAAGAGAAATTGACTTATTCCATGGGAAAATACTCACGGATAAGGAAAGCCAGGTGGATTTTGCATCCAAACATACAGGTATTCTGTGGGAAATGCTCATTTCCATGTGAGTTTCTGCACGTCCGATGTAGGCCTTAGATGTCTTAGATATCTATCTATTGCCCTTACACACACACCCAATAAACATGAGACACTAGTGATTTGGAGTAATAAAGGGCCACATTTAATGGCCACTTACCTCCACCCGCTCCCTCAAAGCACGCAATTGAGTGCAGCGAACATTTTCCCTGCCTCACATTCTCGTGCGGGGGCAGGGCATAGAACAATCGTGCTGTCTAGAAAGGGTGGGAGTGGTACTGTGTGGATTTCTTAAAGAATGAAGAGAAATGGCAATCACGTTTTTACTGGATTTTCATTCACTCTTAAATATTTTTTTTCATTCACTCTAGATGACCAAACTCTACAAGATGAGCTCAGTTCTCCCCTGATTTTCCTGCGTGTAGGGTATGAACGTGTGGTTCACATTCATCCATAGAGTCAGTCGCTAAGCTTTTGCTTTGTGCTTAGAAAATTCACATAGAAAAGGTCACGGCTCCCCCCTTGGTTGGCATTCATATGCCAGGGCCAGCGCTGTGTTGTGTTGAAAATCAGGTGAAAGAACATAAGAGGAGCCCTGCCGAGTGGCGCTCTGCTTGTGCTATTGCTTTCCTTGTGTCAGTATGACCAATTAATGTCTTTGGGTGACCCTGAGTTCGAATGTTAAGAGAGGGAGAGAAAAAATTATCTCTGTCCACATTCTTTCAACACCATTCAAATTTTATAAATCTCTGTCATTGAAAGAATTTACCATTTACATACACACATTCCTATTTGTTTTTGCTTTTTTTTTCCAGCTTATCGCCTACCACAAGGACTTTTTTTCCAGGCAATGTAGCAGTAAATAAATAATGGCTATTTCAGGTGCATGATTAACATCCCATAAAAGCTATTTTTTTTGTTCAGGCCTGTTCCATTTATTTTGAATGCTCCTAGAATAATTGGACCATGAAGATATGAGGAAGACCAGCATTATCTGGGCTAAGCTTATTTTATGGACTTACAAAATAATATCACTTCCTCTTTAACTTGCAGAGATAGTGCAAGATGCTTGCAGGGAGGGTATGAAATGAAAACACTTCCCACCTCTAGGCATGATTTTCTGGATGCATGACAGTGCAAATATGTAGCACGAATATGACCACGTTCCAATGATTCAGTGTTCTGTGGTCACCAACACAAATACACTAATATTTTCTGAGATGTTAGTTGTGTGCTGTTTTCCTGTAAAAGTATATCATTGCAATGCAAGCGGGCTAGTGTGAACAGAGGTGAGAAATATGAATTAATCCCTTAATCAGTGTGCAAGCCAAGGTTTTAGTTCACTGATTTATGTTTCGTCACACAGTGAGGCTCAAACAGGCTAGTCCAAGACAGTGGTGTTCTTGGAGGGTGATGGTGGTACTGTAAATTGTTCAATGGTCTACTAGCCGTTACACGGTGGCCCCGCCCACTCACTGTCGGAGCCATTCTGGGCAACGAAGGCAGAGAGCAGGAGATTCCCTGCGTGTTGCCTTCGTCACTCGGAATGGCTTCAACGGCGAGTGGGTGGGGCCACTGTGTAATGGCAAATAGACCCTTGAACAATTTACAGTACCACCCCACCCCCTAGGAATGCCACTGGTCCAAGACCACCTGATGCCTGAGGTGGCATGCCAAATGCTGCCCCCCTTACCCGATGATGTGCCAACCTCTGTTCCTCCCACTCTCCAATGTCTTAGCTCAGTAGATTCCCTCCTCCACATTTCCCCTTCCTCTCTGTCCCCCTCTTTCTTTCCCAGTCCAGGAAGTGGAAGGGGAAGGAGGAGCAGTGGAAGCAAGAAGGGGGGCTAAGAAAGCCCCCGAATCTGCCACTGGATGCAACAGCTTCAGTTGGCCTTATGGATGGGACTAGTCACCATGGGCTCAGTCTGCATTTAACAGTGACCTGCAAAATGGGTAGCAGGGCCTAAACTGTCCTGCCTCCATGTCTCAGCTTCCCCCAGTCTGTCCTTTGACATAATTTTCTCCTCCACTGGGGCCCTGGTGTTGGAAGTAAGCTCAGTTGGGAGAAAATCACCTTTGAGGAGCCATTACAGGGAGTCATGCAGCAGGTGGGGGAGGTTTTAGCATCCCCATTAATGTGTCATTTTAATATTCAATATTAAAATGGAATCTTCCTACTGTGCATGACACTGGGGTGAACCCAGATTTGAGTGTATCAGTCACTATCATTTGTAGTCTGAACTTCAGTCCATGATCTCATTTAGATGCCATAGATGGTAGAAGATTGAAAGGCAAAATGATCATAAGTGACTAATCTTGGATGTTTTTTAGATAGCTTTTTGACATGATCTAATCTGAGTGCTGCTTTTCTGTTGCCTCATTCATAGTCACTGTAAATTACTATGCTAGAGTTTGCTCTGCAGTTGGGAAGGGATGCAAGACTTCAGTGTTATATTTGCAAGAAAATGAATTGCAGACATTTTTAAGCTGTGCAAGGTGTCATACAGAAGAAAACCTATTAAAGATAATTTGAAAAGTAACATGTACCTGGTCAATTTGAAGGTGTGTCTTCCCTGGGGAAAAAAATGTTGTTGTTCAGTCGTTAAGTCATGTCCGACCCTTCGTGATCCCATGAACCACATCCCGCCAAGCCTTCCTGTCCTCCACTATCTTCCTGAGTTCACTCATTTTCATGTTAGTTGCATCTGTGATGCTGTCTAACCATCTCATCCTTTGCCTTCTCCTTCTCCTTTTGCCTTCAATCTTTCCCAGCATCAGAGTCTTCTCCAGAGACTCCTCTCTTCGCATTAGGTGGCCAAAATATTTGAGTTTCAGCCTCAGTACCTGTCCTTCCAGGGAACAGTCAGGGTTGATTTCATTTAGGATTGACTGATTTGATCTCCTAGCAGTCCAAGGGACTCTCAGGAGTCTTCTCCAGCACCACAGTTCGAAAGCATCTATTCTTCGGCGCTCAGCCTTCCTTATGGTCCAATTCTCACAACCATACATTGCTATTGGGAACACCATCGCCCTGAACATGCGAACTTTTGTTGGCATGGTGATATCTCTGCTTTTTATTATGCTGTTTAAGTTTGCCATAGCTTTCCTTCCAAGCTATACAGTACTGTATTTATTTTCCAGTCTACCTATATTACCTTTCAAGGCAACTGTATATGATGGAATGAGCTACCTGAAAACTGTTCCTGGTCACCATTGCCAACTGAACCTTACTGTTCCAGTCTGATATGTGGAGTTTGCTATAAGAAGTCTAAGTAAAATTCCACGATTCCTCACCTTAGTAGACATCCTTCACTTGTGTTGATGTCATGAGTCAACTTCTCTTTTTTCATTTGCTTGGTCTCATCTGCAGTCTGTAACTTTACTCATACCAGTCTATTTGTTTTTGAGAGGAGAGACATGTTTTTCAGGCTCCTTTCTCCAGTCAAGACCTAGGATGCTGTTTGAAACTATGAAGTCCAAGCATGTAAAGAGCAGAACAGAAATTTACTGATGGACTTGAAATGGCAGAACTGGAGTGGGGCTTGCAAGTCTATCTACAGGCTGAGAGCACTGGCGTTACTACAATGGGGGTGGAGCTGTAAGTTCTTCCGTGATCGGAGCCTCCGTTACACGGAAGAACGAAGCGCCCCGCCCCTGCGCCTTCCGACCCATTCAAAGCGGTGAATGTGCATTGTTTCCACCGCTTTGACTGGGTCTGAAGGCGCGGGGGCGGGGCGCTTCGTTCTTCCGTGTAACGGAGGCTCCGATCACGGAAGAACTTACAGCTCCGCCCCCCCCCTGTAGTGACGCTAGTGGCTGAGAGGGATCTAGTTTGATACTACAGGCTGGAAACCTTCCTTCCGTTTTTGCTCTTAAACCATGGGTCTATGTCTCAGGTGAAGCCAGGAATATTTGTTCAACTGTGGTTCACATAGTGTGATATTACATAGCCTTATTTTACATAGGATGACATTTTCAGATTTGTTTATATCCTGCCTTTCTAAAAAAAACAACAAAAAAAAACAAGGCAGGTAACAACTATAAAATACATACAATCAAATGAAGCAACAACAATTATTAAAACAACGTGGAAGCGAGGGGTAAAGTACTACATAAAATGCTTCATACAACGTCATGTCTGCCGAACCATTTGCAGCAACCCAACTAAAAATACAGCTTTAAGATGTAGACTTTGATCAATCACCTGTGTACTCGCGTATCAATGAGGGGCAGTCATCTTATTTATTTTAATGAAAACGTCTCTGATAAGCTTTGAGACAGACACGCTAAGTAGCTAGGTTTTTACTAGGTCAGGAGCAACCCTTTCCTTCCAAGAAATCTATGTGGTGTATGTGATAAATAAGTGTATGGAAAACTGGTGTATCTGCTGCACAAAATCACTTCATTAAAAAAAAAAAGGAAGAGTGAACAGCTTTGGTTGCAGTTGTGACATCCGAAATGTCGCAGAAGTTCAGAAATGGCTCCCTCTGAAACCGAAATTAGCCGAAGAAATCGTTGAAGTGTACGTGATGAATGAGTCTATATTGCTACAACATTAAGTTCGGGTTCAGGAAAGAAGCTCAAATAATGAGAAGTTGCAGAACAATGGCTAATAAGAGGGATATAATGAGAGAGTTATCCAGACTAATTATGGAATATTTTCATGCTTCTACATTTTAAAAAAAATGCAATTGCCTGTAATTTGTGCTACGGTCAGAAAAATATCAATAGGTGAAGTGTATCATGAGATCAAATCAGTCAATCCTAAATGAAATCAACCCTGACTGTTCCCTGGAAGGACAGGTACTAAGGCTGAAACTCAAATATTTTGGCCACCTAATGCGAAGAGAGGACTCTCTGGAGAAGACTCTGATGCTGGGAAAAATTGAAGGCAAAAGGAGAAGGGGAAGGCAAAGGATGAGATGGTTAGACAGCATCACCGATGCAACGAACATGAAAATGAGCGAACTCAGGAAGATAGTGGAGGACAGGAAGGCCTGGCGGGATATGGTTCATGGGATCACGAAGGGTCGGACACGACTTAACGACTGAACAACAACAATCATGTTGACCAATTTCTAAGTAGCTATTGTAAGTGAACCCACATCCCTTGGGCCCACATCCCTGTGTGTGTGTGTGTGTGTGTGTGTGTGTGTTGTACACTAGTCACACTTCTTCTGCAAGTTTCTTCAGTTTTGCCATGTTACATATAACATGGGTGCTTTCTGTTTGGGAAATGCGAGTCCCCTGAGGCATGCTGACAATACAATACAATTCTTCGGATACAGTTCTGACAATACAGTTCTTCGGATTCCAGCCGCTGTTTTCAGTGACAGATTGTGTGAAAACGACCTGATACGGGTTGAGCTGATGTGGTTAAACTTTATAAAATGCTTGATATTGTTGGCACTCAATTATCTTCTTATTCAAGGGTGTCCACTTGGCCACTAATAGGAGGAACATTTGTCTTGGAGTATTCAGAGGTGGAGGGTCAATTCGAATGAAAAAATTAAGTGTAGTTAAAGTGTCGTATTTCTTTCTAATGAGCCCGTTTTTAAACCTAATGGCTTTAATCGTGATTGCTGTGGAAAGTAAATATTGTTTCCTGTCAGTTTATGAGCAGCAGAAAATGCACAATAAAAACCTCTCCATGTGCAAGCAAAT
This sequence comes from Plestiodon gilberti rubricaudatus, assembly GCA_026170595.1. Taxonomy (NCBI): domain Eukaryota; kingdom Metazoa; phylum Chordata; class Lepidosauria; order Squamata; family Scincidae; genus Plestiodon; species Plestiodon gilberti. The sequence continues at coordinate 163,001,136 of JANXHW010000005.1, read as the reverse complement.
GTCCACCCTTCCTTCAGAAAGATGGTTGCCATCAGTGATTTCTCATCTAAAGTAAGTGTTCAGATAATTTATTTTATGGGAGCTCTGTTGCTTTGATGGATTGCAGTTTTATTGCCATTTCCAGAAGATATAATGGAAGATCTCTCTGGGACAGGGAATTCGCTGGGGTGGTAAAACTAGGAGGCAACTGAAGAGACAAGTGTGTGTTCATAAATTATAGGTACAGAAATATGTGTGCAATAGAAATAATTTGAATATTTTTCTGTTTGGTTTTCTGTTAAAGAAGCAGCACTAAGTTGTGTGTGTGTGTGTGTGTGTGTGTGTGTGTGTGTGTGTGTGTGTAGGCTGGATCCTGTTTTTTATCTAATTATTTCATACCCTTAGCTGGATATGGGTGAAAGCGGACTCTTTCTGAAAACGTTCTACTGTTTTTCTCTCATAGAAAATTTCTCTCAAAGAAATTTTCTTTGTTGGGCAAAAGAAATTATAAAACATTAAGAAATATTCAATTTGGATCAAATTTATAAAAAACTGTTTGGAGGACAACTAACCATATGACATATTTGTTTTAATCCCATATATTGCTGTGTTTTGAGAAACAGTCAAGTACAGTACTACTTTGAATCAAATTATCTGCTCTAGTAATTATTAGTTCTGATTTAATTACAAAGTAGAAAGAAGAAACCATTTCAACATCTTAAGTTTACTTAGAAAAATAAGTCTTCTCTGTGCAGCCAGATTTTTTTATGTTAAAAGTACTGTACAGGGAGCCATTTAATCATTTGATTTTGTCTGTAACTTTTACTTGTGAACTTTTGTCTGTAACCGTAACTTGTGGACTTTTTGTTGAAAAGCGGTATATAAATACTGTTAATAATAATTAATGACGTCTGGCTCAGTTGGTAGAGCATTCGTCTCACAAATACCTGAAGATCTGAAGGACAGCCGTTCAAGACGGCCGGAAGTCTGTCGGAGAGCTGCTGGAACGCCGAGCTGATAAGCTGCAGAGCCTCTGTGGGGGAGTGGAGCTACGTAAGTATCCAATGGGACTCCTCGGATTTCTGCAAGCTATTTAGCTGGTGGAAGTTAATTTAATGGCCGAGCCGACCCGGTGGCCGCATGGATGTCCTGGTGGCGGAGTGAAGGCGGCACATTTGCGATGGCTTTCGGTGGTGGAGCACTCACTCACTCACTGCCATTTTTTTGCGCTGGATTGCGCTGTCAAGGCAGTTTACATAGGAAGGCTGAACATCAATCCAATTTTCAATTAGATTTTTACAAGTATTATTCCATGAGACAATCTCCTCCATTTTTCCAGGTGTTTCCCTTCATAGTGCAGTCATCATCCTGGCTGCTCACTCTTGCACTTTCTAAGCTCTCACAGGCAGCTGTAAACCATAGGCTTCAGACCGTCTTCTCTTCTCAAGGACGTGGTTTTTTTTTGGTTTTTTTTTGCCAGCTGACTCCTCCACACTCCACTCCTCCACAAAGACCCACCAGTGACCTCGGTCTCCCATCCAAGTAACGGATCCTGCTTAACTTCTTCAGGCAAGGCAACAACTTGACCTCCTGCCATTTCCCCATATACAATAAATGTATCCTCCTTGCTGAACTGGGGGTGCAGTCACCTGGAATGAATGCTTTTTAAAAAATTCACAAAGTGATGCTAGCACAAATGGGAGGAAGAGCTGTGGTGTTGATCGCAAATCCTTTCCAATAGATTGTTTCACTTGCACCGCCCACATTCCACTCAGTAAATAGCAGAAAAAAGACCTCATTTCTCAGGTACATGATTTTGTTGTTTGAATATGGGAAAAAATATCCTGTCCCCAAACCAGAAGGGCAACCCTTAAGGGAAGACCATGTAAGACACTGTGTGCAGTACTGACAAACAAATGCACATTTGTGGTGCAATTTTCCCTCTCTCCCCAATTATTCTAGGCTATGTGAGAAATTCTTGCTGTGCTATTCTTAGTAATGCTCATTTATCTTCTCTCTTTTTTTAAAAAAAAAACCCTTTGTTCATAGTTTAATACCTTCTCATATTTTGAAAACTGCTTTCATATTTGTTTCAGCTCTAATGTTCTTACTCCTTCACAAAATAATAAATTGTTTGGGGACGATGAATACTTGTTTTGCTCTGCAAAGCTTTGCCATGTCTATTCATACTCCTAAGTGGCTTCACTGTTGGGTTTTCTTCAATCTTGGAGCCATGTGATGGATATAAATCTTAGAAATAATCAACCTTCTTTTACACATGATGCTGTTTTTCCATGTAGATATTTGAGAATACCCCAACATCAAATACAGATTTTCTTTTTGGGGTAGGATGGAGCTGCAGATTTGTCTGTCTGGTGAATGTGTCTGGTGAACACAGTACTAAGCAATTTCCATGTTCTCTAAATTGGTCTTTCTCTTATCAATTTTGGTCAACTAGGATTTGCTGGGGAGGTATCCCTTTGTAAAGAAGCACCACAATTCACCCCCCTTCTCATCAGCTGTACCCAACACGACTATAGTTATTCAATATGGATGGTTTTGCAGATCAGATGTTGTTTCCATGGATTGAATTTCTCCCACTTTTACACAGTAGCTTTCTAAGAAGTCAATTCTATGTACATCTACTCAGAAGTAAGTATATTGAGTTCAATAGGACCTACTCTCAGAAAAGCATGTATAGGATTGCAGCATTAAGTTCACTACTTAGCAGGAGTTCTTTAACCAAGGGATTGCATGCTAATGCTTTAACAATCATATCCCCATGGTATGTCTGTATACACATGGGTGCACCTATATTATTAGATACATTGAAGATCGTCTAGTAGTTCAATGTTTTGCTTAATAGCACAATCCTACACAACTATAGGTAGGTGGAGCTAGTGCTCCACTGGCCTAGGGTGTCGTAAATATGCTTTAAACCCAATTGAGTCCGACACCCGGAGAGTAAACGGTGCCGGGTCCCTCGACCCACGCTGGCCGCTGCAGGTGAGTGCTGCATTGGTCGGTGCAGGAGGTGGGTGGGGGTGTGGGCAGGGGTGGTGAGGGATGGGGGCATTGGCTCGCCCGGGCTGGGAGGGGGCAGAGATATCGCCACTGAGTTGCACTGATATCCTGAGCCCCATCGCAGCCCAGGCCAGCCTTACATGGTCTCCCTGGTTGTACTCCAGCTACAAACCTGGTGTGCATCTGAGCAGGCCAATTGCGGTCTGTTCTGCTTACACCAGGGGAAGGGGACGGACGAACATCCCCTTCTCCCGAGGTGTGCCTGGGCAGCTCCGGGGCAGGCCGCAATGGCCGCGGATAGTTAGGCAGGATTGCGCTGTAAGATGCTGACAAATATTTTAACCCACTTCTACTAACCTATATCATCCTTAGAGTACCACAAGGGTAAAGCTGAAAAGCAGCATTGATTAGTGGATTGTAGCAAGAGTATTCTGTGATGAGGAGTCTAAGCTTATATAGTGTTAGAAAAACCATAATTTGTAGAAATATGTATTTATTTTTGTCTAAAACATATTTGAAAGGAGGCATGCAGAGCTAAAGTTAGAGATCAGTAAAACAACTGCATTCTTGTTAGAAACAATAAAAGTACAAGCCAGCCAACCAACCAACCAACCAAAAATGGTCTTTCCATCCATCCTTGTGGTTAGTATTGCAGTGAGTATTTCATGTACTATATACAAGAGTTTGCTTTTTTTCTTCATCGAAATTCTACAGAAACTACAGAGGTCTCTATTAACTTGTCTATCTCAGCTATCTCAAGAACCTTAATTATTCCACAATCATCTGCATTGATGCCATTTTCCAATGTTATATTAATTCAACTGGGGGGGGGGGCTCAAAATATTTTCTAACAGACTTAATTGCCTCTTGCATGTCATTCTCAAGATAATTCTGCAATGCATGATCCTAAACAGCAGGAACAAAAAGCAAACAAACCACTTGGGTGCTGGTGGTTTGTACTTGCTGGTGAAAGACATACACTGAGAGTGCAAACCACACTAAAGATCTGGCAGGTGGCCCTGGGCCACCCGCTAGATGCTATCTGCATTCTGGGCCAATCGTGATCGGCCTGGAGGTCTACTTGGGTCTATTCGTCCCCTTCCCCTGGTGTAGCGCGGGGAGGCCCCAATGGGCCTTCTAGGATTTCCGCCAGCTATTTAGCTGGCGAAGTCCGAGGAGACCATGTACAGGGGAAGGAGATGGGGATATGGCGGCCGCCATCCTCGACCAGACCACCCCTGCGGCCGCTGGGGGATCCCTTTACTTCTCCGGCGGCCACAGGGACCATCCGGCGGCAGGATAAGGGCTGCCAGCGTCTGCGCCGGTGGCCCTTACTCTAGAGCAGGGGTTCTCAACCTTTGGAGGCCTGGGTACCCCCTATCACGGTCCAATTTTCTGAAGTACCCCATGCTAATTAACTGCTAATTAATTGGATTAATCAATCAATTAGGTAATTAATCGTTAAATAAAAAGTACTCAAACAATTTTAAATGTGAAAAATGTCTTATTTAATTGTGTGTGTGTGTTTGTGACACGCACACGCGCGCGCACACATATACAAGGATCTCTTTTTTTTCTCCAAGTCACACTTCCCAAAATCAGCTCCTCCCTCCCCCACCCCACCAAGGTACATTTTCCAAAGTACAAAAATAAGCCCAAAACCAAAATCAGAGAGACAGAAGGGCTCTGAAAATAATTAAAACTTAAAATCCATGTTAATTAACACTTAATTAGCTGCTGATGGGGCAGATAAGGGGCAGGGCTTGGCGTACCCCCAGCAAGAGGTCCGCGTACCCCTAGGGGTACCCGTACCACAGGTTGAGAACCTCTGCTCTAGATTCGTCACAAAGTGCTTTACAGCACATTTGTGATGGCTTCGAACGGAGTGTGTGCTCCACCATTCTTTACTTAGTGTGGATTGCAATGTGATAGTGTTAAGTTAAGCTTCATTGGGGAGACTGCTTCACCATATGGACGTCACAACTGAGAAGCTGTACAATTGCTATTCACATATGGATCACACACAGAGCAAAACCACCCCAGCAGATTTTAAAGAATGGAAAGGTTCATATGGAGAAGGTATACTCTTGAGATATGCTGGCACCTAGATTTCATGGTAAAGACCCTAGCACCTTGAATTTGACCTGGAAACACACTATGTCTATAATACTGTGTAAGGTAAAGGTGACCCCTGACAATTAAGTCCAGTCATGTCTGACTCTAGGGTGTGGTGTTCATCCCCATTTCAAAGCCGAAGAGCCAGCGTTTTCCGAAGACGCCTCCGTGGTCATGTGGCCGGCATGACTCTCCTTGCCGCAGCGCGTAGCATGCAGCTGGAACACAGAGCGCTGTTTACCTTCCCGCAAGCGGTACCTATTTATCTATACTCACATTAACATGCTTTGGAACTGCTAGGTTGGCAGGAGCTGGCCAAGCAACGAGAGCTCACCCCGTTGCGGATTCGAACTGCCGACCTTTCGATCGACATCTCATGGTTCAGCGTTTTAACCCACTGTGACACCCGCTGGCCACCCACTGCGTTTTAACCCACTGCGCCACCCGCTGAATAAAGTACTGTGTACCTTATTCTAAAGATTCCTTCGTGATATCAATCATTTTAATTAATCAGATTGTTTAAATGCATCCTCCTTGGTTTAGAACGGTGTTATTAGCAGTTCATAAATGAATGAAGTGACTCCCAGTGGGTTAGAATACAAATGGAAATTCACATACCAAACTAATGTCAGAATGAGTATTAAACATTTTAATTTCCAGGACACTACAGTACAATGGTTTAATATTGAATTAGATAAATATAATCTTCCTTCGAGTATTACCCCCCTATCTGTAGGTTTGGAAGTTATTCCCATCAGTTTACTAGTACTAACTAAAAACGCACAAATGAATTTCAGTTTTGTCTTTTCCCCTCTTTCCAGTTTTTCCAACATTGCTAAAGAAATAACCAAAAAATAATTTAAAAAATGAATGTAAAGGGGTTATGTGATTATGTGTATCAACTGGAATTCTTCCTCTTTTCATGTATTCAGCATTTTAGGGGGCAGTCTGTTCTGAAAGTGTTGAGCTTTCGAATGGTGTGGCTTGTCAGTTCAGGTCGCACATGATATATTGCTTTAATTGTCTGTGTGCTGTTGAAGGAATAGATGTCTTTAATATCACAGACTGCTATCCAGAATGGTGGCTGTAATTATTTCTGTGTTCTCTTCTATCAACAGAAACCACTGTTGTTGGAAAGAACTGACCACTAGTAAGGACTAATAAGGCTGCTTGTTTGGATGAAATTGGCAGCCCAATCCTGTCTACGTCCAAGACCGGTGGAGCATGCACTCCACTGGTCTAGGGTGTCACAAATGTGCCGTAAAGCACATTTGTGCCACCCTGGGAGTAAGCAGTGCTGGCTCCGAGGCCAGCCCATGCTCCCCAGCCCAGCTGCGCCCGGTGGGGAAGGTGAGTTCCCCGCCAGGTGGCGGAAGGGAGTGGGGAGTGCAGAACGGGGCATTCTGGTTGGTTGATTGGGCATGAGCTGGCAGAAAGATCGTCAGAGGCCACCCGCCGTATCTTATCCCCCTTCCTGGATCTGGCCGCCGTTACACGGGGCTCTCAAATGTGCACCAGCAAAATAGCTGGTGCACATTTGAGTAGACCCATAGGGACAGCTGGGGCTCTCCTCGAGAGCCCCAACTGGAGAGTTCCAGTTGCACACCGGCGCTGGGTTGGGTCCCTTCGGGGAGAAAGGCGGGATAAAAATACTATAAATAAATAAATAAATAAATAAATAAACAAACAGGGTTGTGCTCGAAGAGTACATATGAGCAGACACCCCTGTATTCAAAATATAGGATGTGAATTCTTCATTTGGCTGGATGTTCAAAGAACTGAACTCTACTATGTATCATCATAGCAAGTTATGGTGTCATGTGGCTAGTTCATTCCATATCTGCAGATTAGTGTTTTTTTTATGCCAGTTCCATGCATTATGCATAGTTTTGTGGTAGAATTCTGGAGTGTTTCACTTCTATTTGAAGGGGGGAGGTATAGAACCTTCTCACATAAGCTTCTCCCCACATAAGCCTCTCCCTCCCACATAACCATCTCCTTGCATGTAGTAAATTCGTACCTAAGGGAGAGGGCTGCATTAAACTTTGATTTATGTGTTCATTTTCTGCATGCATGGAGCTTTTTCCTATCTTAAAAATTGCAGCTTCCTACCTGCGGTCTAAAATGGTATAGCCCGAGATTTCTGTCACTTCCTTCTCCCACCTGTAGCCTGTAGAAAGTTTGTCTTAAAATGGAGCATGGAAGTTGTTGCCGATGTTTCATGCAGTTAAGATCAGGCCATGTTGGGACACATGCTTCTCTGAATATGCAGGTTTCCTCTGTACACTCAAAAGAGTACAAGAGGTTTTCTTAGGCCAATAAAAGTTACTTTAACTGAGTTTTATGGTACTAATTTGAAGGGCCAGATCTATGCGACAGAGACTGTAATTACAAAGAGCTTTGTTGAGTGGTCATCTTGGCTTCTGGTGCAAGATCAAATGAAATAACCTTTGCCAAAGCTGGTCAATTTTAGACTTGGCTGGTTTGTTTTTTTCTTCTAGAGTTTTACTTTAATTTGCACTTTCCTTTCTAATTGCTTCTTTCCCCGCTTGGAAAATCCTGCTGTTCCTTTGGTTTTATAGACATTTTTATTCTGCTTCAAAAACACGTTTTTATTTTGTCCGGCAATGATGTTGCAGGGGTGATGTGTAGCTTATTCCTTTCAGATGTATTTGGGTGAAAGGCAAATCAAAAGAAAGCCGACTTGTGTCTTTATGTAAGGCCTGAGGTAGGAGGATGAAAGGCAGAATTATATTTGAAAGCAAAATTTACCTCTGGCTTGTACGGCAATGAGCATTTAAGGCACAGAAACCAAACAGAAAAGGCATTTTTTCTATCTTTATGTCGTGGTAACAGAAACACAACCTAGATAGCTGTGGTTTGAAATGACTTTTGTGTGCATTTTGTTAGATTTCATTGAAGATGATGATCAATACACCTAGTCTTGACCTAGTTCCTGAGTTATGAATGGCCGTGTTAGCACTTTTGCACAGGTACAGAGAGTCCATTGTGATACTTTTGCTGTGGGCTGGTAAGAGCTGGCTATTTTGACCTACGTACGTTCTGACTTCTGAACAGACCTCCAGAATTGAATCCGTATGTATTCTTTGGGACTTAGAGCCAAAACAAATACAACAAACAAAAAAGGCCTAGTATAAAACAGAAGTATGTACAGGTGGGCCCCCATATCCACTGATCTGCTATCCACGGTTTCAGTTATCCATGGATCACGGGGACCCCCCCCCCCCCAGGCTTTTACTTTTTTCCCAGTAAGCTTCGTTTCTTCCTTAAACAAACAGGAGTAGCAGCCTCTGGCTGCTTATTGCAGGCAAGTAAAATGAGACTAAGCCCTAGAGAGGCTCTGCAAGGTTAACAGAAACCTTGCAGAGCCTCTCTAGGACTTAGTCTCGTTCTACTTGCCTGCAATGGAGACTGCTTCTCCATTTGTTTTAAGGAAGAAACAAAGTTTGCTGAAAGAAAAATAAGAGCTGGGGTGGGTGCGCATGCCTGCCCACAGGGGAGGCAGGGCGGGGCCCCCTCAGGAAACCATGGATGGGATATTCGCTCCTATCCACGGTTTCAAGTATCCATGGACGGACCTAGAACATAGCCCCAGCGGATATGGGGGGAGTACTGTATATTTGAAATTTTCTAACGATAAGTAAGTGGGGTTGGCTTGAATTTTGGGGATCTGATCCCAAAGGTTGTGCTTGCTTCCATCTACTTTTGGAAGTGGTCATGTATCACAGGATTAGAGCACACTGACAAATCCAAGTCTTTATATTGGTGTATACAGCTCTAGAATACACTAGGGCTGCATTGGTTTTTCATCTCGGAGATAGCAGAAAGTGACAATTCTGGCATGCCTCTAACATGGTAGAATCCTCATTCATTAAAAAATGACAAAATGGCACCTTGCTTTAGTTTAGGGTGCTTTCACAGCATTAAATATTTATTTACAAGAGCGGGATGGGAATCTGAAGATGACGAAGTGTTGCTGCAAGCCACCTTTGCTGTTTTCTGTAGGCATAATCCTGTAGACATAAGCCTCCGTCGAAAAGATCGCTCATATTTCCTGGTTCCTCACACTACATCTCCCAAGCTCTTTTGCAGCCAAACAGCCTTCCTATTGGTGCATGAGGCCACCATCTTTTCTAGCTTGGAGCTTGCACTTCAAATTGCTCGTGTGGCGAGCGTGCTAGGTGATCAAAGAAAAACGTGACCTGAGTGTGCTAGAATGAAAAAAAAACCCAGCTCTCCAGCACTCCAAGTGCTGGAATGTGAAAAACAAACGCAACCTGGAGCGGTTCTCAAACTTTTCAGTCTCTGGAGCCCTTTGCTCTCCTAAATGGAGTCTCAGGGAGCCCTACTGGTGCATGTGTGAAGTCTCAGGGAGCTCCCGAGCACTGGCACATGTGCCAAATGGCACAACACCCACTTATGGTGTTTTCGTGGAGAACGGATGTTACCTTATGGATGTTACGGATGTTACCTTACCATAAGAACACTTATGGTGTTCTCGTGGAGCCTTTGAAGGGATTCGAGGGAGCTCCAGGGCTCCTTATGAGCACACTTTGAGAAATTCTGCACTAGACTTTAGCGCTCGAAAGTCAAGCTAGGAGTGGATACATCGCCTGAGATTAATTGGCTGTCTTTGGCTTGGTGTCTGTTATTATCCCTGAACTACTGATAAGCAAATTTGGAATGCTATCTTCAGGATTAATAATTGCAAAATTAGGCTATGTTCTAGGACAAAAATAGAAGCTGCGTATAAAACTTGAAATAGAGTTTTTATTTTCAACTTCTTTCTGAATAATCTTTGCACAAGGGCATACAATTCAGTTTGACAGTGAAAACGTTTCCTCTATTAATTGTCAGATTAAGCTCCAGACTTGCCAATGCTTAATACTTTGGGCCCAATTTAGAACTCGATGGCAACTGCAAATGTTTGAGGATACTGGGAAATGGGGTCTGGAAGAATTTGTAGATGGAGTTGGATTCATTCATTCGTTTAGCAGCCTTATATGGGAGCCACAACCGTGTGACTTTGTTGCAAGGACACATTGTCATGAATAGTTTCTGATATTTCAGAAATTACCATTTAGTTCTTATGGCATGATAATAAAAATAGACAGGTTGTATTTCGTATCATAAAAATATATCCCTGAAATCCGTGTGACCTATTTGGATAACAACCCTGGTTGATTTCTTGAATTTCTTCTCTTAATTAACTGCTAGTTTTGTCCATGCTGTCTCCCAGCCCCCTGATGTTACTGGAGTCTTGCATAAAAATCCTAGTGCAAGTGCAGTGGGACAATCTTAATCTAGGAAGAGCGTACCGTATTACATTTTCAGTCTTCCTGTTCAAAAGAAATGTTTTGTCATTAGAAAGGCTATGCTAAATCAGACCAAAGGCCTATCTAATTGAGTGTTCCATTTCCCACAATGCCTCTGGGAAGCCTGTAAGCAGGAGATGAGGGCATCCCCCTCTCCCACTGTGGATCCCCTGCAATGGGATTTCAGAGGCATGCTGCCTCTGAACTTGGAGGTAGCGAGTAGCCATCCTGACGCATGGTCATTGATAAATTTGTTCTCCATGAATTTGTCTAGTCTCCTTTTCAGTGATGCCACGAGCCCTCCCGGTGCACGGGCCAAGGGGGCGGGGCCTAAGTGGCATGACATCATCGCGCCCAGCGCGACTCCAAACACGCCCCCACCGGTTTCGGCGCCTTTTTGGAGCCAAACGAGCTCCAGGGAGGGTGGGAGGGCCGAGACATCGCGCGGTAAGTAGTACCCCCCCCCAAAGCTGTCTGCGCCGCCCCCACCTGGAGCAGCTGCTCCACGCGCTCCGTCCTTCTTCCACCTCTGCTCCTTTTTAAAGCACATTAATAATAGGCTTAAAATCATCCCGGAATCAAGGCTGGCTTCGGCCAAGAACAGACCCGAGCTGCTCCCAAAGGTGCACTGCGGCTGTCCAATGGGATTCCGGAACTTCCGGTAAACAACGCGACAAAAGCCGGAGCCCCATTGGCCAGCTGCAGTGCACCCTTGGGAGTGGCTCAGGTCTGTTCTAGGCCGAAGCCAGCGTCAATTCCGAGACGATGGTAAGCCTAATTAATAAGGCATTTTTACCTAAGGGTGTATATATGCAACAAGAGTTAAATGTGTTCACCTGTAGGCTGGGAGGAGCTAGTGACCAAAGTTGCACTCCATACTTACCTGAGATTTGAGCATAGTAGGACCTACTTCTGAGTAAACATGCATAGGAATGTGCTGTAAGCCAGCTGTCCAAGCTGCACACTGAAGACTACCACACACAAAAGGTAGCAATGCCATTTGCTTAGAGTGAATTACGTGCCGACTTATTTTTTCTTAAGTGATAGAATACATCATTGTTGCCATAGCAACTTCTCGTCTGTTCCATTAGCTGCCTGGTGTCAATTATGAATGCAAGTTTTGATGTGTGAAAATACAAGCTGGAAATAGTGTGATTCATCATCATGCAACCAATTTATTGGCCAATTAGACCTCCATTTTAACGTTTTATACTATTTTGTATTGGAAAATGAGAATACGACATGAATTGTACAATAATTGTCTATGGATTTCTTGGTTTCTTATGGCCCAATGCTATACCCATCTAGGACAACGTTGGAATGCTTGAATCCCTGTACAGTGGCAATTGAATCCCTTTGTGCTTTGGCAGCAGGCCATATATTCTCCCAGAGAGAACTTGTCTCTCTTGTCTATCACATCATCTTTCTTATGACTGCTCCTATGTTTTGTCTATTCCTATAGGACACTCTCTTCACAACTTCATCACAAGCTGTGTACAGGATAATAGCACTTTTCTTCAGCCTTTTGAAGTGGATGACAGCTTTCCATCTGATCTGATCTGTAGCAGTTGAGGTTCTATAGCTATTGCTGTAGTTACATTTCTTCTTTTGGTTGTTTCGTTTAATCACAGCCTTATGGTGGTTCAGCTTTAAGCTTTATTTGGTAAGACATCTGTTAGCACTCTGCATATATGATCTGCCACCTCCATCTTTTGCTACTGCAGCCCTTAACTGAGGCCACCCTTGCAGTTCTTGGCAAACGAGAGTCCTCCTTATCTTTTAATTAGCACTTCTAATGCACGAAGTGATTTACAGTCCTTTAAAAAAGAACCACACTAACGCCCTCTTAGGTTGGTTAATAGTATTCTGTAGTTGGGGAACTGAGGCTGAGAGATGATTGCCCCAAGTCTCCAGTGAGTTCACAGCAGAGCAGGGAACTAAATACTATCCAGTGTGTTGGATTGCAGCACCAAGTGGCTTGAATTTGTACTGATTCGACATTCATATAATTTAAGATAAGAACGAGAGAAGAACGTTTTTCTGTAGAATTTTTGGTAACATCCATCCAAGCGTCTTTCAAAATATTACACTTTCCTTTAAAAGGGTAGGAAGAGACACCATGAAAGAATACCAGGGATGTGGATCAAGTCTCTGACTCCAAGTCTTGAGTCAAGTCCCAAGTCTTTGCCCCCAAGTCCTGAGTCTTTGGTTGTGAGTTGCAAGTCCCTATCTATTTTATGGGGAAAATGAGTTTAAACCTGAATAAAATTGGACTTGTTGTAAAAGGCTCCAAGTCTCAAGTTGAGTCTTTTACGATCACCAAGTCAAGTCTGAGTCAAGTCATTGACGCAACTTGAGTCCAACTCAAGTCCGAGTCAATAGACTCAAGTCTACATCACTAAAGAATACACATGTGGATTCTGGAAACACATGCACTTTAACAATGAACAAAAACACCCGGTAACAATTTGAATGGCAGGATTTAGCTAGCAGCTGAGCAGGGAAGGCCTACAATCAAAAAATCCATGTTTTTATAGAATTCCAAGAAAAGCAAGCAGTATTATTCTAGCAATAAATCCATTCTAGTGGTTAAGCTGTATTCCAAATATACATAATGGAGAAATGTGGTTAACATATACCCACCTCTGAGACTATAAACTAAATGTAAAGATTGGAGGATACTGGCCTGATCCAAAATGGTTCAGAGTGTGGATTAATGAAACAGAAGTGGTTACCGACAAGAATGACTAGTAGCTGGTGGAACTAATGGGGAGAAAGGAAGAGCTACCCAAGCATAGAGCGGGCCACAGGAAGGTGTCACACAAGACTTGTGGCACTGTCCACTTCACATGCTGTGAAAAGACTTCTGTAGAGTTAGATCGCAAGTATGGTGCACCTGCAACAATCATCCTCAAAATAAACTCCTTACTAGCATACAAGAAGTCTAGAGGTCTCCTTTGATCTTGCCTCTTCTTGAAATGCTTGGAAGGCTAACTTCTGCAGAACCGTAGGTCTTCTAAATCTGTGCTTTTGGGCGATTTTCCTGAGTGGTCAGGCATTCCCTGTATCTCACCAAGGTCACCTTGATATGTGTCTTTTGGGTTTTTTCTGGTTTTGAATGGGTGAGTAGAGTCTGGCTCCAATAATGATGATAACCTGGCAACTGGGGTGGGATCATTGGCTTGGAAGCATACCTATCCTTGGTAGCAATTGTTGTTCTGTGCCTGGGATGTTGGGGATCCTGAATGAGAGTAGTGGTACCTCATTTGGTGGTCCCCAGCACCTGTCTGGGGACAAATTGGTCTCGGAGCCCTTTGTTAAATGCAGGAAGGAGAGGGGCTTATGATAACTACATGATACAAAGGATCTAGCTGAAAATATGTCAAAAATAAGAAATCTTAGACCCAATTCAGACTCTGTTATCTGTTACGTACAATCTGGGTGGAATTAGCATGGGTAACACGTTTTGCAAATAGGTGCTTATATAGGCTTACCAGATCTCCAACCAGGACAGTGTGCTAGAACTTTAGGAGAAGGAATGTGGGCAGGTGTAGCTTGTTAAACCTTAGAGCACAATCCTAGGCATGTCTACTCAGAAGCAAGCCTCACTGAACACAATGGGGCTTGCTTCTGAGTAGACATTGTGCTCCAAGGTTTAACAAGCTACACCTGCCCACATTCCTTCTCCTAAAGGTCTAGCACACTGTCCCGGTTGGAGATCTGGTAAGCCTATGCTTATAGCCAGGTTTTAAGCACACTCACCTACAGCAGACAATTCATACGATCTGTTTATATAGGATAACCTAAACACGTGCCAGGTTGTTGCACCCTAGCTCATATTAGGTTGTTTCAAGCTAGGTTGACTTATTCTATAAAGAAGTTGGCTTAGTTTGAAACAAGCCATGAAAGGTTGTCTGAAAGGCCTGCGTTGTAATCCTTCAGAATCAGAATAAACATTCCATCTCTCCAACAGCGCTTCCACATGATGATATTCCATCTGTTGAGCATAATGTCTGAAAGTCAACCACATCTGTCAACTTGGGTACATGTGGCATCTGCCTGTCAGTGTTTCACAATCATGCAGAAGTGCTTTAGAATTTCAATTGTACCTTACTGTAGCTTGTGAAGTGATAGTGATGATATTAATATAAACTTTATAGTCCTGCCCTCAGGAGCCACAGAGAGCAAGTCCATTGCTTCTTACGTGTTACAACCCTTCAGGTATTTAAAGGTGGCCAGCTTATCACCCTTAGCCTTCCCTTCTCCAGGCTACACACACCAAACTGTTAAGTAGGCCCAAGTTACCTTAGGTATGTCTACTCAGAAGTAAGCCCCATTGACTTACTCCCAGATAAGTGGGTGTAGGATTGCATCCTTATATTCTTCTCATCTCAAAATTTTGAGGCTTGAATGTTCCTCTAGATCAGCGTTTCTCAAACTGTGGATTGGGACCCACATGGTGGGTCCTGACCTGATTTTTGATGGGTCCTGAAACTGACAAGCTGATAGCTGACAAGGAAAGTGTATTGAGCCTTATGGATGTCTACTCATGAGTAGGTGACCATGCCATGGTCCATTTCGAAGGGCAGGCACAATACCACCAGAATGGTCCCAATCTGATGAACGCAGACCCCAACAAACTCTTGAGAAGGAAGAGTGTCCCCTCCAAGCTGACAAGGAAACTATATTGAGCCCTATGGAAAGTGAAACTGAGCCACACATGCACATTTACACATGAGTAGGTGATCATGCCTCAGCACATATTAAAGGCCAGGCAAAGGGGAATGCAAGGCCACCAGAATGGTCCTCATCCATTTGCTCGAGAAGATTTGTCATCCCCCCCCCCACCATAGTAAAAAAAGGATAAAAACATAGGCTTGAGTGCTGGTAAAGTGAAACTTTTTTTAAAGCCTTGTAAAGCTAGGTGGGTCCAGATAGAGTGAGATCCAAGATGGCGGCGCCCATAAGGTAGGAGGAGCTACTGGGGATATCTCAGGGACATTTTTCCAGGTTGCAACGCAACCCAGAGGGAAAGGTTACACAGGGGGGGTACACAGGGGTACATGGAACTCTGAAGATCCAGGGGTACGTGGGCCAGCTGGAGGCCCGCATAGGGGGTATGCGGGCCTCCAAAGATTGGGAACCCCTGATCTAGAGTGTGATCTGGAAACTAGCTGTTACAGCCAGAGTACTTTTGAAAGCCTATTGGTCTGACTGCATTGTGTCCATGATGTTTCAAGTTCATTGACTCCAAGTATGTTTCTGGGCCCAATTCGAAGTGCTGGTTATGACTTTTAGGGTCCAATCCTATACCTGAAGTGCTGGGCCACATGACGTAAAGCAGTCAGCAGCAGTCACAAAAGATGCTCCCACAGCGTGCCACTGTGGAACGGGAAGGCCTGCACCACTCTGCTATCACCAGCGGATCTCCCGATGCTCACCACCAAAAGTAAGATGGTGGGGGAGGCGGGGGTGATGGAAGGGGAGAATGGGGGCGGGGAGTGCAGCAGTGGGGGCAGGGGATGGGTGGATCAGATCTAGAAGGGGTGGGGGAGGCGGTGTTAGTGCATTCCGAAATTTTAACCCCCTTCCCAGACCTGATCATGCATGTCCATGTGGACCTGCGCAAGCTTTTTCGGCTTACCTTAAAGCAGTCAGAAGAAGCTATTTGCATTGGGCAGGGCTTGCCACCAGGTTCTGTGATATAGGGCTTGGTGTACATCACTCCCTCATGTGACTATGTCCACTGTTATGGGTTTGGCTGGGGTAACACAACCCTCTCTGGAGTAACACAACCCTCTTGCCAATGGTCCAAAGTTTGTATGTTCCCTGCTTGGCTCAGGCGAAGCCAGGGAAATTCAAGAGCAGCGGTAAATGATTTTATGGTTCTCTAGCAACAGGGGCTCGTGAAGTGGTCTGGCAAGTCGAGGAGTCCATGGTGCAGTTAATAGATGAAATAGATGGCGCAGCGGGTTAAACCGCTGAACCATAAGCTGTCGATCGAAAGGTCGGCAGTTCCATTCCCGCGACGGGGTGAGCACTCGTTGCTTGGCCGGCTCCTGCCAACCTAGTTCCAAAGCAACCTAGTTCCAAAGCTCCTGCCAACCATGCCATCCATTTGCCATCCATTTCCATGCCATCCAAAGCATGTCAATGTGAGTAGATAAATAGGTACCGCATGCGGGAAAGTAAACAGCGCTCCGTGTTCCAGCCGCATGCTACGCGCTGCAGCAAGGAGAGTCATGCCGGCCTCATGACCACGGAGGCGTCTTCGGACAATGCTGGCTCTTTGGCTTTGAAATGGGGATGAGCACCACACCCTAGAGTCGGACATGACTGGACTTAATTGTCAGGGGATACCTTTACCTTTACCTAAAGTAAACGTAATACAGTAGGCTGCCACCACCCAGGTTTACGCCAACCTCTCCAGCCCCAGGCACTGCAGGGTTATCGGCAACAAAGGAATGAAAATTGGCCTTCCTCTCTGGAGGGTGTCAAGCTAAACTTAGAATACAGCTCTGGCTGTTGTAGCGTTGCAAAGCGGCTCAGGCAGGACTTAGGCGGCTACCCAATTCCCAATAAGACACTTAATGGGAATAAAGGTAATTTATTTAGAGATATCTTAAGTTTCTAATTACATCAAATAGAAGGCATTTATAATAAAGACTTTGACATATATCTGGATACAAACAGGAATAAAACAATAAAGCTAAATCTCCTAAGCTAAACATTTCTAACACTCACAATTGGCTTCCAGGCTTCTGGGGAGACTTACCAACCCAGTGTTGCCCTATGAAATGAGAAGGCTACCAAAGTGACTTTGTATGCCAAGGACTTGTGAGCTGAACTTGTGAGCTGAATTTGTGAGCTGGACTGTGTTATGAGGGTGATGCCATTTGTGTTCCTGCACCATGCGTAACACAGTTCCTCCAGAAGGCTAAGAGAAGCCAGGAGAAGGATCTGATCACCATTCGGCATTTCAGCACACCATGAATCAAGGTGCTCAAGCACATTCCATTCTCCCCCCTATGCCAATGATGTGCAAACTATTCTACCAGGAAAGAGACAATATGCTAAAAACCAACTGTCTGGCTCCCAAGGAGGGCCAATCCACATGGGCAACAATTAAGTCATCTGTCCTTTCCCTCCTCCCCACCCTCTCATGCCCCCTCCCACAGATTTACCTCCAGCCCAATCAAGGTATTTCTTTTTGCAGCGTAAGAGCCAAAAAACTCCTCCCCTGTGTGCAGGTTTAAAAGGGCAGGCAGCCCGCCAACTTTTCTCTCTTGACCCTTACCTCCTGAACTATGACTCTTTGCGTGCCCTATGGCACCAACCCCTCTCCTTGGCCTAGCTTCTTTGTGCCTCAGGCCTCCTCCTAGCTTGTGCTATGCTGGTTGGAGCCCTAGCCATCCCTACCCCTCTCCTTCTTCTTCTTCCTCTCTCTCTCTCTCTCACTCCATCACTGCTGCCAAGGACTCCAGGAACAGGTGAATATTACCCCCAACGCTTCAAAAGGGAACCTGCTAATGCAAATGTTCTCTATACCTTTCTATCTAAGTCTCCCAGATCTGTATGATGTGTATGATTGTATTTGTGTATGACTCTGCCTGAACTATTTAGTAAATATTGGAAAGCAACCACGTGTGTTCTCAATATTATTTAAAACGGAATTCTGTGAAGCTGGACTCTGGTATACACAGGTAAAGATCCCAGAACATGCCAAATTGCCATATTTAAAGCTATTCCCCAAAATCACAAAAGCATTTTGGCTAACAGCAGGATTGGGAAAGGCAATCATCCATTGTCGAGGCTCATATCTGGATGAGACGGGAGATGTGGTCGAAGAGGCGAGAGATGCAGGAGAGAGAGAGCACCACCCCTTGGCTGCCAACCAGAGGCGTCACTCCGGTAGGGGCGGGGCTGTAAGTATCGCTGCGGTCATAGTCTCTTTACCGAGCGAGGAGGAGGCAGCCCCACCCCCTCACTGTCCGAGCCAGTCCCCTACGGAGAAAGCAGCAGGCAAGAGACCCTGCCTGCTGCTTTCTCCGTAGGGGACTGTCTCGGACAGTGAGGGGGCGGGGCTGCCTCCTCCTCGCTCGGTAAAGAGACTATGACCGCAGCGATACTTACAGCCCCGCTCCTACCGGAGCGACGCTTCTGCTGCCAACTTAAGTACTTTTTTAGGATGTCTTTGATTGACAGACACATTGCCCTATAGAAGGGGGAATCCAGCCATTCCTTCTAGAAGGGTGACATCACTATGCTCACCCCCTCCCAATGGAGAATACACAGGTGGCCCTTGTTGGCAGTTAATGTTGACCTTGAGGTGTTAGTTATCTTGTCACTAGGCAGAACAAGGAATGCTGACATGCGCAGAACAGTATGGCCACTACCATTCAGGCATAGCAGAATGTCATGTCTGCCACGCAGAAGCGTCGTCGGGGGGGGGCCTTGGTGCCCAGGGTCCCAAGGCGCGGACCCCTGAAGGGGCGGAATCGCGGGCTCAGAAGGGTGCAAACTTACATTTGGGCAGCTTTTTGTTGATGTTCTGCTGGCTCTTCGCAGCAGGAACGGCCACGTTTCGGCCCTCCCACCCGCCCTTGCATCCGAACGGCTCCAAAAACAGGTCAAAACAGCGTGTGTGTGTTTGTGTGTTTGGAGGTGGGGCGTGACGTCACATGCCCGCATCACGTGGGGGTGGCGACGCGGGGGGTGGGGCGGCGCCTGTCGTGACACCACTGCTGCCACGTAGGCCTCTCAGGATTTTAGGGCTACCATAAATCAGATGTAACAGCACAGAAATAGTTCCATCCCATACCAAAAGAGATGTAAACCAAAATGGAGTTGCTATCACCGTATTGTCCTGAGTATAAGACGCACCTGATTATAAGACGCACCCTTAAAGTTTGGTGCTATTAAAAAAAATTAATTAAATCACTGGCATTAAATTGCAACCGCCTGATTATAAGACGCACCCCTAGTTTAAAAACTTAAATTAGGAGAAAAAAGTGAGTCTTATACTCAGACCAATTCGGTACTTCACATCTGCTCACAGTCAAGGTGACTTGCCTTCAGTGCAAGCAGTGCCCACAATGCTATGAAGTGCTTTGGCGCATGGGATCCTAACTGTTAATATATTTTAAGTCTCTTAACATACAAAAAAATCCACTTACTGACCCTGTTGGTTCCTTTAAAGGGAGCTTGATGGAAACAAGTGAAAGGAGATTTTGGAACAGACTGTATAGGGATTTGCTTCTCAAATAGTTCGCTGGATTAAGATCTGTATAGGCACGATTATATTCCCTCTGCACGGAGACACACTGGGAAATTAATTGTGTACTCTTAAAAACTTTTCTATGATCACAGATAGACATTTTTTTGGGGGGGGGATAGAGTGAATATTCTAATTAGTTTGAGATAAAATTAATTTAAAAACTCATCCTTTGAGAAACTTGGAAACCTATGTTTAAGTTTTGTCTTGCCTTAATGTATCTTAATAATTGATCAACATTTATTAAGTCCTTCTTAAATAACTAAAATGACTCACTGTCATCATTTGGATTCAGTGCATGAAAAACTGCAGATTCATGAGCGATCTTTTGGTCCGTAATTCTTCATAAATGCAGACTGCTTTTTTATCAGCATTTCTCATAAATGCATTTATCATAAATGCAGAATGCTTTATTATTATTATTATTATTATTATTATTATTATTAATATTAATATTATTAATATTATTTTTTAATATGTTAAAAGTAGTGGCATTCTATGAAAACTGGGGATTTAATGAACAACAAACACTTTCTTTTAGCGATCTCATGTGACCATGCTTGCTTGCTTATTCTATTTCATAGCTATGTAGTATACCCACCTTTAATTGCTGGTGCTGGCAATAGTGGCTAAGTATTCCATGTTAATATCTGCCCTTTGTCTACTATGAAAAAGGATAGGAGTGATTTTCTTTTCATTTTGGAATGCCAAACACGGACTGTTTGTGGTCCATTGCCACCTATATGTAGGAACACCCGAGACCTCCATGGACCTGTCAACACTGCAGTAAGGGGATGAGGATGGGAAAATGTTGCTGGTCGTGGATTGAGAAGCATTCAATGGAGTTGGCACCATTTTCACACCCTGTTGCTGCCAGCTAGCCAGTACAGTCACTAGGGTGCGCGTCACCCTGGAGCGGGGGCGCGCGCGTCACCCCTGCCCTAGGGTGACACTTACCCCCGCTGCTGCTGCCGGCTCCAAGTGCGTCCTTCCCAGCCGGCGTTCCGGGGCCTTCTGACGAGGTCCAATGCATCAATATGTGCATCAATTTTTCGCGCATGCGCAGACCATTTATGAGGGTAAGGGCTGCCCTTTTGCCCTCAGAAACGGTCTGCGCAGGCGCGAAACAGCTAAAAGTGCACGTATTGGGTCTCGTCAGAAGGCCCCGGACCGCCGGCCAGGGTGGACGCTCCGAGGTCTTTTCCCGGCCTCGGAGCCTCCGCACGGAATGGGGGCAACGCGCACGGGTGCATCACCCTTTGCGCGCAGCACCCCCCGGCGGCCCACCCCGCCTGCCACGCTTCAGTGACGCTAGTGCAGCTAGTCATGCCACATGAATACATCAGCATTGGATATTTCCAGGGCCAAGTTAGACATGTTACAATGACAGACTAGTGGTTGGGCTCTAGACAGGCAGACAAGGGCAAGGCAAGGGTCTGGCGGGCACCTTCTTCTAGGCATGAAAACTCAGACAGCCCAACAACCTGGCACAGAAGAGTCCTTCAGAAGACCAGCAGCGTCGTGTTATGTCCCAGGTCATGTGATTCTTTCATGTTCTTTTCATATAATAACTGGGTGGAGTGGCTGCAGTTTTACTCTTTATTGTTTTCATGCTATCCCTAGATGGACCTGGGAAGAAGATGATAGAAGTTTTTGTTGGGTGTGATGCCATCACTGTTTCTGAAGTCCTGTCTTTGAAATTCTACCTGGAAAAAAGGAGGTCCGACTCCGAAGACATCGTCTGAGGGCACAGACAATACAGCCACCTTGTTCAAGCAAAGGGCTAGTTAAGCAAAGGCGTCATGATGTGACCCGCCCCACCCCCCGTGACATCACCACTGGAACTGACATCACCGCCGCTGCAAATTCCTTCTGAGACGCGGGGTGGGAGGGCATCTCCGCTGCCGCCGCCCTCTGTTTCCGTCACCGAAACGGTGGGGTTGTCACCCCGCCATGTTGTCACACACACAACCCGCTTGTCGCCCGTCCCCCCGCCCCCCTGGCGATGCTTCTGCTAGTTATTGCCTAAATGGGAGACCGCCCAGAAACCCATGAGTGATGCCTTGAGTTTCAGGATGGGGGAAATGCAGGATGTAAGATAAATGAGATGTAGCCCATCTCAGCAGGAAGGCTTGCTACAGCCTGCTGTAAGCAAACTGTACACTTCCTTTATTAATCTCTCTGCAGAATATGAATGAGACATTCAGATTTTACATATGAAAAACCTTTCAAGGTACTCTCCATTTCTGCTTTTCTTGTGCTGTAGGTTGGTCCAGCAATGTATTAGATAAACCTGGCAGGTGCATGTATACTGAATGCTGCTGAGCATGCCCTTATGATGCCCACAGATGGAATCTGACTTCATTATCCTATATAAAATGTGTACAAGATAGTTTAAATTGAGGAACAGACTATGTGTAATTAAGTTCTACAAGGGGGTTAAATCTATGGAGAAAAAAAAGTGCCATCATTTGTCAGGAAAAATAAACTATGGGGCAGAATATTTCCAGAACTAACAATAATGAGAGCGCGGTCAGTTTTTTCACTTGCAGTTACTGCCCATGCTGGCTGTCAGAAAGAACTACCTTAAAGAAACTACACAGACAGAGGTAGGCGATTCCATTATAATGAGAAAATGTAGGTGCTTATTACATGACAGCATGAAAGGAAAGCAAATCGTTTAGATTCCAGTTCTCTCCTTGCTTTTCAGAGCAGCTGCCCTAGATTGAAGTCTATGAAGAACGAGATGTGTTCCTTTTTGTTTTCATCCTTCTTCAGAGTCAGATAACTGCAAAGATAACCTGGGCCTGGAAATAGTGGATATTATTTTGCAAGTATTTATGCAGCTTTTAAACAAAGAGTTATTAAAGTGGTTTACAAATGAAAGGAAGGAGATTGTTCCCTGTCTCAAAGAGCTGTATGTTTCTGGCACTACACTGGATGTGAAAGATTTTTACTGAAGACCAGACAGAACGTATTACAAATCTCAGTGAGACTGTACAAATAGCCAAACTATTTCAGGTATCTCTGACCCTGGAGTACAGTAGAACCACCGTATCCGCAGACCCCATATCCGCAGATTCACTTATCCATGGTTGAAAAAAATGCCCCCCATCACCCCCCCCCCATTGTGCAAATGTCTTGCCAGCTTGTGATTGCAGCCTTCCTGGGTTTCGGGGGCTCGTTGCTGATTACAAAATAGAGGCAGGAAGCAGGAATCATTCACAGGAAGCGAGGCAGAGAGCTGAAAATAACTCTTTTTAGCCCTCGGCCTCGCGTCCTGCGAATGCTTTTTGCCTCTATTTTGTAATCAGCAACCAGCCCCTGAGACCCAGGAAGGCTGCAATCACAAGTCATTTGCACGACGGGGGGGATGGGGGTTTGCTTTTACCTGTGGTTTCCAGTATCCACGGAGGCAGGGCCATTCAGAGGAATTTTATCAGGGGGTACAAAGTTTCTTTTGGGACCCTTCCCTACATATGAATTTGGCTCCTGGGCCCCCTTTTTTTTGCTCCAGGGCCCCCTATTTGACCCATTTTTTTGCCTTGGGCCCGGGTACAAGTTACCCCCTTAACCCCCCTCTCAGGCAAGGAGGGCCAGGAACCTATCCCCTGCAGATACGGGGGTTCATTGTAGTTTGGTTGTCTGTGTCATTTTGCTAAACGTTAATGAGGATTTTACCACACATCAGATCTAGATCTGCTGCCTTTCATTGTTTTTGTTATCTTTATTATGTCACTGATTTTTTTTAAATAGAACTGTAAAAGTATTGAAATTCTTACATGCCAGTCCTATGTACATTCAGTAACCCCAGCTCTCAAGTAAGTTCCCCTCTGGGAAATCTGTTACTTCTCCCCACCCTGAGATCACATCAAAGCCACATTTACAGACTTGCCCAGGGTGCGCCTATGATGAGGTAGGGTCCCACTGCCACCAGAAATGCAGGATAAGGCTCATGTTTCCAGCCTTTCACCCAGCTGGGGGTCTGCCTGCCAACTGACAGCCTTTACACTACTACGTTCCATGAGGAGGGAGAAGGATGGGGAGTGTCTAAACAGTCTTCCTTTGTTTACTTCTCTTCCTCCCTCTTCCACACATCCCATACAATAACAATTATTTATGCCCCAGCTCCCCAATCAGCAATGGTGAGGAGACGAAAAGAGTAGGGAACCCCAACCCCCAGGTGCCCCCAGCTCCCCCCATCACCCCCCAGCTCCAGCCGCCGGGGGGGAGCAGGGGCAAACTACCCGTTTCACCTCGCCGTTGTCAAAGAAAAAAAGAGAGAAAAGTGGGTTTTGGTGGCTAGCAGGAGGCGAAAAGGGTAGCCCCCCAGTTGCACCCCCCCAGCTTAAGCAGCCCAGGAGAGGCTGGGGCATCCTACCCTTTTCATCTCCTCGCCACCACCAATTGCAACCCGGAAGTAATTGGTGGTGATGTCATCACTGCCAATTACTTCCGGGTCTTCTGGCACTCGATCATCACGGGTCGCCATTCGGGCACCAGAAGACCCGGTTACGCCTCTGCATAGGGGTGCCCATACTAGAAAGCAAGGACCTTGCTTTGATCTCCAAATGTATTTATCTTCTCCACAGTCTTGTGTAGCAAATCATGTATCTCAGTTTGATAGATGGTGAGATAAGATTGAAATTTGATAGACCAATAAGGTTGGGGGAGGAGTGGCTTGCCAAAGGGTCCCCTCCAGGAGCTGGGGGTCTGAACCCTGGTGTCCCAGATCTGACTTGACACTGTGTGTCTTGTACTCAAGTAATATTGATTAGTTGTACCTGGGGGAAACATTCAGGATGCTGTATCGTATTCTTCACAATAAAGCCTGGCATCGCTGTATATTTTATGGTTTTAACATACAGGGAGCAAATAGCGACATAGTTGAATTGTTGGGAGTGATACAACCTGGTACCACTTTGCATTTTGTCTTTTTTACATGCTATGCAGGAAGCTAATGTTTATTATGACAAACAATGCAGTTTAATAGTCCTCCTTGAAATTTCATGGGGTCTTTACACTTTTGCAAGAATATGCTTAATATGGCAAAATGCAAGGTATTTTGAACATATAACATAAAGAGTTAGCCTGCATTTACATTTGTAGCCATATGTGAATGGTCAAAAAGTGTATTTTGATTTTTTTAAATTAACTTCCTATAAAAATTATAGGCAGGACGGACCATTCTTCTGACTCTGTGTAAGATAGCATCATGTGTTCATCTTTGATAGTCCCAAACAGAATGCATAACCACAGTGTAGATTAAAATTATGAAGGCGTGACCGATGGTCCCCAATAGCTAACAGTGCATCAATGCTAAGGTTTTCACATCAGTATACTGCATTGTCTTTCTCAAAATCTATTTATACTCTGGACATTGGTCCTACTCAGTAGTACATTATTTGTTTAAAAAAATCATAGTGGGAAAAGATGTAGCTATCAAAGGGTTACACACTATTTTTTTCCAGTGATAACAGGTGATAGGTAAAGGTAACCCCTGCTCGAAAGTCAGTCGTGTCCAACTCTAGGGTGCGATGCTCATCTCCGATAGGCCGCAGAGCCAGCGCTGTCCGGAGACACTTCCTTGGTCATGTGGCTAGCATGACTAATGGAACGCTGTTACCTTCCCGCCTCAGCGGTACCTATTTATCTACTTGCAATTTCTTGCTTTCAAACTGCTAGGTTGGCAGGAGCTGGGACAGGAGCTGGGAGCTCACTCCGTCACGCGGCACTCAGGTCTCGAACTGCTGTCCTACCGACTTTCCGGTCTGCAGTTCAGATTCTTAACCACTAGGTCACTGAGGCCTAGGTGTTAGCATTTCTGCATATTAACGAAACAGCGGAGAAGATGAAGCATTAACTTATTGGGTTGGCGGGGGGGGGCGTAAGAATGAAGGTGGGTGGCCTTTGCCTTGAAATTTTTTTCTGAAGTACATTTTCTGAAAGATGAGCCTGTCATAAAATCCTGCCTGGTAAGCATTGCCGTTGACCAGGGATGGAGGAAATGAGTTAGAAGAGACAGCACAGGCTGCTTGTTTGACTGTTCTGGAAGCCCTCCAGCATTTCTGTCTGTGCAGCTACAGCCACCTTGGGTCGAGAAACTGTAAGCGCCAGAGTTTGAACAGTTCCTTTTTCAATACAGACTTTAGAGATTTCTAAGGTTTTGAAACCTGGTTGCTGCTTTTCAAACGCAGTCATTTAGAATGCTGCTTGGATACTTGGACTGTAGCTCATTAAAATGATGTGTTTTGCAATTATCTTTCATAGTATTTCAAGGGTGCTTCAATGTGACCTTAAAAACCCATTGCAATAGAAACTGTGCAATGCACTTCCTATTCCTTGCATTTTCCTGGCTCTTTCCATTTTTAATTATTTGTTGTTTATGATTTATTGACAGAACTCGTTAAAATGATGCTTAAAACATCTTTTCCTGTTTAGGAAGGACTTCCCTCTCTGTTTCTCTTATTTGAAGGCTAAAAGATGTTTGGAGGAAGCTTATGTCAGGTAGCTGAGTCCTATGATGTGTGAACTATGAATACATACAGAGAAAACACTGGAGGATTTTCTTTCTGTACACTAAGCTTTAAAATGAATCCCAGTTGGTCAAGTCATTATTTGATCTGCTGCTTTCTTTTGAAAGCATTGAGTGCTTCATCTCTGCTTTTGTGACAAGATCTTTCCCATAAAAATATTCGCATGTTCCTATTACGATTGGTTATTATCACCACCGCCACTAGCATCATCAACCCTACAAATAATAGACTTTCAAATTAGAATTAAAAACCAACAGCCCAATCCTGAAGGCGTCTTAAGCTTCTGGAACCAGTGTTCCAATCCAGCGGCATCATGAGCTGTCTGGAACCAGTGTTCCAGCGGCATCATGCGCTGTCTGGAACCAGTGTTCCAGCGGCATCATGCGCTGTCTGGCTGCTGCAAAGGCAAAATACTGTTGCTGTTGCAAAATACCGTATTTTTCGCTCCATAAGATGCACTTCGCCCCCCCCCCCAAAATAGGGGGAAATTAGTGTGTGTCTTATGAAGCGAAAACAAAATCCGAAAACTGGAAATGGCCGAAAATAGCCATTTAGTGCCGAACTGAAGATCGGGGAGGCCTGCAGAGGGTCGCGCAGGCCTCCCCGAAGCCCCCCACAAGCCCCAGTAAGTTCAAAACCTTTTTCCCCCCTATTTTTAGCTCCATAGGATGCATGCGTCCTATGGTCTGATGTGTCCTATGAAGCGAAAAATACGGCACTTAAAATAAGCCCCCTTGAGTTTAATGGAGCTTAATTCCAGGTAAGTGTGTAGGATTGCAGCCTAAGAGATTATGACATATATCAAACGACTGTTCATTAGGAGTATGTTTTACAATCTGTTCTGAGAACCAGTAGCCATTGATAACATCTGCCGAGGTGAGGTGAAGCCTTGGACATAATCATATTGTATTATCCAGATCTCTTAATCAAGTGTGTGTGTGTGTGTGTGTGTGTGTGTGTGTGTGTGTGTGTGTGTGTGTGTGTGTGTGTGTGTGAGGGGTATTTATTTGTGGCCGCTGCAGTCCTGGAAAGGCAACAATAGGGACAAGAAGGCTGGGGAGACTATTCTTAACATTTCTGTGTCCCCCCCCCCATTGCCCTACCAATCAGATGCAGCTTAGAAATATATTAATTATTTTGTACAAAATAAGCTGAAAACCAGCTTTGTCTTAATTGGGGTCATTAGGAAATCATTTTGGGAAATCATTTTGGGATTCTCAGTTGTTTTTGTTGCTACTGTGAAGTGTAATTTATACTCATGCTTACCAGTTTTACAAACCGGAAATAATTTTGCGTAGTGTCGCTCTTCAAGTTCTGTTACCTTCCTAGGCTGTTCAACATAACTGGATGTTTCCTAACCATTGGTATCAAGTCTTGTAAAAGATTACTGCTGAGCAGTGGCAGTATCTACTGCAAGTGGTCTGCTCCAAGATGTTTTCTTGGCAAAAGCAAGCAAGGGAAGAAAATGATCCAATAGTCCGCAGGGTTCAATCAAACTCCTAATTTGCTTTTATTCTTCCTTTAAGGAACCATTTTCTGTATGCTTGAAGGTAGAAAAGGAGCCCCCTGCTTTTGATTGATTGTGCTCACATGGTTGTGTAATTCAGAGGCCGCTACAAGTTACGTGAGATCACCTTATGCATAAATGGCACCCACACAGCTGGGAGTGCACCTGCTTAACGTCTTAAGGCCCCGCTGAAAAGTCTCTAAAGAGGGATCTGGAAAGAATACCAAACTATTTCAGCTAGTACTGAATAGCTGAGTAGGCTGAATACATGAAAAGTTGTATTTTTAAGGTATGGAAAGCTCTGGGCCTCTCTCTCTCTCTCTCTCTCTCTCTCTCTCTCTCTCTAACACACACACACACACACACACACACACACACAGAGCGCAATCGTGTGTAACTTTGCACCGGTGTAAGTTCACTTACACCGGGTGGCGCAGCGGGTTAAACTGCTGAACCATAAGCTGTCGACCAAAAGGTCGGCAGTTTGATTCCCGCGACGGGGTGAGCTCTCGTTGCTTGGCCAGCTCCTGCCAACCTAGCAGTTCCAAAGCATGTCAATGCGAGTAGATAAATAGGTACCGCTTGCGGGAAGGTAAACAGCGCTCCGTGTTCCAGCTGCATGCTACGCGCTGCGGAAAGGAGAGTCATGCCGGCCACATGACCACGGAGGCATCTTCGGACAATGCTGGCTCTTCGGCTTTGAAATGGAGATGAGCACCACACCCTAGAGTCGGACACGACTGGACTTAATTGTCAGGGGATACCTTTACCTTTAAGTGCACTTACACTGGTGCATCTGCTGTTACACCGATGCATCTACTGTTACACCGGCGCAAAGTTACACAGGATTGCGCTGTCACTCACAGAACAATGCACATAGAATTGGATACATGTTATCTCTACTCTTCAAAATCAGCAGAACGATTGTGCAAATTGGACCTACATCCATTACAATGTGTACACAATATGTGGCACACTTGGACAGGCCAGGCAGACTAGGCTGCTAGAATCCTACTCAAATGCATGGAGTTTTCCCTTCACCTGTGATGTTTTGGATGAAGTATGCTCAAAGTTAAACAGTTATTTCAATTTCAACGCTGCCAATATATCCTTTCACAGTTGTCTTGCAATTAACGCCTACATAAGTATATCTAAATTAATATTTTCATTTGAAAAAAAAAATGCAGTTGTAGAATACACATTGCACTAACGTCTGAGATCACATTATTCTTTCATGAATTAAATATTTTATTGATTAATGCAGTTGGAGTAATTATGTCCCCATGTTGGGCCATTCTTTTGATTGGAGCATTCGACGTATATGATAGTAATGTGTAGTGTCAGTTCAAGTAATGCACTATATAATCACAGACCACAGTTTCATAGGAATGTAATAACATCATCGTACAACCTGTATCTACAACATAAATAGGAGATATTAATATAAACAATTTAACCTTAGCTTAAAACAAGAAAATATCTTAGCACTGACTATAGATAATGTAGATTTCCTTGTTTTAATTGCCACCACTATAAATCTTTCTTCCTTTGAAGTAATGTGGATAACTTTATCCTCAAGCAACAGCAAAACTAAGGCATCAGTTGGTTTATTAAAATTACCCACAATAACAGCCCAATCATAACCAACTTTCCAGCTACTAGATAAGGGAACAAACGTTCCCTTACCTTAAGGAGGCCTTTGTGACTACCTCCCCCCTCCACCGCAGGATGCAGCATGTGCCCTGTTAGCATGGCTGCATTGGTGCTGGTTAGGATTGGGCTGTCTGTGGAGTAATTAAATGATTCCTCAGCCCTTGGTAAAGTCTACAAAAATGTAACATGTGTCCAGTTGGTTCAATTTCTCCACAAACAGATGCTTTACTGGAGTTGTATTAAATGGGCCTCTAAGCAGGTTGAAGGTTGCCCAAGTTTATTATGTTGGGCCTGCAGCTGCCAATACCACTTTCAGGAACTTGGACTTACCTCCAAGCTATTGGCGTCTCAAACCTGTACACCATCAAGCAATTGTGTAGTGAGCTTTTCAGATAAATTAGCATTCTCTCTAAGGCATTACATAAAGTGTGCAAGAATATTCATAATCCACATCGATCAACACAGTAGTTCTTTTACCCTAAGGTATAGAATATAGAATTCTAGAATATACTAACAGGAACA
Source organism: Plestiodon gilberti rubricaudatus (assembly GCA_026170595.1). Taxonomy (NCBI): domain Eukaryota; kingdom Metazoa; phylum Chordata; class Lepidosauria; order Squamata; family Scincidae; genus Plestiodon; species Plestiodon gilberti. The sequence continues at coordinate 162,971,190 of JANXHW010000005.1, read as the reverse complement.
CATTTAAATCTTTACTGCTACCTTTAGACTCTAGAAATAAAAATGTAGGTCATACTGGTGGTTTGATTATAAATCTAAATTCCCGTTGTCTGAACTCCTAAAAAAAAATGGACTACTGAGAAAAACTCATTGGTAAAATATTAGTGGAAATAGTAAAGACAAACCAATATTTAAACTGTGAGTGTGTGTGTCTATGATTAAGACATTCTCATGATTTTTTTTTGGCATATAGACAGCAGAGCAAGCCTCCATGTTCCCTCTTGTGCTTTGTAGATATGTTCACGGAAATCGGCATGACTGAAAAACAAAAACCAGTGAAGGGAATACTATAATGGGAGCATGGAACAACCCAGTTTTGTTAGCTAAATGAGCTTAAGCATGAAAGGCAGAGCTGGGACTATAGTAAGGCTTGAGACGTGCATGAAATATCAAAGAGTATTTTCACATGCTAATGAGAATATAAGTTAAATTTCTTCAGTCAACGTAAATTCCATGAAATAGACTTTTAAAATGTTCCTGTTCGGCATTCGACAGTGTCATTTTCCCAGTTGGCACAGGATGACCCCGACAGCCAATTGTCTCACGACATCCTAGGATAAAATTACTAAAACACGATCAAAGAGAAGATGTTGAGCCCTTTCCCCCACCATAGAAAGCTTCAATATATATGCTATAACACGAAACTGTTGTTATTGACGAGTGCAAAGAACCAACACAGTTATATGTCTGTGGGGAGTACAGTAATTGCATAGCTTCTTTTTCTTCTTCTACTCGAACTGACTTTTCTTCTTCTTCTTCTTCTTCTTCTTCTTTGAAGAAGAAGAAGAAGAAGAAGAAGAGACAAGCCACAATTAAAAATGAAATTTGTAGCAGCTGTGATCAAATGTGGACTGTGTATGGTCCTTCCATGTGGACACACGTAGCTTTGTCATATCTTGGTTTTCAATTCTACATTGTGGTCTCATTGAACTTGCACGTCCACAACATGGACCTGTGTATTCTCAGAGATTCAAAGCCTGCCTAAACTAGAGATTAAAACTTGTAAGGGAATATTTTAAAAATAACTGGCCTGTGAGGCCCTTTCCAGAGGGTGTCGGAGCAAAAGCAGCAAAAGGGTCTTCTGGCACTTTAGGGACTAAGACATATGTCGTAATGTGAGCTTTCATAGACCACTTTATCAGACACAAGCACGGGTAGAGAAAGAGATTGTAAACCGTAGAAGCAAAAGGCCATGACATGCAAGAGGCCTGGTCTATGATGATTCTCGGCAAAGCTTCAAAGTACGCGATGATGATAATGACAACCATTCACAGCAGCAGGCATTGGTGCTAGCAACATCCATTAATGCTAAAGGAATGAAGTCTCTGATGCCATAGAAATGTATCACCCCAATTCAAAGTGGAGACAACAGAATCAAACACTGCTATGCATTCTAATTGAGCGGCTTTATGCCATTTTGAAGTTCCTTTGTATAGGTAGAAGGTGCTGAAAGGTGATTGTAGTGCAAACCCTCCACACCACTATTATTAAGCTACTGAGACAGTGCAGCCACTACTCATAACATTTTTTGCTCATAATTTTTAATAATCGTGTTCCTGTACCCAGTGGAAAATACCCTCCATGAGTACCTCACCCCCCAAAGAGGAAAGTCTTGTTCTTCCTTTAACTGGATTGCATTGTGTCTCAGGGATTTGTACGGGTGCCTGATGTGTAACATCACTGCCCGCTTACTCCCTGCGGAGATTTCAGAGTATCATGGAGCAATGTGTGTAAGATCGTTGAGACTACAGAAGAGCTGACATGAATCACTGAAGGGAAATTTGATTTCACAATTGTGCATGTGATTTTTTCATCATTTTTGTTCATTTCTCATTTCAGAGTTGCCGAGGGTTTGATAGCCGTCCTTGAGAGCGAGTGCATTTCTGTCACTTGTAATAAACCAGAGCCGATTCATATGGGCTGTTTTTAAAGGCTTCATAACTTAGTCTTACTGTTATATAGGTAGTTTGTCACATGAGAACTGAGAGAGGGGGGGGGAAATCTCCTTGATGGCTTTTGGCTTTCTGTCCCCAAAAGAAGACAGAAGACAAATGCAGAAGTAAACTGGTAAACCATTATGAATGATTTGCAAAAGGGATTTCCTGTAAATGTTAAGTGTCCCAAATATCTGCATTACAACTATGAGCTGATTTCCTAAAAAGTGAAGGGTGCCACTTGAATCCTGTCCTCCGACAACTGGCTGTTCTCCACCCTTGGATATGGCCAGGTTTTTTTAGACCTGAACTCCCCTCCTTTAAAGAGAACTATGGAAAATCAGAGCTGTCTTTTGAGAACTTAAACCCTACCATCTTGGCAAGGCTGATATGCCTCAACTATTTATAGTCTGAAGGGCAAGAGCTTTATCCACCCTTGTACAAACACTCTGCGTTCCACCATGAGACCGAGCGTAGCATACAGTAGCAGCTGAGAGACTGAGGACTTCCCTGGTTCAAATCTGACCTCTGCCATGGACAAGCACCTTCCACTCAGCCTCTACTCCCCAGCTGCAATGTGGGGATAATAATGTCTACTTTACAGTGTTGTGGTAAGGACAACATGAAGGTAACACATGTAAAGGGCCTTGCACAATCAAAGTGCTATATTTATATAAATATAGCCCTTTGGTACTACAGTATTTAAATGCCGCCTTTCTTGGTCATTGGATTTCTCCTCTGACTTTAATCCAAGGCAGTTTACATGGGCAGGCTTTCTCAACCCCCCTAATTTTTTTTCCCCAATATATAAATGTCCAAACTTTCGTGAACAGCTACATTCCAGGTGATATCCTTTTGCAGTCTGGCCTCTCCCTGGCCATCGCCTCCCATGCTCAGCCAATGCAGCTGGCAGCTCTTTATCTCTCCTCACAAAGGCTTTCACAGCTTTTTGTAAGCAGTGTGTCTCAAACAGGCCATTCACCGATCTTCAGGCTTACGAGGCAGCAACTCTACCAACTGAGCCAGATCTCCTCCTAAATGGTGGTAGTTGTTGAGGGAGGATATTACAGCAAGCCACGTTTACACCATGCCCGGTCTAACAGAACATGTATTCATGCCATTCCCAAACTTTCGACAAACTATGCTACTCTAAACTGTCAAGTTTTGCAGGCCTTGGAAGTTGCTTCACTGGAGAGATAGAGCTGCAACTGCCTTACCACAACACTGGCTGAGGCCAGGCTGTATCGTGATGCTGTGTGTTTGCTTTGGTTCACAGTGGATTAATGATGTTACGATCAAGGTCAGGACACACCATGTGGGGGGACGGGGACTGAAGGGGCACTTGGAGCAGAACCAGGAAAATCTGCAGGAGAAAACTGAAGCAGGCACATGCTCAGTCATTCTTTGCCTCAATGTGAAGGCTACGCTGAACCAGGGCCACTATCCAACTTGTTGGATAGGTTATATCCCTGCTCTCCCTCAGAGGTACCATTTTCTGCACCTCTTATGAATTCAGGGAAGCCCAGGCAATACCTCTTGCTGGCGAGACTGCACATTCTGCCTGTGCAGCACTTTTAATTGGGGGACCAGATCTTGACTTCCTTATTCCACTCGGAGCAGGGCAAAACCACATCCCTGCTGAGTTTTGGAGACAGTGAATTTCCATCTCAGGTGTTAGTATGTCAATTTTTTGGGTGGCTATTCGATGGAATAAGGACCATATCAAAACATCGCCTGGCTTCAGTCGTGTGTGTGTGTGTGTGTGTGTGTGTGTGTGTGTGTGTGTGTGTGTGTGTGTGTGTGTGTGTGTGTGTGTGTGTTCCTCTCACTTTTTCAAAATGTTGATTCTTCTAAAAAAATGCTTCAGGCAAGACAATGCTGAAGACGTGTTTTTGGCTATATTTAGAAGCTGGAAACTGGCTATACTTCAAAATGGCCTACTTCGCAAAGTCTTTTTCTGCATAAAAAATAATTCTAATATGCATTCTTAGTAAATTGGTAGCTGAAAACTCTATGGAGACAAGCAGCCGTTCAGTTCACAGTGATCAGAAGTATCAGGGCCTGTTCTATATCCTGGAGGATATATCCCTGGATATATATATCCCTGGAGGATCTGGGAACAGGGGGAAGAAAGTCAAAAAGTAAAATTATCATGGATTTTGCAAAAGTGATCCATGTGGATTCTGCTTTCTATTGTAAAGGGATTGACAGCGCAATCCTATCGTAACTTATCCTATCCTATGTAACCAGCGGTGCAGCGAGAACAGGAGGCCCCCGAACAGAAAGGGGATTCAAATCCCCTCCAAAGGGGATTTAAATACCCCCTCCCCTCCAAAGCCTGTGAGTGTGTTATCTATTGATAGGTGTTGTTTTATTAGAGGAAGAAAAAAATATGAATTGGGCTTTAGTAAGGCAGCTGCTTTTTTAAGGGTAAAAACAATTCATTTTCATTGACATTAAAAGTTCAAAAACAAATTTAATATTCTGTGTTTTACATTTCTACAGACTTGGGTTTCAGGCAGTGTTATTTAAATTCAGAATTTGGTTTCAAAGCTTATTTTTTTAATGTAACAATTATAATTAAAAACCCTCTAGTATCAAAAGTCAGATCTTTATAATTAAGAAGCTAGTTTTTATATCTTCAGTCTGTGGGGGGTTAATTTCATGTTCCTTTCATTCATACCTAGTGGGCAATTTGTATATTGTATATTTGTTCAAACAAATTGCTCAGAATAATCTTTTAAGAAAATGTGACCTGCGTTAGGTTGTGAATCAGCCATGGAGTTGACTGGTTAAAAACAAATGGGCACATTGTTCCAAGTGGCACATCCTTGGCCAAATGATCCATATTTCAAAAGCTACAAGGATTTTATTAATGATAATGATAATGATAATGATAATGATAATAATAAAACATTACAACATCATGATTCTAAAAACACAGGTACATTCAGGGGCAGCCCATCTGTTAGGCAAGGTGATGCAGGTTGCATTAGCAGCAGATGGGGGGCAAGAGAGTGCTCAGAAGATTCAGGGTGCCCTTCACCCTGAGTCTGCTACAGCAGAAGATTCGGGGTGCCCTTCAACCTGAGACTGCCGTCTCCCTCCAATCTGCTGTGGATGCAACCTGCACTGCTAAGATCATGCGGAATGTGGATCACTTGCCTCCTTCTCTTGCTCCTGGCGTGTTTGCTTCAAATGTGGAAGTGCAGGACTTATAGGGACCATGCAAATCAAGGAGCTCCTTCACTAGTGTAGTTCCTTCAAATCAAACTGGAAGGCCTGCACTTCTGCAGTCGATGGGAGGAGTGTCGTTGGTGGCTGTTACTTTTGTTTTATTGTGTAGAGGCGGTGAGACCAAGGTGGCACTAGGTGGCATTCCAGGTCATGCCACCCGTGGTTGCATTGCATATATAGACAAAGCAGCTGAAATCAATGGAACTGCAACTTCATTCATTGGTAAGTCTATTTAGCACTATTGCTTCTCGGTTGTGATGGCATTGTAAAAGGTTACTGTCCCTCCCCAACTAACCATGTAAGGTTATATCAGGGGTTCCCAAACTGTGTGTTGCGACGCCTTAGGGCATCGCAGCACAGTCACAGGGGCGTTGTGAGATGTCCCCAGTAGCTCCTCCTACCTGTTCTCCTGGGCACTGCCATCTTGGATCGCACAAAATCCCTCGAGATCCAAGATGGCGCCGCTGAAATCTCACAAGATTTGGGTGCTGCCATCTTGGATCTCGCGAGATCCAAGATGGCGGCGCCCAGGAGAACAGGTAGGAGGAGCTACCGAGGGAGTCGTGAGCCAGGAAGAAAAGGCTGTAGGGAGTCGTGAGCCAGGTAAGTTTGGGAACCACTGGGTTATACCAATGTAGCTTTGCTTCTTGGTGGCTGAGATGTCATTTGGTAGCTATATAGGTGAATTATTCAGCCTTGGCCAGACCAGACCTTTCTCCATCCAGTCCTGAGCTTCTCAACAATTTGCATAATGCTGTTATGCTGCCTCTGGTTCATTTGGATGTTTTTGATATCCTGAGTTAGTTTATGATGCTCTGTCTGTGTTATGCTGCAGTGTTCCTCTGGTGCATCAGTGCTTGTGTTCTAAATGTTTTGTTTTATTTGTCAACAACATTTTTTCTTGGCACCCCTACCACAGCTTCCCAAAATTGTGAATGTTTACTAAGTAGAACATTCATTGCAATTGGGAAAGAAAGTCAAAACCTTCAGCAAATAATTGTTATATCATTTTTGAACATTAATATCTATTGATTACCCTCAGTTTGGTTGCTTTCAGAAGATATATTAACAGCACAATCCTATGCACAATCCTTTCAGAAACAGCACAATCCTTTCATAAGATTTATTAACAGCACAATCCACTGGCTAGCGCCAGTGTAGCACACACTGAGCTGGTGCTAGCTGTCACAAATGTGTCATAAAGTACGTTGTGGCAGCACGCCAGATTGCAGCACCAGCGGGAAGGGAGTGGCAACAGGGGCGGGGTGGGCGGATCGGGCCTGGGATTAGCAGCGCTGGTGCGCACCATATCCTAACCCCCTTCCCAGGCCTGATCTGCCAACACAGGTGCACGCAGACTTGCACCAGCTGTGTGGCAAATGCAGGTCCAAGTAGCCCCATGGTGCTGGCTGGGGCTTTCCCTGGGGCAAGGGGACAAATGCCCCCTTACCTCAAGGAAACCTCCCACCTCCTAAATCCCCCCCACATGATGCCGTGTAGCCTGTGCCAGCCTCACTGCATCAGGGAGGGGAATGTTGGGTAGGATTGGGCTGTCCGGCAATATGAAGATAAGAGAATTCTACATTATGTTTCATATTGTAAAAAGCAAAGAGAGAACTTTCCACTCGAGGGCCTTGGAACTGTGCAAGGGTGCCATCACATTTGCATTCAGGCTGGATTCATAGTTGGGTTGAACCTGAACCCAGTTCAGGCTGGCTTATTTAAATACCGTTTACCGTTTGTTTGAAGACTGTTTGTGTGGACTGGTGCTTCCACAAGAACGTTTTGTGCCAGGGTTACTCCAGTGAACTCTGCAATGCTGACTCCACACCCAATTACGTATGTTGGCTCCCAAGGCTATTAGATGGGGGGGCAGCCTGATGTGCGAACCAGCTCCATAACTTAACTAGCCCCACACGGAAATCAATTCCATCTCAGCTGAGTAGATGAGTTTTCAAAGAAAAAAAATTATAGCCTGAGTGTTTTCATTTTTTTATTTATGTAAAAAGCAAGGCTTTGTCCAAAATAGGGCTTTCATGATTCAGCCTTTTATTTTAAATGTCATGTTAAAATTATTTTACCACCTATGTAGCTATCGGTCTGAAGAAATTATTAAATTGTGTGCACGTGTGTGTGTGTGTGTGTGTGTGTGTGTGCGTGTGTGTGTGTGTGTGTGTGTGTGGTAATTTCCCAATGTCTTGTTAAACAAGGGACTTTAATTAAACTGGCTGATTTATGTTCCATCTGGATACAAGTTGGATCGTGCTGTAAAACGTGGAAAACAGCTGGAAGATATCGGGACATAATATACATTCTGTGAGCAACTTCATCCATCTTCTGGTAACCAGGTTTGCCATCTTCTATATTATACAGTGTATGCCAGTTCCTGGAGGCCTTATCTATGCTGTGGTTTTATGCTCATCTGCACAGAAAATATCTGGACATTTGTTTAGATGTGGTGTGAACCCATGTAGGAAAACGTCATCATTTAGCAAGGGCCAAGACTGTCCTGCTTCTTCCAGATATTGCAACTGTGACCAACGGACATAATTTCTAAAACCCTTTCCTTGCTTTTGTGTGCCATTTTCCATGGTTCAGAAGTCAAGATTTTCATTTCTCTCCACCCTCTTCTATGCTTTTCACAAGCATTTATCAGAACTTGATATAGTAGACAGAAAGGGACACAGAAATGATGAAGACCAGGATCCCAAAAGCAATTTAGGCACAGGTCAGTGTTGGGAGCAGGCACCCTTCTCCGAAATGGTGAAGCCCCTACCTATGTACTTAGGTGAGCATCTCTCACCTTCGCACTCAGCTGCACATATCAGAGGTAGGCTTGACCCAGGACGTGTAGTGAGAGTACCAGCCTGTCTGGGATCGCCAAGGAGACAAAGCCACCAGATAGAAACCCTTCAGCTCCCTGATGAGGTCAACTCTCACCTGGTCGTTGGTTCAAGTCAACTTGTACCTGGTCATTGTCTAAGTCAACAAGACTGGGCAGTGGAAGAATTTGGGAGTCAGTTAAGTTTAAAATTGTCAATTAGAGCTGGCGTTGAATAAAAAGGAGCTGACAAGTTGGAGATGATGGTGTGAGTTGGATTCTTGCCAGGCCAAGGGAAGACTAGCGTTGCCCTGAACAAGCCAGGCTTACTTTGCCAAGCATCTCGCGCTTCAATGGTTCCATGACTTTTTAGTACAGAGAATGTTTAAACTGGAAGTGATTATCTTTTCTTTTTTACTTTGTCTCTCCTCTTAAGTATATACAATTTGACTGTTTCTCCATCTTTATTCACTTTTTTCAAATCAATCTTTTCCTATTTTTGAAGAAACACAGGAAAGCAAGAAAAACTTGTTTCTTTCAACCAGAGTGAGAGCAATTACCTCCAGCTTATCTGACTTCTCAAGCCTACAAGCCTATGCTACCAACTAGAGGCTTTTGTGTGTGGGGGGGGGGGGGGGAGAGAGGGGAAGTACCGGTAGCTACTTGCACACCTCCCCTTCTCCCACAGGTAACCCAGTGCTGAGGGCTGGCAGGGTTTGCTGGCCAGAGCCTAGAGTAGAAGAAAAGCTTTGGGAACAAAGCCTCTTAATTCATCATTCCTGGAAGCAGTAAAACCCCACTTTTTTTTAGGTGGTGGTGATTTTCTGGTCTGGTTTTAAAAGGGACCCAAGAGTTTGTGAGAAAATCACATTCATATGCTGTCCCTTGGTGGTATGGATCATGACAACACAGTAAACATGAAACCTTGTAGGAAACTTGGACCAGCTTATTATTTAAGACTCGTCTAATCGAACAACCTTTAGCAGCTGAGTAGAGCCTTGCATGAAACCATGGCACAGGTTTCCCCCCGTTTCGTTTGTGGATTACTCCATGTGGTCCAGAGCTTTCAGGAAGTGAAATATAAGTTAGAAACTGATGGAAAGGGAAGGATTAGCAAGGGTGAAACATCCAACATCATAAAAATTAGTTCATTAGTGAAAACAATTAAATGATGCCTTAGCTATATTTTCACGTCTGAAGCAAAAAGCCAAAATGATACCCCACACACCTGCTTTGACCAGGGGTGCTTGTATGCATATTTAACATGGAGCAAAGGCAGCGGAATTGTATCCCCTCTGCTCAGCTACATGAAGTAATAGTAGTGGACCGAGTAGGGCTCTGCTAAAATTGGTACTAGAACTGGTGAGAAGGTTGTTGCAGTAGATAAGCCTTTATTAGCCACATATATGTTGGTAGCAAGGCAAAATAATTTTCCCACGTGGACATAGTTCATAGAATTGTTCTTTAGGTTGCAGTATCTCCTCAAAAACGATGGGCAATTTACTTCTTTCAAGAAAACAAAAGAATGTGGCATTCCTATAATTAACATTTTTTTCAGTCTTACTAAATGATATTTTATTGCCAAATGTGTCAACTTGGCAAGCCATAACAAAGTACTGGGCCATTTAAGGATGGTGTAAACTGTTAATAGGGTGTGTGTGTGTTTTAATCAAATATGTTGCTAACTGTTATTATTGACAGATTTAGGAATTATTACTTAATTTAAAGAGCAGAATGCTGGTTTGCTTAACCTTTTGCTATTACATTATTATTCCAGTGCACCAAATAAGTATTAGAAAAATGACCTCACTGACGGACATTTATGAGAGTTACAGTTTATTACGTCTTACAAATGAATTCTTGGACTACACAATAATTCATTCGTCACTATGTGAAAGCCCTTACAGTTACCGCTTAAAGTACTATACTGAATTACGCAATCAAATTCTATCATTGTAATGCAAGGATTTTGTATTTCAAGGTACAGACTGGGAAAGATTCAGACAGTATTTGATGTCTTTGAAGTACAGAGTTTTAATGTCGCTGATGAATTCAACATCTTAAGAATGGTTACTCAGATTTTTACAGGAAGGTCTTTATAGGGGCGCGGATAAAGTCTGTACAATTTGATTTAACATGCTTTTCCTTATAGTAATTTTGATTTGGCAAGCCTCTTGTTAATTGTATGCTTCCCATGTACATGAACTATTCATAAGACTGTTGAATCGATCATTTGAAAGAAGCTGAAGGAAGCCTTTGTTGAGAAACTGACCTTTTAATATATTTGCAGTACATAGTCTTAAACATTGGGATATTAACTTCAGAACTACATATGAATTAAATCACCCATTATGGAAAGGAATAAAATAAATAACCATTTCTGGTCCAAGAAGATGTCTTCATATTCAAATTAAGCTTTATTTCATTTTCATACCACATTGGAGTGGGGCTAGTGAGTGGCATCTAATTGTTAAAACAACTTTTTGGGCTGATTAGATTTGGTTCATTTTCTTCCTTTCCATCTCTCCCCCCCCCCCCACCCCAATCCTTAGTTCAATTTCCCTTTTTGTAAAGAAAGAGCTTCTGGTCTTTTTATAGGAAGTTAAGCTTCAGTGATACTGAGTAATTGCTTTCACAGCTCACATGCACTTTGAATTTAAAATTTAATCTGTTCGAATCAGCTTGCATGACAAACGACTTGTGCTTAGCATGTTGCATGAATGATTCAGGAGATCGTAATAGCTACCTTAGTAACTTCTTATGAATGATTGAAAGTGATCACATTACTAAACACTACTGGTAAGCGGGAAGCGTATTTTCAAGAGCAGGTATTTCAAGCAAGCCAGATTCCATCAGGTGGGCAAAGAAAAAGAAGACATATACTGTTCTCCCCCTTCAAGTATTTTGAAAAAGACGATTGAGTTCCTCCCAGTCAGATGGAAGATCTTGCCTGTTACAGATTTACTAAACAGACAGATCGCTTGGTATACTGAACTGACAGTCACATTACAGAGCAACATAGCTGCCAGCAAGTGCATACCATTATTTCATACCATGATTGTCAAATATTGGGTATATTAAGTATGCCCAAATCCACTTAAATTCCCAACCACATGGTATTTATACACATGGAGACAAAAGCGACTGAATTTAACCATTTTCGGCAGCACTTGAGTCCTATAGAATGGATATTTTCAAGTCGTGGTTTATGTCTTGGAGACAATATGCTCCACCGTCATTTAAATCATACAAAATGCAACATCAGAGGAATGGAGTTTGTTTTCCTATTAATTTAAGTTCATAGAAAATAATTAATGGGGGTATAATTTTTCTCCTAGAGTCAATTAACTCTCCTCCAACATTATTTCAAAGATGATAAATATTTTCCATAGGACTGAAATAACATCTGCATTCAACATTCATTATAATAGATTAACATAAGAAGAGCCCTGCTGGATCAGGCCAAAGGCCCATCTAGTCCAGCTTCCTATGTCACACAGTGGCCCCACCCGATGCCTCAGGGAGCACACAAGACAACAAGATACCTGTGTCCAGTCGCCACTCCCTTGCACCTGGCACAGAGAAAACCTACTCCTACAACCAGGAGGTTGCTTTTCCCCATCATGGCTTGTAAGCTGTGATGGACTTTTCCTCCATAAATCTGTCCAATCTCCTTTTAAAGGCATCCAGGCCAGGTGCCATCACCACATCCTGTGGCAAGGAGTTCCACAGATGAATTACATGCTGGGTAAAGAAATATTTTCTTTTGTCTGTTTTAATCCTCCCTCCACTCAGAGTGGATGTCCCCTAGTTCTAGTGTTGTGTGAGAGGGAAAAGAACTTCTCTCTATCCATTCTCTCCATCCCATGCATAATTTTATACGTCTCAATCATGTCCCCCCCTCAGGCGCCTTTTTCTAGACTGAAGAGCCCCAAACGCTGTAGCCTTTCCTCATAAGGGATGTGCCCCACCCCACTAATCATTTTGGTCGCTCTCCTCTGCACCTTTTCCAGTTCCACTATATCCTTTTTGAGATGCGGCGGCCAGAACTGGACGCAATACTCCAGATGCGGCCTTACCATCGATTTGTTCAAAGGCATAATGATATTGGCCGTTTTATTCTCAATCCCTTTTTTAATGATCCCAAGCATGGAATTGGCCTTCTTCACAGCCACCGCACACTGGGTCGACATTTTCATCGACCTGTCCACCAGTACCCCAAGATCTCTCTCCTGATCCGTCACAGACAGCTCAGAACCCATGAACGTGTATGTGAAGTTTTGATTTCTTGCCCCAATATGTATCACTTTACACTTACTTACATTGAAGCGCATATGCCATTTTGCTGCCCATTCTCCCAGTTTGGAGAGATCCTTCTGGAGCTCTTCACAATCCCTGCTGGTCTTCACCACCCGGAAAAGTTTAGTGTCATCTGCAAACTTGGCCACCTCGCTGCTTATCCCCAACTCCAGGTCATTTATGAACAAGTTGAAAAGCACCAGTCCCAAGACCGATCCTTGGGGCACACCGCTTTTCACCTCTCGCCATTGTGAAAAATGCCCATTGACTCCCACTCGCTGTTTTCTAGTCTTCAACCAGTTCCTAATCCATAGGAAGACCTGTTCCCTTATTCCCTGACTATGGAGTTTTCTCAGGAGCCTTTCATGAGGGACCGTGTCAAACACCTTCTGAAAATCCAGATATATAATATCCACGGATTCTCCCACATCCACATTCCTGTTGACCTTTTCAAAGAATTCTAAAAGTTTTGTGAGGCAAGACTTACCCTTGCAGAAGCCATGCTGAGTCTCTCTCAGCAAAGCTTGTTCTTCTATGTGTTTTAAGATTTTATCCTTAATGAGACTTTCCACCATCTTCCGTGGAACAGATGTTAGGCTGACCGGCCTGTAGTTTCCCGGGTCCCCCCTCCTTCCTTTTTTAAAGATTGGCGTGACATTAGCTATCCTCCAATCCTCTGGCACAGTGGCCGTTTTAAGGGACAAGTTGCATATTATGGTCAGTAGGTCAGCAACTTCATTCTTGAGTTCCTTCAGAACTCTTGGGTGGATGCCATCCGGGCCTGGTGATTTATTGATCTTTATTTTGCCAATTAAGTCTCAGACGTCTTCTCTTTTAACCTCTATTTGACTTAATTCTTTAGTCAGGGGAGACCATTCCGGCAGCGGTATTTGCCCGAGGTCTTCTGCCGTGAAGACAGATGCAAAGAACTCATTTAATTTCTCTGCAGTCTCCAAGTCCCCTTTTATCACCCCTTTCTCTCCCTCACCATCCAGCGGACCAACCGTTTCCCTGGCAGGTTTCCTGCTTCTAACATATTTGAAGAAGCTTTTATTATTCCCTTTAATGTTTCTGGCCATACGCTCCTCGAAATCTTTCTTGATCTCCTGTATAATCTTTTTACATTTCTTTTGGCATTGTTTGTGTTCCTGTTTATTTTCCTTATTGGGGCAAGACTTCCATTTGCGAATTCTGTGTTCAGATATTGAAACTGGGCTAGAAATTCTAATAAAATTACTGTAGATTTCTCTTATCAAGAAATAAATATTGGCCGCTGATTTGAGCATTATGATCTGACTCTTCCCTGTTGTTTTTCCTGTTGCATGAGTTCACTTCTTGCATTGTGATTTACAGATTTAGAATATCCCCAGTTACCTTACTCAGGAGATGAAGGGCAGTCTCTGCAGAGTTGTAATGTTCCTGATCCATGTAAGCTTTAGTCAGAACTCCTGTAATGTTCCTGAACGATGAATAGGAATTTGGAACACCTTGGGGTAATACTAGCCTTACCAGCATCCCAGAATCGAGGCTGGCTCCGGCCTAGAGCGGACCCGAGCCACTCGCAAGTGTGCACCATGGCTGCCCAATGGGGTTCCGGCTTCCGGAACTTCCGGTCAACGACACGACGGAAGCTGGAACCCCATTGGGCAGCTGCGGTGCACACTTGGGAGTGGCTCAGGTCCGCTCTAGGCCAAAGCCAGCTTGAATTCTGGGACGCTGGTAGTGCAAGGTAATGTTCACCTGGATCTTTCCAACTTCTGAGCATAAGCAAAGGTAGCTATTCTACCTGTCATACCACGACTGATACAAACAGACGTCCATGATGGAAAATGCAAAGAGCAGCTCACTCACTCCCAACTACAGGTTTTTTTTTTATACCTTAAACTTAGCTCTTAGCCAACCAGAGATTCGGACCTGCCGAAGCTTTTGGAAAATGATCTCATCACCTGAGGCTCTGACCCCTCCCAGCTGCAATTCACAACTGCAGCCAATTCCCAATTAGCGAGACTTTGAGGATCCAGCACGTTATCAAGGCCTCGCACCTGGCTGAAGTGAGATTCAAGATAAGGCGTTTCTTCCCAGCCTTCTAACAAGCTCGGCTGCCACAGCTGCTGCGAAATGGCTGTGGCCTACAAGATGGAGACAGACTTAAGCCAGTGGTTTTACCTCGTTCTTCCCAATCCTCATGGCTAACCAAGCAGTGGGTGAGGAGAAGAGTAGTAGTTGCTGGGCATCATTTTAAATCTCCAGATTGAGAGATGGAGCATCTTGGGATATTAAAATGAGTCAGCAAGGAGGAGGATTGCCTGGTAAGCTTTGGGGGTACTTACAGGAGGGTTGGGGGTAGCAACAGCAAGCCAGGTGGGGCATAGTTGGACAATGACCCAGGTGGGTCTTCAGCTCATATCCTAGCAGTGACCCTTGTATGTCACTACTCCTGGTCCTTGTCATCCTTACATCAAGCAGGGTACCCAAAAGATGTTCTTCTTGGCACATTTAAATGATTTTCAACCAACCATGCTATTTCTTTAGATTTAATTGATGTTTTTTCCCCCCATTCAATATAAAATGTTCTCAGGGCAGCAAACAATGCCCCATACTGTAGAACCAATTAAATACTGTAATAAAAAACACAGAATTTGCACACAAAAAACAAAAACAAAAACACCACAAAAACAAAACAAAACACCAAAGCAGCACATAAAGTTAGCAACAGCAACGATCACTCAGAAATTAAAAGTTTGGTGAAACAAAAAGGTCTTTGTCTGGCACCTAAATGACTGCAAAATAGGCACTAAACTAACATTTTTGGGGAAAGTAAGTTAGAAAAGAAATGAATGCTATCTTAAGGGCTTCTAGTTTCTATTGCACATGAAGCAAGTTCATAAACTTTTAAATAGCTAATTAATGTTCCTTGGCTCTTCTCGACAGATGGTGAAACTCAAGCATTCGATAGCGTCATCAGAAGCTTCCTATTCAGTAGGTGTTTTGGCTCCCTCCTTAGCAGGTGGTGATGTTAACGTTCCATTTGCAGTCCTGTAGAGAGTGTTTCAATGAATGTCAGGCTTTCCTTAAACATTGTGACAAGAGCCTTTTCTGTTTTCAATGAATTGATGTGTTGACGACGACACCTTAAAACCTGTGACATTTGTGCCTTGAAAAGTTAATTCTATTTTGTCTAATACTATTAGAATAAGGTAACCTTCATTGCTCAGAATGCCAACATACTTGCTTGCATTCTCTCTCCCCCCCCCCCCTCCTGTGGTTCGAAACAGATTGGTCTTTCTTCATGGGTAAGTTGTAGCCTTCATTTCTGTTACAGATTGAGTTTTCAAGATTGGGGATTTTAGCCAAAGAAATCCTGTCGAAATTAGTGGAACTTCAGTCACATCTAACTTGTGTCATTGATTCAGAGGTACTTTAGTATGATTAATTTTTGTAGAATACAATCCTGAATTTCCACTCTATGATTAGTCTGAGAGCTGAGCTTGTTATAGGACTGCTTTTGATCCTTCTCTTTTCATGGGTATCTGTGAAAAACTGTGCTTGATTATCTTTGGCGAGAATTCAGAATGAAGGATTATCTCCCTTTAAATGGATTGAGACCTGAGGCAATCATTTTCCAGGCCTTACATTTACTGCTATCATCTGAATAGCTGCATCGGTAGTATAAAGGTAAAGGTGACCCCTGACAATTAAGTCCAGTCGTGTCCGACTTTAGGGTGTGGTGCTCATCCCCATTTCAAAGCCGACGAGCCAGCGTTGTCCGAAGACGCCTCCGTGGTCATGTGGCCGGCATGACTCTCCTTGCCGCAGCGCGTAGCATGCAGCTGGAACACGGAGCATTGTTTACCTTCCCGCAAGCGGTACCTATTTATCTACTCGCATTAACATGCTTTGGAACTGCTAGGTTGGCAGGAGCTGGCCAAGCAACGAGAGCTCACCCCGTCGCGGATTCGAACTGCTGACCTTTCAATCGACAACTCATGGTTCAGCGGCATAACCCACTGCGCCACCTGCTGGTTCACTGTGCCACCTGCTGGTTGCATTGGTAGTATACCAGCAGGGTTATTCAGACCTCTTCAGCCAAACACTACATGCTACCCTGCACATCCACAAAATCTCTGATGATGTGGTGTTGCATGTGACACATTATCATCACAACATGGAAGGCCAACCCCATGTGAAACTGTTTTTCATGGCTACTGCACAATCAACCTATACATTTGCCCGAAGACTATTCACAATTAGAGTTTTAGATCTGGTACACGACAAATGGTAATCCTAGGACTAAGTGCCAGCCTTTCTTGTTAGATGGGGTAGTCATATTTTAGGCAGGGCAGTGTATGGGGGGGGCACTTTGGATGAATGAATGATAGCCACCTGTACAGTTAGGCAACTTTCCCCCCCCCTCCGAATGACAGGAGGGGGACAGAATAGGGGCATGCTCGCAGTTCTCTCCCCCCCCCCCCCCGATCATGTGCAGCATGGGCTGGTCAGACAAATATCATCCAAACTGGTTGTTTGGGGAAGGGAAGGCATTATGTATGTTTATATGGAGAGGAAGTGTGTATATTTTTGTGGGCAGGATTCTCTGGAGGGCTGTTCCCACATTTACACAGCTGTTTTCCATCCTTTCCCATTCTGAAGTGCTCCTAAAAGACAATCCTCTTTTAGCCAGTATGACGGTGAGAACTGTATAACAGGAGGCCTTTCTAGAGCGATGGGTAAGGGTAGGTATTTCTCAAGACCACTCCAAGTTACCTCTTGCCCCCTTTAAGCTGCCTGCTCCACTCGCTCTCCTAATGGCTAAGACAGGGATGTTGTCAGGGTCATTTAAGTAAGTAAGTAAGCATAAGGGTGATTACAATCATGTAAAATCGACCTTGATCCAGAGAAACGCCTGAGTGAGTGAGCAGAACATCACATGTGAGGTGGGGGAAAGTTCAGAGCCCTACTACTATTTTTTTTTTGGGGGGGGGAGCACCAACTGCCATAGGTTTTTTGTTTTTACCTACAATCTTTCTTGCTCTTAAAACAAGCTTTTAAAACAAATTTAGACACCAGTTTTACTGCTGTTTGTATGCTGTTGCCAAATATAATTTTAATGATGAGTGAATTTTATTCTGCTTTCTGTGACGTGATGTATTGACGCTGCTTTTATATATGGATTTTATTCACTCTTTGTGATTTTTTTTTGCACTGGTATTCACTTATTGTTTTATGATATTTATATTGTTTTACGATGTTATTATTGTTAGTCCCCTTGGGTGCCCCACTGTGGGGGGGGGGGAAAGGTGGGGTATAAATACCATAAATGAATAGTAAAGATCCCTGTTCCACTTCCTAGCCAGCAGCAATATTGTTTGTGTATAACCACTCATCTCACCCCCTCGAGTACTCTTGGGGAAATGAAAACTGAGCCAACTTGAGCACCACTTCCACTAAAAAAAGCTGTCAGAAAGAACATGAATGTTGCAAACAGTACAGAATTGGGATATGGAGACGGACAGCGTGTAATTTATCTGTGGAACTCCTTGCCACAGGATGTGGTGATGGCACCTGACCTAGAAGCTTTTAAAAGGGATTTGGACAGATTCATGGAGGAAAAGACCATCACAGGCCATAAACAACCTCCTGGTTTTAGAAGTGGGTTTTCTCTGTGCCAGGTGCAAGGGAGTGACAACGGGAAACAGGTTATCTTGTTGGCTGTGTGCTCCCTGAGGCATCTGGTGGGGCCACTGTGTGATACAGGAAGCTGGACTAGATGAAGAGAAGATGTCTCAGACTTAATTGACAAAATAAAGATCAATAAATCACCAGGCCCGGATGGCATCCACCCAAGAGTTCTGAAGGAACTCAAGAATGAAGTTGCTGACCTCTTGACCCAAATATGCAACTTGTCCCTTAAAACGGCCAATGTGCCAGAGGATTGGAGGATAGCTAATGTCACACCAATCTTTAAAAAAGGAAGGAGGGGGGACCCGGGAAACTACAGGCCGGTCAGCCTAACATCTGTTCCAGGGAAGATGGTGGAAAGTCTCATTAAGGATAAAATCTTAAAACACATAGAAGAACAAGCTCTGCTGAGGGAGAGTCAGCATGGCTTCTGCAAGGGGAAGTCTTGCCTCACAAACCTGTTAGAATTTTTTGAAAAGGTCAACAGGCATGTGGATGCGAGCGAACCCGTGGATATTATATATCTGGATTTTCAGAAGGCGTTTGACACGGTCCCTCATGAAAGGCTCCTGAGAAAACTCCACAGTCAGGGAATAAGAGGGCAGGTCCTCTTGTGGATTAGGAACTGGTTGAAGACCAGGAAACAGCGAGTGGGAGTCAATGGGCAATTTTCACAATGGCGAGAGGTGAAAAGCGGTGTGCCCCAAGGATCGGTCTTGGGACCGGTGCTTTTCAACTTATTCATAAATGACCTGGAGTTGGGGATAGGCAGTGAGGTGGCCAAGTTTGCGGATGACACTAAACTTTTCCGGGTGGTAAAGACCAGCAGGGATTGTGAAGAGCTCCAGAAGGATCTCTCCAAACTGGGAGAATGGGCAGCAAAATGGCAGATGCGCTTCAATGTAAGTAAGTGCAAAGTGATGCACATTGGGGCAAGAAACCAAAATTTCACATATACGCTGATGGGTTCTGAGTTGTCTGTGACGGATCAAGAGAGGGATCTTGGGGTCCTGGTGGACAGGTCGATGAAAGTGTCGACCCAGTGTGCGGCGGCTGTGAAGAAGGCCAATTCCATGCTCGGGATCATTAAAAAAGGGATTGAGAATAAAACGGCCAATATCATTATGCCTTTGTACAAATCGATGGTAAGGCCACATCTGGAGTATTGTGTCCAGTTCTGGTCACCATACCTCAAAAAGGATATAATTGAATTGGAAAAGGTGCAGAAAAGAGCGACCAGAATGATTCGTGGGCTGGAGCACCTCCCTTACGAGGAAAGGCTACAGCGTCTGGGGCTTTTCAGCCTAGAAAAAAGGCGCCTGAGGGGGGACATGATTGAGACTTATAAAATTATGCATGGGATGGAGAGAGTGGATAGAGGGAAATTCTTTTCCCTCTCACACAACACCAGAACCAGGGGACACACACTAAAATTGAGTGGAGGGAGAGTTAGAACAGACAAAAGAAAATATTTCTTTACCCAGCGTGTGATTCATCTGTGGAACTCCTTGCCACAGGATGTGGTGATGGCACCTGGCCTAGATGCCTTTAAAAGGGGTTTGGACAAATTCATGGAGGAAAAGACCATCACAGGTTACAAGCCATAAGCAACCTCCTGGTTTTTAGAAGTGGGTTTTCTCTGTGCCAGGTGCAAGGGAGTGGCGACTGGACACAGGTATCTTGTTGTCTCGTGTGCTCCCTGAGGCATCTGGTGGGGCCACTGTGTGACACAGGAAGCTGGACTAGATGGGCTTTTGGCCTGATCCAGCAGGGCTCTTCTTATGTTCTTATGTTCTTAGATGGTCCTTCGGCCTGATCCAGCAGGGCTCTTCTTATGTTCTTATGACAGCTTGC
Organism: Plestiodon gilberti rubricaudatus; assembly: GCA_026170595.1. Taxonomy (NCBI): domain Eukaryota; kingdom Metazoa; phylum Chordata; class Lepidosauria; order Squamata; family Scincidae; genus Plestiodon; species Plestiodon gilberti. The sequence goes on along the minus strand of JANXHW010000005.1, from coordinate 162,951,327 downwards.
ACTAGCTGCCTGTGCCGCAGTTTCTGGCTGTAACAGTTTCTGACCCAGGAGAGGACTAGAAGCCATGCTAAGCAGTGACCAAAGGGGGGTTTACCTGTGCCCACTGGAAAGGAGGATTCCAAAGGTTGCTGGAAGCCCATCTGCAGGTGCAGAGGCTGAACATTGTGCACCCGTTCCTCCTCCAATGGACACACAGGAGTGGCAGCCGGAAACAGCACCTTTCATATTCCTATTGGATCTGAGTAAACCCTTCTTGTCCGCACTGCACAATATGGCAGGGGGCGGGGAACTGGTTTCCCATCAAATAAAAAACATGATTGTGCTTGGGTGCGGTCTTGCAAAAATGCGGCTTTTAACACCATCTTTAGGAGCATCTTTAGGAGCCTGGAGCATCTTTGAAAATGGGCCTCCCTGAAACGACACTGAGTAATTGGCGGGGTGGCGCAGTGGGTTAAACCGCTGAACCATGAGCTGTCGATCGAAAGGTTGGCAGTTTGAATCTGTGTGACGGGGTGAGCTCTCGTCGCTTGGCCCAGCTCCTGCCAACCGAACAGTTTGGAAGCATGTTAATGCGAGTAGATAAATAGGTACTGCTTGGGGGAAGGTAAACAGCGCTCCGTGTTGTCATGCCGGCCACATGACCACGGAAGCGTCTTTGGACAGCGCTGGCTCTTCGGCTTCATAACAGGGATGAGCACCGCACCCTAGAGTCGGACACAACTGGACTCAAATGTCAAGGGACACCTTTACCTTTTTAATTGGATTTGCAGTGCTAACGTTCAGCGACGTTTCTGCACTTGCCCCAAGAAAGAAGGTCTTGTATAGTTGTCTTCAAATATTGCAGGACATTTGAGTTAGAAATTATTGCTGGTCTAAGAGGGAGGGGAACTTGGAAAGAAAGCATCTGCGTTATAACAAAGCCAATATTCCATTCATCAATTTGTTTTAAATGACTCTAAAGAGAATTAAACCACTTGCAATCAAGATTCTGGCTTTTCTTTGCCATACAAAATATTTTCCTGGCAAAGTGGTTGGAATACTTTTCATGAGTGGCAAATCGTACGTTGAAGAGAGACAGATATTCTAGTGGCAGATTATTGTTTTGAGGTTTGTGAAATGTACCCCTCTCTCTGTCACTCACACACTCCTAAGAGGCATTGCATTTCCATAGCAGCATAATTTTTCAGTGTTTTATATGTGGCACATGCCACCTACTGGTGATTGCCAGAATTGTTGGCTGGCTAAAATTGTTCTTAAAATGCTGAGTTAGTAGATTTGGGTGTCTAATGCTGTGGTACTGGCAAAATACCCCACCACACAGTGTGAAACTGGCATCTGCCTTGAGCATAGCATTTGCAAGGCACCTTGAATTGCATAATGCTTCTTCCTTGTTGCTAGTAAGGTGGGTAAGCACAGCTTGTTGCCAACTAATTAGAAAGCATCAGAATTCTTTATAAATATTTGGTGGAAATTGTGTTTTTAAGTTTCATTAAAAAAATAAATGCATCTAACAATTGGTATGAAGACTTGTTCCAATGTCATACTGAAGCAGCTACACCTGCCGGCTGACCTCTAGGCTTTTGTGACACCAAAGTAGCTCAGCTCAGCCAATGGTTAGCAAGGAATCAATAACTAGCAGGGAAAGGTGAGCCTCAATTAACTACCGACTTTGTCTTTTTTAGGTAAGCCAATCTGCTGTACCTATATATTTGTGTTCTCCAGAGAGTCCTCTCTTCCAAAATATTTGAGCTTCATCCTCAGTACCTGTCCTTCCAGGGAACAGTCAGGGTTGATTTCATTTAGCATTAACTGATTTGATCTCCTAGCAGTCCAAGGGACTCTCAAGAGTCTTCTCCAGCACCACAGTTCGAAAGCATCTATTCTTCGGCGCCCAGCCTTCCTTATGGTCCAGCACTCGCAACCATACATTGCTACTGGGAACACCATCACCCTGACTATACGAACTTTTGTTGGCATGGTGATATCTCGGCAATGAAAATGAGCGAACTCAGGAAGATAGTGGAGGACAGGAAGGCCTGGCGGGATATGGTTCATGGGATCACAAAGGGTCGGACTCGACTTAACAACTGAACAACAACAACAACAACAAAGGAATCCTAAATTGGAGAATAGGATGTAGATATCTTTGGGTGCTTTGTATGCTTTTGAACTGCATAGGTTCTTTATAAGAAGTCAAGTAAGGCTATTCTTTATGCATGTCCAGGATTCTGAACAGAAACTGATATCATTTCAGGGGGCCCATTTACACCTTAAGTCCTGAGTACCAAGACTTGCTTGTGAAAGGGCTGAACACCTTCTGACATCTGGATTATTCTACTGTGTATTAGTTTTAGATTAATTTCTATCCAAAGGGCTTTCCAAATTAATCCCCAATTTTAGACAGTGCTGTACAATGACAGCCATTGTATGGCCTTATTTAGTCTTTGCCTGACAAGGATTTTGCGAAATCTGAATGGAATGGCAGATAGTGACAAGGATGTAAATGAAACCTATGGTTATTTTCTTTTGACGCTAATAATACAGATTATTAGAGAAAGTAATGTGTTTGTTTTATATTTGGTTCTGTTCTGTTTAATAAGATTAGAGGATTTAGCATCATGTATCTGAAATATATGCAAAGCCCAGAAATAATTGGCAGATAATCTTCATAGTCAGGTTGGATTACAATTGTGAGAAGCAAAAACATAGAGGTTTTGAAGATATGGGCTAGCAGTGCCTCTGTTTTTGAAGTGTGTGTTTTGCCGTGGCCCTCGTAGTGGGCCAGGCCACCTTTTCAAAATTCCGCACACCAGCTAGAGTGGCAGGAGGGTATGAGGGACATGCATAGGGCTATCAGATCGTCGACCAGGACGGAGCGATCTCCCCTTAAGGGGGCGGAGCGCGGGCGGGGCCGGTAACCGGCCCCGCCCGCACTCCGCCCCCTTAAGGGGAGATCGCTCCATCCTGGTCGACCATCTGGTAGCCCTAGACATGCACAACCTGTCAAACCCACATGCCAGTTGACAAACCCATCTTTTAAACATTTCCACAATAGATCCTCTCCAGGAAATTGCTTCAAACAAGCAGGATTTGTTCTGTTTTTATGTCCATTTAATCAGAGATGAAGAGAGGCGGGGAAGCCCTTGTGAATAAAATATTTTACAGAGCAAAGTATGGAAGTAATGTGAGAGAAAAGGTCTAAAATATCCAGGTGCCTTAACAGGCTTTTTTTGTATTCTTGTGATATGGAGGAAGAATTCATTAGCAAGTATTTTTAAACAATAATAATGTTGTTCAATATTTAATACAAAGAGTATTAACAGGAAAGTTACAGTTGGAAAATCCTTCTTAGTTTTTAGTGGATAATCAAAGAAAGGAAGGTAGTATACTACTGTAGGTCATCGGTAGTATGGTGTGCTCAGTATGCTCAGCAACACACTCCATTGACTTCCACGGGCCACAGGATTCCTTGGGGAAGTGAGAGGAAGTTGCGGAAGCAAACCAGAAGTTGCTTCTGCAAAACTGGAAGTTGCTTTCAGTTGCTTCCCCAAGGTGTCCTGGGGCTACAGGCCCCACACTAGCTTAATCTGGCCCTGCATGTTTGTCAAACTCACATAATAATCTGGACTGGACAAAGATAGGCCTGGATTGAAGGAGTTGGAGGTAATGAACCAAGCCATGATTTGGAACTCTCATCTAAATAGTAGTACTTCTGTCAGCACAACTGGTTTTGGTACTGCAGCTGCAATGTTTTCTTTTTCTCGCTGATGTACGCATTTCCTTTTCTTCCCCATGGGCAGTGATTAAAAATGGGGAATTACAATAACTACAGGACGTTGAGTGATGCTTATTGTGTATTATAGGTTATTCTGATTCAGGTATGCTGCTAAAGGTTAGAAAACTTGGAGAATCTTAATATCATGGGATAGTGTGATATTATTCTGTCTCATCTCTATTTATGAACTTTTGAGTAAAAAATAATTAAGCATAGATGGTGTATGTGCTGAATGGGAACAAAGCCCAGTTTAACAATCCTCTGCTGCAAGGTTAGTTTCCATTACAAGAGCATTCTCTGATTTTCATCATCAGTGGCGTCGCGACGACGCGCGACACCCCTGAGCGGGGGCGCGCGTCGCCCTTAAGGGGGAGGCTCTGCCCCCGCGCGTGACGTCACGCGCAGGAGCGGAGCGCCCTCCCCGCTCCGTTTTCGGCTCATTTTGGAGCCAAACGGAGCCAAGGGAGGGCGGAGCCAAGGGAGGGCGGGAGGGCGGAGCCAAGGGAGGCGGGAGGGCGGGAACGCGAAATTGTAAGTAAGGTGCGTCGCGCGTCACCCCTGTACGCACGACGCCCCCCGGCGGCCCGCCCCCCCGCTTCCCCCCGTCGACGCCAGTGTTCATCATCCAAAACAGCCATTGTCCCCAAATGTAATTTCTGAACATGCCTTTGCAACAGTCTCTTGTGCTAACCCCAAAGGTGGATGATTTTCTCAACAGGTGCTGTGATTGGGAAGTAGTATGAAAAACATAAATCAAATGTTGTTGTTGTTCAGTCGTTAAGTCGTGTCCGACCCTTCGTGATCCCATGAACCATATCCCGCCAGGCCTTCCTGTCCTCCACTATCTTCCTGAGTTCGCTCATTTTCATGTTCGTTGCATCGGTGATGCTGTCTAACCATCTCATCCTTGGCCTTCCCCTTCTCCTTTTGCCTTCAATTTTTCCCAGCATCAGAGTCTTCTCCGTACAGCTTCTCTTCTACATCTTCTACATAAATCAAATGTAGATATGTTTTATTTCCTAATTATCACTATGAGGGAGTCTGAAGAAAAAATCAGAAAACCAAATCAGTGACGTACATTTGTATTGAAATTTGTCTGAAGCGCTCATGTGAGAATCATTATCTATTCTTACTTCTCTCTAGAGTAGTTGCTACATATTTTCATGTTTTGCATACTTAATCGCAATTCAGCGTAGGAAAAAAATATCAGGAATGCAAAAAAAGACCATGCTGGGGAAAATACAAAATTGGCATTTCCAAGCTTTTGGAATACTAATGTCAGCCATTTAGTTTGCTGGTTAATTACAGTTGCCATTGTAACCCTCAGAAATTTAACCAACTACCAAAACAACAACAACAACAACAACAACAACAACAACAACAACAACAACTATTATTATTATTATTATTATTATTATTATTATTATTATTTCTAAAATCACACCCTCCAAATCTTGTCACAGTCCGTATTGTGCATTTAAATTGCATCTCATGCCATTAGAGAGAAGCTTAGACATCACAGAGTCTCTTCAGTTTGTCTTTGGAGTGCGTAATTTTATATAAATGTAAACAAGGCATTAATTCTGACATTTTCCAAGAGAAAGGATTGATTTAATCAACCGTTGTCCTTGTGTATGCATTTGAATAAGACAAATCGTCTGACAACATCTGCTAGATATCAAGGCTGTCACAGAGCCATGACATTTCAAAGGAGATTGAAAGAAGCACCCTTCTTCTGTTGCCTAGAAAACCTCTTAATGGTGGATCTGCCTAGAAAAATTCTCGCTGTTATAGAGACTCCATCAAGGCTGGCAAGAGAGTAATGTTGTCTGTGCAGCACAGGCTGATGGTGGGAAGGAAAAGAATGGCAATTACTTTATGGGCTGTATATGGTGAAAGAGTTTTGCTGTTTGTAAGTCTTTTTAAACGTGGAATAATCAGTGTCGGAAGTGTGTGCTCCTGGTTCTGGATGGTTCCGCTACATCAACAGCCCAATCCTATGCTGCAGGTCTACTCAGAAGTAAGTCCCATTGTGTTCAGTGGGGCCTACTCTACTCCGAGTGTGCATAGAATTGCAGTCCAAGTATACAAACGTTTCCTATATGTATGCTTCATTCGGGTAAACAGTGGGCACCATCTATATATACCTATATATGAACACACAATCTCCTTTCCTGTGATGCATTCGGGGCACATGAACATGTGCATTGGACAGAGCAGGATCAACGTGACATGCTATGTCCCTGCTTGATGCTTGTTCAGTGGAGTGTCTGTATGGCATTTCTGTGTATATGTGTAGGAGTCTCATTACACAATTGGGAATCCAACCTGAATAAAGCATGGATGCTCAGCTAATATCAGCCAAGTTAGAAATTCATTGCTTAAACGTACGTGTGTGTGTGTGTGTGTGTGTGTGTGTGTGTGTGTGTGTGTGTGTTCTCCCTTACACATTTAGCACCCTCTAGAACAGTGGTTCTCAAAGTTCTCCCTGCAAGGTGGGGGATAACTGAGTGCCTGCGGGGAGGGGGGGTAGGGCCGCCATGCTGTCCCCACCCCTTAAGGGGACAGGGAACAGTTTGTGGTTTCAATAGTAGGTTGCAACCCACCACTTTGAGAACCACTGCTCTAAAACTTTAGGGGGCATTTTTGCAAACATGAAAGTTTGAGACAGTTTGCTTACAAATTGCTCCTATTTTTAGTTTATAGTATATATGCAGCATTGAAATTTAGAAATCCAGAAGAAAGGAATTTCAAGTTATCTCATACATAGGTAGATTTTTTTGCAGTGACACTTCTTTGCCTTCCTCCGTAAGAAATCAATATACAATAGACTCACCTGTTGAATCTCTGCGATTGCAATGAAATGCCTAGCGTTTCATCGGGTTTGCCCTGCCAAAATTAATGGTGAGTAATGGGGGCAACATTCTGATATTGGTTATATTCTATCTCAGAACAATAGAATATAACCAATATCAGAAGATGTGCTTAGGTTTATCTAAAGATTCATAATTCATCTTGTATTCAAGCTGTAGTCCATCTCCATGAAGAGAGATATTGTAGAAGACTGTATGAACATAAGAACATAAGAAGAGCCCTGCTGAATCAGGCCAAAGGCCCATCTAGTCCAGCTTCCTGTATCTCACAGTGGCCCCACCAGATGCCTCAGGGAGCACATAGACAACATGATACCCATATTCTGTTGTCGCACCTGGCCCAGTGAAAACCTACTTCTAAAACCTGGAGGTTGCTTATGGCTTGTAACCTGTGATGGTCATTTCCTACATGAATCTATCCAAACCCCTTTTAAAGGCATCTAGGCCAGGTGCCTATTGCAAAATTCAGGCTTAAACTGAAGAATGTAGGGAACACCACTAGACCAGTCAGATATGACCTAAATCATATCCCTTATGAGTATACAGTGGAGGTGAAGAATAGATTTAGGGCATTAGACCTGGTAGACAGAGTGCCTGAAGAACTATGGACGGAAGTTTGTAACATTGTACAGGAGGCAGCAACTAAAACCATCCCAAAGAAAAAGAAATGCAAGAAAGCAAAGTGGCTGTCAGATGAGGCTTTACAAATAGCTGTGGAAAGAAGGAATGCGAAAAGCAAAGGTGAAAGGGAAAGATATAAACAACTGAATGCAGATTTCCAGAGAATAGCAAGGAGAGATAAGAAGGCCTTCTTAAATGAACAATGCAAGGAAATCGAGGAAAACAACAGAATGGGGAGGACTAGAGATCTCTTCAAGAAAATTGGAGATATCAAGGGAACGTTTTGTGCAAAGATGGGCATGATAAAGGACAAAAAAGGCAGAGACCTAACAGAAGCAGAAGAGATTAAGAAGAGATGGCAAGAATACACAGAAGAACTATACAAGAAAGATCTGAATGTTCCTGATGACCACGCTGGTGTGGTCACTGACCCAGAGCCGGACATCCTAGAGAGTGAAGTCAAGTGGGCCTTAGGTAGCATTACTAACAACAAAGCTAGTGGAGATGATAATATCCCAGCTGAGCTACTTAAAATCCTAAATGATGGTGCTGTGAAAGTGCTGCACTCAATATGCCAACAAATTTGGAAAACTCAGCAGTGGCCAAAGGATTGGGAAAGGTCAGTTTACGTTCCAATTCCAAAGAAGGGCAGTGTTCAAACTACCGTACAATTGCACTCATTTCACATGCTAGCAAGGTTATGCTCAAAATCCTACAAGCTAGGCTTCAGCAGTACGTGGACCGAGAACTACCGGAAGTACAAGCTGGGTTTCGAAGAGGCAGAGGAACTAGAGATCAAATTGCCAACATGCGCTGGATCATGGAGAAAGCACGAGAGTTCCAAAAAAACACCTACTTCTGCTTCATTGACTACGCAAAAGCCTTTGATTGTGTGGATCACAACAAACTGTGGCAAATTCTCAAAGAGATGGGGGTACCAGACCACCTTACCTGTCTCCTGAGAAACCTGTATGCGGGTCAAGAAGCAACAGTTCGGACCGGCCATGGAACAACTGATTGGTTCAAAATTGGGAAGGGAGTACAGCAAGGCTGTATAATGTCACCCTGCTTATTTAACTTATATGCAGAGTACATTATGAGAAATGCAGGGCTGAATGAATCGCAAGCCGGAATCAAGATTGCCGGGAGAAACATCAACAACCTCAGATATGCAGATGATACCACCCTAATGGCAGAAAGTGAAGAAGAACTAAAGAGCCTCTTGATGAGGGTGAAAGAGGAGAGTGCAAAAGTTGGCTTGAAACTCAACATTAATAAAACTAAGATCATGGGATCTGGTCCCATCAATTCCTGGCAAATAGAAGGGGCAGAAATGGAAGCAGTAACAGATTTTACTTTTTGGGGTTCCAAGATCACTGCAGACGGAGACAGCAGCCATGAAATTAAAAGACGCTTACTCCTTGGAAGGAAAGCTATGGCAAATTTAGATAGCATAATAAAAAGCAGAGATATCACCATGCCAACAAAAGTTCGTATAGTCAGGGCGATGGTGTTCCCAGTAGCAATGTATGGTTGCGAGAGCTGGACCATAAGGAAGGCTGAGCGCCGAAGAATAGATGCTTTTGAACTGTGGTGCTGGAGAAGACTCCTGAGAGTCCCTTGGACTGCTAGGAGATCAAATCAGTCAATCCTAAATGAAATCAACCCTGACTGTTCCCTGGAAGGACAGGTACTGAGGCTGCAGCTCAAATATTTTGGCCACCTAATGCGAAGAGAGAACTCTCTGGAGAAGACTCTGATGCTGGGAAAGATTGAAGGCCAAAGGAGAAGGGGAAGGCAAAGGATGAGATGGTTAGACAGCATCACCGATGCAACGAACATGAAAATGAGCGAACTCAGGAAAATAGTGGAGGATAGGAAGGCCTGGCGGGATATGGTTCATGGGATCACGAAGGGTCGGACACGACTTAACGACTGAACAACAACAACAACAGGCCAGGTGCCATAACCACATCCTGTGGCAAGGAGTTCCACAGTTGAATTACACGCTGGGTGAAGAAATATTTTCTTTTGTCTGTAGCTGGGTATTTTACAGTGAACTATAAAATTATTGAAGATCTGCAGAATGCAAGGTTTGATGGAAACCTATCCAGTGCAACATGAAAATATTGCAAGTCATTTCTGATCCAGGGTGGCATAAAAGCAATCTGCTCCTTATTCCATTTTCTAACTTCAACAAGACTGTGTTTTAGTGCTGTTATTATAAAGTGGTAGAATGTCTGTCAGAATCCATTTTATTGGATTCTGCTGTGGATCTGTATTTCATCTGATGCCCATGTGTGTTGTGTGTACTTAATTTTATTGCTGCATGAAAGAGAGAAGTCAACAAATGTTATACTGCTGTGTTAGATGATGTGAGAAATAGCACATCAACCATTCTTTTCAAACAGTATGATCTAAACCCCACCAATGAGCCATTTATATTTTTTCTTCATGTGTCGTGTATAGTGTATACACTTCGTCTAGCACAGTAAGAGAACTGTGTCTTTTTAAAGCAGCTACCCTTGTGAGTGGTTTCATCTGGGAACTGGGCTCGAATTTCATAGTGTGTTTATTTCAACAGCAGTTAGGCACCCTTACAGCATAATCCTAGGAATGGCTCCTCAGAAGTAACTCCCATTTGTGTTTAATGCAGCTTACTCCCAGGAAAGGGTGTATAGGACTGCAGCCATATTTTTCACTGGATTGTCGCCAGCTTAGCCTAGCAGTTACTTCGACTGCAAATTGCACTGGATTGTCAGCACAATCCTGACTAAGGATCCTGTGCACGGGCTGTCCGACACATGCCGAGCCAGAGGTCTACTCGGGGAAGGGAATGCTCATTCCCTTCCCTGAGTGTAAACCCAGGCCGGCCCTATCAGCTTCCTTGGACTTTCTCCAGCTAAATAGCTGGCAGAAGTAGAGGAAGCCATGTAGCAGCGTAGCCGGCTTGGTGGGGATGGGGATATGGCTGACGCCATCCCACTCCCCTCCCGGGCTGGCTAGGCCAATGGCCCCCCTCCCTCGCCCGCCCACCCGCCCACGTGACCAGCGATGGAGCGCTTACCTTCCGCTGCCATCTGTGTAGAGATCTGGCGCTGGATTGAGTCGTTGCGAACGTGCTTTACGGCATGTTTGCGACGTCTTCTTGCGACAGAATGCTCATTCCATCGCCGGACATTTTTACAGGATTGCGCCCTGTATCGTATATCTAGTAAATATTATTAACCATGTCGTACATGCCACTTCTATCAAGTGAAACTTTAAGGGTGGGGAAAGGGAAGAAACATGATCAACAATGGAAAAATTAAATCACTTACCTAATAATGTCATTTCCAGGTGAAGTTAATTTCTTAAAATAAACCCAATAGCTAATGAATTCTCATTTCATTAGGAAATCTATGTTTTATATCTGACTTCTTATCTCACGGTATATAGTTAGTTATTGAAAATGCAGTTTCTTCCTCTGAAGTTGGTCATATTCTGTACCACAAGATCAGCAATTGAAAACTGTTTTCTCCTTCCATGACAACAATTATTTTAAATTGTCCTTGTGCTTGATTATTTGGTTAGAGTTTCAGGAACGATATTGGAACCATTGCATATTTCATTACAAATTAAACCATATATTGCCAGCAGACATACGAGCTTATCTTGTCCAAAAATACAAAATCTATGACTCATTTTGCCTTTGCCTTTCCACTCTAAAGAATGGGTGTCAGCTTCCTATGTAATTTTGATTTGTTTTTCCAGCAGTTTTGTTTGTCCATGCACTTTTCTGTGTGCCAAATGTGGTCAATATTTGGTTTCCATAAAAGGTATGAGTTTGCTTTGAGGCTATCTTTTTTCTGCTCTTGCCAAATCCGCAACTGATGCACTATATAACTTTGACTTTTGTTCCTAATTTAAACTTGGCAGAGTGTTTTCCTTTGGTGTAAAACATGAAACAGGCTCCTTTTGACACTGAAGCTAAGCGGCAACTCCTTTGCTTGTGATGTGTTGTGGTTTGGGTTTTATGGAAAGGACTTCTGCGCTTTCGTCTGTTTCCAGAGCAGTGGTAAATTTGACTTGGCTTTACCTGTATTTCCCAGGAGAATTGTTTTTTTCTTACCCATACTGAAGTGCAATGGAAAAAAACCTATCTATACAAAAGACTAGGATTCTTCTGCAGTGAGTTTTAGATGGTACATTGGATTTCTTAAAAATTGCACAGTAGAAGGAACCCAAATAGCAGCAAACAAAAATTATACGCCCATTTTGGCATCTTACTGTTCAATCACATTGTGGGTGTTTTTTTTTGTTTTTAAATACAGTCCTTAAAACTGGAGCATCCCAATTCCTTTTGACACTTTGCGTCAAACTGTAGGATATGTCCCCATGCAGTGCCTGTCAGTATTCAAGAAGATAGACACAGCTTCTGAGTGCTGCAATTAGTTTTCAGAACTGATACTTGGTCTGACATCCTGGAAATTTCAATATTTAGATCACGGTGAAAGTGACAGGTTTCTTCCTGTGAATTTGGTTTTCAGATGCAGGTTTTTCCAAACGGATACGGTGAGCACAAGCCTCTGCATGTCTACTCTGCATGTGAGCTCAATGGGACTTACTCCCATGTAAGTATGTATTAGGAGCCACGGTGGCTTAGTGGTTAAGACGCTGAACTTTTCGGCCCCAGCCAACCTAGCAGTTCGACAGCAAGAAATTGTAAGTAGATTAATAGGTACTGCCTTGGCAGGAAGGTAACAGCATTACGTGCGCCTTGAGTCAGATTACCATGGAAGCATCTTCGGACAGCGCTGGCTCTTCAGTTTTAAAACAGAGCTCATCTCTGTTTCAAAGCCAAAGAGCCAACACTGAGCATAATGGGGCTTACTTCTGAGTAGACATGCAGAGGATTGTGCTCACAGTATTCTTTTGGAAAAGCCTCCTCCTTTGTCCTCTCTTGCCTCCTCCTTTGCTTTAGCTTGGTGGTATGGGCACAGTTGGCGGAAGAGAGGACAACTGCAATACAGTGGGATGATTTAATCCTCCTCCACAACTTTACTTAATGAAGACCTGTTTTACATGAGCATTAGTACAATTAAAGAGATTCAGCTTATCCACAAGGGCTCCAATCTGATAGCCGTGTTTAAGATAGATTTGAAGGATCATGGTGACCCAACTCTTCTTAATCAGCATCCACTTTAACAATATGAAAAAATGCTATTCAATACCAGGCCAGCAATTTTGTATTTTATGGGGAGGGAGCAATTTAAGAGCAACACAAGTTTTCTGGGTTTGAAGGAGAGCAACTGCTCATTATGAATGCTCTGTAAGGACCTTCCTTAAAATAAGGCTTTCTATTATTCCGTCTATCAAAAACACCCAGATGGTGAATACAGACCAAGAAATCTCAAGTCTGCTGAGTCATTCTAGTTGGGGCTTCTAACATTTTTTGTTTGAGATTATTTCGTTCCAATAGCTAAAAATTATGACAGATCAAATCATATTGTTGCTTTTTGTTATGTAAGAATGAAAACATACAAAATACAATCTGCAATTTCTCATTTGGTTAATTGCATTTTTTTTTAATTTTGCTGGCTGGTGTTTTTATTCTGCATGAATGAGCAGTAATATGTTATCCTACATATTGTGTAAAGAAGAGTGTTTAGTCTAGTTGGGATATCATAAGGCTCAGAGAAAACGAATGGCTTTCCTTCCCAGCTCTTCTCCCAAATTGCTGTATGACCTTTGGCAAACTGTTTATTCCATTTGTACTTGTCTCCCCAGGTTGTATTTAACAATATTTACAATATTGTGCAGATTAATTAAAATGTATGAAGAGCCTTGGGAGTTTTGTTGAGCTTTCCTACATAATAATACAGAATAGATCCTCAATCACCCTAATGTTTAGGGTCTCCTGGAACCGATTTCGTAGCATTTAAAAGTGACAAATTGATGGCTCTGTGACTGAGCAATACCTTTGCTTCAGACTAGGGAAAGTGAGGGAAATTGGCCATTTCTGATATGATTATTTTTACAGATCTCAAAACCAACACACTAAAACCTTACTGTTGAGGTGATCGGGTATCTGTTTCACAGTGCATGAAAGAACAGATTATTTCGTTTTAAAAGATGCTCAAGGCAGCTATGACAACACCAAAATCCACCAGCAAAATTAAGAGGAGAAACATAAAGGTCGTTGAATGGCACTTTGAATGGCACATATTGGCAACCAGTGTATGTGGAACAACAGGGGAATGTTATATTTCATACACCTGGTGCTGGTCAGCAGTCACACAGCAACGTTCTGCTCAAGCTGAAGTCTTCAAATGTTCTTCAAGGGCAGTCATCCCATGTAGAGCATGTTACAGTAGTCTGTTCAAGATATAACCAATGCATGGACGGCCATGAGTAGGTCTGCTTGATAAACTAAAGGACACACCAGCCTAAGTTGGGCAGAAGGTATATTGCATGACCCTCTTAATGTAGAACCCAAGTCACGATGGATGTGAGCAATATAGTCAGCAACATAGCTAGCAAATTGGTCACAGTGGTGGGCAACTGAGACATCTTCTGCATCTTTGTGTGGGTCCAGATGTCAAAGACCCTGCACTACTCAGAAAAGCTCCACTGGATGGCTCTCTGCTGCCAATACAACGGTGGCAGAAAGGTGGCATACGCCTTCTTGGCTGCTGTCGTTTCCTTCCACCGACGTCATTTAATGAATTGTCATTGCAACTACCTTTGCACTGAATTGTCCTTGCAACTAAAATCTATTTTTAATGTTGATTTTATGGATTGTGATTTTTAGTTGATATCATCATTCTGTTCTGTTCTCGTATATACCACCCTCAATGCTTTGGGAGAAGAGCGATATAGAGTTTTGTTTGTTTAAAGAGACAAAATGATGTCATTGTGGTGTTGTAATACTGATTTCATGGTCTCCATGGTATTCTTGGATAATTGTAGAGTGGAAATGGGCTCCCACAATGCCAAAGGGCTCCGTTTCTGCTCTACAAAGGCTGGTATCTGATGTTTCCTACAGACTGACCCCAGCCCAGAAGCATAACCACAGTGAAGAAATTGTGTTTAAGCTACGCTCAGTGATATCTTTGATTCTAAGATGTATTTTTGTCACACAATATATCTTTAATTCAACTCCCTGATACTTGTGCATTCTGCAACCAAAGTACAGTATCTTAACATTACATTTATTTAGTTTCCTTTTTTTCTGATATCAAGTTGAAGAACTTTATAGTAGAACTATAGTAGAACTATTAGATCCAAATTGTCATAACTGATTATCAAAGTAAGTCATAGGAAAAATGTTTAAAATATCTTTCATTTCTTAAAACGAAATTACTGCAGCACAGTAACTGTAAATCTAAGGCTGCAACCCTATGCACACTTTCCTGGGAGTAAGCAGCATTGAACATAATGGGGTTATTTCTGAGTAAACATGCATAGGGTTGTTGTTGTAAGTCGCCTTGGGTCCCTTCTGGGAGAAAGACGGGATAAAAATACTGTAAATAAATAAATAAATAAATAGGGTTGTGCTGTAAATCTGTTAGAACATAAGAAGAGCCTTGCTGGTTCAGGCCAGAGGCCCATCTAGTTCAGCTTCCTGTATCACACAGTGGCCCCACCAGATGCCTCAGGGAGCACACAAGACAACAAGATAACCTGTTTCCCATTGTCACTCCCTTGCACCTGTCACAGAGAAAACCTACTTCTAAAGCCAGGAGGTTGCTTATGGCTTGATGTGAGGTGCTTGATTTGCACTGGATTGGAATGCCCATTACTGATTAGTTCCATTTTGAAAATCTGTTGTAGGTGCTTTAGCACACACAATGGATGCAATTCTGGAATCTTTAATATCCAGCTATCATTCAGCGGGTTAAACCGCTGAACCATAAGCTGTCGATCGAAAGGTCGGCAGTTCGATTCCCGCAACGGGGTGAGCGCTCGTTGCTTGGCCAGCTCCTGCCAACCTAGCAGTTCCAAAGCATGTCAATGTGAGTAGATAAATAGGTACCGCTTGCGGGAAGGTAAACAGCGCTCCGTGTTTCAGCTGCATGCTACGCGCTGCGGCAAGGAGAGTCATGCCGGCCACATGACCACGGAGGCGTCTTCGGATAACGCTGGCTCTTCGGCTTTGAAATGGAGATGAGCACCACATCCTAGAGTCGGACACGACTGGACTTAATGGTCAGGGGATACCTTTACCTTTTTATCATTCAGATACATTCGTTTTTAAAGAGTTGTGTTGTGGATCCCAACACTTTGCACCATTCTCTTCTGGCTTTTCAGAGGAGGTCAGTGTCTCAGCTGTGTTCCTTGTAAAACCTACTTTATTAAGACCATGCCCATGGGATCGATCTCCCAATGCAGAAACCAAAGACAACATCTGACAAAGCAGAATTGCTACGAAGATGAATGGAAGCTGAGACTGGGTGATATTCTGACAAAGGTCAGCAAGTTGAGTGAGATTCTTCCAGGAAATGTCCACACAATGTAGCGGATTGTGTTATGTTTTTATTTTAATTTATGGTTGCTTCTGACTCCTATTATTATGAGATTAGTGTTTGATGGATATATAGTCATTTGAGACGTTAGGTTAAAGTTAAATTCCCTGACTCAGTTCAAATAATCAGCAACAAAGTTTGCATTTTTACTGAGTTTTAGGATTACTGTTGATAGAGTAAAGGCTCCTTTGTGTCATCTTGATGAAGCAATGTGATATGATCGCATTCCGCCTTTGATTCTCCTCGCTGGCTACAGGACTTGTGTTTCTTTCCAGCTGTTCTTGTGGTCATCTCATTGTCTTCAGCACTTGTCCCAGAGCCTCCTTCAGGCACATAACTGGATCAATAGTTGAGGACATGGAGCTATGGCTGAGAAGAAACAGAAGGGTGCATTTTTGTGAACATTTTTGTTGATAGTGCGAGGCACCTTTCCTCACTAATTTTTGAGTTTAATTTTTAGTATTACGTTAAAGTGTCCAGAGCCTTGCTCCATAAATGGCATTCAAGTAGAGAAGCAGCATTTCAGGGTGAAGCTTTGATCTGCTGAGTGAGCACCATTTTCATATGAAAAACAGCCCTCCTTTCAGCGGTATAACTCAAGAAGAAGGTAGACCCTGTGAATTACTTGAACTAGGGGATGTAACTTCTGTATGCATGGCCAGCCCCATAGTGTATGTATGAGGATTCCCATGCAAAACTATGTGATAGTCAATTACTATTACAGGTGGGCCCCCACAGTCGCGTCGCTAGGACGCGCGACACCCCAGAGTGGGGGCGCGACACCCCAGAGCGGGGGCGCGCCTTTAAGGGAGAGGCTCTGCCCCCGCGCGTGAGCAGAGCACCCTCTTTCCCCCCTAATTTAACTTTTAAAACTAGGGGTGCATTGTATACTCGCACGGTTGCAAAAATAAAAAATAAAATAAAATTGTGAGAACAGCATGAGACATTGCTGGATGAAACTGAGGCTAAGAGGAGACACGTTGTCTTCAAAGCAGGTAATTGAAGTGATTACCGGGTGATTATCGCTGCTGTCTTTTGCAGCACCTTTCAGCTCCGTTTGCAGGGCTCCGTTTGCTGCTCCAACTGCCCTTTTCTTTGTAAAAACAAGACCCACAGACACAGACACAGACACAGACACACACACACACACACACACACACACACACACACACACATCTCTCCTGTGTACAGGCTGTAACCCTTTCCAGGCTGCAATAAGTTGTTAATTTTCATTCTCTGCTCTGCTGGGTTTTGTATCCTCTTGTAAAGCAAGATCACATACACTTTCATCCCCCCTCCCCAGGCAATGAATGGTTTATGTTGCAATCCTGTGCACTTTCCTGAGAGTAAGCTCCATTGAGAACAGTGGGACTTGCTTCTGAGTAGACATGCACAGGATTGCACTGTTCGTTTAAATCACTGGCCAGTGATCTAATTAAAGTGTTTTAATAGCACCAAACTTTAAGGGTGCGACTTATAATCAGATACATCGTATACTTGGGACAATACGGTATGTCTGACAGCGCAATCCTGACTAAGGATCCGGCCGGCGGCCCACGCGGCCGGCGACGGAGCGCTTACCTTCTGCCGCCATCTGTGTGGAGATCCGGCACCGGAGTGAGGGAAGCCGGCCTCCCTTATTCCCAAGTTGTCACGAATGTGCTTTACGGCACATTCACGATGTCTTCCGGCGATGGAACGCTCGTTCCATCACTGGACTTCTTTTACAGGATTGCACCCTGAAAGACATGGCAAAAGTTCCATAGTTATGGGGCAGGCACTGAGAATACCCTGTTTTCCCAAAAATAAGACAGGGTCTTATATTAATTTTGGCTCCAAAAATTGCAGTGGGTCTTATTTTCAGGGTGGTCTTATGAGTGCCAGCAAAAATTACGCAAAAAAAAATATGAGTACTTGAGGGGGAGGGGGAAGAGGGAGACAGCTTGTTAATGAGCTATGTTTGCAAGAGCAAAACTGCAGTGACATGAGCCGCGCTAGGTCTTATTTTCGGGGAGGTCTTATATTTATGAGTATTATAATATTTATATTTATGAGTGCCAGCAAAAATCATGCAAAAATGATGGTAGGTCTTACTTTCAGAGGACGTCTTATTTTAGGGGAACAGGGTACTTCTCCACATCCTGGCTTGTCTACGCCCTGATAATCTCAACAGGATACAGTCAAGTTGTAGAAATGATGATTGTGGCTGCGTTAGTTGTGACAATTTTGAATCTTACCCTTCCTTCAAACTCTCTAGTTTTTCTTTAATTCTCTAAATTGGATTACAATTTGTGAAAACCATGCATAACATGGTGAAAAATTAAAATAGTTTTAATTAATTAATACGGTAGTTCCAAACTGTAGAATGGATTTGCTGGGAGAGGGGGACGACTCAGTTTAGATCATCATGTAATGTACATACAAGCTGTATATTTCAATTCACGATTGTTTTTTTTTAAATTTAAAACAATATTTAAAAAGCTAACATACAAATTCAATACAAATTCATTCTTCGTGTAGAAGCTTGAGTCTGGAAGATGACATTGCAACATTAGTGAAGGTGGCCGGCCCAACTGTGAGGCAAGGTGACACTTGATTGCATTGGGGCAGATTGCGAGAGGTCTGATGGAGTAGCAGATTCGGAGTGTGCAGCCACCTCCCTCCACCCCATCACTGATGCGAACTGCAATGATCCACTTTTCACTTGCCTGAGCAATAATTGGATCATCATCCCCCTCTTTACCTTGCTCCCTGTGCCGTTTCCTTGTAGCTGGACAGTGTGTGGTACCCCTTTAAATAAAACCAGAAGTCTCATACTTCCAGGATAGATGAAACCATTTATAAGGTGATCTTATTATTTTCTACTGCACTGAGGCAGAGGAGTGGGGCAGATCTCCAGGTCACACCACCCTGGGTGGACGTCTGTGACTGTGCTCTTAAGATCACCTTATAAATGTCTGCCATCATTGTTCAAACTACTCTATAACAAGGAGTAGTAGAAACTTTCCTCCAGAGCAACTGTAGCTATGATTCTTATAAGAGCTGAGAGAACTGTACAGAACCTGGAAAGACACCAGCTCCGAAGACTTGCCCTCCCTCTCCAAATCTTAATCCTATACATAAGCTACTGTCATATCTGTCATGAAAAACAAATAGCTAAAGACACTCTTTTATGTCGAACTTGTGTTTCCTGGGTTTTGAGGGATTGAGTTTGTGCAAAAAAACAAAATAAAACACAAACCTTAAATGTAGTCTTAGTTTTTATGCAGGGTAGGGTTTTTTTTAATGTTGCTAATAATGCACATGTGGTTTCATTTCCTTTTTCATTGCCATGTTTTCAGACTATAAATAAAAATGAAATGCTGAGCTCACACAAGACACTTTGTTCAGATCTTGACTTTTCCACCGTGATGTTCGAATAACTCTAAAGAGGTTAGTCCTTCCACTGGTTACTTTGTCCCCCAGTGCACAGCCTGCAAGGAATTATTTGGCCGATACGTGTCTTTGCTTGTTATGCTTTGTAAGGAAACATGGCTTTATCTTTTAGATTTGGGTGACATGGCCTCAGTAGCTGTGATCCATGTGTTTAAACAGCTATTCTATTTCATTGGCCGCAGTCATGATTAAATTTGTTTTTGTCTGTGCTTCAGACAGTACTGCTTTTGTCTGTTGCTTGAACGGATCTTGAAAACACACTTGTGATAACGACACGTTAAGGATATATTTACATTCCTGTTTCAGGGCTATTCTCAGCCATAGTAGACTAATGACTGGCAAAAATGAAAGTATATAATATCCATGCTAATGATTGAATATAAATGAACCTTTGGTGGTAGAGATGCCAAACTGAATTGTGATCCAGCAGGGCACATTCCTTCACATCTAGTGACTTGGCAAAGGTAGTTTTCCACTCCTAAGACTGGTTTCTTGTGAACCACACACACATGGCACAGGTTCTGATGAATTCTGCTGTGATCTGATTGTCCTTTGGTTCTGATGTTGAGCAACACAAGTTAAGATTATGGTAAATTAAAGGCCCAATCCTATCCAACTTTCCAGCACTGATGGAACCGCAATGCAGCCCCAAGGTAAAGGAACAAACATTCCCTTACCTTGGGGTGACCTCCATGACTGCCCCCCCCCGCAGGATGCAGCGCATGCCCGTTGGCATGGCTGCAAATCAGCACAGGAGAGTTGGATAGGATTGTGTGCTTACTATCTGCTCATTCTAAAAAAGAAAACAGCTGTGTGATTCCTCTTGCATCTACTCACTGTTTCCCATCGAAGACAAAATCTACATTAAGTGTGTGAAAAAGTAATGCAACTTATTTACATGGACTAAGAGCTTCTTCCTCTGATGAAAGATGCACTTCAAAGCTGCATCCTCCTCCATTAGGGCGGCAGTGAATGGAAGAAAGTACGTCATTCTCTGATTATCTTTCCCTTTTAATGTAATTTTAATTCATTCGGATTTGGTTTAACCATTCGGATTTGTTGGAGTGCCCCCCCCATTCCCCACCGACACTGATAAAGATGAATTGGGTAAGTAGGAAGGAGAGAGTAGACTCTGCACTGCAAAGCTCTGAATTAAACGAAAGGGTCCAACTCAGCTCATGTTTATTCAATCTTTATTGTCTACCCATTTCCCAGAAACGGATTCCATGTAAAAAAGATACATATACTGTAATTGTATTACACATAATAATTTAATTGTCTACTGCAATTCTTGGAAAATCTTGGAATATAGACTGTTTGCAAGAACAAACAGCAAAATCTTTGCTCTATTTATTATCTCAGTAGTTCTACTTTGCATTTTTTCAAGTGATACATTACAGTTGTCTTTCCTCATTGTGAGCCAGCTACTTGTCTATAAATGTTAAGAAAACAAGAACATTCCTCAGGAGCAGAAACATAAATCAATGCCTGCAACAATGTAATGGTCATGTACTTTTTGTCATGCGCAACTGCTTAGTTCTGTTAAAATTTTGTCTTCGTAGCAGCTGTCCAAATGTATCTATTTCATGAATAAACATAAGGTATTTATTCAATGTAGGAAAATAGACTTGTGGGTGTCTTTTTAAAAATTTCGTGGGGCTTACAGAAATACTGCCTTAGGTATAATGAGATCAGGATACTGCTCTTAAGGAGTGGAGTTCTTAGCAAGAAAATTTGTACTTATATTTAATAAGTTTAGCATAGCCATAAATCTTGACATTTGGCTAGAAGACTAATGTAAACCTCTTTAAAGTACCACACATTGGTTGGTCAGTATTCTTCCCTTATCTATAATGAGGATATATTAGATGGCTATGATATTTCAGCCAAAGAAATGTTATAAAGCAAGTGAATTACTGTACATATAATTGAAACAAGTTAGTAAAACCTAGATAACGTAAGAATCCACTTTGTTATGGAAACCATTTTTTAACTGCATGAAAGTGGCTTAAACTAAACCTGACTTAAAATTTCCATGCCGAAGCCGCTTTCCTAACACTCAGCTTTTTTTTTTTTTTTTGCTGCTTCATTTTCAGCGAATTGAATCAATTTGTTGGCCCTCACATCCCACCCTTCTTTTTTCATTTTGAGTGAATATGGGTTGGAATTATCAGTTCTGTTTTGATAGCACAACAAAAGGTTTGCAGGGTTCCCTCCCCCCCCCCGCCCCGGTAACATGCAGATCAATTTTACTTTCAAAGCTGACCGATACAGACTCAACGTTGAATATGGCATCTGCCTTCAGTTGGTTCCTTATGTTCCACTGCAGCAAAAACGGACTTGCCAGATATTTTTATTGGCTTGTCACCTTAACTGTTATAAAAACATTCAGTCAAGAACCTATTGAAAACAGATTCTAAAGAAATGCATCATTTCTCTGAAAGCCTCTGAAATTAAAGTAGCACTTTTTAAGTGATTCACAAGAAAAGGGCAATTAGCTGGAAGTGAGAACATTCTGATTGTTGTTTGTTAATCTGAAAAGCAAACGCAAGATATTGCTTTTTCCTGTATCAGATGAAACTGTCCTATCAAGGTGATAATTTGGTCCGTATTCCCACAGATGTTGGCCAGTGTCCTTGGCTACTGTTGCATCTAGAAGCAGGTGGGTTTCCTTCTCTCAGCTATGGAATGGGAAAAATCTACACTCATAGATGTTTCATTTTCCAGAGCCAGTGATAACTTGACTTGCATCCAGCAAGCCTTGAGGATTTTTTTTTGGGGGGGGGGTTGCTGGAAAGCGCACTGTGATGACTACCTTTGTCCTTCCTACTGTATCAGCTTATTGAAGTGAACATAAGAATATCAGAAGAGCCCTGCTGGATCAGGCCAAAGGCCCATCTAGTCCAGCTTCCTGTATCACACAGTGGCCCCACCAGATGCCTCTAATTGGCCCATGGGGAGGGGCAACAGGACTGCCAGCAGCGCAGAGAGAGAACCCAAAGCCCGCTGCTGGCGCCCCCCCCTGTCCTTCCCACATGGCGGCCAGGGCAGAGATGCGGAGGTTGAGCTGTCCCGCTGGAGAACAAGTGCCAGGCACTGCCTACCGGCAGGCGGAAGGGCTCTCTAATCCCCCCTATGGCCAATGGCAGCTGTCAACAAGAGAAGAAGCACTTCCTGCAACTCCAGCCCACATACACCCCTTCCTTCCACATGCAGAAAGCATTTGGACAGGTGACCGAGCTGCCGGACAGAGCTCCAGTAGCTTAATTTGCAGGAGGCTTGGAGGTATATGCGAGTGGATGTGTGAAAGCTCTACCCTTCCAGTGTAACCAGGCATATTGGTTTACTTACTTATTTAAAGTACACTCTCTCTCTCTCTCTCTCTCTCTCTCTCTCTCTCTCTCTCTCTCTCTCTCTCTCTCTCTCTCTTTCCAGTTTAGCAATCCCCCAAGGCCATGAGCACCAGTATTTTAAAATAACAATAAAGACAAAACAATCAAGCAATATTGCTGTAGCACAAGTACTGTTCCATGTTGCTGCCTTGCTACTGTTATCGGAATGGTCATTCTGTGTGTTGGCACAACCTTTCCTAGATTCCGGGTTTCAGTTATAAATCGTCACACTTCATAATATTCATTGTCATGCAAACTCAGTGGTGGTGCTTCGTTGCAGATGTTGCAAAAGCGGGTACAGAAGTTAATGATATTGGTGGCACCAGTTGAGATTTCTGGAAATGTCTATCACAATGCCAGGTAGTAGAATAGGGGCAATATCGTTGTCTTTTCTTTCGTAATGGTTTTCTATCCAGTAGGTGAATAACTACAGAGTCCTTCAGACATGACACAATTATGGCTTCACGTTTGTCGTACAACTCATGGCACTTGGTCAGCTTTGTGTAATCAGGCATTTCAAAACTGCTGGAGGCCCAATTGCTTTTCATGGTCACAAAAGACCAATAAATAAATAAATAAATAAATAAAATACTAACCATGAGGCTTTGTAGGAATGCTGGAGATGGGGATGTGTGTATTCCCATTTCTTCTGCGGACGTCTCAGCCAATTATTACAAACTGTCCAAGTACATGGGAACTGCAGCCACAGTCCAAAGAAAGATAACTGCTTGTTAGATAGCAGTGAACATTCGTGGAGCACTTACTTGTCTCCTGAGGGCAGAAAATAAATCAAAGGGAGGAAATTAAAAATGATTATGCATCAGTGAGCCAAGAAACACTGGAAGGACCATAGTCAACAAACTCCAGGGCAGACGTGTGGTTAAGTCAGTCTGCTGGGTTTGTCGTAAGTCCAGAATAATGGAGGAGAGGTTGGGGAGCAAAGGGGGTAAATGCTAAAGCAAAGCTGGGAATGGGAAAAAGCAGCCCTTGGGCTCCTTTGATGGCCTCCTGTTACTCCTGTTATATGGCTAAAAGCTAATATCCCAGGAAATGTGGATGCCCCACTTTGCAGGCAATTACGTCTTCATGTCCTTGAATTATTTTCCCACCAATCTGACTGTTTATCAGCTAAATCTTTTCTTTAGCAGATAAAGAATGTATTTTTATATGAAGTATAATGAAGAAGATGCCTCTTTCTAATGCTGTTATACCCGTTTCCAGGACTGGGGAAAAAAAATCTCAAATATATAGGCAACCGTTTCAAAGTTTTAGGTTCCTGAACATCCAGACATTTCTCCAGTCCTGTCTGTTTTTCTTTGCCTGCTTCAATAATCCACAGCGCAATCATAACTATCTGGCGGGTGGCACAGGCCGCTCACTGGATCCTATCCTCATTCCGGGCTAATCAAGATTGGCCCAGAGGTCTACTCAGGGGGAAGGGACGTTCATCCCCTTCCCCTGGTGTAGTGCGGCCCAGTCCCAATGGGCTTCCTCTCGCGGAAGAGGAGGCCGTGTAAAGGCCGTGCTGGCTGGAAGGGGACGAAGATTTGGAGGCAGCCATCCCTGCCCGGCCAATGGACCCCTTCCCTCACCACCCGGTCTGCCCCCATGCCCGCCAGGAGATCTCTTACCTCTCCGGCGGCTGCAGGGGCGATCCATTGGTGGAGTAAGGGCTGTCGGCCTCCCGTTGGCGGCCCTTTTTCTAAAGTCGTCGTGAACGTGCTTTACGGCACATTATCTTTAGTCAGGATTGCACCTCCAGTCTGTTGTTTTGAATAGGGAAGGAGGGGAATCGCCAGATCCATGGTTTTGAATGGGAAACTATGTGCAATTAAGCAGTTTATTGAGGAAAAGGATTACACATGAGCACATTTCTTTCTTTCTAAGTTAAAGGAAATATGATTACTTTTGTTGGGAATAAAGTTCAATTAAGCTAAACACAATCCAATTCATGTGTGCTCAGAATTAAGTCCCACTTAATGGGCTGTGTGTATAGGATTGCTGCCCAAATCTTCATTTGACTAGGAAATGGACTGTTATGCAAAATACGATGTGAAATAATAACACAGAGAATCCTGCCTTCATGAAAAATCACGTATTTGCTTTTATGGATAAATGTCCCAAACATGCAGTGATACTGTTTGGCAAAACAGAAATATCCATGGAAATTATTAGGAACATTGAGCACAATTCACAACCTTATTTCATAGAGAAATGGATACCTAAACTAGGGGAAAGAATTGCTTTTTTCCCCAGTTACTATGCTGAGGAAATGCAGTATCATTGCGACAGAAGCATTACTTGGATTGAAAACTATCTGGGTTCTGTGTCATAAATAGACAACTGTTCTCAAAACATCCCTTCAAGGCCCATAAAAGTTGTTCATTTTTTAAATAAATTAAGACATTTCTACGCTACTCTTCAGCTAAAAAAAAATCAGAGCAGCTAACAATAATAAAACTAAAAGCAAGAACAATGAAATGCAAGTATAATAATATGAAGATAAAACTGCAGAGAAATAAAACCCAACATGCACAGATTAAAACTAACTAGTTGATATTCAGGAAGGCCTGGATAAATATGTTCTGGTACCTAATGAGCATCCATGGGAAAGTTATTGCAGATATGGGACACCACAACTAAATTGCCATAATAACTCTGGTCACTACCCGGCTAACGTACGAGGTTGGAAGGACTTGGAGATGGTCTCTGATGACAGCAGAATTAGTGTGGCATTCTGCTCCTCTGACCAGCATAGGTCACCCTACAGAGCAGTCCAGACTGTACCAAAATCAGGAAACCAGACTAGCAGTGCATTCCTATGTAACCTTGCACCGGTGTGACGATAGATGCACCAGTGTAAGTGCACTCATGCCAGTGTAATTGCAATTACACCGATGCATCTACTGTTACACCGGTGCAAGGTTACACAGGATTTCACTGTAAAAGGAAGTTGGGAGAAACACTGCCCCACTGAAAGAAAGAAAGAAAGAAAGAAAGAAAGAAAGAAAGAAAGAAAGAAAGAAAGAAAGAAAGAAAGAAAGAAAGAAAGAAAGAAAGAAAGAAAGAAAGAGGAGTGTTGCTTCTCCTGACTTCTTTTTTCTGTTGCTCTGTTTGAAATCACAGAGCAAAGACCATGGAGGTGACCGGGAAGTGGAGGCACAGTGAGGTGGTTCCGGAGAAATCATTCACTTGCTGCGTGATGATGCTGAATGATCATCATGTGATGTGATGATACTGAATCAGTACATTTGAGGACCAATTCAAACATGCAGCAATAGCTGGCATGTAGCAGTCCTTGCTGGCATGCAGTGGTTTAGGTTGCCCATGGGAGGATGACCTGTTTAAATGCTGCCTCTCTGCACATGGAATACAGACACGTCAGAGGAAAATGTTCTGGCCTAGGGTTGTGTGTGTGGAGATAGAGTCAAAGATGGTGGGGCATCTCCCTTATGAGGAAAGGCTACAGCATTTGGGGCTCTTCAGTCTAGAAAAAAGCCGGTTGAGAGGGGACATGATTAAGATGTATAAAATTATGCATGGGATGGAGAGAGTGGATAGAGAGAAGTTCTTTTCCCTGTCACACAAGACTAGAACTAGGGGACATCCACTCAAATTGAGTGGAGGGAGTATTAAAACCAACAAAAGAAAATATTTCTTTACCCAGCATGTAATAGGTTTGTGGAACTCCTTGACACAGGATGTGGTGATGGCACCTGGCCTGGATGCCTTTAAAAGGGGATTGGACAGATTTATGGAGGAAAAGTTCATCACAGCTTACAAGCCATGATGGGGAAAAGCAAGCTCCTGGTTGTAAGAGTAGGTTTTCTCTGTGCCAGGTGCAAGGGAATGGCGACAGGATGCAGGTCTCTTGTTGTCTCATGTGCTCCCTGAGGCATCTGGTGGGGCCACTGTGTGATACAGGAAGCTGGACTAGACGGGCTTTTGGCCTGATCCAGCAGGGCTCTTCTTAGGTTCTTAAGGGAGTGGCAACAGGATACAAGTCTCTTGTTGTCTTGCGTGCTCCCTGAGGCACCTAGTGTGAGATACAGGAAGCTGGACTAGATGGGCCTTTGGCCTGATCCAGCTGCAGGGCTCTTCTGATGTTCTTGAATAGTTTCTCTGCCTGACATCACATTACTTGGCATCAGGTGTAAGAGAATGCACTGAGCATAGTTTCACACCCCATAAGTTGAACATGTGAGGAACTCTTAGCTTCAGCATTTAGCAAAAGTTATCTTGTTCTAAAAACAAGCATGTGCCTCGTATCTATCACTTCATTTCTCTAGCTAATCTGTTGTCAATATTAATGCAATTGCTCTGCTTTCACGACCCAGTTTCTCAAAAATGAACCAAATCCTTTCAGCCTATCATTATTTGAAAGGGAAAAGGGAAAAAAATCCAAATTAAACTGAAAAAGCCCATAAATTTTAATCTAGTTATAGGGTGTGTTTGAAATGCATGTATTTAATGGCTTTGGGTGGATTTGAGCAGACCTTTAGTCATAGGGTTTCGCAGTGAAATGTACTGTGTGATCCACAATATTTTCCTAAGTTGAGCAAGTGGTGACATCAGAGTGGTCAGTGATGCATATTCTTTTCAATCCAAGGTATGATCTATAAATATCACCAAGAAGATGTCTGACATTTGCATCTTGCTAATGCGCAAGCATAGTGCTGTGGTTCTTGAGCTGTACTTGTGTTACTCTTGACGGTTCTCATCAGGGATAAATGGCACATTCCTATAATGGCAGTTGTACTCTTCTGTCCATATGGACATCTCTAGGTTTTAGAGATGCAGCTCTTTTTTCCTCCCCACCAGCCATACTGAGAGGGAGACGGAAGTAACATCTGGCTGGCAGCTGTTCACTATCTCCCCCAGCTGTCCAGCTTAGTTCTTGTTAGAAAAACAGCACAGCTAAATATCAGGGTGGCAGGTGTAGAGAGACGTTGGTGTTGCGTGGATCAGGAAGCTGTGGCAGCGCTGGAATGATAAGCAACTTCGAGCAACGTGGTCATTGGCGGCCTCCCAAAAGGAGGCTCCTAGGGATGAGGGACCAGATGAAGGAAAGGGGGCAGTAGGTGTGTGTTTTGTGGTATGAAGCCTTTAGTATAAACCTTTCTGGCCTAACTGGTTCTGTCTGCTCAGAGAATACAGCCAAGGGCTCTTAAACTGTACGAACTTCGCTTCTTGAAATCAAGACAAGTGTTTATTTGAGGCTATCTATACTTAGCTAAAGGCCAGCGGGTGGCGCAGTGGGTTAAACCGCTGAACCATGAGCTGTCGATCGAAAGGTTGGCAGTTCAAATCCGCAACGGGGTGAGCGCTCGTTGCTTGGCCAGCTCCTGCCAACCTAGCAGTTCCAAAGCATGTCAATGCGAGTAGATAAATAGGTACCGCTTGCGGGAAGGTAAACAGCGCTCCGTGTTCCAGCTGCATGCTACGCGCTGCGGCAAGGAGAGTCATGCCGGCCTCATGACCACGGAGGCGTCTTCGGACAACGCTGGCTCTTTGGCTTTGAAATGGGGATGAGCACCACACCCTAGAGCCGGACACGACTGGACTTAATTGTCAGGGGTCACCTTTACCTTTTATACTTAGCTAAGATAGAGTTTGGCTCTCAGCTTTCACACTTGGAAAAATTAAAAGATCAATGAGTAAACAGGTCTACTTTAACTACAGCATACTATAGTTCAGTTAAGAACAGCAATATCATGGAGCTACCTTGAAAGCAATCAGCGATGTTGATAAGCGCAACAGATGGGGAGGAAACCACAGTTACTGATAGTAATTCCACACACTATAATTCCAAATGTGTGGAATTATGGTTTGGTCAAATCACAGTTCACAAACGTGGCTTACAAATGAGGATAAAGCCATGGCTTGATACTGTGGTTTGTGAATTAACTGTGGTTTGAGCAAAACACAGTTGGCCATACTTGGGCATAACAGAGTTTGCTCAAAACTGCCACCAATAGCTTTAACTTCCCTTGCTCATGAGACAGGGAGTGGAAGTGCACAGCCCCCAGGTTTGTGTCGGTGCATTCTCACTGCAAAAAACCATGGATTTTTGTCACATCAGAATACAGTCATACAAATCCTCTGCAAGACTCCTCCTGGTTTTGTTTTGTTTTAACTGTATCATGGAATGGGTTCATTGAACCCTCCTCTTCAGGTAATTTTGGTGAATAATGCCAGGAAATCTGTCAGGGCCCTTCCTTAAGTTTAGTCAGATACCTCTTTCCACTCCTCCATTTATTCCTAATAATGCATGGTGATATTGCAAAACATATATTTTCAAAACATATAATACACATATATATATTTGCGCCAAACAGTTGAAGAGTTCAGAATTTAAAAAGAAGCATCTTTTTAAATCCTCAGCTCATCAGCTGTTTGGCACTAGATAAGGACTTTGAAGTTTAGCACTGTGCTTAAAGCCCCAGTGCTAAACATCAAAACCCTTATCTAAAGCCAGACAGCTAATGGCTAGATAAGGGCTTCAGTGTTTAGCGCTGGGGAAGACTCATTTAATGACGGTTTCAGTTCACGACAGGGATTTCAGAATGTATCCCCGGACCACGTCGTTAACCGGGGGACACCTGTACTGTTTAGTATAACTGCAGTTGCTCATCGACTCTCTGAATTGCATTAAGTTGTGTGCTCCACCATAGGCAGTTCACCATTGTCTGGAGACACCTAGGTCTGCGTGCCTAAACCTACACATGTGGACATGTTGAAAATGCACATTATTACTGGTCAACATAGATCTGTTAGATGACAGGAAAAAATAGCAAAAATGACCTGAGGATGTTTGGACAGGTACATGGAAAAAAAGCAGCAGGCTTTGGATGGAAGGATAAAAGGTCAAAAGGGAAGAAGGTTCCATGGGCCGTTGTTGTCATTTTATGTTTTTCAGAAGGCAAAGGAACTGAATATGGAAAGGCTAAATGCTACTGTACATTGGGGGAAGAAAGGGCCATTATTATGCCTCGCAGGATTACTGAGAAAGCCTGAGAGGAGGACCTTAAGAATATCTGACAAGTTTCAGAATTTGCAAAGCAAATTCAGGACCATTAGGCTCTAGTTTAGTCCACTATTAGCTGTATGTGCCACTATCTGGCCAGAGAGCTCAGATCAACCAAAATCAAGCACCTCTAAGAGCCATTGCTTTCATTCGGAGTGTCAAATGTCCTGAAATTTCTCCCACTGAAATCGCAGTGCTGCTCCGTTCGGAGGCCTCTCTGCCAGCGCCACTTACTCTCCAGGTACCGCAAACGTGTTCCGCCAGTCTAATGTTAGACAGGATTGTGCCGTTAAAGTTACTTTAGCCTCTGGTACTGATGGTCTTAACAACATTTAAAAGAAACCCAATACAAAGCAAGAGAAAAGACTTGAGATCAGACTCCTATTAATAAAGCTTGCAGTTTTTGTGGCACAAATTGGCATGTGATTCTGATTCTTTCTGATTACATCAGCTGGCGACAAGACTTTAAGATTTTATTGCTGAGCATGGTGACAAATATTTCTGTACTAATGACTCTCTGTCAGCCAAGTTACTGTGCTTTTTTCATCACAAGAAATATGCTTCTAAGCCTACAGCAGAAGTTTTCAAGTTAACTAATATTTCTGTGTTTCTTTTGATAGGTCAACTTGGTTATAAACTTTGATTAGATTGGGCTGGTTAGAGACTGCGTTAATATGCTGTTAAGCTGACCTGATCAAGCTTTTTTTACATGAATACTAACTTATAAGTAATCTTGGAAACCAGAAGACTAACTTATAAATAATAGTTTTAGTATCCTGTACCTTTAGTTGCTGTTGCTCTAATTGTAAATGAAACAGGAGATACATTTTTATTTATGCATTGCTTTATAGCTCCCACATGGCTTTTGGGTTTTAGGGGGAGAGCCTCCTTCTTAAAGCACAGACAATGGAGGCAAGATGTTGGCTAATGTTACCATTTGTCTCCCATTTTGCACTTGAAGTTTAGACCAGTGCAATAAATAACTGACGCATCATTTCAGTGCATGGCACATCTGTAAGGTAATATTTCTGATTCTGAGTAGAACACTTAGCAACAGGAAGGAAGCAACTAACATCTGCAGGATCTGAGACTCTCACAGCTGTGTGCTATTCTGCTCTCTCGTTTGTAAAAGATAAAACAAACGAGGTGAATTGCCAAGAGAACAGTGATGGATTTTAAGCACACACATGGGAGCCAGACAGGCCAGTCCACAAGTCAATTAAGCAGGAACATTTGCATTTACCCTGGTTAAGTTTCAACTTCAATAGGACAAAATTGACTACAAGCCAAACACTCTGACCTACTGGCTTGTGGGTTGGAGGGAGAGAGGAAGAAGACAGTGAATGCTTGATTACAACATACAGAACTTTCTTTTTTGATAGCAATTCCATTTCCCATCAAGGTTGGCACAAGGCAGATCATCTTCACTGAGTAGTATGAAAACTCTAACCATCTGGTATTTATGGTTAGGCTTACCATTGTCCCGGAATCGAGCCTGGCTTCGGTCTAGACGGGGCCCAAGCCGCTCCCAAGGATGCACTGTGGCTGCCCAATGGGCTTCCGGAACTTCCGGTCGACGACGCGACTGAAGCTGGAACCCCGTTGGGCAGCTACAGTGCACCCGTGGGAGCGGCTCGGGCCCCGTCTAGGCCGAAGCCAGGCTCTATTCCAGGACGGTGGTAAGCCTGTATGTATGGTGGACACGGCTCTCTACACACTTGACAACTAGTGCTTTAGAAGACTCTTGCTTCAGGATATTAGGACCCCTGCTTTAGACCCCTTTATTGGATATTTTAAAATCTTGGGAGAATACAGCAGAGCTTTCTCAGTAGTTGGTACTGAAGCTTGGACCCAGCTGCTCAAAGAGGTCAGTTGGACTATTCAATTGTTAGAATGCAGTTAAAAAATGAAGACTTTTCTATTTCCACAGCTCTTTTGAACTGAATTACTGCTGTGGATGCTGCTTCTGCTTTTGCTTACTTTGGTGGTTTTTTAAAAGATGGACTTTAAAATCATTTTTTAGCTGGTTAAACCTTTTTTAGGAATTGCCTTATTTATTTATTTATTTATTTATTTATTTATTTATTTATTTAAAGAATTTATATCCCGCCTTAGGTGCCTTGAGGCAAAAAAAGTGATCAACGGATTTTACGAATGAACATGCCTCAGATGATATGAATGGATCTAACTCAGTGATTCTCAAACCGGTGGGTCGTGACCCACCACGAAAACTGGAAGCAGTCGCTACCCCTTTACGGGGCGTGGCAACGTGCGCTGGTGTATTGACAACACTCCTGGGATTATGCCACTGCTGGGAGGAAAAAGGGGGTTCTGGACTCACTTGGGGTTGTGCTGGCCCTCTGGAGGATGCAGGGAGGCTGTGCCTCCCTCTGCAGGCGTCCCTGACCTTCAGATCGGCTCCCTGAAGCAATCGCTACCCACTTCCGGTTTACTTCCGGGTTTCACTGAAAACCCTGAAGTCTCGATCACTTCAGGGAGCCAATCTAAGGCTCAGGGAGGCCCACAGATTGGGCCGCGGGCACCCTGCACCCTCCAGTACACCCTCCAGCGCTGTGAGTCTAGAACCCTCTTTTTTCTCCAGTGCCAGCACAATCCCAGGGGTGCCGTCACTGCCGTTGCCCCCCCCCCTGCAATGACTTACAGCATTCCCTACTCCCTAGTAAAAGTTTGAGAACCTCTGCTCTAATTGATCAAGGTCATAATGTACTTACCTTTCTCTAATTCAGTAGAACTAGGAAGTAGGGTGCAATCCTGTGGTGGACAGGAACATCAGGGGATCCCCTGCTGAATCAGACCAAAGACCTATCTAGTCAAGTGTGCTGTTGACCACAGCACCAATCAGATGCTTCTGGGCTTCCCAGAAGCAGGGCATGAAGGCAATAACCACTCTCCAGCTGTTCCTTACCTACAACCTGGTATTCAGTGATATCATAGCTCTAAAGCTGGAAGTAACATGACAGTCATGACTTGTAGCCATTGATAGACTTGACCTCCATGAATTTGCCTTTGAAAACCATGTAAGGTAGTGGGCATTATCACAACTCATGGCAGCAAATTCCATAGATTATCAGCTGTGTGAAGAAGTATACATTTTGTCTGACCTCACTCTTCTATCAGTCAGTCAGTCAGTCAGTCAGTCAGTCAGTCAGTCAAGGATGACCTCTGGAACACTTCTGAATAAATATGTGTAGCACTTCATTTCACAACTTGTTCCCATGAGGTCCCCTGCATTCCTAAGAACAGTTGTGACGTCTGTCCCAACATATGTTCTGAAATTGCAAAATGAGCTGAAGCGCCAGTGTTCAAGGAAATGTTCACATGTGTTTGACAGAAGATGCAGGCCAAGAGGCAAATGTTGAGAGCATGTGGAGCTTTCCTGCTTTGACGTGGACATAAATTAGACTAGATTTTTTTTTTGTAAAATCACTGAAGCTCAGCTGATCAAAGCTGATCAAAGAAGATAAGGGGGAGCCTCTTGCGTACCCCCTCCTGATGGTCTGCGTACCCCTAGGTGTATGCATACCACAGGTTGAGAACCCCTGGACTAGAGCTAAATACTGCTGATTCATTGTGGAGCAGCAACAGATGGAGAACAGGAATGGGGAAACATTCAAACAGCTTAACTCTCTGAATAGTAGTAGTAGTAGTAGTAGTAGTAGTAGTAGTAGTAGTAGTAGTAGTAGTAGAAGAAGAAGAAGAAGAAGAGCAGCAGCAGCAGCAGCAGCAGCAGCAGCAGCAGCATTTATATACTGCTTTTCAACAAAAAGTTCACAAAGCGGTTTGCAGACAAAATCAAATGATTAAATGGCTCCCTGTACCAAAAGGGCTCACAATCTAAAAAAGATGCAGAACAGCACCAGCAAACAACCACCAGAAAAGACTGTGCTGGGGTGAAAGGGGGGGGGCAGTTGCTCTCCCACTGCTAAATATGAGGAACACCAATTGAAAAAGTGCCTCTTTGCCCAGTTCTGGTATAAGAAAAAGGCTAGCCTTTCCACTGTGGTGCTGGAGAAGACTCCTGAGAGTCCCTTGGACTGCTAGGAGTTCAAATCAGTCAATCCTAAAGGAAATCAACCCTGACTGTTCCCTGGAAGGACAGGTACTGAGGCTGAAGCTCAAATATTTTGGCCACCTAATGCGAAGAGAGGACTCTCTGGAGAAGACTCTGATGCTGGGAAAGATTGAAGGCAAAAGGAGAAGGGGAAGGCAAAGGATGAGATGGTTAGACAGCATCACCGATGCAACGAACATGAAAATGAGCGAACTCAGGAAGATAGTGGAGGACAGGAAGGTCTGGCGGGATGTGGTTCATGGGATCACGAAGGGTCGGACACGACTTAACGACTAAACAACAACAACAAGCCTTTCCACCACCACCACCCGCCAATATGATAGGGCACAGTGCTGTTATGGGGGTGTCTGTTGTTTGTTTCTGATTGTGGAGAGAGGCAGTGATGTAGACTTGAGTCTATTGACTCGGATTCAAGTCGCATCAATGACTTGACTCGGACTTGACTCGGCAATTGTAAAAGACTAGACTCGAGACTCAGAGCCTTTTACGACAAGTCGAATTTGTTCAGGTTTAAACCCACTTCCCCCATTAAATAGATAGGAACTCGCAACTCGCAAGCAAGATTTGGGACTTGGGGGCTAAGACTTGGAACTGGACTTGGAGACAGAAACTTGATCCACATCCCTGGAGAGAGGATATGAGAACATAAGAACATAAGAACATAAGAAGAGCCCTGCTGGATCAGGCCAAAAGCCCATCTAGTCCAGCTTCCTGTGTCACACAGTGGCCCCACCAGATGCCTCAGGGAGCACACAAGACAACAAGATAACCTGTGTCCAGTCGCCACTCCCTTGCACCTGGCACAGAGAAAACCCACTTCTAAAAACCAGGAGGTTGCTTATGGCTTGTAACCTGTGATGAGGAATATCTTATTTACTTATGAGTGCCATCTACTTGAATGTGACATCAGTAAGCAGAAGGATAACTTGCGGACAGTACATTATTTGTCTTGGACCCATAGAAAAGGTAAAATGGCAGCAATGCCTTTTCTAATTTAAGAGAACAGAAAAGTTGGAGATAGTTTTAGTTTTGACAATATGATTGACAGTTTGGTTGCAAGCGAACCAAGGTCAATTCATCTGTCATCACTCTCAAGTTGTCTCTAAAGACATCCTCTGTGTTTTGTTTTAATGACCATACACCAGTGTTGCTGGCTTCTAGGCAGAGATGATGCTGGTGTGGGAAGGAACCACATTGTTTGCTCAGAGGTTTTTGAAGTGGCAAGAGAGTCTACCACATCAAGGCACTCCTATGCCACTTCAGGACTGAATGGTCCTAAAAAACAAAGTACTGCACATGAGGTTGTTGCCTGACAAGCTTGTATTTGTGATGTGTGACATTTGTATACACGTGTGTGTGGTGCTGGATGCATGCCACGGCACTCAGTTCTCACACACATAGTAGATTTCCCCCTGTGCACATGTCACATGTTTCTTAAAAGTATTCTGATGGTGTCCCATCACCCAGCCCCCTCATTGCGCACCAGCTCAAAGGCTCCAGAAGATTGGCCAGGTTGAAAGAGGGAAGTGAAGCAGCACTGCCTGGTTTGGGTGGCACTGAAGCTCACTGTGCAATTGTGTGGTGTCTGTCGAACCCCTCCCACCCGCCCTTTTCCTTGCAGTCTGAGATTAGCTGGTTGACCTTTATGGGAGCCAGGTAGGATTTTTATTTTTATTTTTATTTTTGCAGTCAGTGAGATTGTCTTGGGCTGGCAGTTTTTGTTTTTGTTTTGTGGCCTACCCCAGACTGGAGTGTTTGGGTAGTGGTGTTGCTGCTGGTAGGTTGTCACCAGGGGTACTGTATCTTTTTGGTCACTTTAGGTGGGTGTCGTGTGGGCCAGATAATAGGCATGAACTTACACCTAGGTGTCCATTCTGAGGTTTGCAAGGTCAGGGGATGAGCCAGGACTGCTCAGATGTTGCTTGCCCAGCTTGGTGAGACTGGCTAGCAAGCCCCCTCGTTGGAATAGGCAAACATTACCTCAAGGCTTGGTCTGTGGGAATATAAGCTGTCCAGCTTTCTCGACCCTTTGGGGTTGACTCGCGTCTCCGAGTCCGACCACCCCCTCAATCGGGAGCCGGCTCGGGGACGTCTTCCCCGGCCGGCTGCCCGGGGCCTTCTAAGGAAGGCGCGCGAGAACGGTATTTATACTGTTCTTTTTGCGCATGCTCAGACTGTTACTGAGGGAAAAAGGCTGCCCTTTTTCCCTCAGTAAGTCTGAGCATGCGCAAAAAGAACAGTATAAATACCGTTCTCGCGCGCCTTCCTTAGAAGGCCCCAGGCAGCCGTCCGGGGAAGACGTCCCTGAGCCGGCTCTCCCGGTTGAGGGGGGGGGTCGCCGCCTCCCGGAGCGCGCAAGCCGCCCCCCTCCGGATCGCCCCCCCTCCGGATCGCACCCCCCCTCTGGATCACGCTGCGGCCAGATATTAATTATAGGGGCGCCACACACCCCGTTGCTCCGGGCGCCAACGGGGGTAGTGACGCCCTTGAAGAATGAAACTTGTGCTTGAATATGTTGACTTAAAACTACCTTTTTTCCAGTGTAAGAAGATAGTATAAGCAATAGTCTTTGATATTCACCTCCGATATTCACATCATCAGGTAGAAGTGGCTGTCCAAAATAAACAGATGTAGCATGTGGAGCAGACTGTATCATAATCTGTAAAGGAAGGCTAGATATGAACAGATTTGTACAAGACCTTTCCATACATTTTGGTTCTGGCAGAGAATGAAGCCTATCGTGGCCAAGCATGCTTCTTGAGGATATGGCTTACTAGTCAGAGCCTCACAGCTGCACAGAGCAAATCATGTTACTTTTGCTCAGCCAGGCAGAGCGTCATTTCAAATGTCAGTACTGTTCAATGTTTCAACTGTTCATAGTGTTTAGCGTACTCGTAAATGGTATACAGAGGTCAATGACCCACACTGTCGACCAGCCCTACCCACCATATGATTCAAAACAGTGGTGCACACCTCTCCCCCCCCCATCCCAGAAGTCTGCAGAACAGTATCATTGTTTTTGTGTCAGAGGTTGCTCCAGGACAGAAGAAATGTGCCTCTGTTTTGAGGGTAGCACTGGTGCCAAACCAGCTCTGCTACTTCTCAGATTTTATGTCTGTCTTTACCCATAGTTGAATCATTTGGGGCCCAATCCTATCCAACATTCCAGTGTTGATGCAGCCATGCCAATGGGGCATCTTGCGGTGGGGGGGGGGAGTCACGGAGGCCTCCTCAAGGTAAGGGAATGTTTGTTCCCTTACAGAGGCGTTCTTACGGTGGGGGCGGTACTGTAAGTTGCACCCCATCCTAGTCCCCGTTTACAAGTTGGCATGAGGTGGCCCCGCCCCCTCGCCATCAGAGCCATTCCGTGCGGAGAAGGCAACAGGCAGGAGACTTTCCTCTGTTTCCTTATCTCAGGGTAGCATTGCAGCTGCATCAGCACAGGAAAGTTGGATAGGATTGGGCCCCAGGACAGTTATTTCCTTGACTTTGGGAATCTCACTGTGGGCCTCCAGCAAAGATCTTGTTTTTTCATACTCTGGCACCGGAATTGTTAGAATTCTCCAAATAACTCAGAGTTGATAGAGTTCTGGATTATTTTACGGTGCTGGGGTACCATGATTTCTTGCTGGAGAAAGCCAACAGCAAATTATTGTAGTTCTGAAGCAAGCAAAAGTCTTTGTGTTTGATGGAAATTCTGCCAGCATTCTTCTTTCATTGCTCTTCTTTGGGTGCATTTTCACACTACATTTCCTTCATCATTCAATCACACAAGGTCTATCTCATGATGGTCCTTATGTGGTTGAATGATGAAGGAAATGTAGTGTGTAAATGCAAAGAGATACCTGAATATTATTCCCAGATTTGACACTAACCCTTCTCTGAGACTGTGATTGCTATTGTCCAGGGGTGGCCAAACTTGCTTCATGGAAGAGCCACATATGATAAACTTTGGATCTTTGGAGAGCCACAAGAGATGTTTGAGAGTAGCCATATTTAAGAAGCATATAAATTCTTAAATATATTTACTCACCATGAATATTAAATTTATGTATGTTCTGAGGTTTTCACGACCGGTACATATCTTTGAATTAATAAAAGGAAACTTGGCAAAGGCAGCAGTTAACCTCCCAACTGTTAACATCTTGTACTAAGAAGAACTAGAGCAGACAGCAAGTTGCTGTTCCTTTGATAATGCTCCTCATAGTTTAGGAGCGAAACATTAGGACAACTACCATATTTTTTGCTCCATAGGATGCATCAGTCCATAGGACGCATGCATCCTATGGAGCAAAAAATAGGGAAAAAAAGGGTCCAAGTCTCAAGTCAAGTCCCAAGTCTTTGCCTCCAAGTTCCGAGTCTTTGGTTGCGAGTTGCGAGTCCCTATCTATTTAATGGGGAAAACGGGTTTAAACCTGAATAAAATTCGACTGCTGTAAAAGGCTCCAAGTCTCGAGTCGAGTCTTTTGAGTCTTTTGCAATCACCAAGTCAAGTCTCATTGATGCGACTTGAGTTCCAACTCGAGTTCGAGTCAATACTCAAGTCTGCATCACTAGGAAATTATGTGGTTCAGAGCACCAGAAGGGGTGGGCCTTTTTGCCCCTCCTGATGCTGCTATTAACTAACTTTCGAGGCCAATGAGGAGGACGCCAGGTGGAGGATAGAAGGCTGCAAAGGCTCTGGCAGGTGCCTTTGGCCAGCCCAAGGAAGAGAAGAGCAGCCATGGAGGAGGCGTTATCTGGGGCCCTATGGGTGGGAGAACCTTGAGGATGTGGCTCTTCTGGGGCTCCCCACAGGTGATAGGGTGACCAGAGTGAAAGTAGAGCAAGGTGGGACCCGCCCTTGTCCAGGGCACCACACCCCTTTGGCGAAGGGACTGACAGTAACATAGGAACATTTCTCATATATCAGTTATCGAAGTCCATATGATTATTTTCACCAAAAGTGTTCTATGCAATCGTCCTTGTGTGCACATATGCCTTGCAGTCAAGTACAGAATGTTCCAGCACTACATGAGTCAACTTTTGCAGCAGTTCACACTACTGTGACATGTTTGCCATTGCTGCAACAATGGATCCATGTATTTCGGGTGACAGTACATTCTCCAAGACATCCTGTATCCAGGCATGGTTTGCATGCATGCACAAATAAAAAATAAATAAAAACGACCATTTGAACTGGCATGAAATATTCCCATCAAGATTCATTGCTATATTCTCCATTTAGCCCCATTTGTAACTCCATGAAGTCATATTTGTATGTCTCCAAGGTCATACTGCAAGAGTAAGTTGAGCTATTCTACATCTGTACTAGGCTGTTAAACTGTCTCAATCCTTTTCCGATTTCAATAAGCACAAGTGACTCCCCTCACCTGTTGTTTGGATATAATTTTGTCTGTATGAGTTGTCTTGCCGTCCTTCTGTGTAGTAATTTCTGTTGACTGTAAGAGTATCTGTTGGTGATAGCAAAGCTGATTGACTTCAAAAATGTCTCATTGCTGTTGCCAAACTTGGCCAAGGCTCTGCTCATGATTGCAACAGATGTTTCTGGGTTTTTTTTCCTTTAAAATGAGAATGGGAACCTTATGGAGCAATTTTCTGTACTCTAGTCCAGATATAAATGCCAGCAGAGCTGTGATTTTGAAACTCTCAACCCAACCCACAGTAACAAAAATTGATCAGCGTCAAAGAACTGTGAGCCCATCTTCTTGGAAGGAAACAAAAAATCTTTTATAGAAGATGAAAGCATTAATTTGCCACCCCACCAGCTTCTTGGAAGATAATCAGCAAACTCCTCTTCACTCGCAGAGCCTTTAAATTAGTAGGTGGTTTGGGGGGATGAGGGTGGAGGTAGCTAGAGAGCTGATAGCTCGTTAGTGAAATCTTGCAAAGGCATCTCTTACTGTAACCACTGTTGGCCTTTCAACATTTGATAGAGAAACCTGGGTACCGTATGCTCATTGTACAACAACACTATAGGAAGGCACAAAATGATCCTATATTTATTAACATCCAAATATGTAGATTAAGTACAGGTTCATGTGATGTACCATAATTGAGCATAATGATTTTTCACAAACAAAACAAAATATGAATGTTTTTCTGAAAATAAAAATTGAGTGGGCAGAATTTTTCCTTTATTGAGTAGTGGAGAAAACTGGATAAGACCTGGAGGCAGTTTGTGTAGACCTCCAATTCCCTGCAATGGCTTCATGTGCTGACCGTGCATGGATATGAGTGGAGGTGGAGCAGAATTCTTTTATGCTCAATAGATATAACTCCATGTGCAATGTACATCACAGTATGCTAGAAAAATGGCAATGTTTGGTTCCCAAGGAAAAAATGAAAGGATGTTATACTAGACAAATAGTCTGAACGTAAGCTCCATTATTTGATACAAATTCAGTACATAACACTAATTCACATGGACAGTGAGAAAATAGAGACTGTATATAGTAAATAGGGCAAGTTGGAGAGTACAGAATACTTCACTGTTGCTGTGAAGATTTACTCTCCTAAATGCTACTAGAGCAGTGGTGTCACTACGGTTGGTGTACTGTATATATATACAGGTCATATATATATATATACAGGTCACCCAACAAATTAGTAACCAACAAAAAAACAGAGGCCAACTTGATGACACTCACACAAGTGAAGAAGGGTTCTAGTATTATTAGCTTTGATACATATAAATGAGAACTCACTCATTTATTGCAGTGGTTCCCAAAGCGGGAGGTTCCCAAGCACCTTATTG
Source organism: Plestiodon gilberti rubricaudatus (assembly GCA_026170595.1). Classification (NCBI taxonomy): domain Eukaryota; kingdom Metazoa; phylum Chordata; class Lepidosauria; order Squamata; family Scincidae; genus Plestiodon; species Plestiodon gilberti. The sequence goes on along the minus strand of JANXHW010000005.1, from coordinate 162,910,847 downwards.
CAGTGCTTCCCAAACTGGGAGACGTGACTCCCAGGTGAGCTGTGGAAACCAGCCAGGGGAGCCGCGGAATGCCACGGAATCCTCTCAGAAAACAGTGCAATGCCAATTGGCAGGCTTCAACGTAATGTAATGGGGAGCCGCAGCCAATGGTTTCCAATGGTCAAGGGAGCCGCAGGTCAAAAAGGTTTGGGAAATACTGCCTTATTGGTTCCGTGCTGTGTCATAATAACACCTCATTGGCTCTCAAAACAATCAGTCTCATTGGTCAGTTTTGAGTTAAGGGCATTCACTTTTTGTTACATAAGGCAGTTGTGTTTTCTTTGTATGGTTATTTGGCCATAACATTTGATGGAATACAGATAATTCAACACAGTTTGTTTCATGACATTCTGCATTAAAGTACCTTTCCAATGATTTATAACTTTATGGAATTATTCATAAATACATTTTTTTCTAAAGGTTTTCACAATTAGTGGTGTCACACACGCGAGTCTGTCAACTGGTGTGGTCCGCACCCCCTAGTGACGCCACTGTGAGAGTCAACTGAATTATGAACATAAATGGTTATCATGAAAATATGCTGGGGAGGTGTGAGAAAGAACGGTGGTAAGGAAGCTGGCATATGGGACAGATTTAAATAAAAATATAAAGCTCAAACTTCACCGCAAAGCTGAAACAAAACAAACTTCAAAGCTTTTAATGCATATACATACTGGGGTTGGAAACTCCACACCTTCTCAGTTGGCTCAACAATGACTGCTGTTGATCTCAGCTGATCTTCGTGTCCAGTGTTTCCGAAGAACGTAAGAATTTCTGGGGTGGAGGAGGCTAAAATGCCTGTATGCAACTGTGGCCAGCCAAGTATCTATAATGCTCATAAATAAGACATGAAGGAAGAAGCCATAATGTAGCTGGGCTCAGTATCTCATAGTCAGATGACCATGTTCTTTATGTGTAGTTCCTCTCCATAACTAACAACCTTTGAGAGAGCCATCCTCCATTAAACGGCCTGATTCCTATTTTAAACTCATGCATGTTGTCATCATTAGCAGCACTTCTTTGTGGCAATGAATTCCAACGATTTGTATTTTGCAGGAAGAAGCACTGGCTTGACCTGTCCTATTGCCCATCAATATCATTGGAGGAGCCCAATGTCTAGCATCTTGAAGGAGAGGATAATGTTTTCCCGCTCAGCCTAATTACACTGAGCTTCATTTCATAAATTGCTCGCATCTCTCCGGTAGTGGTACATCAAGAATTGTTATATTATTATTACGCTACTCACTGGGCAGCCTGATCATGCACAAAGATACACGGGCAGCCTAAAGGGCCGGCCGCAGTGTCCAGCATCCTTTCCTGGGCTGCGTCGGCGCAGCCCGGGAGCACCTCGGGAGAAGGGGACATTCATTCCCTTCCCCGGGTGTAGGGCTGCCCGGCCCCAATGGGCCTCCTCGAATGTATGTCGGCTCTGGAGCCGGTGTACATCCGGGGCGGCGGGGTAAGGGTGAAACGGGTGCAGGGTATCGGTGGAGCGTGCCTCCGATATCCCCACCCCCTCTCGGCCTGGTTCGCCCAATGGCCCCACTCCCTCGCCGCCTGGCCCTCCCTCCCCCCACCCCTGCACTGAGCAGTGCAGGACTTACCTAAGCTTTTCCCAGTTTTCTGGGAATGAATAGCTGATTTGGCTTTTGAGAAGAAACTCACGTCCGTTTCTCCAGTGTTCTCCAGTATTTGCCAGCCTTATATCTACTGAGCAAACACTAACAGAAAATGGATTAGCCAGTTTTTCTGTCCTTCCTTTTGAGGGAGCCGTTGTTTTCATTTAACTTTGTTAGCTGGCCATCATATCAACCCAATATGTCAGTGTGTATACCATATACATGGTGTATCCCATGGCAGCTACTCCTAGTTAATTTCTCTTAAAGTTTTCTAACTGTTTTGGTAAACTCTTGATTATTATTTGGGGCCATCTACTCTTTTCTTGCCAAGTAATACATTTCTTTGTTGCTAATTAGTGAGTCTGTAACAGATTTTTAACTGCCCCGTTGTCTTTTTCCAAGAAATGATTATCGGTTAGAGTTGTTTTAATCTGAGCTAATGATTGGGCGCTCCACAATAATTTGAAACAAACCCACAGAGGTTGAAATGGCATTGAGAAAGCACTCCCACAACATGCATTGACAACACCCCTTTTATAATGTCTTCATAATCTTTCTTGTATGGGGGGAAAGTGGTTCAAACCTGTTAAGTGTGTACTGATCCATGTAATGTGCTCTTGAGAGCAGGCTTCAAGTGTGAATGAGGGTTCCGAATTCCTGGGCTCCAGATCTCTTAGTCCCACTCTTCATTACTCCTGAAGCCTCCAACTGCACCAATCCCTGTGAAACAATGCATGCCCATTCTCTGTCTGCCTCGCACCCACCTTTTATTTTCATATTTTTATACTTCCCAAGAGCTCAGGGTGGTGTACATGGTTCCTTCTTTCCTTTTTCCCTCACAACAACCCTGTGAGGTAGGTTGGGCTGAGAGATAGTGACTGGCCCAAGGTCACCCAGGAAGCTTCGTGGCTGAGCGGGGATTTGAACCTGGATCTTCCAGGTCTAAGTCCGACTCCCAAACCACTACACTCTCCTGGCTCTCTCATACACCCCACTTGCACCAGGCCACCACACTCTGCATGCTTGTTTTGCAGCTGTCAATGCCCACACTGTCCAGTTTCTGAGAGTTCCTTCTCAAAAGCCAAATCAGATGTTCATTCCTGGAAAACTGAGTACTTCATTATAAGTTTGAGCTTCGAGCTCAACCCTCAGTCAGTTGAGTGATGCCATGCTGAATTGAAAGTTAGGTGCCAGCAAAAGAGCAGTTTGACAATCCCTTTGTATACAATGCTACAAATCCGTCCAGGTAGCAATTAAGTGCCACATACCGCAGGACACAACGTGTAACCAAGATAGGCAATTATTTGTCTTTGTGTTGATGTCAGCCCCTAGAATATTGTTACTCCTTTTTATTGAGCACTTTCTATTCTCACGTGTCCTGCAGTCATCTTTGGGTTCAGTCCTAAGAATGTTACTAAAAAAAGGTAAAGGTGACCCCTAACAATTAAGTCCAGTCATGTCCGACTCTTGGGTGTGGTGCTCATCCCCATTTCAAAGCTCAAGAGCCAGCGTTGTCCGAAGACGCCTCCATGGTCATGTGGCTGGCATGACTCTCCTTGCCGTAGCGTGTAGCATGCAGCTGGAACACGGAGCGCTATTTACCTTCCCGCAAGCGGTACCTATTTATCTACTCGCATTAACATGCTTTGGAACTGCTAGGTTGGCAGGAGCTGGCCAGGCAATGAGAGCTCACCCCGTCGCGGATTCGAACTGCCGACCTTTCGATCGACAGCTCATGGTTCAGCGGTTTAACCCACTGCGCCACCTGCTGGCCTTAAGAATGTTACTACTAATGACTAAATCCCACTGAAATAATTGTAACTCATGTGAATCATGACTCACTTGTCTCTTTTTATGTCTTCATGTGAGTCATGTTGAACTTTCTTTGGATGCAAATAATGAGGGGTTGCCGGGTTGGATGCTGTTCTGCATCAGTCAGAGGGGCCACCTGGCTGGGCCACTCCTACAACCTTTGGTATCAGTGGCAATAGCAGGGCCCAAAGCCCACCCCAGATTCCAAACCCAGATCTCTGCCCTCGGGGTCAGCTCAACTTGGCTGTGTGCCCTGCAGAACTACAGAGACCTTTGTGAACTGCATTCTAACCATATATGTGTTCAAATTTCAGTTTGCATTTCTGAAATACATGTGGGATCCAGTTTTGTTACCCTCAGTGAGTCTGACTCAACTCACAGAGCAATCCTAACCAACTTTCCAGCACCGATGCAGCCACAATGCAGCCCCAAGGTAAGGGAACAAATGTTCCCTCACCTTGAAGAGGCCTCCATGACTGCCCCTGCACCGCAAAATGCAGTGTGCGCTCTGTTGGCACGGATACACTGGCACTGTCAGAAAGATTGCTCCAGCCCACTTCAAAAATAAAATATATACTTATTTTGAAGTCATGATGTTGCTTATCATGTTTGAAACAGGCACTCCTTCTCACCTTATTATATTTTGAATCAAGTTCAGTAACAGCGTTTCAGATACTTCAAGCAAGCAAACTGTCAACGTTATTGACTTGGAAACGTTTCAGAATATGAATATTACGGAGGCAGCAAGCCTAAAATCTACTCGCAGAGGATATGCTTTTCTTCCTGTACCACGTTTGTTTCAAACAGCAGAGGCAGCTACCGTCAGCACTGAGACTCCACAATTGTTGCGAGCCAGGCTTCTCTGTGAGTTGAACCTGATTTCATGGGAGGAACAAGGAATGAAGTATTGGAGCTTATGGCTGTCAGCCGTGAAAAATAGCTGGGGATGGGGCAAACAGCTTTATTGCTGTGATTGTTTCCGGCTCAAAACACTTCTAACAGCTGCTTGCCTTGGCCAGTATTCAGATTCATTTTTTTCCCTTCAAAATGATTTTTTAAAAGATGTGGGTTGGTTATTTATGTAATCAGGATGAGATCTGTGCTTCCAGTGTCGTCTCGCTGCTGCTTAGATGGTTAGAGTATAAGGTTGTTTCTCCTCCTCTCTTTGTCTCTCTGTTTCATTCAGCTGATGCACAGTAATGTAGTGGAGTAGGGAGGCGAAACAGACAATTTATGAGTTCTTTAATCCCAGACAGACAGCTTTGTGGCAGTTACTTTCAAGAAAAGTTCATGCCCCAAAGGAGCGTTTAGTCTTACGCAGCCACTGACTCACTTACATACTGTTTGTGTGGGAGAGCGAGGACGGAGATGAACGAGAAGAGTTTGCCTCTTCGTGAAAAGCTGTTACGTTGCCTGAAACACTTTCAGAAGAGAACTGCAACTTTTGTTTCCAGCATTTATTCTGGAACTAACTGAAGCTCGTCTACGCGGCTGAGGTCAGAAGCAATTTTCTTTTTTTGGCAGAAAGCAGAGACGTTTATAAAAAGTCATGCCTGTACTCGGTGTTGCCTCAAAGCTAAGACAGCCACCTATAGGGTCGAAACCTGTTCATACTGCCCGTCCGATACCAAATCTTGGCACAAGTGGGTCACAGCAATATCCATCAAAGTCTCTGGAGCTTCCGAGGGCAGAGAGCTCAATGCTTTCTTGTCAGCTTACATTAAAGTCAGCCTGTGATTTTGGAGAAGTAAAAGCACTCCAAGGAAAAACCAAGGAGACTGCGGATAGCAAGGTTAGTTCTGAAACTTCACCTGTAGATCTGAACTTTGGAGGGACTGACCTACTTATGGGCAGGTTTTTGTCCAATATTGTAGTGGGCATGAGAAGGTTATGTGTCATTCATCCAGTGAGCACGTTTGAGGGTAAATGATCTTATTTTAGTCAGTATATTATTTAGCACCCCAGATGTTAGCACTTCATGCAGAGATTCCGATGAGTAGAGCTGTGAAGGGACAGTGGTTAAGGCAATATTGACACTTGGCTGCTGTGTATGGTATTTTAAGAAACACATTGTTCCCACGCTTACCCTTATTCCCGAAGGGAAGTGCTTCTAGACTGAATAACAACAACAAACGCTTCTGATTATTTATTTTTTTTGTAAGTTTCCCCATCCATTAGCCTCCTTGTTCTGCAGAATTGCAAAACTAGAAGAATGGGCTAAGATAAAAGACATTGTTATAAGACATTGAACAGTGTGAAACAGGATTAACGTTGGGTTGGGCACCTTTGTTTTGGATAGGTCCAGTTCAACCTGATTTATTGTGATTTAAATGTAAGAGCTATTTCTGGTATAGATGTAGTTTTGATAACTTTGTGTTTGATCAGCAAGAGTCTTGGCTATTGTATTTTAGTCCCATGATCTTAGAAATGTATCCGCAGACTTCCTTCGGCTTTCTCTCGTGTGTCCTGCTGTACATAGTTAAACTCCTATTATTTTATACAGAACAAAAAAGTGCACGCTTCTGTTCTTTCTCTTTTTCCAGTCCGTTGGCTTACAAATATAGTGCACGTTTCACCTGGAAATTCTCCTGCTCAAATCCCACTGAAATAAAAAGTGGCTGAGTAAGAGCACCAGCTCATTTCCAATAGGTTTGTGCAGGAGAACCTCTTGATCGAAGGTGCAGTGTCCATAAATTGCTAAAGATTTATAGGTCTGTGACAGCTTCATGTTTTTAAGGTGAAATGTGAGCGATATTTCAATTACTGTTCAACTGCTTGTGAAAGTGAGCTATTGACTGGAAGATGGTGGAACTTACTTGGGCTTGCGGAAGCTGTGACCCTTTCTGTTTCATCACAGGCTGGGATGCTGAAAGTTTGGTTCGGTCAGTTTTTGCCATATTCACAAGGTGTGCAGTAAGGCTCTTTTCAAATTCTTCGGTGTTTTTTTTATTGATTTCAGCTTTTAACTGGTTGGCAATAACTGGAGGTTTTCTTCTTCACCAAATGTTTCAGTCGAATACCACCACCATCAGTGGAACCTTTGCACATACTTAACAGAGTACATATGCTGGATGTCGTTATAACAGAGCCCTGCATATTTCCTTGCTCTTGATAAATTCAAAGAAGCTCAAAGAATGTTTTCTTTAATATTGTGCCTTCCTGGGTTACCTGGGCAAACTGCTTTGGCTCTGAACATTATTATTATTATTTGCGAAGGTGAGAAGAGCACTGAATTCATCAGGGCACTTCCAATTTCCTGACTTTTTATTTAAACAACTGAGTACAAATGATTTGATTTTTCATATTGCTGGTACATGAAATATTTCTGAATTATGCACTTTAGAAAAGCTGCAGCTAAATATGGCTGAAAATGCACGCAGTCCAGGGAATGTTAAGCACGCTCAGGTCACACTAATTTTCATGGGATGTGTTCTGTACTTTTCCTAGATTGTGTCCTTAACCTACCCCCCGTGGGCCTCTCCACCAATATCCCGAGCCCCTTCCCAGGCATCCCCAAATGCGCGCCAGCTAAAGAGCTGGTGCACATCTGAGGAGGCCCATTGGGACCCACACCGCATACACTGGTATGAATGTCCCCTTCCCCCAAGGTGAGCCCGGGCCACGCCAGCATAGCCCACAATCCACGCAGGATGTAGCGGCTGGTCATTTAGGCCAGCCGCTGCAACTTGCACAGGATTCCACCGTAAATACGCTTACCCATGTGATAAGCCACTTGCCCTCAGACATTTCTTCCATTTGCAAACAACATTAACAAATCAGACCAGACCTTAACACACAGTATTTTTCTGGCAAAGAAATCTAGGGTTATAGACTGATAAACCAACCCGTTTAAGTCTATTTACATTCTAAAGCACATTGATTTGATACGTCCTGTTGAAATCCATAGGACATTCACACAACAAGGTTAAAGATTTAAGCATCATCCCCTTGACTTTAATGAGATTGAATCAATGGTTCTAAATCAGCACCTATTTAAGTACTCTGGATGTTCTGTAATCCATGGCTCAATCTTATGGGTCCGTTACGACAGCGGACATTCCTTTCTACTATTGTAGCAGCAGCGACACCACAAATGGCGTGCTGCTTCACGGAGCCTGGTTCTCACCAACCAATCGCCTGGACACGACCCAGGTAAGAATGATGGGGGGGGGAGTTCTGTGAGTGGAGAGGGGGCATTCCTGGGTGGACTGGAGGGGAGGAGACATGTCAGGGGAGGGACAGGGTGTAACCCAGCACAAACACTATGAGCTGGGATGCTATCCTCTCCACAGCCCCAACAGGCCCCCTTTCCTCAGATTTGCGCCAACTATATAGCTGGTGCAGGTCCAAGGAAACTCATAGGTGATCGAGGGCTTATGGAGGGATAAGGGGAAATATTGTCTCTTGCTTCTCCCAAGCCTCCCGATCAGCCCCCCTCCACCATAGCATGCAGCACTGCCTGCATGCAATATGCATGGAGGAGGATATGATCGGCCAGTTCGGCTGTCCTGTTATATTGTAATATGCAGCCAAAAAAAAAAAAAAGTCTGAATAAAGTCTTTGTATGCTTCTGCAAAGGAGAAGTGATGTCTACTCTTGTGCTTGCTACAAAGCCTACCTGTACACACAATGCAGTATTTACAGCTACATTTTAAACAATGTACCTTTCAAGCAATACCTTTTGCCGTGCAGTATATCTGTATTACAAGCCCATATTGATTTTAAAACATTTTATTAACTGGCATAGCTTTCCTCCCAGTCCTGGAAATTCCTAAGGAGACGCTGAGGATTCTCTGCAAGAGATGCTTCACCTCCCCCCATAGAACTACAATTCCCAGAATGCCTTGGGAAGAAGGAATCCTTACTAAAAAAAAACCTGTTGAAGTCTACTATATAGATATACACAAAGACTAGAATACAATATTGGCTTTTGCTTTGCCCTTCATGTTCAGAAGGGAGTAATGGCTAACTAATGTACTTTGCATTGACACTACCCATCCTTTACTGTTTAGGAGTGCCAAATTATTTCCTCTGAATTCCAGAACCACTGTCTCTGTATTGCAATTTTACCTTGGATCTTGGGGAGCTCAAAATGTTAGATTTTCGGGTGGTAAGATAAGAGTGCAGATGAAGTGTAACTTTTACACTGGAATCAGTCCGTCTACTGCTGAGCCAAATGCAACCCTTACAGTGGTAAACTGCTTGTGTGAATGCATCCTTGTTCTTAAAGTTAACCTGACGTTATCTTGAGCAGATGCAGATTCCATATATTAATGCTACCAAAAGGTTTTAGCATTTTCAAGAGATGTATTCAGTAATTTCCTTGGGGACTTTCTTGGGGTTAGCAAATGTATTAAACACATGAAATTCCTACATGGCTGTGCGGTGCGCAGTGCTACGCCTTCAGGAATGTTTCCATTGATACTGATCAGATAAAAGGCCTTTTCAGTGAAAAGTGTAATGAATACCTTGTCAGACTTTCCAAATGCAAGGAAAATCTGCTTGTGTTCGGGCAATTATGGCATATAATTGGATATGTGGGAACTCTCATTTTTGAGGGAAAAAATGATGACTCTATCTCTGTTGAAGATAGTGGAAAATATGAATCCATCATCTGGCTTGCATTTCTCCTTGGCTACTGCTTTCAGGTTCTCGTTTAGCTTTGTGAGTTAGAAATGGAACAGCAGCAATTGCCATAGTTGTGAACCTTTCATCTCTTATCAGAAAGGTGTTAAGACTGACATGTAGAAACTCCTCTGTGTCTTCTCTCTGTAGCTTGAAGCACTTCAGACTCCCAGGGAAAACGTGGACTTTCCACCTAGGAACACAGTAGGTCAGTTTGTTGCCACCCAGCTGCTGCCTCCATGGCCTTTGTGTACAGGTGGGCCCCCATATCCACTGATTCGCTATCCACGGTTTCAGTTATCCACGGAACGTGGGGACCCCCCCCCCAGGCTTTTACTTTTTTCCCAGTAAGCTTCGTTTCTTCCTTAAAGAAACAGGAGAAGCGGCCTCTGGCTGCTTATTACAGGCAAGTAGAATGAGACTAAGTACTAGAGAGGCTCTGCAAGGTCAACAGAAACCTTGCAGTGCCTCTCTAGGACTTAGTCTCATTCTACTTGCCTGCAATGGAGGCTGCTTCTCTGTTTGTTTTAAGGAAGAAACAAAGCTTGCTGAAAGAAAAATAAGAGCTGGGGGGGGGGCAAGCATGCCTGCCTGCAGGGGAGGCAGGGTGGGGGTCCCTCAGGAAACCATGGGGGGTGTTCGCTCTTATCCACGGTTTCAAGTATCCACGGAGGGGCCTGGAACATATCCCCAGCGGATATGGGGGCCCACCTGTACTGTGCTCCTGATTGCTAGATACGTTTGACACTGCCTTTGGCTTCTAGACTTCATTATATTGCCAAGTCTGTCTTAGAAGAATGCAGCTGCAGAAATCAGTGCAGGGCTCCCTAGATCAGGGGTGGCCAACCATCCACCATTAGGGTCTCTGCATTCTTAAGAGTTGCGTAGAAGACAGAATCTTGGCAGCTGCAAGTGCTGATGGTGCTGCTAAAGCAGCTGCACCTGCTGAAATGCCAAAAGACCATCACAGGTTACAAGCCATAAGCAACCTCCTGGTTTTAGAAGTGGGTTTTCTCTGTGCCAGGTGCAAGGGAGTGTCAACGGGAAACAGGTTATCTTGTTGTCTTGTGCTCCCTGAGGCATCTGGTGGGGCCACTGTGTGATACAGGAAGCTGGACTAGATGGGCCTTTGGCCTGATCCAGCAGGACTCTTCTTATGTTCTTATGTTCTTAAATGCCCTCACCTAGACAACCATTAAAGGGCCAGGAGCAGTCATGTTGAAAGGTTGGCCACCCCTGGTCTAGATGCTACTCTTTTCTATCTTGGGTCTGCTGTGCTTGCAGCGTGTCTAATTTCTCATTCAAGTAATATGTAGAGTAAGGGTACGTATACCTCTCTTCTGTTCTATCTCAAAGCATGCAAGTAATTATATAGCTACTGCTTCTGCACTGCACACAGTTCTGAAGCACAGGCAAACCTTTATTAAGGAAAGCACAACTGTAACCCTTTCTCTGATTGTCAGCTATGGTCTATGGATCACCACAGGTGTCCCTAACGTGCCTCTGAAGGCTGTTCATCATGTGTCTTTGGAAAAGATGTCACTGAATTGCTTTTGTTTTGATGTGTTTTTGTGGAAACTAAGGCCCAGACCAAATGTGCCAAAAAATCATGTGGGCATGAGCATGGAATAACTGCACATTTTGATTTTAAAAAAAAAAAGCCACGTGGATTTCCTTATCTGTGAGATATCTATGAGGGGTTTTTTTTTTTTGCCACAGAATAATATTCCAGTTCCTCTTTCCCACATTCAGTTTAAATCCATGAGCCTGGCCTCTGATTAGTTCTAATGAGCAAATCGTCTTTCTCCACCATCACCCCGCCCCTCCCCCCGGTATACAAGCCTACTCAGAAGGGTAAACAGAAAACAAACAGCCCGTGAATCCTTTTGTCACTGGCAAGAGTATGATGTTCACTGACCTCAGAAGGGAAACTCCCACCCATTTGGGCTGGCAAGTGCTACTGCAGACACTGGAAGTCTCCTCTACATCCGCCAGCTATTTAGCTGGTGGGAATCCAAGGAGACCTATTGGGCAACCCCAGTTTACGCCCGGGGAAGAGGATGAGCATCCCCTTCCCCGAGTTGACCACTGGCCCGCCGGTCGAATCGCAGCCTGGCCTCACGATCTGGCGGGAGGCCTTGGACCACTGTCCAGATCCTTAATCAGGATTGTGCTGGAAGTCAAAGTAGCCTCTGGGCCATAGGGTGCTACATTTTAGGATAAGCGCCTCAATATTTGTATTCGTTTTGGACTGTTCTTTTTCTAGAGGTATACTGAACTCTGAAACATTTATGATACAAGGCTGGCTTCAAGCAAGGGGCCCTCTGCTGGCCCCCCTCCTCGGTGGGTGAGCCCCTTAAGCGATGGTTGGATGGTTAAGAGTCAGCATGTCTTTCCTGCTCCAACCAGTGGCAGTGAGTTGACATGGGTTACCAACCACGAACCAGGTTCCTCTCCTCCATCAGCCCCAAAGCAGCGGCCACGCAGGGCCAGTGTAAGCAAGCAAGCAGCAGCTAGTTCTTGGCAGCTGGCTTAGGTGGCTGATGCTGTTTGGTCCTGGGGAAACATGGCATTGCTGAATACGGGGTGTGCAGCACATGACTAGACAAATGTTGCATTCGGAACAAATTGCCCCACTGCGCAAAGAACCACCCAAATGCTCCCAGCTGAAGAAAAACCAAACAAAGCCACTTCAGAGGGATGACTTTGCTGGACTTTCTCTTTTCATTGCCAGTCTATGCCTATTTTTTGATATGTGGACGAAGACTTCTAAGCAGTTGTGGGGAGGTCAGGCAAGGGACAATGTGCTTGACAGCTCTGAGGCACAGAGCAGCTGAATCAAAGCTGCTAACTGGTGTTTCCTTTCTCAATCAGTGTGATTCTTGGGAGGGAACTATGAAAATAGGAACATGTCAGTTTGGGGGCTGTTTACTTTGTTCTGTGTGAGTTCTCTCTTGGAATGAATACTTCCACTAGCTTTTGATGTGTTCTTAAAATCAATCAATTCCTTTCCATTCCATTGTTCCTAAATGATGCATTCCTTCTTCCCATCAAAGTTACCTTTTCGCTTTCAGGAGTGATTCATTTATAAAGTAATTGGTTTGCTCCCATGAAAACCAAACCCATTCTCCCAATAGCTTCTTCCATGCACCATCATTCTTCTTCCATTCCACATCTCTGTGCTTTTTTATTTTTTTACTTTAACTCAGCCCTTAAGCTACAATATGCAGAAATGTTACATTTCCTTGTGATCTCCTGCACCTACCTTTCTGAAATTGTGCAAGGGACTTTCCTAGGGTCAGTTCTGCATTCTCTGTGACTCTGATGCAAATTGGGCAGAAACAAAATGATGAGCTTAAATGTTGTTTTTGTGGATAACTCCTGAAACCTGAAATTTAACAGGGACCTTACCTAGGGTAAACGTCTACATTATGTATGAGTTTTATAGAAATTTGCCACCAAAACATGTGGTCATGTCAGCAAAAATCTTTTTTTTAAATAATCCAATTGTCTCTAGAATGATAACCTTTGCATCTATTTGGATGAAACTTGGCATGCTCCATGAGAAAGCTCCAGTCTCCATAAATTTCATCAAATTCTGGAAAAAAAATAAAAAAGAAAAAGTTGCAATGGACTGAATTTTGCGCATTGAATTCAATGGGAAAAAATTAAAAACAGAGTCAAAATTGAAACAAAGCAACCCCCCCCAAGTAGGTAATGAAGTGAAGTCAATTATTGAAATGGACCAATGAAACTAAGGAAAATATGAAATGAATATATTTTAAATGTTGTGGGTTGTTTTGTTTTTTTGCACATCCCTGTTGCTGAATCCCCACTGGCAACAGCAGTAGTTGCCTCGATTGTTCCTCACAGTTGGATGCTTCTGATGGATTTTAAATTGTTGTGGTCATTTCTAAGCTTCTCTTTTGTGTTTTTATTGGAATGAGACAATTCACTAAAACATTGCCTAACATTTCAACTCTTAGTCAAGAGGTTCAGAATGTTTTGTCTGGTAAGTGCAAGCAGATCAGTCCCCTTTGGGGACGGTCTGCAGGTTTCTGGTGGCTCTAACACAAGCACGATATAAACCAACTGGAAAGGGCTTGGAAAATAAGCAAAGTAATTCAAAAAGGAAAACCATTTCTGAAGCGGTTAAGGGAGGAGCAATGCACTTCTGAGGAGCTGCCAGCTGCTAACCAGGTCTGCGAACTTTCCCCATGTTTCAACTTGCAAAAGATCATCATATAACCAAGCATAGCTGTCCGGGAGATGTGATTGGAAAAGTTCTATGCCACCTTTCAAAACGATTTTCCAGGGCCATTCATAATAACACACAGGGATTGAAACAGTAGTATAAGCAGTAATTTTCAACAATGCACAGCCAAATCCTACCTATAATGTGTTCCTTCACAGCATGGGCTACACTGCATCCTGCAGGGCATTTTAGTAGACAGGAGGTCTCCTCAAGGTAAGGGGACATTTGTCCCCTTGCCCTGCGGAAAGCCCCAGCCTGCATAATGGGGCTACTTGGACCTGTGCCAGCATGCAACTGTGTCAGCAGATCAGGCCCAGGAAGGGGGGCAGGACATAGTGCCGGCACCGCCAATCCTGCCCCCTCCTGGACCTGATCCACCCACCCCGCCCCCATCGCCGCCCCTCCCTTCCCTCCCCCACCCTCCCCTCCTGCACTGCTCAGCATGAAGCTTACCTGATCCAGCGGGCGTCGCTTCTTCTGCCAGCGTCAGCAGAGCCCACCAGTTCTGGCTTTCCCGCCAGTGAACCTGGAAGGCACGCTAGTGCAACGTGCCTCGTGGCACATTTGTGCTAGTCTGCGCCAGTGGAGTGCCTGCTCTGCCGGCACAAAGGCACAATAGCCTTGTGCCAAAAATTACTTTAAAATCCCCAAAAGCAGCAAAAACCTGACTCACCTTTAAAAAACCTAAACAAATAAAAAGGTTTTTGCCTGGCTGGTGCCAAAAAGGTGATACTGGGAGGAACCTCAGTTCCACAACAGGAGTGTCACTACTAAAAAGGCTTTCTTACCCACCTCTCCTTAGCTGGCAGGGGTTATATGGAAGAGAGCCTCTGAAGATGATGTTACTGCACAGAAAGGTTGATCAAATGCATGCATTCCGTCATGTACCCAATGCAGGTCCCAAGTTATGAAGGTATTTAAGGGTAAGCACCAGTATTTTGAATTGTGCTTGGAAGCAGCCAGGAAGCCTGTGCAGCCCCTTAAGCATCAGTGTGATGTGCTCCGAGTGATTGGTCCCAGTTAGCAATTCAACAGCTGCATTACAAACTAACTGTTGCTTCTTCAAAGGCAGCTCCACATGCAGCATGTTCCAGTAGTAGTCAGTCCTGAAAGTGACCAGTGTGGACAATTGTGATCAATCACGCTGCCTTAGTCCTGGAGAGGCAGATACCTCACTTGGCAACTTGCATTTCATCATCCATTGTTCATGGATGTACTCATCGTCGGCTAGTGTTGATTTCCGAAAAGTCAAAACAAAATGAGTGCCTGGTGAACATATGTGAACACAGAGGTGGGCTGCCCAGGAGACACACACTGAAATGGTTGTCTCAAATAACCGATTTGGGAAGGGCCCCCTGTTGGCCACCAACTGCTTCCCCTGAGGCTTGTCTTGCTCAATTCACACTCTGTTCCAGGCCTACAAGGGGTGGATTGGGGTGGACTGGGGAAGCTCCGGATTCAACTCTTTTTGCTGGCTTTGCAGGGGGTACAATGTGAGCAAGGGGGGCCCCAGGTAGAGTGACTGGTCTGGTTGCTCTCATGGTGGCAGGGATGAATTGAGTGGAGGGAGAGTTAGAACGGACAAAAGAAAATATTTCTTCACCCAGCGTGTAATTCATCTGTGGAACTCCTTGCCACAGGATGTGGTGATGGCACCTGGCCTAGATGCCTTTAAAAGGCGTTTGGATAGATTCATGGAGGAAAAGACCATCACAGGTTACAAGCCATAAGCAACCTCCAGGTTTTAGAAGTGGGTTTTCTCTGTGCCAGGTGCAAGGGAGTGTCAACGGGAAACAGGTTATCTTGTTGTCTTGTGCTCCCTGAGGCATCTGGTGGGGCCACTGTGAGATACAGGAAGCTGGACTAGATGGGCCTTTGGTCTGATCCAGCAAGGCTTTTCTTATGTTACGTTCTTATGAGAGCCCTGCTCTGCTTTGCCTTTCAAGCTTACAGGGTGAACCATGGGCTGCACCTGTCTATGAGACTGGCTTGCACGGAGTCAGACCTCTAGTGTGACGGGTAGCTGACCTCTCGGGTTCCAGGTGGCCGTCTTTCCCATCCCTACCAGGAGATGCTAGGGTTTGGACCTGGCACATTCCACATGCAAGGTACATGCCCCACCACGGAGCTGTGACCCCATCCGCACGATGGACTGTCGTGATGCGAAGCTAACAGCCAAATCCTTCTGATGCCGCCAGCATCGTATACAGGGGTCAGAGCCTGTGGTCCAGCCCCAGAGCTGGATAAAAGAGAAGCACAGGAAAGCGTGGGTGTGAACTTCTGCCAAGTTGCCACTTTGCTCTTCCACTACCCATCCTGCCTGCCTTTGCGCAACAGAGCCTGTGTGGGGCAGTGACACAGGAAGGCAACACACACACTGCGCTGTGCCGTTGCATGGTAGAGTGCAGCACATGGTGAACTGGGGCGGTCTGACCTCCACAACCTGGCCCCCTGGTGCTCATGTATGGTTTATATAGCTGAAGTGTGTGCTCTAAGGGGAAAGACTGCTGCTAATTTTGTACCGAATTCTAGTAATCAATGCAAATTGTGTGCATGTGTGCATGCGCACGTGCGCAGATAAGAAAAGCACCCTGAGCCCGTTTGCAACAGGGGTTCTTTCTGATTGGTTGGCATTCTAGGTCAGGGCATGGCAGGGAGGGTTTTTCTTTCTGAGATGTGTGGCCAATTTTCTATGAGACCTGAGCCTCCCGGGCTCCCCTTCCACCCTGCTCCTCTCTCATTCTGCAGTCGAGATGGCCTGTTTTCTCATTCGGAATGTCCACTTTTCAACACTCGCTCAAAGTCATTATTCAGCTGAAAACCTCCAATTAATGCAGCTGCAGTTAATCTGGAAAACAAGTTCAAGAGGAGGCAATGGGGTCTCCTGAGCATTTCCTTCTTCCAAAGATTGTTCAGCAGAGCTTTCGAGCACCTGGCCCAGCATCTTGATGATGCTGTGCTGGACTCCCAAGGACTTGGCAGCCTCTGCTTCCTGTTGTGCATCATCAGGGGTTGATTTATAGGACATCTGTACAACCACCACATCTTAGTAATAATCAGGATGGTCATGCATAGAAAGCCGACTTCCTTGCCAGTGTTGTTGAATGCTTTCATCCAGCAGGAAAGATCTGTATGGCTCATACATGATTTAGGGTGAGTAAGGCATAAATCAGCACGCAGGACTTTTACTCACCATTAACAGCAACAATGGGATTTCCTGGCAATGCATGCCAACCAGTAAACAGGATTTTCTTTGTAGCAAATGCAGTAAAAGACACTCCAGTGGATCGTAGAGTTTATAAATAGTGTTGGTGGTATTAAACAAAGAACTTGAATGTGATCAGACTTGTAGCACTTTGACAGCACAATCCTGTGCACTTACACCCCGGTGCATCTGCTGTTACACTGGTGCAAGGTTACACAGGATTGCAGCCTGAAAAAGACTAATAATTTGTGTATAGACTGAGAAGGAACCCAATATAAATTTCTGAATGGAACTCTTTATGATGCACAATTTGAAATTAGGTTGGCAATTGAACACATGATTGGAAAATGTTTGGGGAATTCCCCTGGGGACTTAACAATCAATCACCCCTTTTTCTTATCTCTGTCTGAGATGTGATCAGCATCCAGGACTTGGAACAACAGTAAAAGCATGTACTGCTCATGTCCATTCATTTTTTCGATCTGAGGGAATTACTGTCTGATTCATAATACATCGGAAGATTATGGGCTAAGTACAGGACTCCCCCCATATCCGCTGGGGATAGGTTCCAGGCCCCTCCGTGGATACTTGAAACCGTGGATAGGAGCGAACACCCCCTCCATGGTTTCCTGAGGGGCCCCCGCCCTGCCTCCCCTGCGGGCAGGCATGCGTGCCCCCCCAGCTCTTATTTTTCTTTCAGCAAGCTTTGTTTCTTCTTTAAAACAAACAGAGAAGCAGCCTTCATTGCAGGCACGTAGAACGAGACTAAGTCTCGTTCTACGACTCTCTAAGACTCTCTAGGACTTAGTCTCGTTCTACTTGCCTGCAATAAGCAGCCAGAGGCTGCTTCTCCTGTTTGTTTAAGGAAGGAACAAAGTTTACTGGGGAAAAAGTAAAAGCCTGGGGGGGGGGGTTCCCCGTGATCCATGGATAACTGAAACCGTGGATAGCGAATCAGTGGATATGGGGGCCCACTGGTAAACTGCAGGCAAATACATTTTGTTTGTCAAAATGGTGAACTGCGAGACATCACTACCAGTTGCCCAGCTGTGGCCCACAACCTCTTGATAGTACTGAACAGAATGATGAGGCTATCTTTTCATAGCGGTACATTTCAGAGTTGTAAATCGTTTTATTTAGAAACTGAGCTTAGCATTTGGCTAACAGGGAAGAGGAATGGCTTGTTGGAACTGAAGCCAGGAAATCTGGCTTTGCAACCAACCCAGAATATTTGTTGCTCTCAGCATTTCTCTAAAGACAAAACAGGAATGTTTCCTTTTCTAAAGAAAAGCCATCGCTCCGTGGTAGGGCCCGTGGTTTGTATGGATGAGGTAGCTGAAAGAAAGAGCTGCTGTCAGCCTACTGGTCTAGATGGATCGTTCGTTGGCCTGAATCATAAGGAGGCAGCTGCTTGTAAAGAGGGAAATTATATTGATGGGGAGTAAATGATCAGTTCAATAACGTCGCTGGCTTATTATAATGGATTTATCTCAATACACCTGATTCATAACCTATTTGTCCACAGCAATTATTCCCAAGTGTGAAGTCTGGTTTTGGTTACTTTCGGCCCAATCCCATTGGGTCTCGCTGCCAGAAGAACGGGAGGTGGGAGGGGTGGGGGAGGGCAGAACGGGGATGAAACTGGGGGAGAGGGGGAGGAAAGGGGTAGCTGCAGGAGGGGGTGGATCTAACGGCAATGGCATGCACCAGATCCTATTCCCCTTTTCTGCAGCCTCCCTGCCCCTTTCTCTCCTTGGACGTGCGCTAGCAAAATTGCTAGCGCAGGTCCGAGGAGACCCATTGCAGAGCAGGAGGCTTATGGAGATGTAAAGGGATTTCAGGGTGCAATCCTATCCTACTTAGGCCGCCGTTGTAACCAGCGGCCCAGTAAAAATGGGAGGTTCCAGAACGGAAAGGGGATTCAAATCCCCTCCGAAAGGGGATTCAAAGGGGATCTGAATCCCCTTTCCGTTCTGGGGCCTCCCGTTTTCGCTGGGCCGCTGGTTACAACGGCGGCCTAAGTAGGTTTGGATTGCGCCCTAAATCCCCTTTCACTCTGAAGTCTCCTGATATGCTCCCCCCAATGCTGGATACAACGTGTCTAAATTTTTCACAGCTGCAACAGCGGGGGGGGGGCAGGAATAGGATTGGGCTGTTAATAGGCTCTCTGTACAGAATTCAAAGGCTTTTTCTGTAGGATGCTAAAAGGTTGCAGTCTTTATTAGTGACAAGCACACCTGGGCAGGGGCATCACTGGGGTTGGGGTGCAGAACGCACTGGGTGACATCCCAGGGTGGGATGACATCAAAATGGCATTCTATTTTATTTGTTACCACACATCACAAAACTACCAAATTCATTCCAAATTAGTTTTGGAACAAATGTATGTTTTAGGTGTCACCCAATTATAAATGTATTGTCACCCGGGGGCATCGCATTCCTGCCCCGGCCCCCCTATAGCGACACATCTGACAACCTCCCCAATGGGTGGCTCTCCGGCCTCTGCTAAACAACCTCCAATGATCGTCTCCCACCATCCAAGTCAGACTGTTCCACTGCCAAGCAGTTCATTCCATCAGGAAGTTCTTCATAATGTTTAATCAGAATCTCCCTTGTAATTTAAACTCATTTGTCCTAGTCTTGCCCTCTGGAGCAACCAAAAACAAAGCTTCTCCATCTTCCTACACACACACCCCTCAGATAGTTATCATGTCCACTCTTAACTGCCTTTTCTCCAAACTAAACATGCCCAACTCCTTCAGTACATCATCTCAAATAGTACATAGTCTCTCACCACCCCAGTTGCCCTCTTCTGAACCCACCTCAGTTTGTTAATATATCTCTTAAACCGTGGCGCCCAGAACTGAACAGACTATTCCACGTGAGATTTGACGAAATTCTGCATATCCAATTGGCTGAATTGTGATTTCGGTAACTAAAAAAAATATATATGCTAGAGAACGCATTAGACGGTTTGGATCTTTAAAAGATGATAGCCTATGCAGACGTTCCCTCTGATTACGAAGCAACTAGATATTTATAAGAAATAGGAGGCTCTGCCTTAAAGTACATTATTTTAAGATGCATGTTCTATGCTGATGCATTCAGGAATCCGCACAGTCGCCACGTCCCTGTTGATGATGCACCAGCTAGACCTGCTCTCTCTCTCTTTGCATTTAGCATTGGTCTGCAGAGGCAGACAAAGACACGGAATATGGGGAAGGATTCTACCCCTGGTTGAAACCTTGTGCAGTCCCTTTTAATAAAACTGGAAGTCCAAATGTCCTGGTTTGGGAATACCAAACCCTCAGAACAGAGCACTGAAAGGTCAATGCGGGTTGTGTTTGTGGCGGGCTGAAGGGAGCCAGTGGCTGACTTGGAGTGAAGGGCAGGGCACCCTGAATCCACCACCCACCAACCATCCTCCGCATATAAGCCTGCTTCATGGCTAGGCCAGCCTTGCTAGCCAGACTGTCAGTGACACAGGGCAGTATCTTAAGCAAATGTCTTTTAAGAGAGTGCCCCTTCCATTTGCAAGTATCCAGTTGCTTGTTAATCAAAATAAATGTACAGAAAATTAGCACTTGCGTGTGTATAATTTGGGAGTGTATTTCCCCACTTTCATGAGATATTGCATGCCAATTTGCAAAAGGAAACAATTCAAAGATTTTCTCTACCTAGAAAGGAAGCAATTTTTGTATCAGGAACTGGGCCAAGTTGTTTTGTTACCGTGCGGAGTTAAAAAAGGAAGCACCACAAAACTATAGCTGTTAGAATGCTGAATATTTAGATTGGTTGCTCCTTTCAACTTTGGGAGCATATGTTTTTGTTACTGTGAACACTATATTATTGTGTTTTCCTCTGCTACTGGGAATAATCCAAATTGGCACACAACTGACCTTAGCTTCCTGGCCACAATATGGTACAATGTGCACTTTTGTGTCTGTTTCTGCACTGAATAGTCCAACGCATTTATGAACAAACAGCAGATGAAGAGAGGATATTGCATCTGACTGTGTGAACCCTCTGAGGAAAGGCGGATAACTAAAACAGCCCTTAAGTTCCAGGTTGAAGAACTGAATCTGCTTTCAAATTCCATTGCCAGTTCTGGGCTTGAACAAACATGGGCTGTTTTTATTTTCCTTTGCAGAACTGCAGAATTTAGATTCTAATTTCTGTGAAAGGTTTTTAAAGGCTACGATTGTTCTTCTTGGGAAACAAATATTTTTAGTGATATGTAATGCCAGCACCTGGAGAAATACATATGAATTTTGCTAATCTGATCTGAAGCCTTTACTTGTTCCATAATGCCAGCCTGGTAATAACCATCACTCTAAATATTCTATAGAAGAGGGACACCATCAGAATTCGTGTTCCTGCTGTGATGTCTGGTAATGTCATGGGGCCAGTTGGGATAATACAGGTGGGCCCCCATACCCACTGATTTGCTATCCACGGTTTCAGTTATCCACGGATTGTGGGGACCCCCCCAGGCTTTTACTTTTTCCCCAGTAAGCTTCGTTTCTTCCTTAAAGAAACAGGAGAAGCAGCCTCTGGCTGCTTATTACAGGCAAGTAAAATGAGACTAAGTACTAGAGAGGCTCTGCAAGGTTAACAGAAACCTTGCAGAGCCTCTCTAGGACTTAGTCTTGTTCTACTTGCCTGCAATGGAGGCTGCTTCTCTGTTTGTTTTAAGGAAGAAAAAAAGCTTGCTGAAAGAAAAATAAGAGCTGGGGGGGTAAACATGCCTGCCTGCAGGGGAGGCAGGGTGGGGGGGCCCTCAGGAAACCATGGAGGGGGTGTTCGCTCTTATCCACGGTTTCAAGTATCCACAGAGGGGCCTGGAACATATCCCCAGCGGATATGGGGGCCCACCTGTACATTCTGAAATGGACCCTTTTGAATCCACGAGGAACAGAATTGCATGCATCCTATATGAATTCAAATAATTCAGTTTAAATAATGCTGTTAAATAATACCAGCCCAATCATGCTGAATCCTATCCCCGGTGGCAGCAGGCTGCAGGTCTCCTCGGAGTAAGGTGACCTTATCCTGGGTAAACTTCCAGCTGCCACAATTGGGCTACTCGGCTCTCTGCCTGCTCTGGTACAGAACCGAGCATCCCCATGTCGGGAGAAAAGTCCGGGAGGGGGGAATAGGATATGGCATGTTGCGGCATTGCCAATCCCGCCCCCCCTCCCAATCCCGATCCTCCTACCCTCTGCCCTCACCTGCCTCCTTACTCCCCTCCCTAGCCCCTTACCCGCTCAGTGGTGTGGTCCACTGGGGCCAGCACCGAAGGGACAGCGCAGGCCTTTCTGCCAGTGCTGGCTACTCTCCTGGTGTCGCAACACGCTTTATGGTCCGTTTGAACTGAACGTGTATGCCCCGTAGTGAGCGTAGGATGAGCGAATGACTCTGCTGTTCCCTCATTTATTAATTTATTTTATTTATTTATTTAAAGGATTTCTACCCCGCCTTTCTCCCAATAAGGGCAATCAAGGCGGCTTTACAGTTAAAAACATGTTTAAAATACATAATACACAATAAAAATAATTAAAAACAAGTAATTAAAACAATTATAACAGACATAATTGGGTCGCCTATAGTTACTTTTTGTATGACTCTTGTCGTGTGATTTTAGTTTTTAAAGCGACAATATGTATTTTTCAGATTTAAGGGTAGTGATGATGACTATACATGATGTTTACCTTACGTGTTGACTTCAGAACCTAACCTTCATGTAAGCTAGTTTAAATGAGTTCAAATCAATTACCTCTTTTTCAGGGCAGAAGTAAAGCAAAGAAAATATTTGATGCTTAGCCATTAATTATACACAGCAAATATAAAAAGGGAATATTCCTTGTCTTTATGTGTTGTGTCTTTATGAGCCAGGATGGTGTAGTGGTTTGGGAGTCGGACTTAGACCTGGAAGATCCAGGTTCAAATCCCCGCTCAGCCACAAAGCTTCCTGGGTGACCTTGGGCCAGTCACTATCTCTCAGCCCCACCTACCTCACAGGGTTGTTGTGACGACAAAAAAAAGGAGGGGAGGAAATATGTACACCACTCTGAGCTCCTTGGAGGAAGGGTGGTATAAAAATGTGAATAATAATAATAATAATAATAATAATAATAATAATAATAATAATAATAATAATAATAATAATAATAATAATGTGTTCCCCTCCTGGGGGCTGTCCACTGCGCTGCAATAAACCCATACTTTTCCCTTGTTCACCAGTCTTCCTGGTCCTCCATTATTAACTACCCTCTGCTTAAAAGTTCCGCTACAGAGGATTAAAACAGACAAAATGAAATATTTCTTTACCCAGCGTGTAATTGGTTTGTGGAACTCCTTGCCACAGGAGGTGGTGATGGCACCTGGCCTGGCTGCCTTTTTAAAAGGGGATTGAACAGATTTATGGAGGAAAAGTCCATCACAGCTTACAAGCCATGATGGGGATAAGCAACCTCCTGGTTGCAGGAGTAGGTTTTCTTTGTGCCAGGTGCAAGGGAGTGGCGACAAGATACAAGTACTATCTTGTTGTCTTGTGCTCCCTGAGGCATCTTGTGGGGCCACTGTGTGATACAGGAAGCTGGACTAGATGGGCCTTTGGCCTGATCCAGCAGGGCTCTTCTTATGTTCTTATGGAAGCTGAAACCAACGTTG
Organism: Plestiodon gilberti rubricaudatus; assembly: GCA_026170595.1. Lineage (NCBI taxonomy): Eukaryota > Metazoa > Chordata > Lepidosauria > Squamata > Scincidae > Plestiodon > Plestiodon gilberti. The sequence goes on along the minus strand of JANXHW010000005.1, from coordinate 162,887,620 downwards.
TGTGTCTTCACAGAGCAAAGCAGGAACCCCTCTCTCTAGGTTCATTGTGGACAGGGAGTCAGAACATGGCTGAGCCCTGTTCCCTTTTGACGTTGGTCTGTGGCAACGTTAACTGGAAGGGGGTGGGTTGTTTGAGTAATTGCTTTGAAGATAGCAGCCACAGCTATTGAAGGGACGCCCACCCATCGCAATTTATTGTAAAGGAGTAATCACAAAAGCTTTAGGATTCAGACAATTTGGAATCAAAGGAATGTGCTTGCCGCTGAAATTTGTTTAGATTATTATTGGTTTTGCTACAATTGGTGGTTGTAGATTTCCTTTGAAGCCAACATTGTTTTCTTGATTAAAGCCTTAGAAAGCCCTTGATCAGAAATTCTGGAAGCTGATGCTATGTAAAAATGGGAAGCCAAAAGTTAATGCGTCTCATTTAGGAAGCTCTAGTTTATGAAAGCTCATCCACAATATATTTGACTGTCTTTAATATGCCATTGGACTCTTCTTTTTGCTGCAAAATTAATACAATTGGACTCACTGCACATACATTAATGACTCTGGATCAGCCAACGTGTGGGTGGTAAACCCATCTGCCATTCTTTTGTTCCCTTGCTTGAATTCCAAAGTCTGTATAGTAAGGTTAAATTCTGAAACGTAATGTTTGATCTCATAAGTGGCTCCATAAATTAACTTACGGTTACAGTCTCCTGATCAAACCCAAATTTAATGTAGCTGTCCAACTCTGGTTAAATATGTGAATTTGGTGTGGGTATAGAAAGTGGAAGCTGTTAATGACATACAGTCAAGATGATTTGCCATTGCTTGAGAGAACCGAATATGCAAAAGTTATCCCAAGATGTTATAGATTGAAATGACTTGGATATATTAATAGCAGGCATCGGTGATTTAAAAAGGGAATATTCCAAAAGGCTTAGTTGAAATCCACCCTGATGCCTAGAATTTGAGAGCTTGCTCTTTCAACTATATCACCATGATTGCATTGTGGTTTACACCACTCTTGCAATAAATTGCCAGAAATAAAAGGCCTGCTTTCATTTGGTTGGCCTGTTTTTCTGAAGGGGAGAGTACCGATCCAAAGCCCTCTGCATATGTAAAAAAGCCAAGCTTTAAAAATTAGGAGTTCAGTTGTCTGAAGATGAGATGTTTATAAAAGAGCTCTCAGATGTTTCTGAAGTTCAGACCACAGTTTGAAGACCACCTCCTTTTTCCTTTCGTGTCGTGCATACTCATTGCCTTCCTGTTTGTAACCAAACCAAGCTTCTGTGCCCGCTCTAGAAATGGCTTACATGGGATAAGTTGTAGGAAGCAAGTGCTAATGTATTTCCTTTGATGCAGATTTCAACCATTTCCGGACAGTGAAGAAGAGCAATTCTGTATGACCCCATTTGGATTTTTTGTTGTCATTGCTGGACCAAGATAAGTTGGCAAATCAGAGTTGTCACGGATTGTGTGTGTGTGTGTGTGTGTGTGTGTGTGTGTGTGTGTGTGTGTGTTTTGTTAAAGTATCTAATGAGAGCTTAGCAGCCTAAATAGTAAAGCCACAAAAAAAGGATCAAATACGTGGCAGTTTCACTTCTCCCACTGTTAAAAGTCAGTATTCTGGGACCCCAGAATATATTCTGTTATATTCTGTACAAAGGCAAGACAGGAATAACTAAACATTCCTAATGTTATTCTGGTTTCATCCTGTTAAGGTATGAGGTTCTGAGCTAAGGGAACATCAAACATTCGTTTTATATTTTATGTTTGTATCTGTGTGTATATGTATGAGAAGAGAAGGCTTAGTGCAATCATGAAAATTGTAAGGCTATATATGGCCCAATACTATCCTTCTTCTGAGCACACACACTCTGCTGGCACACACTGTCACAAAAGCGTCGTAAAGAGCTTTGTGACAGCGTTATAGTGTTACGTAGGGGGCAGGATGTGATCGCTCCTTTTCTTAACCACATGTAGGGAGTCGCACCAACCACATGTTGGAAAACTATCATCTGTACTGTCTCAGCATCGGGAGACACCCATGTTCAGATAACTACAGAATTAGTGATGGTGTTGAAGTCTCATAATACTATATCTGTACCACAAATATTTTAGTTTGCTATACAGTAAAAAGGTAAAGGTGACCCGTGACAATTAAGTCCAGTCGTGTCCGACTCTAGGGTGTGGTGCTCATCCCCATTTCAAAGCCGAAGAGCCAGCGTTGTCCGAAGACGCCTCCGTGGTCATGTGGCCGGCATGACTCTCCTTGCCGCAGCGCGTAGCATGCAGCTGGAACATGGAGTGCTGTTTACCTTCCTGCAAGCGGTACCTATTTATCTACTCGCATTAACATGCTTTGGAACTGCTAGGTTGGCAGGAGCTGGCCAAGCAACGAGAGCTCACCCCGTCGCGGAATCGAACTGCCGACCTTTTGATTGACAGCTCATGGTTCAGCGGTTTAACCCACTGCGCCACCCGCTGGCCTTTGCTATACAGTATGTGGATGTATTTCAAAGTGAGCTCCCTTTTGTCTAATTACGATTGCAGTTGAATTTGCAGTCATGGGGACCATCACCCGCTATTTTGATGGAGCTGTAGGGGAAAGGGATCCAGCTCTTTGCTCCATGCCAATGTCCTGACTTAAGCTGCCTCCAAGCTGCTATTAGTAATGATGTAGACTTGAGTCTATTGACTCAGACTCAAGTCGCGTCAATGACTTGACTCGGACTTGATCTGGCGATTGTAAAAGACTCGAAAGACTCGACTCGAGACTTGGAGCCTTTTACATGAAGTCGAATGTTATTCCCGTCTCCCCCATTAAATAGATAGGGAATCGCGACTCGCAAAAAGAAAAGGGTTTGATCCCTCTTGCTTTGTTGCCAGAATCTAAATCAATGACACCTACAGCTGCTTTTACAAGAGAGAAATTACGTTTGGAGTTCTAGCCATAGAAGTCTGATGTAACATGCAGATTATTCTTCACATAGGCACTGAAGCTGCTTCTTGTGCAAATATTTGCTATGGCTGATAAAGACCTATCAGATCTATCCCATCTTTATAACACTGTAAGCAAGACTTTAATAGTTGGGGAATTGCTGACATATTTAAAGATAATAATCTTTCACAGTTGGTTGAATTCTCTCAATTCTATCAAAGAGATAACATGATACAATTGTTTAGCAGACAAAGCACAAACAAACCCTATTCATTAGAATAATGCCCCTCCGCCTCACACTTGAGGGGGGTGGTGGCTTTGCCTCGTCCCTCCCCACAGGGCCACTCAGAGGAATTTTGTCACGGGGTACAAAGTTTATTTTGGGCCCCTTCTCTTCATGTGCACTTGGCTCCTGGGCCCTCTTTTTCTGCTTCTCGGCCCCCTTTTTGACCCAATTTTCACCCTGGGCCCGGGTTCAATTGTACCCCCTTAACCCCCCTCTCAGAGGCCCTGCCTCCCCAGCACACAGGACTTGAGCACTAGGTTGGCTGGAGGTTGAGGGGCAGGTCTAAGGCAGGTGTTTACTGATATTCCCCTTAGTATTTGTAGTTGGTTTGGGGTGGCACGTGAACACCCCACCCCCACCCACTTGGTTAGTAGTGTGGGATTAGCTGGTCACCTTCGGGGGCTGGGTAGGATTTTTTTGCTTCACACCTGATTGGCCTTGGAGCACCTATCCCCGACTGCTGCAGGTGAAGTGGTGCCTTAGCCAGGCTGGTCACATGATCTGGCGGTTATAGTGTGGGACTGAGAATAGCGATAAGGAATCCGTGTGTACCGTGAAGTAAGCAACAGTCAGAGGGGGAACCAGAACCAGTCTCAAAACACTTTCTAGCTCAGGGATACTGGTTGGTGACCCCTCTGGCTTGGGCTGCAAAGTATACCTCAAATGCTTTTCAGCCTGTGGTGAACGGTGAAAATCAGCTTGGGGTTGGCATGGCATAGATTGGCTGTTGATGTTTTACAGCTTGGAGTAGGGGTAGGAACACCCTGGGGCAGCGGCGAAGCTAGCCCATTTTCAGGGGGGGCGCCCAATTTTTGGCACCCCACCTCGGGACTGCACACCCTCCCCCTGTGCTGCAAAAGGCACCGCTGCAAAAAACGACCCTGCAAAAAAGGGCTAAAAACTCTTTTTGGCCGTTTTTTGCGTACTCCCCGGGACCTAAAAAGGCCCTGGGAGGGTGCACAGGGGGAGGGTGCATGCGGGGGAGGGGTGTTGTTCTTCCTGGTTACCGTGTTCGTATAAACACCCCGGGCGGCTGCCGGCCGGACGCATCCTTCCTGGCTGGCCGGCAGTATCAAATGCGAGGCTGGAGAGGCTGCGCCTGCGCAGACTTGCTACAGCCTCTCTAGCTCCCTTAGTCTCACTGGCTGGAGTCCAGCCAGCTCCCCCGGCTGCTCTTTTGCCCCTTTTCGCACCCCTCAAGCTTGGGGGCTTGTCGAGCTTGGAGGGGGTGCACTGCCGCAGCTCGACACCCCTGCGCCTGGGGGCCCATGCCCCTCCACCCTAACGACGCCTCTGCCCTGGGGGAATATAGGCAGCGGCCTGCTTTATCCCCCAGGGTAGGTGCCTGCACCATGGGGGGGGGGAGTGACAAAGTTTGGATCCGCTGCAGTGTTTGTGTCTTACAACCTGGTATGCAAAGTTTTCTTTTTTTGTCTGTACAGTTAGTCTTAACTGGAGAAATGAACTATATACACGATGAGATAAAAAGTACTGTCCAGATCTGAACACAGCAAATGAACTGTTTTTATACAACTGTGAAATCATCTAATGCAGCACCAACATTTTTGAACAGTGCAAATTAATAGGATTCACTGCATTTTCTGCCACTTTATGTGTGTTTGTTGTTGTTGTTGTTTTAGTCCTGGCCCTCGCACATTTCCATTCTGACTCACACGGACATTGTGGAATTGCTTGCTTATTTTTATTTTCCTATAAGAATACTGAATTTATGTGAATTCAACCGTCCTGAGATGGGATCAGATTTTGTGAGTAATTGAGTTACAGGATGTTGAATAATGTGGATTTGCCTTGTGCTGCTTCTTTTAGCAGAAAGGATGAACAAAGTAGGGCATTTTCACAAGTTGCTTTGTACACATGTACAGATGTTTAGGCATTGTGTACACATTTTGTGTGAACGACTGTACTGATGTTCATTTTAAAAGACAGCATGGGCACAGACCCATCAAAAACGTATACTGCAGATTGCACATATACTGTTGTATACACGCTGAATGTAATGTGTGAATTACTGTATGTTGTACATATGGACCAAGAATAATGTGTACATTGTGCAAAACGTACATGCGCATTGAATGCAATATGAGATTGGGACCAGTCAGGGAGCTCCTGTTTTGTTTGTGCTCCCTGACTTTTGAAAAGTTTTTTGAACAGCAGCAGGGGCAACATTGCTGGTGGGAGGAGGGGTCTGTAGGGGTTGGAAGCGGAAAGGAGAAGCTACTGGAGGGAGTCTGGTTCTGGCGCACTCCTTGCATCAAGGGGAGAAAAGCCACCAGGAGGTTCAGATTGCAGCACATTCTGCATCCTGGAAAGGAGAGCAAAGGTTTTTTTTTTTTGGGGGGGGGACTATATTTATTTATTTTTTATTTATTTTTCACATTTTATACCATCCTTCCTCAAAGGAGCTCAGAGTGGTGTACATATTTCCTCCCCTCCTTTTTGTCCTCACAACAACCCTGTGAGGTAGGTGGGGCTGAGAGATAGTGACTGGCCCAAGGTCACCCAGGAAGCTTTGTGGCTGAGCGGGGATTTGAACCTGGAACTATATCATGCTGGGTCAGAGGAGCTTGGACCTGAGGCCAGTGTCTAATTTATTCATCTGTATAAATTAATTCATCTGTGGAACTCCTTGCCACAGGATGTGGTGATGGCACCTGGCCTGAATGCCTTTAAAAGGGGATTGGACAGATTTATGGAGGAAAAATCCATCACAGCTTACAAGCCATGATGGGGAAAAGCAACCTACTGGTTGTAGGATTAGGTTTTCTCTGTGCCATGTGCAAGGGAGTGGCGACAGGATACAGGTATCTTGTTGTCTTGTGTTCCCTGAGGCATCTGGTGGGGTCACTGCGAGATACAGGAAGCTGGACTAGGTGGGCCTTTGGCCGGATCCAGCAGGGCTCTTCTTATGTTCTTATGTCTGTTGTGAATGGACATTCGAGCGCAATGGGGCAAATTTATCCCCATTGAGATAAAAGGGCTCTGATAACGGAGGGGCAACAGAACGACGGCTGGGGTGAAGAACTGCAAGGCTGTATCTCGTTCATAAGGGCCAAGCTTTTAATATGACAAAATCTGGAAGTCCCTCACTAAACAAATGGAACAGGTAACAGGTGACAGCGTACAGGCTTTGCTATAGCTTTATATGGCTGTCAGCTGCAACAGATTTTTCAAAAAGAAAAAAAAGCAAAGAACAAAAGAAGTCTGAAATTACAGTACAATTCTGTATGCAGTTTACGTTATTCATACATGTTTTGCCACAGGAACCACCTGCATTTCTCAGGGGGAGGGAAGGCGGAACAAATATGGATCCGGATCCTCCCTAAGGACATGTATTAGAAGAGCTTTACTGGATCAGGCCAAAGGCCCATCTAGTCCAGCTTCCTGTATCTCACAGTGGCCCCACCAGATGCCTCCGAGAGCACACAGACCACAAGATAACCTGTTTGCTGTTGTCACTCCCTTGCACCTGGCACAGAGAAAACCTATGTCTAAAGCCATGAGGTTGTTTATGGCTTGTAACCTGTGATGGTTTTTTCCTCCATGAATCTATCCAAACCCCTTTGAAAGGCATCTAAGCCAGGTGCCATCACCACATCCTGTGGCAAGTAGTTCCACAGATCGGATTTCCACAGGTCAGATTTTCAGGATTCTAACACAGGACTGGCTAGAAAGAATGTGCTTCTTTGAAGACAACCAACGTGCTAAGAGAGATGCATGCACGTTCCGGCCCTTCCGCTTGCTTCTGGGAGAGTTTGGGGCACTTTCCCTTCATCATATGTAGGCTTATCAGATTTCCCTGGTCTGAAACCAAGACACCCCCCCCCCACAGCTCGAAAATTTTATTTATTTATTTATTTATTTATTTATTTATTTATTTTTAGAGTAATTTAATTAATTAAATTGACTTACCTCCCCATCGCTGCCGTACTGCTGCTCATCTGGCACCTCCTTGTCATCATCGAGCAGCCGGACGGCTCGCTCGCTCACCCGCTGGCCAGCCTGCTCACTGCTGCTCCTCCAGTGCCACGTCGTCGTTGAGCAAGCCCGGTCAGCTCGCTGCTGCTCCTCCGGCCAGCATCTTGCAAGCCGACCACCGGCGCCATTTTCAAAATGAATAAACTTACCCAGGAGCCGGCATCTTGGCTCACGAAATCTCACGAGATCCAAGATGTCGGCGCCCAAATCTCATGAGGGCCAAGATGCCAGCTCCCGAAAAAAAAGGTAAGTTTCATCAAATTAAAATTGCGGTGGCGGCTTCCAACTGGCCCGAAAACATTCCAGGACAGTTCTGGGACCCGAGGCCGGATTCCGGAACTGTCCCAGAAATTCCGGAAAGAGTGGTAAGCCTAATCATGTAAGGTGGTGATGGTTCATCCAATCTGCCTCTCTATTTATACTGCTAAACCCAGCATATGTACACCCAAGAGTGCGAGATTCCAAGAGCTGCATTAGTCAACTCCCAGAGTGGCTTTTCAGTAACTCATAGTGATTACTGAAAAGGTACCTGTTGGGAATCAGGATCTCTATGAGCAAATAAAATACCAATTCTATGTATCAGAAGAGTCTGGCTCAGTTGGGAGAGCTGCTGCCTTCAAAGCCCGAAGACCGGTGAACTTGATAAGTTCGAGACACGCCACCGGCAAAAAGCTGTGAAAGCCTCCAGGAGGAGAGATAAAAGATTCCAGCTGCATCGGTCAAGTGTGGGAGGCGCCAGCCAGCAGAATTGTCAGACTGTAAAAAGGATACCACCTGGAAAGTAACCGTTCATGAAAGATTGGACATTTATATATATTGTAAAAAAAACCAAGGGGGGTTAGGACAGCCTGCCCATGTACACCGCCTTGGATTAAAGTCGGAGGAGAAATCCAATGACCAAGAAATGACCAATAAATACTGTATATTATTATTATTATTATCATCATCATCATCATCATCATCATCATCATCATCAGCAGCAGCAGCAGCAGCAGCAGCAGCAGACGACAACATTTTAGAGGTTTTCCAAGAATGCCAAATATTGTGAGTGCCTAAAGGTACTGCAAGCCAGCGGGTGGCGCAGCGGGTTAAACCGCTGAACCATAAGCTGTTGATCAAAAGGTTGGCAGTTCGATTCGCGCGACGGGGTGAGCGCTCGTTGCTTGGCCAGCTCCTGCCAACCTAGCAGTTCCAAAGCATGTCAATGCGAGTATTTAAATAGGTACCGCTTGCAGGAAGGTAAACAGCGCTCTGTGTTCCAGCTGCATGCTACGCGCTGCGGCAAGGAGAGTCATGCCGGCCACATGACCACAGAGGCGTCTTCGGACAATGCTGGCTCTTCGGCTTTGAAATGGAGATGAGCACCACACCCTAGAGTCGGACACGACTCGACTTAATTGTCAGGGGATACCTTTACATTTAAAGGTACTGTAGATATTAGACAGTTTACCATATTTTTCGCTCCATAAGACGCACTTCCCCCCCAAAAAAAAATAGGGGGAAAAAGCGTGCGTCTTATGGAGCGAAGGTTACAAACAGAAGTAAAAAGGTACTTACCGGGGCTTCGGGGAGGCCTGCGCGAGCCTCTGCAGGCCTCCCCGATCTTCCGTTCGACGCTAAATGGCTCTTTTCAGCCATTTCCGGTTTTCGGAAAACCGGAAATGGCCGAAAAGAGCCATTTAGCGCCGAACAGAAGATCGGGGAGGCCTGCAGAGGCTCGCGCAGGCCTCCCCGAAGCCCCCACAGGCCTCCCCGAAGCACCCAGAAGCCCAGGTAAGTTTAAAACTTTTTTCCCTATTTTTTGCTCCATAGGATGCATGCGTCCTATGGTGCGATGCATCCTATGGAGCGAAAAATACGGTATTTCAAACATAATTTCAACAACAGCATTTTGAAAGAGGTCTGCGTATGTTGGATTTTTAACTATGCATTTTTGTGAACTTAGTATTGAAAAGAAAAAGAAAAGGTAGTTGAAGCCGGAAGTCTTTTAGAAAGTCCCAAACATTTTTTATTCAACAGGCTTTTAAAAATGAATCTGTAACAGTTTTTCTTATTTCATTGTATGGGTTATTAATATGGCCTGATTTTCAGCTGCATTGAGTCTTTGGATCTGGCAGTTAACATTTTAAAATAGAAAATAAGCAACATTTTGTCTATGTCAGCAAAAGTAAGGTGTGAGCCCTGCTTCAAATTAAGCCCTGTGGTGTGGTTTTCAAAAATAGTCCTCCATGAACCAGGCCTTTGTTTATCAGGCATCTAACCATTTGGCCACAAGTGCTTGGTTGGTTCTTTCCATGTCGTTGTAAAACAGACAAAAAAGCAATTGATTTCCAAACTGTGTGGTTTGCTTTCAGGCTTTGGTTAGAGTGTTGCTTGCATCCTGTCAAAAACAATTTAAAAAAATACAAATATAACTTCTTAGAAACTCAAAGTTGGTCAAAGTTTTTGGGTATCTTGTCTCTTCTGCCATTCCACCTTCAAAACGATGCTTGGTTTGTTGTTTTATTAAATGGCCTGTACCATATCTATTCTTACTGCCCAATCCTATTTGGGCCTTATGCTGCTATCTTGTATCTTGGTATCTTGTTGTCTTGTGTGGTCCCTGAGTAGGCTTATTACCAGATCTCCAATCGGGACAGAGTGCTAGACCTTTAGGAGAAGGAATGTGGGCAGGTGTAGCTTGTTAAACCTTAGAGCACAATCCTAGGCATATCTACTCAGAAGCAAGCCCCACTGAACACAATGCCTAGGATTGTGCTCTAAGGTTTAGCAAGCTACACCTGCCCACATTCCTTCTGCTAAAGGTCTAGCACTCTGTCCCGGTTGGAGATCTGGTAAGCCTATCCCTGAGGCATCTGGTGGGGCCACTGTGAGATACAGGAAGCTGGACTAGATGGGCCTTTGGCCTGATCCAGCTGCAGGGCTCTTCCGATGTTATGCTGGAAAGGTTGTTCCAGCTGCTTAAGGCACTTTCCAGCTATCTCAAAATGCGACAAGCCATTCAGCACTGCCTGGCTGCCACCGCAAGCAACAAGCAGGTGGGTCCATGCGCCAGCGGACCGGGGACACCCGCTGGTGCCGGTAAGCTAGTGCAGAGGTGGGAGGGAGGTGGGAGGGAGGTGGGAGGGGCAGAATGGGTAGGGAGGGGGAGGAATGGGGTAGTGATGGGGGAAGAGAGGAGGGCAGATTGGGGCTCGGAAGAGAGTGGTATTGGCGGCAGCAGCACATGCCTATACCCTATCCCCCTTCCCGCCCTCAACCCGGGTCTATGCAGACATGACCAAGCGATATAGCTGTCACAGGTCTGAGTAGACCAAACAGGCAAGTGTTGGCTTACCCCGGGGCAAGGGAACAAATGTTCCCTTATTGCAAGGCGGCCAAATCTCCACAACGGGTGCAACGTTGGTGCAGCTGCATTGCACCATTACAATTGGACTGCCCGTTTTGGATCATTATGCTAAGTGTGTGTGTGTGTGTGTGTGTGTGTGTGTGTGTGTGTGTGTGTGTGTGTGTTTCCAAGATCCAGAAATTGTTTCGGTAGTCACCCTGAGCCAGAGAGGAGGTTGCTAAGTTCACCTAGATGTGTTGTGGAATTTGGAATCACTCCAGGGCTGGAACTTGGAATCACTCTAGTCCACTTCTCTCCTCTCCTCCGTGGTTCTGTTTCATCCCCCTCTTCCTTTTTTCTATCTGGGGAGTGGGGGGAGGAGGACCACTGGAGGCAAGTGGGTGCCACCTGCAGCATATTAGCTGCCCGAGACAACCGCTTCAGTTGGGCTCGTGGATCACTCTGTATCCTGTATCACTCTGTTCCTGTTACCAAATTGCTTGACCAATCCAGGAAGATCTGCATACATTCTGTATGTGCAGATGTGCCTATACATTCATATGCCACTGTCTAGTACCCGCCACATTTAATGGATGCATCTGACTCTGAAGGAGATGAGCCACAAGTGGAGATGAATCAGTTCCAATATGCTAAGAAAACAGAAGCATTGTACCGTCAACTTTTTTTCCATGTGTTAGGGGTTAGTCTCAGTTAAGTTGTTAAAGTAGTTAGAAAAAAAGTGTTGGCTTTGTTTTAGCCACCTGTTTCTCTCGCTATGCAGCTGGTGAGAAAAAAAAAGAGTCAAGTCTTGGAGTGTTCTGGCATTTTCCATACAAAGTGCTGTAGTCAGTGTGGGATGTCAGGAGGGTAACTGGAAAAGAGAAAATGAGCAGATTCCAAGGTCTGCTCTGCATCTTTCAGTTGTCTGAATAATGTCTTTCAAATGAATAGAGGTTGCGGCGGCCACAGTGCTAAGTGACTGTCTGCACCCATGATGAACAAGTGCATATTTCTCCCACATAGTGACTGGCACATCTTTAGGAATCTAAATAGGCTTACCATTGTCCTGGAATCGAGGCTGGCTTCGGCCTAGAACGGACCTGAGTCGCTCCCAAGAGTGCACCGCGGCTGCCCTACGCAGTCGCCTCGTTTGCCGGAGGCTGCGGAAGCCACAGCCCGCATTGGGCAGCCACAGTGCACTCTTGGGAGTGGCTCCGGTCTACTCTAGGCCGAAGCCAGCCTCGATTCCGGGATGATGGAATTTAGCCTAGATCTAAAGCATTTTCACTTTAGTATCAAGTAGTCCCAAAATATGGCACATATAGGAGTGGGCCGACCCCAGGCAGTGGCGTAGTAATGCCTGGGGCCCTGATGTACAGGGCCTCAGGCGCCGAGCTTCCGGGGGGGCGCTCACCTCAGACTCGAAGCTGGAGCGCAACGCCCACCCGCAGCCATAACGGGCAGGCGGCGCTCCAGCTTTTGAGTCTGAGGAGAGCGTCCTAGTCGTCTAGGCAACGCGCAGCGCGCGCCCAGACCCTGTGGCTGCAGGCGCGCGCTGTGCGCGTTGCCTAGACGAGGACGCTCTCCTCGGACTCAAAAGCTGGAGCGCTGCCCGCCCGTTATGGCTGTGGGCGGGCGCCGCACTCCAGCTTTCGAGCGTCAGCATCATTTGACGTCACGTGACGTCACACATCACGTGACATCGGGGGGCGCTTGGCCAGCCCCTGCCCTCCTAGCCCCAGGCGGCAGGAGGGCTGAAGACGCCACTAACCCCAGGTGATCAGAATCGTTACTGACTCTGTAATAATTTTAAAATAATACCTCTTGCTGCCAGTCCTGAAATATTTCTTTGTTAATTTTCACTTAAGTAGACAGGGCTGCAGATAGTTTCTCTTTCTCTCCCCCTTCCCCCTGTGTGTTTTCTCTGTAAAGATGTAGAATTCCAGAAGTTTTTTTAATGGTTAAACTTGGCTTTCTGTAACTCCAAGGGGATTTTTCCAGATGTTCCTTGCTCATTAAAATAAATTCTGTACCAGTTCAGAAAACTCTTGAGAAGTACTAAGGCATGGACATTGATTTCCCCTTAAATTAGACTAACCGTTGGTTTCATGTCATATTCTCGATAGTTCAGCAAAATGTGCAGCTGTCGGCCTGCTTTCCCAATATATTGTTGTCTGGAGGAGCAATTCATGTGCCAATCAGCTGCAAAGTTTATGGCTCGCCCCCAAAGCAGGCGTTGTTTTTGTTTCGTTTTTTGATGTTTTAGACTCTATTGTTGACCTGCTGTCCAATTGGCCTTAATCCAATTGTTATAGTGATATTCAGCAAAGAACGACAGAGCACCATTATGGTCAGGCTATGCTGAATTCATTCAATGAATTTGGAATGTTACTTCGGGCATCTTTTATTATCTGGGGTCAGGCCCAGCCCAAGACCTCCAGACGCCTGAGACGGCCTGCCAAATGCTGCCCCCTTTATCCGATGCTGTGCCAGCCTCTGTTCTTCCCACTCTCCCATGTTCTAGTTCAGCATTGTCCTCCCCTCCGCATTTCCTCTTCCTTTCTGTCCCCCTCTTCCTTTTCAATCCAAGCAGAGGAAGGAGGAGGGATGGGCAATGGAACCAATATGGCGGGCAGAGATGGGCGTCCCCAGATGCTTCCGCTGGCCTCATGGATTAGTCAGCCCTGTCTAGGCATTAAAGCAGATGTTTTACAGTCAGATTTTAAGGTATAGTCCATTTTAAGGTAGGGATAATCCACATCAACTAAATATGTGTTAGAATGTAAATGACAAAAACAGAGGGGTTCCATCCTATGAAACTTGCTTTTTATCAGCACTTTTAATGCAGGCATGTAAGAGAGATCATGGAAATAAAGACATTTCATAGATGCAACTAACAGCGCAATCCTATCCAAATTACACCACTGGTGCAGCGAGAACGGGAGGCCCCAGAATGGAAAAGGGATTCAAATCCCCTCCAAAAGAGGAATTCAAAGGGGATTTATATCTCCCCTCCCCTCCAAAGCCTCCCATCCTGCCCTCCCCCGCTGGTTACACCAGTGGTGTAAGTTGGATAGGATTGCACTGTAATGGTAGCTCTTGATTATTTCCTTTTTTCCAAAGTGTACTGAAACATGCAAGCACTGTTTGAAAAGTTCATGTGGGCAGAAATAGTTGATCTCTTTTGCGCCTGGCATTAAGGGGCAACAGGCCTGGCATTGCGCCTGGCCTGTTTACCTATTAGCTGGATGTTAGTAGGAACCCATTCAAAACCATAGACTTACTGTTACTACTCTATGTTCTCATTCTAGTACTGGTTTCTGTATTTCTACTGAAATGCATAACCCATGTTTGCAGGATGAGTCTCACTGCAAGCCAGTGGGACTGGTGGTTCTGAAAAATGGCGTGTGAATCACAGCTTTAGCAAAATTAGTTCTCGCTGCAGTAGTACCCTTTAAATGGTTCCTTTGGAGAAAAAAAATACCGTAAACGCTTCCAGTTAACTACAACAAAAAATTTAAGTGCACAACTCATGTGGAATGAACTTTATTACACCTGTTTTTAATAGCTGGGTTAGGTGGAAACAAAACAAATGATTTGGCTAGATTAGCTTCTGCCGCAAATGCTCTCAAATATTTTCGAAGCAAAGTAGGGTGTGTGCATTTGATTTAAAAAAAAAATTCACACTCTAACTGAAGCAAAACCATCCTTAGCACCTTCAGATGGCTGGCTGGCCACTTTGGCTTTTCTCCCTCTCCTTTTATTTGCCTGTCTCTTAACTGCCTGGAGCCTTTCCTTCCATATGTAGAAGGGGGCTCTCAAGCAGTTAGAGGGAGGAGGGACAATGTGATTGACAGCTCTGAGCTGTCAGTGAGGCACAGATTGGCGGAATGAATGCTGGCCGTTTATGTGTCCTTTTCTTTCCTTTTCCAGTCAGCATGATTCTTGAGAGGGAACTAGAAAATGGGAAAATGTATAGGTTTGGAGCTCTTTTCTCTGCCCTGTATGAGTTCTCTCTCGGAATGAATGTTTTCAGAACCATGGTTTGTTTTCAAAATCAAAAAATCCTTCCCATTCCATTGTTCCTAACTTCTGCATTCCTTCCCACCAAAATTACCTTATTCCTTGCAGGTGTGTGATTCATTTATAGATGACTCTGTTTTGCTCCCAGCCATTTTCCAAAGAGCTTCTTCAATGCAACCATCCCAGATGGCTCCAACCTCTGTGCCTGGGATAGTTTTGCTTTAACACTGCTCTTAATCAGAAATATTACATCCCCTTAAAATCTCCTCCATTTATCCTTCTCAAATGTTGCAAGGAACGTTGCTATGGTCAGCTGCACTTTTCCTGTGACCTTGTTGCAAATTGAGCAGAAAACAAAATAATGATAAACTGCTTTTATACATATAATTGTACTTGTATGATGGTTAACTCTTGAACCCCAAGACCTATCTATCTGAAACGTAGCAGGGAGGGATATTGCACAGGGGTGTCTCTACATTGCCTGTGAGTTCCATGCAGATTGGCCACAAAAACTATGTGACGGGACCAGCAGAAAGCTTTTAAAATAGTCAAACTTCAGTTGTTCCTGGAAGGGAAATCTAATACCTATTTAGATTAAAGTTAGCTGGCTTTGTCCCATTATTGAGGGTTTCTATCCCTTTACATTTCATTCAGGTATGTAAAAAAAAAGTTAGTGTGAATTAAAAGCACATAGAATGTGTTGATTTGAAAATGCTTGCTTATTTAGGGATGCTTTCAGAATTCTCCCAATTTGAATTTTTCCCTGAATTATCTGATTTTGTTTGCAGTACTGCACCAAGGAGTTAGAAGTCTGCCATGTTTCTCGACTTTTGATTTTTAGTCTTTGTTTGGACCGCTGAACATATGTTCTTTTCAGTTTACATCTTTTCATCCTTATAGGAGTTTTGTTTTGTGGTTTTATCAGCGCATCAATAACCTGTAAGAAAAAAAAAGAACATCAACTGAAAATTTGTGACAAACTGCTCACACACAAATTCCTTAATTAATTTTGGACATTATCTGAGTTGAGCTGAAAGGAGGCAGAGTTTATCTGCAACTTGGAATTAAACACACCCATTCATCCCTATTTGCAATGTAACATTAATGTAATTTTTGCCCTGGGTTCATAAAGAGGCCTTTCTCAAAGGTCATGGCATGAGGCTAGGGAGAATTTACTAAGAGCAGAAAGAAGTTCTGAGACCAGTTTTGATGGAACAAATGTGTTTTGAGGGTGGATGTGAAAACAGAGAGAGAGGAAGGATGCGTAATGAAAATCTACCCATGGCAGAAGGCATGAAAGCAGAATTAGTACACTTACCAGATCGCCGACCGGGACGGAGCTGCTTGCCCTTAAGGGGCGGGGTGCGGGGGCCCCCAGAATGACGTGTCGTTCTGCCCCCCCGCGCCCCACCCCTTAAGGGCAAGCAGCTCCGTCCCGGTCGGCGATCTGGTAAGCGTAAGAATTAGGCAAATGCTGAGATCCCAGGGAGCATACACAGCTGAAGATTATGAAGCATAGAGAGAGGGTGGGGAGCATCAGATATAGGACCAAAAGTGTGAAGTTGAGGTCTAAAGCAACATCTTTGGAATCAGAAACTATTCCGACTGCTTTGTGTGCTAGTACAGGGGTTCTCAACCTTTGGAGGTCCGGGTACCCCCTATCACGGTCCAATTTTCTGAAGCACCCCCTGCTAATTAACTGCTGATTAATCAATTAATTAGGTAATTAATCATTAAATAAATGTACTAAAACAATTTTAAATGTGAAAAATGCCTTATTTAACTCGTGTGTGTGTGTGTGTGTGTGTGTGTGTGTGTGTGTGTGTGTGTGTGTGTGTGTGTGAGACAGACAGACAGACAGACAGACAGACAGACAGACAGAGAAGGATCTCTTTTTTTCTCTAAGTCACACTTCCCAAAATCAGCTCCTCCCTCCCCACCCCACCAAAATACATTTTCCAAAGTGCAAAAATAAGCCCAAAACCAAAATCAGAGAGACGGGAGGGCTCCAAAAATAATTACAATTTAAAATCCATGTTAACACTTAATTAGCTACTGATGGGGCAGTTAAGGGGCAGGGCTTGGCGTACCCCCAGCAAAGAGGTCCGCGTACCCCCAGGGGTACCCGTACCACAGTTTGAGAACCTCTGTGCTAGTACATTTTGGTTCTTTGGTGGTGAATGGATGGTGGCTTCAGAATGTCAATGGTCTTGAGACTGTTTTAGTGGAAAGGCAAAATTAAAAAAAAAGTTAATCCACTATGTGATGGTAGCATATTGCATGACATCCTCAGGATGAGGTGTGCAGTTAAAGAGACAGTATCCAATAGGGTGTTATCGTAATATGCTGATTGAATGTATTATTTTGTATTATTATTGAAAGGTCTATGAATATTTCATGATTACTCTTGCCTACAGTGCACTCTCAGCTGGCCATAGGAATGTAAGTATTGCATGTATATTCCACCCTTCTTGCAAGGACCTCATGGTAGCACATTGATTCTTCGCCCATTTTTGTTCTCGCAGAAACCCTGGGAGGTAGTGAAGCCAAGAGATGATGGCTGACCCAAGGTCACAAAGTGAGATTTGTGGATTAGTGGGGATCTCAACCTGGCCGCCATGTTCCTAGTCTGACCCTCTAAGCGCTACACTATTCAGACCAAGGCCCATGTCATCCAGCATTCTCTTTCCAGCAGTTTTTCTGCTTAGTCCTTTCCTCTCTATCACTTCTTCAGAGATCGAAGAGTCTATTACCTCCCACCTGTGGCTGTGTTTGACCTAATTATGCACGATTAATGAATTGCAACACATGAATTGCTTTTCTGATTTTTCTGGATAATGACAAATCAGTATATAAAATAAAACTTAGTTTTGAAAGAAAGAAGAAAAAAACACTACCAAGGAAAATGTTGAAAGCCAAGGATGTGACAATCAGCATACGCATAGGGAGTGCACACACCATTTAGGCCAGTCTTCAGGAAACTGTGAGAAATGTACCCAGTCATTATGTTAAAAATGTGCAGAAAAAGCAGGAAAGTGTGTATGTGTTAAGTAGGTATGGTTAAAGGCAAATGCAAAACCCATGACACATTTGACAGAAACCATTCCGCAAGCATTTGAAAATAGGCTAGGGAATAGGCTGTGTGGATTTTATTTGGGAACAGAGAAGCTGACCGGTGGGTGTCCGTTCTTAAGCGCTGTCGATGGCAACCGATGGCCGTCCTTAATGGTTTGGAGCCTGGAGCCTCCCAGAGATAAGTATGCATTTTATTATCTGCTGAATGTTCAGTCATCAACGTTCAAATTGAAGAATGTGTATGGAATGTGTCATGGGGTAGGCTTGAGGGGACCAGTCATAAGAAGGGAGAGAGCTAACTAAATTGCAATTGAAACTACTTGGAGTTTGTCTATTGAGACAGATTTAGGATTATGGGTGAAATCCAACATAGACTTCTGGCGCACAAGGCCGGCCTCCCTCACTCCATCGTCAGACTGAGGATGCGGCCACCGGAGGCAGGTAAGGCTCCCACCAGCGGCCGCATGGGTGGTCCGGGTGGTGAGGGATGGGGGGCATTGGCCAAGCCGGCCTGGGAGGGGGCGGGGATGGCATCGGCCATATCCCCATCCCCGCCGGGTCGGCTTGGCCGTTACACGGCCTCCTACTTCCGTCAGCTATTTAGCTGGCGGAAATTTAGCTTTGCAGCTGTGCTCCTAAAATGGTCGCTGGCAAGGCAGTGTGTCCACCACCGGAAACCATTATACAATAGCGGAACTGTGTTCTGTTGTTGCAAACCCCTCTGTGCCATTAAGATTGCTTAATTGGGCTGGGCCACTAGTTACAGTAGAGAAGGAGGTCTTAAGGTGTTGTGTCATTGAAAATATGTGCTTTTTGAAGGAAATGAAGATGTCATACTGGGGATCTGGGAAGGGAGTCCTGGGCATAAGGGCAGCAAAGGAGAAAGGATGGAAATGTTTGAAGGAGCAGGAGACCTTCAGATGGCTGAGGGTGGTGGAACTGGAGGAGCAAAGGACACAGGCAGGAATGTAGCCAGATGTAAATGCTGAGAGGTGAGGAGGAGCCAGTCCACGGAGGACTTTGCGGGTAAGGAAAAGGAGCTTGTGCTGGGTTTGGGAGCAGAAAGGGAGCCAGTGAAAGGATTTAAGGAGGGAATGATGTGGTCAGAGCAATGACAGAGATGAATGATATGGGCAGCAGAATGCTGGATGGAGGTGAGGGGACTGACGCAAACGAGTGGAAAACTAGTGAGGAGGAGGTTGCAGTCAGGCCCAGCCTGAGGGCATGGCATGCCTGCGGTGCGCAAAATTTGCTGTTGCAGCCACCGCCTCCTCTTCCTCCTCCTCCACCCACTAGGAGAGGTGATCCAATGCCACAGCATGGTGCCATGTGATCTGACCCCTACCCCCTTCCCTCTAAGCAGGGCTAATGCCGCCACAAAAACTGTCTGGAGGGCAGTGACTAGGCCCCCGACCCCCTCGCCTTGCTCCTTCCTCAGATACATTTTTTCTGAGATACATTTTTAAACTGCCAGTCTGTTTCACAAACGATGTTTGAAACTTCCCAGTTTCCCCGGCTTGGCGTGTGGCATGGGGCAGCGAGCACTCTGTTCAAATGAGAAACCCAATCAAAAATTCCATTGGACTAGTGCAAGCTCATTGGATCCTGGCCAGACATTGCAAGTTTCAAAAACAACCTCTTAAAAAAACAGCCCTTGCCTTCTGGTGAGCTTAAACGACGGTGTTTCCCCCCCCCCCCTTCTTCTAATATCATGCAGCAAGGTGCTGGGATACTTTAAAATCAAATCTGATCTGTATTGCCAAACTGTGATAAGTACACATGGGCATGGAAATCGACAATGGGGCCGCATCCCAGATATCGAGGAAAATGAAATTGCAATTACCACATTACCGTTTTTATGGCAGGTTATTCTGTAACATAATCTCATGGAAAAAATTATTCCGTTCATAAACCTGCAACATGCATTTTAGATTTTAAAGATTGCCATTACTACTTTTCATATCAAATTTTATAACCTTGTTATAAAATACATGCTTGGTTATTTTACTGTACTTAGATCTGACATAGTATGAGCTGGATCTGAGCCATGCGTCTGCTTTGTTCATTAGCAAGAGCTCCACTGGTTTGAAATGGGATCCTACCAGGTATCATATCATGAGATACATCAGCTTAAGTTTATGCATCTATTAGCAGACTAGGTCACTTTCAGTGTCTTTGTTGACTGAATATGAGAGAGAATGCCTCGAGTGACCACACTAGAGACCAACTAAAACCAGTTATCTAGCAGAGTTGATAACTCTGGCCCAAAGCTCATGGAAGTTAATGAAAAGCGCTAATTGACTATTCGGACTTGTGGTTACGATTTCTCCTTCAACAGAACGGCTGCACGGCTCGCGCTAGCCCTTTAACAACTCTGCAGCGTCAGTTGCTGTTTTCCACCTGATGAGGTCCATGGTGAATGGACGAAACGTAGTGGTCTAACATCTTTAAACATTAACATAATTACGGTAGTTTTATGTAACATGGCTTCTAAACCTGTTGTTAATATTAAATTGGTAACCATTCACTTGTTTATTTTGCTATGTAAAACCACTTTGCGAACCACTTTTTGTTGAAGAATGGTATGTAAATGTACTTAAAAATAATAATGTAGAACATACTTTTGGGAAAGCACATTTTGCCATAGACTCATTGCCAACTGTCCTATGTTAGGCTAGATAGCTTACTGCAGATTCTGCCCTACCGTGGCTGAAAATAGTCCTGTTTGGAGGGCAACACTGCATTTCCAACTGACATGTGTTCTTACCAGGCACCATCCCAGAGTTGCCAGCGTGGTAGGGGAGTCCAGTTTTGTGTGTAGTGCAATGGGTATTCTACTTTTTGCCTTCACCTTGTTCCCCGCCCTATGGTTGACCCCCCCCCCAGCATGCACACTTCTGTGGTCAGGACGTGCAATTTTTCACCAACTCCCCTCCTGCCAAGGCAAATAGCAGATTGGGTGTGAGTGTCATTTTCTTGGGGAAATAGTGTGGGAGAAAAAAAAAATTAACCCACCTCACCCCATGCCACTGTCCTGATCTAGACTGAACTGGACCCACAGCTGTTGTTAAAAAAAGAAAAGAGATGAAAGGGCAAGTGTGTATTTAACATTGTGTGTAATTTGACCCGTAGTTCTTCCCTGGGTTGGGATGAGATTGACTGGCAGCTGCATTTATCGATTACTTTCCTTTCCATTGTTATTGCCCAGACAGTTGCATCCCTTCTTCCCTCCCTCACTCTCACTGTTGCCTTATCCTGTACTGTACGTGTTTGATAATATATTATAAATATATGGTCCTTAATGGCAAGGAGTTAACACACAACTTCCAAGTCTGTTCCCAGTCAGAAGGTGTTAAAGATGATTCCTATTAGCTGAGGCTTCAAATACAGTATTCATTTTCATATTTTAACCATATTTAAGCAAAATTTCATCCATGTATAGAATTTGACCTGTTTGGTGTGAAATGAAGGTGTGAGCTATTGGAAAGCAATTTTTGGTCTTAGTAGCACTATAAATCATGTGGTAATGCTTAATAGCATGCTTAATTAATGTGCATTGTGGTCCCTGTTTGATGAAAAATTACAGTGATATCAATTTGTATGAATGGCATTTTTGCTTTACTGTAATTCTATCAAATATGATAATTGCTAAATAACAGTACAGTGAAACTTATAACAGGAAAGCTATGCAAAATAAACTCGTAGCTGCATTTGTACATGGGAAATGTTATCTGTCTACAGATGCATTAAATGCATTGTAAAAGCATTTTTTTTAACTCAAGGTTAACGTTTCTGGGAATATGAATATCATTGAGTCAGAGTCACTTGAGACATGACATTTTTTTTTTCCTACACAGAGATCATCTTGTTCAGAGGGAAAAAAAAGTGTACACTTTCACTTGGGAAGTGTGGTGTGTTTGTTTCGACATGAGTAGACAGGTCAGGAAATTGATACAGCCCAAGTCTATCTGTCGATCCTTGGGGTGGACTTGTTATCAAAATGAATGAAATGCTTGGGGGGGAATCCTATAAATTACATATGAACCTGCCCTTTACAGAATCTGATAGCATTGGCCCACCCAGCCCCGGAGGCGTTTCTATGGTGGTACTGTAAGTTGCGCCCCATCCTAGTCCCCGTTCTGTTACCAAAATTGCCCTTGAAATTAGGGGAATAGTTTAAATATGGCAATTTGGTATTAGACAGGGACTTTTAGACCAGCTATACCAGAGTCCAGCTTCACAGAATTCCGTTTTTAAATAATATTGAGAACACACGTGGTTACTTTCCAATATTTACTAAATAGTTCAGGCAAAAATCATACAGAAATACAATCATACACATCATACAGTTCTAGGAACTTAGGTAGAAGTAGAGATTTAGAAGGGATCTTGATTCACTTGGGTTATAGTCACCTAAATCCTGGAGAATTCACCTCTGATGCTGTAAATGCTGTAACTCTGGCACAACAGTGAGCATTGGATGAAAAGAGGATGAAGCAATTGGGTTTGAACTGATCAGACTAGCAGTCTAGAATGACTGAGCTGTAGAATGACTGAGAAGTCAAATTAAGAGTGGGGGGTATTGGGAGAAGGGGGAGAAATAAAATGATTCCCAGGTTCTGAACAAGCTGGGTGCAGGAACCAAATCAGTGACTAACTGAGGAGAGAAGGGAGGGAGGGTTGCAAGAGATAGGGAAGAGGAGGGGGGGAAGGGAAAACCAGATGGAGCAGAGGAATCTCACCAGTACCAGTCCAGGAGGAAAATGAAGAGGGGGTTTCCAGTCTGTTCCTGCCTTTTATAGGGACCTGAGCACATGTCCAGGAGGATCCCCAGGTACACAGACACACAGGAAACAGGTCCTAGAAGGGACACCTCAGTGCATCTCTGGGTAAAACAAACAAGTGGGAGGAGGGTAGAGGAGACAGGGGGAGGCTGTCTTGATGGTCGGTACTTAAGAGACAAAAGCAAAGGCTGGGTGGAGTCATCTCAGGTGTTCCTCTATTGTTTCTTCTAGGAACATCACAGTGGGGGGGGGAAATGCAGAGTAAATTCTGTGAGAGCTTTTTTGGACACATGGCGAAAATGGTGTCAGGCAGCTGGTCAGGTTTTTCCCTCATGCTTCTTGGGGAGACCTTTCTTCAGCATTGCTCATGGCAGGAACACAAGCGGCATTGTGTCATAATAGAGTCCAGTCTGGCACATGTTTCATCCCAAGTCATAGCTCACAGGTCATTAGCATTCAGAGTCTCTTTGGCACATTCTCATTTTAAGCCACTGGGTATCAGTTTACAACCAGGAATGAGGAGGCTCCTCCCTGTCCGTTGCCTTCACCGCATGGAATGGTTCCGACGGCAAGGGGGTGGGGCCTCCTTGTTCCTGGTTGTAAACGGGGACTAGGACGGGGAGCAACTTACAGTACCGCCCCCACCGTAGAAAAGCCTCTGCCCAGCCCAGTACTTTACTTTGACGGCTTCTCCAGTCCTGCCAACATGATGGTGTAGTGGTTTGGGAGTCGGACTTAGACCTGGAAGATCCAGGTTCAAATCCCCGCTCAGCCACGAAGCTTCCTGGGTGACCTTGGGCCAGTCACTATCTCTCAGCCCCACCTACCTCACAGGATTGTTGTGAGGACAAAAAGGAGGGGAGGAAATATGTACACCACTCTGAGCTCCTTGGAGAAAGGGCGGTATAAAAATGTGAAAAATAATAATAAATAATAATAATATCCTTCCAAATGGAGAAGCCAGAAATTGAACCAGAAGATGTTCTGCATACAAAGCCTGTGCCCTACCACTGAGATAAAGCCTCCCCCCCAGCATTAGTTAAATATCCTTATTAGAAATTAATTATAAAAATAGCACACACACCCCAATACGTTCTTGCAAGCAACGAGTAGGTGGCCCTGGTGCTCTTAAAAGTGGAATAGAACACGCACAGCCCAGGCGTGCCCCCGCTTCGTTATAGCTTGCAGCCATGCCAATGGAGCATGTGCTACATGCTATGCTGGGGAGTGGTGATCGGACAGCCTACAGAAGGTACAGTAAGTAAAAATGTTTTGTGTAGGCTGCCTGATCATCTATGGGTCTCCTCGGAAATACTCAATTCCAAGGAGAGGCAGGGGGTGTGTTGGGTTGGAAAATAGGGGCTAGAATCTGGCAAAAGTCGCTGCTGCTAGATCCACCTCCTGCCACCCCTGACACGCCCCGGTTCCTCCCCTTCCCTGCCCAGTTACTCCCTCTTCCCACCCATGAACCGCCCCTGTGCCAGCCTACCTGCCCTGTTTCAGTTTGTGGTCTGCGTTGGCAGGGATCCGCTGCTGCAGCCACCTTGCGGCTGTGACCTCAAATGGCCCGGCAGTGGCACGATCGTCCACACCGTCGCAGGGCTTTTATGCCAGCAGGACATGAGCCCCGCTGGCATAAAAGGCCCTTAGGACTGGGCCGTTAAATTGTGATAGCCAGTACTGATGCTTTTCTGTTATGGTATCTGATGAAATACCATGCATGTTGCATGTGTGGTACTGCTCTTAAAACTTGTTAGTGAAAATTATGTGTGGAATAGTTTAAACAAAATTCATTGTGTGTATCATTTTCTGGCAGCTTTGAGCAGAAGGTATTGAATCCAAACGTTAATTAAATATGAATCTGGTTCACCAGACTGTTTCTATATTAATACAGTATATTTTCTTGTGCTTCGTTAAGCTTAGTCACATTATCTGTAGCTCCCATGAAGCTGTTCTCGCCGTTGTATGTTAATTGCCTTTCCCAAAGTAAATAGCTTACGCATGCAGTTTACAGACCAATCTATGCATCCTAGATATTGATTTTATAGCACCTTCTAAATAACTATTTTTTTAAATTACATATTCCATTCCTTCACAATTGTTTTAATATACTGATTTGCCTAATATTCTTTTAGGATGCATTTTATATAAAAGCTTCACTCCCTCATGCAGTATGTAAGGAGGTGAGAAACTTCTCCCATTACCGCCAACCCTCTGCCTAGAGTTATCAAACATCCAACATTCCCCATCCTTCTAACCACTTACAGGTGGGCCCCCATATCCACGGATTCGCTAACCATGGTTTCAGTTATCCATTGATCGAGGGGAACCCCCCCCCAGGCTTTTACTGTTTTCCCAGTAAGCTTTGTTTCTTCCTTAAACAAACAGGAGAAGCTTATCACAGGCAAGTAGAACAAAACGAAGTCCTAGAGAGGCTCTGCAAGGTTAACAGAAACCTTGCAGAGCCTCTCTAGGACTTAGTCTCGTTCTACTTGCCTGCAATGGAGGCTGCTTCTCTGTTTGTTTTAAGGAAGAAACAAAGTTTGCTGAAAGAAAAATAAGAGCTGTGGGGGGCGCGCATGCCTGCCCACAGGGGAGGCAAGGCAGGGGGCCCTCAGGAAACCATGGAGGGGGTGTTCGCTCCTTTCCATGGTTTCAAGTATCCACAGAGGGGCCTGGAACATATCCCCAGCGGATATGGGGGGAGTACTCTATTCTGTCTGCTTCAGTCAAGGACTGTTGCTTTTGATCCTGCCTGATTCACTCTATAGGTTAAAGAATACCGGTGGCGCGTGATAGCACATCGCTGCTCATGCCTGACCCCCTCCTGCACGCTGGGCAGAGGTGCAAAAACCCAGGCTTGCTATTGGGTGGGCCATTTTGTGGGGGGCACGCTGCTTGTGTAGGCTAGTGTGCCTGCCTACCTTGCAGTTGGGCCTGTTGACGCCTCGGCATAAATCGAGGTCGGCAGGGTCCATGGGTGAGCCAGGACTGATCAAACGATACTTGTCCGGATAGGTGAGACTGTCTGGCAAGCACTCTGGCTGGATGCAAAGACAACTGCAGGGCTTGGCCTGTGGGAAACAGCTCAGTCCAGCTTCCTCGATTTGTGCTTGCAGCAGTTTTTGTCAGAATGGAGCACCCAGGTTTGCAAGACCTTCGAGTAAGGCATACAGATGTCCCTCAGGCTCCAAGCTTCCTTCCCCTTAACAACCCTTAATTAGCGGGGCCCTTTCTAAGAGCTCAGCCTGAAACCACCCCTTGTAGGGGTTCTCCGAAAATGTCAGCCAGAAACCAAGATGGAGTTTCAGTAGGTTTTTAGACATGTGTTGCGAAAAGAGAGTGTCCATAACACCGGTGGCCGGCCTGCCACTTGTTTGGCCTTCCCCGAGGACACACAGAGCTTAAGTAGCGCCTGGCAGGTGGGCGATGGGCTTTCCCTTTCCTTGGTAACAGACCAAGGCTGTTGATATGAGCAACCCTGCACACACAGAGATCGGAGAGTATTTCTGTTCCTAATGTCAGACTTCAATATTGTTTATAAATCTTGTTTTCTGTTCCTGAGCCTTCAGGGATAAGGTAGACAGGTTAAAAATCGAGCGAATAAATAATTCTCCTAAACATAGAAAGCAGATGCTCACTGAATTTTAACTGTGGTTTTAATTAGATTCTGGCTTTCTAATACTTCCTGGGAAGTGGGTGTATGTTTCCATATGCCATTTACATGTTAATCTTGCAGAACACAACCATTCGTCTCATTTTACGCTTGATTTTTGTCTCCTATAAACCTTCAGTGTCGTGCACAATATCCAAAACTGCTAACATTATAGAAACACTCTCTGATTTCTCTAAACTCCTAATGTAAAACATGCATCACAGTTGTGTTTCATCTTCCCACAGGGCACCCACTGAAAATAGTTTGTTTTTGTTTTGGAACTGGGAAGAAGGTACAATGTTTTATCTGCACAACAGATTTCAAATAAGTTTGCTTCATTAGTAAAATTGCTTGGAGGTTTTGATAATTGGTGCTATCCAGACCTCCCAAGTTAAGAAACAAAAGAGTGTAAGCCTCTCCTTGTGTTATTAAGAACCAATGCAGATATTCAGGTGCAAATTAACGGTCCTCTACATCAGGGGTTCTCAAACTTTTTAGCACCAGGACCCACTTTTTAAAATGACACTCTATTGGGACCCACCTAGTTTTACGAGACGCTCAAACATTTATCTCCCTATATTTACCCAAGCTTGCAAACTGCAGGAGCTCAGCTGTTTGCAGGGTAATTAGCAGCTATCTTGCAAACTGCAGGAGCTGAGCTCTTTGAAGGGCAATTAGCAGCTATCTGATTTTTGAATAGCCTCAGGGCTTGAGGCAATTAGTTATCTGACCTTTCCATCACCTGGGACCCACCAGAAATCAGGTCACGACCGACCCACAGTTTGAGAAACACTGCTCTACATGATACAGAAGCCTATGCAAATAACCAAACTAGCCCAGTGGTGAGCTCAAAGTTTCCTCTTTCATCATCTGATCAAGCATTCAATTAGTTGGTTCCACCTTAACACCCAGCTACAGTATAGCACTATGTGAAGGAGCAGTAGGGTCAGGATCCTGCCTGTTCCTCCCTCTTCCCATCTTCTACAGCAGTCTTACTTGCTTTCCTCGTTCAAAGCAAACCATGAAAGGATCGGATGCGAGAAATGGCCACACATATCAGGAGGGAGAGGAGTGAACAGTGGAGCCTAACAACACAATCCTGCGCAAGTAAAGACCGGCGGAGCAAGCGCTCCGCTGGTCTAGGGTGTCGCAAAAGTGCCGTAAAGCACTTTCGCGGCACCGGTGCTGAGATTGGCACTGCTCATTTCTGCCACTGGCTAACACCCATGCCGGACACAGGTAAGCCCTGCACCAGGTGGCAGGAGGGCGTGGAGAGGGTGGGCACGGGTGCTGGGGGAGGGAGCAATTGGCTGGCCAGGCCAGGGAGGGGGCCGGGGATATCAGCGGCACGCTCCACCGATATCCTAACCCCCTTCTCAGGCTTTGTCAGCCTTACACGGCCTCCCTGGACGTGCGCCAGCAAAATAGCTGCCGCACATCCGAGGAGGTCCATTGGGGCTTACACCGGGGAAAAGGGATGAACATCCCTTTCCCCGAGGTGTGCTCTAGCTCTGCCGGGGCGTGGCCCTGATCCTGCTTAGGATCTACCACAGTGTGCAAAGTGTGCTGCAGTGGATCTTATGCAGGATTGGGCTGAAAGTCTCCTTCACTAAGAAGAGTCAGGCTGCTGGATCAAGCCAAAGGCCCATCTAGTCCAGCTTCCTTTATCTCACAGTGGCCCCACCAGATGCCTCCGAGGCTGGTTCATATGTCTGCAACACCTGGTTTCAGGTCTGAACCACCTAAAACATGCAAGTAGTTGCTTGTATGGGCTGTGCTCTGAGGCGGCCCATCCATTAGGTTAGGTGAGGTGAGGTGGGTTGGGTTGGGGGGGCGAGAGAGCAGTGGATTGGGGTAACCAAGTCTGCCGCCACTGCCACCTCCCTCCAGCCTGCTGTGGATGCAGGCCCCCACTGGTCTGCTTTCCAACTGTTAAGAGCAAGCGGAAAGTGGATCCTTACTTTGCTCCTGGCTCAGTCTCTTCTTCGAATGTGGACGTTCAGGACTTCTGGTTTGGTTTACACAGGGAACATGCAAATGAAGGAGTTCCTTGAAGCGTGAAGGCAAGTTTGTTTGTGTTGTTTGTTTTGTAGCAGCAGCAGACCGAGTTGGCATCAGGCTGTGTTCCGTGTCGTGCCACCCCTGTCTGTACCACCTCAGAATGCACACGGAAATGGAGATTGGAAAGGAAAGCTTGCTCATCAGGGGGATAAGGCTTCTCCCATGGAGGACGTTTTGGTGTCATGCGACTCTTTAAAGCAAATGACTTCTGATGTGTGTTCTTTAGTTGTACAGCCACATGGAACTCAGCCCTACATAAATATTGAACTTTCACTTGCAGCCCAATCATTTGCATTCAGAACTAAGCCCCAAGGTGTTCAACCAGGCTCACAGGATGAAGCCTAAACTGGATGAAGCTACGTTGACATGTCATTTTCACAAAGTGCCATGCCTTGTTGTAAGCATAGAGGTTTCAATAGTTTTCCTGAATGCTATGGACCTTTCTACCCATGAAAATAATGTTCAGTGAAATCCTCTG
Source organism: Plestiodon gilberti rubricaudatus (assembly GCA_026170595.1). Classification (NCBI taxonomy): domain Eukaryota; kingdom Metazoa; phylum Chordata; class Lepidosauria; order Squamata; family Scincidae; genus Plestiodon; species Plestiodon gilberti. Next base: position 162,859,005 of record JANXHW010000005.1, on the reverse strand, counting down.
CACAGAATCGGAGGATGCAACCCTATCTGCACTTGTTGTTGTTGTTGTTCAGTCGTTAAGTCGTGTCCGACCCTTCGTGATCCCATGAACCATATCCCGCCAGGCCTTCCTGTCCTCCACTATCTTCCTGAGTTCGCTCATTTTCATGTTTGTTGCATCGGTGATGCTGTCTAACCATCTCATCCTTGGCCTTCCCCTTCTCCTTTTGCCTTCAATCTTTCCCAGCATCAGAGTCTTCTCCAGAGAGTCCTCTCTTCGCATTAGGTGGCCAAAATATTTGAGTTTCAGCCTTAGTACCTGTCCTTCCAGGGAACAGTCAGGCTTGATTTCATTTAGAATGAATAATCTGCACTTACCTGGGAGCAAGTCCCACTGAACGCAATGGGACTTACTTCTGAGGAGACAGGTATAGGGTTGTGCTGTGAACTTCCCTGCCAGTTCCGGGGTTGGAAAGTTTTTTCATAAGCTAATAAAGTAAATAAATAAAGCTATAATTTCAGAATGGAAACCTGAGTGTGTTGAAATACTCTTTATAATACTGTCAAAACAGAAATGAACAAAACTGAAGGTGATGGGGGAGATACTTTTGAATATGTGAACTGTTGGATAGGGCGGTTGGTGGTGAACCTCCATTGTTTTGAAAAGGAAATTGAGGTTAAGAAAAGAGTCTAAGCTATTTCTCAGCAGAATCATTGTCTATGTCAGTAAGTTACTGTGTTAGGATTTTAACTGAGTTCTAGGAAAATACATTCTTAGAATGCAAAGTAATACAGTACATCCAAGATAAATAATATGGATTCATTTGGACAGAAGTAGTTAAGCTCAGTTCTTTGCTAATATCTATGAAGGCCAGAATTTACCAAACAAAAACCTTTCAGGAGTTCCCTGCCAAAAATCAAGCCAAAAGAAAAGGTGATCCCAGTTAAAACAAAACAAACCTATATTGTAAAAGTTAATAGTGATTTGTAGCATATTGCTGCTGTGCGGATATAGCTTTAAGCTGGAACTACACTACATGCGTTGCGGAGATTCTGACAGCATTTCAGAAGCAAGTGGAGCATCTGCGACCTCCCGATTCCCGGCGCTTACCTCAAGTTGGAAACACAACTTTTGAGGGGGCGGGTTTGTGGAGCTAGGGGGCAGGTTCGCGGAGCTACTGCAGCCTACCAATCGGAGGAGAGGGGGAGGAGAGTGGTTGCATGCCAATCAGAACTACCTCCAATCACTGTGGAGGTTATATTCCAAGGTTTATTCGGCCAATCGGAGCGTGCTTGTGTTTACCCAATCACAGCTGCGTTTTCTTAAGAAGGCGGGACAGCAGGAGGGACAACAGGCGGGAAGACACTCCTTCCGAGCAGCTCTGCGCGCGGAGGCAGGGGCAGAGGCCTCCGCGTGTAGTGTAGTTCCGGCCTTAGTGGAGTTCAGAGGAAATCACATCACAATTACTCAGGATCTTGGAAAGGACTACGGCTTGTTACATAAGGGAATGTGGAGGAGCCCAAAGAAATCGATGCTACTTGGTGGCTAAATATTACCTCTCATTTCTAGGTTAATAAAACTTGTCTTGTTTTATTTATTTACTTACTTCTATACCGCCTTTCTCATCATCAGATTTATTCAAGGCGGTTTACATAGGCAGGCTAACTTTAGACCTAATAAGGGTCTTTACGATATTGTTCTATTCATATATAGAACCTTCCATGCTCCAGATGTTTCCCTTCCGAGTGCAGCCCTCCTTCTGGCTTGTGCTCTGCAATTCCAAGCTTCACAGTTCACTGCAGTTCACCCTCGGATAGTTGTCAAATTGTTCCCTTCTAGATGACTCCTCTGGATTCCACCTTCTCATGGTGCCATCTCAGTATCTTCACGAGGTCCGTCAGCGGCTGCCGTCTCCCATCCAAGCGAGAACCGAGCTCGACCATGCTTAGGTTCTTCGGGCAGGGCACAGGCTCAACCTCCAGGCCACGCCTCCTGCCCCCCCCCCACGTATCCATCTGCATCTGGCATGTTATGCTTGTTACAGAAGACACAATTTCCATTGGACTTTCTCAGTTAGATAGTTGGTGGGGTTTTGTTTTTGTTTTTCGAACAAAAACCCTCCCTTTGTTCGTTTCTGCCCAACAAAGTCCAAAAAAGGTGGTGAGAAAACATTCTTCCTCGTACATTATTCAAGCTGTGAACATATACATTATGCATATACACAACGTTTGGGGATATGGTGCCTGAAATGCGCTGATGGTTCCCAGCAGTATCTCTGCTGAAGCTGTTGAGGACCTGAACTGGTGCCTGAAATCCGTGATGCTGAATGTGGGCAAACAAACTGAAACTGAATTCAGATAGAGGTCTTGTGTGTTGTGGGGACAGCTAATGGTTAGGTTTACAACCCGCCTTGAATGAGGTTGCACTTGTCCTTAAGAAAAGGTTTGTAAATTGGCAGCGCTTATAGCTCTGGTGAAACTCATAGATGTCTAGGTGAGGCATTGGGGAGGACTGCATTTTACCAGTTTAGGCTGGTACACCAGCTCTGTCCTGGACAAGGTGCATCTGGTCACTGATGTTCATGCTTCAGTAACATGGTAACATTTGGTAAACAAAAGGTTAGCCTATTGCAATCTATGTAGGGCTGCTTTTGAAGAGTGTTTGGAAACTAAAATCGGTTCAAAGTTAATCTGCCAGAATACTAACTAAACTCTAGTTTATGGAGCAAGAAACTCTGATGGTGTATCACCCTCTTCACTCACCTGAAATAGGTTGCTGGTTTTTGATCTTGAGACAGGTTAGTATTCGAGATTCTAACCTGGGTCGTTCGACTATTAGTCTAGTTCCTGATCATAAGTCCTGTAGGAATTTTGAGGTGGACGAGTTCTCTTTTCAGATTTTGTTTTTTGTTGTTCAGTCGTTAAGTCGTGTCCGACCCTTCGTGATCCCATGAACCATATCCCGCCAGGCCATCCTGTCCTCCACTATCTTCCTGAGTTCGCTCATTTTCATGTTCGTTGCATCGGTGATGCTGTCTAACCATCTCATCCTTTGCCTTCCCCTTTCGCCTTCAATCTTTCCCAGCATCAGAGTCTTCTCCAGAGAATCCTCTCTTCGCATTAGGTGGCCAAAATATTTGAGTTTCAGCCTTAGTACCTGTCCTTCCAGGGAACAGTCAGGATTGAGTTCATTTAGGATTGAATGATTTGATCTCCTAGCAGTCCAAGGGACTCTCAGGAGTCTTCTCCAGCACCACAGTTCGAAAGCATCTATTCTTCGGCGCTCAGCCTTCCTTATGGGCATTTTGGGCATTTTGTTAGGGCATGCCTAAAGGAAGGGTAAAATCTTGGATAGACATCTGGGAGCACAGGGGAGAGTGAGGGGGGCAAACTTTGCTCCACTCGCAGCTCCGACTGCTCGATTGACGAGTGCTGCGCCACTGCCAGGGGGTCTGTCGTGACCTCCCCCCGGGTTGCTGCCTAGGGCAGTGGGCCCCACCACCCCCTCCAGCTATACCACTGCTCCAGACTCAGTCAGATGTGCACAGAAGAAATTCAGTCATTTGTCAAACTAACTTGTCTCCTTGATTCCAATAGTATTTAGTCATGACTCATTTTCTTTGGATGCAGCCCTGTGACTTCCTTTGTACTTACGATGTGCAAGCTAAGAGGGGGAAATAACTACCGTATTTCTTCGATTCTAAGATGCATGTTTTTTTCCCAATTAAGCATTTTAACAAATGGTGTGCATCTTAGAATTGAAGGTCTCTAAAAAGCACCCCAAAATGCAATTTCCTTACTTACTGGAGCTTGAGGGAGCTTCAGGGAGGCCTGTGCGACCCTCTGCAGCCCTCCCTGATCTTCAGTTCGGTGAAAAACAGCGATTTTTGTCCATTTCCAGTTTTCGCGAAAACCAGAAATGGCAGAAAAATCGCTGTTTTTTACCTAACTGAAGATCGGGAAGGCCTGCGGAGGGTCGCGCAGGCCTCCCTGAAGCTTCCCCAAGCCCCAGTAAGTAAGGAAATTGCATTTTCTAGCGGACCACAAAGGCACATATGCAGTGAGGAGATCATCAGCTGCAGCGCGGGGCATGCTGGGGCGAGCTCTCAGGTTCAGGAAGAGAGAGCTCACCGCTGAGCAGAGGAGGCAAAATGGCGCGGTAAATATCGGACTGCCGTGGCAGGCAAGCTGGGGAGAGTTGGTGCTGAGCAGGAAGGAGGTGCATCTTGCAAACGATAGTGTTTTTATTTTTCTGCTGGTGTTCCTGAAATTAAGATGTGCCTTAGAATCGATGGCGCCTTAGACTCGAAGAAATACGGTATGTCTTTTCATTACTTGCAATTTTTGTTAAGTCATAGACTCATGGGCAGCCCAATCCTGCCAAAAACTCTGGCGCCGGAATGAGTGTTCCGGCGCTGAGAGTAGTTGCAAATGTGCCGTAAAGCACATTTGCGACTACTTTCAAGCAGGGAATGCCGGCGGAGCGGCCTGCCTCCCCGGCTCCGACAACGGAACTCCCTGGCTGCTGCCAGACCCAGCAGGTAAGAATCCAGTGGGTGGGGGAGGGGGCAGTTCGGCCGGCGGGGGAGGTTGGCCATTGGCCCAGGTGGCCTGGGAGGGGGCGGAGGATGGCCTTTGGCCATATCCTGACCCCCGCCGGGCGCTAGGGCCTTTACACGGCCTCCTATACTTCCACCAGCAAAATAGCTGGCGGAAATCCGGGGAGGCTGATAGGGCCTGGCCCCGGTTACACTCGGGGAAGGAGACAAGTGTCTCCTTCCCTGAGTAGACCTCCTGCCCGGTGGCCACGCTGGCTGCCAGTGCACAGGATCCGGCGGACGACCATGGGTTGCCAACCGGATCCTAGTCAGGATTGCGCTGTTAGTGTGGATTGAGTCATATGGGGAAGTACGATTGTCTGAACAGTGTGCTGCGTGCTGCTCCACAGGTTTGACTCTGATTTTCCTTTGGAATGTACTTTCAGTTTGACATCAGAATAAGATAATTGCATTAAGGGGAAGAGCATTCAGAATGCTATAGCAGTCTAGTTCAGTTGAATCAAAATGGATTTAGTAATCTCCACAAATTATGTTTTAATTGTTAATTGCAACTAATTATGTTTTAAGTCTGGAGGTATTAAATATTTGAAAACTCGAAATGGCATCAAGCTTAATTAAAAAAATAGAATGTAATTTTATTGAGACAAGAATAGAATGTGATAGATATAACTACAGTAGAACAAAGATATTTCCATCTCTCTAATTGACTTCAGCATTTATACTGTACTTAGCAGTCCCTAATACCAGTTATAGCAGGCTGACTAATCAAAGAAATTATTTACAAAAAAATACTGACAGGAGAAGCATGTGTAGATTATAGAAATAAAATACATATTTGATTGCATGTATGTGGCTATCAGTGTGTTGGATCACATTACTGGTGTGTTAGAATGGAGTGATTATAAACCAATTAGTTTTGCAAAGGAAAAATGAAGTATTATATTCAAAATGATCCTGCAGTCAGTTCTCTTTATATGCGACTTCGCTATCTGCGACTTCGTTTAACTGCGAGGGGCAGAATTGCCACCTACCTCTCCGTATCTGTGGTCTGCACAAATTATTTGTGATCTCATCAAGGCCATTGTACTCAACGGGTGTGTGCTTAGCTCTCCACTTTGCTCTGGGAGCAAATTTCCCTGCCTTGCTGTATTTACTGTAAAGGGTAATCTGTCTCTTCTGGAGTTACTGTGTGTGCGTGTGCGTGCACGTGCGCGCGTGCGTGCGTGCGCTGTTGAATTTCCATTTGCAAAACAATGGGAACGGTTTGTGCTCTCTCCAGGATATGGTACAATACCTTTTATTTATTTTTTATTTATTTTTATTTACCATATTTCTATCCCGCCTTTCTCCCCACGGGACCTTTTATATTTGCATGATGTTGTTAGGAAGGAATTAATTTGCTAGAGTTAGGAATTGTTCCATAACGAAGAGCCAATGTGGTATATGGGAGTATATAGTTGAGTTTGTAAAGTCCAGCACTAAAGTTTGGTAGTACAGTGGGCAGTTTCTAGCTGCAGATCTGGGATCTACATATTTGACTTACCGCAGTTCCCAGATCCATGGGGTCCACGCTCAAAAAGCTGTTACAGTCATTTCTCTTTATATGTGAATTTGCTATCTGCGAGTTTGTTATCTGCGAGGGGCAGAATTGCCACCTATCTCTCTGTATCCGCGGTCTGTTCTCGTTATCTGCGATCTCATCAGGGCCACTGTTCTCGTAGCTTTGTTTTCAAGGGTCTCCATGTTGCTCTGGGAGCAAATTTCCCTACCTTGCTGCATTTACTGTATAGGGTAATCTGTCTCTTCTGGAGGTGTGTGTGTGTGTGTGTGTGTGTGTGTGTGTGTGTGTGTGTGTGTGTGTGTGTGTGTGCGTGCGCTGTTGAATTCCATTTGCAACACAATGGGAACTGTTTGTGCTCAATCTGGCCTTCCAGGATACTGTACAATACCTTTTATATTTGCATAATGTTGTTAGGAAGGAATAATAATTAGCTAGAGTTAGGAATTGTTGCATAAGAAAGAGCCAATGTGGGATACTGGATGCTGCCCCCGCTATCACCCAGCCCATAGACTTCAAGGTAAGGTTCAGGTTCACAAAGTTCATATAGTGCATGGCGAAGAGGGTCCCCTGAAACCTAACCCCATTTTTCCCATAGGCTCAAAAGATTCAGTATCTGCTAATTCGGTACCAATAAGTTTTCCAGGAACCTAAACCTAGCAGACAACGAGAACTAACATATAACTCTTCTTCTAAGTCTCAGAATCAGAGCAAAGCAAGATTCAAAGCAGTTGGGTTTGTTGTGTGTGCAGCTCTGCAAATACCCATGTGTTCATGTAACAAAGTCATATACAGAACTAGGATGTTATTATATCATTTCTTTCTTGCTCATGCCATCTCTTACTCTTATTTTATTTATTTATTTATTTATTTATTTATTTTTCACATTTTATACCACCCTTCCTCCAAGGAGCTCAGGGTGGTGTACATAGTTCCTCCCCTCCTTTTGTCCTCACAACAACCCTGTGAGGTAGGTGAGGCTGAGAGACAGTGACTGGCCCAAGGTCACCCAGGAAGCTTCATGGCTGAGCAGGGATTTGAACCTGGCTTACAGCCCAATCCTTGCCAGAACTTGCGTTCCAGCAGCACAGTGTGCTTTATGGTGGTCGCAAAATGGCACCCGCCATTCTGTGCAACTGGGTCGCCGCCGCCAACAGTGAGTGGCAACAGCGGGCTCCCTGAAGCAGTGGCACCCTTTTACCTAGACAGACAGGTTTCTCTCCCCAGTTGGTAGGTAAGCACCAATTTCAGTAGGAGGCTTGGCTACTCCAGACATGACGAAAGACTCAAATCCACCTCACCATAGGGCTTTTGGGAATAATGGCATTTCTAACAAAGGACAAAGACTGCAGCAGCAGGGGGGGGCATAGTGGGGCATCTGTTTTCTGCCAGTGCTACTCCTCCCCAATCTGCTACCCTAATAGCTAGATCTCATTGACTCTCTGGAATGGTTTCACTGGGTAAGAAACACAACTCAAAACCCATTTGGAATCCCATTGTAACATGTTGACATGACATGGGATTTGATCAAGGATTCAGAGGAATGTAGCTGCTCTTGGGAAAAAAATAGCTATATAGTTTATTATTGGAGGTACAAGGGAAAGAATCTTCAGTCAGCAAAGCAGTTCAGCGGTGCCCCAGATTCGTGAGTAGGTTCGATTTACAACTTTAGAGTACTGAAAATGTTTGTCATCATTAGAATGCAATCCTACAAGCAATTAAGTTGAGATCTCCAACTCATTTATCTGTGCCAATTACTCAAAACCACTCATGCTGTCAGCGGGTAAGTTTAGATATTGTAACATAATTGCCAGTAGGATCACAAATTTTCATGTTCTTTTCTTGTGTCTACAGAATTCAATTCAAAGGTAAGCAATTGCCTTGAGTGTTGGCCTTTAGGTCGTTATTTCTCTATTACATCAAACATAGTAAACACTCCAATTTGGTGTAGTGTAATTTCTTTTTCAAACAAAGAAGCATTTACTGAACAGTTGCTGTGGATACCTCACAACAAAATAATGGACACAGTGAATTAACAAGCATCTGCTTTATCAGGAAGGCAGGATTGTCTCCAATGAGAGTGGACAACTTACGCTTATACAGGAATTAAAAGTTGTTCATGTTTCTGTGTTAAAACAGGCTTTCCATTCCTGTGGACAGTGAAAACCTGGTTTTTGGAGTTATGTAGGAAATAACTCAAGTGAGGGAGTTCCTCTCCTTTCGTCAGAGAAGAAGAAGATCTTGTGTGAGACATCACTGAAGGGGATCTGTTTTAACTGTGGCTTTGCTTTAGTACAGGGCTCCAGATCAGACAAAAAAGAGAAGCAAATGCCATTTTTGGTACTTGCAAAAATGCAATTTTTGCAAATGCAGTTTTTTTTCAGAGGCATTCAGGAACGTGAAACAATGTACAGGAAACCTAAAATGTAGCACAGGGATTGAGTGTTTTGCTCAGAACACACAGGAAAACTATTTTGATACCATTGTACTAAAATTAAGCAGACTATTAATTTCAGGGTACATTTTGAATATTGAAGGTTTCACACTAACTAGCTGGAGGAGAGTAGAAATGCAGTTCTGCATAATCAACGGCTGTAAACATTTCCTGTGACTACAGCACCAATATTCTGAGCTGATTAAATTTGACAGGATTCCCTTGTTGCTAATGAGGCAAGGACTGACATGCTGAGTTGAAGAAAAGAATAATAATAATACCATGGAACTGTGTATTACTTTATTCTGGACAGTATATATCCTGAGCAGAGGATCAAGCAGTGAATCCATGTACTTGTCCAAACTCTACACGAATCCTAGATAACTTTAGAATGCAAGACTAAGCCTTGGAGGTAGTGGCAGGTTGTACTGGGCCAAGACTGTGTGCCAAGCTCCTGTGCCCCATGACATGCCCAGAAGACCTGGGCACCCCCATCCTCCATGGCAGCGAGTATCTGTTCCAGGTGCAGGGGAGTGGCAGCAGGAAACAGGTTATCGTGTTGGCTGTGTGCTCCCTGAGGCATCTGGTGGGGCCACTGGACTACAGGAAGCTGGACTAGATGGGCCTTTGGCCTGATCCAGCAGGGCTCTTCTTATGTTCTTATAGAAGCCGCCTTGGGCATTTGCCTCGGCATAGGATAAGGCAGGATATAAAATTTTAAAATAAATAAATTATGTTCTTATGGCATGTGGAGTGGGCAGAAGAAGTACTGATGGAAATTAATACACTGGGGAAAGTAGAATGAAAAGCACACACTCATTCATGGCTATATGAACCTAGTGGCCCAATCCTATGAAGGACCTGCGTTGGCAGAACACTAGTTCTGCTGGCGTGGACTGCAGCAAAAGCGCCATAATGCACTTTGCGATAGCACAGGGCCTCCCCATACCAGTGGGAAGGCCAGAGCTTTCCCTCTGGTGTCGGCGGATTCAGAGACATCCACCAGACAAGGTAAATCCAGCGCAATCCAGCACAATCCAGGGAGGGCGGGGGCAGGGGCAGGGAGGGAGCGGAATGGAGCAGGGGGAGGGTGGTGACGGGTGGAGTGGGTGGATCGGGCCCAGGAGGGAGCAGAATTGATGGCACTGATGTGCACCGTATCCTGTCCCCCTTTCTGATCAACGGACTTGCGCCAGAAAAAGAAGGAGAGGGTGGTACCTGACCGAGATCTCAGTTCAAACATTGTTTCAGCTCTGAGGGACATGAGCGGTTTTAGCTCAAGTGGCCCAGACACTGTATAGGCAGCACAACGCCAAATCAGGCAGATCTGAAGAAGACGGCTCCACACAGTCCAGGGTATCTAAAAGCACAGTGATGCAGTTTGGGCTGCCTTACTGGTGGCAGCATCAAAGAAAGACCCAACTCTGAGCACTATCCTGCCTGGCAAGGACTTTCCTGCCTCAGTAGTGTCGGGCCACCTGGGGCAGGTCACAGGTGGCATGCGGGGGTGTGTGAAAACCGCGGTTGCATTGGAAACGTCGCGAGTGGGCGGGTGGTGGCAGCGAGAAAAACAAGTGCATAGTTTGGCCCACCCGCTTGCCCAGAGTCTTGGGTTCATTTAGAGTGGCGTCAGCATTGAGGGGGCGTGTCACCGCGTGTCCTGGCCCCACCTCCTGGGGGTGTGACTACGCCGCTGTCCTGTCTGGCGGCAATGGAGGAGGAATGAGGAGAAGCTTCTTGGGGCAGGAAAAATTAACTCAGACCGGTCCTGGTATTAACTGCACAAAAGCGATACGGTCACTCCTGATCTAAGAAGCATCCGCTTAGAAATGTTCAGAGCCCATCAAGGCCTATCAGTAAGCAGTAATGGCTGCCAGTCAGCCTTGATCCATCAGTGAGAGGCACCTTGATTGGACCAGCTGTTGTCCTGCCTGTCTGCGCACATATACCTGTTGGGGCAAACCATTAAGGAACGGCAAAAGTGTGATTTGGGTCCAGCCAGGCCTGCTTAGAACAACTGGCATCTCTGTCACAAATGTCCTGAAGTGGGGAAAGAGAATGAGCCCTTTCTTAGGTGGCATATCTCTTGACAGCGCCCACTTCTTTGGTTTGGTTTCCCTGGCCCAAATGCACAAAGTGGGGTGGGATGTGTCCGAGGGAGAGAGCAAAAGAGGGTGGCAAACCAGCAAAGTGTACACTTGTACGTGTGGGGACTCTGTACAGAGGTTCGAATGGACACGTGCGGGTTGACAGCAGAGCCTGCCATCATGAACCCTTTCCCAAGGCTGGCCCATCCATGCTGCAAACGATGTGGTTCACATCAAATGGGGGGAGGCGGGGGGAGCAGCGCACTCAGGGTATGGGGAGCAGTTCCTCCAGCTCTCACACACCTCCCTCCTTCCATGCATCGTCTCTTTAAACAGACTGCGCAAGGAAGGAGGGAGGTGAGTGGGGAGGAAAGTGGACTGCCAATGCCTGCACCTGACCAAAACACACAACACAACGCAGGCAGGCCAGCCAGAAAAAGCAAGGTGAATGAAGTGGGAAACAGCCCGGACAGTGGCGACTCGCTTCACTCACCTTACTCCTTCCTCATGATACCTAAGCTTTAATCTTAAAGGGATCCTGCAAGGAAAGAGGGAGCGATAGGGAATCGGCCAGTGGCCTTGCCCCCTTCCCTGAGGGCTCTTTAAATAAAAGAAAACTTTATACCAGCAGCATGACCCATACTTCCTGCTTGGTTGAAAAAGATTGCATGGGAAGGAGCGAGGGGAGTGGCTTGATGCTTTTTGCTGGGGGGGGGTGAGGGGCACCGGCAGCAGTGGTTCAGGGGGCATCAGGTTGATTCATTAGAATGTGTGAAAGGGTCAACACACACATATTCCTGAGACACCAACCACAGATATACAAATGGAGCTAGTTTGTTGCTTTGGTCCACTGCTGTGTCCTCTGACTCTCTGACGAGTTTCCGTTGTTGCCCCTTCATCTGATTTCCTTTCCCTATTGGTTCCTTTCCCAAACTCCAAGCTGATTTTGTCATGTTTTTGTGTGTGTGTGTGTGTGTGTGTGTGTGTGTGTGTGTGTGTGTAGCCGCAGAGGCAGCAGAAAACACGAGGGTGACCCTGCCTGTCCTGACCAAATAGCACCCCTGGCAATCCCCTAGTGACAGTGTCTCTACTAAGTCTGAGAAATCCAAGTTGCGTCTCTTCTTTGGCAGTGAACGTCAGCGGACTAACTTCCTTCCATAGCTTTCCCAGTGGGCATGTTTTGTAATTAAATATGGCATGTGTGAGTAAGCCTTGGTTGTGAACTGTCATGTCCACTAACATCAACACCATGAAGTTGTTAGCATTTGTCGTTCAGTTACATGATTCTTGTTCCACCTGCCAAGACCAAAAACTACAGTTTGCTTTATTGTACCTTGGTTACTATGGAGGTACTCTCTCCTATTCTGTTTAATTGAAAGGTTTGGGGTTTTTTTGTTTTTGTTTTTTGACTAGCCCAAAGCCAGCTAGGGAAGCAAGTGCATGCAACTGTAAGTAGGTTTGTATACACATAACCCTAGCTGTGTTTGTTTGTACACTGCATGTGCAAACAGGCACTGTATGTGCAATTCTAGCCTAATCCAGCTTCCAGCCTCTGTATATGATAGTCCAAATGAGCTCTGAAGAAAATAGGAGCAGGAGATTAGAGTTCCCCCTCCCCAATTAGTGCAATTAACAATTATCTGACACCGGATCCCTTGGATTAGTTCATATACTATATCTGTGGCAAGATGGGGCGTTGCAGAGGCATCGCTAGGGGGGCGGGGGGACCACCGCCCCCGGAAGCAGCTCCGGGGGTGTCAAAGCCCCCGCATCCGTGGCAAAATTGGCATTGTGATGATCTTGGGGAGTTCTCTCTTGTCCATTTTCAGCACTTTGTTGTAGGGTATTACTAACAAAACTTCAAAATTAGAGAAGCTAAAGTTATCACTTGCGCTAGATTTTATGGTCCTCTCCCTGTTTTAACAAATCCTAAATCTAATACGCATCGTGACATGTATGACATACACATTCACACTTTGGGAAAGTTATCCTCTGCAGTGTGATTTCCCTAAAGGTGAACATGCATGTTAATAGAACGCCATGTGAGCGAATGGCTTTTATTGCTATCCCCTTTAGTTACAGTTCAAAGGAAATGCTGGATCTGGATAGAGATCTACAGCCGATTTACGTTTTTGGTGTTGGTTTTGTTTTTGTTAAACGCTCACTCCGTTCAAGCAATGCTTGTCTCTGTCCGGGATCATTGTGACAGCGAGTGCTGCATTCTTTTACGGCTGACACTCAACACCACAATTAACAGCTGTGTGATGTGTCACTTGCCTGGCCAGTCATTATTTGCAGTAAAGCAGGGCTGGAAAATATCAGCTGTTGGCCTCCCCGGTTTTTGCAGCTGCAGCGTGAGGATCTAGCTCCTTCTTGTGGTCCTCTGCAGGTACTGCAAGAGTCCGAGTTACCTGAGACAGGCCAGGGTTGCAATTTGATTCGGAACAGAACTTTGCTTTCCAGAGCCTCCTGGAAAGAAGATCAGTCTACAGATGGAGGTCTGATCTCTCCTGCTTTACAGTGTGAAAATGTCTTTGAAGAAGCCCTAGTCATCATATTTCATTGCTCTTTTTTCATCTGGCTGTAAGGAGAAGAGTGTAAATAAAGCTTTCTTTATTGATATACATACCATATTGGCATTAGTGTTTGTGGTCAGTTAAGTGTCTGTTGGGCAATTCTGTAAAGTTGGAGAAAGGGAAAGCGGCAAATTACTGAAAGCAATGAGATTTCACTTTCTTCAAACTGCAATTTAGAAAAAAAATTGGTACCTGGTAAGTCACTGGTGGTACAGTATTTCGGTTTTTGTTTTGAAATCTGCCAGAGATTCCATTTTGGCACCATTTTGATATCGGGCAGCGAACAGTTTAAAATCTGCATAGATAGTTTAAACGCCCACTCATTTGTCTCCTATGGGATTGGAAATGTATGTGAAATGTCACAGGTTATTCATGAATCTAATACCCAAAACCAGAGCTACTTATTTTCCTGTCTTGGAGTGCTGAGATTTCATTCAGTTAAATTATGTAGTCTTTTTTGTGGAACCACTGTAGGATGCTATTAAGATGTGAACAAAGGAGCGTAGATACCCGGGCAAAGGAGCGTAGACAGTCCCGGGCTTTCCGGGATGGATGGTAAGCCTAGTCCTAGCATAGCTGTGGGCCCATATCCTGCAAGGCCGCATGTGTGGCAGCGCTGTGCCTGCATTGGGTGGAATTCCACGTCTCTCTACATCCAGAGCAGGGACCTGGAAGAAGATACCACCCAATGAAGTTGCCATTTGCTCAGTAAAGGCTCAGAAACTTCGTTTGCAAATGATGATGTCTTCTGTTAAATAAAATGCACTGAGTTACAATTTAAAACAGATACATTTAGCTTCCTTCCTGCATTGTTTTCCTCTGATGTGGTTGGCATATCGTCCCAAATAACTTCTTTATGTTTCTGTTATGGATGGATGACAAGTGACTGGAGAGCGAAAGAAAACAATGCTATTTCAAAACAATACAGCTGCGTACGGCTCCCGTGTCCTGACATTGGTTTATGCTGGCGTACAACTTGGGCCCATCTCTTTTGCAGTATTGGACTTTAGCTCAGTAAACCTGGGCTCCACAGCCTTACAGTTGCTCTTTGTCTCCTGATCTTGCTATTTCTTCATCATTTCGCCTAATTAAGTGTAATACCTTTTTTTCTTGCTAGTGAAATGAAAGGATAATTAATTACATCCAATCAGTTTTCAGTATTAATCTGGAGAAGAAATAAAAACCTGATATAGATCAATAAGTACATAAAAAAGAACTGCTTTGCTGGTGTATACCAAGGTTCATTTACTCTAGTACTTTGTCATTATTGAACAACGTTATTGAATAACAATCGCTGGGTGATTGCTGCCTAGTCCAGAGCTTACCTGTGGGAGCCGGCATTCTGGAAGTTGGGGGGTGATGTAATGATGTAATCATGTCACCCCAACCTTCTGGGCTTTTGCATTGCGTTTAATGTGAAAAGCCCGCCTCCAGACCGCCCCGCTCAGCAATCTTTGGCTCTGTCCAGGCTCAGTTGCCTTGCGCTCCCGCCGGAGGCAGCTGCGTCCAGAGAGGGCTGAAGATTGCTGAGCGGGGGATCACGAGGGTTTTGGTGGCAACCCCCCCCTTAGGGTGGCGTCCAGTGTGGCCTGAATTCCCGCTTATGCCAGAGCCTGTTCCTGATGATCCTGAGAGAGGACCCATTCCAGAAGGTCTGCAGAGCAGCATTGTCAAAGTGTTTTTTCTGGCCATCATCTGCTTAATGACATCACTTCCTACTTAATGACATCACTTCTGTCCTTCAGCAGACACCCCTGCTCAAACTCGTGTCATAAGGTCTCCATCCTTCAGGGAATGTAGCCCCTTTAAAAGAGCATTGGAAGCAGCCAGAGGAGAAAATTTAGAGTCTGCACTCCTGAAATGAAGGGAGGGGATGAAGTCCCCCCCCCCATTTACTTTACTTGCGTGCTGTGGAAAATGAACAACTGCCATCCACAAGCACAGGTCTGACTCAGAGGGTCCCTGGTGATGGGTTCTCTGTTCTCCACCTCCCCTAGTTTTTCAGGGGTAAACCTTTCAAAAATTCTCCATTTGGTCCAGTTGGAGCAACAGAGTCTCATTGTATGGAGGTTCTCATGGCTCGTTACAATTTGTAGAGAGATCGGAGTTATGGGTTTTTCAGCCATGTAAGTTTGTTGAAGAAATAAAGTTTAATACTTATACCAGCGCTGCGTATACACAGCGCTGCATTTAAATCGTCTAGGTATTCCTCCAGGCTTCTAAACATCTACCGACTGGTGCCGGGTTATTGCTCTGAAGAAACCTTAAGTGAAGGGAGAAACGTCAGCAGGGACTAAAGTTTTACTTGTCTGTTTTGGATAATCCTTGGACGCTGTCTCTTTCAGTTTTTTTTATTGAAGGTGCTGTTTTCGTTGTTAAGGAATTTCTCCAGACAAATTGGTATAAGTATTAAACTTTATTTCTTCAACAAACTTACATGGCTGAAAAACCCATAACTCCGATCTCTCTACAGAGTCTCATTGCATTAAATGGGAAGCAGGGGACTGGCAGCTTTGGGAGCTTTTGAAATTAACCTCTCCTTGAAGGCAAATTTTAATGAGCCCCTGAAATTAGTTCCCAAACTCCTGAAAGAAATTATTTTGGAGAGTTTCACCAGCATTTCTAGTTATCTGTGTACATGACTCACACATGACCATTCCTGCTACAGGCCTGACTCCATGTTTTGGGAGTGCCTCTTGAGTAGGATCGTTTGCACCACCAGGGGGCGACCCTCCAAGGAACTGAGGGACTAGGTGTTCTACCTGCTTTTGAGGCACATGGCAGTGCATGGGGATTCCCCACACACTCACAGGGGCAAAACACTCAACAAGGCTCTAAACCAGGGGTTCTCAACCCCTTCCTGGCTGAGTACCACCACTGCTGCCACTCTCTTGTTGTGTACCACTGGAAGTGACTGGCGATGGCATCATCGCCAGTTATGCCCGGGTTTTCAGAGGCCAGAAAACGCAGGCAGGAGGCTCTGGGCAGGTGGGAGGGCCCTTCTCAGCATTCCCGAGAGGCTCAGCCAAAGACAGGAGCCTCTCAGGAGCGAAAACACGCCGCCAAAAGTGCTACGTCACATCGAGGTTCTGGCAGTCCAGCTGTCCGAGTACCAACAGCAGACTGTGGCCAAAGTACCACTGGTGGTACTAGTGCCACTGGTTGATAACCCCTGGTGGTCTCGAAGCTTCCAAGGTTGCTCTATACGGGTGCAGAACTCTACTACATGTGTCTGTTACAGATAAACTCACTGTCCTATCATTGGGATAGCATTTAACACGTTTTGTTCAACCATGATTTGGCAGGTCTCTCTTGTAAATAAGATGCCAGGACTCCTGGCCCAGGAGTGCAGAGGGCAGTGGTAAGACTGTAGTTAATTTTTGCCTCTTGCGCTCTATAGCTTGGGAGAAAAAAAAAAGAGAATCTTGCAGAGTTCTTGTGAATATGACTCTGAGGTTGTGGAAGGGTCAGAGCACCAGGCAGCCAAAGGTTGGTATATGCTTTGGCAGCGAAGGCTGTCAAGTCTCTTGCTGGCTGTCACAGTTAATGACTGGATAGGGTGTCCAAACTTTGCTTGCTGTGGAAAATGAACAACTGCCTTGCACTCATGTAGCTCTGGGAGCTGGTTATAGCTTATACTTGGCTGTTTAATGTAGGCCAAGTGGTGTAAAAAAAAAAGCCTAATAAACTAGCTTGCCTCAGGAAAGTGATTCCCAAATTAGCCAAGAATGGACGCTGATTTAAAAATCAGAAAGTGTGCAATTTTTTGTTGGCTGGATCCTAACATTTGAGTTGACAATATTCTGTGCTTTCCGGTATGCTCTCTGCTGTATTGGTGTGCCCAATATACATCTGTGGGGTGTGTGTGTGTGTGTGTGTGTGTGTGTGTGTGTGTGTGTGTGTGTGTTGAGTGCAGAGGCGTCGTTACGGTGGGGGCGGTGGGCCCCAAGCGGCAGGTCGCGGGGTGTGTGTACCCGCCTCCAGATCCGTTGCTCCGTCCCGTGCGGGCTCCTCTTCGTGTAGCCGTTGTCGACTGCAAGTTTGGCCCTCCCAGGCTCCAAAAGCCCTCCCTTGGCTCCAAAAACGGCCCAAAAAGCGCCGGGGGGGTGTTTCTGCGCTGCTGCGGCACGCAAGGATGATATCACGCCCCCAGGGGCGGGGCGTGTGGCGTCCCGTGAAGGGTGTCGCGGTGGCGCCACCCATGGGGGGTGTAGTAACGCTACTGGTTCAGTGGATTATGATAGAACTACAATTCATGATATACTAGCAAAATAGTTGGGCAGGGTATACGTGGAAGGAGAATGTGCATATTTCACTGACCCCCTGGGGTACATGCATTGTATTTGTATATAGTACTTATGGGGTGATGGTCTAGCTACTACCTACTCCCTAGAACGGTTGAAGAGTTTTTTCCCATGCACTGGAGTGCCTTTCACAAGCACAGGCCTTGAATGAATGGTAGCATTGCTTTTTATGTGAGAAAATAATGTAATGCTCTCAGACCCTGCCCTTGGTGAGCCTAGTGTGTGGAGTGAGGTATCTGGTATCATTTCACAACTGGTATCATTTCAAGAGGTATCAACTGTTATCATTTATAGTCGGACCTTTTTATCCACTGGGGTTCTGTTACCGGAACCCCAGTGGATAAAAAAGTGTTATATGAAAACCGGGGTGGGGAGCGGTGCCACATTACCTTTTTTCCAGCATCTTCGACGCTTCACTCCTCCTGAATTTGTTTAAACTGACTGAAAAAAAGAAAAAAAGAAAAACTGCTACTGGAAGCAACCTGTAGGTGGCACCAGAGACTCCCGGTTGCATTTTTTCTTTTTCTTTTTCAGCAGTTTAAACATGCCGGGAAGCATCTGGCAGGCCCCCGACAGATTCCTGGTTGCGTGTTTTCTTTTTTCAGCGGTTTGGACGCATGCAGGAGGCGGGAAGCGCCTGGCAGCCACCTCGACAACGCTGAAAAAAGAGGTAAAGTGGTGCGGTCAGACTCCCTCTTTCACAGTTTTGTCATCCGCGTTGAATCAAATCTGTGGATGGAAAAACCATGGATAAAAAGGTCCGACTGTATTTTTTCCCGTTATACTCAGTGAGAGACATTGATAACTGAGCCAGGCCCTATCTGAACTTTCGTCTTGCATATTCCCTCCTTAGGTCAGATTCATGGCTTAGCATTAGTGTGTGATAGAACCCTGGAAACCAACTTTCATAGGGAGAGGAGGGTTCCCCTGTTCTGTATACTTTAAATACTGTACATAACTTGTGCTACTCAAGGCTTTGCGCTCCTGGCCTGGTTTTCTGAGAGGAGGTTGTCATTCTAAACCATTATCGCATGGAAACTGTAACCCTTTTAGTGGAGCATGTGAACTTCTCTGCTAGTGCAAATTGAGGGAGATAACAGCTGTCTCTCTTCATATTGTTCTGCCTTGTTGTTTGTTATGTGTGTTATTAATTGAATTTCAAAGAAGTGTTGTTTCAGTTTTTTTGCCAACTGTGCACTTTGCAGCTACATGCAAAATTTATATCTATATTTGGGCATCAAAAGATAGTATAATTTCCTTTGCTCTTCTCAGATAGAATGACAAGCAGTTCAAGAATGCGAGAAACGATAATAACACGAAGAAGCTCCATCCTTGCTCAAATTGCCCTGTTCCGTCTAGTGTTTCATGTTGCAAGAAGCGACGCTCATCTTTTCAAATACTTTGGGACCACACAAATGCAGAATGTATTCTTTTATGCTGTCATTTTGTTGAGTTTCGTCTGTGAAGAGTCAGATAACGAGAGCTTCCTCTATATGGTATAAGCAATTTGTATTGAAGGTTGAACAGTCGGAAACATTTTAAGGAAGTGAGTAACTCAACAGTTCATTCCAGACTTTAGTTACAGAGAAACATTACCTAAGTTCAGCAATGACTCTGTGAGGACAGTTGGCAGTGACTGAGGTTCTGCATGTTTAGGCTGCAGAGCGTTGAGATTAGGCTGCAATCCTGTACAGATTTACCTGGGAGTAGATCCTATTAAACGGGCTGTGGTGGCTTAGTGGTTAAGACGCTGAACTGCATACTGAACTGTCGGTAGGACAGAAGTTCGAGACCCGAGTGCCGTGTGACGGAGTGAGCTCCCGTCTCCTGTCCCAGCTCCTGCCAACCTAGCAGTTAGAAAGCAAGAAATTGCAAGTAGATAAATACGTACCGCTGTGGCGGAAAGGTAACAGCGTTCCGTTAGTCATGCCAGCCACATGACCACGGAAGCGTCTTCGGACAGCGCTGGCTCTGCAGCCTTAGAAACGGAGATGAGCACCGCACCCTAGAGTCGGACACGGCTGGCTTTCAAGCAGGGGATAACCTTTACCTTTACTTAGGTCTTATTAAACGCAATGGGGCTTACTTTTGAGTAGACATAACAGAGGGAAAACAAATAAACCAGACTTTGGGGCCCAATTCTCCATATTCTCTAACCTTCTATTTTCATTGACTGCCTTTCACAAGAACTGACCCCCTAACAAAATAGGGGGTGGTTTTAATGAATGGCTGATTTGCATCCTCTTCTCTGCAACATCATTTCTATCATTTGCATGCTGGATGTGGGAGTGAACAGTGAGTTTATTTCTGTGTTGGCGTGCAAGGAATTTCTTTCAAAATAGAACAGTAGAGAAACTCACTGGAAGAATGTACAAAGCCATGTTCTCGCTTGGGTTTGCCTCGGTACTTTCGACAGTATAATTGGAAAGTGAAATATAAAACGGTGTAGCTTAAAAGCATTAGATAATTATCAGCTGTTGTGGCTGGTAATTCTGTTTTAAAATAGAAGCCCATGATGGAATTTTTGTTAAAAAAAAACACGAAATAAAATCCCACATCTGGAATGCAAATGGCAGAGGGAGTGGAAGTCAGCAGTGAATTATTTAGAGAATGCATCACACAGGCATGCGGAACTTAAGCAGGTGCTTATTTCAGTTACAAATACATTTCCAATACAAGTTGTGTCGTATAATACGAGCAAAGCATGAAATCAAGCGCAACACAGTCCTTGAATATGGGGCTGTGTGAAAATGATAAGAAGTTTAATTGCGCATATCCACTGTGGCTATTCAGAAGAAACCCAGGCAAGGCAAACCAATAGTTGCATCTTATGCCACAGTTAAGAAAGGGGTTCTTAATAGTGGTGTTGCAGTTGTGGAACTAATCACCCAGGGAACTCCCTAGGCCGCCACCCCAACAGAGATTAGACTCTAAACAAGCAACCAGCTAATCTCAGAAAAGAAAAAAGGGGCGGGTGGGTGGGCGGGGCTCAGGAGGATGCCGACTGAATGGGCTCGGGCCGTGCCATGCCATGCCCCCGAGCATGCAGCCAGCCCCTCCCACCCTCGGACGTCCAATGAAGAGGACGGACTTTCCCACCTCTGCCTGCTGCTCCTGGACGGGCCAGGTAACAGCGGGCGGTGCGATTAGGCGCGCCACCTCCTTTACCTGAGCACCTCCCATTGATCACAACAGTCAAAGGCTTGGATTAAGGGTAACTTTTATTAATTGAATAACATATAGCTAATACTGCAGCAGGGAACTAAAATCCCCAAACACCGTGCGGGCCCTAAAGTGGGGGGAAATGGCCCTCGCCGTCTGCCTCCTCCCAAGTTACCCTTGGACGTGACATCTTGACTCCAAGCCATAGACTGAGGAAGCCTATCACAGCCGACCTGATTGGTCGAGGCAGCTGGACAGCGCAGACTCCCCCTGGCCAGGCCATATGGTGGTCGTTGTTGACCCAATCAAGGGGCTTGCCAGCCAGCCTCACCAATCCGGTCAGGCATCATCTGAGCGGTCCTTGCTCCCCCCTTGACCTTGCTGACCTCCGAATGTATGCCAATTACCTGCACAAGGAGTGTCTGTCTAGGTTTTGCCAGTTCCTCCTCCCAGGGAATCCCCCCCCCATACCTCAACTCAGAGCATTTGAGAGGTTTACTAAGAGCAGAATTGTGAGGGGCCCAGGGGAAGGAGAGAGTGTGCCTCTGCATGATCAGGCTCCCGCTCAGCTACTCTGGATTCAACCCTTTGTAATTCAACAATATTGTTGTATTGCACTTTATGCGGATCTGTCTTTGATGCTGTTGTATGTGGTACATAAAATGTTAGAGGCCTGTTTTCCAACAAGGATCGCTGGGAGAAAGGTGGGATATAAATTCTTTAAATAAATAAATAAATAAATAAAATCACCCAGAATACTTAGTAAAGTGTCTATGCTGGCTGCCTATAGCTTTCTTTTATGTGACTCTACATTCTGTGAATGCCGTTATTTATAAGTTGTGTAGCTAGTTTTTCTGTCCTTTTCAGTGTAGTATGTTCACATCAGAGAGCAAACTTATTTTATTGTTGCTAAATGTCATCTTCTGTTTGATTTGTCTCCTGCCCAAACTGCCAACTTCCTCCCACTGTTAACATCTCTGGTTTCTACTAACCGTCAACACAGCATATTTCTAAAATGTATGTGGTGGTTTCAACAATGTGACCTCTGTGTATGTGTTACTTTTGCAGGCCTGTACGAACACTTTCAGCACCTTTAAACATAGGTGACAGGGCAAATGAAACTGTCTCATTGAGGCAAGCAATTGTGTGACTATTGCATATAATGAACTAGAAATGTTGTCACCCACAGGGTTGTGAATGACAAACCCAATGCATCTTTCACAAATACACAAAGGTTTCATTTCCCCTTTTAATTTCCTTCTTCAGTTTGTCCAGAACAGGATGTATTGATATAACCATGCCACTTTCAAGGAATTCAAAAAGTCTTCCAAGGTGGTGGTGGTGGGGATTGCCACAAAAATGACAGGGGAAATGAGTTTTTATGAGTTGCATAAACAGACCATGCTAGAATGATTACCTCTGAATTGGACTCACCAATGCTGGGATAGTCAGGGGAGCAGATTATGGGTTTGTGTTGATAAATAATTTTTGCACAAGGATCTAGTAAGGTGGGGAGAAATCAGCTTACAGCTCGAATATCACTTGTTTAAATTGGCTCGCTTAAATACACACCAAACATGTTTGCACATAATGCTTGAAGATGGGTGTTGTTCATGCAGCACCCCCATGTCCATGTGTGCAGAGGACTTCAGCCTTGTACTACTCATTCTTCCTTATCATAATTGTCAGATCATGTAGTGTGCATAGTATATTCCTACTTTTTACAAGAGAAAAGGGAAGGGTGAATACTGATGTGCAAGCACCATCCTGCTTGCCCCCCATATTAGTTGTGTATTTTTGTGCATTCCTGTTGAATACTTAAAAACCTTGTGGAGATCAAATCAGTCAATCCTAAATGAAATCAACCCTGACTGTTCCCTGGAAGGTCAGTTACTGAGGCTGAAACTCAAATATTTTGGCCACCTAATGCGAAGAGAGGACTTTTTGGAGAAGACTCTGATGCTGGGAAAGATCGAAGGCAAAAGGAGAAGGGGAAGGCAAAGGATGAGATGGTTAGACAGCATCACCGATGCAACGAACATGAAAATGAGCGAACTCAGGAAGATAGTGGAGGACAGGAAGTCCTGGCGGGATATGGTTCATGGGATCACGAAGGGTCGGACACGACTTAACGACTGAACAACAACAACATTGAGCATTTGACAGGAATTTGATTGATTTCCCCATTCCTGCCAATTTCCCTTATCTTCCATAATAATAATAATAATAATAATAATAATAATAATAATAATAATAATAATAATAATCCTTAACTTAGGGAAGCAGAAGTTAGCAAGCAACTGAAAACTTCCTTCATCACAGGAGGGACACCACATGACCTCTCCTTGCTTTCAAATTAGGTGCATAATCCCCAGCAGGAAATGACATCATTGATAGCCAAGGAGAAGCCATGCAGGATGTCACCTGCGATGAAGGAAGGAAGCCCTCCACTTTCTGTTACACTTCAACCTTCCCCAAAGTTAGACTGTTAGCGGGGTCGGGGGGAGGAAGGTGGAGTGACTATTAGGAAGCCAAGAATATTAGTAAGATGGATATGATCCAAATAGATGTTCTCTAGCTATATTATTGGCATAAGATAAAGGTATCCCCTGACAATTAAGTCCAGTCGTGTCCGACTCTAGGGTGTGGTGCTCATCTCCATTTCAAAGCCGAAGAGCCAGCGTTGTCCGAAGACGCCTCCGTGGTCATGTGGCCGGCATGACTCTCCTTGCCGCAGCGCGTAGCATGCGGCTGGAACACGGAGTGCTGTTTACCTTCCCGCAAGCGGTACCTATTTATCTACTCGCATTGACCTGCTTTGGAGCTGCTAGGTTGGCAGGAGCTGGCCAAGCAACGAGTGCTCACCCCGTTGCGGGAATCGAACTGCCGACCTTTCGATCGACAGCTTATGGTTCAGCGGTTTAACCCGCTGCGCCACCCGCTGGCCTTGCATACCTGCACACAATTTCAACTGCCGGTGAAATATTTGCTTTTTTCTCCCAAGTGCCAGTAAAAAACATGTTTACATACATGCATTAATGTTCATGTGGTTTGTCATCAATTGCTACATTCCTATTCACTGAAACTCCAGGAGGGGACAGGGAGGTAAAAATGGTCTGGAAGTGACTTCTTTAAAAAAGTAAAAATAGCAACAATAAAAGGGGGGGGGATAGTATACTGTGCATGAAGTCACCCAGATCTCAACCCTGTTGTTCAGCATGTCCATCTCAGTGAATCAGAGCAGATCCAAAGTGACTTTTAACAGACACTTTCTTGGCAGTCAGAAAGGGACTTTTGCTTGGTCACAGTGGCTGTGATGTTTCATTGTTCAATAAAGTGATTCATTCAAGGTTGAAATAAAAAAAAATGGCACAGGAACAGATTTTTTTAAAAAAAAAAATTAAAGTTTTATTTTTGCTCTGACTCCTTAAACTGGAATGTGCTGCAGAGCTCTGTTCATGTGTTTGCCTCTAAGAACTTTTATTGTCTCTTTCTCACTCCCCGTTTCTCCCTCTCCCTCCTCTACTCTGCAGATTTACACTGACTGGGCTAATCACTATCTAGCGAAATCTGGCCACAAGCGGCTGATCAAGGACTTGCAACAGGACATTGCAGATGGAGTTCTGCTAGCAGAAATCATCCAGATCATCGGTAAGACCCTGTGCTCTGAGAAAACAACACATACTGACCTCTTGCTTGGGAAGAAAAACACATTTGACTGGTGCCTGTTAACTGTGAATTGGGCACTGAATAACAAGCTCTGAGCTGGCTTCATCAGTCTTCCATAGTTATACATTGTCCTCCTGTTCTTTATTTCTTAAAAACGAAATATTGGTGTGAGAAAGCTTCTAAGTGTCTGTTTCCCCATGTTTTTAATGACCAGACACTTGGCATTGTCTGAAATGAATGCTTCATTAAGCCATATGTCTCCAATGTGTGCATTTTATTAGCTGGAGTGGTTTATACTTTCTGAGATGCCTTGAAACTGTATCCTGATCCCACAAAGACAATTGTGGAAGGTTTCATGTCAGCAGTCATTTGGTGGCGACTGGAGAATTAGTAGCACCCTCCTTTGCCTGATGATTTGTATAAGGGGAAGAGACTGCTGCTAACCAGAAAGCTTGTTTCCGTAGGGTGACAGTGTGCTTTGAGAGCTGTTCAGTGTCCACAAAATACTCATGTGCTTGCTCGCATTCTCCGTTCTGGTCTTGCTGTTTACTCTTTCGTTTTTAACCCTTGCTGTTTTCTTTCAGCAAATGAAAAGGTTGAAGATATCAATGGCTGTCCCCGAAGCCAGTCTCAAATGGTAAGAAAAAACTATGAGTTTGTGTTGTGATTATACCACATCTTTACTGTACTGTATCATTGCCTATTCATTTTGTTCACTGTGGACTATACTCCGCCTGTATATTTTTTTGCATAGAGTTTTCTCCCTACTAGCTTAGTTCTAAACCAGTTCAGATGATGCAAGGAAGAGGAACAGGGAGACACCACTGGCGAACGGATAATGAACGGACTATTTTAACAAGTCTCTGGATCCTTCAGATTGTTCAGATAATTTCATTCCAAAACTGTTTTAAAGACAGAAAATAGCAGAACCAATTTCAAGTGGAGTCTGTGTGTCTGGACTACTGGTTTGAAGGAAGGGGCTTGCCAACTTTTAATGAATATAAATCACCTTTCTGGTTGTCCACAGTGAAGTCCACTTAAAAAGCCTGGCTCCTGATTTTCAGAAGTTGCTCTTAAGGCATGTGTTTGCTTCTGCTGAAACAGACTGAGCTGTCACCAGTTAAGCATGGAAATACAGTACTGTATATATATCCCCAGGCAATAAGTCTGCCATCCAGGACCAGAGGTGAGGCTTAATTTTTGTAGCCTTATTGATTAGCAGCTTCTGTGGTTATTAAGAGAAATTCATAATGGGATGTTGTGCAAATTACATGGAGTCTCCCTTTTCCTAGCTTCTTGGTTAATTCACTTCCTGGCTGCTGTCTGAATGACATGTGCAGACTCCTCTTGGGTAGTTCTAATGGTAGTTGCACACTCCTCTTGAGTAGTTCTATACACTGCATGTTATAGCTGGTAACCATGCTCTGGCTGACAAATCTGCTAGAGGTTTGTTAAAGGAGACTAATACCATTCTATATGACATAGGAAACCAGAGATGCTAAAATTAACTGTTCATTGACCAGTTGCTTGCTAAAGCCAATCTAAGCAGCAGGTGGTGATAATCTTTCAGAGATATGCAAATAATTCTCCTTGATGTTCTTTTGTGGGGTTTCTGCGACAGTTTACATACCTTTAAAAAGATCCATTGGAATACGTTTAGAAATCTATTCCACTGACATAGAAGCCCTAGTTAAGTTTGCTCCTGCGCTGTGCATACATGAAAAAGCTCAGCAATGAGAAGGTGTGTGTGTGTGTGTGTGTGTGTGTGTGTGTGTGTGTGTGTGTGAGAGAGAGAGAGAGAGAGAGAGAGAGAGGAATGTAACATGGTTTAGGACTCTCTAACAGCCCAATTCCTGTCTAGCACGCTGCACCAGATCCTAAGCACTAGCACTGGACCAGTAGCGCATTCATCTATTTCCCCCAGGTAATGCCCCAGCAGCCCTATGGGTCTCCTTGGATGTGCACCGCACAAATCCAAGGAGCTGGTATAACGCTGGCCAGGCCTGGGATGGGGGGGGGGGATAGGATTTGGCGGAGCTTGCCACTGAGGATCCCTCCCCTGTCCCTGGCCTGACTGAGCAATCACTCCTCCCTTTCCACCCCATTCCGCCCTCCCCACGCACCCCTACTGCCAGGCGCAGTACTTACCTCTGTCCACCAGCGGTATCCTCGGTCAGGCAGAGAGTGAGCAGCGCCAGCCTCTCTCCGCCAGCGCCACTTACACCTTCCGGCACGTTTGCGACAATTGTTCTGCTGCTCCAAATCTGGACATTTTTGCGCTGTAGGTCAGTTCATGCCATCAGTGGGTGCAAGGTATTGGTTCCGATTATTCTTTCCTGTACTAACGGCAAGATTCAAGTGATAGTTTGACACCCCATGCCTGGCTATGGCAATCAGCACAGACTTCTGTGGTCCCAGAGTTCCCAAAAGTTCAAATGCATCCCACAGTATGGAATGCATTACCTGAAGGGAAAGAAGAGAAAGGGTGAGAGACCACTTCTTCAGCTTGGGGGTGCAAGTATCTTCATAGCCAAAGTTGTTTGAGGATTGGCCATAAGGTCATTGCCCTGTCTACTCAAACAACCTGGTTGGGGAGAGTCTGATGCGAGTCTGGATAACCTTGCAGGGACCCTTCCCTTTGCGAAATTAGCACTCACCTCAAAGACGTCTGTACTTAAAATCATATGCATCGCGTAAGCAGCAGGTGGTGATATATATATATATTTGTCCCTTGTTTGGTGTGTGTGTGTGTGTGCGCGTGCGTGCGTGCGTGCGCGTGCGTGCGTGCTAATGCCAGAAGGCTGAAAGCTAAGATGTGGTGTAAGTTGGGATGCCTGTTGTTAGAAAACAACAGATAGAGTCTGCAATCAGATTAGAAACAAGCAGTGGTAAGCCAAGCCTTTACCTTTCAGTTTTATAGACCTTGGAGATCGATATCTGAATCATTGTTTTGGGGGAGCATTTGAGCATCTGGGTCAAAAACTGGTGACAACGGATGAAGTGTTTAAGCGAACTGATGCATGACAAATTAACAAGTTACCAGAGTTATGTAGCATTCACCCAAGAGTCCTTAAATAATCCAGATGTGCAATTGGTGATATAATACATGCAGAGGATTGAAAGGTAACCAGTATGACACCAATTGTTTAATTTGTTACAATGCAATCCTGACTAAGGATCCGGCCGCCCAGGGCCGCCCGCTGAATCCTGAGCCCAGGCTGCCATTGCACTGGTGAGCCGGAGGTCTACTCGGGGAAGGGGACCCTTGTCCTCTTCCCTGTGTGTAAACCGGGGCTGGCCCGATAGGCCTCCTCAGATTTCTGCCAGCTAAATAGCTGGTGGAAGTCAGAGGAGGCCGTGTAATGGCCTAGCTGCCCAGCGGGGACAGGGATATGGCGGGAGCCATCCCCCTCCCCTTCCCGGACCGGTTGGCCAATGCCCCCCCTCACTTGTCCGCTGGACCACCCATGCGGCTGCCGGCATTAGAGCTTACCTTCCTCCGGCGGCCGCAGCCCGGTCTGGCAACGGAGTAATGGAGGCCAGCCTCGCGCCGGCCTCCCTTACTCCCGAGGCATCGCAAATGTGCTTTACGACGTCTTGGAACAGCAGAGTGCTCACTCCACTGTTCCTGTATTCCGCTGAATTGTGTGTAAACCGGGGCTGGCCCGATAGGCCTCCTCAGATTTCTGCCAGCTAAATAGCTGGTGGAAGTCAGAGGAGGCCGTGTAATGGCCTAGCTGCCCAGCGGGGACAGGGATATGGCGGGAGCCATCCCCCTCCCCTTCCCGGACCGGTTGGCCAATGCCCCCCCTCACTTGTCCGCTGGACCACCCATGCGGCTGCCGGCATTAGAGCTTACCTTCCTCCGGCGGCCGCAGCCCGGTCTGGCAACGGAGTAATGGAGGCCAGCCTCGCGCCGGCCTCCCTTACTCCCGAGGCATCGCAAATGTGTTCACGACGTCTTGGAACAGCAGAGTGCTCACTCCACTGTTCCTGTATTCCGCTGAATTGCGCCATTAATTACATAGGAAAAACAGGCCTAACTGGGCAAGAGTCAGCAAAGGGAACTTCTGCGTCACAACCCTTTTAGAATTCTTTGAATGTGTCAGTAAGCACGTAGATGGGGCAATCAGGTGAACATTATATTCCTGAACTTTCAACAAACCTTTGACAAAGTCTCACACAAATGCTCTCAGTAAACGTAGCAAGAGAACAAGTCTTCATCATGAATCAGTCACTGATTTAAAGAAAAACAAAGTGTCTTGTGTTATCTTGAAGATTAACAAATTATCTTATCTTGCATATTTTTAAGCTTGTTACTAGATTGGTCTGGTTTCATGTTCTCTGACAAATTCACTTTGCTATTTTAAAAAAATAGAAATATAACGCACACACAAACATACTTAGGGACTGGGACGAGCCTAGGAAATGAACCAGGAGACAGATGGAGGACGAAGAAAAAGAAGGGTGAAGTAACCCCCTCCCCACTGCTGAACTCCGAGGCCTGGTTTGGGGTTCCAGCATACACACACCCTTTGTCTCTATCCCTCTTTCCCTGGGGCCAAAAAGGACACCAATTGGATCGCACCCCTAATCCTCTTTCTGTTCGCTTTTAGTGGGCAGAAAGCAGATCAGTGCATCCATGGTTAGGCTTACCAGATCTCCAACCGGAACAGAGTGCTAGACCTTTAGGAGAAGGATTGTGGGCAGGTGTAGCTTGTTAAACCTTAGAGCACAATCCTAGGCATGTCTACTCAGAAGCAAACCCCATTGTGTTCAGTGGGGCTTGCTTCTGAGTAGACATGCCTAGGATTGTGCTCTAAGGTTTAACATGGGGCTTGCTTCTGAGTAGACATGCCTAGGATTGTGCTGTAAGGTTTAACAAGCTACACCTGCCCACATTCCTTCTCCTAAAGGTCTAGCACTCTGTCCCAGTTGGAGATCTGGTAAGCCTATCCATGGCAGGCTGGAAGGAGACTCAGGGTGAAGGGCACCCCCAATCTGCCACCCTCTCACCCCTTGCAATCCGCCGCTGAATCCGAACCTGCATCACCTTGCCTCATGGATGGGCTGCCCTTGTGCTACACACTAACATGGTTGATCTGTAGGAGAGTATAGGTAGGCTTACCAGATCTCCAACTGGGACAGAGTGCTAGACTTTTAGGAGAAGGAATGTGGGCAGGTGTAGCTTGTTAAGTCCTAGAGCACAATCCTAGGCATGTCTACTCAGAAGCAAGCCCCACTGAACACAATGGGGCTTGCTTCTGGGTAGACGTGCCTAGGATTGTGCTCTAAGGTTTAACAAGCTACACCTGCCCACATTCCTTCTCTTAAAGGTCTAGCACTCTGTCCTGGTTGGAGATCTGGTAAGCCTACGAATAGATCAATAGCTTGCTACAGATAACCCCTCTGGAAGTTGATGAAAGAATGTGAAGCAGCGGGTAGGTGTAAGTGGATGCTTTTCACAATGGAGTGAAGTGTGCAGAGGTGTTCCCCAAGGCCAGGTCAGGGTCAAATTGCATTGAATGCATACTCATCTAATTTCCAAACTTCAGTGCTGGTGTACTTGGAATGGTCAGAACTGAATATTTCCTATGCCATTAGTGAAGTATCTGTCAATATGCAACGAACTGGAATGGGGTTTAACTAATCCGTATTAACAGGTGGAAGAGGAATGAGGGAGTAGATTAGTTTCATGTTTGCAGTTTGAGAACCGGGATCCCCGCAGTGCAGCGAAAGATAAGAAGTGAAGATGTGAAGAGTCAGGTATTCTTGTCAGGCCAAGGTGTACATACGGTAGCAGCAAGCTGCACTTGTGTACAGCTATTTGTGTGCTCTCTATTTGTACAGAGAACATGAGTTGAAAACAGGAATATCTTTGTTAGAGGCTCTCTATGGAAGCACTCGTGAGTCAATAGGTTTGTGGGCAAAGCTTTGTTTGCTAGTTAACCGGTCAAATTGTTTTGGAAACGAAGGGATGTGGAAGTGTAAGGCCTGGATGATAGAAGCATAAGGTCTCTGGTTATAGAAAGGACAGGTGAGTGTCAGGGAGCTGTCAAGTTAGGCTTACCATATTGATATCGCCGACCGGGACGCTCCGTTTTGCCCTTAAGGGGCGGGGCGGGGGGAAGGGAACAAGAGCGCGCCCGGGCGCGCTCTTGTTCCCTTCCCCCCGCCCCGCCCCTTAAGGGCAAAACGGAGCGTCCCGGTCTGCGATATGGTAAGCCTATGTCAAGTCATTGGTGAAATATCTCTAAACAAAGAGGGAGATTAAGTCAGTGAGATAAATTTTTAGTCCATCATCAATTCATGCTCTCCCGAAAATCTGAGATAACCATCCCTTTTCTAATGCAGAGCAGATGCCTGTTGTATTAAATTTGTATGTTCCTGGAACCATGACCACTGTACTTCGGTCGTGTCTTAGTTTTAACCATGGGGAATTTGTAACGAATCCACCACGGGGGGAGGGGGCACATCCTGTAATAGGCAGAATGATATTCACAATGGTATATTGTGAATGGTATCTTTCAGAATGGTATATTTGGCTTATATTTAGTATGGTGGATAGAAACTGTAGCCACTTTTTTCCACTTTGGGCAGATCTCAAGAATCTTCCTTTCTGAAGCCTTCTGTAAAATTTAGTCTCTTTCCGTTCTTATTCCTTCCTAGTATGAAGGAAAGCAGTGGGCCGGTTCAGATGATACTTTAAAGTAGCATTTAATTCATGTATTGATTTAAATACATCAAACAGCCTGTCATGCAATTGGGCAACAGTATGCTGAATGGGAGGGAGCGCCCCATGCTCTGTGCATGCTCTGGTAGCCTGCCCATGCGCTATCTCCATGCAACTGACAGTGCCAGTCACAGTATCATTTGAACCAGCTTGTCAAGACTGTGCACTGTAAGAAAGAAAGAAAAAAAAACCTGTCCCTACAACATTGTAGGCATTTGAGGCAGTTTATTCCATCATCACCACCACCACCCAGCATAACATGAATTAATGGGGGGGGGGAATTAAAATGGTTAAAACACTTAAAGATCAGAGCATCAGGTTGAACCAGTTTGGGTAGAAATCCAATGTAGATTAAAACCTTTGAAACTATAGTTTGGCTGGTCTGTCGAGAATGTTAAAAGGCACATCTCCTCCCATGACTCAGAAAGCCATGGAAATGAAGAATTTTCTCTAGGTCTTATGTACCCTTTTAAATTGCTATTTGACAGCTCTCCGTTTTCAGTCTCTTTCTTTGTTGAGCTGTCAGGTGACAGGTTCTTGAGGGGATGCTGTATCACCAAAGGGTACACCATGAATAAGCACTAGTTTCAGCGTGTAATATGACTTTTTTAAAAAAATGGTCAGTAATTAACATGTTGGTTTCCTGTGAAATATTTCAAATCTGGAAACACTTAAAGTGTTAGTGTGGCTTCTATGCAATGAGTCTGCTTCTTATTAAAGGGATAGTCAAGGCTAGCAGTTAGGTTAGTCATCCTTGTAAGACTTTGTTTTTAGAAGGAAATGTTTAGCTTCAGAGAAGTAAAATCTTCAAAGCTCCATAGATTAAATCATGAAATGTCCAAATCTATAAATATCCTCATGATATTGGTGGTGCATTTCACAGTGTGTTGGTTTTTTCCCCGCAACAACAAAATTGCAAGAAAATACATGCTCTCCAAAGGTTTGTCCTCAGTGTTAGCATTGGGGATCCAGTGCAGTGTAGTGGTTAGAGTGGCAGACTGGAACTGTGGGAGATGCAGATACCCACCCAGCCATGAAGCCTATTGGCTGACCCTGTGCCAGTCATCCACCCCCAACCCAACCAGAGGGAGAGAAAAAAACCATCTTCACCACCCCCAGCTCCTCAGAGGCAGGATAAAGTGAAGCATGGCAAAGTCAATCAAGGACACGAAAGCCAATCAGAAATGTTTTCCAGGGCATTGTTTTTTCTCCATGGTTCTGATAATATTCATAGATTTTTCTCCATCTTCCTTGTTTCTTAATAAAAGGCTTACCCAGCCCAGCAACTAATGCCCACATCTTCTATCCATGGGGATAGACATGTAAATTTGAGCACTGTTCAGATAAGGACCCTGCTCCACAGCCCTGTCTGTACTGAGAGACCAACAATGAGGCTTTCAGTAAAGAAGTACAGCTTATGGTTTTTTCAGCCATGTATATACAGTATTTTAGAATTGAAGAAATAAAAATGGATGAATACACAATCACTTGCCAGGAGAATCTATTGTATTCATCTATTTTTATTTCTTCAATTCTAAAATATATACATGGCTGAAAAAACCATAAGCTGTACTTCTTTACTAATTGCAACAAGTCATGAAAACCTCCATACTAATGAGGCTGTCTCCTTTGCTTTCATGGAAGTGGTAGCAGCAGCATGACTGCATCCTTTTTTTTTTCTTTTTTCTTTTGCTTGTGACGCCCTTGAGTTGAAATGGAGATTCCACATATATATTGGTCACGTTGGAGCTTGTACTTGAGATCAGTTTAAGACTGAAGTCCAAGATAGCTAAGAGATCTCCTACTCACTGGCGTCGACGAAGGGAAGCGCGCGGGGCGGGCCGCCCTGGGGCGACGTGCATCCTCTCCGGTACTCACAGTCGTTGAAGGTGGGCCCTCCCGCCCTCCCTCGCGTCCGTTTGGCTCTGAAATGAGCCGGAAATGGCGTGGGGGTGCTCCGCGCCTGGGGGCAGAGCCGCGCTCTTAAAGGTGATGCGCGACCCCTCTCTGGGGTGTTGCGCGTCCCTGTGACGCGACTGCTCCTACTCCCATATGAGTAGGCTTACCATCCATCCTGGAAAACCCAGGACAGTTCCTGGATCCGGTCCCAGATCCGTCCCGGGCTTTCTGGGCCTGGATGAAGCCGCTGCCGCCGCTGCTTTGAAAATTTAAAAAGTACCTTTTTTCCTGTCGGCAGCTATCTTGGATCTCGCGAGATCCAAGATGGCGGCGCCCAAATCTTGTAAGGGCACATGAGAAGTAGTAGTTTTGGGCTTCGTGGCCCCCCAAGATTTTTATAAATTTTATTTTAATTAATTAATTATATAATTAACTGTTGGGGGGGGGAGTGTCCCGGTTTACAACCGGGTAAATCTGGTAAGTCTACATATGAGCCTACCATAGTTTAAGATCTTCATGTGATGCCCTGGTTCCCTTACCATTTGAAATACAATGGGGCAGGGCCATTAAGAGGAATTTTATCAGGGGGTACAAAGTTTCTTTTGGGCCCCTTCCATACATATGAATTTGGCTCCTCAGCCCCCTTTTTTGCTCCAGGGCCCCCCTTTTGACCAATTTTTTGCCCTGGGCCTGGGTACAAATTACCCCCTTAACCCCCCTCTCAGAGGCCCTGTAATGGGGAACAACCCAGGACAGAGTCTTTACAGCAGCAATGCCAAGACTTTGAAACTCCCTCTAAAGGGAGTTCACTCCCCCCCATTGTTGAGTTTCTGACACCAAGTTATAGTGTGTTATTTCAGAAATTTGAGGATACTTTCAGAGGTTTAGTGGTCTCTTGGTTATTATTTCTGTTGAAGTACTCTGCTGCCAAGTTGTTGCTTTTTGGCTATGTTTGGGTTTATTGCTTGTTAAGTTGGTTAGGAAGTTATTTTGTGCATTTGGTTTAACTTCTGCTTTGTGGGGACTACACTTGAAAGTCAGGATGTAAATAGTTTAAGTACATACAGTCGCACATGAAGGCATAAATGTATAAGCTGCAAATCATAGTTATTCAGTACCTTTACTAATGATAATTTTGGAAAATGATTTGAGATATCCCATATTTTCATTAGGAAGAAGAAGAAACTCTTCCCATAACTTGGTTTCCCACTAAATATTTTGAATAACTTTGAAAATTATGTAAGTGTTGCATATCATATAAGACAGCGTTTCTCAAAGTTTTCGGGCACTTCCAGTTTTTGTGAAAACAAAAAATGCCCCCCCCCAATCACCATTTTTCGGCGATCTGAAGCTCGGGGAGGCCTGCAGAGGGTCACACAGGCCTCCCCGAAGCTCCCCCCCAAGCCCTGGTAAGTTCAAAAACGCCAGTTTCGGGCACTTTTGCTGTGGTGGATGTCCATAAATTTTTCTCATTTACTGGGGCCTCGGGGGGGGGGGGGGTGCAGGGAGGCCTGTGGACCCCTCTGCAAGCCTCCCCGAGCTTCAGATCGCCTGCATGTATGAATAGGGCCTACATTGATTGATATGAGAGCTTTCTAGAACTGGCATAATTTTCAACAAGAATACAAAGAAATGACTAAGCACTTTCTGCAGTTGTACACTTATTTTCTGAACGTATTCATCAAATTTGGAAAGTGTGTTATATTCAAACTACATATGTTCATGTGAATATAGCCTTACAAAGACAATAATGTCAGAAATATTCCAGACACACCTGTTGACCACAAGAATGAACACGTTTCTCTCCGGATAACAGAAGGATTAGAAAAATATGGCTGTTTCATCGCAGTATATTTTAAAGATCTTTTTAAAAGAAACACGTTCGCATGTGAAAGATACAAGTATGTCTAGAATGCCTTCCACTGTTGAAAATAGCATCAGCCGTCATATCCTCCTCTCCAATGGATATTATTAAACTGAAATGCAAAACCAAGTGGAAGCTGCACCAGGGATAAATGATTCAATGATACATTTTTGTGTATCTGGGAATAGTAGGGTGACCATATTACCTAAGGAGTTAAGACTGTTATTATTTTATGAGTTCTGAAATGCAGCCAGGTTCAGCTGCACGTTGGAGGGGATACTTAACATTCCCCATGTTAAGTATCCTATGGATTAGGAACTGGTTGAAGACTAGGAAACAGCGAGTTGGAGTCAATGGGCAATTTTCACAATGGCGAGAGGTGAAAAGCGGTGTGCCCCAAGGATCGGTCTTGGGACCGGTGCTTTTCAACTTATTCATAAATGACCTGGAGTTGGGGATAAGCAGCGAGGTGGCCAAGTTTGCAGATGACACTAAACTTTTCCGGGTGGTGAAGACCAGCAGGGATTGTGAAGAGCTCCAGAAGGATCTCTCCAAACCGGGAGAATGGGCAGCAAAATGGCAGATACGCTTCAATGTAAGTAAGTGTAACATGATGCACATTGGGGCAAGAAATCAAAACTTCACATACACGCTAATGGGTTCTGAGCTGTCTGTGACAGATCAGGAGAGAGATCTTGGGGTGCTGGTGGACAAGTCGATGAAAGTGTCGACCCAGTGTGCAACAGCTATGAAGAAGGCCAATTCCATGCTCGGGATCATTAAAAAAGGGATTGAGAATAAAACGGCCAATATTATTATGCCGTTGTACAAATCGATGGTAAGGCCACATCTGGAGTATTGCGTCCAGTTCTGGTCGCCGCATCTCAAAAAGGATATAATGGAACTGGAAAAGGTGCAGAAAAGAGTGACCAAAATGATTAGTGGGCTGTGGCATCTCCCTTACGAGGAAAGGCTATATCGTTTGGGGCTCTTCAGTCTAGAAAAAAGGCGCCTGAGGGGGGACATGATTGAGACGTATAAAATTATGCATGGGATGGAGAGAGTGGATAGAGAGAAGTTCTTTTCCCTCTCACACAACACTAGAACTAAGGGACATCCACTCAAATTGAGTGGAGGGAGTATTAAAACAGATAAAAGAAAATATTTCTTTACCCAGCGTGTAATTCATCTGTGGAACTCCTTGCCACAGGATGTGGTGATGGCACCTGGCCTGGATGCCTTTAAAAGGGGATTGGACAGATTTATGGAGGAAAAGTCCATCACAGCTTACAAGCCATGATAGGGAAAAGCAACCTTCTGGTTGTAGGAGTAGGTTTTCTCTGTGCCAGGTGCAAGGGAGTGGTGACAGGATGCAGGTCCCTTGCTGCCTCGTGTGCTCCCTGAGGCATCTGGTGGGGCCACTGTGTGATACAGGAAGCTGGACTAGATGGGTGATCCAGAAGGGCTCTTCTTATGTGTGATAGGGGCTTACCTTGACAGTGGCATTATTATTATTATTATTATTATTATTATTATTATTATTCCTCTCCAGCAGCACTTCTCTCATGAGTCCCCCGCTGGCTCATGGCCCCCCCCACACCAGTGGCTGTAATCCCCCCCCCCACAATACTACGTTGGAGCATTGCATGAAAAATGGCAGCTGCAAGCAAAATAGTGGGTGAATCCAACCCTTTCTGTGGTGGGGGAGGATGGGCAGCCCATCCACCATAACTACCCATGTGGTGATGCAGCGGTGCCAACGTGGCATCTACTGTATCCAGTGGGGAAGTTTTGGCATATTGAGGTCTCCTCGAGTGAAGGGAACATTTGTTCCCTTCCCCTGGGGTAAGTCCCTGCTGCCGTCATGGGTCAACTTGGACCTGTCTGCATTGACCCTTGAAGGTAAATCAGGCCCAGGAAGGGGGGTCTGCGATCCGCCCTCCACCCACCCCCATTTCCTCCCTGTTCCACCCCCTCTTCACCTCCCTCCCGACTCCTGCAAGGCCTTACCTGAAATGGCCCTCGGTCCGTCTTCATGCAGACCCAGCCACTCGCTGTTTGCGGCTGCGGCCAAGCCGCACGCTGTAGTGGTGTCACATTATGCCGGTATAACATGCCCATAGGATTGGACCCTGAGAGTGTGGATATGTGGTGTGCCCTGCTGGGCCCTCAGCAGACTTCCAATGGTGTTGTTGACACTGACATTGATGGGTTCATATTAATGTAGCAAGTGTGGTTTTCCTCTCCTGGTGGTAACACTGTGGTGAGTGAAACTGTTTTTGTCTTGGGGGTTCACCTACACATGTATATTAATCAAGTGGTAAAGGATCCATGTTATATACAACTTCAGGGTTTAGATTTTTCTGTACATCCAGAAAAAAATCTGTGCGCATGGAAATTGGATTATGCCATTAAGAATGGTTCTCGACTTGCCTTCTGCCTGAGAGAGCTAGATTACACTCACGAGGGTTATTTTTTAATCATGTGGGTGTATTCAAACATGGACCCACCACCTGTGGACAGCTAATGTGGACAGCTGAGGAAATGTATATCTGTAAGAACATGTCATAGTAGGGCCATATCAGCTCTGAAAGGACAGACATCTCGTTACTTTTGGAATGTTGTCACACTTTTCTACATGTTTGCATTAAATGTTCACAGTGTCTTGGAATTGTAGCAGGAACCTTTGTTGAAATCAATCCATCTTCCACTCATGCAAGGACGTTAAAGATCACTTCCAGACCTAACTACACATCACAGACAAATGGGTGTAACAGCACACATAGTTTTTGTGACTCTCTCTAAGCTCTATTATTGCTCCTACTCCCCCTCCCCCCACTTTTTTGATAGTCATTAGCTTTTGAAAATGGTTAAATGAATTCATGGAGGGTAGGTTAATAGCTGTTATATGATGACTAAGAGTGGAGCCTCTGTGTTCAGAACTCTCTGATTACCAGATGTTGGGAACACTCTCCAGAAAACCCTGTTTGGGACTCTTTCCATGTGTAGAAATTAGAATTCTGGTCTGATGGACCCATTGGCCTGATGCAGCAAACCAATATGATACTCTACAGGGTATTATCCTTTTCCTCACATCTTATGCAAGCGTATTTATGTACTATGCTAGCACACATCCCTTTTCATACATCTGGCATGTTTTGAGCTTGGGCTGTAATTGTAATTGTAATTGAGCCAGGATGGTGTAGTGGTTTGGGAGTTGGACTTAGACCTGGAAGATCCAGGTTCAAATCCCCGCTCGGCCACGAAGCTTCCTGGGTGACCTTGGGCCAGTCACTATCTCTCAGCCCCACCTACCTCACAGGGTTGTTGTGAGGACAAAAAGGAGGGGAGGAAATATGTACACCACTCTGAGCTCCTTGGAGGAAGGGTGGTATAAAAATGTGAAAAATAAATAAATAAATAAATGTGGCAGTATAAAATGGGTTCCTGTTTACTGATTTCTGAGATTTCAAATAATTCTGATAAAATCTTGGTAAACATGTGGACCTCTAGGACTTTTACATGGCAAAAACATTCAAGTCTTCACACACAGCATGGTTAACCACTTCTCATCTGTCAATTGTAGACTAGCCTTTTGCAGTTAGCCCAGAAGCGTCGCTCCGGTAGGGGCGGGGCTGTAAGTATCGCTGCGGTCATAGTCTCTTTACCGAGCGAGGAGGAGGCAGCCCCGCCCCCTCACTGTCCGAGCCTGTCTCCTACGGAGAAAGCCGCAGGCAGGGTCTCTTCCCTGCCGGTTTCTCCGTAGGGGACTGGCTCGGACAGCAGGCTGCCTCCTCCTCGCTCGGTAAAGAGACTATGACCGCAGCGATACTTACAGCCCCGCCCCTACCGGAGCGACGCCTCTGAGTTAGCCACCATTCTCTGTGTAATGCAAGAAAGCAGTATGATAAACATCGACGGGAAAGTCCCAGTCTCTTCTTAGGGCTGATTCACACTACACAAATCCAGACGCGGATGCCCCTGCCCCAGCACGCAGAGCTGGCCGGAAGCCCTCCTGCTGTCCCGCCTTCTTATGAAGGTGATTGGAGGTAGTTCTGATTGGCATGCAGCCACTCTCCCTCCCTCTCATCCGATTGGTAGGCTGCAGTAGTTCCGCGAAACCGCCCAGCTCCGCGAAGCCCGCCCCCTCAAAAGATGAGGGGAAGCCATTTTTCCAGCCTCTGCATTGCGGAGCTCGCAGCTGCTCCGCTTGCATCCGAAATGCTGTCAAAGAGCTCCGCGCATCTCCGTAACACGCCTGGAGTAGTGTAGTGTGAATCAGACTTTAGTGTGACTGAAGGGAGTAGTGCCATGTTGATCACCCTTCAACCATATTCCCACTGCACACGCTGTGCTTGTAAGCTTTATATCACCACATTGAAGGAATGAAACATCATCACTTGGCATCCTCTGTCATCTTAGAGGTGACCAAGTGCTTCTTGCTTCCAGTAGTTCAGGGAGACACAAAGTCCCTGTCTCCTCCTAGTGTGACTGAAGGAAGTGACGGTGGGAATATGGAACAACCTGCGTAGTGTGGTGGTCCAGGGTATCGGATTTAGATCAGGAAGACCTGCATTCAAAGCCAAAAAGCTCACGGGGTAACTCTGGGCATGCCCTTATTATTAACATTATTATGAACAGTATTTATATACCGCTTTTCAACAAAATCTTATTAGGCTAACTTACCAAATGACACTGTTGTAAAGATAAAATGGGCAAGCATGTACAATGCCACGAGCTTCTTGGAGGAAAAGCTGGATAAACAAATTTAAACTATATACACAGAACGAATCATCTCCGGGATTCAGGTTATAAGATGGCTTTATAAAATGTAAAGACTGTATAATACTGATGAATTCAAAAGTCAATTAAAACACATGTGTATAAATACCTTTAGAATTTTACAATAAAATACAACAAAACATTTTAAAAAGACTGCTTTCGCATGACGTTTCGTTCATTTCCCATGAACTTTATCAAATGGAAAAAATAAAGGTGACGGAATCACTATTAAATAATGGATATACGGAGTCTCAAATCAGTAGAGCCTGGGAAAAACAAATTTATATTAAACAGAATGGGAAAGTGGTGAAGGAACTAACAGATGAAGAAATCAGGCCCCCAGTGTACCTGCCATATGTGAAAGGGACTACTGATAAAATTGGTAGAATAATGGGGAAATATAATTTTAAAACAATTTTTAAACCAACGAATAAAATTAGTCAACTTTTAAGGAACCCTAAAGACCCCAGACCCCCTTTGAGCACCCCAGGCATATACAGGGTGCCATGTAGTTGTGGGAAGGTGTATGTGGGGACTACGAAACGTTTTATTAGTACCAGAATAAAAGAGCATGAGCATGCGTGCAGATTGGGACAGAATGAGAAATCTGCCCTGGCTCAACATAAAGAGGAGTCAGGACATGAGATCAGATTTGACAATACTGTCAAGTTGTGTAATGAAAACAATTATAGGGCTAGGCTAAGTTTGGAAGCCATAGAAATATTCAAGCATGGGTCCCATGTTCTTAACCGCCAGCAGGAGTTGTCCTTTATTAATAAAATTTGGACCCCTGTATTAAGCAAGAATAGTAAGCCATTTGAATAGTTTTTGTACCCTGGCTGCTATCATCTAGGTTACCACCAGGGGCAGCATAGATAGGGTTACCTGGGGTCATGTCCCAGTAGATGCAGAGCTTCCGTTCCGAATGACAGTTTGTGCGATGGGGATTCCATTT
The DNA here is from genome assembly GCA_026170595.1 of Plestiodon gilberti rubricaudatus. NCBI lineage: Eukaryota > Metazoa > Chordata > Lepidosauria > Squamata > Scincidae > Plestiodon > Plestiodon gilberti. Next base: position 162,818,445 of record JANXHW010000005.1, on the reverse strand, counting down.
CCATCTTCCTGTCTACTGAGGCAGGGTTGCATTTGATAAAGTTCATGGGAAATGAACGAAACGTCATGCGAAAGCAGCCTTTTTAAAATGTTTTATTGTATTTTATTGTAAAATTCTAAAGGTATTTATACACATATGTGTTTTAATTGACTTTTGAATTCATCAGTATTATACAGTCTTTACATTTTATAAAGCCATCTTATAACCTGAATCCCGGAGATGATTCGTTCTGTGTATATCGTAACCGGTTATAACAGTCTTCGATCAAATTTAAACTAATTCATTTTTTAAAAAATGTGTTTGCATGGTGTTTAGCTGCTGAAATCTCTAATCTGTGCCAGGGCAAAGCTGCCCCTCCCCCCATTAATTGGTGCCTACCTGTGCAGAGGAATTTGAAATTGTTCTCCTTCCTTGCATAACCCAAACTCCCGTTGCTTTCACGAGGGAATAAAACAAGGACTAATAGCCCGAAGCTTGCCATGGAATCTGACATTCCAAGCAACGTTAGCAAACTATGACACACAGGACAGGAGCAATATCCGTACAGCTTTGCTTTTGACCCCCGAGTGCACCTAATCTTTTCAGCCCAATTTCCTCAAGACGTCCACCTAGAAGATCTAGGCATACCTGGAGTTATTCTTTGCTGAGCGGAAATGTCTTTCCAGCATACCTCACATAGCTGTAATTTGTAGACTCTGCCTCCTTGTTGCAAAGATCATGCAGCGTTGCAAACATTTGGTTTATCTGCTGGAAGTGTTCCATTTGTAACATCAACTAAAGTTGCCTGGAAGAGTTACATAGCAAACTCTTACGTATCTACGTACGTACGTACGTATTTATTTTTATTTTTATTTACAATACTTTTATCCCGCTTTTCTCCCCAAAGGGACCCAAGGAGGCAACTTACAAAAACAGGAAAAAACAATTACAAAAATGAATCACCTTTAAAAGCAATAAAACAGTTAATTAAAAACTCATAAACAACAATCTAAAAATGATAAAAAGACCATTGTTACAATTTAAGAAACAAGAGTACAAGAACAGCAGCACCACATCTGTAACCGCTGGATGTTTAAAAAAAAAAAAAGGCCAAGACTCAGAAGACTTCTTTGAACAAGAACGTTTTCAGGCCTTGCCAGATAGTCTCCCAGGAGGGAGCAGTTCGTAAATCAAAAGGGAGGGAATTCCATAAGGTTGGTGCCACTACTGAGAAGGCCCTATTTCTAGCTGCCGCCCCTCGCACCTCCCTGGGCGACGGCCGCAAAAGAGCCGTCTCTGATGACCTAAGGAGACGAGGCAGACTATATAGAAGTAGCCGTATGTACATACGTAGCCTGTACATACATAAGCTGAAAACAGGCTTCAAGGCCTATTTAGGAATGAGAAACATTTCAATAGAGATATTGAGCATGCCTGATGATTGACTGACTTGTTGATTTTCCTAGTGGGAGAAGCTTTTAGTTGATCTTATTCTGTATGTGATTTGTAACTTTTGGGAGATGTAAGGCCAAAGCATGTCAATGCGAGTAGATAAATAGGTACCGCTTGCAGGAAGGTAAACAGTGCTCCGTGTTCCAGAGTCATGCCGGCCACATGACCACGGAGGCGTCTTCGGACAACGCTGGCTCTTTGGCTTTGAAATGGGGATGAGCACCACACCCTAGAGTCGGACACGACTGGACTTAATTGTCAGGGGATACCTTTACCTTTACCTAGGCTTACCATATTTTTCAAACTTCAAACCGGGACACCCCCCCCATACCCCCCCCGAGGTAATTAATTAATTAATTAATGTGAAAGCAACGAAAAAGCAAGGCCAAAGAACCGCAACCAATCGTAAACCAAAAAGCAATCGTAAACAGGGCAAACGAAGGCCAAAGTCCCCTCCAGAAGGAAAAAGCCACTCTAAAGCACACCGAAAATCAATCCTAAGCAGCCCAAACGAAGGCCAAAGTCCCATTCACAATCACAACGAAAAAGCCATTCTCAAGCACAACGAAAAAGCATAAAAAAGCCAATAAAACTCGTAACAAAGCATTAATCCAAAAATAAGAAATCCTTTTAATGAATAAAATGTAAAAGAAAGGGGGCGCGAAGCGCGGCCGCAATTTTTTAAATCAATAATCCATTTAAAATAATTAATTAATAAAGTAAAGGGGGCGCGAAGCGCGGCCGAAATTTTTAAATAAATAATTAATATTTCTATTAAAAATATATAATTTAAAAATAAGTTTACCTGGTCGCTGCTGGTCACTGGTCCGTGGTCGCTGCTGCTGCTGCTGCTGGGGCCGCGGCAAGCAGGCTGGGGCCGCGGCAAGGCAAAGCAAGGCAAGAAGTAGGCTGTGCTTCTCCCGGTGCCGCTGGTCTCGCAGCGGCACCGGGAGAAGCACAGCCTGCTCGCCTGCGTTGCGCAGCCCTGGAGAACACAAGGTAAGAAGCAGGCTGTGCTTCTCCCGGTGCCGCTGGTCTCGCAGCGGCACCGGGAGAAGCACAGCCTGCTCGCCTGCATTGCGCGAGCCCTGGAGCTCGCGCAACACGGGCAAAAAGCAGGCTGTGCTTCTCCCAGTGCCGCTGCGAGACCAGCGGCACGGAGAGAAGCACAGCCTGCTTGCACGCGTTGTTCGAGCCTGCTAGAGGCTCGCGCTGGCCGGGCAAGCAGGCTGTGCTTCTCCGGTCTCCCAGCGGCACCGCATGGAGCCGCTGGGAGACCGGAGAAGCACAGCCTGCTTGCCCGGCCAGCGCGAGCCTCCAGCAGGCTCGCGCAACATGGGCAAGAAGCAGGCTGTGCTTCTCCCGGTGCCGCTGGTCTCGCAGCGGCACCGGGAGAAGCACAGCCTGCTCGCCTGCGTTGCGCGAGCCCTGGAGCTCGCGCAACATGGGCAAAAAGCAGGCTGTGCTTCTCCCGGTGCCGCTGCGAGACCAGCGGCACGGAGAGAAGCACAGCCTGCTTGCCCGCGTTGTTCGAGCCTGCTAGAGGCTCGTGCTGGCCGGGCAAGCAGGCTGTGCTTCTCCGGTCTCCCAGCGGCACCGCATGGAGCCGCTGGGAGACCGGAGAAGCACAGCCTGCTTGCCCGGCCAGCGCGAGCCTCCAGCAGGCTCGCGCAACACGGGCAAGCACTGTGCTTCTCCCGGTGGCGCTGACGACCGGGAGAAGCACCCGCTCGCCGCGCCGCCATCTTTTTTTTTAATTTCAAACTTCCCGGGCAGCATCTTGGGTCACGTGGTCACTTGGCATCATGCCCTCACGAGATTTGGGTGCCGACACCTTGGATCACGCGAGATTTCGTGACCCAAGATGCTGCCCGGTAAGTTTGAAATTAAAAAAAAAGATGGCGGCGCCCATTCGTCCCCCGGGACACGACCGGGAATCGGGTCCGATTTCCGGGACTGTCCCGGCGAAACCGGGACGAATGGTAAGCCTACCTTTACCTTAAGGCAAAGAGAAGCAAAAGTGCAATCTTATGCATACTTTCCCAGGAGACTGTGGGGCTTACCACTGAGTAAACCTGCATAGGATTGCACTGTTAGGAGCTGAGGGGAAAGTGGAAGCTAGAGAAAAGCACCACATAGTGCCTGGGCCTAGAAGGTGCTATGTAATGTTGCTACCAGAGGGGCCAAATCATACTGGGGAAGCATGAGGGCAGTTGGCCAAGAAAGCACATGGAGCCAGAAAGGGTAGTGACATTTCACACGTTGTTTTAAAGTAACCAGGCACATCACTGACTGTAGGTCTCTTTTGTCATTTTATGTATCTGAGCTCATCTGTGTGAATTCTGACAGATGCTTGCTTTATGGATGGGGGCCCTAACCCTGTTGCTGGGGGATAAGCTCACTCTGTATGATGGGGTTACCCAGTCCCAGAGCTCCGCTGCAAGGGCAGTGTCCAGTCGTGTCACCGGCACTCTGATGCCCCGGCCAATCACGCGGCTTTATTGGAGATGAGCTGACATCCTGGTGGACATGGCAACCAGGACACTACAGCTTTGGTATGCTGGGGGAAGGCAGGGTGGGGCTAGAAAAGGTGGGTGGACCCAAGGCGGCCCATCAGGGCTCAAAAGCCCTGACACTGGCTAGTGGTGAACATGATGAGCTGCCTGAGGCAAGGTGGATAGACTGAACAGGTAGCCTCAGTGGGGCACCCAGCAATGATCCCAGGGACACTGAGCAAAGGCAGCTTGGTGGAGGAGGAAGAGGGTGGCTAGAAAGCCCTCCTCACAGAGGTTCTGAAGCCGCTGAGGGAAAAAGAGGGATTCCGGCCACTGACAGCTGCACAAATGAGACACCTGCACATCCCTGATAACATCATACCTTCAGAACATTACCTCAGTATTCTTTTGTTTCCTGATTTATGTTTAGTCTCTTAGCCATTTCACTACTTTAACTCCCGTGGGGCAAGAGCAAATGGTCTGAGGATTTGATAGCAGAAGGTTTTATCTTGATTTCCTTATTTCACCGACTTCATATCTGTGGGCCTAATTTGTGGAATAGAAAAGCAGCAGCATTTGGTCTTAAGCTCTCAAGTCTGGTTACTTAAAGGTAACTTTTTTCCACAGTCAGCTATTTGAAAGGAGGGAGTTTCTTTGACACAAAATAAACATCAGCGTCTGTTATTTTTACAGTGATTCCATTTCCAGAACAGATCAAAGTGTACTTTCAATAAGTCCTGTTGCCCTTCCATAATATGAGCATAGAACAGCATGCTGATACGATGGACGGGCAAACTCAGTTTTCTATCTTCCCTTATGGATGTGTGTATATATATCAATATTTTTAGAGCAAGCTTTATAATGGATGTCAGATGCAAAGTATGATCAGCATACAGTACATTGTCCATGTCAAGCTCTGTACTTCTGTTTTAATGGATTCATGTCGCTATTGCAAGTTATTTTCTCACTTCCATCTAAAAGATCATGTTTAAAACAGCTTGGCTTTACATGAAAGAATGAACATGTTGTCTTGATGCTTTGTCTTTAGTAACAGAAGTAGTAAAGGAGTTTAGATGTGTGAAGACTGAAGAAGGTCAGAGAACTGTGGAAAGTATACCTCATTAATTAGAAGGCACTAATGGACCGTCTCTTCGTTGAAGGCGTCAAGAGGTTTCCTTTTTAGATGATCAGCTTGATAATATTATCATGGGACTATGTGGTATACTGGCAAAGATGTGCGTCAACAATGTGTGTCTTCTGGTTAAGGTGACTAATAACAATAACTGCCGCCACCACCACCACCACCATCTATATACTACCTTTTCTTGGTCATCGGATTTCTCCTCTGACTTTAATTCAAAAGTGGTTTACATGGCCAGGCTCACTAAACACCGAGGTTTTTTTTACAATCATACACAGTTCTAACCTTCCATAGAGCCCTTCGTCCCAGGTGGTTTCCTTCATAGTTCGGCCTCTTTCTATGGCATTCGCCATACCAACCATACCGTAAAGCTGCTTACATTTAACTTAGTTGGAACACTGGTGACACAAAATGGTAGAGTTCAATTGTCCTCTCTGCTCAGCTCCTTGGGGCTGATGCTACCATGGCAGGTAGAGCATTTGCAGGGGAGGTTCAGGGGCTTAACCCTTTCCACACTCACGGCCAGCATTGGAAGTCAGCATCCTCAGGTAGCTATGAGGACTCACTGCTGATCCCTGACCATCATGAGAAGTGCCCTTTCACATTTTATGGTAGTCACATCACTATCTTGGTTGAGGAAGTCACTTTGTCATTAACTCCTCTCTCTCTCTCTCTCTCTCTCTCTCTCTCTCTCTCTCGTCTGTCCCATCCCCAAACGAGAGCTTGCCCCCCCAAAGCCTCTACTTACCTCTGGGGGCAACTTCCATTTGTGGGTGGAGGAACACCTGGAGGAAGTGACCCCATGACTTTTTTAATGTTCCTTTAGCCTTGTCTTAGCCTTTTAACCCAGGGAGAGTCTTTGAAGGGGATGAGGAAGGGAGGATAGGGGAGGGGGCATGAAGAAGGAACCTTGTTGTGACCATAGGCAGTGGAAAAAGCCACCACCACATCCATCAATGCCAAAATAGGTTCTGCCACAGTAAGCACATGAATTATACTTTGCTGAGGGCCCCATAAACCTGGAAGGCAGGGATAACTTGTGGACAAGGAGACTGGGCAAGACATTGACATAAGAAAAGAGTCAGGGGCAGGGAACAAATCGACCCACAGGGGTTAGCATAACTCAGTGGTTCCCAAACTGGGAGGTGCAGCCAGGGGAGCCACAGAGTGCCACGGAACCCTCTCGGAAAATAGTGCAATGCCAATTGGTAGGCATCAAGATCATTTAGTGGGGAGCCGCGGCCAATGGTTGCCAATGGTCAAGGGAGCCGCAGGTTGAAAAAGTTTGGGAAACACTGGCATAACTGGTGGAACGATTTTAATTGTGTTGCAGAAGTAGACCTCTTATGTCAAAGAATCTTTCTACCTAAATAATTTCAGGCTACGGCGCTTAGAACACTCGCAGAAAAGATCCCACACTTGCCAAAACGCATTCACAGTCCAATCCTTTGCAGAAGTAAGTTCCATTGGGTTCAATGTGTGTATAGGATTGCAACCTCATGCTTCATCTTTTGTTTGTGCTCAGTTTGTGCTTAGGTTTCTGGAACAAACTGGACTTAGGATTCTAAGCTTCAGTAAACATGCTTTGCAAAATCTGATTCCCCCCCCCCCCATATGTTTGAAAACCTGACAGATTGTGTGATGTTTCTGGAACTGATTAATCTCATACAAACGGAGACAAATATATGCCATTATTAGTCATCATTAATTATTCAATGTGCATTCTATAATTCATTGCATTTGGAACCAGAGAAGCTGATGTCTGCCAGAGGAAAGAGATGAAAGATACTCTTAGTAAAACCAAAAGCAATTGTAATAAATATGCATTTTTTTATGATGAGCCAGTGGTGAGTTTAATGAATTATTCCTGTAAATCTGTTAACGGCTAATCATTGGCTATTACCATCTGTGTTTTGTTTAGTATTTGATATCTGTAAATTATTAAGACAACATATGAAATCTATAAATCTCCTATGCTCATGCAGATACACATAGTCTTCTTGTATTCAGTCAGAGCACATCAATGTGGGAAAGTTTAAGGACATGCTTTCCAGGGTTGAATTCAAACTGTAGATGGCCAGTACTTTCCATTTACTGTCTCTGCTTCTTCTCTGATTACTTATTTAATTGTATTTTTATGGTTAGATTGAGAGTTCAAATACAGTGTTATAGACTGGACAATATTTGACCAAATTATATTGACCTGTATATGTCTTTATGATGTAAATACCTATTTTCTTCCCTGATGGAACTGAAAGTGCCACACCTGCAATTCCCAGGTAGCTCTTTTTTGAGTTTCACTGCCCAATCGTATTGAATTCCCAAGTGTTTCCCTCAAAGTTGTAGGCACCTCGTGTTCTGGTGGTTTACTCACTGAGAAGGGCAGTGGCAAAGAGAACATATGAGATCATTCGCAACGGGACGTAGCTTTTCAGTTTGTGATTCTTGTCAAAAACCTGCCTGCTTTTCAGTAGTGTCGTTGGGGGGGGGCGGGTGCAGGGTTGTCGAGCTCGGAGGGGGTGCACTGCTGCTAAGGCGCCGCCCTCCGGAGCTTGACACGCCCCCAAGCTTGACACTCCGGGGTTTCTTTTTCTTCTTACCACGTTCGTGCACACACACACTGTGGGGGTCCCCTGGGAGGGGAGTCCGGAAGGGGGGTGTCTTGGGGACTAAAGTCCTCCAGAGTGGTCCCGGGCAGCCTGGCCTATCCTGAGGGGGGGGGGCTCCTGGACACGCGGAGGGGTCGCTACCCCTTGTCAAGGGTCCAGAGGTTCGGCGTCCTAGGGACAACTCCCAAGGGGGCTCCGAGCGAGCAGTAGCCTCAGAGCACGAGGAGGGTGGGGGTTCCGCAACCCGGCTTCCACCTCTCCTCCGGAGTCGACTGATCGTAGGCTCCGAGAGAAGACCCGGCTTCTTCGGAGCCTCCTAGCCGACTGCCTCATCCCTGGCCGGTTGCTCTTTATATACTCCAGCCCCCTCCCTCCTACCTGATTGACAGGCGAATGAGCCTATCGGCTCATCGCCTGGTATAGCAGGCCCGCAGGGTGGCCCGACGCGAGGGCGGGCCCGCCCTGGGGATTCCCTTGAGCCGTGCGCGTGCGCACGGCTCGGGCCTGGTGGCCGGGGCCGGCGCGCTTCCTCCTTCGCTCCCCCGGGATGGGGGAGAGGATTGTCCAGCGCCGGACGACTGGCGGCGGGGGACGCGGGCGACGGCCCGGCCGGCTGGGAGCTTCCTGGGTTGGGGGCCCTCGGGGGTTCGCTCGTCGGTGTCCCCGAGGGGTCTCGCCGGCCTGGCGACCCCTTCCCTTGGATCTCGGGGACCCCAGCCTGGGGGCTCCTGGACACGCGGAGGGGTCGCTACCCCTTGTCAAGGGTCCAGAGGTTCGGCGTCCTAGGGACAACTCCCAAGGGGGCTCCGAGCGAGCAGTAGCCTCAGAGCACGAGGAGGGTGGGGGTTCCGCAACCCGGCTTCCACCTCTCCTCCGGAGTCGACTGATCGTAGGCTCCGAGAGAAGACCCGGCTTCTTCGGAGCCTCCTAGCCGACTGCCTCATCCCTGGCCGGTTGCTCTTTATATACTCCAGCCCCCTCCCTCCTACCTGATTGACAGGCGAATGAGCCTATCGGCTCATCGCCTGGTATAGCAGGCCCGCAGGGTGGCCCGACGCGAGGGCGGGCCCGCCCTGGGGATTCCCTTGAGCCGTGCGCGTGCGCACGGCTCGGGCCTGGTGGCCGGGGCCGGCGCGCTTCCTCCTTCGCTCCCCCGGGATGGGGGAGAGGATTGTCCAGCGCCGGACGACTGGCGGCGGGGGACGCGGGCGACGGCCCGGCCGGCTGGGAGCTTCCTGGGTTGGGGGCCCTCGGGGGTTCGCTCGTCGGTGTCCCCGAGGGGTCTCGCCGGCCTGGCGACCCCTTCCCTTGGATCTCGGGGACCCCAGCCTCCCTGTCTTCGGCGGGAAAGGGGGTAAGTCTGGGGTCGCCCGTGGGGGACCCCTGACACACACACACTGGGCGGCCAGACACGTCCTTCCTGGCTGGCCGGCAGTATCAAAGACGATGCTAGAGAGGCTGCGCCTGCGCAAACTTGCTGCAGCCTCTCTAGCTCCCTTAGTCTCGCTGGCTGGAGGACTCAGTGCTTTTTGGTTACATTTGACCTCCTATACTTGAAATACCTTCAGTTGCTCCCTTGAGTTCCAGGCCCTAGATTTTTTCACACACATCTGTTTTACTCCACTGGTTTGGATGATACTTGACCTGTCCAACCAGACCACACTTTTGAATTAGGTTTATCAGTGTGTGGAAAGGAACACCCCGCCACTGCTGGACCAACCATGAGGCGAGGTGAATCGGGTTGCATCAGCAAGGGGTCTGAGGGGGTCGTGGATCTGCGGTGCGCTTCACCCTGAGGACGCCACCACTGCCACTGCCCTTCCCTGATGTGATCTGCAGTGATCTACTTCCCAGTTGCCCGAGCAAGAAGCCGATCATCATCACCCTCCTTACACTGTTCCTCGCGCAATTTCCTTAAAGCCAGAAGAGCGAGACATCTGGCTTTATTTACAGGGACAGCATGAATAGAGCTCCTTAGTTCACGCTGTCCTTTTAAATGAAACCAGAAGTCTTGCACTTCCAGGTTTGACAAAAACAGACAAGAGGCTTGGGAAGAGCTTTGATATTATTTTCTAGAGCACAGCAGCAGAGGTGTGGGGTAGAACTCCAGGTGGCTCCACCCCAGGCTGCCCCCCTCCACAGACAATTAAGTGAATTGACCCAAATTCCTCCAGATGTGGCGGATCCAGGATGTGCGTGCTCTGTGAACACGCAACTCTGTGTTTTAATGCATCAGGTCAATCAGATATTCAAAGGATCATATGAACTACTCCAGTTATATGGTTTTTAGGGTTTGTAGTCTTAGTGTTGCATATAATATGCACCCAGTTTTGAGCACCACATTTAAGAACAATAAGCTGGAATGGGTTCAGAGGAGGGCAGCAAAGGTGGTGAGGAATCGGGAAACATTGGATAAAAGAGGATTGGATAAAAGAGTTTGGTATGTTTAGCCTGGATAAGGGAAAATGAGGGGAGATACGATAGCCATCTATCTTGTTACACAGATAACGATTATCTGTTACACAGATAATACTTGTTATGCAGAAGAAGAGGATAACTTAATCTTATGGTTTATGAGGCTAGGACTGGAACCAATGGGTGGAAAGTAGATCTAGATTTAGGCTAAACAGGCTGCCCCTACAGTTGTGGGCTCTTCCTTGTTGGGGGTTTTCAAACAGAGGCTGGGTAACCAACTGTCAGGGATGCTGTAGCAGTTGCCTGTACTGAGCAGAGGGTTGAACTGGATTTACCTCCAAGGTCCTTTCCAACTCTACAATTCTATGATTCTATAGCTGTATCTCTCATATAGTAAAGCCTCACTACCCGCGGATTTGCTTATCCGCGGGGAGCACTTACCTCACACTGTTCATGGTCTGAACTGTTCTCAGCTCACACTGTTCTCAGTTATCCATGGCATCCCCAGCAATCCTGCAGCTATTCCTGGCCATCTGCTATCCACGGTGGCCCTTTTAAAAGCATTTCAGGCTAACCGTGGCCATTTTAAAGCCATCCGCGACCATTCTGAAGCACTGGAGCACCTCCCTTATGAGGAAAGACTACAGCGTTTGAGGCTTTTCAGTCTAGAAAAAAGGTGCCTGAGGGGGGACATAACTGAGACGTATAAAATTATGCATGGGATGGAGAGAGTGGATAGAGGGAAATTCTTCTCCCTCTCGCCAGAACCAGGGGACATGCACTAAAATTGAGTGGAGGGAGAGTTAGAATGGACAAAAGAAAATATTTCTTTACCCAGCGTGTAATTCATCTGTGGAACTCCTTGCCACAGGATGTGGTGATGGCACCTGACCTAGATGCTTTTAAAAGGGGTTTGGACAGATTCATGGAGGGAAGACCATCACAGGTTACAAGCCATAAGCAACCTCCTGGTTTTAGGAGTAGGTTTTCTCTGTGCCAGGTGCAGGGGAGTGGCAGCAGGAAACAGGTTATCTTGTTGGCTGTGTGCTCCCTGAGGCATCTGGTAGGGCCACTGTGTGACACAGGAAGCTGGACTAGATGGGCCTTTGGCCTGATCCAGCAGGGCTCTTCTTATGCTTTTATGTTCTTATGTTCTCCTTACTGTAGTCACTTTCATTAGTCAATTTCAGGTAGTGCCCCAGAATGACTTGTGAGGTCATTTGAAAGATCTCCACTGCCATCCTGAAAGTCTCCACACCATTTTGAAGCTTCTCTGGCCATTCTAAAGCTCTCCGCACTATTTGCGGGTGCAATTTTAAAAGTCTCTGCTGCCATTCTGAAGGTCTCTGCCGTTTTGAAGGACTCCACTGCTTGCAGGTTAGCTACACCTCCCCCTAACCCCATTGATCCCATAGGATCAATAACTCCGTATCTGCGAGATTCGGTATCTGTTGGTGTTTGCAGGAACCTAACCCCCGCAGATACCGAGAATTGGCTGTACTTGTTTTGCTCATATCACACTCACTGTGGATTTGTTAGGTTTCATGCTAGATAAATTATTGTAACCCAAGCCTTCTTCATTCAAGCATGATGGGGGGTTTAATATTTCTCTAAAAAGGCACATCTACTTTTGATATTTTTACCTAGACGTAAACCCTCCTAAATGCAATAGAATTTTCTACTAAGTAATCTTAGGATTTACGGCATCAGATACTCAAATGAATTGGAGAAAATCATTGAAATTTTTAAATGAGTTTGGCACAAACAATTTGTTGCAGTATAGGAATGGTTTCACTGATCCCATAATGAGTTATAAGGTAGGAGAGATATACACTGACTGACTATTTTTAAGAAAATCTATAATGGCTACATGAAATTTGTGTCATAGTGATACAGTAGTCAGCTCCTGGCTTCACTAAGTCCTAACAAATGGGGAATATTGCTAAGATGCACTGGTAGGATGTAAAACTGTACCCCATTCTATTTTAGCCCCATAATTTGGTACTTAAGTAAACATTAATTTCAGAGACCCATTCCAACCCTGATTGAAACAATATGGTGGGTTTGGAAGCCAGCTAAAACCTTTTGGAACTTTTGCAATTGCAAAATCTAAATTATTTTCATCTGTTTGTGAGTTTGAATACAAAGTGTTTGGGGCTGTTGGGGTCTGAGTTCAAAGAATAATTGTGGTTTGCCAAGGCAAGAAGAAGGTAATTAAAACAATGTTTATGTATACAGTACATTGAATGCTTCAAAGTGGTTAGACTTTAAAGTTTTTTTAATCAAATGAGAATGAAAGTGAAAAATAACCCCAAGTATTTATTACCCAGTGCCTTGTTGAAACGATATAAACAGCATTTATGTAGCACGTTCCAAGTGCCTCACATACATTTTACTGCACCCCTATAAGGTAGATCAGCATTATTATAACTGTATTGTAAATTGGAGTGGAGACAGAGAGACCACCTGGCCTGGTGAGTTCATGTCTCAGGTGGGATTTGGAGATTTCCTGGCTTATGCCTAAAACAAGAAGACTCGCAACATAATGGTAGTTATTCGGTGATGGTGATGGTGATGGTGATTGTGTGTGTGTGTGTGTGTGTGTGTGTGTTTTACAGTAAGGATGGTTAATGATAGGAAATCACTTAGTGTAATTAAAATGATTGATAACTTGGCTACTGCCATGTCCTAGCACAGTGATAGCGAACTATTTGGGCTTGGTGTGTCAAAATTTTTGAAAATGCCTAACTTGACTCTGCTGGTGTGTCCCCCCCCGAACCCCCCCCGAACGTTTAATAGTACTTTGACTAATGCTACTTTTAATTTTGAACTGAACTGAACTGAAAACAACTATAGAATACATTGCATTTTATTTAACATCAATTAGTGACTTTTTGGTTGCTGAGTTTTACTAGAGAATAATTTGAAAGAGGTCTGCCAAAATCCCTGCCCTAAATGTATACGACAAGTCTGTAACATTTTTGCGAAAATATAAGGTGTGTCAGGGCCCTGGGGGAAACGCTGGTGTGTCACCCAAAATGACCTCGCGTGTCACCTGTGACACGCGTGTCATAGGTTTGCCATCACAGTCCTAGCACTTAGATAGCCTTAAGAAGGTGCAAAAGATGCACACTCACTATGCTTTGTAGTTATTGTGTCCTGTGAACAGCCAGTGATCAATTGTAATCTGTATGAATGCAGATATGTAATATATTTGCACCCTGGCCAGACAAGTGGGGAGAAAGATAATGAGATATTGAGATCAGTTGGAGGAATGTTCTTTTGCAGTTTTGAAAGCTGAAACTTATGGCACAATCCTGTCTAGGACAGGACCAGCGGAACCAGTGCTCCGCCCAGGGTGTTGCAAATGTACCACCAAGAGAGCTGCACTGTAAGGCAAGTTTGCAGCACCCGGAGAGTAAGTGGTACCGGAGCCGAGGCCACCACCGCTCTCTCCGCACCAAAGACTGTGACTGCTCTTTTATTCATGTATGAAGTTACCCGTGGAGGGGTGGGAGCCCCAGATTGGCCCGCTGGGTCTGGGAGGGAGGAGGGATTGTCGGCGGCATGCACCACTGAATCCTATTCCCCTTCCCGGGACTTTACCCCCAACACGAGACTCCTTGGATTCGTGCCAGCCATTTTGCTGGTGCACATTCAACCATGGGGCGGCTGGGGCTCAACATGGGGTAAGGAGATGAATGTCCCCTTACTCTGCAGAGACCTCCAGTAGCATCCTGTCCAAGACAGGATACAGTGCAGTGTGCTGGATAGGATTGGGCTGTCAAGCAGCTAATACATGTATAAAATGGCCAGATTTCAAGCAAATTATTCCTCAGAAAGCGTCTCTCTCCTTTGCACCCAGCTCTACAAGTGCAAAGGATGCCCTTAATTACTCTTTTTGAGGACTTTTTCCAGGTATTTCTTCATGTAAATAAAGATACTCATAACATGTGTAGTCTTCATAAAATGTACCCAGTTTGTGCTTACACAATTATCCCAAGTAAATATCCATTTAAACATGTTCTGACCTTGTGGGCACGAGTGCAATTCTGAATTCAGCCTATTTACTTGTGTGAAGTTGGTCCAGATTTATATAAAAGCATCATTAAAACCTAGACCAACGTGTTTATAGGTATCATATTATTTACATGTTGTTGGTCTTAGATAAATATATACTGGAGAGGTGTGTTCACCCTGCTCTTGACAGATGAGTGTTGCTCTTTGATTCATGTATGAAGAACGACTCTGATAAATGTTTGTCTTCTACTGTATTAACTTAGTTTGCTGCTTCTCTGTGTGTTTTTTTTTTTTGCATAAAATATAAACTTTTAGGCTTTTGGCACATTCTCTTAAGTGTTAAAAGAGTGATCCAGTATAAGTTTGCAAAACTGTGTACCCGGCGTCTTCTGTGTACCCTGCTTTAAAATAGTGCTTTACTTTCTCTTTTAAAACATTATCTTGTAGTGGGTAGTAGCAATAGAATAATAATAATTCAGAGACCTCTGCCAAATTTCCTGGAAAATAGAAGGGGATGCTTTTCCCCTTCCCCAGGTGTAAATCCAGGCCAACCTGATCGGCCTCCTCAGATTTCCGCCAGCTATAGAGGAGGCCATGTAATGGCCTAGCCGGCCTGGCGGGGACTGGGATATGACTGAGGCCATTCCCCATCCCCTCCTGGGTCGGCTAGGCCAATGGCCCCCCTCCCCCGTCCACCGAACCGCCCCCGCTGGATCCTGACTCCCCTCATCCGGTGGACGCATGGGCGCTCCGGCAACGGAGCAAGGGAGGGTGGCCTCTAAGCCAGCTTCCCTTGCTCCAGAGTAGTCACAAACATGGTTCTTGACACGTTTGCGACTGCTGCTGGCGACGGAACTCTCGTTCCGTTGCCGGCACAATCGTCAGGATTGCGCTCTATATCATCTACTTGTATAGTTGGCAACTTCTTATAAGAAATGCTTTAATCCAGTTCTCTCGCAAGTATCAAACATTGTTGTCAGGTAAATTCTTCTGCACTGTGGGTGACTCAGTTATAAATATGAATGGGAACTATCACTGTTCACTCTTTGGCAATACTTCCTTAGGTGAGTAAAGTGACAGAGATGTGTTTAGCTTTAAAGGGCACAATCCACTGGGAAGTTCTTCAATATAAGCCCAATTAAAATTAATTGAAATTGTGCAAGATGGAATTGTAGAAATGGGAGGAGGCAAGGAGACATCACGCAAGATACCAGGAAAAATAGACAGTCACTTTCATTAAGGATTAATCAGATATCAAAATGTTTGGCAAATTCAGTTCATGGACACTGTTTTCTGCACCTTTTATATAGAAAAACCTGGGTGAAAGATGATAGTAGAAGAGGCAGGAGTAAGTTGGCCACTGATTCCTTTCACCATCGCTAGAGGTGGGAGAAAATGGTTTTATTTTTTCGCAGATTTCGGCGTTTAACCAAAGTGAAATAGCAGAAAGTGGTGTTATGTGTTTTTATTCCAAAATTTTTCCATTTTTATCAATTGTAACTGCTTTAAAAGTGCACTAGGTAGGTGGTATAGGTTGTACATAGTCAGCAGATGAAGAATGATGCAAAATTACATGGTTTTATTTTATTTTATCAATTTTTCCCAGATTTTTTTTTAGAAGAAAGCGGTGTTATGTGTTTTTATTTGGTTATCACCATTTTTTCCTACTCCTAAATCGTCAATAACCTTTATTGGCATAGTCAAACAGTCAACAGCTCCTGACCATTGCCTGTGGGACTGCTTCTATTTCCCCCTCTGGTTGCAAGACAAACAGCCCAATCCTAACGGCAAAGCAGCCATAAAGTGCTCTCTGGAAGCATAGCATTGCTACCTCATAATGCGATTCAAGCAGCTTCCTCATGAGGAATCAGACGCCATGGCTTCCTCACGAGAAGAGAAAGCTGCTTGACTTGCATTATGAGGTGGCAATGCCACAGAGGCACTTCTGCAGTGGGGGCGGTACTGTAAATTGCGCCCAGTCCTAGTCCCTGTTTACAACCCGGAACGAGGAGGCCCCACCCCCTCGCCATCAGAGCCATTCTGTGCGGCGAAAGCAACGGGCAGGAGCCTCCCTGACCATTGCTTTCGCCGCATGGAATGGCTCTGATGGCGAGGGGTGGGGCCTCCTCATTCCGGGTTGTAAACAGGGACTAGGACTGGGCGCAACTTACAGTACCGCCCCCACCGTAGAAATGCTTCTGCAATGCCACCCCCAAAACTAGATGTGATAGGGCAAAACCGATGTCATTTTTGGAATTGGCGCCCCAAATTCATATAAAACCACCATAATATTTTTTTTTTAAAAAAATTGACCCTCAAATTTGCAGTCCTGTGTTATTGATTACTTATGTCATTACACTTCATTCCGAGCAAATAGTTTTGACATATTTGTGAAATGTTTTTGTTATGTTTTTATTGAAACTGTCGCCCACATCTTTGGACACATGTTGCAGTGCTCCGTTTTGTATTGGAGCTTTCATTGTTGCTGCTTTGAGTATACAGAATCCAGTTTTATGTTAAGTAGGTGGGTTGCTGATTTGTCAGCATGCCATTCTGGATCAACCCTTTATGAATTGTTTTTAAGCACCAAAGTGGACAATGAAAGCTTTTATAGCAGCTCCCCAATTAGCAGTAATCATTCTTGCTAAACTTTAGTAAAGAACTGGAGTATGCAGTGAATGTAAAGTATTCATTTCTTTTCTTTTTTTTCCCCTTCCCATTTGCTGCCATTTTACTTTTAAATCTGTTTTGTACAAATAGTCTAACTATGTTTGCTATTTCTTGTTCATTTTGCAGATTGAGAATGTTGATGTCTGTCTTAGCTTCTTGGCAGCCAGAGGAGTAAATGTCCAAGGTCTTTCTGCTGAAGGTAAGAAAAACACAGTGTAGTACAGATAATAGAATATCTTCTTGAACATTTTATTTGCAGTGAAAACCAACATACCATATTGAAAAAAGTATTTGTTATTGATGAAATGCATAATATTGGTTTCACCTTCTTGGTGTAAATTATAACTATATAGTACAAGAAAATGAAGCTTTCCAATGGCATACATGGTTCATTTATTTAAATTAATAAATTCAATGCACTTTGTATGCACTTTAAATATTGTCTTAGAGATCCATGGTCCATATTTACTAAATTTATTTTTAACAAGTTTTTTTTTAAAGGGGTTTAATGACCATGTTGGTAAGTTCTTAAAAACATCAACGTCTTAACGTTTTGCTTTGGGATTTGTACGGAGCTTCCTCCGAAGTATGGAACAAAAGGCATTCGCTGCCCTTTTCATTTGTATGCACTGTCTCCATTTCCTCTTGTTCTTAAAAGATACATAGCTATAAATATGCTTTCCACATGCACATATTGAAGAATAAATGAGTGTGACTTATCTCTGAAATATCTCTGAAATATTTCAGAGAATATCTCTGAAATAATGCACAGTTCGTCTCCCACTAAACTGAACAACTAATCTCATTTAAAGTGCAGTCCTATGTACGTTTACTCAGATGTAAAAATCCCACTGTGTTTGATGGGGCGTACTCCCTGGTAAGCATGCATAGGATTGCTACCTTAACAGTGTGCATTATGCTCATAGACTGTGCTAATAAGAATTATATATAGTATGTCATAGAAGTACATATGGTTTTTTTCAGTTTGGCGGATTTGTAATTACAGTACTTCAGGTATCTATCAGCCATTGTATGATGTGAATAGCGCAAATTATATGTACTTAGAGTAAAAGGTTTTTTTTCTTTTTGAAGTTCAGATAGTGATAGAGTCTGAAATAGTATTTTATTATATTATACTATATGCCTGTTTGAGTAATTTTGAAGTAGCAACATATGCAGTGACACCTAAAATTATGGAGTGGCGAACACTGTGTCCTGACTTTGGCAAGATTAGAGAATCCTCTGTACACAATCTTTGGCAAGATTAGAGAATCCTTTGTATCTTAGCCTCAATGTAGTATTGATATTAAGTATAAATGCAATTTAAGACCTGAAATTATTTCTTTAGCAGAATGGCTGGTACGAGGCATCTGGTGGGGCCACTGTGTGATACAGGAAGCTGGACTAGATGGGCCTTTGGCCTGATCCAGCAGGGCTCTTATGTTCTTATGATGCTTACTTTGGAATTACGGTATAGCTTTGCTCTTGTATAAATGTAAACTACAGATGTCAGATACTGCTCACATTTCTATACAATGACAAGCTCCCATCTCTTGAGAACTTTGAAGTAATAGGTGTCTTGACATATAAATGAGCACAGTGGAAAAGTTCAAATGGCTGAAAGATATTTTCTCAAACATGCTCAAAAGGACACAGTCAGATGCCATTAAATTCAGTGGGGAATATTTTTATGTATAATAGTTCCCTCACGTTCACATCAATCAATGCAGTTTACTTTGATGATTGTGGAAGGAGATGTTGCAATGTGCTTTTTTTTTACCCTGCTAGAAAATCTTTAAAATGTATTTTAAAGCATGTTCACCTCTTTCAAACATTCCAAGCCCATGAACCCCCCCCCAAAAAAAGATGAATACAGTGGCATGGAATGGGGTCTAAATATTTAGAAATATTGCAAAGCTATTTTCTCAGCCTTAAATATTGTGTTTACATAATTGTATAATTTTAAATGCAATTTCAGTCTCCTGACTTCCCCTGTGCTGCAGATGCACAATATAAATGTGCCAAATAACCTTATTAAAATCATCATCATACAATAGTTCCTCGGTTTTTAAAATTTTGTATTGTTCTTTATGATCACAACTTAATTTTTGTGTTTTGCATTTATATTTGTTTAAAAAACAAAATTATATATAGTATGTAAACTTGCTTATTTTAAACAAACCAATGAAGTATTCAGTGCAACCAAACATGTTGTTGTTCAGTCGTTAAGTCGTGTCCGACCCTTCGTGATCCCATGAACCATATCCCGCCAGGCCTTCCTGTCCTCCACTATCTTCCTGAGTTCGCTCATTGTCATGTTCGTTGCATCGATGATGCTGTCTAACCATCTCATCCTTTGCCTTCCCCTTCTCCTTTTGCCTTCAATCTTTCCCAGCATCAGAGTCTTCTCCAGAGAGTCCTCTCTTCGCAAACCAAACATGGACATTATTGATATCTAGAGCATGGCAACGCCATGCGACTCTTTCATCTGTGAAAGAAGTATTTGACAGAAAAGGAAATATATAGGACCTCTGTATATTCACGACACTAGAAAACGTTTCTGTCACTGTGTTCCTATTACCTATGTTAACACTGATTCTGGTTATGAATTTCAGTATTTTGTACAGGACATTCCTTGCTGCTGCTCTCACCCAATAAATCATAATGTGTATCCTGAAAAGTATAGCAATAAAAGTGTTCTTAGAAGGACAGCCAATCCTCTGGGGTTACCAAAGGGCATCCTTCAAAAATTAACGATGCTAACTAAATCTAGGAACATTTGGAAAGCAAATCAATTGACATGACCTTCCATAGAATGACATAATGCATTGGAATGTTATTAACTTAATATTGTATTTGAGAAAAATGGAGATGATCCAAACCCACATTAAGTTAGTACTGTGTCCTCATTTCTACGCCTTTTTTGAAGGAAAAAAATGTTTTTTTCTAGTTACAGTACCTAGGTTGTTATAGCTTGATTTTAAAGCTGCTTGATTGATTGTATCTGAAATATGTGTTTTTACTGAATTGCTTTTATCCATCTTCAAAAACTAAGAAGCTATATAATCCAGAAATCCAGCAGTCTTTTTTTTCAAGTGATAATAACTATGGTGTTAAATAGTAAAATAGACTTTTAAATTTTTTTAATTTTGTTTTGTGTTTAAAAACTAGTCTGTCATTATCAAAAGTTTTGAACACTTATTCTGGAATAAGTCCATTCATGTCAGTCACCCCATAGCAACAACCGGTGTATGCATAACCTTCTTCGGACGTGACTGCACCAATCAAGTGTTTGCCAGGGAGAGAGAAGCAGAGATCACAAGGCCTTTGCTCTTTTTCTCAAACATCTGATTATCATGGCTGCTGTTTTTTCTAACAGGCGCTGTGAGCGGGCAGGAAGCTCAAGCAGCTGGACTGGAATTCGTGGTTTTATTTTATTATTATTTTTAATACCGTCATTTGAAGAAACTGTTATGGTAGTTTACCATCATAGTAATGAATGAGGATGTGTCACTGACAGCGCAATCCTATCCAACTTATGCCACCGGTGTAACCAGCGGTGCAGCAAGAATGAGAGGCCCCAGACCCGAAAGGGGATTCAAATACCCTCCAAAAGGGGAATTCAAATGGGATTTGAATCGCCTTTTCGTTCTAGGGCCTCTCGTTCTCGCTGCACCGCTGGTTATACCGGTGGCATAAGTTGGATAGGATTGAGCAGAGCTTAGCCGGTGGCGTAAGTTGGATAGGATTACGCTGTGAATTGGTTAGTTGGTTGGCAGTAGCATCCCAAAAGGGGGGGCGGTACTGTAAGTTGCGCACAGGTCTACTCAGCATTACATGGTGGCCCTGCCCACTCGCCGTCGGAGCCATCCCGAGCAGCAAAGGCAATGCGCAGGAAACTCCCCGCGCCTTGCTGTCGCTGCTCGGAATGGCGCCAATGGTGAGTGGGCGGGGTCACCGTGTAACACTGAGTAGACCTGTGCACAACTTACAGTACCGCCCCCCCCCAGGGACGCTACTGTTGGTTGATCTGCTTGTTGTGTTTAGTTTGTACAAATGTTTACAGTGTTGAATTCACGAGCTTATATTTTTTTTCAGTTGTCAAAAGCGTCCAAATCAATGCATGAAACATTACACAAGCTGTGTGTGCCTGTTGAGTGGAAAGAAAGGATATGCGTAAAATAAAAATGAAATAACAATGCGTTGACTTTTAGTAATGTTACATTGATAATATTAATATTCTGACTGTCTTAGATATTATGTGTTTGGATCAGTCTGTGTGTTATGATATTGTTTGTTTGCTATTTATATTTTATGTATGTTTGTCTTTATGCCAATAAAGGTTTCATTCATTCATTCAATATTAATATATACACATGTGAGCATTTTACAATCATTAATAAAAAGCAAGTTTACATGGAGAAAAGGTTCTGTGACTGTTTACTTTTTCCCATGAAAGTTTGCTGGCCAAGCTATTTGTATGAAAAGAAGAAGCTGTTCAGGACGGAGAAGAGGATAGCTGGATCATGGTCTTAGAAGGTGTAAATCTAACAGGAAAACAAAGCATTCTATAGTCATTCAATAGCAAGATTTTTGGAAACTTAAAAAAAAACCCTGGTCTGAAACGTTTTTGTTAATTGCACCTCACAGCCCCTTCATTATCGGAAAGAATAAAAGTAAAAAGCAGTTCATTTTTGAATAAAATAATTAGATAATTTTTGATCTTCAACATACATTCAAAAATATAATGATTTTATTTCTTCAGAGTTAACAGAGTAAGGTTTTAAAAACATATTTGATTTTGTTTTTCTAGCTGTGTTTATAAAAGATAGTGAGACGAACATACAGTATTTGTACCTTCTTTTGGCTGTGGTAGTTTTCGTTATTCATTGTTTCACGTGTATTTTCTGCTTTAAAAGTTTGTCTAAGAGCTTCCAGGCAGCCTGTTTTTAAATCAATTTATGCTTGTTAACTGTGCTTAAGATAAGATAATTAGCTTTTTGTTCAGTAGTGCATTACTTTTGTAAATATAACATAAGTTGTTCATGATCTTGATACACACATTTATCAGGAAAGAAGAACTTATGACCATGACCTGTCTGTGAGTGATCAGTTGTCATGGACACAAAATCCCCTCCCCCCTACATATTATATACTACAATAAAAGTCAACCCTCCCCCCTCTTCCATCACCACAGAGTTCAACATGGCAAAAGCAATTTTCTCAGGCTCCCCTCAGTGCTGGGTGGAAGGATCACGAGGAATCCTTTCATAGCACTGATAGTCTCTGAGGGGAATCGAGGGGATTTATCAGAGGATATGCTGGGGATACGGATACAAGGGTTGCAGTGGGACTTCCTGTTGATTCTTCTCGACCTTACAGGAAGACCAGCAGTGTAAGAGACTTTGACTCAGAATCACTGCAGAGCACTGGCCCATTGTAGGAGTGGGTGTGTGAAAAGAGATCCTGGATTGAGTCTAGGTGTTCTCCCTATTGGCTGCATTCTAGTATTCCAAACATTGGAGGCTTTCCTCTCTTTTCTCTAGGAGGCAAGTTCAAGCGAATCAGCAAAGGCCTGGACTTGGAAACATCCACTAATTCCTCTATAATCCCAGTGGGTATTGGGTTTTCTGAAGGCTTTCCTTTTCCTCATTGCATTCTGAGGGATTCAGAAACCAACAACACCAGTAACAGGCAGGCAATTTAACAACAGAACCTGGAAATAGTAAACCACTGCTTGTTCTAGTCGTAGTAATAGATGGGGCAGGGGGGGGCGGTATGCCCCAGGTAGCACGCTCAGGGGGAGAAGATGGTGGCTGGAGTGGCAGTGAAAATGGCGGGAGCAGCATTTGGCTCTGGCTGACGTCACTCGGGGGCGGGCTCTGTGATGTCAGTTCCTGCCGTGACGTCACAGGGGCGGCGGCATTGCTACGCCTCTATGTCCCTTTATTTTAAAACTTAATTAGTTGTTCCCATATTTAACATGACCCACCTTAAACAATGTAGAATTCATTGGGTCACCATAGCCATAGTTTAACAAATAGCCATAGTCTACCAACATATTTTGCTTTAGGAAATGTGTCTGAATATATTTCTTCTGAACCCTTTTGGTCCAATGAGAACTTTCCATGGGTAGAAAAGTATTAAATGCAGGATTCAGGCATAAAACAAGTTCTGAAGGGACATCCTATCAGGACTGAGTTCATTATTGCTAAACTGAAAACTGGTGGCAATGTCCATTATATATGACTGTGGGGGAAAAGTCTAAATTTTGATATTTTTGCTTCTTTTTCTTTTTTCAGAAATAAGGAATGGAAATTTGAAAGCCATCTTAGGGCTGTTTTTCAGTTTGTCTCGTTATAAACAGCAGCAGCACCAACAGCAGCAGTACTATCAGTCCTTGGTAGAGCTCCAACAGCACGTCTCTCATTCTCCACCTTCTGCTGACGCTGGCCAGCCCAAAACACAGCAAGATATGCAGTCCAGGTAGGTTTGCAGATGTCCTTAGCTCAAATCTGGACTTGAAGTGCGTTCATTTTGTTACAAAGGTTTAAAGATTTTCAGAAGGAAAAGGGAAAAAGGAAACAAACTTGCAACCTAGTCTATATGCATATTTATTTAAAAGGAAGCCTCCCCAAGTTAAATTGGACTTGCAAGGGAGTAAGTGTGCATCAGATTGCAGCCTTTGGGTATATTCACATAGTTACTTCCGATTTACAACGGTGTACAATTTGAATCTTTAGCACTCTTTACTCCTGCAGCGTTCATACTGGAGCATGTCGGCAAATGATGTGTGGAGTGAGTGAGAGGGTTTGACACATGATACAATTACAATCAAAAAAATAATTAAGAGCGCAATCCAGCGCAAGTTAGGCCAGCTCCGCACTGACCTAAGGAGTCGCAAATATGCCGTAAAGCACGTTTGCAACTCCTCGGGAATAAACAGCGCTGGGTGCAGCCCGTATACTTGCGCAGTATTGGGCTGTAAGTGTTCTTGAAGAAACTGGCCACCAGGAATATCTGGTGATGGCAGTTATAGATCTATAGTTAAGGAACTTCTTCTCCACTGGCTGCAGATACAAGAGTAGCTCCTGGCTGCTGTATCCACTTGTCTGCAGTGGCTCCATGCAGCAGAGACGGCTGGGGGACTGAGATGCCAAGAGTATTCACTGCAGCCTGTGTACTAACTGCTTCTGGTGGTTCTTAAGGCTGTGACACGTTCTAATGACAGCCGACAATTACAGGGAAAGTACTTTTCAGATTGTTGCATAAATATCCAGCTCATTGATTAAGGGTGAAAGGAAACAGCATGTATAAAAGTAAAAAGCATTTAGCACAGCTCAAACTATCCACAATGAAAGGATTATACATTATTTATCTTCTAAATCATTGTCAACGTTCCATTGACATGAATGAAACTAACACACTTAGAAGATCAGACTTTTATAACTGTAGACAATGCATACGATTTATAAAACCTACTTGAACATAATTCATGGTTATAATAAAGCTATACACGATTGCCATATATTTTAATTGGAAGTGTTGCTTTGTGTAAATTACACACTAAACTTAATTTTAAGAGCTCTTCTTAGGCAGAAACGTGAAGAGCTTTTTTAATGGTTTCTTTTTCTTTAGAGTTTCAGCCATTGTAAGTAAATTATTAGCAGTTTATATGCATTCTTTTTCCAATGAAACTGGAAATCATATGCAAGCATGCTTCAATGTAGGTCATGTTGCAGAAACTGGGCTTTACCATGAATGTATCATTTGCTTTTCAGAATACATTATAAATATGAAAATGTGATAGCTAACATGCACAAGTTTAACGGTAGTTTTGACTTTGTCTCCCACATAAATGTATAATTCTATGACATGGTATCTGAAGAAGAATGTCTGAAAGGTGTGATAATTCAGTAAACCTTGTTGGCTGAATATGGAATCCCTTTGGTGATTATCTCATATTTAATATCCTGGAAGAATCTTCCTCCCTCCAGTTACGTTTAGCAGACACGTGTTTCCTTAGCTACTGATTTAAAATGACTGGCTGAAGCTGACTATGGAACAATTGTTCGCTACACCGTAAATAGTACCATCATGTTCACTATGAAAAATATAGTTTATATTTATTGGCTTGACATTACGTGGATTTGATTAACAGTAGATGTTACTTTTAATTGCAAATATAACTGTATATTTTAACACACACACACACACACGCTCAGTTCAACTATGGAGTAGTTAAGATTAGGAGCACCTTGCTACTAGGCAATTCAAGAATGGATGGCTAGGACCATCTGAGATGATATTGATTTGGTCCATCAGCTGGCATGGTATGCCGTCCTTGCCTCCACCTTAAAATCAGGGGACAGCCTGTCTTAATTGGTAAACTTATCCCCATGTGAATGGCATAGGTGGGGACTGTTTGCCAGATAGGGGGATGGATGGCAAGTACCGGTATGTTCAATATCATTCAAACCAGCCCTATGAAACACATTTGTTGTAATGGGATAAGGGTGAGTCTCCTTCACGGATCATTGCCTTGTCGTGGCGAAGGGGCTTGCGTAACTCAATGAAGCCATGAGCTATGCCGTGCAGGGACACCCAAGACGGACAGGTCGTAGCAGAAATGGCAGAAAGTAAAGAAGAACTAAAGAACCTCTTGATGAGGGTGAAAGAGGAGAGTGCAAAAGTTGGCTTGAAACTCAACATTAATAAAACTAAGATCATGGCATCTGGTCCCATCAATTCCTGGCAAATAGAAGGGGCAGAATGGAAGCAGTAACAGATTTTACTTTTTTGGGCTCCAAGATCACTGCAGACGGAGACAGCAGCCATGAAATTAAAAGACGCTTACTCCTTGGAAGGAAAGCTATGGCAAATTTAGATAGCATAATAAAAAGCAGAGATATCACCATGCCAACAAAAGGTCGTATAGTCAGGGCGATGGTGTTCCCAGTAGCAATGTATGGTTGCGAGAGTTGGACCATAAGGAAGGCTGAGCGCCGAAGAATAGATGCTTTTGAACTGTGGTGCTGGAGAAGACTCCTGAGAGTCCCTTGGACGGCTAGGAGATTAAATCAGTCAATCCTAAATGAAATCAACCCTGACTGTTCCCTGGAAGGACAGGTACTGAGGCTGAAACTCAAATATTTTGGCCACCTAATGCGAAGAGAGGACTCTCTGGAGAAAACTCTGATGCTGGGAAAGATTGAAGGCAAAAGGAGAAGGGGAAGGCAAAGGATGAGATGGTTAGACAGCATCACCGATGCAACGAACATGAAAATGAGCGAACTCAGGAAGATGGTGGAGGACAGGAAGGCCTGGCGGGATATGGTTCATGGGATCATGAAGGGTCGGACACGACTTAACGACTGAACAACAACAACAAAAAGGGTGGGTAAGTCCTTTCTCAGAATCCCATTGATGCATGTGGTTTTGCTGCTGAGGAATAACATGACCTGAAGATGGATGAGTGTGTGACGTGTTGCTTGAATAGATCCAAAGAAAAATCAGGTGAAGAGGAAAAAAGGGGATGGAGCAGTGCATTGAAAGTAAATGCACCTTCTGGGCATATTTATTAATTTTCCAAGTATAGATGTGCCAACTGAATTGTTACTTCATCTTCTCAACATTTTGCAGATGATTTGTCTTAATTTGTGCTTAAATGTTCAAATATATGTTTCATATTAAAGTTTACATTATTGGTAAGAAATTGTATTTGAATTAAGAATAATTGCAAAGTCTGGAATGCTCTTTTTAAAAAAGGTTAAACAATCAATAAGATTATTTGTGTGACTTTGAATACATTTCTGGATCAGGTAGAAGAATTTAATTTAATGGCTGTAACTAGAAGGTTGTGTGGTAAAAAGGTTGTTCACATTTATCTTGATTTAGTGGGATGTGAAGGTACGCTATTGAGCTGTTCCTTGTGTTCCAGTAAAACAGAATGAAAGTGTAGCCTGACACTGCAGTTGTTATGCTTCTGTATAGAAGGGAGTTCAGCTCAGTCGTAGGAATAGATGGGGCAGGGGGGCCACACGCCACAGGTAGGGGACGGTACACACACCCCCCGCTCTGGGCAGGAAGCAGCGGGTGTGTGTGTGGCAAAAGCGGTGGTGGCCTTTTTCCATTGCCGCGGCTGCGACGCTTGGGCCTCCTGCCTGTCTGGTCTCTCTGTAGCCTTATCTGGCTGAAAAATGCCTGGGGGGGATTCTGGCCGGAAACGGAGCTGGCGGGGGCGTGATTCTGTGATGCCGCCCGGGGGTTTGTGTGCGTCACTGAATCCCGCCCCTGGTAGTACGCGATGCCACCCCAGGCCCCCTAGTGGCTAACTACGCCACTGGTTCAGATTGTAAAAACATTGCTGCCCCCCTGTCCATGGATGCGAGCAGGGATGTCCTTTGTCCGGTCCCAGCCTGCATCAGGCATGGGATTCACCTGAGCATCTGATTGGTGCTTGAGCAGGCCGAGGGCAAGGACAGAGATGCTCAGCTTGCATGTGGCTTCTCTCCCTTTGCATTCTGAGACTGGAGGAGCTCCTGAGAGGACCAAGTAGCTTTGCTTCAGCTAAGCATGGGCCTACTCTGTCTAGCTTCCCATGGCCTCTTGGCTTTCCTAGAATGATCAGCAGCATCGGCAGCTGTGGCTGCTGCGTATCCTTTCCAGGCTTCCAACAATAACTGGTCATTGTTGCAATTAACCAAAATAATCAACTGCAAACCTTACTTAAGTTAACCAGGTATCTAAATTCCAGTTCCCTTTGTTTTTTATCTTAGTCTCTTCTTTCCCCCATCTGGTTGCTTAGTGCTGCTCACTGGCATCACTGCAGGGGGGGCGGAGCTTTAAGTTCCATCGAGGCTCCGACCCTCCGTTACACCGGAGCACGAAGCGGCCCTGCCCCCTTGCCTTCGGAACCATTCAAGGCGGTGAAAGCGCTTTCACCGCCTTGAATGGTTCCGAAGGCGAGGGGGCGGGGCCGCTTCGTGCTCCAGTGTAACGGAGGGTTGGAGCCTCGGTGGAACTTAGAGCTCCGCCCCCCTGCAGCGACGCTAGTGGTGCTACTATTGTATTCTTTGAATGCTAAGCAGTGTCGGGTCTGGATTTTAGCTCCGGAGGACAGCAGGCCCAGCCAGGCACCAAGGCCTCTGCTCTGCAGCAGAAGGAACAAACTGTTAGGCCTTCAACTCCACTTCCTGCCTGACTTGTAAACCCACAGTACAAAGCCAAAAATGGAGGTACTCTTATGTACTCCAGAAAAATTGCTGGCACACATCCGAGTAGCCCCATTGGGGCGGCTGGGGCTTTACCCGGGGGAAGTGAATAAACGTGCCCTTGCCCTGAGGTGACCTCCCAGGCAGCCAGAGGCGTTCCTACACACACACCCCACCATGTGATGCCAAACGCCCCGCCCCTGGGGCGGCGTGATGTCATTTTTGCACACTGCCGCTGAATTTCAGCGGTGGCGCGGTGCGAAACACACACACCCGCTTTTCGGCCCGTTTGGAGCCAAATGGCTCTTGGGAGGGCTGAACCCGCGGGCAGCGGCCGCCGAAGCTACAGCTAAGACGATGGAAAGAGCAGCGGAGGGGGTGACCCGGTGGCGAGGCCGGAGGCAAGTACACCCCCCCTGCTTTATGGCACGTTTGCAACACCCTGCACTGGCAGAGCGCTTGCTCCACTGGTGCCAGCTTGCGCAGGATTGTGCTGTAAGCTATTGATGTATATAACCCTTTTCAGATAAGATGAGAGGTACAGTGAGTGTGAGCATATCAGATGAAGCAGGATAGATGAACTAGCCTCCTTTTGGCCTTCCAAGGATTTGTAAATTACAAACTTGATTGTGTGACAAGCCCATGTTTCGAAGTAGAAGTTCATCTACAATAGGCAGATTAATTGTTATATAGGGTTATGATATTGTTTGCCAAGTACTGACAAAGGCAACATTCCAGGCTTAAAAATCAATATTTGGGAGTAAGAGTGTTATCATTATGAAAATGTAGTTGACCTATAGAACAGATTTATAGAGCTAAATATGAAAGCAAAAGCCTTCTTTCTTGTTTATGAAACTTTTTTTTTTTAAAAAGGCACATTTTGGCTAACCCTAAGCTCTGCGAAATGAATGAACATAAGTACGTCCAAGATTTTTACGGAATTATTTTTCTACTGTAACATTGCGTGTTAGTCATGGTTTCATTTTTGTTTGTTTTGCAAAAAGGTCACAGTGCCGATCTCCTTACTTGTGTCTGTCAGTAGAAACGTATGGCAACAAAGACGACATTCTGTCTTATGCCATGGATGACTAGTTTATTTCATCATCACAGCATATATCTAAGCTTGCTATGGTGATGATCTCTCAGCCACCCAGATACTAAAAGAAAACACATGTAGATAAAAGCTCTCTCCGATTCATGGATTAGTCAGTAACTGGTTTCAGAGAGCTGTCAGCAACATTCCAGAAAGCAGGCCAGCCAGCATTATCACAACAGGAATGGTGGTCACAGTTCTGAGAGCCAGCTGGATTTGGTTAATTCATTAAAGTTTCCCCTTTATTATTTTAGGAAAGCAAACATATTTAGGTGGCTGATCCTTAAGGCCATTTTTCATTTATAGCCATTACTCTCGATGCTGTTTTACTTTTGCCTCTCATAACCAAACTACATGTTATGATAAATGCAGAGTAAGTGTTGGGTCAGCCAGGTCGGGCGCTACCTGGGGTACCACTGGCCCCCTGAGAGCCTAACTGGCTGACCCCCGAAGCTCCCCAGTGCCAAATGCAGTGGTGATGTGAGTCATGCAGTTGAGTGACTCATGCTATTTCTGCCTTCTCTCATACATGTGCATGCGCACATGTGCAAGAACATGCACACGGGTACACATAGGATGCACACATAGGATGCTAACATGCACACATAGGATGCTAGCACTGCTTGTTTTTTTTTTAAGCTTTTGAAGTGAGATTGGGGTTATGGTGTGTGTGAAGGAGGGGTATTTAACCTTTCCAGCTGTGGTCCTGGTGAAAATTGCACCCCTAAAACTTCGAATAGCCCCAGCAGCTTTCATTGCTCATTCTTATTCTTCAGCTTTTAGAACTGCTGCAGGGAAAGTCAAAGGCTGACACCAATTTATGCATGATTCTGATCTGCACATCCCCTTCAGCCTATGCTGTTTAAGCAGTAAATCAAATCATGGCTTCTTAAACCATTGTTCTCTCACTTTATTCTGCGCCTTATGCTTTCCAGTTTGTTAACTGGAAATATAGAACACTAAGCTGAGTACCAAATGCCAGAATCTGGAAAAGAATGGCATACTTCCAAACACACAGTGGGCTTTTTGCCTTCTACAAGGCAAGGCTTGTATGCTATTAAGACAAAACCACAGTCAAGACCAACTCAAAAAAGGCATGAGAATTGGCACGCCAGATTGGTTTTCTGTTTCATCTTGCTCAGCCGTCTGCCTTAAAACACTGGCCAACCACATGTCCTAGAAAAGTTCACAAGCACAACTGTGAGGTTCGTACTCCAGCACCTGATATTCTGAGGTATAATTTTCCTGAATATAGAGATCATGTTTAATAGCCTCTGCTGATAGATCTAATCTCCACTCTAATACGCCTTTTAAAAAAAGTTTTGAAATGTAGTTGTGTATGTGAACCTAACAAAATTCTGTGCGTGTACATTCTGCTCATTGTCTGGAGTCCTTCATTCAACTCTCTATCAATTCCACTGGATTTGTTTCATTTTTTGCCAAACTGTTTATAATTTTATATTTTTTTTTCTTGTGACCTTTCTCATTCTTTCCAAAGCTTTGACCTTTTTTTTTCTCTAGTTCCATCCTTTGAGGTAGTGTGATCAGAACTCCACTCATTCGACTAAACCAGCATTTCTCAAAGTGTGCTCCTAGGAGGTCTGGAGCTCCCTGAGACCCCTACAGATACAAGGGCCCAATCCTACTCAACTTTTCAGCGCCGATGCAGCCGCAATGCAGCCCTAAGGGAACAAATGTTTCCTAACCTTGAGGAAGCCTCTGTGACTGCCCCCCCCAACCGCAGGATGCAACGTTGGCACAGCTGCATCGGTGCCGGAATTGGGTAGGATTGGGCCCTAAGTGTATGTAGAGCACACCATAAGTGGCCACCATCTGTCCCCTGCTCGATTTGCTTGCCCATCCCTCCCACCTCCCCTGTTCATGGCTCTTCTTCCTCATTCCCCTCCTATTCTGGCTTTTCGCCAGTATTCAGTGTTGAGATTCAGCGCTGCGCCACTCCGCGCATGTGCCAGTGCTCTGGGGCTCCTCGAGATTCCACGCATGCACCGGGAGGGGGGTCTTCCTGAGACTCCTTTTAGGAATGGAAAGGGCTCCAGAAACTGAAATGTTTGAGAACTGCTGGTTTACATATTTATATAAGACATTCTGATTCTTTCTATTTCATGTTTGATACCCTTCCTTAATCGTTCATCATACTGTGTGTTTTTAATGGTTGCAGCAACCTGAGTAAATAAGTGAGTTTTTCTAATATGTTGTCATTATCTGGTGTTGAGTAGTTGTAACAAGTACAGAAACAAGATTATAGTTAAAATTATGTGGCCCAGTTGGAATTTATTTGTATTATAGTAGCACTGAATTTTATCTGCCACTTTGTTGAGTTGTCACCAGATTGCAGAGATTGTTCTGGAGCTTGTGACTGAGCTCATCTCATTGTTTGCTTCATACTTTGTAACCCTGAAAACTTTGGTGTCATCTGCAACTTTTGCCATTTCACTATTTATCCCTGTTTCAGGATAATCTGGGAATAAGAATTTTGCTTAAAATTCTCAGTTAAGAGTCAGTACAGATCCTTGTAAGATATTGCTGCTTTTCCATTGTGAAAAATCTCCCCTTATTCTTAACATTTGTTTCCTAATGATCTTTTAAATACCCAATCCATAACATGGATTAATTCGTCCCATGCTTGCGACGTGTCTCTAAGAGACTTTTCTGAGACACTTAGAAGGCCAATATTCAAGGGTGTTCCACACGGGTTGTTTTGGCAGGAATTGCCATCACTTTCTTTTGATGGAGCATCCATAGGCCATTGTTCATAGCTGATTGGTAGCTGGTGATCTCCGAGGGATCCTCCCATGGTTTTTCAGACCTAATTTGTTGCAGCTTCTTTGGACTTGAAACACAGTCTCAGTGCAAGTCAATCTAGTATCGATGAGTGGTAAGTGATTGAGACTGTCAGGGTAAGTATTTGCTTCCCTGCCAAACATTGCATATTGGCCTCTGCTGTCAACAAGAATGCCCAGCTCAGATTCCTCCACTTTCCCTCCTTGTTGGCCAGGCTGTGTCCTGTCATGTGTCTCCTCCCCCAAGGAGGGGGGAAAATGATTCTTCTCTGCCTGTTCACCCCTCCCCCCTTCTCGCCTTTCCGTTTTCCAAGCAGACCATGTGCTGGGCACAGACTCGCAACCGCTTTTCCTCTGTGCTGCTGGTTCTAGAGTGTGAGCTCCATTCCCACCCACCCCCATTGGCTCAGATGAAATTCAAGCTTCCAATGCTACAGCTGCAGTCCCTGTTGGAGGCTGTCTCTCGTTTCCTCTTTGTAGTCCAAGGAATTGCTTGTGACCGGGGAACCGACTGGAGGCAACAGCAACAGAAGAAACAGCAGCTGTAGAATGGGCACGTCTCACCCATACCCAGCATGTGCTCTGCTTAGGGTACTGGAAGCAAAGGGAAAATGGACCGGCGGACAGGAGAGCAGTCATTCCTGTCCCCCCCTTGAAGGACAGGCACTCATAGGCAGGAAATAGGCTCAGCAGGAAACAGCATTGCACGCTGGGGGGGGGGAGTGTCAACAGGTGGAGAGAAGGGGTCTGAATCCTTTGGATCAGCTCTAAAACATACATAGAATCTTGCTGTCTATCTAGCAGGGACTATAGCAGTATGTTTAGTACCTTGTGGAACCATCATTTTAACTGTGCTTCCAGCTTATTGCGGGAAAGCAATGCCTCAGCAGTGCTAAAGAGCCCGAGTGTAGAAACACTCTATTCATTGGATCTGCTCTGTCGACATGCTTCTTGACATCAGACCAAACTGAACCATGATTTCATGATGCCTGTGGTCAGAGAACTGCACTCTTCACGTTGGTGCGCGCCAAATCAGCACTTTATAACAGAACTTGGTTAAACATATGTCAAATAAGTTCAGACGTTAATAGATGTACATTATTATATAGAGGGTATATAATAAATGACATTATTATATGGAGTGTGCTTATTGGTTCTGTTTGAATCACTATTATGTTTAAAGCTATGAGAGACGTTAGAGATAGAAATTGCTATGTTTTGGGGGCTTATATCCTTCTGATATCTAGCAGAAAAAGAATTTTCAGCGCAATCCCATCCAGCTCCCCCACCGGTGCATCCAGTGGGTGAGGGCAGAATGGGAGGCCTCGGAATGGATAGGGAATTCAAATCCCCTCGAAAGATGGATTCAAAGGGGATTTAAATCCTCCCTCCCCTCCATAGCCTCCCGCCCTGCCCTCCCACGCCTCAGCGCCTGCTGAGGGCCAGAAGTGACATCATTAAGCAGGCGATGACTAGAAATAAGCAAGGATGTGGATCAAGTCTCTGACTCCAAGTCTCGAGTCAAGTCCCAAGTCTCTGGGTCCACGTCTCAAGTCTTTGCCCCCAAGTCCCGAGTCTTTGGTTGCGAGTCGCGAGTCCCTAGCTATTTAATGGGGGAAATGGGTTTAAACCTGAATAAAATTTGACTTCTTGTAAAAGGCTCTAAGTCCTGAGTCGAGTCTTTTACAATCGTCTAGTCAAGTCATTGACACGACAAGTTGAGTCCGTCTTGCGTCTGAGTCAATATGTTGTTGTTGTTCAGTCGTTAAGTCGTGTCCGACCCTTCGTCATGATCCCATGAACCACATCCCGCCAGGCCTTCCTGTCCTCCACTCTCTTCCTGAGTTCGCTCATTTTCATGTTCGTTGCATCGGTGATGCTGTCTAACCATCTCATCCTTTGCCTTCCCCTTCTCCTTTTGCCTTCAATCTTTCCCAGCATCAGAGTCTTCTCCAGAGACTCCTCTCTTCGCATTAGGTGGCCAAAATATTTGAGCTTCAGCCTCAGTACCTTTCCTTCCAGGGAACAGTCAGGGTTGATTTCATTTAGGATTGACTGATTTGATCTCCTAGCCGTCCAAGGGACTCTCAGGAGTCTTCTCCAGCACCACAGTTCAAAAGCATCTATTCTTCGGCGCTCAGCCTTCCTTATGGTCCAACTCTCGCAGCCATACATTGCTACTGGGAACACCATCACCCTGACTATACGAACTTTTGTTGGCATGGTGATATCTCTGCTTTTTATTATGCTATCTAAATTTGCCATAGCTTTCCTTCCAAGGAGTAAGGGTCTTTTAATTTCATGGCTGCTGTCTCCGTCTGCAGTGATCTTGGAGCCCAAAAAAGTAAAATCTGTTACTGCTTCCATTTCTGCCCCTTCTATTTGCCAGGAATTGATGAGCCCAGATGCCATGATCTTAGTTTTATTAATGTTGAGTTTCAAGCCAAATTTTGCACTCTCCTCTTTCACCCTCATCAAGAGGCTCTTTAGTTCTTCTTCACTTTCTGCCATTAGGGTGGTATCGTCTGCATATCTGAGGTTGTTGATGTTTCTCCCGGCAATCTTGATTCCGGCTTGCGATTCATTCAGCCCTGCATTTCTCATAATGTACTCTGCATATAAGTTAAATAAGCAGGGTGACAATATACAGCCTTGCCGTACTCCCTTCCCAATTTTGAACCAGTCGGTTGTTCCATGGCCGGTCCAAACTGTTGCTTCTTGACCCGCATACAGGTTTCTCAGGAGACAGGTAAGGTGGTCTGGTACCCCCATCTCTTTAAGAATTTGCCACAGTTTGTTGTGATCCACACAATCAAAGTCAATATACATCAAGTCAATATACATCATATACCGAGTCAATATACATCATTGGAAATGAACACTTTGTTCTCACCTAGGAATTCACTAGCTGCAAATGAGAGAAGAGATATGGGAGAGCGCAGTGATCACGTGGCTTCTGCCAAGGCGTCACTTTGTGGTTCAGCAGCTGAGAGCAGCTAATGGCTGTGCTGGAAGAACCCAGTTATCGCACAGGCCAGATAAAGAGCTTCCACGGGCCATATCTGGCTCATAGACCCTGTCCTACCCATAAAGAGGATCATATTGAATTTAATGCACCTCTCCAGCCCCACTGTCATCATTGCTTGCTTCTCCATTGCCACTCACTATGACATTTGATAGCAGCATGAAATAAATTCGTACCCATTCTGAAATAAATTCTGTAAAGCATAACAATATGCAGTCTATGAGTATGGTTTTTGCTTTGTTTTGCTCACTATAACATTGGCAGATTTAAGCCCCAGGTATGTGTGCGCAGCTCTCTAGAGCCAGGTAATAGTCCCGTTTTTCTTGTCAGTATAATAAACATGTTATTTATTTTATAGAGTTATGGCCCATATTTCTATAAAATAAATTATTCTTGGTTGCTGAAAAACTGCCTTAACTACCAACAGATGTCTGATAGGATGGGTGTACTGGGTTGTGAAACTGCATTTTCTGATGCAAGAATTAAACATAGAGGAGGAGAACTGCAAGGGTGATAGCTGGCAGTGCAAAATGAATCATGGAAGCAGAATTTAGAATCTAATATCAAGAGTGCCTTTTCGTACAAGCCACAAGAAGTTTCAGAAGACTTGAAATGTTCAGCCTAAGTCGACTAGATGCAAATCATCCCATGGGTAGGAAATGACTCCACATTTTTTATATCAGCAAAATGTCCCAGTACATCAAAACGGAGAAATTGAACGCCTGCTCTTATTTTCTCTGACCTACACTGAAATGTCAACTGTTGCCATTGCATGAGCCTGAATTTTATTTTACCTGCATGTTCAGGATCAGAACCTGTAAAAAACATCTCCATGTGCACAAAGGTCTCCACACTGCAGTAGTATGATAACATAGTCAAAAGACTGGCTTGAAAGACTTGTTTATTTTAGAAAATTTCAAACATCATTACTGGGGTTTGTACATGAATAAAGTGTTTCCACTTTATCTAATGTTGTGTTTTTAGCAGCAGATAAGTAGCATCCGTTAAATGCAGGGGCAGTGCGCACTGTCTAAAAGCATCCTGCTATTTGTGTACCGTGCAGAAGTTTCAGTTTGCTATTCACTCCAAGCAAAATAATATGACAGCTCTGTCTTCTGTTGAGACCAGTTTCTTCCTTCGCTTTTGTTCCTACACTTTATCATAACTTTTCCTACATGCGGTACCTTTTCGTACAGCACAATCCTATCCCCCCCATGCTGTAGCATGCAGCTGCACCATGAAGGTGCGCACTGTATGCTATAATTGGGGGGGGGGGAAACCTGCATACAGGAGGTAAGTAAAAAAATGTTTTACTTACCGGTACTTCTGCATAAAACTAAAGGTCGCCTATGAGTCTCTTTGGACTCACGCCAGCCATTTTGCTGGTATAAGTTTCAGGAAAATCAGGGGGAGTTCCAGGGTGGACTTTTGAAGATAGGATCCTGATGTGTCACTGCTTCTGGGATCCACCCCTTCCTGCCCCCCTCCCTGCCCACGACATGCCTCTGCTGCTGCTTTACCTGCCCTGCCGCATTCCAGTGTCCCTGGCAGCGGGGTCCGGAGCTGCCACCGCTTTGCAACGGCGGTTCAAAATGGCCTGACAGTGGCACAATCTTCGTGTTGTTGCTGGGCCTTTTACGAAAGCGGGAATTCCATTGTCATAAAAGGTCCATAAGATCGGGCTCAGGAACAGGCTCTTATTTAATTTAATTGAACAGTCATGCCCCAATTGGCCGCCAGTGGAACACAAAGCTCTGTCTAATTACCTTTTTAATCATCTGCTCATATTTTCTAAAAACCTTGGAGGTGTTTTCCATGGACCTTCTCAGCTGCTTTATATTTCTCTTCCTAAACATGTGAATTACTATATTTATATTCATATAAGTGTTTTCCATTGTGATCTGTGATTATAGGGACTGGCATGTTCATATTTTATCTAGGGTTAATGAGAGAAGATCAGTCACTACTTGTAGGTACAAGACAAAGAAAATTAGGAGTATTTTCAAAGTCTTGCATTTCTTTTGAATAAATAGGGGGCATCACTTGGTTTCCAGTCACTTGCTTCTTAATTATAAAGAGTAGTTATCCTTACACCCCCCAAAGAAGACACAGGACAAGCTGCTTATGGAGAGATGGTCACTTTATTTTTTTTATTTTATTTTTTGTTTATGATGGAGAAGAAGACCGGCAGAGATAACGTAAGGGGAAAACTCCGCCCCCCACGGCGTGCGTGATCTGGTCGGGGGCAATGGGCCACGCCCCTTTTCTTCCCCTGCTTGTTTTGGCGTCCACACCCCGGCTCCAGGCCCCCCAGGCCAGCTACCTGGGGAGCCTCTCATTGCCAACCCCAAAGGGGCTGAGACAGCGGAGCAGGCTTTGAAACCCCTGCTGGCACGCCAGTGTTGGGCTTCGCCTGCTCCAGCCCGGAAGTTTGCCAACCTGCCTCACCGAGCCGCTGGAGCATCGTTATGAGTGGTCTTGGCTCACTTCCTGACTTTGCTGAGCCCACGATACACGCCAGTCCCTAGCAAGCCTACCTACCTTACACGCACGCCACCTGCCACAATGGGCGACCAGCCTAGCGCTTGATCGCCCAGCCCCACTGGATCAGGGCGCACAATAAAGCGCTCTGCAGGTCCTCCAAGAAAATCTGGGCTCCCCGGTCAGAGAGGTGCACCCCATTCCCCGAAACAGCCCCACTGCATCGAACGTGATGCGTGGGTGTGCTGCAACTGCCCCACCATTCCGTGCTATGTACCGCCCCATGAAGGCGTTCACTTTCCTCCTGGCAAGGTCAATGGCCTTGGGATGAATGGTCCCCCGCCACACCCTTCGGGGAAGCATGTGGGACCACAGAAACTTAATACCGGGCACCCACCGGGAGATGATGGCCAAATCGTGCCGAAGCTGTATCCAGAGAGACATCGAGGTCCTCTGGCACAGATCGTTCTCCCCTAGATGTATAACTAACACTTGGGGCGGGGGATGGGTGAACAAGAACTCCTGGACCGTGGGGAGGAGCTGGCTGCAGAGCATGCCCCTTTGAGCGGCCCAGCTTACAACGGCAAAACTGCTGAGCCCCAGTTGGTCGCCGTAACCAGAGGCATATGCCTTCTTCCTGGCCCAGAATAGGATCGCGTGGCCGCACACGAGGACCCTCGTGGGTACCGGGGAGTAGTAATCTGCGAAGAAGAGAGAGCAAAACAGTACATAACAGCGAACATTGACTTTGGGTGCCCGCAGGCCGAAGCCGTCCCCCCCTCTCCAGGCTTCAAGCCCTCCGCAGAGCACCTGGGCCCCACAGCTGGGGAGAGGATAGCACCAGTGGTCGCGAAGAGCCACTACTTACGAATGTAGCCGCGAAAGGCCCCAGAACGCCAGCGACCGATTCTACGTATCGCCTCGGCGGACAGTCCCAGCGCCGCGGCTGCGGAGGCTGCACCAATCCTAAAGGAATGGAGCCCAAACTCGCTCTGGGTTAGCCCCAGCAGGGCCAGGCCCCGGTGGAACACAGCCCTGAATTGGTATACTGTCAGGGGCGATGAGTTGGCGTGCCGAAACAGCCAGCCGGGCCCTCCGCCCCTGAAGCCTAGGAACGCATCCAAGGCAGCGACTGGGCAAACGGGTGAACCTCGCACCTTCGTAAGGCAGACAGTTGCCCCCTGTGCGTGCTGGTCAGTCTTAGACTTACGGAGGACGATCCTGGCGCCGTCCTCTGCCAGCGCCAGGTCGCCCAGCCCCAGGGCCCGGCCAGACGTATCGTGCTTGGAAGCCGCCAGCACTTCACTGGGACGAAAGGCTCCAAAGAACATGACGAATGCTGCTGCTCTGAAGAGGGCCGTAGGCGGACTCGCAGCAAACTGAGAAAACCTGCCCCAATCCCCCCAGTATGGCAGGGGTTACTGGCCGCCTCCAGTCCGGAAAAGCTGGGGCCGCCCTGCGCAGGCCCTCCAAGGTTTTACGGACCCTGAAGTCCCCTGAGTTGTCGGTGATGCCGGCCGCCCTCGCTGCATAGGCGATGGCGGCCATGTGCACCCCGATCGTCCTGGCTGCAAGGCCGTTGTCCCAGAGGTGCAACACGAAGCAGATCAAATGTTCCGGTGGGACCGGCCATAGCTCCGGCAGGGGAAAAGCCTGTCGGAAAGATTGGAAGGTATGCACCTTGCTGGCATAACTTGCCTGTGACGAAGGGGCGAGGGCCGACCAAATCAGTCCCCTGGCTCGGGCCATCCCAGCTGCCAGAGCCATGGAGGCATCGGATCGGGTTCCAGGCGTGCATCCGGCGCCAACTCTCGGAATCGGTCTTCCTGAAAACGAGACAAAGCATCCGCTGCGCGGTTCTCCAGCCCCGCGATATGCCGCGCCTGGAACAAGGCGTTGGCCCTTAAGCATTGGAGGAC
The DNA here is from genome assembly GCA_026170595.1 of Plestiodon gilberti rubricaudatus. Taxonomy (NCBI): domain Eukaryota; kingdom Metazoa; phylum Chordata; class Lepidosauria; order Squamata; family Scincidae; genus Plestiodon; species Plestiodon gilberti. Next base: position 162,779,132 of record JANXHW010000005.1, on the reverse strand, counting down.
GAAAGCCCTGACCAGGCGCATAACTCTGTTGGACCGTGACGTTTGCTGGTTGACCACAAAGACCACAGCTTGGTTGTCGCACCAGAAATGTACCGTGGCGTTCCTGAATTCCTCTTCCCAAATGTGCACTGCTACCACTATTGGGAAGAGTTCCAGAAAAGTGAGGTCGCGCACCAGCGCTCTCTCGGCCCACTCTGCGGGCCAAGGAGCAGCGCACCACCGCCCTCTGAAGTAGACCCCGAAGCCCGCACTGCCTACTGCGTCAGAGTGAACTTCCAACGCCGCATTGAGGATGCGTTCCGAGTGCCAGAATGACACGCCATTGAAACCTGTGAGGAACTCTCGCCACATGCGCATGTCGGCCCGCATGCTGGCGGAGACCCTGATCTTGTGGTGCTGCTTCTTTACCGCCGCCATGGCCTCGCACAAGCATCTCAGAAAGGCCCGCCCCGGGGCAACCACCCTACAGGCGAAATTCAGGTGCCCAACCAGCACCTGAAGCTCCCTGAGGGTCAGTTTCTCGGCTGCCATGGCGTGGTCTAGTAGCTGCGCTGCCCGCCCTAACTTTTCCACAGGAAGGCGGCAGCAAGCGGCTTCCGAATCGAGCTCTGTCCCAAGGAAGGTAAGCCGGGAGGCGGGGCCTTCCAGCTTCCCCCTAGCCAAAGGCACCCCCAGCTCGCTGCAGAGCGATGTAAAAGTCTGCAGGAGCCGTTGACATTCCGAGGAGTCCTTCCTGCCCATGAACAGGAAGTCATCCAAGTAATGCGCCGTGAAAGGGAAGCCCGCCCTGACCCTCACTACGTGCTCCAACATGGACGAAAACAGTTCAAATAGTGAACACGATAAACTCAACCCCATAGGCAGGCATTTGTCATAGTAATACGCTCCCTCGAACTGAAACCCCAGCAGGCAGTGGTCGTCTGGGTGGATAGGCAGCAGACGGAAGGCAGATTCAATATCTGCCTTGGCCATCAGAGCCCCGTCTCCGCGGCCGCGCAATATCACAGCCGCTTCATCAAGGGAGGTATAGTTCCGGCGGAATCCCGTCATTGACTGATGCGCCATGTGGAAAGGAGAGATGGTGGATTAGCCTAAACTCTCCCTGGGATTTCTTAGGCACCACGCCCAGAGGCGAGATCCGCAGGTTGGGGATGGGAAGGGTCCTAAAGGGGCCCGCAACTCTCCCTGCTACTAATTCCTTCTCCAACTTCTTCCGAACTACCTCCTCACGCCCCTTCACTGACTTGAGGTTGTCCGCCCATGAAGGGGAGTGGGGGGAAGGGGAGGGGATGCGGAAACCCTCTGCGAAGCCCCGCGCCAGGAGCGTCGCCACTCCCTTATCATGGTATCCGCGAAGGGCCGCAAGCAAGGGGCCAAGCCTAATCGGCGTTGGCCCCCTTTCCCTGTGTGCCCATTCCCTGCCCTCCACCCTTCTTGGGAGGGCCGGGGTGACCCTTGAATCCTGGCCGCTGGCCACCCATGCGTGGGCCTTCTGGAGCCTGCCTCCTTCCTCCTCTGGGAGGGGTAGGATAATTCTCCCCGCGTTGCTATGGCAACGCAGGGGTTTTCTATTGGATTGTATTTCTATATTCAGACAGGCCACTAAACTAAAAGATAGGTGATAAGTTCTATATGTTACAGAGTATGTTTCACATAGTGAGACAGGAAGTAGTCTGAAAGATAGATATAGATACAGTATATAGGTATAGATAGGTAACCACTTAACAGTAAAGTCTGTTTCAGAAAAAAAAAATCACTGTAAGCATATGAGGAATGAAGGCTTTTGTCTTCAACAGGAAAAGGAAGGAACAAAGCAGATATATTCACAGAGCAGTATTAAAATAGACCACAGTTTTACGGCTACCACAAGGAGAACTGAATTCAAAATTCTAATTTTGAATTCATTTAGACCACAGTTTTGTTTGCAAGAAAGTATACAAAAGTATATAAAAGTATACAAAGCTACTACAAAGTATACAAAGTTTCCTCTTAGAGTAGGAAACTCTGGTCATATCTTCCTGTTGGTTAAGCTCTTATTATTATTATTATTAAGTTCTTATTATTACCTCTTGCTCACCTCAGATTGAATCCGAAATGAACTGATTTAAAAATAAAAATTGGCTATACCTCTGTTAGGCTTCTGAGCCAATTTGAGATTGACAAAAGCAGACCATTGGCAAAGCAACAGAGAGTTTCTAAGTAGAGGTTTACTTTGAAGAGCTTCTTCCAGGAACACTGGAGGATGAGGGAAAAGCCTCAACAGGAAACCTTTTTACCCCAAACTTGCCCCGAGGAGTATTTTGCCACTTTTTCCAGTTTTCCCAGGAGCCGAGACTAGAAAGTGGCTCTGGCAAGGAAAGGGAGATGCTCCTTCATCGTTTTACTAGGGGATGCTTTGAAGAGCTGCCTCCTGAAAATTTGGGCTAGCGGACAAAAGCCCACTCCCCCATGGAGACCCTTGGAGTGAAAGTTCCATATGGGGAAGGGGTGGGATTTTACTCTCATCCCCTAGGGTAGTTCAGCATTGGAGGGGAAATCTAGGAAGTTCTTCACCAGCTTGTATTCTAATCTGAGCTAGGGAAAAGTTAGAGGTCTTCTAATACTTGCCTCTTCTTTGAAGCAAACATTACTCCATGAAATCCATTTCTGGGCCCTGAGACCAGCGGACGTCAGAGACATTGCCATAGCTGTTGTATGCTATGGGAGAAGAATGGCCTTCGACAGAGTCACCTGCCCTTAGCTTCTCTCCTGGGCATGTGGTTGTCACACCCTTATAGTCTCAGTACAGGTCTAGGCCCCACGTGCCTGAGATTTCCAAAGGAGCTTCTTCTCTTGAAGTCTGGCAGTCGCAATCTTATTTTCCAGATGTGAGCCTCTGCTTGATGGAAGAAATACCAGTGGGGATATGCTGCTCAAGCTATTCAGAAGATAAATCAAAGCGTCTCCCCCCAAGAGAGCGATAGTTCTCTTCTGCAACACATTTCAATGTCGCAGTGTGCAGTGTTCCCTGTTTAGATTTTCATATTCTATCATTTTTACGAATGAGTCAGAACATCGAATACACCTCTTTTAAATATCATTGCAACGGAGCTGTAAATATGAGATCTCATTAAAATATTGAAATTTAAAGGCGAAAAATGCTTTGCTTCTCAAGCTCTTAAGTACTACGCGTTTGAGATGTTTCCGTGGCTGGTTCCCATATAAGTGAGAAATGATTGCAGATGATAAAATGAAGTTCTTGCTTTTACAATTAGAAACATACTTGACTTCCCAGAGGATGAGCAACCTGGCTGAGAATTGCATCCTGTTTTTAATCCAAAGAAGCATTTACCATTAGGTTCATTAACCCAGACTTCAATAATAAATCTCAGGGTTGAGTATTGGATTTAGCACTCACAACAGGCTTGTATTCTCTGCTCCTGACTGCCAGTGTCATGAGTCCTGACGTTACTTGAGTACAAGTAGTTCACTGAAACTATGATCTCTAGACCATTTTTCCTAGGAGAGTCATTCCAGAGTCCCTTTTATTCACCAAGTAGTCAGCTGCCTTTGTGAATCACTCAGACAACTTAGTCCTATTCCACTCAGAAACACTGTTGCTTCCAAGAAGAGTCTGGAAAATTATGCTGGCCCATTGTACAGAAACTAATTGTCAGCTGTGGATGCTGTGAAAGATCATCACATGAAAGTGACTGGGCTTGCACCAAACCATTCCTCACAGGGCAACCGACAGAGAACTGGCAAATAAGCATACCAGCAAACCGAACTGTGGTTCAAGCTGTCGGTCTTGCCCCTCCCTGCCCACACACCCACCCTTCCTACTCGCTGCTGCTGCTCCTTCTCCATCTCCGTCTCTGGAAGACCAACAAAGCTTAAGCAATGTTTGGCCATGTCCGTTGACTTCTCTTTCCCTGATCTTTTCCAGAGATTCCATTGCCACACGCTGCCTCCATTCTGAATACGGTACACGGCAGCAATGCTTTCTCTGCTACTGCAAATATTGGCCATGCTGGCCCACTCTAAGAGCCTGAATAGAGCCCAACTTGACACCTCCTTCCTGTCCACCTCCATTCTGTACCGCCTTCTGTCTCTGTGCTTGTGCACGCTGTCCCTTGCGCATCAAGGCAATAGAGGGGCACCTAACTCCCTGTGTTTTTGTTGTAGTTTTGTATGGGGGAGCATTCGATCATGTGACTTCCCGTCTGCATTATGAAGTGGTAGCAGTCCATGAGCAGTTTTCCAAGTGAAGCCTTTTTTGTGTGTCGATCAGGTCTAGTGGTGTCCTACCCCTTGCCATCGTAAGATGCCTTTCTCAGTTAAACGTAACAGTAAACCATGGCACACGGTCTGCATTAATGCTCTTGAGTGTCCTTGGGGTGTGTTATATAATATTAATATTATATACTATATTTATCTGAAGTAAATACAGTATCAGGCAAAGCAAGGAAGAATGGCTCTCTCTTTCACTGGAGCTCAGGTTATTTCCCAATTTAGAGCACAATCCCATCAAAAGAAAGAATGTCGCGAACGTGCTGTAAAGCACGTTCACGATGACTGGAGAGTAAGGGCCGCTGGCATGGAGGCCGACCGCCCTCACTCCACCACCGGATTGTCCCGACGGCCACTAGAGGAGGTAAGCAATCCCCCGGTGGGGCGGTCTGGGTGGCGAGGGAGGGGGACCATTGGCCAAGCCGGCCCTGGGGGGGCGGGGATGGCAGCCACCATATCCCTGTCCCCTTCCCGGGCTGAATCCGCCATTACACAGCTTCCTCTGACTTCCGCCAACAAAATAGCTGGTGGAAATCCGAGGAAGCCCATTGGGGCCTCCTTGTGGTACACCCGGGGGAAGGGGATGAACGTCCCCTTCCCCCGAGGAGACCCCAGGAAATGGGGATAGGATCCGGCAGGCAGTCTGGGCCGGCCACCGGATACTTTGGCAGGATTGGGCTGTTAATGTTTCAAGCTGCTCTCTGGGTAAAAACCTATTACACCTACCACTATGAAATTCAGATCTTGTGTTTGTGCCTCAGTGATCTTGGAGGTGCCTAGACACCAACACATTTTGTGTTTTCAAACCCTTAGAATGTTGACAATGTACAAGTCCTGTATTTTAAGACAAAGTGTTTCTTTCTTCATGAGATGGGTCCGTTTATAGTGCATTGCATTACAACATAGTCTGTACTTGGAAAATTCATGATGTAAACATTACATTTTAACTCTTTCTTTAATTAATTTGTTTTCTATCCATGCTCTCTTTGCATTACATTAACTCATCATTTGGTGGTAAGTTTGTACTTTCTATGCATGTTCAAAACCAAATTCTTTAATTCAATTTCTCTGTTTCTTCTCATACAGTCTGACAGCCAGATATGCAACTCAGTCTAATCACAGTGGAATTGCAGCCAGTCAAAAAAAGCCTTCTAGGTCAGTTAACATCTCTAATTTATTGCTTGCTAGTGATGCTTAATGGAGTCACTGCCCACTGGCATTTTATTCTTTAAACCAAACTAGACATTAAGCTCTTTAGAATAATATTTTAAGTGCAAGCTTTGCAGAATTTTCTGTTGCTCATGGAAAAGCCCTGCCCAAGACTTGAAAAAAATAACATCTCTGTGTAACAGCTGTAGGCATATCTGTATGGTGCAATTTAGCATATGCATGTAAAGTAACTCAGTCCAAAGAACTGTGTCAAGACTCAACAAGGATTTTAGTGCTCTAAAGCTTTTTGCTCACCACTTATGCTGAAGACAGACATAATAGAAAAGAGGTTTTGCTGCACATTCTTCAACCAGATACAAAGGCCTCCTTCGTAACGTGACTTGCAGACCAACAAATTGAGCCCCTCCCTGCCAATACCATCCCTTGTTCACTGCTAACTCCTACTGCTGCTGGGGAAAACTAATAAACAGCCCTGTCGGACATGAGACTCTCTCTGCTCATCTGTACAGTCACCAGTAGAAAGTTTTGTTAATTTTCAGCACCTGGAGCAGAGCAAGGTGGAAGAGGCAGCAATGAATAAACAAGCAAAGGAGGACTGTAGTAGGAAAAGACTCATATGCTTGCAACCGGGACAGAGTGCTAGGCCTTTAAGAGAACGAATGTGGGCAGGTGTAGCTTGTTAAGTCCTAGAGCACAATCCTAGGCATGTCTACTCAGAAGCAAGCCCCATTGTGTTCAGTGGGACTTGCTTCTGATTAGACATGCCTAGGATTGTGCTGTAAGGTTTAACAAGCTACACCTGCCCACATTCCTTTTCCTAAAAGTCCAGCACTCTGTCCCGTTGGAGATCTGGTAAGCCTATTTATAACTGAAGAGGAGGTTTAGTAGTTCCCAGTGGACATTTTGTCCATGTCACAAATCCATCACATTTTCAGTGTGCTAGCACAGCTCAAGAGAGGAGGAACAGAATTGTGTGCTACTTCTTACCTTGGAAGAGTGCATATTTATAAATGGAGTAGAAGAGGCAGGTACTCCTCACTGTGGAGTAACATAACTGTGTACACTTAGAATATTCCAAACTTCCTATCTATGGGGTAGCCTTTCCACATTGATTTGTTTTTTAAGGAGTCTCTGAATATTCTTCATAACATCTCTGCATTTCTGAGGCTTCAGGTGTACGTTCTTGGTGATAGTCTTGGGTGGTAGTGAGGCTTGTTGGGGCTAGTAAAATGCAAAATGCGCCCTAGAATATGGCCGAATTCACCAGTGGCTGTGCATTTTTCAGGGAAGTTTGGCAGTGGCGAGGAGACTCCTTTGGGCAGCATCTCTGACATGATCAATTTTCTCATGATAGACTACCGGTATTTTTAAAATATCAGCATTCCTAGGGAAACAGTTTGAAAACTGCTGGAGTTGAAGAACCAGCACAGCTTTAGTTTGAAATGATTTTAATACAACTGTATAGGAGACTTCTAGAGCTACTGTCCATTACTTCTGTGGCACTCTTATTTATTTAATGTTATTTATTTAAATAATTTATACCCCACCTTTCTCCCAGCAAGGGCACTCAAGGCGGCTTTATGGATTTATGAGCACTAAAATCCATGCATTTATTTCCTAAAGAAAATACTCTTAGCTCCTCTTACAGTGTTGTCTATGTTGAGAATAGGTGGTTCTTTCCAAAGCTGATCATGCTGTTTGCTGTGCAGTTTGTCCCTAACAATGAACTATCCGTTTCGTAATCCAATGTATAAAGTCTGTTTTATAACCCAATATGAGCTGCTGGTGATAGATTGGAATGAGCTAGAGTGCAGTTGCGCACCTGTGGCTGCAGGTCTTCAATTCCATTTATTATGGTCTCTCTTGTCTCATTCCCCCATTCCTCATGTCTGGGACTTAACCATTGTTGTTCGTCTAGTCCATAGGTGGCCAACCCACGGCACGGGTGCCACTTAGTGGCACGCCGAGCCTTTTGAAGTGGCACGCACTGCTGTTCCTGTTTGAGCCGAGCGCTGAAGTCCCTCTCTCTTTCTCGACCCCAGTGTGCCTTTCCAAGCCTGTGGCACTAGAGGAGGTCTCTGCACCCCACTGCACCTTATTCTTGCGCTGTCACTGTGCTTTAAATATTTTCATTACCTTAGATTTACTTATTTAAAGTGGCATGCTCACGATTATCTACATAAAATGTGGCACATGGCGTGCCACGGGTTGGCCACCACTGGTCTAGTCCTTATAAATTTATGACAGTGTCTGTAAGACTTTGACCAGAAGTGTCTCTCTTGCCCATTACTTGTTGGTTTTACACTTTGCGTTTCCTTTGTTGCTTAAAGTGATTGCAGAACATCATTAATGTTTAGGCTACTGCTATTGTTGAATTTATTCTGTAAGTGCTGCAGGTGCTTTAAAATCTATTTAAAGCACCCGCAGCATTAAGAAAAGGGACCAGTATAGGTCCCTTTTCTTAACTGCCTGCCTGAGAAATATGGTTATGAAAAAAAAGCTATTGGATGTTTAAATGTATTTTAGTACACTATATGGGGAAGAAAATTGTCATCGACCAGTTGTGGTCATATAGCATGATAATGGTGCAAATGTATATGCATCACATTTGTAAAGTTGAGACAATCTGCTCTGCTCTGAGCACAGAGATGGAAAGAACAGGCTGACAGGCCAGAATAAGCCAATAAGTAACTTGTGGATGACTAAATATCTAATATTGCACTTCTCCAGCCACCATTTTCACAGCAGGACCATTGATGGAGATGGAGTGAGTGGTTAAACAATTGTAATTTAAGACTGAAATTGGTAATATTACTGAATGTGGATCTCTTTGTAAGTTCTGCGTAGAAAGGTGACAGAAAAGCAAGGCGTTTCTTATAAAAAACACCGTAACATTTTCAATTTTTTCTTTGCATTATTTCTCTCCATTCTCCCTGTGCCGGTCATTGGCATTTCACAACAATGCTAATGTTGTTTGAGATCTTTTAAACTAACACCACCTGGTGCTAGCAATGTTTCCAAAATTTCTGATCCAAATCCAATAACCTGTCAGAATTAGTCTACTGAGGTTCCAGCTTTTGTACATTGTATTGAGAAGTTCCATGTCTAGGTGGACAGCCAAACACTTGGGGGGGGGGGGGAGGAGGGAAACAAAGATAATATAATGTGGATTGGCATTGTATTGCAGGCAATGATATCTTTATTAATTTTAACTTTACTACCCATGATATTTCAGATGGTGGCAGCAAATACCAACAAGTAAAATATGTAGCCTGAACTGTATTGTTTTAAGAAAGATGAAACACTTTCATTCACTTGCATCAGTAAACATATGAACTATATTATGTCCTGAATTTCTCATCTCATCATATCTGTTACTAATGTGTGAGACTCTGGAATGATAGAAAAAATAACATTCTCACAATCAAGTACAGTGTGTATGAAAGAACCAGTGTCTAGGGTATTTGTTCCATAAAACTGTATGCCTAGGTTGTTTTTAGTTCTATTACATTGTCCTTAGAAATATGTGGTAGTGACCTGTTTGAATAGAAGGTTATGCAGATAACGAAACATGAGTGAATCTGTTTTTCAGTTTGAATGGAAAATGCAAAGATCCTTCTATGTTTGTCTGTGATCCTATCAAGTCCCCTTCCCCTTTTGTGCATATTACCATGTTTCCCTGAAAATAAGACCTCCCCTGAAAGTAAGACATACCATCATTTTTTTGCGTGATTTTTGCTGGCACTCATAAATATAAGACCTCCCCTGAAAATAAGACCTAGCTAGAATCATCAGCCAGAGAGACATGGCACCCCCCCCCCACGACCCCCCGACACTTACTTTGACCGATTTAAGCTTCATTCTTTCCTGAGGGTGCAAGGCTCTGGAAGGCTTGCACTTGAGTCACATAGAGACGACGTGCTAGAGAGGCCAGCAAGGCCTGCAAGGAGGCTGCACCTTGCAGAGTGTCTCTAGCCAGTGGCGTCTTCAGACCTCCTGCCGCCTGGGGCTAGGAGGGCGGGGGATGGCCAAGCGCCCCCCCGGACGTCACGTGATGTGTGACGTCACGTGACGTCAAACGCCGCTGTCGTTCCAAAGGCAGGCGGCGCTCCAGCCTTCGAGTCCGAGGTGAGCAACAGCGTTGTCATCTAGGCAACGCGCAGCGCGCGCCCAGACCCTGTGGCTGCGGGCGCGCGCTGTGCGCGTTGCCTAGACGACGAGGACGCTCTCCTCGGACCCCAAAGCTGGAGCGCCGCCTGCCCGTTATGCCGAGCTCCAGCTTCGAGTCTGGGGTGAGCGCCCCCCGGAGGCTCGGCGCCTGGGGCCTTGTATATCAGGGCCCCAGGCGTTACTACGCCACTGTCTCTAGCACGTTGTCTCCATGGTGGAGGACTCAAGTGCAGAGCCTTACGCCCTCGGGAAAGAATGAATCTTTAATCGGTCAAAGTAAGTGCCGGAGGGGGGTCGCGGGGGCCATGCCACAGGTTGGGAAAATAAGACCTCCCTGAAAACAAGACCTACTGCATTTTTGGAGCCAAAATTAATATGACACTGTCTTATTTTCGGGGAAACATGGTAAAACAGACCTCTTGTTGACAGTGTTGAGTCCAACTAACCATGAATCATGCTGTTGTCCACTGTTATTATGTTACCTGAAAATCATTGTTGATCAGCTCCATGGATTTATACTGGAAAAACTACCTGTCTCATCTGTTTTTACAGTGTGCAACAAATTCATCATTTCTAACCTGTACTGTTTTAGGCTTCCCGGACCCTCAAGGGTGCCAGCTGCAGGCAGCAGTACCAAAGTCCAGGGAGCCTCCAACTTAAATCGAAGAAGTCAGAGCTTTAATAGCATTGACAAAAGCAAGCCTCCGCAATATGCAAATGGAAATGAAAAAGGTAAGCGTTCCACAGATGCCATATTACTGACTTGGAGCATAGAAAGCCATAGAAGTGCCACCATGATTCAGGGAAGGTGGGAAAGATTGGAAGGGTGATCTCCGCACCACTGTATGATTGTTGAGATTTCAGTGAGATCACTGAACATAGTTGCCGTAACAAACGTCAGCTATGGTTTTGAATTGCGGTTGGATGTACTGTACAGTATAGGAAATTTAGCCAAATGATTTTTTTTGTGTGTGTGTGGGGGGGGTTGTTTTTGTTTTTTGTAGAGTTCAATCCCAAGCAATGAGAACATTATAGATTATGTGGCGCTCGGTGATCTGTCAGCGCTGAATGTTGCAAATTCTGAGCATAAGAGCCCAATCCCAAAACTCCTACACTGTATGATATGGGAGTATGTATCGTTTTCCAAATTCCTTCAGTTTTTTCCTTTACTGTCAAATGGGACTGATGCACTTGCAGAAAAAACGGTGTGGTGCAGGGGTTCTCAATCTTTGGAGGCCCGGGTACACCCTATCATGGTCCAATTTTCTGAAGTACCCCTTGCTAATTAATTGCTAATTAATTGGATTAATCGTTAGCTAATTAAAAGTACTAAAACAATTTTAAATGTGAAAAAATGTCTTACTTAACTCTGTGTGTGTGTGTGTGTGTGTGTGTGTGTGTGTGTGTGTGTGTGTGTGTGTGTGTGTGTGTAAAAGAGAGTGTCAGACAGACGGGGGATTGCATTTAAGTTCTAATTAACAAGTAATTAACTACTGATTAATGCTGATAAGGGGCAGGCTCTGGCGTACCATTGCTGCGCGTACCCCTAGGGGTACTTGTACCACAGGTTGAGAACCCCTGGTGTAGTGTGTTCCATTCATATAGTTTGATAGATCCATTGTCTGAAAAGCATATGTGTTCCTGCACTGTTTATGTGAGCTATCAGGGACTTTGCAGGGTTCTTACTGTGCTCCTCTAGATGTTTATTTTATTTTTTTTATTTATTTTTCACATTTTTATACCGCCCTTCCTCCAAGGAGCTCAGAGTGGTGTACATATTTCCTCCCCTCCTTTTTTTTTGTCCTCACAACAACCCTGTGAGGTAGGTGGGGCTGAGAGAAAAGTGACTGGCCCAAGGTCACCCAGGAAGCTTTGTGGCTGAGCGGGGATTTGAACCTGGACCTTCTAGGTCTAAGTCCGACTCCCAAACCACTACACCATCCTGGCTCCTAACAGCACATTTCTCAGAAGTCCCATTCTATTCAATGGGGCTTACTCCAAGCTTACAGCCCAAGTTACAACCCAAAGATTACAGCCCAAGTTTTCCTTCCTGTTGCGTAAGGGGGGGCGGTGGGTGCATGGAAGTGATAGCGTGAAGTTCTTGCGCACAAAAATATGAATAGAATTCTGCCTCGACTTTGGCATGTGCAGCACACTGTGCAATATGCTGCCACAAGAAATTGCACATATAATGGTTAGATCAACATTGTTGTACAATTTCTTCTATTCGTGCTTGTGTAATCACATGCGGGACAATGCAAAATGCTGCTTTATTTCTGCATGTGCTCCTTAGGGTACAACTTTGGGCCATTCTGCCTGTTCACACAGATAGATCCCACTGTGTACTATCTATATGTGTGCTGACTCTGTGCTGAGGTTATGCGAATACCTCTTCATGGTAGAAGTTCTGCTCTCCCATAGGTGCAATTAGTGTACACTGATCTAATATGAACTGCAGTGCATTTCAAGACCTTACTCTGTTTCACCTCATTTTTCAAAGGTCTCCCAGGTTTTGACATGTGTCAGAACATTCAGAAACCCATATTTGTTTTATTTTATAGATTCCTAGTTTCCAAGTATCAGTATTTTTCAAAAGGTGCATGGTTTTCTCTTTGGGGGAATTGCAATTCTGAAAAATGATATTGCAAATAATATTGCATATTCACCAAATATTCATGCATATTCACCAAAGCATGTCCAGTGTTCAGGTAGGGCTGTAGTTCAGTGGCAGAAAAGTATGCTTTGAAGGTCCCAAGTTCAGTTCCATCTCCAGGTATTTGGAGCCCATGTAGAGTTGGGAAAGACTCGGTCTGAAACCCTGGAGAGCTGCTGCAGTCCAGGGTGACAATGCTGAGCTAGAAGACTCGTATAGAAGACAGCTGTACAGGTTCATATGATGTGCTGCAGCAGCTAGAGAGTGTTTGACAGTGAGTAATTAACGGAGCTGAGGGGATGGTGGCGAGGAATATGGCCTTCTCGTTGGTGGCACCCCAACTATGGAATTCCCTCCCCCTGGAATTAAGAACGGCTCCCTCTTTGGAGACCTTTTGGCGGGGCCTCAAGATGTTTTTATTCAGGTTGGCATTCGATGGCTGACATGGTGGGCTCGCTTTTTAATCAATATAATCATAAGGTGATTCATAATCATTAATTACCTGTTTTAATTATTTTGATTGTATTATATTTTATTTTAATTTAAACATGTTTTAAATTTGTTAGCCGCTTTGATTGCCCTTATCAATAGAAAGGCAGGGTAAAATAAAATAAAATAAATAATTGCCGGTTCAGTAATTGCTCAGCCGTAAAACTCAATGGGTGGCTCCTAGCCAATCGGTCAACTTGCTGTGTCTCAGCAGGGTGGTTGAGATGCTCAATGGCTGCTCTGAGCTCCTTTCAAGAGAGGTTAGGTACCTAAGTAACAAATATGATTGACATTGCAAGGAATGAACATGAGCAAATGATGAATGACCAAGAGTCTCGTGATCTGCATTGTGCCGTGTTTGCAGTGGTGTTCAAGTTACGGTTAAACTCGGATGCTTATTGAATAGCACCTCATCCTACCTTGTGGCAACTTTTTTACACATTCCTTTAATACATTGCTTTTTATTTTTTCATGTACCTTGAATTTAAGAAAAAAACAAACTTTCTCACTAAGGGTAGATGGAAGTCCACCCCCAATCCATAAAAGACTCTGATGTTTTATCAATTTTTCTTAGCTACATTTCTATTCCACCATTCCCCAGAGGTGTTCATAATGTCTTACAGGATTCTCTTGCCTTTCATTTAACCTTCTAACAACCTTGTGTGGTGCAGTAGGCTGAGAAGTGATGATTGGTGCAAGGTCACCCACACTAGTGGGTTCAGTTGGGTTTGAACCCAGGTTTCTCCAGGCGGACACTCTTACAGTGCAATTCTATCCAATTTACACCACCGGTGTAACCAGCGGTGCAGCGAGAACGGGAGACCCCAGAACAGAAAGGGGATTCAGATCCCCTCCAAAGGGGGATTCAAATTGGATTTGAATCCCCTTTCTGTTCTGGGGCCTCCCATTCTCGCTGCACCGCTGGTTACACCGGTGGTGTAAATTGGATAGAACTGCACTGTAAGAGTGTCCGCCTGGAGAAACCTGGGTTCAAACCCAACTACTGAACCCACTAGTGTGGGTCACCTTGCACCAATAATCACTTCTCCGCCTACTGCACCACACAAGATTGTTAGAAGGTTAAATGAAAAATATTTTTATTTATTTACAAGTAATAATAATAATACCTTTATTGGCATATACATATAAAACAAACACAAGCACAAACAGAAACATAACACAAAATTAAATCAGCAGATCAGAATAAATTAGACAATTTACAAGTAATATTTTATTTATTTATTTATTTGCACACAAAAAAACCCCTGCAATTCATTTCTCGTAATGAGGCAGCCCTAACAAATAGCCTCAAGGCTTGAGGGGCTTAGTTATGTGACCTAACCTTCACCTGCCCCCACTACCTGTCATTGACAGATGTGGGGGAAAAAACACCGGAAAAAAGACGCTCCAACATTTATCTTTACACAAACTTGCAAACTGCAGGAGCTCAGCTCTTTGAAGGGCAATTGGCAGCTATCTGATTTTTGAATAGCCTCAGGGCTTGAGGCAATTACTTATCTGATCTTTCCATCACCTGTGTTTGCATTGGAAGCTCTGCGGGACCCACCATAAATTGGGTTGCGGCCCACAGTTTGAGAAACACCAATGTATGCCATTTGATAATGCTGTGGTCTGTTCATTACTGTCAGCTCTTTTCCCCTCCTCCCTGTTGGGAGATTTGTTTTTATTTTCCTAACTAAAGGTACATGAAAACCTAAAAAAGAACTACCTTTCTTAAAAGCAGCATGCATAAAAATTACCACAAGGTGGGGCTAGATATCACCGAATGAACATCAGCTTTAGCTCACTGACAACAAATAACTTTGAGCTCACTTGTTTAGTTTGCAAAATAAGACTTTTGAGATTTGAATTAATTCATTTAGGAGTCGTACCAAGCACATTTTATCTAATGATATCTTTCCCTGGAGTTCCTTCCATTGTTTTAATGACAATTATCATGTTAAAATAGTCATTCCATGCTTTTTTTGGAACTGAATATAGTTTATGAAAGAAGCAAGTAAAAATGTAGTTGTCCATTTGGCTGACTATCAGTCAAATGGATAACCGATTGAGAGCCCAATCTTATCCTTTCCACTCCCTCCTGGTGCAGCCGTGCCCAAAAGGGGCACACTGTATCCAGTGGGGCAGGGTGAATCGGGAGGCTTCAGAGGCGAAAGGAGATTTAAATCCCCTTACACCTCTATAAGCCTTCCGACCCGCAATGGATCTCCATGGATCTATGCTAGCTTTTTTCTAGCGCAAGTCTGAGAAGAGAAAGCAGGCAGGGAGGCTGCAGGAAAGGGGGATAGGATCCAGTATGCACCACTGCGGCAAGTTCCGACCCCTCCCGCAGCCTCCCTGCCCCGTTACACCCCCTCCCCACTCAGTTTTGCCCCCTCCCCGCCCACATCCCGCCCTCCCCCACCCTTCCCACTGATTTACCTGCTTCGGCAGGCGGTGGGAGAGCTAATGATGCGGGTGGGAAGACACCGGCCTTCCTGCAGGTGTTCTGGCAGTGCGCTACTGAGCGTGCTGCTGGAAAGCACTCTATGGCGCTTTTTCAGCAGCTAGTACTGGCGAGATATACATTCAGCGCTCACCGCCCATAAGATTGGCCTGTAAATCAAAGAAATCTTCAGAGATGGTGTCTATGCTCAACACTAATCACAAAATCCGCCATTATGAAAGTGATCATAATCAATTGGTCCTTCTTTGTAGACGAAAGGAAAACTGAATTGGGCATCCTGGCAGGTTTGGGGTGATTAAAACTAGTTACTGACTTTGCTAAAGCAATAAGTACAGTATATATGTTTGTGAAGAGTCACTGTGTGAGAAGCAGAATATTTATCTCTGCTGCTACAATAAGTGCTTTTACAAATTATTCTTCTAAAGGTCAAACTCAGTGTGTGTCAAAGTGTGCAATGAGGCCTGATGAGGATTTGTTTTATTTAAAAGGGGAGGTGGGGAGGCGTGCAAAACAGGACTAAACCGTGACAGGTGAGTAGGGTGTCCGTAGTATTTTGCTTGCCTGAGAGGACCATCATCATGATCAAATCCATGGAAGGGTCAAAGTACTAAAGCCCCCCCCCCACCCCCCACCATTGTTTTCCATTTTCACCGTCTTCCACTTGCTATTGTTGTTGTTGTTAAGTCGTGTCCGACCCTTCGTGATCCCATGAACCATATCCCGCCAGGCCTTCCTGTCCTCCACTATCTTCCTGAGTTCGCTCATTTTCATGTTCGTTGCATCGGTGATGCTGTCTAACCATCTCATCCTTTGCCTTCTCCTTTTGCCTTCAATCTTTCCCAGCATCAGAGTCTTCTCCAGATAGTCCTCTCTTCGCATTAGGTGGCCAAAATATTTGAGCTTCAGCCTCAGTACCTGTCCTTCCAGGGAACAGTCAGGGTTGATTTCATTTAGGATTGACTGATTTGATCTCCTAGCAATCCAAGGGACTCTCAGGAGTCATAAAACTGACTTCCCCTTTGGGCTACCTTGCATACTATGCACATACTATGCACCTACCATGATCCTTAGATTATTTTATCAGGTCTTTGGAGCTTGCCTTTCAGCTTGTATGAAGAGCTCAAACTATTCGCTGCATATAGGCAAAGAATTATATATAGAACTGAAATATATATAGAAATTATGTGTAGAACTAAATAGCATGGGAATCCATTTTAGCTAACTGGAGACATGTGCACTAAATAATGAAATTATACGCAATGGTTAAGTAAAAATAACTGGTGGTTTCCTAGGACCTAATCAGTATTAACACTTCGCTCTTCTAATTCTGGAGGATATGTTAACGAGCACTAACACATTCAGATACGTTACGAAATGTGGCCTTAATTTTGAAAGGCTCGTTACAAGTGCATATGTTTTTCATATAGCTTGTTTTGTTTGGCAAAATATGATTAGTGTGTACACACACTTTACAGTGGCAAATTTATCATGCTATAATATATATATATATATATATATATATATATATATATATATATATATATATATATATATATATATATATATATATATATATATATATGTACACACACACACACACACACACACATACTAAAATACTATCATTCACACATATACTGCGTATGGTGTACACAGAAGCAGTTGCTTGACCCAGTTAATTAGCTAATGAATTAGACCAAGTGCTGGCATCTATACACCGCTGACAGCGTTGACTAAGGGATCTAAAGACATCTGCCCACATGTGTGCTGGGAGGGTGCCACACATCTCTTCACATCTGCCCGTTTGCCCTCAGAAAGGTTCTGCGCATGTGCGAAAAAACGAATAAAAGCCGCGTCGACGCGTTGGGCCTTCTCAGAAAGCCCTCAACCGCCGAAATGGGCAGTCGCTCTGAGGAAGGCTTGTCCCGACCTCCGGAAGCCGGTGACGCACCGAGTGGGCGTGCTGCTTCCAGGGGCGTGGCAGCTGGGCTCGACAGTGCGACGGGGCGCTCCAACCCCCCGCCCCCCAGGCGCCGGGAGGGCTCGGAACGCCACTGAAAATGCTCAGTCATCCAGCAACAGGAGCTGCATTCATTAGGAGGAGAGCTGGGAGGCAGGACAGGAGCGTGGAGCACAATACCCTCTGCTGGCTGCTGAGAAGCTCAACCTATGCACGTGCATAAATTAACCCCAACGAACAGCTGTAGATCAGATAGATTAGTGAGGGAAGAAAGCACAAGGGAGCCCTCCGGCTCCAGAAAAAAAAATTCGGAATTTTATTTTAAAAATAAAAACTTAATTAACACTTAATTAATTAACGTTAAGTGTTAATGGGGCAGATAACAGCCAGTGATTGGTGTACCCCCAACACGTGGTCCACGTACCCCTAGGGGTAAGCATACCACAGGTTGAGAACCTCTGAATTAGAGCTTATTAAAACGTGTGCACCTTTTTTTTTTTTTTTGCTGTGGCCTTGTGCTTGTCTTGTAATGTGGGGGGTGTATGTAGTTGGTAGCAAGAGGGATGCTCAGCCGTTTGTTGAGCCCCTGATCCTCCCCTCCCTCATCCATTTTAAGGCTGCAATCCCATACACGCCTAAGATGTTTGGCGCTTTTAAAACTGACTGACACGGTCATTAAACTCCTACCCACTCATGCTCTGATCAAATAGTAAATTGTTAAATTGTATAGCATTTTCAAATATTCAGAGTATGCATGTGAATCACACGTATTATTATCTTGTGATTTTTACAACAACCCATGGTAATGGTTATTCCCATATTGAAGATAGCGGAGGTGGCTGAAGCAGAGCGGAAGGGCTTGCTTGAGGCCATCTAGTGAGTTCATGGGTAGTTTGGCATTTTCCAGGGTCTCAGCGCCACCCCTAACTCCATTTAACTCCAGGCCGCTTGTTGTGCCTATAACCTGAGGAGGTTCATCGTATGATGAATGAAACATTGATTTAATCTGTGTTTTATTACTTTCAACTTCGGTTTTTAATGTAATAAGAGGTTGTTTACCATGGCTTTTAACCCTGTAACAAACATTTTATCTTCTGCTATTATTGCTGGCCATGGGAATCTGAAATCTTGCTTTATCCTTTTTGGAATGTAAGCCCTCTTGAAATCAGTCCATTTCTGATTTTATTTAATGTCCCCTTGACTTTATTTATGCAGGTGGCGTTTGAACACAAACGTGCACACATTCGTAGTCATCAAAATTGATCTGTGTGTGTTTCTTCAATTTTCTGAGATTGTTTTTCTTTTGCTGCTCCTCTCCTATAAATATGTCTGGTATAATGTACGTTAGCTGGCCTCTGGGCTTTTCAATATTTTCCAGACCCAAAGAGAGTCCTGTCTCTTTAACAGTCATGTGACATGCACTTGTTCAGCATCATGTTGTTAAAGTCACAGGGGGTAAAGTTCAAGACCAGGCACTCGTAACCTTTAGCCCTCCTCAGCCAGACAGGTGAGTGATTCTGGGAGTCTTATTTATTCAAGTTGACGCACCCCTGATTTAATAGATGAGACAGTGCAGGTGGAATAGCTGGTGCCAGCATAACCATAGCTAGAGGGATCCTGTGTAAGGGTTGTGGGTCAGGCATATCCTGCTGTGCCACCTGTCACTTGCAATCCCATTGTATCAGACATGTAGGCTTGTTGTGCTAACCTGGCTGACTCCACAGTGCCGAAAGGGGCCTCAAGAATGTCACAGGAAGTGCATTGTTTCAGATCTTACTGCATCCCATCCCTACCATGACCTCGCTCAGTTTGTTTCTTTGTCACTCCCTCCAGATGGGTGCTTTTGCAACTTACAATGCAATCCTATGCATGTTTACTCAGAAGTAAGTCCTACTGTGTTCAAAGGAGCTAACTCCCAGGAAGGTGTGCATAGGATTGCAGCCCAAGTCTCACAACATGAACTTCTGTGCCAGCACAAATCCTAGTTTGGCTCACAGCAATCTTTGCATCCTGTTTTATGTGCATTGGGGTTAGCATAGCAACTCATGCGATGAGGCCTTTCATTTGGTATACTTGAGCTCTAAGGAGCTCACATCCTGAAAAGGTCCATATTCTGCTTCCCTTTTCCCATCAGCCCAGTGTCACATCCCTTAGTAATCTGGAGTGCCTGCTAATGTTGTTGTTGTTAAGAATATTTGCATACCGTTTTTCAACAAAAATGTTCACGAAGTGGTTTACAGAGTGAATGGCTCCCTGACCCCAAAGGATTGACAATCTCAAGATAGTATGTGAGTTTCTGAAGCCAACTTCAATCAAAGGCTCTTTTAACTGAATATACAGTACTTCCCCCCCCCCATATCCGCTGGGGATATGTTCCAGGCCATGGATACTTGAAACCGTGGATAAGAGTGAACACCCCCTCCATGGTTTCCTGAGGGCCCCCCACCCTGCCTCCCCTGCGTTCAGGTGTGCGCACCCCCGCAGCTCTTGTTTTTCTTTCAGCAAGCTTTGTTTCTTCCTTAAAACAAAAAGAGAAGCAGCCTCCATTGCAGGCAAGTAGAACAAGACTAAGTCCTAGAGAGGCTCTGCAAGGTTTCTGTTAACCTTGCAGAGCCTCTCTAGGACTTAGTCTCGTTCTACTTGCCTGCAATAAGCAGCCAGACACTGCTTCTCCTGTTTAAGGAAGAAACGAAGCTTACTGGGAAAAAAGTAAACGCCTGGGGGGGGGTCCCCACGACCCGTGGATAACTGAAACCGTGGATAGTGAATCCGTGGATATGGGGGCCCACCTGTACAATGGAATTACAGTTATTGTGTACTATATGTAAGAAATGTAATTCCAGCAAATGGTATTTCTGTTTTTCACTTTCTGAAAGTGTTGAGGAAAGGATATTCTAATGCAATATGATGGAGAAAGAAGGTTTACAGATATGAATTAGGTCAATGGAGCAGGCTTTGGGAGGACTTGACTTGAGCGATGCTTTTCAACTTACAACTAATTGGGATAAGACTTTGTATTGCAGGAGGTTTGAGCAATTTGACGTTCTCTCTCTCTCTCTCTCTCTCTCTCTCTCTCTCCAACTAGAATCACCCAAAGGCCCTCACCCATCTGCAGGCATGAATGGAAGTGTACAGCATCCCACCAGCACAGGGCAGCAGCCGGTCTCTGCTATCCCCTCTCCCAGTGCCAGCAAGCCTTGGCGCAGCAAATCCATGAATGTCAAACACAGTGCCACCTCTACCATGCTGTCTGTCAAGCAGCCCAGTCCCGCCACCTCTCCCACACCAACCTCAGATAGGCTTAAACCACCCCTTTCTGAAGGACCCAAAACTCCTTCTTCTGGACAGAAATCCATGTTGGAGAAATTCAAGCTGGTGAATGCCAGGACTGTCGTACGGTCCCCGGGGTCATCAGGTTCAGGTCCCAACGACAGCGGGAAAGACATCGAAGCCTTTTTAGAGTGTGCCGAAATGGACGGCTTCAACGGTGGCCTCAGCAGCGGCGGTTCCACCAGCAGCAGTCCTAAAATATCCCCGAAACTCACCCCTCCGAAAGCTGGAAGCAAAAATCTCAGCAATAAAAAGTCTTTGCTACAGCCAAAGGACAAAGAGGAAAAGAGCAGGGACAAAAATAAGGTTTGCACTGAGAAGGCAGGCAAGGAAGAAAAAGAGGCGGCCCCAGAGATGCCGCCAAAAAAGACCTCAAAAATTGCAAGCCTAATCCCCAAAGGGAGCAAGGCGACACCTGCCAAGAAGGAAACGTTAATACCTTCTTCCAGCGGGATCCCAAAACCTGGGTCAAAAGTCCCAACGTCAAAGCAAAGTACGTCACCAGCATGTGCAGTAAGTAAAGAGTCTGAAAAACTAAGGAGTGCCAAGGGCAACCAACCTCCATCCACAGCAAAATCTCAAGTGAATGAGAAAGCGTACTCTCCTTGTGGTCACCCACCTTCGGAAGGAAAGGACTCCAACTCAGCTCTTACCCCTAGTTCATCTGCTGCTCTTTCTGTGGCTGCATCTAGTGGCCAATCAACAGGAAATAGCATTGTCCAACTTCCTCAGCAACAGCAATACAGCCATCCAAATACGGCCACAGTAGCACCATTTATCTATAGGTAAGATAATACTTCTGGTTCATAATTTACTAGCACTGCTATCCGAGGCATGTCTATCTGGACGTCCAGCTGTGTTCAGTGATATTGCATACTGTTTAAAGAGAAAAAGCCTGATTTTCACTAGATTTGTCTAGAATTTCTCTCTGGATTCTGGTATGATGTTTGTTTTTTAAAAAAGGTTTTGAACGTTATGGAAGTGATAAATTTGTTTTCCTACCCTTGTTCTCTCCACCTCCTGGTAAGCTTCTGGATAGGGTAGGTTACAGATGGGCAACGCAATCCTGACTAAGGATCTGGCCGGCGGTCCAGGGCCACCCGCCGGATCCTGTGCACGGGCTGCCCATCGATTGGCGGGACGGAGGTCTACTCCTTCCCCGAGTGTACACCTGGGCTGGCCTTATCGGCCTCCACAGATTTAGCTGACGCAAGTAGCCGTTTATTTAGCTACTTAGCTGGCGGAAGTAGAGGAGGCTGTGTAACGGCGTAGACGGCCCGGCGGGGATGGGGATATGGCCGACACCATCCCCCTTCCCCTCCCGGAACGGCTAGGCCAATGGCCCCCCTCCCTCACCCGGCCAGACTGTCCATGCGTCCGGCGACGGAGAACTTACCTTCTGCTGCCGTCCGCGTGGAGATCCGGCGCCGGAGTGAGGGAGGCTGGCCTTGCGCTGGCCTCCTTACTCCCAAGGTGTCACAAACATGCTTATGCCACATTCGCAATGTCTTCTTGCGATGGAACGTTTGTTACGTCACCAGCTTTCTTTACAGGATTGCGCCCATAAACAAATACAGTGAATTAAAGAACTATTAAGATGAGGTCTTAATATTGCAGTTTAATCCTTTTTTCTTTTTCTTTTTTTGAAGTGTCAGCTGTTTAATATTTTTGCTTTTGGGTAAATTAAAGTTTAAAAAAAGAATAAATGGGATACAGTGAAAAATGCATTATTAAGTAGGATAGTCTGGCAGTTTTTGTTAGCAAGTGGTACTAGAGATAAAAATTGATTGAAGGTTTAAAAAAAGGGGTAGAGGAATTGCTGTGGGAAGCTCTATCGTTCTGGAGAACCAACTGTAGCTTCACAACCAAGGTGGGTAATTGCTAAATCATTTAAATAAATTTCCAGTAAAAGGCATTTAGAATAGATGTAACAGTTTGAAATAGCACAGTTTATTTTAATACAGACTTAGTAGGCTATTCAGTATAAAAAGAGGGAATGGTAGACTATACATCTATATAAGAAATCTTTTTAAAATTATTGGCTGAAAATCATATTATGTTGTGACTTTGGTCTTAGTACACTGTCAGCCCAATCCTATTCCCTCCCCTCCCATTGATGAATCGGTGCCAAAGTGGAAGTCTGGGAGGTCTCCACTGGGTAAGGAAATGTTTGTTCCCTTACTCGGGTGTAAATCTCCATGGCGCCGATGAGTCTATTCAGACCCGCAACAGCTAAATAGCTGGCACAGGTCTGTGTGGACCCGTGCTGCAGGATTGGGTCCAAGAAGAGGGATAGGGTATTGGTTGTGGTACTGTCAATCCCACCCCCTCCCAGGCCTGATCCACCTCTCCCCACCCCATTGCTGTCCCCGTTTCACCCTCCCCTGCCTCTGTTTTCTCCCCTGCCCCTTTCCGCCCTCACCCTGCCTCTCCCGCTGACTCACTGTCATCAGCAATTGGTAGGAGATGCATCGTCATGGGCGGAAAGGCCTTCCCGCTGGCGCTACTGGCAGCATGCTTAGTAGCGTGCTGTCTCAGTGCCTTTTGTGACTAGCGCTGACTGCTTTACGGCAGTCAGTGTCAGCGCAGAAGCGGACGTGAGGATGGCCAGTAAGTACTGGATTGGGCCCTCTTAGACATCGCTTACTGTATTGTAAACTGGAATGGATATGTTTGTGTGCAAGAACCCTGCATAAGTAAAAGCTGAGCTAGGAGACGATGTTTATCCAGCATAGACAATGGGGTCAGTTGCCTGCCCATAGCCAGCTAGTCCAGATTGCTGTTGTGTGGCTCTTGCCATAGTCCACTCCGGCCTGCGGCTCCACAGTTGTGTCTGGCAAGGAGAGACATTACCGATTCCTTACATGAAGAACATTGCAAGTATGGTGAGAGAGAGAGAGTCAGTCAACGGGAGAGAGCGAGAAAGCCTGATGAAACAGTGTCACAGGTTGTGCTTTCTGTAGACAAAATCTCACATCCCGATATTTCGATCAATCAAAAGCTGCTCAGGTAACCCAATGAATGTAGCTTACTGTGATGCATCACAAACAATATGCACCTTGCTGGTCCCGTGAGTTTGGTTGAGGTTTTTCATTGACAATTGCTTTATACCAAGAGCCAAAGATTCTAAACAACTATTTCATTCTCTAGATATAAAAAGAGCAGACATCATGTAACACAGAACAAGGAATGAACACAGCACACGTATCATTTCAAGGAGCTTAGTTCCATACGGGGTGGCTCAGCCATGTGGGTGTGCCCCAAAGGACTTGCTTAATGTGGCAAGTTGGGGAAGGTGGCAAACTGACAGGGGATCCTCTGCGTTCCCCCCCCCCCAGTCTGCTTGCTTGGCAATGGCATCCAGCCACTGTGTCAACCCAGAGGCGTCACTAGACGCACGTCACCCCAGAGCGGGGCGCGCGCGTCACCCTAGTGACGCCTCCCCCCTGACACACACCCTTTTAAAATCTTTGGAAAAGGCAGCCCTTTTCCCTCAGCAACAGTCTGCGCATGTGCAAAAGAACGTTATAAATATCGTTTGCGCAGTGGGCCTTCCTCAGAAGGCCCAGGAGTGCAGACCCGGGAGGACGCTCCGAGGCTTTCTCCCGGCCTCAGAGCCTCCCGGGTGACGCGTGGGTTGCGCGGAGCCTCCCGGGTGACGCGCTCAGGGGCGGTGACGTGCATCACCCTTCTGTGCGCATCACCCTGGGGTGCTCCGCCCCACCTGCCACGCTACAGTGCGTCAACCCTGCGTCACCCTGCGTCAACCTCTCCTTGCACACTCTCCTTGGAAAGCGAGCATGAAGAAAATTCAAAAGTGTGCTGAAGGTATGTCTTGCATGAAATGGAAACATGCAAAGCTGAAGTCTTATTTCAAGCCTTTTAAGAAGCTCCATCCCAATTATCATGGCATTTATTCGGGAAGAAGAAACCTATATGTCAGCAAAAAATTAACTTGTAGATATTGTGCTGAATGCAGGTATGCAGTAATTCTTTGGTTTTGCTTAATTCAGGAAAGGTTGGCATACGTTACGTGAGTTGGGTTACTTTTCATGATGTTCTGTTGGTGAAAGAACGTTTCTGTCCTTTTATCATGTGGGTGTTGGGTTTGTACTCTGCCTTTAGTGTAGAGCCAATCTGGTGTCGTGGTTTGAGTACTGGGTTCAGAATGAGGAGACCTGGTGGTTTCAAATCTCTTTTTCAACCACAAAGCTCAGTGGGTGACCTTGGGCCTGTCGGTCTGACTCAGCCTAGCCAGCTTCAGAAGGTGGTTGTGAGGATCCAGGGGAGAAGGAGAAGGTATTTTCTTTGCTGCCCAGAGGGTGGGATAAAATGTAGTAAATCAATACAGAGCTAGATGGATCAGTAGAAGGCAATCTTGTATGTTTATAGGAGGGAAACCCAGGGATAGTATCAAGCTCAGGGAAGTGGAGAATCTGGAGTTAGGAAAAAATGGCTATGCAAAAAGAGGAGGTCTTGGTTTACGAAACGATTCTCCCAGGGCTTAGGAACATGAAGGATGATGAGCTGCGTACGGAAATAGAGTTGGGTTTTGGGGGCAGGAGGAGAGGGCTGAATTTAATATACTGTACTGACTAAAACCATTGGGGAAATTTGGCTGTATTTCTCTAGGATTTTTTTTTAAACAACATTGAATATAACTGGAGCTTTTACAGTTTTGTGAAGGAATGTTCACCATGGAATTTGGAAAGAGGCCATATTCCTGAGGGGAAGGGGTCCATATCTATTAGCATAGCTTAGTAGCGAAGGCCGTTCCCTGTCCTCACCACCTATTTCACCCCCACTCTTTTTATATGTACAAAAGGGCTTCTAGAAGAGGCAATTTGTGCTCATTTGTGCTGCAATTTAGAGCAGAAAAAAAATTGGAGTCTGGTCTGCTTTTTTTTTTCTTTTATACCTTCCCCAGACTGCTGCACAAGGCTTCTCATTTCTCTCAAGCTCTCTAGCAAACACAGAAGGAAGAAGGAGATAAAAACCTGATCTTCCTTATGCAAACAAAACTCAGCTGGAGTGGGGGGAAAAACGTCACTTTTCTTTCACGTCCTCAGATCTTGCTGTAGAAAAAGATGTAGTCTCCTCTAAAGTTGTAGGCAGCTTTGGAGAACGCAGGGCCATCTGGGAAGATGCCTGCTTGTTGTTTGCCACTCTTTACAAGTGAGACAGTACTGGTCCTCCTCACCACTCTTGTCAGTGGCAGAAGTGTGTGTGTGTGTGTGTGTGTGTGTGTGTGTGTGTGTGTGTGTGTGTGTGAGAGAGAGAGAGAGAGAGAGAGAGAGAGAGAGAGAGAGAGAGAGAGAGAGAGAGAGAGAGAGAGAGAGAGAGAGAGAGCACGTGTCCAGGAAAGTTTGTGTCCAGTTCTCGAGAGAGCACACCACAGAAGGTAGCATTGGCACACTTCATTCTGTCTCTGAAATGACAAGGGCCAGAGTGCCTGCTGATTTGTCCAAATGGATCCCTTAACCCTCAGTACCCTTAACCCCTCAGTTAAGGAATCCCTTAACCCTCAATCCAAAGGGATCCCTTAACCCTCAGGGATCCCTTAACCCTCAGTGGCAGAGGTAGTGTCCAATTTGCCATCAGGATATAGAAGTCCTTCCAGGGGGGAAAACATGTTGAGGACCTAAAGTAGGCCTTTGCTCCAGGACCTCCAGCAACCTTGTGCTGCCACTGAAACAAAGATACCAAGATAAGCTAAAACTCTCATTCAACTCTCCAGTGTTTCAAAACAGATGCGGCATTTGGGAGGTGGGAAGGACTCGTATTTCAAGTTTTCATTGGATCCAGACTAGTAATGATGCTTGGGCACTGTGTACTGTATGTCTTAGAATATGGAAAGGGTTTTGTTTCTCACACTTTGCCTTCCTCCAAGTGGCTCATTATGGCTTACATAGCAGCTTTCCTTTATTTTATCCTTGTCTTGTACCCTATGATGCAGGCCAGTGTAGAACATAATGGCTTGCCTGTGGCAACCCACTGGAGTCCATGATTTGTATCTGGCTTTCCCACAACAAAACGTACCCTTTGAGCTGCTACTTCGTACTGGATTTTATGCTCCGGCTCTCAATAATGTCCATTCACTGCTAAAGTAAGATTTGAGCAGGCTGAGAACCAACTCCTGATTATTGGTAGGGCAACGTATATACCAGGGGTGGCCAAACATGCTTCATGTAAGAGCCACATACGATAAACTTCATATGTTTGAGAGCCGTAATATTGAAGAAGCCTTTAAATTCTTAAATATATTTATCACAAACATTAATCTTATGGTTTAATCCAGTGGACTCTCAGTTTAGACCTGGTAAATAATTATAAAGCTTGAATTTTTCTTCTTTACCTTTTATATTAATTGTGATGCAAAAAGGAGCTCAGCCAACATATTTCCGAGAGCCGCACATTATACAGGTGTCCCCCGCTTAATGACGGATCACTTAATGACGATCCGGATAGATGACGGAGGTCCCCAGTAAAAAAGAGCAAAGGATTTTAAAAGACACATCTTTTTAAATCCCCTGCTCTTCAGCTGTTTGGCTTTAGATAAGGGCTTTGAAGTTCAGCACTAGGGCTTTAAGCACAGTGCTAAACGTCAAAGCACAGTAGGAACCGCTTAATGACGGCTTCACTTTATGATGGGGATTTCAGAACATATCCCCATCGTTAAGTGGGGGACACCTGTATGTCAAAGATGGCTCAGGAGCCGCAGTTTGGCCACATCTGGTATATACATCTCTCTCTCTCTCTCTCTCTCTCTCTCTCTCTCTCTCTCTCTGAATTCTACAGTCACGTTTTGTGGGGATTTTCCCCAGTACAAAATATAAAAATCTACCACATGTATACAGTTTTAATTTGAATCATTTGGTATGGAGAATAAATGGGAGACCGCTAGAGGTATTCTGGGTATGAAAATCTTTCTTCCTTGTATTAGGAAGTCCTTCCAGATTCTAAAATTGGTTTCATACATGAGGCTGAAAATTACTGTTGAGCCTCTGTTATGCTATTTATGTGAATGTGTGATCATTGCTAATGCAGAACAGAAAGCAGGAGGATGCATTTGTAATTGAAATGAGCAATCTGATTGATGTAGGTTTTATATTTGCATTAAAAACTGATTTAAGCAAAAGATGATTAAGCGTCATATATGAAAACCTTCTCAGTCTAGAGTTGTAAATAGCCACTCAACTGGTAGCCTGTGGCAAATAAAAATGCTTCAAGTTCCAGACAACCAGAGCAGGAAGCTCTTATAAATTGGAAGAGAGTTGGTGCATTTTTCTTTCTGTCCTGCTGACATGCCGCAAATTATTATTATTTATTACCAGCATTTATCTACCGCTTTTCAACAAAAAGTTCACAAAGTGGTTTACAGACAAAATCAAATGATTAAATGGCTCCCTGTCCCAAAAGGGCTCATAATCTAAAAAAGATGCAAAAGAACACCAGCAAACAGTCACCAGAAAAGATACTGTGCTGGGGTGAAAGGGGAGCAGTTACTCTCCCCCTGCTAAATATAAGAGGAGCACCAATTGAAAAAGTGCCTCTTGCCCAGTTAGGTAAAGGTAAAGGTGACCCCTGACAATTAAGTCCAGTCGTGTCCAACTCTAGGGTGTGGTGCTCATCCCCATTTCAAAGCCGAAGAGCCAGCGTTGTCCGAAGACGCCTCCGTGGTCATGTGGCCGGCATGACTCTCCTTGCCGCAGCGCGTAGCATGCGGCTGGAACACGGAGCGCTGTTTACCTTCCCGCAAGCAGTACCTATTTATCTACTCGCATTAACATGCTTTGGAACTGCTAGGTTGGCAGGAGCTGGCCAAGCAACGAGAGCTCACCCCGTCGTAGATTCGAACTGCCGAC
The DNA here is from genome assembly GCA_026170595.1 of Plestiodon gilberti rubricaudatus. Classification (NCBI taxonomy): domain Eukaryota; kingdom Metazoa; phylum Chordata; class Lepidosauria; order Squamata; family Scincidae; genus Plestiodon; species Plestiodon gilberti. The sequence continues at coordinate 162,750,759 of JANXHW010000005.1, read as the reverse complement.
CTTTCAATCGACAGCTCATGGTTCAGCGGTTTAACCCACTGCGCCACCCGCTGACCTCCTCTTGCCCAGTTAGCAGGGGACAAATATCCTATTGCATTCAATGGGGTTTACTGCTGAATAGATATGCGTAGGATTGCACTGTAATTATACAGTATCTTTGAATCCAGTGGCGGGGATTCTGCCTGTCTCCTCTCTCTCTCTCTCTCAACCCACAGCAGCCACAAGGATCAGGTTTGTGGTGCAGGCTTTAGCCTCTGCACTGATTAGCTGCATCCCATTCTGACAGCCCACACGTTTAAAGATGTCTCAGTGCTGTTGTCAGTGAGTGGAATATCCAAACTAGAATGTGATTCCTTTTGTGTGTGTGGGCTCCAGTATTGTTCAGAGGGCTGGATGACTGCTGCGGAGACAGAGGGCATAGGCACGGGTTTCAACTGTGGCAAATAATCTCGTCAGCTGATGTTGACCACTCAATTCATCCATCTTCCAATTGAATTCTTGCCTCCTGGAACTATTGTGGTGCCCTTGACATGCTGTATTTATAATGTTAAATGTCCTGCTGCAAACTGCTCTGTCCTAAAACTGGCAAATCAGAGACACGAAAACAGCAGTGAATGAACCGCTTATGTTGTTGACATTCATTATTGTGAAATTAAAGTGGCAACTGGCCAAACTCTGCCAATCCCAGCTAGTGCTGAGATTCCTAGCAAAAGTAGTGTTTGAGCCAGCTTTTGCTGGGTGTATTTTTGGTTCAAGTAAGGTTGCTCAAGCAGTACGTCTAGTAATGATGGCTCAGGTCTGATCTCCAGCAAGGGGGTAGGGCGATGAAATATAAAAGGAAAAAGAGCAGCTGGCAATGTACAGTATATATGTTTCTCTCTCACTCTCTACATCTATTTTTGTTTGTTTGTTTGTTTCTGGGAATGTCTTGGTTGTATAAAAGGGTGATTCTGGTATTCAATTTCCTAGTGTTCTAGTTGTGATTTTGCCCTAGTCCTGCAGTCAAATCATCCCATCCGAGGTGACTGGAGCAGAGAAACCTGTCAAAACCTATAAGGCTTATTAATAGAATGGCTTTTGGAATGCCAAGGAGTAGCTAAAGCAGCTTCTTGATATTTGTGGGAAAGGTTGTTCCGAGACACAGAATAATGGCTTCTTAACAACAGGAGTACGGTGACCTGACTCCTGCCCTCAACTAGCGCAGCCTCATTTAGCAAGAATAATTGTTAAGTTATGGGGTTAATTGACTGCACAACACAGATGAGGAAGTTATTATAATTGGAGATATTGTAACGTAGGTTAATAATCATTACCATCATCATCATCTTGTCATCAAATTTCTCCTCAGACTTTATTCAAGGCAGTTTACATAGGCAGGCTTTACTAACACTCCCCCCCCATAGGGGTTTTTACAATAATGTTTTATTCGCATAGCACCCTTTTTCATTCTCCAGTTGTTTCCCTCCAACGGTGTGGTTATCTCTCTAGCTGCACAGCACACGCCTTCTGAGCTTGGTCGACAGTGACTCTTCTCAATCACAGAGGGTTAACACAGGTTATCTCAGCTTTTTGGCAGCTTCCAGTTGTCTCGAACTGGTCTCCTCTTAGCTTTTCTTCAGGCAAGGCGGCAGCTCAAACACTAGACCACACCTCTTGTTAATATAGCCAGACAGTTGTAGAAATAAGCATTCTGATTTGGATGATGGAACAACTGATGGCCGTGTGTGTGTGTGTGTGTGTGTGTGTGTGTGTGTGTGTGTGTGTGTGTGTGTGTGTGTTTTAATATGTTATTCCTGAGAAATACAGAGGCTATGATTCTCCTCCCTTGTGATCTTAATTAGGACAATGCCACAAGCAGAAGGAGTTAAACCTTCTCACCCATTGTCACAGTCCACAGGGGGCCTTGGGTCCCCCTACAATGGTTCCTGCTGTTTTAAAGCAGTGTTCTTAATCACAGCTCAGTATTCTAATCACAGATCTCTGACATCATTAATAGCGTGGCCCTAAGCAGAGGCTAAACTCTTGCACTTTGCTTTTTTTGTACATTCGCCGAATAAACCAGTATCGGTTTGTTTATGTAAAACATTTATATCCCACCCTTCAGCTGACAAGGCTCTCAGAATGGTTTACATGAAATCAAATGACAACAGAAAAGGTTGTGGTGGAGAGTTTGGTGTGCCTTGCTTGCTTCCTTCCTCCTCTTCACAGGGCTGCTGGTGTTTCTGTGGTCGCTGGGAGGGGGGAAGGGCACAATTCAAGCTTAAAGAGCCACCAGTAGTCCAGTGGCCATGACAGTCCTTTGCCTTGTAGCAGTGGTGTCGCTGGAGGTGGGGCGGAATGCTACGTTCCACACCACGCTGACCTCCGTTACTCACCTGCACGAGGCGGCCCCACCCCGTCCCTTCGCTGCACTGAATGACTCTGAAGGCAAGGGGGCGGGGCCACCTCGTGCAGGTGAGTAACGGAGGTCAGCGCGGTGCGGAACTTAGCGTTCCGCCCCACCTCCAGCAACGCCACTGCCTTGCAGACTTTCTCTTCCTCCTCACAAGGTAGTTGATGTTTCTCTGTGAGGGACAAGGGCCCATTTCCTGCTTTTCGTTTCTTCTCCTCCTGTATCCTCCTTGATTCTTTCTTATCACAGAGATCCTAATTCAATGCTGACGTTTAACCGAAACTTATCATTGCTTTCCTTTATGAGAAAAACATGGAGCAGAGTCACCATAGTGACCGTGATGGCGAACCTATGACAGGCGTGTCACTAGTGACACATGGTGTCAATTGGGGTGACATGCCAGTGTTTCCCCCATGGCCCCGAAACACTTTACATTTTCGCAAAAGTTTTACAGGCTTGTCTTGAACATTTCGGGCTAGGGATTTTGACAGACCTCTCTTAATATTATCTAGTAAAAGCAACAAAAAAGTCACTAATTGATAAATAAAATGCAATGTATTCTATAGTTGTTTTTAGTTCAGTTCAATTCAAAATTACTATTAAAAGTAGCAATAGTCAAAGTACTATTAAAAGTTCAGGGGGGGGGGATGACACACCAGCAGAGTCAAGTTAGGCATTTTCAAAAATTTTGACACACCAAGCCCAAATGGTTCGCCATCATTGGTTTAGAAGTTCTTCATTCCAAGCACATTCGCTGTAGACTGATCCACCCCAATCCCTCTCTAGTTTCCCATCTTGTATGGAAAGTATGTTATAGACATTTAGTATTCGATTCCTTGTCTGGTTATATCCAGTAAAAGAGGTATCTTGGTAGTAAACTTTCTTCCTTTGTGCCATATGGATATAATCTTATCTCTCTTCATTATAAACATAATATTCTGTAGTTTTATATAGAGAGATGCTAATGAAATTTGCAGAATCTGTCTTTTTATGAAATTCATACCATTAGATATACAGTGAATTAATAGTTACCATTGCTGTAATTATTACATATGTTCCAGTCTGTTTCTTTGTTTAATTTCAGAACCCATTCAGAAACGGACAGTACCTCTCTTCCACCTACTGATTCATGCACCAGTCCTACAAAAATGGATTTGGCATACAGTAAGACTGCCAAACAGTGCCTAGAGGAAATATCTGGTGAGTAGAAACATGGTTGTTATTTCATATTGAAATTGCTGAGCTCTCTGTGGCATTCTTAGTGAATTCATAAGGAATTGGTCACATGGATTGATTTACATCCAGGCAATTTACATCATTATAAAATCACCAAGAAAAAGAAATCTTTACAGATGCAAATAATGGATTTAAGTCAAGTCTGCAGTTTTGTCATTTTTTTTTAATGTTTTCTGAACAAGAGTGCATACTAATTGATTGTGGAAACTGTTAAAACACATTGGTTGGCAACTAAATAGAGTCTTCGTGCTACATCGGAGCATAATCCAAAGCCCCTGGTTACTCTCTTTCATGCCTTTTACACTGTAAAATTATATCTGTTTAGAGACAAGGCAAATGATTGTGAGGTGCTATCACTTTGGTGCTTTTTTTTTTTTTACACATGTGAGAACACCCAGCAAGAATGAGTAAGTGAAAAGCAGGGCTCTATCTCTGTCTTCAGATAGTCCAGCGGTTTTCAATCTTCATCTCACAGAACACTGAGAAGGCGCTAACATTTCCAAGGCACACATTCATTTTTTTTACAATTGACAAGGCACACCACGCTGCCAGCAGGGGGCTCACATCTCCAAAGGCCCAACTAATAAATAACTCTCACGGCACACCTGCGGACCATTCATGGCACACCAATGTGCCGTGGCACACCGGTTGAAAATCGCGAAGATAGTCTGGGATAGCTCTTTCTTTCGTTTGATTCACACAACCACATCCTCTTCTCTTCTCGGGGACATTTCTGCATTGGCCCCCTTCCCCCTTTGTGTTAATTGGGTATCTGGTGGCTAGCAGCGGTGTTGCTAGCCCAGCAGGGGTGACATCATGATGCCTCGTGACGCCTGCACCTGCGTGATGGGCCCTGTGCCTGTGTGTCGCCCTCGCCTCCAGAATGGCTCCATTTGGAGCCGTACAGAGGCGAGGGTCACGGGAAGGGCCCAGCTCATACGCCGTTGCCTCACCGAGCATCTCCCCTCACCAGTAGAGATGCTGGAAAACGGCCACTCCACCACCACGAGAGAGGCAGTGGGGCCCCCACCCCCCACCAGCTACGCTACTGCTGGCTAGTGTGCAGAGTCTGCAAGACTGTTTCTTTGCGTATGTCACCATATGGTGATAGCAAAAATTGTCAAGGCAGTAAAGTCTGATCTGTGAATACTCAGTAAAGACAAGGATCTAATTCTGTGTTTAATGGAATTGTATACTTATGCTCACATGGACCTTAGATAAGCTCAGTATAGCATCCTGGGATTGATGTGATGTGAGTACAGTAGTCAGAATTGCAACAATTATGTGATTCACTTATATCTAGGACTTGGCAGGGGATTTCCCCCCCCCAAAAACAAAATTGTTGTAAAGCCAACTCCCACCTCCTTTTCACCATTGCATACATAGCCTAAAGACGATCTTAGTGTGTGGTTGCTGCAGCAGTGTTTGTTACGTCTGTGGTTGCTACAGTAGTATTTGTTAGGTGTAGGTCTACTTGTGAGTTTCTGCTGTGAGAAAGTGTTGCTCAGGATTTTGATAGTCAGAAATCCATCATTAAGCTGGATTAATTGTGAAACGACAACATGCCATTTAGATAACAAGCCAATTTTTATTTCTGCTTTCAGTTTATTAATAATTTCCTGTGTGAGCAACATCTAATGTTGCCATAGCTATTTACCGTATTGGTCTGAGTATAAGACTCACTTTTTTCTCCTAATTTAAGTTTTTAAACTAGGGGTGCGTCTTATAATCAGGCTGTTGCAATTTAATGCCAGTGCTTTAGTTAAAATTTTTTTAATAGCACCAAACTTTGAGTGTGCGTCTTATAATCAGGTGCGTCTTATACTCAGAACAATACGGTATTTGTGGTGGTATTTGCATTAAAGTCACTCAAAATGTTAAGGTGAAGATTGGACTTCTTTAAAATAAAGTGGTGAGCTTCTGGCTGCTTTGGCCACTGGGAGCCATTACCTGAAAGGCTGTTATTCAGATTCTCATGTAATGTTGTGCTATTTTAATGTGAAGCAAAGAGTTGTCCTTTTCATCCCAATACGTGGCCATCTGAATATGTGGTAAGCTGGCGCTGTAGATACTCAAAATGTCCAGGTGCAATAAATGCTTGAAAAGCGGCTTCAGAGGGGTGCTACTACAGATGGTAGGTGCTCATGTTGGAGCCAGCTTAAATGATCAGGCAGATGGACAGATAGGTAATCAACTAGCCAGTCTTTTTGCAGCAATGGGTCTTGCATTTCTGTAACATTTGTGTCCAGATGGACACAAATGGCATTAAAGGGGAGAGGAGTGAGGTCAGAAAAGTTTCTGTTTTCATTTTTCACAATGTCATTGGTAGGAGATTAAGGAGTTTACAACTGGGTCTAGTGACAGCTCATGGTAAAGAAGAAAGTGGACATGTGTCCCTTTATAAATTGCCTTATAGCAACATGAGTGAAGACTGGGACATGCCTTTATTGAACAGGGTGATTACTGACTAAAACAGAAAACCAAACAACAGCCTGAAAATGTTCACAAGTTGAAGCTGTAGTACATTGTTCAAGCTCGTGAGAATATTTCATTGTTTTAGGAACACCTATCCTTCAAAAGATACATATTGGCATTAAAACGTATCAAAGGACCAGTAATTTATTTATTTATTTATTTTGGTCATGCTATTACCTCTTCCTGCACATATGCTGTTTTCCTTGCTGTGACATCTGCAATTACTTTGTTCCTTCAGTGCTCTGATGCGTGAAGACAGCAACAAACAGAATTGTTAGCCACTTGGCATCTTCTTGTGGATGATACTGAAAATGCCTCTGGAGATGGCATCACTTCTCGAGGTCCACTTGTCGAGGATTGAAACGTGATGGCTCTCCCATCTGTGGCTGCCTGTGTCAGCTGTCCATGTGGTGGGTGTATTGTCTGAAAGGCTCTTGCCCCCTATGCACAGGCTGAGCTCCAGAAGTCTGTCTCTCTGGCAGGGACTGCACTGGCATGAGAATGCTGCGTGTGTGCAGGTCAGCAGTCTGGGTAAGAGCCTTTTCAACATTGCTCCTGCCGTGTGGATTTCTGGCATTGCAACTGCTACTCATTGGCCTTCACGTGGGGACTGTAACGTCTGAATTGTACCTCAGTGGTTTATTAAATTAGAAGATCACTCCTTTCATTTTCTGCTTTTTGTGTCCTTTTAAATGATTGCAGGTCCACTGCAAAACATGCATTATCCCCTTCCATACAAATAAAAGGAAATGGATCCCATTTCCAAACAGTCTTTAATATGCACTCCTTCACACATGTGCAGAGTGCTGTTAATTCACCTTGACAATCAGCACCATCCTGCACATCAAGGTTGACAGAGAGAAGAATTGCTATCGTCATAAAACATGATTTTCTATACCCCAGTATTCCTTATTTACACAGCTGTTTGCTGCTGCCGTCAGTGTAGTTAATACTACCCTCGTAACGGCATCTCATAAGAATTTATGCCCACAACACGATTGGAGGGGGGTTGAGAGACAAAGGACAACGACTGACGCATTACAGAAGACCACAACCTTCTTAATTGCAGCTTCCAGGAACATTTGGCATGGCAGGGATCCTTGTATCTTTCACAGCTGATCTGCTAGGAGACGTGTCTGGGGTATAAGACTGACCTATGCTAGCTAATGGCATGTGCCACTCCCCCCACCCCCGAATTCAGGGTCTGCCTGGCCCGCCAGCCCTCAAGATGAACTGGCCCATGGTAACTTGCTGCCAAAGTCTCCTAAGGGGACCCCCATGGGGGCCTTAAAAGACCCCCCCCCCATCTAAACTTCCTGACTACTGTTCATTCCTGCTGCACATATAAGTGCCAGTACTACCGGCTGTGACATAACAGAACAATCCGAATAACATGAAAGTCAGCATAAAACATCGTTATGCAATAAGAAAAGGGGAAATCTCTTGCCAATTGCCAGACAGGGATTCAGGTTCAATTCCATCTCGTCCCCAGCAACTGATACCCTGTTCATAGCAAAGGAACCATTTTGCAGAAACAGAAGGAATAGAGGATAGGCAGCAAGAAAGCACAGGCTAGTGTCTGGACCAGCGCCTCCATTAGTCGTGTGGGTGATGGATCAAAGGAGAAAAGTCCCCCCCCCCTCTGGTTTGCTCTCAGCCTTCCCCTCTACCCCAAGCTGATGGGTCTGCAGAGAGTGGGGAACCTGCAGTGGGACTGAGCAGTGGAGTGAGTTCCTTGCCGAGTCCCCCTGTGTAGGATGCCCCACAGGGGGCATCTCTCATGCATCCCCTGTGCAGGGCCAAAAGAAGTTCCGCTACTGAAGAGGAAATGAGGCTTGCCTAGAGAACCGTGCTATTTAGTTAGAAAAGGTGGAGTTGACTGGATGAGGGCCTGAAAAACCGCTATACCTGTGACACTACTGCCAAGCCCAGACCCCACCTCTGCCATGTCTTTGGGGTGTCACTCCTGCCTCAGTTAAAAAGCTCATTAATTTGAATTCATGGTTACTTAGCTCCTCCTTCCAGTAATCAGTCTGCTGACACCACTAGCCCAATTTCTGACTTTTGTACGTAGGGTAGAAGGAACACAAGTTCTTGGTTTGGGAAAATACACCCCAACAACACGTGCATCCTTCAGTACAGCAAGGATTACCTAAGGAAAGCTCTTCGGGGTCAGGCCAAAGGCCCATCTACTCCAGTACCTCCTTCCCACAGTGGGGAGTGACAACAGGAAACAGGTTATCTGTGCCAGGTGCAAGGGAGTGACAACAGGAAACAGGTTATCTGTGCCAGGTGCAAGGGAGTGACAACAGGAAACAGGTTATCTTGTTGGCTGTGTGCTCTCGGAGGCATCTGATGGGGCCACTGTGAGATACAGTAAGCTGGACTAGAGGGGCCTTTGGCCTGATCCAGCAGGGCTCTTCTTATGTTCTTATGATCCAGCAGACAGGCTTTTCTGATGTTCTTAAAGGCACCCACTGCCTCTAGGAAGTCCACAAGCAGAAGAGCAGGCATACTTCCCTCCCATCATGGCTCCCCTGCAACTGGTATTCAGAGGCATACTGCCACTGAGACCAGAGGTAGGACATAGCCATCCTGACTAGTAACCATTGATGGACCTAAGCTTGTCCTCTCCCCTTTTAGAGCTATCCAAGCTAGTGACCATCATCACCCCTTGTGGCAATGAGTTCCACAGACTAATTATGTGCTGTGTGAAGAAGTCGCTCCTTTTGTCTGCCCTAAATCTCCCACCAATCAGTTTCACTAGATAAACCCCCTGGTTCTAGTATAGAAAGAGAAGGAGAAAAACATCTTTCTATCCACCTTCTCCACGATTAACCTGGGTTCATGTAACTATGCAATAGGACATATAGGTCGACTTAAACCTATTGAATCATTGCCACAGATTAATATTTAGTTTTTTGGTTATGTTTTTTTTTAATCCAGGTATTCAATTCGGACAATAAAATCATTTTGTTTTATAAGTCTGTTTCTGAAAAACAAAATGGATTTGGGAGAAGTCCATGTTTTTGTCCTGTTTGCCAAGTAGTGCAGATGGGTCGACTGCATCGTGAGCATGTGTGAAATCAACTATTAAAAAGGAGTTGTGATGGTTGTGAGCCCTTTGTGTTGTACACTTAGGCCTAAGCAGTGTGCACCTGCTTACATAAAGTGGTGCTTGTAATTTATGTAGATAATGCAACAAAGGTTATATCTGGAATAGCATGTGATTACTTAACTGAACATTCTGTCAGAAGACTTGCAAACAGCTTGCACAGACCACCTACATTACAACCTTAACAGACTTCTCTTATTATAACATAAGTGCCAGAGTGGATGTATGCAAATGTATACACCTTCTGTTGCAACACATTGTGCCAACATTATGCTCCAGAGAGAGATTATTTGATTCTCTTGTTCCAGTAACTCTCTACTGTTCCAGTAACAGGTACTGAAGTGACATTGGGTTTTTTGCAAGCATTTGTAGTTGGGACAAGAGAGAATTCCATAATCTTGGTGATACATAGCTAAATAATGGACCACTAGTACATGTTGCTCAGTATTGTCTGATTGTCAGTGGCTCGACAGGGTTCCAGACAGACAGCAGTCTTTTCCAGATCAACCTGGAGAGACCAGGGATTGAATTTGCCTACAGAGCATGTGTCCCACCAGCTACATTTCTATCTCCTGCTTCTATGAGTGTATGTTGATATAGGGAATTAATACAGTTTATGGTCCAGCTCAGATGTTCTGAAATCTTCTACATGGAGGAGCCCAGTGCCCACAGCTATGTAGAAGAAAGGTACATTACACAGTACTTGGTGTAATGTGTTCATATGCAAAGATGTCTTCAGTATACACTCAGTGCGTTGTTCTCCCTAGGAAAATAATATAGAAACTGTTGGCAGCAAATTGACTTGTTAATCATCTTGGCACTTGATTTAATGTTAGGGTAAGCAGAGGCCAACGGGCAGCCCAATCCTAATTAAACTCCTGCACGGCGATGCAGCGGCACCAGAGGGGGGCACAAGCTGCATCCTGGTCTGCGTTGGCGGATCAGGCCCAGGAAGGGGGATAGGATATGGCACACACCAGCACCACCGATCCCGCCCCGGGCCCGATCCGCCCATGCCGCCTCCTGTCGCCACCTCCCCATGCCATGTTCAGCCTCCTCCCTCCCCTCCCCGCCCTATTCCACCCCCTGCACGGACGTACCTGCTCCAACGGGCGTCTGTGCGGCTGCCAGCTTCAGCGGGAAGGCTCTGGCAAAGCCCTGCACTGTCGCAAAGCGCTTGATGCCGCTTCTGCAACAGTGTGCACTAGAGTGCACTCTAGGTGGGGCAGAACACTAAGTTCCGCCCCGCTCTGAACCCTTCCTTACTCTCCGGAATATTTTTAATTATTCCGCCCTGCTCCCTTGCCCCGCTCCCTAATAAAACTATTTTTATTAGTTCCGCCCCCCTCCCTTGCCATCAGAGCCATTCAGTGGGGTGAAGGCAACTGTGCGTTGCCTTCGCCCCACTGAATGGCTCCGACGGTGAGGGGGCGGGGCCACCTCATGCCAGAGTGTAAGGAAGGGTTCAGAGCAGGGCGGAACTTAGCGTTCCCCCCCCACCTAGAGCTATGCCACTGGGTGGAACTATTATTTATTTATTTGTTTATTTATTTTAAAAAATTAGACCCCACCTTTTCCTATGCCGAGGCAAATGCCCAAGGCAGCTTACAACAGTTAAAATACATAATTTAAAAACAATACATAACAAATTAAAAAACAATAAAATCTATTGGGGGTAACAATGTGGAGCCAGAAGAACAGCAAGGCACTGGAACTGAGGCACTGGAGGCAGACAACCACCCATCACCCAAATGCAAGACGAAACAGAAACGTTTCGAGCCCTCGCCGAAAAGTCATGAGGGAGGGGGTAGTTCTCAGATCCCCTGGCAGGGAGTTCCACAGTTGTGGCACCACAGCAGAGAAGGCTCGCCCACGTGTTGCCACTCCCCTAACGTGCAATAGAGGTAGCACTCGCAGGAGAGCCACCTCAGATGACCTAAGAGAGCGGGCCGGAATGTATGGGAGAAGGCGGTCCCTCAGATATCCTGGACCTGAACCGTGAAGGGCTTTAAAGGTCATTACCAGCACCTTGAATTGGGCCCAGAAACGAATGGGCAGCCAGTGCAGCTGCTGAAGCAGCGGCTCAACAGAGTCAAACCGCCTAGCTCCAGCGACCACCCAGGCCGCCGCATTCTGCACTAATTGCAGCTTCCAAACCGTCTTCAAGGGCAGCCCCACGTAGAGCGCGTTACAGTAATCCAATCTTGAAGTCACTAAGGCGTGGACCACCATGGTCAGGTCCGATCGACTCAAGTACGGCCGCAGCTGGCGCACCATCCGAAGCTGGGCAAATGCACCCCTGGCCACAGCCACCACCTGGCTTTCCAGGGAGAGCTGTGAATCCAGAAGTACTCCCAAGCTGCGCACCCGTTCCTGCAGGGGGAGTGCAACCCCATTCAGAGTGGGCAGATGACTCAGTACCTGCATCGAGGCTTTCCTGACCAGTAGGACCTCTGTCTTTTCTGGATTCAATCTCAGCCTATTAGCCCACATCCAGACCCCAACCGCCTCCAGACAGCGCTCCAGGACTAGTGTTCCACAGGCACAAGGGTTCAATAGGATTGTGCCAAAAGTGATCTATATGGTGAGCAAGGGCTTGTGTGTGTTATGGCTTAACCTGAACATTGGCATAAGTGGTTATGTCTCAAGAAATGTAGAAAGCCATAGCATATTGTGCATGCATGTGAACATGCTTAGGTGCATGAGATGTATGTGCAATTTTCCTGTGAGCTGAATCTATTAAGCTGCTGATTGGGGGGTAAATGAACAATGAAACAAAACACTTGGAGGCAAATTTAAGGAGCTTCCTTGACCTTTAATTACATTGGGCTTTTCTGCTCTCTCAGGTATGGAAGAGTGATTCAGAAATGTCCATTTCGTTACTTTACTGTTTGTGCAGGATATAGAGTTAGACTTTCATTCTACTACCGTAGCAGATGAAGGGTTTTTTTTTTGTAAAAGCCGCACCAGAGAAAGGCAGATTGGGCTGCCTCATGATTTCAGATGATATTTTCCACCGCCTCTGCTTTCATGCCGCCTGTTAAAATAGAACCCCAAAGAATATAGTATGTTGCAGAGGCTATTTTTTTGTTTTTTTGTTTTTGCCTCAGCAAAAATGAGCATTTGTTGCTACAGAATATGTGCTGGCGTGAATGCATAATTAGAATAATTGATATCTGTAGCAAATGTATAGGTAACCTGAAGGAAGAAGAGGTTTAGCATGTGTGAAACAAACTGCTAGACTAGATGGACCTTTTGTTCTGATCCAGCATGACCCAGCTCCTGTTCTTATGTTACTGTCTGGTCTGAACGTCTCCCGTATCTATAGGTGTGGCTGAAAGCTGGCAAATTCAGTCATGTTCTTTACACTGCATTTTTATATTTGTATTTGAATTGTTTTTGTATGGTACATTGAGATTATGTTTAGAGCTTGTGAACTGTGTTTCGTACCTAGACTGAAATTCCTTTGGGGGGGGAAGAGAGGGGCTGATCTCTTAAACCCCTCTCCCATTGAATAGTCCTCCCCCCCAATGTAAAACCTTCCTTTCAACATTTTTAATCATTTCCTAATAATTTATGGATCCTAAACATTTGCTTTATTTTGAAGGTGAAAATGAAATGCTTCGTTTTATAAATCTCATCACTACCAAAAAAAAAGGGGGGGGGATAATGAGAGTTTCTCTTCCTTAAATTCTTTATTCTGCGGGAAGAGGTTTATTCAGCCTACACAGCAAGATTCAAGAGCTATTTGTAAGTCTGCTAAGAGGTAGCAGGGATCGGAAAGAAAGAGCATCTCGAAATCCTACCTTAAAAAGGAAGATAACATTCCAGGGCGTGCTAAAGATGATGCTGGGGCATCCCATTTTGCGTAAGCCACATCCTGCCACCCTTGGCATTGCAAAACTAGGCAGAGGCTTGGGTCTTTTTGGTTTAATTCGCCAGGCTGTTTGCTGCCATGGCAGCCAGCAGCATCCACTGCAGTAGCAGAGAACAGCCATAGATCTGGGAATGCAGGTTGAATACTAAAATGCAAGGAAGCTTTTTCAGCGCTTTGCTTCACTGGTTAATTTTGGCTCGTATCGAGCTCTGACGTGCTGGCTGCACTTGCATCTCTATCAGCCTGTCGAAAGTAAAGAGCTGTGCACAGGAATCAGTCCTGATCTAGTGAGGGAGCATAGGAGGCACACGGAAGCCGGCACTCGCACCGTACTTTGGATTTGCGAAGATAGCAGCGCTAGAAAGGGATGCAGGCCCATCGTTCTGATGAGACTGATGACTGGATGAAGAGAGGGAAACATCGCTGGCTTTTAGGATTACTTCTGTGCTGGAGCAGAGTATTTGATCAACTCTCTTCTGCTTGAAGGAAATTCACATAAAATGACTGTAAGTACTGCAGATTAACGGGACGGGAAAGAACTGGTTTCGCTTCCAAAAGCGACATCAATTCAGACGAAATGACTGTGCTTGTCTAGTCATTCGCAGCATGTTCACTGGGTGCTGAAGGTATGGTTTTCGGTTCCGGTGGAGAGAAGCGCTGTGTGGTCTTTAAATTGCATACTGCTGGAAGGTTAGCTTTTAATACCAGCTTAAGATCTGACCCTTCTGTACGCTTGAGAAATGTGAAACATAATTTGAGGCAAACCCTTGGCTGGAATGATGCAAAGACCTGCTGAACTCTCCGTGTTCAGAGGCAAGGATGGACGAAGTGGGGGTGCTCGGCTTCAGAAACAGAAGTCTTTGACCAATCTGACTCTTCTAAGTGAAGGGGAAAAGAAGCGCTATTCATGTCGGGAAAACTGGTTTGGCAGTGCCTCCAACAAGTCAAGCCAGGTTCGTCTCGACAGGGGGGAGGCAGAACTTGGAAGCCGAGGCTCACTTTCCAAAGCGCTCTCAAAATCAGCACACTCCCTTTACCACCATGCCAGCAACAAGTCACTGTGGGAAACAGAAGAGCCGCCAGCTGTCGGAAGCCGAAAGTCAAGTCAAAGGCTTCGAGGATATCCAGCAGATGACTCTGGCCAAGGAGAAAGGCGCAGCAAGTTGGGTGATGAACATGTGCCCTTCAAGTCCGATTTCAGCTGCCGGAACTGGGTGGAGGAGGAGGAAGGTTGCTTACGTGAGGGAACCGCACAGCTTGATGAGGACGTTATCCTAACAATGCTTGGAGACTTAGAACAAGTACTTTACAGTGATCCCTTGGGTGAGTTCACTTCTGTTTCACACAGACAAATACTGTAGTTTCATAAGCACGAGCACATCTGCACATCTGCATGGCATACAGTTTGTTGACAGTAATATTCGGAGACACAATTGGGCTTGTGTTCACTGTAACAAGGTGGAGTCCTTGCATATCCCTGCTTTTCTTTGAGATTTAGAGATCATATTAAATACAGCACACTTTGGCAATCTGATCTGAAGCATTTGCTAGTGTCAGCACATAATTTCCTAACAGATCTTAATTTGTACTAGAGCTGTGAAACAATGAGGAATGGGAGAGTGGGAGCTTACCTGTTTGATTCATGCTTGCTTTTTATACATGAACACGACATGCCAGAACGCTAGCCTGTTCTCAGCTTGGGGGAGAGAGATAGATGGAGTGAGTGCCATCCGTGGGCAAACCCCCCCCCCCACATGCTAAAGACTAATACTGTAATATTCAGTGGGAATATACCTGTCATTGCCAGGTGACTGTGTACATTTTGCTTATTTATTTGCAAACCTTTCATTTCAGTGTTGATCACTTTCTCCTTCATTGGTCTGAAATTCAGCAACCCGCCGTCTTAACAAGGTTTGATTTATTTCAGCAATAATCTGGCCTACTTTCTGCTTTCGCCTCCAAAGTCTCCCTGTAGAAATCTCATCCCTTTGAGCAGGGTTGGGGGTGCCAAGGCTTCACACACGAGCTACACCAGCACTGGCAAGTAGGCTTCAGTAATCCTTCGCCACTGGTGCCTCAAAGGTTTTCTCTGCAGCTGGTTGTACTTTTCATCTCCCTTCACTCAGAAGTGCGGCTTGCTCAAAGTGTAGAATTCAGAGGTTTTATATAATCACATTTTTGGAAGCCTGTGCCTCCCTTGCCAAGCCTCTCTTTTGCAGATTCCCCAGTGGTATATACTTACCCTCAGATTGGAGCTAAAGCTGTCTGTAGGATGTGATTTAGGGAAAATTTGAATGCACTTACGGGCAAGAGATGATGGGCTTGACAAATCGGGCAATAGTGTGTCTTTCTGCCTGTGACGTGGAAGAACCTGTCGATGGCTTATGCCAGATAGTACATTCACCTGTATCACATCTTGGGGTGGGTGGTGGCTCTTTCCACATGTAGGTATTTCATGTTGTGGTACAAAACCAGATATATGTAAATGGAACTGGTGGTTTCTATACCCAAGAAGGAAATGATTTATTTCACACCGATATTAAGGTTAATTGGCAGTGAAACAGAGATTATAGTGTGTGATTGTTGCCTTTTCCCCAAGAACATGTTGCAACAACGTGACTGCTAATGTTCACATATCCCTCAGTTTTCCTATCTGCAAATAAGCCATGATTTTTCATTATGCATAGATTGTATAAAAACCTTAAATTATATACTCCCCCCAGCCCCTACACAGTGGTTCATGTTCTGAGAACTCAGCAGGTATGCAACGTCTCTTCCTCAAAGCTCACATTCTTAAATTACGCTGCACATTTCATTTGCAATTTCATAAAAGGTACACATGTATAACAAACTCTTTACGTTGTTTATGACTGTGGCAAATGGAATATACAAATATAAGAACATAAGAAGAGCCTTGCTGGATCAGGCCAAAGGCCCATCTAGTCCAGCTTCCTGTATCACACAGTGGCCCCACCAGATGCCTCAGGGAGCACAAGACAACAAGATAACCTGTTTCCCGTTGACACTCCCTTGCACCTAGCACAGAGAAAACCCATACAAATCCATGCATGTTTGAGATCACTACACGTTGCATATAATATGAGACTCACAGCGCAATCCTATCCAACTTTCACCACCGGTGTAACCCAGCGGTGCAGTGAGAACGGGAAGCCCCAGAACGGAAAGGCAATTCAAATCCCCTCCAAAGGGCGATTCAAAGAGGATTTGAATACCCTTTCCATTCTGGGGCCTCCCGTTCTCGCTGCACCGCTGGGTTACACCGGTGGTGTAAGTTGGATAGGATTGCGCTGTCGGTCAGGAGTGGATTCACAGGTGGGCCCTGAGGAAGTGCATGCTGGGGGCCCATCCTCCAGTACCTGCCCGACCCCGGAGGCAGCAGAAGCCCACTGCTCCCCACCTTTGCTCTGCCAGCCAGTGCCCACAGGGTTGCGTCCCAACTGCGACTGCAGCTGCTTCCCACTATCACCTGATAGGTCAGTCAGGGCCTGGAGGAAGACTTGCACGGAAGCAGTGGGGATTAGCCAGCAGCAGGGGGCCTTTGTGCTGCCATAGCAGTTGCAGTGAAGGAAAACAGTCCCGCACTCACTGCCCGGTTCACTTTCCTGGTTGGGTACCATTCCAAAAGCTCACTCGGAGCCTGGCAGTGAACAGGCAGGAGTCCTCCTTCACTTCCACTGCTGTAGCTGCAGGAGGACTAGCGTCCCTCGTCTGCCACGTTCCTGGGCACTCGGGGTGGTGGTGGTAACTGGCATGCACATACATTTTTCAAAGCATGGGGGAGCACACCGTGGGGCAGTCCTTGTAAGGCTTTTGCCTCAGTGACCCCCCCCCCCTAAAAACTTGAAGCTGTCACTAGAAGGTGGGTGATTTTCAGATATTTTCGATCGTTAGGGGCTTCCTCCACCCAAAAATAGGCTTTATGTTCCCAGAAAATGTATTTCAACAAAGACAGGGCATGTGATGGTTAGTGGTGGATCTGGAACCATGGCCCACTCTGCTTTTGAGGGCTCACCAAAATGGATGTTACCTATGTAGGAAGGAATTCCCTAGTCCAGTGGTTCCCAAACTGGGAGGCGCAGCTCCCAGGAGAGCCGCAGAAACCAGCCAAGGGAGCCGCGGAGTGCCACGGAATCCTCTCGGAATGCAGTGATGCCAATTGGCAGGCATCAACATAATGTAATGGGGAGCCGCGGCCAATGGTGGTCAATGGTCGAGGGAGCCCCGGGTCGAAAAAGTTTGGGAACCTCTGCCCTACTCCAAGCTGTCCTGGAAGTGTGGGGACAAATTGCAGTTTGCATTCAGGTGTAGGGACTAGCACAGAAGCAAGATTATTAAATTTGAAATGCACCATTTACTGTTTCACTTCAATGTAAATAGGGTGATAGGGCATGAATACGTTGGCCCTAGGTAATTGGTTTGATTCCTTTGTTGACACGATAAGAGATCCATTCACTCCAGATTGTGTGGAGAAGGTCTTACTCGGTCATACCCCATAATAAGCTCTTACTACAATTGGTGACAATTGGTAGTAAGACAATGGACAATTGGTATTGTACAGCCTGTGTGGGTTATGCACATCATCAGGTGGGTTTCAGGTGCATCAGGTGGGTTTCAGGTTGATGAGTGGAACCATTAGATGAGGCCAATTTTCTGCCCCAAAGGAAGGTAAATCCTCAAGGTAAAAACGGAACAGAAATGGGGTCAACCCAAACATATGAAGGGTTAAAAATGAGTAGCTTTTCATGAGTCTGCTAAACACCGTTGTTAGCCTTTTAGCATTTTGTAGTAGAATTTTGATAAATAATGGCCCAATCCTATTTTCTGTTTGCACCGACGGAGCATGTGCCAACCATCGCAAAAGTGTTGTAAAGGCCATGCACACCAGCACAGTGGAGGCTGCCTGCCGGAGGAGGCAAGTCCAGTGCTGTGCAGTGCAGGGGTGGGGAGGGGTGGGGGGTGGGGCGGGGAGGGGCGTAAAGGGGCAGAGGGAGGGCGACAATAGGGGTGGGCGAATTGGGTTTAGGGGGGCACCAGTGCATGCCGTATCCTATCCCCCTTCCTGGGCCTGTTCCTATCCCCCTTCCCTGTTCCTGTATCCTATCCCCCTTCCCTGTTTCACCCTCCCATACCTCCATTACTGCCTCGTTCTTCCCTCCTTCCACCCCATCCCACCTACCACACCGCCTTACCTGCCTTGGTGGGCCCAGGGGGATCCGCCAGCACATGTGGTACAGCTCCGGCCTTCCCACTTAAGCTCCGGCAGCACGTGCCTCCGCAATACCAGAGTGCTTTTTACAATAGTCAGCACTGATGGAATGCTCATTTCTGTCAGCAGAGCAGCCCAATATGATTGGGCTGCCTGACTTCTATGGTGAAAATGAAGAAGAGAGATTGTTCTATAAATTAAGCCGCATAACAGCCTGAGACATCTTCATCTGTTGGGAAGGAAAGGCAATTTCTGAGAACAAGCTACGAATTAAAGTAATCAAGATGCAGATGCCCGCCACCAACTTGGTCTGACAAATGCCAACTGCACAAATACAAAAGTGGGTTAAAAACAGTCATTGCAAGAAATTAAAATTTGCATTATGAACCTATTATTTGTGAACTTTAGCATCATTCCCTACTCCCCCAGAAGACCACTTTGTGACAGAACAATTGTTTAAATGTGGGATCTCCCAGGTTGTTAATATCTTGTCATCTTAAGGGAAGTGGGAGATGGACAAAGGATGAATGAGAGGACTCTTATATTTTTAACTGGGCTGCGGTGCAGCTGGGCGGGTCCTCCCGCCTGCGCCGCAACCCGGAGGGTAAAGCTACAGCCCTGCCGATTTGGCAGGGATGTAGCTTTACGCCAAATTAGCCCGTTTTTCCCAGGCTGCAGCGTGGCCGGGCGGGTTCTCCCGCTCGCGCCGCAACCCAGGGGGTAAAGCTACAGCCCTGCCAAATTGGCAGGGTTGTAGCTTTACCTTCTGGGTTGCGGCGCGAGCGGGAGAACCCGCCTGGCCGCACCGCAGCCTAGGAAAACCGGCTAAATTTCCCCCCTGTAGCTTCCCTTACCTTGTTTCCCGGCCGCCTCCATCTTGAAACTTGCGAAAATCTTGCAAGATTCAAGATGGCAGTGGCCAAATCTCATAAGGGCATATGAGGCATGAGGCAGCCTCATGTGCCCTGACGAGATTTGGCCACCGCCATCATGAATCTCGCGAGATTTTCGCAAGTTTCAAGATGGAGGTGGCCAGGAAACAAGGTAAGGGAAGCTACAGGGGCGAAATTTAGCTGGTTTTATGCTCCCCGTTACCAGCTGCTGATCGCAGAAGCTGATAATGGGGAGCATCTCGCATACCCCCAACCTGCGGTCTGTGTACCCCTGGGGGTACGTGTACCACAGGTTGAGAAACGCTGGACTATACACCTCAGGTACAATGCCTGGGTCCATGTAACCCATAAACAGCATCAAAGCTCTTATGCTCTTAAAATGTAGCATCTTAACAAATTACTTATATGATCCAATTAAAGACTAGAAAGCCACTGGTGAAATAAATATACTTGATCTTAAAGCCGTGTGTGTGTTTTAAAGTGAAGTTAACTAATAGTTATTTCTTGATCCTCACACAGGTTTAAAATGGTACCTTTTAAGTCTGATAATACTCTTATGTTTATGGAATACCTTTGTATCAGAGGCGTCGCTGGAGCGTGGCGGGAAGGGCGGACCGCCTGGGGGCGACGCGCGGTTGCGCGCGTGCACCCGCGGTCCTCCCTTCCCGCCGCGCTCCAGCGACGCCTCGGAGCGTCCGCCCTCGGCGGAGCTCCAAGGCCTTCTGAAGGAACCCCGATGCGCGACGTCATATTTACAAGGTTTAGCACATGCGCAGAATGTTTGAGAGCAAATTTGCCCTCAGAAACGTACTGCGAATGCGCAAAACCTTATAAATATGTCGTCACGCATCGGGTCTCCCTCAGAAGGCCTTGGAGCTCCTCCGAGGGCGGACGCTCCGAGGCCTCCTCCTGCCCAAGACAGCCAGCCGGCGAGGATGTCTCCGGAGCCGGCAGCAGCGGAGCCTCGCCGGCCGGCTGTCGGACGGCACGGGGGTCATTAGGGCGACGCGCGCGCCCTCGCACAGGGCGGCGCGCGCCCTAGTGACGCTGCTGCTTTGTATATATAGATTCTAGGTTTTGTAAGTAGGTATTAGGTAATTTTTGTTGTGTAATCCTGAAATAAAATTATGAATATTGTGTACATTTACCGTAGTAAAAAAAAAAAGATTCATGATGCATAACTTGAATTAAGGTGGAGATGTATGTGCTGTTCCGATTTATATTGCACATGCAATGTACTGTTTCCTTTATACAGTTTTTTTTCTTTTAGGGGAGGATCCTGAAGCAAGAAGAATGAGAACTGTAAAGAATATAGCAGATCTGAGGCAGAACTTGGAAGAAACTATGTCGAGCCTTAGAGGAACTCAGATAAGCCACAGGTATAATTTAAAGTTGAAATTGGTTAGTGTTGTATGGCAGGTACCACTTGAAGGGGGGGGGGGCGCCACTGGAGCAGCAAGACCATGAAATGCTTTGTCACAGTCCGCCCTGGGCGCAGGAGGTAAGGGGGGTGCATGACACTCGGCGGACTGCACCGCCACCCAAATCTTCACTGAGATCCGCAGTGAATCTCCGGAGCGAATCTCCATATCTGAGATTTGAAGGGCCTGCCCGCCCTCAGTGTGTTTACAGATCACGGCACCCTGGAAGCAATTGGTGGTGACGCGATAATGTGTGATGTCATCATGTCACTGCCAACCTACCTCCGGGTCACTGAGAACACCTGGCGCCATTGACTTTGCTGCCACCCAGGGCGTGCTCCCCGCAGCAGAGGCGTGGAAAGACTGGAGCGAGCGGAGCAGCGGCTCCGGGCGGCACCTCGGCCCCGAGCGGCGCTGCTCCGCTCACTCCAGTCTTTCCACGGAGCGCGCGCGCGCCCGTCCGCCTGTCCAGTGATGCGGGCGGGCGCTCCGAGACCTTCTCCCCCGGCCTCGGAGCCGGAGAAAGCCCCGGAGCGTCCACCTCGACCGGTGGCCAGGGCTTTCTGAAGGCCGACTGCCGCGCCGCGCTGTTTCTTTGTTTTGCACATGCGCAGAACGTTTTAACGCCCCTTCGTGGTGGCGCAGCAGCGAGTGCTCCAGGCAGCACTCGCTGCTGATACACCTCTGCCCCCCAGGGACGCTGCTGAGCCAGAGAGTGCAGCACGGTTGCTATCTTCCTTCACTGAGTTGCAAAGGTGTGCAGTGAAAGTGCTGCAGGGTACTAAGGCAGTCACCCCGTTGCATCGGCAATGCAGGGATGTATTTCCTGTCTTGTTGCATGTGCCATAGTGATTTCATTGCTCACTCTCAGAGAGCAGTAGCGACAGAAGATGGGGAAAATAGAGCATCACTCAGTTGCTTAGACTAGACAATATGGGTTCTCCTTTCTTTCCCCTCAGCTCTGAGCAGTAGGCAAGTACTTTGTTCCTGTTCTCAGGCCTCCCAAAGCAACACTAAAAGGAGAACCTCCTTGACTGTGAATCCAAGGAGCCATTTCAGCTCAGCCCTGCGTATAATAGCATAGAACCAATACTTGTGCAGCAAGGAACCCTACACTATGGGTAGGTGTCGTTCCTGGCACCTATATACATGTCCAGCTATATTTAGGGATACATATCTATGAAAAGGTGAGGTCTGATTACCAAAAGCAATGTTTGCTGGTAATTGGACGGTGACCCATTGTCTATTCTCTGGAAAATAAGCACACCTTTGGAAATTCAAAGGAGGTTGAGACAATCGGTCAGTTCTTACAGCACGTGCTACAAATTATTGGAAAATGTTCAGGACATCGTGGTCTTATGGCCTTCCATTTATTTTTTCAGCTTCTGGGTTGCATGTTTTACCCCTATCTTGTGAGTTCGGTTCAGTTCTTGGTAGCAAATAGTCATCTCCTACCTCATCTGCTTATGAAATTTGACATCTAGGTTCCTACAAGACTATCTCTTTTTGTTTCTAAGACTTATTTTTCCTATATTAATATCATCTTTTTTAACATAACTGATTGGGGTGTAATTTTGACATGACTTGTTTGAGTGTTATATCATCTTTCATTTTAATATAGTAGTAGCAATTGTTAATCCTGAAATGCCATTTTGAAGCAATTATTCAACACATTGAATAATCTGGATACGTTTGCACAGGTATATTCTTCTTATACAGGACCTGATTGAGTAAAATCCAACATGTGTAAGCCTAGATCACATGGTCAATTCCCAGCTAGGACTATGTGTGTTAGAATTTGCATGTATAAACTCCATTTAAGTGTTACAACCTTATGTAGCTGTCTGGAGACCTGGAGTCATGCACACTTTTATTCCACAAACACGTATGGAACAGACTAGGGAATGGTATCATCTAATTTGGCTCACTGTCTATCTGAACCCCAAACTGTTTTCATCAGAGCTCAAAAGCTAAAAACAGGTAAGATATCTAACATATCAATATCGAGTGCCCTTTGGGGAGAAAGGCGAAATATAAATTGAACAAATAGATATTAGTTTGGCTATGACTTTTTAAATTTCCATTTGAAACATGGTACGTTAGAGACTCTCATTTTAAGATAGAATTTTTCATTTTTTTCCATCTACCCCAATACATTTTTATTTACACTTTTTTTTTCTCAAAATCATATAATGTAATAAATGGATGAGGCCATTGAGGGGAGTGGAATAATAATAATAATAATAATAATAATAATAGATGAAAAAGTAAATTAATTCTCCTGTGTGACGGTGTTACAAAGTCTATTAACCAGAAAAGGGCTTGCCGTAGGAAAAACACATGTGCCATTCAGAAGGAGGCCTCCCATTTTTCATAAGCCTTTTTTGTTTCTATGTGTGACTTTGCACTTTCTTTTTCTATACTCAGAAGTATGGAAAGCACAGTTCATCAATTTTTCTTTCGCTTGACAGCACATTGGAGACAACGTTTGACAGCACTGTGACAACCGAAGTCAACGGGCGAAGCATTCCAGGCTTGACAAGCCGATCCTCTCCAGTCACCTGGAGACTTGGACAAAGTAGCCCTCGTCTCCAAGCAGGAGATGCTCCTTCTCTAGGTGCCGGATACCCTCGCAGTGGTGCTAGTCGCTTCATCCATACGGACCCTTCTCGATTCATGTACACCACGCCTCTACGCCGTGCCGCCGTTTCTCGCCTTGGGAACATCCCCCAGATTGACATGAGTGAAAAAGGAAACAGTGATTTGGACATTTCCTCTGATGTTGATGTTGGAGGATACATGAGCGATGGAGACATTCTTGGGAAGAGTCTCCGTGCTGATGACATCAACAGTGGGTAAGTTATATTTCTCCAGACCCACACATAAGACAATGCACAATTTATTCTTATTCATAGTTTTTTTTCTTAATATAAATACTATATATTGTGAAATGTTTCACAACATTGGACAGATTTATAGAGGAAAAGTCCATCACAGGTTACAAGCCATGATAGGGATAAGCAACCTCCTGGTCTTAGTAATAGGCTATCTCTTAATGACAGGTGCAAGGGAGTGGCAACAGGATACAGGTATCTTGTTGTCTTGTGTGCTCCCTGAGGCATCTGGTGGGGCCACTGTGACATACAGGAAGCTGGACTAGATGGGCCTTCAGCCTGATCCAGCAGGGCTCTTCTTATGTTTCTGTTGTAGTTTGGTCACCAAGACCATATTACACTGGTACTTCCAAAATGTCCACTGCCTCCCTGTTACCTTCTGGGCACCAGTCAAGCTACAGTACTGGCTTTTGACCTCTAATATTCTATGTTGTTTGGGTTTGTGTGCTGTATTTCATCAGGATCTCTAACATCAACTGGGAATTTTCTTTTAACTGTGCCATTTTTGTATGGTGGCCAAACACCAAAAGCGCTTACAGAGGTGGTGTTGATAACTGCCCCACTGTAGTAGTAGTATTCAAAATATTTCTATACAGCTTTGCAACAAAAAAAGTTCACAAAGCAGTTTACATAGAAAAATAAATGGAAAAAAAAAGTTTCCTTGTCCCAAATGGGTTCACAGTCTTAAAAAAGGATATAGGAGAGACACCAACTGTCGGTGGGAAAAAATGGTATGCTGAAATGAAGTTCTTTCCACAGGCTTCTGGGGTAAGGGCCCTAGAAAATCCTCTACATTGGACCCCCTAGTGCCCCCAACCAGTGGTGTCATGAGCCGGCATGACACCCCGTGTGGGGTTGGCTGGCTTGGCACGTCACCCCCCACTGGTGCATCACCCCTCGGTACTCACCCCCCCCACTGGCACATCACCTCTTGAGCCGGCAGGCCGAGCCGCATCTTCCTTGGCGGCTCGGCCGCTTCTGAATAGGTCGGGCAAGACTTTGAGCGGTGCATGCGCACAATGCTGCTCGAAGACTTGCCCTCAGAAGGGCCGGACCCAGCGGTGCACGAAAATGACATCACGCCCCCTCCCCCGGGGGCAGGACGTATGGCGTCCCGTGGGGGGTATTGCACTGTGTTTGACTTTGTGCATCATAGATCAGATGTAAACTCTTTCCTTTTAAAATGAATGGTGGGCTTGCTGCTGATTTCAATAGAATCCAAAATAGGCCAGTTGTGATTTTAACACATGGGGATGGAGATTGTTCTCTTTTTAGTATACAGTATATATGTAGTGTTTTAGTATATAAAGCAAAGGTTCTGTTTTGCTGTCCTAGCATTTCTTCTGCCTTTTTAAATACATAGATATCAGACATGTTTCATGCAGTCAACCCCCCCCTTTTTTTCACAGGCATGAATTTTCTATACCTTTCTGTCAGATACAATCTATTGTAGATTTGAGAAAGAAGCAATTCTGCAGTTTCTCAACTGAATGTGCATATTACAGCTGACCACAAGAATACCCTCAGAGATGGGAAGGCATCATTTATTAGCTTTATCTAGCAGGGTCTTTCTTTTCTTCTTCTTTTTTTTTGCTCTCCTGTTTTTCAGGAACTGTTTGCAATTTGACAGTGGTTACACTCTAACCACAAAGGATTTATTTGGGCAGGCTCAATAGCCACATAGACATTTTTAAGATTTTAACATCAGAGAGTTATTCATAGCTTTCCTGGCTATACTCTGAGAGAGATTCATTCGTAGAGATATCAGACAGAAATCTTATACTGCTTTCTGTTACTTGAAAATGTGTATAGTATATTGACTTTCTTATCCCAAGAATTATGTGCATATCATAGAAAAGCCTAAAGAGAGATATCCCCCCCCCCAAAAAAAAGACCACGTTATCCCTGTGGGCAAAATTATGCTGTTGCCTAATGCATTAAATTATTTTCCCACTTCTTAGAGCCCAATTTTATGCATCTCTACTCAGAAGTAAGTCCCATTATGTTCAATGGGGCTTACTCCCAAGAAAGTGTGTACTCCCAGGAAAGTCGCACCTTCTCCCTCCATGTGTTCAGTGAATGTGTGGAGGTGAAGCAGGATTGCGCCCTGACATCTACATACATTGGGGTGAAGATCTGAAAGGGAACCTATCCATCGGTATACAGCTATGCATGCATAGGCTTCTTTCAGACCTTTGCCCTAATGCATGGTCGTACATGCATGACGGTGCAAAGTTGCTGCAATAGTGGCCCCCCCCCAAAAAAAATGTGGTCAGTGAGCTTATTCCAGATCTGGTTTTACTTTTGCACACAAATTCATAGGTATAAGTTGTAAATGTTTATACACATCTCTTATTCCAATTCTGTATTCAGCCATTGATGTAGAGATTTGTAAGGTAAAGGTAAAGGTGACCCCTGACAATTAAGTCCAGTCGTGTCCGACTCTAGGGTGTGGTGCTCATCCCCATTTCAAAGCCGAAGAGCCAGCGTTGTCCGAGACGCCTCCGTGGTCATGTGGCCGGCATGACTCTCCTTGCCGCAGCGCGTAGCATGCAGCTGGAACACGGAGCGCAGTTTACCTTCCCGCAAGCGGTACCTATTTATCTACTTGCATTAACATACTTATATGTCGTATGGAGGTTTCAATGGCTTTTTCCGAATTGTAAAGAGGACGGACATATGTGATTTCCAGCCATGTAAAAATATTTCCAGAAATAAAGTTTAATACTCAAGCCAAATTGTCGTTGGTAATTCCTTCTTGATGGGAGAAGATACACACAGAGCCTTGACAAGTCAAGGGAAACAGCGTCCAAGGATTAACCGAGCGACAGGTAGAAACTTTACTCCTCCTCCAGTTCACAACATCCTGGCATGAGACCATCAGTCCCTGGATGGAGGCCAAGGACATCAGGTCCACGTGAGATGCCTGAAGCGTTTCTTGCAACATCTCCTTGAATTTTTCCTGCCTGGCTGGTGACAGGGCTATGGTAAATGTGCGAGTGTCCACTAGGAGGCCTAGGTGTTCCACCCTTTGTGAAGGAACCAGGGTGCTCTTTTCTCTGTTTATTATGAAGCCCAGGTCCAGTAAACACTCCAGGGTTTACTTTCAGAGGAGTAAAGTTTCTACCTGTCGCTCGGTTAATCCTTGGACGCTGTTTCCCTTGACTTGTCAAGGGTCTGTGTGTATCTTCTCCCGTCAAGTAGGAATTACCAACAACAATTTGGCTTGAGTATTAAACTTTATTTCTGGAAATATTTTTACATGGCTGGAAATCCCATATGTCCGTCCTCTTTACAACATACTTATATATAAAGGTCACCATAGTGTATGGCTCATGGGCTCCAGCAGGTAATTTTGGTTTTCCCCACCTTTGAGTTGCCATTTTGTGGCTGGCCCCCACCCATAACCACCATTTTGTTGGTTGGCCTAGACAAGTAACAAAACCAGATTATGCTAGCCTGAAGTCTTCCACCCCTACTATAAGAACATGCATGCATGCAACCTAATTGCTCCTGTGAAAACGTTCAAAGCAATGTGATATTTTTAGACTGTCTGCTGATTTTTTCCCTTGAATATTTTGCTTGTGACATACACTGATTAACAGAATTGTTTTTACTGCTTTATAAAAATGTATTAATTAGTTTATCACCTTAGAGAATAAATGAAGCTGTCTGTCATGAGAATGACTTGGTAAACAGTAGGAAGCTGCAATGCTCTTGTCCATCATAGTTTTAGGTACATTTTCTGGAGGATTTTTTTTAATAAGAACGAATGAATAATAAGTACTGAAAATTCATCCTTCTTTCAGGCATGCCAAGTCTTATCTCTCTTTCCTCTTGCATTCTCACTTTAATTACTTTAAACACTTGAGGATGGAAACCCAGCAGTAATTAGGAATTAATATAAGAAAGGCGTGTTTCATGTGTTCTCCACTAAGGCTTTTTACCTTATTCAAATTCAAAATGCCTTGAAGTCTGGAGCATGCTTTTCCTCTTCCATCTTCTCTAGTTTGTGTTTCTATAAATACAGAGGCTGCAAACCAATTCCTGTCTTCCCCCCCCCCCCCATGTGAAATGCATCACAAAGCTTAGAGATTTAGGAGAACCTGAGAACTTAACTTTTTGAAAAGATCCCAGTGGGGGCAACTTCAGGTTAGCATTGCCAAGCGCCAGATCACTTCTACCAGTTTAATTGTAGAATGGGTAGGATGGACAGCTGTAGGATGGTCTACCTGTGGTGAGTCAGTGAAGTGAATTAGTGGCTTTGAGCAGCAGGTGGGTGCAGGCAGCATCCTGCATCCATCAGCCCCCTCTGTAGCCCTCCTCACTGTGTCCCATTTGCCCATGGACCACTTCCTCTTTGCTCTGCTGCTCTGTGTTTCAGAATAGAACTGCAGAGCAAAGTGAGAGTCAGGAAGGGAATTTGTTGACTGGCCACTAAACTGCTGCATCCACAGGATGTGGTGATGGCACCTGGCCTAGATGCCTTTAAAAGGGGTTTGGACAGATTCATGGAGGGAAAGACATTCACAGGTTACAAGCCATAAGCAACCTCCTGGCTTTAGAAGTAGGTTTTCTCTGTGCCAGGTGCAAGGGGGTGGCAACAGGATACAAGATGCTCCCTGAGGCATCTTGGGGGCCCCACTGTGTGATACAGGAAGCTGGACTAGATGGGCTTTTGGCCTGATCCAGCAGGGCTCTTCTTATGTTCTTATGTTCTTACTCCACTCCCCCAAAATTAAAACCTTCCCTATTCGGAAAGGAGGTGGCTTTCTCCTGGCTTTCTTATTCTGGCCCCACCCTGCGGCTGTAAAAACACAGCACTGGGGGAGGAGGGTCACCCTTCCATCCCTATTCTCTGGGTTCACATCCCCTCCACTGAAACACCTATTTGGCCTGTAGGACAAAACAGGTAGATACAGGTAGCTATTTATTTTGTCCCGATACTGTCATGGGGTGTGTGTGCATTTTAATTGAGATACAGAGGAAGTCGGGAGATTACTATCCCCCCCTTTGCCATGGTCCCAGTCTGAATTGCTCCCTCATCCCCCACAATTGATACAGGTTGAGTATCCCTTATCCAGACTGCTTGGGACGGGAAGTTGTCTAGATTTCGGATTTGTCTGGATTTCAGAATATTTGCATGAATATAATGAGATACCTTGAGGGACCCAAGTCTAAACACAAAATTTATTTATGTCTCATATACACCTTATACATGGCCAGCGGGTGGTGCAGTGGGTTAAACCGCTGAACCATGAGCTGTCGATCGAAAGGTTGGCAGTTCAAATCCGCAACGGGGTGAGCTCTCGTTGCTTGGCCAGCTCCTACCAACCTAGCAGTTCCAAAGCATGTTAATGCGAGTAGATAAATGCTACATGCTACACGCTGCGGCAAGGAGAGTCATGCCGGCCACATGACCACGGAGGCGTCTTCGGACAACGCTGGCTCTTCGGCTTTGAAATGGGGATGAGCACCACACCCTAGAGTCGGACACGACCCGACTTAATTGTCAGGGGTCACCTTTACCTTATACACCTGAAATACACATAATTTTATGCAATATTTTTAATGTGCCCCAGCATGACCTTCACTATGCCAGCCAGGTGCTGGAATTTTTTTTTTTAAAAAGTCATAGCCCCCAAAATGTCTGGATTTTGGAATAGTCTGGATTTTGGATGTCCGGATAAGGGGTAATCAACCTGTATTAGTACTTTTAAAAAATACAGTGGACCCTATTCATGGATCTCTTGTGTCCCATCTAGTTCAGCCTTTAGCATGGTTCACCTTGAGAAAGTTTAAAAACTTCTGCTGAAGAATTTAAACTCTGCAGAACAAGAACTTCATCTCTCTCTTTAATTCTGTACCAGTGCTACGTTGACAGTGCTATATAAATACTGTAAGCGCCAGATGGTAGTTTTTTCTTATTATTCAGTGTCCTTTTATTTTCAGTTACATGACAGATGGAGGGCTCAACCTATATACGAGAAGCTTGAACCGAATACCAGACATAGCTGCCTCCAGAGATGTCATTCAAAGAGGAGTTCATGATGTGACCGTGGATGCTGACAGGTAATACTGGGGGGAATGGGGGTGATTCTGTCTAGGGTAAAGAACATTACGTTTTTATATGGATGTCTTTGGAATGCCGGTGAAGCCTCCCAAAGCATTTTCACATGAAGGGGATGTCTGTGGAACATTAGAGAGCATTTTAGGCAGGATGATGATGATGATGCAAAGAGAATCCAAGGTGGAAAATAGATTGGGATGTACAAGTTCATATTATTCCTGAAATAAACTAGCCTGTCTGGGAGAAGAGCAAAACACACAATGCCCCAACTAAATGTCTTGTATCAACGTTCATAAGTCAGTGGATCATGATGGCTTGTGGTTTGAAAAGTAACCCCCAAGATGGTTGGGTAAGACATGTTTTCTTAACAATTATACCCAAGTGGTATAACTGCACTGGGTCCCTGACTTACAGCTGTCCAACTTACGGACATCTTCACTTACGGACAGCCACATCTGCCATTTTGTGGACACGCTGCCTTGTGGTTTTTTTTAATAAATCTCTGGAACAGAACCATGATGTAAGTTGGGGATTCACGGCTCAATCCTAATTTGACCACGTTCCACTGGTACTGACTGCCGTAAACAATCAGTGCCGCCACTATAAAGGCAGTCCAGCAGCACGCGGAGTATCGTGCTGCCGGGATGCTGATAGGAAGGCCAGAGTCTTCCGACCTGCGCCAGCAGATCCCCAGCCGCCCGCGGAGGAAGGTAAGGTGGCAGAAGAGGCAAGGGGAGGGGAGGGAGTGTAACAGGGGGCAGGGAAGGAGTGGATCCGGCAGCAATGGCACACGCCGGATCCTATCCCCCTTTTCTTCAACCTCCCTACTCCCTTCTTCTCCTTGGACCTGCGCCAGTGAAATTCGCTAGCACAATTCTGAGGAGACCCTTTGCAGAGTGGGAGGCTTATGAAGGTGTAAGAAGATTTAAATTCCCTTTCACCTCCAAAGCCTCCCAATCCGTCCTGTGCCCCCGCTGAATGCAGCCTGCACCAGCGGGGGGGGGGGCGATAGGATTGGGCTGTACTGTATAGTGCAGGGGCGGGGAACCTTTTCCCTGGTGAGGGCCGTTTTAAATATTAGAAATTTGCTTGAGGGCCAGCCATAAGGCCGGCCGCCATCTTTATTTATTTAATTAATTTTTGCCCCCGCCCCCCATCGGCCTCCGGAGGCTCTGCGTTCACCGTCCGAAGCCGTGTCCCCTCCGGTGTACCATGCCGATGAGGGCAAGAGAGCAAGAGCTTGCCCTCATCGGCGTGGTACACATGTGCGAAATGGCCAACGGCCTGGTGAGAAGGGGTCAAGGAAGCGGCCGGGGAGGACATGCAAAGGCCCTCTCCCGGTCTCTGGAGGTGACGCGCGGACCCGGCGGAGCCTCCAGGGGCCGGTTGGGCGGCCTCCCAGCAATCTCTCTGGGGGCTGGACTGGATGGCCTCGGGGCCTGATCCAGCCCTGGGGCCTGAGGTTCCCCACCGCTGGTATAGTGGTACTCAGTTTTTACCATGGGGTGCATATTAATGAAGCACTCCAATATTAAGAAGGAACACTACCTAATGACAATGTGCGCCCTCCGCATTTTGCACAAATGCCTGTTTATGTATCATACGGTGACATAGTTAAAGTTTTTTTGGGGGGGAGGTTAGTAGAAGAGAGTGTTAAGTGAATCTTGCATATGTTGTAACTCTCGCTTTGCAGCACTTTAATTTTCACCATTTGTTCGTGTGTGTGTGTGTGTGTGTGTGAGAGAGAGAGAGAGAGAGAGAGAGAGAGAGAGAGAGAGAGTGCACATGCTTGTGTTTATAGGTGCAGCCCACTGCTTGGTTTGCAGTTGTGGCCTCCTAGTTAAAAATGGTTTGCTATTCCTCTTTGAAGGCTTCCTTGAGGGCTTGAACCATCTGTTACTCTGTTTGGGATTTGGCAGTTGTCTCAAGATCCATTCAGGCGAATCAGCTGAGGTTTCTCTACCCAATTCTAACCATAATAGTTTATAAAATCATCAGTCTGGATTTCACTGATAAGTTATCTAGTCCAGAAGCTAGTGAAACCAAATCTATGCCGGTATCTACTTTAACAGATGAATTTGAGTAGATTTTTTTTTCTGCAAAAGTGATTTTAAGAGAAAGGACTGCCAGCTCAACATTATGACATGCAAAAAGAAGATGTGAACTGTGACATGGAGTTCTTATGGGCGACATTTTTTCCTTCTTGTCAAAATCATTGCTCTTGGCATTGAAAGCATTTTGATTTTGTGGCGTTTCAGTTCTTAGTCTGTCTCTCTGCACTTGGTAAATGTTATCTGCCTCCCCAGACTTCATGGCTGACCATCTGTGCCTCATCACTTTGGCATCTCTTTCTCTCTTCTCATGAGTAATTTGTAAGCGAGCGATTGCTGTACTGTTGTCCACTTGGATAGATATTGGCTACTCGCTTTAACCTCTTCACGATATTCTCTATGAGTGAGACAAGTATTTCTAGTTGTACTCAACAGTAGCTGTACATTGGTGAAAATGCTAAATTAATAAATTAGGGAATTCCTACTGTAATGCATAAATGTGTATTTTCCAATGGGTATGTGCTTTTGTGGTTAACTGACATGAAGCCTTTATCACTAACAGTATAGTTTACTGATTAAACTATAGTTTCTTTTGACAGTTTTGAATATTGTTTTTATTACGTTCTGGAAGGATATTAAACATTACATGGCATCTTCACCCGTAATCTGCAAATCTTTTCCTATAGTTTACTGATTGTCTATGCCAGTGTTTCTCAAACGGTGGGTTGGGACCCACTTGATGGGTCACGACCTGATTTCTGGTGGGTCTCACAGAACCTCCAGTGATGGATGATGGAAACATCAAGATAACTAACTGCCTCAAGTCCTGAGGCTATTCAGAAATCAAATGAAGCTGCTGCTAATTGTCTTTCAAAGAGCTGCGTTCCTGCACTTTGCAAGCTTGTGTAAATATAGGGAGAGAAATGTTTGAGTGACTTTTTTCTGGTGTGTTTTTCTCCAAGTCTGTCAATGACAGGTAGTGGGGGGCAGGTGAAGGCTGGTTCATATAACTAAGCCCCTCAAGCCTTGAGTCTATTCATTGGGGCTGCCTCATTATGAGAAATGGATTGAGGGTTTTTTTGCAAATAAATAAATATTACCTGTAAATAAGTAAATATATTCTTTCTAGATCACCTTTTTTAAAGTATTGTAAAACTAGGTGGGTCCCAACACAGTGTCGTTTTAAAAAGTGGGTCCCAGTGCTAAAACGTTTGAGAACCACTGGTCTATGCTATGGGAAGAAACCAGAACTAGTGAAGTACAGAATAGCCAGGGCTACACATGGTTTTGAAAAGCTAAAATTCGACCAATCAGCTAGCAAGGCAGGGAAGGCTGAGTCCTCTGTTACCCCTCCTAAATAGCCAATAGCTGGCATTATATGCCAATAGCCAATGCATGACAAGGGTTCCATGTGTGCATGGATGGTGTCGTGATGGTGTAGTGGTTCAGGAGTTGGACTTAGACCTGGAAGATCTAGGTTCAAATCCCCACTCAGTCATAAAGCTTCCTTGGACCAGTCACTATCTCTCAGCCTCACCTACCTCACAGGGTTGTTGTGAGGACAAAAGGACGGGAGGAACTATGTACGCCACCCTGAGCTCCTTGGAGGAAGGGCGTTATTAAAAAAAAATGTGAAAAAAATGTGAAAGACTCCTAATCCTGTCTGGTATTCCTGGCTGGAACAGTGCACTGAAGTCTTAAACCTCAATTGTTTATCTTGCATTCATACCTGTTTGACACTGCTCAGCTCTGATTTTAGGCACTCCGCACACACTTTGGACAGTAAACAGTTAAATAACAATGTAGCACACATACCACTGTAGCACAAATATCCCAAGAAAAAACACCATTAAAGACTCCCCTGCTTTAAAGTAATATCCAGCTATACCATTCTGTTTTTATTGTTATAGCTTTCTTTAGCATTTTGAGGCTGTTATAATTTTTCGTAGCATCTGTTAGTTTTAACATCTCTTAGCAATTACTTGCATTGTTTTCAAATCATCTTGCACTTTAATTGTCTTGGAATAAATCTTGACTGCATTTTGCATCTGCTTCAGTAATGCTGGTGAAAAGCAAATCTAGACAGGTTTATTCTTAATAAATTATATTGTGGGATTTTATTGCTAGCTTAAATAAACATACAGCTCAATCCTAGCACAGGTCCACATGAACCCACATCGTGGGATCGGGTCCAGGAAGCAGTCGCGTCGCGACGACGCGCGTCACCCCAGAGCGGGGGCGCGCGTCGCCCTTAAGGGGAGGCTCCGCCCCCGCGCGTGATGTCACGCGCAGGAGCAGAGCGCCCTCCCCGCTCCATTTTCGGCTCATTTTGGAGCCAAACGGACACAGGGGAGGGCGGGCGGGGGCGGGCCCACCCTCCGCTCGAAACTGTAAGTGGGGGGTGATCGCGCGTCACCCCTAGACGCGCGACACCCCCCGGCGGCCCGCTCCCCCCGCTTCCCCCTGTCGACGCCAGTGCCAGGAAGGGAGTTAGGATTTGGCAGCCACTGCTGCAATCAAACCCATCCCCTCCCGGACCCAATCCACCCACCCCCTGCCCCCATAACCACCCTATTCCAGCCTCCCCTGCCCCATTGCCGCCTCGTTTTGCCTTCCCCGCCCTGTTCCACCTTCCCGCCTCCCCTGCCATCTTACCTGATCTGGCGGGTGGCTGGGGATCTGCTGGCACCAGCGGGAAGGGGCAGGCCTTCCTGACAGCATCCCTGGCAGCACGCTGATGAGTAGCGCGCTGCCAGAGTGCTGTTTATAACTGGCGCCAACTGCTTTACAGCCATCAGTGCCAGCGGGAGAGGTGCAAAAACAATGGGTGGTAAGTATAGGATTGGGCACTTTGAGCCTTAAATGGCACCCAAACTATCTAAAGGGTCAGCTTACGGTCACCTTCCACATGGTCCTGCCCATCCATTGAGATCTTCTTAGGAGACTTTGCTCTGTGTTGCACTGCAGCCTGAACTACAGTTACTAACTGTGTAGAACAGGGCCTAATTGGTTGTGGTGCCCATACTCTAGAACTCCCTTGGGAGGCCTGTCTTCCCTGTTCACCTTTAGCAAATTGGTTTAAAAAGTTGCTCCCTTTGCTTTTAAGGTTTTTATAGGTTTTGTATTTACTTTTTTTTGTGCTGTTCAACTTGTTTTAATGTTGTTGGTTTTATTGTATTTAAAATGCAATATTTAGGGGCCTCTTGGGATTAAGAAGCAGCAAACAAGTGTTGATATTTTAATTTTTTAATATTCATTTCCACTTTACTTTTCTTCCCTGATGGAACTCAAGACAAAGTGCTTGGTCTCCAACAAGAATAGCTTGTATGCTGGAGTCAGTCTGTTCTTTTTCACTACTCTATTGCTGGTACAGAGGAAGGGTCCCGTGTGGCTCCATGTGCAGCAGTCAATCTAAGGAGAGCAGTGTAGATGGCTTGTACTGTATATGGATGGGGACTTGGTAAAGCTTGAGATGGAGAAGGTCTGGGAGGAGGTCTGACTCTAGTCCAGGGTTGGCCAAACTGTGGCTCCTGAGCCACGTGCGGCTCTTTGACACATAATGTGTGGCTCTCAGAAATACGTTGGCTGAGCTCCTTCTTGCATCACAATTTAATATAAAAGGTAAATAAGAAATGTTCAAGCTTTATAATTATTTGCCAGGTATAAGCTGAAAGTCCACTGGATTAAAACGTAAGGTTAATGTTCATGGCGAGTAAATATATTTAAGAATTTGAATGCTTCTTAAATATCACGGCTCTCAAAAATCTCTCTTACGGCTCTCAAACGTCTGCAGTTTATCATATGTGGCTCTTATATTGAGCAAATTTGGCCACCCCTGTAGTCCCTGGAAAGGGAAGGAGGAGGCCTCAAATCACAGAGAAACTAAGAACTAGTGTACAGTACTCCCCCCATATCCGGTGAGGATATGTTCCATGCTCCTCTGAGGATACTTGAAACCGTGAATAGGAGCGAACAGCCCCTCCATGGTTTCCTGAGGGGGCCCCGCCCTGCCTCCCTTGCAGGCAGGCGTGTACGCCCCCCCAGCTCTTATTTTTCTTTCAGCAAGCTTTGTTTCTTCCTTAAAACAAACAGAGAAGCAGCCTCCATTGCAGGCAAGTAGAACGAGACTAAGTCCTAGAGAGGCTCTGCAAGGTTTCTGTTAACTTTGCAGAGCCTCTCTAGGACTTAGTCTACTTGCCTGCAATAAGCAGCCAGAGGCTGCTTCTCCTGTTTGTTTAAGGAAGAAACAAAGCTTACTGGGAAAAAAAGTAAAAGCCTGGGGGGTCCCCGCGATCTGTGGATAACTTGAAATCGTGGATAGCAAATCAGTGGATATGGGGCCAGGCTTACCAGATCGTCGCCAGGACAGGAGCGGTCTACCCTTAAGGGGGCGGGGCGTGGGGGCTCAGAATGCAACGCGTTCTGGCCCCCCCACGCCACGCCCCCTTAAGGGTAGACCGCTCCCGTCCCAGCGACGATCTGGTAAGCCTGTATGGGGCCCACCTGTATTTTGGCATCTAGCAGGGTCAGAAGTCCTTTGAATTGTTACCTGCAGAAATTGTAACAAAAAGAGGAAATGGGAGGACAGATATTTTTATAGCAACAGAATGAATGTAATGACAAGTAAGGTCAGGCTTTCTATAGAGAAATATGTAGCAGTTGCCACAGGCAGCAGAGGAGACGATCTTTTTTATTTGCCTCAAACCATCTCTTTGTATCCATTTAAACATGTGAGAGGAGGAGGGTTTCGTTTTGAGGTTTTTCTGGCTTTTAATATATGGCTGCCAAATAACATGCAGGCAGACTTTCTAAATTGGTAAGCAGCATTCGAAGACTATCTTGCTAGTTTTGTTTAATTAACATTGTTATATACCAGTTTTCTGTACGAGAGTTAGGGGGGATAAAAGGTCAGAGCTTTGACTCCGTGAAGGCAGAGATGCTCACGGGTTCACAAGATGGTGCATTTTCCATTCCTCGAATTCTAATCTTTGCAGCCCTGCTGCTACAAAATGTGTTACTGACACAGGCATTCTGTTGGTTTCCTTGATTTCTGCTGCAGTGCAATGCTTGCCTTTCAATGCTTATCCACTATTTGCTTGGAGGCTAGGTTTTAATTTCCTTTTAATTTTGATTATCCTCGTTGAGGAAAGATTTAGAAGAGTTAGATTTGCTTGTGGCCCATTATTTCAGGAGAGATTTTCGATATCTGTGAGGTGCAGCAGCCTGTCTCAGATTGGCAGACTGCTCAAGCACACCTGCAGCGCAAGCATTTTTCTGGTCTAACTGCAGCTAATTATGTCGGGAAGCCAGCGGATCTATAGTCTTTCTCTAATTAGACTTGTACTATCGAAGAAAGATTTTGACCATTCACCAAGTGACCTGGTTTAACTATACAGGATAAAGGTTTTGTGCAAATTTGCTCTCTGTGACCTATATTTGATCCCAGGAGTCAAGGAAGTGCTGTATCTCTCAAGCCGACTAGGGTTGTTTGATTGACAACTAGGGAATTTGGCTGTGCAAAGCAACCACAAATAGAACTGTCATTCCAGTATGAAAAAGGGAATTTGGTTTAGTCACATAATTCTGATAATCCAAAGTGTTAAAATAATCCTGTTGGATATGCTTGCTAACATTTTAAGATTCTTGGATATGTTGCAGTTGCCCACTTTTGATTTGCTGGGCTGCCTTTGATGTATAGATACCACTTTTGACATAATATAACTCATTCATCGGGCAGTGCAATCCTGCCTAACTTGAAGCGGCCAGTCTAAAGGTCCAGACGCTGTATCCTAAGGCCATTGCGGCCTGCATCGCTGCGGCCTGGGCTCTCCTCTGAGGAAGGCGACCGGTGTCAGCCGCACAGACCGCAATGGGCCTCCTTGGATGCACGTCAGATCTGAAGCTGGCATACATCCGGGGACGCTATGTAAGGCCAACCCAGACTGGGAAGGATAGGATATCAGCAAAGCCCCGCCACCTCCTCCCAGCCTGGACCGGCCAATGGCCCCCTCCCTTGTTGCCCCTGCCCGCCCTTCCCCGCCCCTGCACCGACTGGCGCAGTGTCCTCTGGATGGCGGAGTGAGCGATGCCAGCCTCGGCGCCAGCACCGCTTACTCTCCGGGTGCCACGGAAGTGCTTTATGGCACTTTTGCGACACCCAGCACCGGAGGAGCATGCATTCCAGTGGAGCATAGTTAGGTAGGATTGCACTGTAAGTGAGAGGCTCATGTTTAGAGTAAATCGTTTTATTTCATTTCTGTGAATTTGATTCTGGTCTTGGGTTCTGCATGGAACCCTGTGTGCCTGCCCAAATCTATTATTATTATTATTATTATTATTATTATTATTAACAGTATTTATATACCGCTTTTCAACAAAAGTTCACAAAGCGGTTTATAGACAAAATCAAATGATTAAATGGCTCCCTGTCCCAAAAGGGCTCACAATCTAAAAAAGATACAGAACACCACCAGCAAACAGCCACCAGAAAAGACACTGTGCTGCGGTGAAAGGGGGCAGTTACTCTTCTCCTGCTAAATATAAGAGGAGCACCAATTGAACAAGTGCCTCTTGCTCAGTCTAGGGTGCTATATGCATCAGTGCTTGGATACATGCTAGCTTTGCACATACGCTATGATGCTAGGCATATACCTCAAGAGTATGCTGCGGCTCACTAATGGCAGGCCCCCTGAACCTTTTTAGTTAGAGGATCCAGCTGTCTGGGCAGGTCCCTCATAAGTAAGTTACTCCTGCGCAAGAGTGCATTGAATGCCTAGTTGATGGAGATGGACTGTGAACAGGACAACACTGTATTCAATCTTGTTGTAAATAGAGGGGGGATCATGAATTTTACTTTATCAGAATTTACCAAAAATATAACTTTGGCAGTAATGTTAGAAAAGTAAGATGGATTTCCATTAGTCAGTCTGACTTGTTCTATGTTTAGTCTTAGACAGGGAAGAGTTTAAAAAACTCAATCAAGTAGGGAGCAGAGCGAACATCTCATCATGGAAGGAATGAACAAGCCTTTATATGTCCAAATAAAAAAAGACCATTTAGTCCCAGAAGTTTGATGTAATCAAAGATCATTTTTCCAGATCATGATGACGAGGTACTCAGAGAAGCAGTCCACTACAGGATACATAACTCACAGATAGGGCTGCAAACAGAATGTTATAAAGTGTTAACCTCTTTCTTTGAAGGGCTTTCTTTCGTTCCTCTATCTGCCACTTTCTGATTTGTAAATCTAAATTATGTCATGTCTAAGCTCCTTTTGATCCCTGGAGGAGAAGATGATCCACTGTCTTCAATCTGCTCACATAACAGAGGTTTATTCAGTCTTACCATCCTTACCTTGGGTCCCGTGAGCCAAGTTTCTTTAACAACACATGTTTGCTATGCTAGACAGCTTGCAGTTTGTTTCTTTTTGAACTTACAGCCATAATCACATCTGTATCTAATTGTGATAACATGATCTTTTCCATTATTTCCTTGCCATGTATACATAAGAACCTTGTCATAATAATTTAAGCAGGATCAGATGTGTACAATTAACAATGGACTTTACAAAACATATTTTGTACCACTAGGTAAAATACTGTCAGTATTTAAACCTGCTAAGTGGATCAGTTCATTCCTAGGATAAATCTCTTCGCAAAAGAAAAAAATACATTACTGATTTAACTGAAATTTGCACACAAGAAGAAACTTGAATTTCTGAAGCCGTTGGTTTTAATGGCAGTACATCTGCCTCTGGTTTAAGGCATCCTATGGATTGAGTAGATCAGTGTTTCTCAAACTGGTGTTTTCTCAACTGGTGTTTCTCAAACTGTGGGGTTCCCACCACAAAAAACTGGATGCAGTCACTACCCCCGTAAGTGGGGTGGCAACATGTGGTGATGTCCCACTGCCACTGCCGGGGAAAAGGTTTTTCGTTTTCCTTACCAGGGTTCACGCCTGAGCCCCCTCTGCGGCTCTCCCCATGCTTCAGATTGGCTCCCTGAAGTGATCGAGACTCACTTCTGGTTTTCATCCGAAACTGGAAGCGGGTCTCGATCACTTCAGGGAGCTGATCTGAAGCACAAGGAGGCCCACAGAGGGGGCCCTTGCCCCCCGCAACCTCCGGAGGGCCAGCACATCTCCCGTTAAGTAAAAAAAATCCCACTTTTTTCCTGGCAGCGGCATGCTCTCGGGAGCACCACCGCCATCGACCTGCCCCGCAAGGACGTACAACTTCCCCTACTCATGGGGAGAACTTTTGGAACCACTGGAGTAGATTTTAAAGACAAATGGCTTCCAAAGCCTAGTCCCCATACTTTACTGAACTAGCAGGGCAATCCTCCTGATTATTGGCACCGGTGCTGCAACCTCAGCGCTGGCTCTGGGTGTCACAAACTCACCATAAAGCATGTTGCGACACCTGGAGAGTTGCCAGCGCCATCGGGAATGCCTGCACCGATGTCCCTCCAATGCTGGGCCCAGTGAACTGCATCACAGAGCGGGTGAGTACCGGTCGGAGCATCACGGGGGCTGGGGGAATGTGGGGAGGGGCATAACAGAGTGGGGGAGGGCGTGGTGGGCGGATCGGACTCAGGAGGAGGTGGGATCAGAAGCCGCGTTGTGTGCTATATTGTATCCCCCTTCTCAGGTCTGTTCTGCCTACATGGGGCTTCTCGGTTCTGCACCAACTAAAGAGCGGATGGAGAACCAAGTAGCCCCACTGCGGCAGCTGAGGATTTACCTGGGGTAAGGGGACAAACATCCGCTTACCACGAGTAGACCTCCAGCCGGCTTCTTCCACACACAAGACGTGGCGTGGGCCGCGTAGCTTGCACTGCATGGCCTGGGGAGGAGAATAGGATTGGGCTGCCCGCCTATTTACATGTAACTGACACATTGACATATTCTTTTCATCTTTTCTGCCTCCATTTCCCTCATCTTCTCTGTTGCCTTGCTTGTGTTGGTTTATTTATTTACTAAGAATTTATTAAGAATATTTATATGCCGCTTTTCAACAAAAAGTAGTTCACAAAGCAGTTTAAATAGCAAAATAAATCAATAAATATTGGATTTAACAACAACTTATAGATTGTTTAAAACCTCAGGGTTGATTTATAGATCGTTAAACCTCTCATATATCGTTAAGCGCTATACACAGTGAAAAGACTGCACAAATAAATTAATAAATAACTTGTGCGATTCTGTTGAACATTGTACAGATGTTATGGCTGTGCAGTTAATTTGTATGGTGTTTCGTTACTTTGAAATGATTGTACCTAGCAACAAGTTTCAGGCTGAAGTCAGAATATAAAATGGTTGGCTACCCTACATACTGCTGAGTGGGTAAGTTCATTAAAGCTAAAATTGCTTTATTGGATTTTAAAGGAATGTGTAACTTCGGAAATAATTGCACTGGCTTAGGATGAATAATAATTGATGGAGCAGGTATTTCCTCTTGGTTTGTTATCTCAAAATAGACCTTAACAACGTTGAGCATTTTGTTAAATATATTCAGCATTTTAAAGAAGACATTTATTATTCCTTTATACATGAAGTGTCTGCCATTTACACAGACAAGTGTTTGTCTGATAGGAAACTGTCAGAGAGGGCTGGTGATGGAAAAATTACCAAGACGAAAGATAGTGAAGGCATGTTGTGCCTTATTTATCAATGGTTTTTAAATGCTTTGAGAACAGAGCTGTAGCCTGTATACAGGAGTATTTAGATATAGGACTGTCTGTTGAAAGCTTGTAACCCTCATATGCGAAGTATGGTAGAAAAACTTGTGCAGTCTCTGTGATACGGCCCAATTTGCTGCTTTATGGCTTATGAACCTCAGATTTAAGTGAATTCCATGCAGTGCATTCCTTGGACATCAACTAGACACCTGGGAGTCAGCAGAATGCCACAAAGTACTGATATTTTGCTTTTCAAGAAGGCAAATAAATAATCTCCTCCGTAACTCTTCCAAAGGGTTGGATATTTCAGTAAGCCAAGTTCTTTCACTGGAGATGTGACAATATACATGTATGTGCCAGAAATGATGGTCTACAGCCATAAAGAGTTGGTGTGGTGGCTGTGTGCATGTTTATGAATGCGTTCCACTGGGGAAAGGGGGAAACATGGCTTAGTAATGCCCTACAGGCCCTAGGCATGCAGGCAATGGAGAGAGCTCTGACTTTCTATTCCTCAGGGGACAACCTGCAATTTGAGGATTGGTTCCATGTCTTAACAAGACTCTTTCCTTTTAAGGGAGAACATATGTGTTCTGCCCTGAGAGATACTAGCCATAAAAAAATGAGAATCCTAGAATTGGAACTGGGAGGGACCTACAAGATCACTGAGCAACCCCCTGCCAGTGCAGGCTGTCCACAGCTATAGCATCCCCAATATTCAGCCTCTCCTTAAAGATCTCCAGTGTGGGAGAGTCTACCACCTTGTGTGGCAGACTGTTCCACAGTCGAATACTGGCGTTTGTACTGTCAGGAAGTTCTTCCTAACGTTGAATTGCAATCTCCCTTGTAATTTCAGGGAGAGGTCCTGGTCCTAATGTCCTGGTCCTACCTTCCAGGGCAACTGAGAACAAATCCACTCCATCTTCTACCTGACAACCTCTCAGATATGTATCATGTCACCTCTTAACTGCCTATTCTCCAAACTAAACATGTGCAACTCCTTCAACCTGCCCTCATAGGACAGCTCCCTCTAGCTCTCTCAGTGTCCTGGTCCCCCTTCTCTGGACCTGCTCCAATTTATCAGTATCCCTCTTAAACTGTGGTGCCCAGAACTGGACACAATATTCCAAGTGGGATCTGACTAAAGCAGAATGCATTTTCTAGAATATAAACGCAAATCACAAAGGCCCCCCACAAAGATAATTTTTATGTAGACAAATGTATACATCAGAGATATGCATGCATGTAGAGTAGACTGATGTTCTAAACATCTTCTGATGTTCAGATGACTGCATGTAGGTGGGGCAGAGCCTGTCACCACAGTTTAACACATACATCTCACTCCCACACGCTCATTGTACAGATAATCAACAACGGGGATCCTTTTTCCTAGATATGTGGGAGAAGACAGCTCCTTTTAAGATTCTCAGAGGAGGGGAGTCTTCTATGTAGTT
This sequence comes from Plestiodon gilberti rubricaudatus, assembly GCA_026170595.1. Taxonomy (NCBI): domain Eukaryota; kingdom Metazoa; phylum Chordata; class Lepidosauria; order Squamata; family Scincidae; genus Plestiodon; species Plestiodon gilberti. The sequence goes on along the minus strand of JANXHW010000005.1, from coordinate 162,707,980 downwards.
GAATCCAGAAGCAACATATCCAGAAGTTTCATGCCCTCTCAGACTATCCTAAATGTTTGGACATTTTTTCCTCTGGCTTAGGATAGAACCTGAGCTTAGGGTGATAGGAAGTGTAGTAATGATATACAGGTCGGCCCCCATATCCGCTGGGGATATGTTCCAGGCCCCTCCGTGGATACTTGAAACCGTGGATAAGAGCGAACACCCCCTCCATGGTTTCCTGAGGGCCCCCACCCATCCTGCCTCCCCTGCAGGCAGGCATGCTTGCCCACCCCCAGCTCTTATTTTTCTTTCAGGAAGCTTTGTTTCTTCCTTAAAACAAACAGAGAAGCAGCCTCCATTGCAGACAAGTAGAACGAGACTAAGTCCTAGAGAGACTCTGCAAGGTTTCTGTTAACCTTGCAGAGCCTCTCTGGTACTTAGTCTTGTTCTACTTGCTTGTAATAAGCAGCCAGAGGCTGCTTCTCCTGTTTCTTTAAGGAAGAAACAAAGCTTACTGGGAAAAAAGTAAAAGTAAAAGCCTGGGGGGGGTCCCCACGACCCGTGGATAACTGAAACCGTGGATAGCGAATCAGTGGATATGGGGGCCCACCTGTAGTGACCTTACATAAACAGAAATTCCCTCAAGGCAAAATATGGAGGGTTGTCTATATGTGGATGCAACCGAATATAGTGAAACATGTATGTATGTGTGATGCTAACCATATAAGGTAACCAACAAACAGCTCGATACTATCTGAGTTCCACTGTCATAAAATGGCTGCTGATGGAGCAAGCAACACTCTGTGGGTGACCATTTTGGGACCGTTGCCACAGGAGGAGGGTGTGAAACTGGGGGGGGGGGAGGAAAAGGGTGAGGAGGCTGCGGGAAGGGGTGGATCTGGCAGTGATGGTGCTCATCGCATCCTATCCCCTTTTTTTCCGAGCTCCCTGCCCCCTTTCTCTCCATGGACTTGTGCCACCTAAGGAGCTGGCACAGGTCTGAGGAGACCCATTGTGGAGCGGGAGACTTATGGAGGAGTAAGGGGATTTAAATCCCCTTTCTTTTCTAAAGCCTCTGATTCCCCCCCCCCCTCTGTTGGATACAGCACACTCGTTTTGGGCAATAGGATTGGACCGTAAGTTAATCAGAAGAGAGTTGAACTAGAAGCAAATTATGAACACCTGTAGACGATTATATTATATAGTAGAAAAACCCTCCCTTTCAGCCAAGACACACACTGAGAACAGATATTAAGAAAAAATGGTTTCAAAATGTTTTTTAAACCATCTAAAAGGGTACATGTTTCATTTGCTATGAAATCTCAACCTCTCTATTTGTAGTTACAGCAGTCACAGCATGAAATGATGTACTGCTATCGCGTGCAGTATCTCAGAGCAATGAGTTACTGTCAGCAAAATTTTGAAAAGGCTTCCGTTTAGGAAAACTGCAGTTTTCTTTGGAGAAAACCACTTAAGGAGAATTCAGGGCTTCTTAATGGCTGAGAATGTTTCTTCAATTTTCTTTATTTAAAGGTAGGATACCTGCATTGCACAAAAATACTGGGATCTCTGGTATGTGATCTGAATCCTTTGATAGCAAAAAGAGTCTTCACGTTGATGATTGATTCTAACAGACTTCCCACCGTTTATGAATGAAAGCAGCTATTTCCTCCTTGTTTTGAATGTCTCCTTTGTTTGTAGCCAAATAGACACTTTGATATTGATAGACCAGTGCTGTCAGGAAAAGATTGGCTGAAAGAAGCAACTGAATTAATGTGAAATCAAGAGATAAAAGTACTTACACTTGTAAAAGTATGTGGACAAAATACAAGAAAACACTGGTGTAACTTCCTTGTGGAACACGTACAAAATATAGGTTTATTCTTCAGTACGTCTCATTTTCTGTCAGCTGTACAGAGCCAATAACTTCTATTACTTTGCCTTGCACCTTGCATAGCGTTACTCTTAAAATGATGCTACATTTGCCCGATTCCTGTATGTATCCGTCTGCAAGGTGGTGCAGGCCGGCTCCCCGGCGTCGGAGCCATGGTGAGTTCCGCTGAGGGGGTGTTTGGGGGGGTCACCCTAGGGCGGGGGGTGACGCGCACCCCCCTGCTCTAGGGTGACGCGCATCTAGTGACACTAATGACCACTCCACTGGTGCCGCAGGACAGATGGGCACTGCGGCGGAGAGGTAGGTACCTGCGGTGTGGCGGAGGGGCAGGAGGAGGGCAGAACGGGGCGTTTCGGGGGATGGGATTGGTCAGCCGGGCCCAGGACAGAGGACGGACTGGCAGCGGCCTCCACCATATCCTATCCCCCGTCCCGGGTCTGTTGCTATTTTGCTGGCACACATTCGAGTAGACCCATTGGGGTAGCTGGGGCTCTATTCGGGGTGAAGGGACAAACCCAGTAGGTAAAGGGAGGAGGAGGCCTCTGGCTCTGCCAGCACAGACCCCATCCTGCACAGGATGCAGCAGGCGCATTATTTGCGCCACCACATCCTGCTAGACAGGATTGGGCTGTTAGTTCACATGGGGGTATTTCAGCCATTTTCACACATGAAATTGGAGTGATACAAATCCTATGTTGATGTACCAGGTTCCATACAGATGGCCCTAGATAATTCAAGAATGTGTCCTTACTGACAGTCAAATGGCCCTGCCATTTATCAAATGGCCCAAATGGGACCTATGTTAGCCCCATTTAACTCAATAGGACATCAGCTGTCTCATCATATAAAAATGTATATAGTGTGTAACATTCCTTGTTAAAATGTGAATGAATATATTTATTGACTAACTTATTCTTTCAGTAGTTTTTCTTTGCTGTATTCATTAAAGGACTCTGTTATTCCCACACGGATAGCATTAGTTGATTCTTTTTTAAACTGTCCTTATCGTCTCTCTGCATGAGTTGATTGACTATGTTCTGTTAATTGGCTGCCATCCCACGTTCCATTGAGAATAAAAAGGTTCAATCTCTGATCTTTGAACAATTTCCTATAAAGTCATCTTGAAGCTCTCACATGTCTTGCATGTTTTCCCAAAGGAAGCAGATATTTTCTCACTTGAATGTGTGGTTGCCTGTTAGAACCCCTCAACTTTTTCATACACAAGTGTCATAGAGTTCATCTTGCACAACAGCTATTTTTATTCTTTGAAATTCTCTTTCTTAAATCTAATACTTAATTCTGTTATCCTACTATATTTTGTTTAATTCGTTCTTTGCCCCACAATTACAGCGACAAAGAGTTTCCCAAATCAGTGTGTGTGTGTGTGGGGGGGGGGGGAGTTTAGGTTGACTTCCCTTCTCTCTGCTAATCGTTTTTTCATTCATTTTATCTTTAGCCAATCATAAGACAGTCTTCATGCCTGGTTTTACACAGCCTGATCTAAAACAGGGAACTATTAACTTCAGAGAAAATGGCTCCCCCCCCCCATATCAGGGGCAAGCGATTAGGCTGCACCCTTACCCTGTGGATCATGATCTTTTTTTTTAAAGAAAGAATATTGCTTTGTATTGCACTTTCAATAGAGTATGCTTATCTTCATAGCGTTTTGTACTTCAGATTTCCATTTTTGACTAATTTGAATAATTCTTCACATATACTTAGGCTTACCATCCGTCCTGGAAAGCCCGGGATGGTACCGTGCTCCGGATCCGTCCTGAGCTTTCTGGGCCCAGTGGAAGCCGCTGCCGCCTCTTGAAAAAGGTAAAAAATACCTTTTTTTCAGGCACCGCCCTCTTGGATCTTGTGAAATTTTGCGAGATCCAACATGGTGGCACCCAAATCTCATGAGGGGACATGAGGCATCAAAATATGGTAAGCCTACTTATACTGTAATTATCAGTACGTTGTTAAAAATAGCATGACCTAACAACCTGCATGTAATTCTTAGAAAGTGTGGTCCTTGATTTCTCCAGATAGTTCAACTAGGGCTGAGCCAAACGTTTGCTCCAAATTTGGAGGGATCAGAAGGCAAAAGTAGACCTGTAGCCACCCTCCAACTTTCTTTTTGCTGATGCCTGTTTCTGGTGGCGCTCCTTCAAAAAACTGGCAGTTAGTAGCTGCTGTTTTTTTCCCAGAAGCACCCTCAGAGAGACACTATATGGTAAATGTTGCATTGTTCCAAAGGAAGGTTCTTTGGGGAGAACACAGCAGTCATCAGTGATCATCACTAAGATAAGTCATCGTCGTCCCCCTTGAAAATCACTGTAATGGCTGTTGTTTTGATGACTCTAAAAGACAGCATAATTGCGGGAACAATTTCAACTCAGCATTATTATTATTTTTAAATTCTACTTTCTGTTCCTGAATATCCATGGAAAGTCCATGGATTGTCTTAATATTCCTGCTTTTCCAAATACTTTCAACTTATGCAAGATTCTTGGTTGTTGTTTTTTCCTGAACAAGCAGTTGCAGAAACGTACACACCCTGGGCCCATAGATGCATGTTGACACCTTACATGTACAAATGCATGCACAGCACTGCTGGATGCAACATAATTTCCTTTCCATTTTGCTGTCTTGCTTTTATATGTGAGCACATACACAGTTTGAGATGGGACACGCACAGTCCAATTTGCAAGCAGATAGACAGCTTTCCACAATTGCTGGGTGGCTTTCCTTGCAGATTCCCATTGTTGTCGCCTCCAAGGCAGTTCCCCCTCCCTGTCCAACAATGAGACTCTTTGGAGCAGGAGAAAGAAGAATGGGGCAGTGCTGTTGAACCAAACACATAAGGAATCTACAGGGCCCATGAGAGGGGGGGGGGTAAAGGGGGTAAATTGTACCCGGGCCCAGGGTGAAAAAGGGGGCCTGGGACTCAAAGGAGGGGCCCCAGCAATTTCCTGGGATCCCAGCTAACCTCATGGAATGTGAAAGATGGAGGCCGGGCCAACCAGGAGGGCAGGTCTACTGGGCAGATAGACCTGGGTGCTGCATTGGGAAACCTGGTAGACCTGGGCTCCGGAGACTTTTCCGGTCATTGCTGCCCTCTCCCTGCCTTGTTTTGTTCCCTCCCCCGTTGAGAAGGGGCCCAAAAGAAATTTTGTATCCCCTGATAAAATTTGTCTCAGAGGCCCTGGGAATCTACTGTCATATTTATCAATTCTTACTTGCTTTTGAAGATGCAAGAGGAAATTCTTTGAGGAGGGAGGAAATATTAATAATGCCAATTAAATACTGTTTGGCAACCCACATATAAAAAAGGGTCTGCATGCAATCAGTACATTAATATAAAGGAGGAGCATTATAAAATATGTATAAAAGGTATTTAACATTATACCAATTGATTAAGTTCTCCAAAATTGAGAGAGAGAATTGTTGGAAAGACATTTATCAACCTTCATTTATGCAAATGTCTCGTGATGTCATGTATGATAGGATTACAGATAAGATGATCTTCTCTTTTGTCCATTGTTGTCTTTACTTAGCTATCTGAGTAGTACAGTTCAAAGGGGAACATCACAGACTACTACGAAATTGAGTGACCTAAGTGTATATCTTTAATCTTAGCCCAGTGGCAGAATGAAAGAGAGAACAATCCCTGGGGCATGAGGTAGTAGCTAGCGTTCATCAGCTTGCAGGAGAGACTTTTATTCTGTTTCAGTGGAATATTGAATTCTGTTTCAATCGAATGTCCATATTTGCAGTGTTCATCAGGAGGGGTCTGTAATTCACATTGACAATAAAATGGTTTGGTTCTTTTGTGCTGAGAAAGATTAATACCAAGTTCTGTTGTGGAGTGAGAGGAGAGATAGCAAAGGCTGATTTTTATTAAATCTGAAGAATAGTTTGTTGGTATCTAGCGCTTTCTTAGCCAGCCAAGTGTAGTCATTTTTTTCCCCCACCAAAGTATGGGCTTGCTGTTTCTGCTTATTCTTGTGAGCTTTGTTTTCTTTTGTCCACTTTCTATGCTCCTTTGCCAAGTAATAGCTCTTGCATGTTGGCTTGTTCTTGTTTCAACCCCAGTTGACATTTATGGGAAAATAAGAGTGCTCTGAGATATTAGAAAATATAGCAAACTAATTGGCTGATGCCCTGACAATGATGTATTAAAACCGACTGCTTTATATCAGTGTAGTCAAGATTCTAGCAACATTTATCATTCAAAATCCCAGAAGGAGTTAAAGGTTCTACAACTTCTCCTGAATAAGTATTGTGCCGTGTGACCTAGTTTGTCCCAGAAATGCAAACAAATTCTCCCCCTTCCCCATTTTTTTGGCAATCAACTCTTTGGAGACCCTTGGAGAGACCCCAGCTGCTTAAAATCAGATGGATTGGGTGATGTTTTTGCTTTACTTGGAAGATATTATATGGAAAAGATCTCGATTTAGGGACCTTCATAGTGATGAGTTTCTTTTTAAGGATGATATTTTTCAGGCTCAGGGTTGTGTTGGACTGTGTTATCCCTGAATGGTCCATTCCATCCATAGAAAACCCAAACTTATCAATGTGTTTAATAGACAAACCTTTCAAGCAGAAGTAAATAGCTAATTAACCAATCCAGAAGATATATAAACTGCAGGAGGTAATGGCCTCATTTCACCCCGCTTTTTCACATTTGCAATTTTGTCATGATTAGGGAATGGAGTAATGCGAGTCATGAAACGTTCACGGACATTTTGCAAATTAATGAAAATATGCACCTCCATCCCATGGTTTCCATTGTAACAATTTTGGGGCCCAATCCTATTCCTACCTTCCGATGTCAGTGCTGGAGCTCCGCTGGTGCTGTCAGTTGTAAAGCAGTCAGTTCCAGTCGCAAAAGGCGCTCCGACACACACATTACACAGCATGCTGCCGGGAGCACTGGCAGGAAGGCTTGCGCCTTCCCACCATCACCACCATCACCCCAATGCTCGCCTGAGCAAGTAAGATGGCAGAATAGGGGCAGGGGACGGAGGGCAGAATAGGGGCAGGGGAGGGTGGCGATGGGGGTGGGGTATGAGCAGATCAGGTCCAGAAGGGGGCTGGTTTGGAAACGCTGGCGCGCACCAAACTACTAGCCCCCTTCCCAGACCCGATCCCATGGTGTGGGTCCACGCAAACCTGTGCCAGCTATTTGGCTAGCGCAGGTCCAGGTAGAACACCCCCCCCCGTATTGTGGTGTCTTATCCCCAGGTAAGGGAATGATTGTTCCCTTACTCAGATGATACCTCTGCAACTGTGCAACTCTGCAACCACCTTAGGATGCAGTGGTCACTATATTGGTGCCGCTGCATCAGCGGGGGGGGGGGAAACGGGGGACGGAATGGATAGGATTGAGATGTCAGGGTTTCAAAACATTGAGTGTATAGTACATAAAAGGCTTAATACCTTGCTCAGGTCTATGTTGGAAACTGTGCTGGCCAAAGGCCTGGTTACCTTCTCCTATGCTAAAGTATGTTACAGAGTGAATACTTGTTGAGAAATAAGGAGAGGTTAAGACGAAAGAGGTTATGCTCCTTTTATTTCAGTTTCACGAAATGCCAGGCTCACTTCAAAGTACTTATTACCTTGTTGCATGTAAACTTCTTTCCTTTAAAACCTTAAACCACTGGTTCTCAAACTATGGGTCGCGACCCATCATTGAGAACGTTTGCTGCCCCCTACCCCCTTAAGGGGTGGGGACAGCATGATGGCGGCAGCAATCCGGGGGATCACTGCCGCCGCTGCCAAAGTGCCCGGAACGGCCCCCCACACTTACCGGGGCTTGGGGGAGCATTGGGGAGGCAAAAACCAGAAGCACCCGAAGATCGCTGCAAAACAGCGATCCGAAGATCGGGGGGCTGCAGAGGGTCGCGCAGGCCTCCCTGATGCTCCCCCAAGCCCCAGTAAGTGCAGGGGGCATTTTGGGGGGCGGTTTCAGGGGCGGTTTTGGCAGCAGCGGTGGCGATCCCCTGGATTGCCGCTGCTGCTGGCTCTCAACGTTTGAGACACACTCAAAGTTTGAGAAACGCTGCCTTAAACAACTCAGGCCAAGATGGACGTCTGCCTATTCGTTCTGGTCAGTGGAGAAGCCCTTTGCACATCCTGGGTCCGTATGAGGTGCAGCTGGTAGGAACACACGAAAGGGCCTTCTCCGTTGCAGCAGCCAGGCTGTGGAACTCTTTGCCCTGGGAAATCTCTCTGTCCCTTCCCAGTTGGTGTAGCAACACCACTCGAAAACCACGTCCTTGTTCTGCTAGGTCTCTGGCTTACCTGGGTCTTGAATGTTGTTACTCCTGACCCTTTCCTGTCTGTTGATCTTGTTTGGTGCTCCTGCCTGTTTTCTTAATTCTATTAACTGATGTTTTGTTTTGTTTTTTCAGTTTTTGTGGTTATTAAACTTCTTGGGTATAAATAAGGAGGAAAAGATGAGGTTGATCCTTCTGTGTGGAGAAATACCCGTTGGGTTTCATAAAGCCCTATTTCTACCACTCCTCTTCAATGGAGTACACTAGACGAGGGCATTATAGGGAACAGGAGGTCTCACTTTGTGCCAGGTGCAAGGGAGTGACAACAGAAAACAGGTTATCTTGTTGGCTGTGTGCTCTCGGAGGCATCTGGTGGGGCCACTGTGAGATACAAGAAGCTGGACTAGATGGGCCTTTGGCCTTATCCGGCAAGGCTCTTCTTATGTTCTTATGCATTCCCAATAATTCCATTAACTGGGGTCTTTGTATGATGTCTCTGCAAGTGCATGCCAACCCATGGGAGGCTCTCTTTGCACAAGGGTGGGGTACTTTCGGAATGGTTGTGCTACGAAAGACTGTCCTGTAAATCAGCTCCTAACTAAGCTCCTTTGTTTTTGCTGTGACTTGCTTTAGATGTAGATGTACATAGACATTATACAGAGGCCAAGTTCTTTTTTAAAAGAGGACTGGCAATGCAATGAGGATGTGAAATCGCAGGAATCGGTATCGATATACACATGCATGTGCTGTCAGACACCTGTAAGATGTGCTGTGGGGTGGGTGTGTGTGTGTGTGTGTGTGTGTGTGTGTGTGTGTGTGTGTGTGTTTTGTCTCTTCCTTTTTCTAAAAGGGCCATTGAAAAAGCATGAACATTTGCTAGTCATTGTTGAGGCAGATGCTATGTAGGCATAATAAACTCAAGGTCTGCACCCCATTGTATCTCTACATATCCTCTGCATAAAACATTTATATGAGCACTCAGTGCCACTAAGCAAGTTGATCTGAGCAAAATGTTAAGCAGACATGACCTTAACAAATGGAGCAACAATATAACCACAGTTTTATAGCTCGAGGACAAGAAGATAGCAAAGCAAGCCTCTCTTGAGGAAGTTGATGCATAAACAATGCTATTACACTCAGAAAATAAAGTGGAAGATATATACTGTATAAGACGGTGAATTTAGGCTGTGAGAAAATGTTAATATTTGGATCAAAGTACTGTTCCATTCTTACAGTCTGATGGGTTAAATAGTTACGAGCTCACTCTTGACAGTGCTGTTCAGAATTGCTAATTGTTTAACAAATGCAGAATGTTTACTTGGCAAGAGAATCTCTTATATCTTCAATAGCCAGATAATGTTGCACATTATTGTGTAATCCTACCAGCAAAATGGTTTTGCTGCAGTTAGTTACAGGAACAATTATTCTAAGAGGAGTGATTAAGAACGCAATCCTATCCAACTTACACCACTGGTGTAACCAGCGGGGCAGGGCAGGGTGGGAGGCTTTGGAGGGGAGGGGAGATTTAAATCCCCTTTGAATCCCCTTTTGGAGGGGATTTGAATCCCCTTTCCGTTCTGGGGCCTCCCGTTCTCGCTGCACCGCTGGTTACACCGGTGGTGTAAGTTGGATAGGATTGTGCTGTAAATAATGTGGCATTTTTCAATTTTCTTTCATGGGAATGATTTACAAGCATGTCCTTTGCCTTTACCTCATGTCCTGGGAAGTGATTACGGTAACATATTAGAAGAGTTGCATTGTGTGGATTGCGCTGGGCATCTCAGGGCTGAGGCGAAGACCTAACGTGGCAGGTTGCCTGGGACCAGGAAGTGTTCAGGCCTCAGAGCCCTCATAACGTAGTGATGGTTTTACGTGCTAGTTAAGTTGCAAAGAATTTTTGACGCAGGGTCTGATAGGTGTTCAGGGTGTGGTACTGGAAGAGGCACATGTCCCCATGTTCAGGGGGACAGTGATTTCAGAATTATTGGAGTGATATATTGCTATAGTTTAGGGAGGCAAGTGGGTGATTATGAGGAACCGAGCCTTTGCATACACAAGTCAGGAGACAGCATCAGGTGATTCGGGGGCAGTGCAACCAGGGTCGCCACCCAGTGCCACCACCGCTGCCGCCTCTGCCGCAGTGTGGTGAAAAGGAACTGTACTCCATTTACAGGGACTACTTACAGGGACCATGCGAACAAAGGAACTCCTTCATTCATGTGGTCCCTATAAATAAATAAGCCCTACACTTCTGTGTTTGCGAAAACCATGCATTGTCGCAGAGTAAGAAAGCAGATCTGCTTCCTGCCCGAGCAGATCAATGCAGCTTGCATCCATGGCAGACTCGGTGTGAAGAGCACCCTGAATTTGCCACCCTTTTGCTTCCCGCCACCTGCAGCTGACACAAATCGCTTCAGGTCCCCTCATGGCTGGGTCAGCCGTGAGGTAATAGTATTGTATATCCTTGCAACTGCTCATATGTGGTTGACAAAAACCCCTGGAAAACCTGATTCAGGTATGGAAACGTTAATATGTGTATATGTCATGTATCGTTAACAACTTTGGGAAAGTAATGTCTAAGATACGGAGGGTCTGAAAAAATGTTGGCTCTAATTTACGAATTATTGGGATCATGCAATGCCAATAGCAAAAGCCTTTCGGGATGTCTTAGCTATTATTAGATGACTTTCCAACTTAAGTTCCGGGCAGCAGACCTAGCGATCTGCCGCCCGGAATAGCCCGGAGTAGTCACAAACGCAGTGGCGTTCCGAGCCCTCCCGGGCTGCCCGTTTGCCCTCAGAAAGGTTCTGCGCATGTGAGAAAAAATGAATAAAAGCCGTGTCGATGCATTGGGCCTTCTCAGAAGGCCCTGGATCGCCAAACTGGGCGGTCGCTCTGAGGAGGGCTTGTCCCGACCTTGGAGCGGAGCCTCCGGAAGCTGGTGACGCGCCGAGTGGGCGCGGTGCTTCCGGGGGCGCGGCAGCTGGGCTCCGGCGCCGTGCCGCACAGCCCCGAGCCTGGCTACCCCCGGAAGCACCGTGCCCACTCGGCGCCTGGGTTGCAGTGCACCAGCTCCCCCCATTATAGGATGCCACTGCACAAATGTGTCGTAAAGCACGTTTGCTAACTACTTTAGAGCAGGGCAGGCCGGCGCAAGGCCAGCCTGCCCTGCTCTGCCGGCTGAGGACTCGGCTCGTCGCCGGACCCAGGTAAGCGTCGATCCAGCGGACGGGGGGAGGGATGGCAGAGTCGGGTGGCCATAGGCCCAGCCGGACGGGGGCAGGGACATGGCGTCTGCCATATCTTGGTCCCCGCTGGGCTCCGTATGGCGGCTGGGCCGTTACATGGCCTCCTCCGACTTCCGTCAGCAAAATAGCTGGCGGAAATCCAAGGAGACCTACCGGCCCCAGCCGCCGTTACACTCAGGGAAGGAGACTAGCATCCCCTTCCACGAGTAGACTTTCTGCCGCGGGCTGCCTGCTGCAGGCAGCCCGAGGGGGAGCACTGGATCAGGCGGATGGCCTCAGCTGGCTGCCCGATCTTTACGTAGGATTGGGCTGTAATTTTTGTTCTGGAGAGTCTGCGTTATACAGTTACTTTCAGTTCCTTGTTGCATATGGCCAGTTGTTTCAGTAGGCTTGAATGTGGAGAGTATTATAAGTTAAATTTAATTTATATTTTATAATGATTGATTTGAGGTTGTAAATGTATGTAATATGCTAGTAATAAAAAAGAAGGGAATAGACTATGCTGCTTTGGTTCTTGAGATTGGCAGGCTGAATGAGGTGACAATGCCAGGGGACATGCAGACAGAAGCAACAACTGCTACAATTTCAGGGTCTCACTATCAGCTCCTTCTACAACCTCCATATCTAGATTCAGCTACAGCTAAGCTCGGCCTGATCATGCTACTCCAGTGTTTCCCAAACTTTTTTGACCCACGACTCCCTTGGCCATTGGTGACCATTATCTGTGGCTCCCCATTACATTATGTTGATACCTGCCAATTGGCATTTCACTGTATTCCGAGAGGATTCCGTGGCACTCCGTGGCTCCCCTGACTGTTATCCATGGCTCCCCTGGGAGCCATGCCTCCCAGTTTAGGAATCACTGGGCTACTCTATGAGCTTCATTAGCTCTAGTCACTATTTGTTAGGCCAGCCCTTGTACTCTTCCTCAACTTCAATAATTCTTCATCTGTCCTCTTCTCTATTCCTCTCTCCAATCTCTTTCTCTCAACGCAGTCATCCAATGGCAGACTTTGTGCGTCTTTTGTATCTCAGAATGGGTTTCCAAATATATATAAAAATGTTACCTATGAAGTGGCCACGTTGTTTCGTTTCGTAACCTTTATTGGCATAACAGATACACATACACATAAAGAAACATCAAATACTGAACCCAGCACATCACACAGTATAAAACCCAGAACCAAGACCATCACAGGTTACAAGCCATAAGCAACCTCCTGGTTTTAGAAGTGGGTTTTCTCTGTGCCAGGTGCAAGGGAGTGGCGACTGGACACAGGTTATCTTGTTGGCTGTGTGCTCCCTGAGGCATCTGGTGGGGCCACTGTGTGATACAGGAAGCTGGACTAGATGGGCTTTTGGCCTGATCCAGCAGGGCTCTTCTTATGTTCTTATAGCTGTACTGCACCATCCATCTTGCTGCCATAATTGCTCATTAAGATCTATAGAAGATTGCCATCAAAGCAGGGTCTCATTTGCTGGGGCTAAACTGCAGTAGCGTAGCTAGAGAGTGGCCACAGGCGGGGTGACGCATCATCATCCCTCCTCCAGAACGACTTTGCTCGGAGCACCGATCCCGAGCCATTCCAGATGCGGTGGTGGGGTGATGAAGCATACTACTGCTAAACTGAGATGTATTGTGATAATGAAGAATACCAAAAATGCATAAGCAACATCGTGGATTAGAAGTGGTCGCTTCTGGTTTAGAAATTCTAGTCCCTCTCCCTGCATCATAACTTCACTTAGGAAATGCTAATGTCAGCTTTATCGGTTCTCTTTTAATATTTCCAACAAGTTGATTTTCACAGCTTGCCACAGCATTTTGGAAATTAAAAAGGCCCTGTCCAAGATAGCGATCACAGAATGCAATCAAAACATGCATGAGTCACAAATAAAGCAAAATAATATTGGCAGAAGGAGAGAGAGAAAGTTGGAACAGATGGTAGAACACCATTCCCCAGCAATGAAAATATGAACTGGAAAAGGAGATACCAGTGATGTGGATCAAGTCTCTGGGTCCAAGTCTCAAGTCAAGTCCCAAGTCCTTGCCCCCAAGTCTTTGGTTGTGAGTTGCAAGTCCCTATCTATTTAATGGGGGAAACAGGTTTAAAATTGGACTTGTTGTAAAAGGCTCCAAGTCTCGAGTTGAGTCTTTTACAATCGCCGAGTCAAGTCCGAGTCAAGTCATTGACGCGACTTGAGTCTGACTCAAGTCCGAGTCAATAGACTCAAATCTACATCACTGGGAGATACCAGAATAAATGGAAACAAGTAAGTTCCAAAAGGCAGTATATCTCTACTGAGTCCAGGTACTTTTGAGGAAAAATCAGATGTGGATCCCCACCCTTTTCTTCATAGTCCTCAGAACACATACTAGAGAAAGAGAGGGAAATTAGATGTGATTTGACTCTGTTCTTTGGAGGATTGCTGTGCATGTTCCTAAGCAGTGCTGTAGTGCCCAAATGCCACATCCTAGATGTCAATGAGGACTCAACATTTGCTCTAGAACAGGGGTTCTTAACCAGTGGTACTAGTTCGGCCGACTGCTGATGGTACTCAGACCGCTGGACCACTGGAACCCGGCTCCAACGCGGCGCTTTCGGCAGTGCATTTTTGCTCCCAAGCTCCTTCCTTTGGTCAAACCTCTTGGGAACACTGAGAAGGGCCCTCCCACCCACCCACCCAGAACTTCCTACCTGTGTTTTCTGGCCTCCGAAAGCCTGAAAACCCAGAAGTAACTGCCGATGATGCCATCGCCAGTCACTTCCAGAGGCACTCAGCAGGAGAGTGGCGCCAGAGGTCGTACTCGGCTGGGAAGGGGTTGAGAACCCCTGCTCTAGGATAAAACGTGATGTTTAGAAGTTGCCTACATCATTTTAGCAAGCGTTGTTCCTCTCTTGGTTCAGTGAAACCGTATCTCAGGTCCTTCAGGAGTTGAGATCTGAGAAATATGGAAGCTGGCCCTGCTCCTGTAGTGCATGAAAACAGGAACCGGATGCAACAAGTGTGAGAATGGGATTACTTTGCAAGCCAGTGATGCTCCGCGATCCCCCATGTTTTCTGTTTTTATGTAGAAACAGCTTCCATATGACTAGTGTTTGAGCTGGAGTCTCCTTTCATGCTGCATTAATATTGAGGTTTTTATTCCACCAGCTAGTGGAGGTCTGGCTATAGTGCAGCTGCATTTGTTCTGGCCTTCTAGGCCTTGTTCTTGCTGAAGTGATAAACTTGTGCCTGCCCTGGGCTGTACCACGTTCAGGCCCAAATCCTATCCAGGTTTCTAGTGCCGATGCAGCCACAATGCAGCCCCAAGTTAAGGGAACACATGTCCCCTTACCTTGAGGAGGCCTCTGTGATTGTCCCCGTCCCCCCTCATTGCACATAGACTTCAGCACAGCTGGCATCAGCGTTGGCACAGCTGGCATTCAGCACAGTTGGCACAGCTGCATCAGCGTTGGTTAGGATTGGACCCTCAGTTACAGATGGGGGGGTCACATGATTAAGTGCTCCTCCATACAAGAAAATTTGCTTTATATAGAAAATGAAATGGAGGGGTTGAAGAATAGTAGCCTAGCCTCTGCCTTCTATCTAATTTTCTATGCAGACAGAGATCATTTTGGGGGGTATGGAAGAGCATTCAGTTGTAGCAGCTCCCACCTCCAGTCTGAAGTGGTACAGCCCGAGCATAGTTTTCTAATGATCCAGTCATACAAACGGAGTGAAAGTGCTGGGATGTCACACACAGCTCTGTTGCAGCAATGCTGTCATCTCATGTTTACCCAGAAATCTCTGCACCATTCTTTTTTTCATAGCACAAGGAACATTTCCACTGGTAAACATGTCATCTGTGTCATAAAGCTAGACGAAGGTCACTGAGGAATGCTTTTTATGTCAGTGGAATGTATTGCTTGAAAGCACAGAGAGCTTCCCATGGCTATTCATTTGCATTCTGTATCTAATCTCTAACTCTAAATATACAATACTATTACATTGTGTTCTCTATAAGTGTATGTTCTAATAGTGTTTTTTGGGGGGGAGGGGATTGCTGAAGAAAAGCCCCCTTATTGGAGGAAATAAGATTTAAAAAATTACAAAAACATGAAAATGGCAATATTGTAAAATCAATATTTGAATCATCATTCAATCTTTCCACAACATAAAAAAACTAGAGAATAAGAAAATAACTGCTGAATCATTATTAATGGTGCTTTCACTCCCAGAATACCATTAATGTATCACAATTCTAACTGGAATATTCTCCAATTTAATGTCAAAATATCCAATAACATTTTAAAACAGACAAATGAAGGCATTTGATAGAATGTACCACTTAGATTCATGTTCTCCATTCACAGTGTAATTGTTCACCCATCAGCTATTGCATTTCGAATGCAGCTGAGATTAGGTTATTCATTGTAATGACAACAATGCTGATGAATTCATTTTGCTTTAATAAGTGAACAATAGCAGCAATGGCCACTTTTTTTTCCTGAGATTCCACCCCTCCCACCCCCACCCCCAAAAAGCAGAGTCGTGAGTATGGCCTCTGCAATGTTCCAAGCATGGATTAAAATAAGAAAAAATAAGCTATTCTGTGTAGTACGATCGTATCATCTTTGGGATTAAGGTCATAAAAATATACTAAAAAGTCTTATAAAGTTACCATCTGCAGATACTTTTTAAATGTTTTTAGTATATTTTTTATGACCTTAATCCCGAAGATGATACGATCATTGTTTGTTTATTTATTTTAAAAATTTATGCCCCGCCTTTTCCTATCCCAAGGCAAATGCCCAAAGCGGCTTATAACAAGTTAAAATACATAATTTAAAAGCAGTACATAAAGTAAATTAAAAAACAATAAAATCTACTGGGGGGTTTGACAATGTAGAGCAGAACAACAACAAGGCAGAACATACTGAGGCACTGGGGGCAGACAACAACCCATCACCCATACTCAAGACAAAACAGAAACGTTGTGAGCCCCAGCCGGAAAGTCATGAGGGAGGGTGTGGTTCTCAAATCCCCTGGCAAGGAGTTCCACAATTATGGCGCCACAGCAGAGAAGGCTCGCCCACGAGCTGCCATTCCCCTAACTTGAGACAGAGGTGGCACTCGCAAGAGAGCCCCCTCAGATGACCTAAGAGAGCGGGCCAGAATGTATGGGAGAAGGCGGTCCTTCAGATATCCTGGACCCAAACCATGAAGGGCTTTAAAAGTCATTACCAGCACCTTGAATTGGGCTCGGAAACGAATGGGCAGTCAGTGCAGCCGCTGAAGCAGCGGTTCAACAGAGTCAAACCGCCTAGCTCCAGCTACCACCCGGGCCGCCGCATTCTGCACTAGTTGCAGCTTCCCAACCATCTTCAAGGGCAGCCCCACATAGAGCGCATTACAGTAGTCCAGTCTGGAAGTCACTAAGACGTGGACCACCGTGGTCAGGTCCGATCGACTCAAGTACGGCCACAGCTGGTGCACCAGCCGAAGCTGGGCAAACGCACCCCTGGCCACAGCTGCCACCTGGCTTTCCAGGGAGAGCTGTGAGTCCAGAAGTACTCCCAGTGCACCCATTCCTGCAGGGGGAGTGCAACCCCATTCAGAACGGGCAGATGACTCAGTACCTGCATCAAGGCTTTCCTGACCAGTAGGACCTCTGTCTTTTCTGGATTCATTCTCAGCCTATTAGCCCTCACCCAGACCACAACTGCCTCCAGACAACGCTCCAGGACTTCCACAGCCTCCCCGGAACGTGATGGCAAGGAGAGATAGAGCTTGGTGTCATCAGCATATTGGTTACACCCAACTCCAAATCCCCAGATGATCTCCCCCAGTGGTTTCATGTAGATGTTAAAAAGCATGGGAGACAGAATAGAACCCTGTGGCACCCCACACTGTAAAGGGCAGGGCGCCGAACAGGCATCTCCCAGCATCACCATCTGGGACCTGTCAGCCAAGTAGGAACAGAACCACTGCAAGGCAGTGCCCCCAAGTCCCAACTTGGCCAGCCGACCCAGAAGGATACCATGGTCGATGGTATCGAAAGCCGCCGAGAGGTCCAAAAGGACCAGCAGGGATGCACTCCCCCTGTCCAGTCCTCGGCGAAGATCATCCAGCAGGGCGACCAAGGCTGTCTCCATCCCAAAGCCCCGCCTGGAGCCAGATTGAAAAGGGTCCAGATAATCTGTTTCATCTAGTATCCCCTGGAGCTGAGACGCCACCACCCGCTCAATCACCTTACCCAAGAAAGGCAGATTGGAAACTGGCCGATAGTTATTTAAATTGGAGGAATCCAGAGATGGTTTTTTCAGGAGGGGACGCACAATTGCGGTCTTCAAGATGCTAGGCATCACTCCATTCCCGCAGAGATTAATTTACAATGGGTTCCACCCAATCAGCCAGACCAACCCGCGCAGATCGTATTAGCCAAACTGGGCAAGGGTCTAGCGGGCAGGAAGACAGTCTCAAACTACAGAGGACCCTATCCACATCTTCAGGCTGTATAAGGTGAAAAGAATCCATAATGATGGAAATGACAGATGCCATAGGGACAACATCTGGAACTGTTAAACCAGAGTCCAAGTCATGGCGACTCTGAGCGATTTTATCTGCAAAGTGCCGTGTGATCTCATTGCAGCGGTCCGTCGAGCACTCCAACTCACTCGCTACAGGAGCTGAGTGGAGCAGATCCCGAACAACTCAAAAGAGCTCCGCTGGTCGGCTGCTCGCAGATGCAATGGTGGCAGAGAAAAATGCCTTCTTCGCTGCCATCACCGCCACAGCATAGGTCCTGAAGTGGGCTCTAGCCCGTGTTCAGTCAGATTCATCACACGTTTTCCTCCACCGCCACTCTAGGCGTCGGCCCAGTCGTTTCATTGCCCGCAGCTTCTCAGTGAACCAAGGAGCCGCCTTGGCTTGACGACAAGGTCGTGGCCGTTCGGGAGCGATCTGATCCAATGCTCTAGCTGCCTCCCCATACCACAGGGCAGCCAGAGCATCAGATGAATCACTAACCCGGGAAACTGGGAAATCCCCCAGAGCCCTCAGGAAACCGTTCGGATCCATCAGTCTCCGGGGGCCGACCATACAATTCGGTCTCCCAGCTCTACAGGGGTGATTAAACGTTGCCAGTCTAAAGCTCACCAGATAGTGATCCATCCAAGACAGAGGAGTGATCTTAATCTCCTCCATGGGCAGATCACCTTCCCTGTGCCCAGCAGTGAACACCAAGTCCAATGTGTGCCCTGCACAATGCGTTGGGGCCGTGATCCACTGGGACAGGCCCATGGTCGCCATGGCGGCCATGAAGTCCTGAGCCACCGCTGTCATCCAAACCCAGGTGTCAAAAACGGGAACGGGGCACAATCGGGTGCCTTCAGCTCCTCTCACTCCTCCTGTTTCTGCAAGGGATAGAAGAAACAGTCATCCACATAACGTCCAGTTATTGAAGGCAAGGGTTGGTGGCCAGCCCTTCAGAGGTTGGTGCAATGAGTCAGCCTATTCAGGGCGTAGTAATCACCACAAGTGCCCGTCTGTTCAGATGGGGGCCCCACCTCAAGAATCCTCTTTCCCAACATAAGTCTCTTTGTCACCTCAGGAGGTGAAGAGGGCTAGTAGTTTGATGACAAGCAGAAATTCAACAGTTGCAGCTTTTTCCGGCATGAAGATGCCATTACAGGGGAAGTGGCACTTGCTGGATTGATCCCTCTACTCTAGTTACCCATTTTCAGTATGTTTCACTCTGTGTGCCTGCCTAAAGATGAGACCGGGGAGTGAAATGACTACCTGGAGAAGAGCTGAAAAGCCACAAAAGTCATTGTGTGTTTGGAACGTGAATATTCATGGGGCAAGGTCTGTCACTCTAAAATAATCACAAGGCTCAATGTAACAGGCTGCCTCCACAACGAATCTGTCACATTTGACATGCCTTGCAGTGCGTTGACAACCTGACTTAAAAATGATTAAGTTTTAGATGAAGAAAATATTTCAGGCAGCATTAAGCAGAGCCGTTTTAGTAGATTGCTATTAAAATTCTTCACTGTTTTTCAAGTTCATCAATTTCAGGGAGATAAAGCTAAAAGATGTGGAAGGATATAGATATAGTAGTCTAGGAGCAAATCGACCTCATCCTCCACAAACTTTGGCAATAAAAAGAGAAAATCGAAATACTATCAAGGGCTAAATTATATGGGAGTGTCAGAGTTGGGGAGAATCTTAAGTGCTTTTCTCGTGCTCTCAGAAAATCTGTGAGATGTGGTGTAATTGCTTTTATAGCTCTTTTCCAAACAAACAATAGTGATGTTCCTGAAAGTTAATCCACCTTACAAAAGCAAAAAAAAAAAAAGCAAAAAAAAAAGCCTGTATAGTCCAACAGGGTCTCGGCTTGTAAATTCTGGTTCTAAAATATTAGTCATATATTTTCACAGCTCCTGATTCTACATAATGGAAAAGCATAATTATTTTCCCTAGTGCATAAAATCCACGATTCCCTTCATCAACCATTTTGTAGCGGTTCATTCAGGAATAATTCAGGAAACATTCCCTAGCCTTGGGAACATGTACTCCCCCCCTTCCCTCTGTACATGAGGATTGAGGGAGGAATAATTCCACTTCATGTTGCTCCTTGTAGCAAGCCACGATGGGCCCTGAAATGCAAATCAGCTGATCCTGGCTTGTTCTAACCACAGTTTCCCCAAGAAGCCGCAGTCTGAAGCCAAGATTCAATCTCAGCAAAATAGCGAATTAGCAGGCAGAGAAGAGCCATGACCACTGCTTGCTTGCTTGCTTACTCCTTCACCTCGTCTGTCTCTTGGAAGCAATGGAGACTGAATGCATCGTGAGCCAGAGGGGGAAAATTTAAGCAGTCTCTCCCTGTGTGTTCTCCTTCTCCTCAGCCACAACCTGACCCAACTTGCTTCGGCTTAAAAAAATGTCAGGGTTACCTGACACTTTTTTAAGCCGAAGCAAGTTGGGTTCATAGAACGTCTAATTTGAGCTTAAGAACATGCCCCAAAGTAATGGGGAGGGCAGGGCTGTGGAGTCAGTACCCCAAAACCTTCGAGTCCACAGCCCTGAGAGAGGGAGGGGCTTCTGGACAGTGTCAAAAATGAGCAGTGGTACGTATCCTAGATTAGGATATGCTAACTGAGTCTTTGGCATTTTATTATTATTATTATTATTGTTATTGTTATTATTAGTGTTTACTAATTTTGAAATGTTCATTTGTTGCAGAAATACCTGCTATTTTAGTTGAAATTGTATTATCCAGGGTCTCCAGCTGCAGTATGGAGAGAGCCTGTGTATGTACAAGTCATCTGTTCACAGCTTCAACTTAAGTGTCTGGTTGAAGGCACAACTATTGGGGACTGGCAGGGGCTCCCACTTTCCCCCCTCCACATACTGTATCTGTTGGTACATTCTGAATTCTGCTAAAAGCATAATTTAGGGTGAATTTAGAGGACATCTCAGGCAGGGTTGGACTGGAGTATGGTACTTTGGGGGCATAAGAGGATCTGCACTGATTCTGGTAGCTTCTAGCTGGACTTTTCAATAGTCCCTTAATGCAGTAGCTGTGATTAAGCATGATAATAGGCTAACTTAGTGGTTCTCAAAGTTCTCCCCACGAGTTGGGGAAGTCGGAACTCCTTGCGGGGGCGGGCCGAAGGTGGTGGCGCTCCTGGGATTGCACCGCCACCGGGGGAAAAGGGTGGAGTTTTTTTTACTTACCGGGGGTCATGCTGGTCCTTGAGAGGGTGCGGGAGGGGGCCACCCTCTCTGCAGGCCTCCCTGTGCTTCAGATTGGGTGTTATATGTTGCATGCCTTGGATACTTCCATGCATGCATGCATACCTCACTCTCAAGTCATGCTGCATCATGGGTACTACAGTCTACAACGGTGGTTCTCAAACTTTTTAGCACCGGGACCCACTTTTTAAAATGACACTCTGTTGGGACCCACCTAGCTTTACGAGATGCTCAAACATTTATCTCCCTATATTTACACAGGCTTGCAAACTGCAGGAGCTCAGCTCCTTGCAAACTGCAGGAGCTCAGCTGTTTGCAGGGTAATTAGCAGCTATCTTGCAAGCTGCAGGAGCTCAGCCCTTTGAAGGGCAATTAGCAGCTATCTGATTTTTGAATAGCCTCAGGGCTTATGGCAATTACTTACCTGATTATTCCATCAACTGGGACCCACCAGAAATCAGGTCCCGACCCACCAAGTGGCGGGTCCCGACCCACAGTTTGTGAAACACTGGTCTACAATGTGTGAAGAATCTCCCACCATCAGGGTTTCTACAATTACCCGTGGCACCCTTAAGAAAGACAGATCCTCACAGTGATTATTCTGTGCCAGTACAGAATGTTTCTGTGCCTGCGTGGCCCATAACATAATCAACTTGAGCTGGTACCCTTTGTGCAGGATTTGCTAAGATCTGCTTCCTTTCCTCTTGGCAGCAGATTTAACCCAAGTGGTTGAATTTTCTGCAAAAATATTCTGCATAATCCCTCCTAAAGAATTCTTCCTTGGAGAGATGTTTTTACACAATTGTTCTGTGAATTACAAATGGATCCCTTCTCTTACCAATACAGTTAAATTATTAGATGTTCTAGGAAGTAAAAGTTTTCTTGAACTCAGTGGAATTTCATTCTGATTAAATACGTTACAAATTAAATTTATAGGGTAAACTATCCTGGGAGATGTGATGATAAATTTCCTTTCCCCATATTATTGATGAGAATCCATTTTTGCAGACAGCTGTACCCTTTAAATCAATAACACTTCTCTGGAATCCGACTGGTCAAGCAATTTCATTGGCTGCGAACTGGCGGTTTCCTGTAGTTCTGACCTTTGCAAGTTGGGTTGGTGCTGGTCCCAAGTGAGCTTTCTACTGCCACACTCAGAATTTCTTGTTCTCTTGATTTTACTTATTCCTTTCTTTGTAATGCTTTTAAAGAGCAATGTTATATTAATCCTTAGCATTCCTTTCAGCTGTTAAACCTGGCTCCATCGACAGTTGCCAAAAGTATCACAAAGAAAGGAGTCTCCTTTTCCCCATCTTTTTTAAGATGAAAAAAATTATTTTTTACATTTTTGTGTGTATTTATCAAAACACGTATTTTCAGAGGGAAGGCCGATAGGAAACTTGCTCCCAGGAAACTATGTACAGGGTCACAGTCCAAGAGTCATGGCCACACTGCGAGACTACCTCCTAGTAGTGTGCGGGTCACAGGGGAAAGGAAATTGGCTTTGTTTCCTCTCAGCTCCTCTCCTCTCTAAGGGTATTTTTAAACAGAGGGGGAAGGATGCTCCTTTGCAACTGGAAGTACGACAGAAGGATTGGCCTCTGAGGCTGCTCATCCTTAGGCATGCATTTTTTTCCGCTCATACCCCATCCCCACAAAGGATCATGCAAACTGTAGGATCCTTTAACAAACTGCAAGGAGAAGAAAATATGTAATGTAGACTCTGTGATGCCTGTACTCAGAGTCCATTCCCCCCGCAGAACCCGAGCTCCTTCCCTCCCCACTGTGAATCCCCCCCCACACTGGGAGCCCTTCTGTGGCTCAAGAAGAAATATTTTCTGCTTAAGAGTGAGTCTACAGCAGCTGGTTCCATGGAGCTGGGAAGTGTGGATGTGAAATAGAGAGGGAAAAGAAGCTAAGCAAAAAATGTGTTCCTCATCACACCCCTCCATTGAGCTCCCATCATTCTCTTTCCCTGGCCCTCTCTGGTTCTCATTGTTACTAACCACCATTCATCTGCTCAGGGTAAAATCTTGATAGAAATGTAGCTCTAAAAATATTAAACTGTTCCTTATTTACTGTGTGTGTGTGTGTGTGTGTGTGTGTGTGTGTGTGTGTGTGTGTGTGTGTGTGGCGGCAGCAGCGGCAGCAGCAGATATTAAACATGTAGGTTTCCTAAGAAACATGCCCGCAGAGGATGAAACTTTCCTCCCATATTAAAATCATGTCGCAGACACTACGCTGACTAGCAGCGTCTCGAATGCTTTGAGTCCCATTTTTTTCCCTTTCATTCAGCCTTGAAATTATAGTCATTTGGGCTATCTCAGCCATTTGAAGTAGAGAACTCATGGTGAGATGCATTAATGCTGTCACCTTTCATGGTGAGAATGAAATTATTAAATGGCTCCACTGTGCTTAAAGTGATCCAAATGAACCTTCTGTCAGATAGAATATGTACTCATACTTTCCTACAACTTTACAACCAGTTTAAGTAACAGCTTTTCTAGAGGGCAGCTGGATCATTTCTTGAGTATTATGTTGTTGTTGAGGGCACCAGTTAATCCATTGGAAAACTCTTTCTTCTACTAAAACACTTTCTATTTATTTTGTTTAAGGAATTTATATCCTTCCTTTCTCTCGGTAAGGGCCATTAAGGCAGCTTACAAGTTAAAAACGTAACAATAATAAAACATTAAAAACAATAAATACAAGATGAACCCAATAGATAAAAAACAAAAAAAAATACATTTAATTAAAACACCAGTCCATCGTATCAGCTATCAAACACCATCCTGAATAAAAAGGTCTTAACCTTTTCCATGTGTACATTTGGTACATTTTGCATATTTCCACACACATGCAGTTCCAGGAGAGTAACTAACTACACAATCCTGTGTAACCTTGACCAGAGTAACAGCAGATGCACTAGTATAAGTGCAATTACACTGGCATAAGTGCACTTACACCGGTGCATCTACTGTTACACTGGTGCAAGGTTACACAGGATTGCGCTGTAATTCCTGTAACTGTGTTATAAGGAAAATTCAACAATAACATTATAAAACACATGGCCTGAAGAAACGATATGAAATTCTTATCATTAGTCAACCATGTTAATCTATGGTTTTAATTACCGGTATGTCATGGTTTAATCTTTTGTACATAGATAATTCTTTGAACGCTTATTAGGGAATTAACCAATGACAGAAAGTTATGGATGCTGCCTGCATTTTTTCAGGGTAGACCATGATATGACTGACCGCCAGTCCCCTTCAGCCTCTGTTCTTCACCAAGCCTAGGAACCTCATTCCAACCTGAGCAGGAATGCCAGGCAGAGTCAGCAGATGGCTTGCTAAGCAACCAGGAAAAGTGGCTGGTTTTGTTTGCCTCTGGGACCAGTAGGTAGAAAAAGCTGTTTTTCTCCATCAGTGGTGCGGTTTGTTATACTAGGGTGAATACAGAATGGAGTGTTTTTGGAGTGCAGAATGGAGCGTCAGTCCTGAACTCCACCCCCATGGCCATCCCCATTTCCATTTTTTTTAATTTGAAGTATAGCTCTTCCTCCCCCCCCCCCCCCGCCAAGACAATGAGCCAGTCGGACTGTACATGAGCCACAACTCCTTTTGAATTCTTCAGGACAAGCCATTTTCAGAAGCTCTGGTCAGAGTTTACCGTCACATGTTTAAAACCCACATGATGGTGATGGGGAATGAGAAAGTACCAACAAGCCCCACCTCTGTGCTACTGTTGACAAACTTCAGTCATTCTGTGCCTATATGTAAAGGGCTTGTATGTGCTGTACCTGGGGAGAGACCTTCCCCATGATCTGGAGAGCTGCTAGGAGGAATCTCGGAAGGATTTATTATACAGATTGATTTACTTAAATGATATATGTACAACATTTAAGCTTTAAAAGATTTCCAAAGCAGCATACTATATGCTTATCGCAAATTCAGATGCTTGACTGCCTATCAGTTGTGGGACCCACTTGTTTAAACACCAGAAAACAGGTGGGACCACAACAAACAGCCCAATCCGATTGCACATTGGGTTGTCGTGTGGAGCCTCTTTCGACATCTGAAGAGACTTCTGCTGTCATAAAATGGCTGCCGACAGATACGTTCTCTGATCCCTGTCGTTAAGCAATCTTGTCGTAATTCAAATCCTTACCTTTCCTACTTTCATTAGGAAGCCTCAGAGGCCTCATCTAGGGCCCACAACACACTCTGTTGGCCTCCAGGCCTGGTTTTCAGGAGTTACTTCTGGTTTGCTTCCAAAACCGGAAGTAGCTTTCAGAGACTTCTGCGGGCCATTCTGAGGCCAATGGAGGCCAATAGACCCTGGAAGAGGCCAATGGAGTGAGTCACAGGCCGGTGTGACTCTGGAAGAGGCCCCATCCCAGGAAGACATTTTGCATTGTAAGAATTCTTTTTACTATTTTATGAGGCCAACCGGACGTATATCTTGTCGATCATTAGGCAGCTCATCGTTAAGCGGGAGATGACTGTATCATGATGATGATGATAAAAGGAGATAACACTGTTGTACGTATATAACACCATCATATATATTTCCCCCAAACCCAACCAGATGATGAGTCAGATGGATTTTTTAAGTGGTGTTGTCTTAATTTTAATGTGTTGCACCTACATCTGCAGATCCCTTCATTTATATAACAAGGGTACTGTTTGCTGGTTTAAGGAGCAGCTGGGAATGGTAGGAAATTATTTTTATAATGACAAAAAAACAAATAAATCTTGCTTAAAGATGCACTTTGTAGGAGCTTCTGTATATTGGGCTAAATTTAACTGGTGTTAATTAACTTGTTAGCATCTGTGTGTGAAAAATGTAAACACTCTCTTGGCTGCAGGCAAGAAGTTTTGAAGCTAAACAAAAAGTAGCTGAGAAATAATTTTACCACAAGCTTTATTCCTGTAAGGCAGTGGTTCCCAAACTGGGAGGCGCGGCTCCCAGGGGAGCTGCAGAAACCAGTCAGGGGAGCCGCGGAGTGCCCCAACGTCCTCTCAAAAACAGTGCAATGCCAATTGGCAGGCACCAACATAATGTAATGGGGAGCCACGGCCAACGGTCACCAATGGTCAAGGGAGCCGCAGGTCGAAAAAGTTTGGGAAACACTGCTGTAAGGAGTTGTTATATTGCTAGGTTTACCATCCATCCCGGAAACCCCGGGACCGTTCCGGGCCCCAGTTCTGGATCGGTCCCGGGGTTTCCGGGTCCGGTGGAAGCCTCCGCCACCACTTTTAAAGTGAAAATATTCACCTCTTTTCTGGCACCGCCATCTTGGATCTCGCGAAATTTCACGAGATCCAAGATGGCGACACCCAAATCTTGTGAGGGCAACAGAGGCAGTGTACCCCCCCAATGGTTTTTTTTAAACTTTATTTCAATTAATTATTTAATTATTGTATTTAATTATTTAATTAATTGTTGGGGGGTGTCCCGGTTTACAGCCGGGGAAATCTGGTAAGCCTATATATTGCTATCATTTCTTGATGGAATTATTTCCTTGTGTTTAACTTCAGTTCCTGTCTGTACTTTTCATAGATTTCTCTCTCCTTCGCTCTGTAATTTTCTTGAAATGTTATTAAATTTCATGATCATGTCTTATATACTATAGTCTATAAAGCATTATAAACAATGTGCTGTTTTTTTTATGTTAAAGTCTTTGCAAGTGTTTGCAAGAAAATGTCTATTCAATGTCGGTTTAGTTACTAGTTCAGCCACCTGGACTATTGATATATGGCAAATAACTTGTTTTCTTTAACTGTATACTTCACACAAGCATTGCTGTTCTAATCTTTCTGAAAAAACCTCTATCAGGTTCTAAACAAAAGTGGTTCAATGTGTTTGTTGCTATTTTTACTTAGCCATGGCATAAACAATTTACTTGTGAAAATCCAGATTAAATCTATTCAGTGACCCTGAAGTCAATCAGAATTTACACTTCAGTGGTTGTCATGCTTGAAAATGACAGGTAATGCATTATGCTTGCTGAGGAAAAGAAGGTAAAGTATTAGTCTAATGGGCTTCATAGGCATTTACCTATGAAGACAGAATAACTGTAGCAAAATTTACAGCCCCTTTAAACTTCGAGAGGATTCATTGCCTCGTCTGACTTGCACAGTCTGTGGTCTGATTTTTATGGAGTCTGCCATCTTGAATCTGACAAGGCAGGATTAGTGCTGTCGCTTTGTGACTCATTAGCAGCCAAGCCCAGGACAGAACACTAAAAACGGATGATAGATTGAATGTCGGGGGGGGGGGGTGAAGGGGGCAGACTGTGTCAGTTGTATTACAGAGAATTTCTCTAAGTCAAATATTCCAATTATTTTCTTATCAGTCTCCTTTAACGAGCGAAACATAATTCATAAGGAAGTTAGTGAATCAGTCACAAAGTCTTTTTCCTGCCCTAATTCAGCCTGAATGCTACATTTAGCTTGCCATTTAATGAGCAATGCTGTCTGTGGACCAGCAGCAGCAGCCTGGCTTCTTTTATTCCCCTTACTAATACTCGGTAAAAGAGCACATTCACTGCGTCGTAGCCTGCCAAGCCTCACTACAGTGGCAAAACCTTCAACTTCTGGCACAAGAAACTGGTGTGTTTGCTTTGCCTTAAGGTCATTCTAAGAAGACCTCTCAGCCCAGAATGTGTTGCTTCATGAGTGTTTCTCAGAGTAGAGTAAGGAAGAGAACCCATTGAAAATCAAATGTGTATTCTAGCCATAACATTACATTTGAATGTTAGATATGGGAAATGCAAGTTATACGTATTGCATCCTAAGTGAGCATCAGAATAATATGAGCATTACCCTTCCTCCAATGAGCTCAGGGCGGTTTACATAGTTCCTTCCCTCCTTTTGTGCCTATATGTAAAGGCACAAAAGCCTTTACAACAACCCTTTGAGGGAGGTGTAATATCCTGTTTCAAAATAACCCTTTTGAACACAACAACCCTTTAAGGGAGGTGTAATATCCTGTTTCAAAATAACCCTTTTGAACACAACAACCCTTTGAGGGAGGTGTAATATCCTGTTTCAAAATAAGACACATCATAGCCACTGACTAGGTACAACTGGCAGATAAGTACAAACTTGGCACACGAGTGTAAGTGGTACACACCTTGAGAAAATAGGATGGAGTGGGCTCCCCCTCATTCCCTTCACTTGTATGCTTGTCATGATGACGAGATGGTTGATTCTGAAATTATAATGACCTTACTGAACACTGGCGTAGTGAATAGTGAGGCAGGACTGTGCGCTTTGTCCAGGGCATGGCAACGTTGCAACACCCTATCTGGGTGAATCTCTACAAGGGAGAGGGGCTGCTGATGCTAATGCCTGAGCTTTTGAGATGGATCAAAAGGCTAGTTGTGGTTTTTTTAACAGTTTGGCAAAAAACACTCTGCTTTTGTTCAAAGACACACTCATTGTATGATCTGAGCCGGGAGCTTTAGCATTAAAATCAGTCTAGCAACCCAACCCTACGCAGCCGCTGCGTGGAGAGTCACCAGTGCCATGTCCTCCAAATCCAATGTGTCATTGTGGTGAAGATGCCAGTCGAGGGGGATAAGAAATATAAAGCTTACAGGTGTGTTCTGGCTGCCGAATAGTTTGTTTATTTTCTGTATTTATATACTGCCTTTCTCATCATCAGATTTCTCATCAGATCTATTCAAGGCGGTTTACATTGGCAGGCTATCCTAGACCCAATAAGGGTCTTTACAATATATAGAACCTTCCATACTCTAGACATTTTCTTCCAAGTGCAGCCTTCCTCCTAATTTGTGCTCTGCACTTCCAAGCTTCACGGTTCACCGCAGTTCACCCTCGGACGGTTTTCAAGATGTTCTCTCTCTCTCTCTCTCTCTAGCTGACTTCCTCCTCCTTTCATGGTGCCTTCTCAGTGTCTTTGTGAGGTCTATCAGCAGCTTCCATCTCCCATCCAAGTGAGAACCGAGGCTGACCCTGCCTAGCTTCTTCAGGCAGGGCACTGGCT
Organism: Plestiodon gilberti rubricaudatus; assembly: GCA_026170595.1. NCBI lineage: Eukaryota > Metazoa > Chordata > Lepidosauria > Squamata > Scincidae > Plestiodon > Plestiodon gilberti. Next base: position 162,678,830 of record JANXHW010000005.1, on the reverse strand, counting down.
CAAACCTGCAGGCCACACCTCCTGCTCTGTTGCTGGCATAGCACTTCACAGGTGTTGGGGACGTGTCCGGCTAGGGATGAGGGTTCGGGATCTGATGTCCACTGAATCTGCCTCATCCCGCCCCACTCTCTGCCCTTTTTCTGCCTCTCCACTGGTGGGGTTGTGTCGGTGGCTGGTATGCGCCCTGTTGATGGTAATGTCCATCGTTCCGGCTGCTGCACTGGTGTCTGTGTAGCGCCCGCTGCCGAAGGAGCTTCTGCGCCAGCGGGGCTGTCTGTGTGCTGGCATATGTGGCGACATGCTGGCATTTCCTCTGGTTAGGATTGGGCCTTAAATAAAGAAACCCTTCAACTCTGATTGTCATCCTCTGCCTGGGTATCCTCCCCTTTTTGATTTGTCCCACTGCTACTCTAGGAGGCAGCAGCAGCATGCAACTCCTAAAGTCAGCACTTTGGCACGTATCATCAGTTCAACGGGGACTGATCGGGCCGAGCCGTGTTTGGTGGCCCATATCTTGGCTCGGCCTCAATCATACATAAAGTCAGAGATGTGAGGGATTTGAAGCACAAAAGGAACCTATGGGGGATCATGAAATCTTTTCCCTACCTGCCACTTTTCTGCTTTCAGTCTATCCCCTAAAGTAATTTCCTCCCCTCTTCAAGGCTCCAATACTAGAAGTGGGCCCAGCTGGAAGGTAGGGGGAGGTTGGGCTGAAAGAGGGAAAATAGTGGCTGGGGGAGAAGGCTGAGCCCCCCCCCGCCTAGTGCCCTTATTTATTTACTTTATTTACATTATTTTTACCCCGCCTTTCTCCCCGAAGGGACCCAAGGCGTGTAGGCACCCTACCCTTCTTGTGTAGGGTGCCCAGAATCAATAAGGGACAGGGTCCCTATGCCTTTAACCATTGTAAGAAGAAGGAATTTGGGGAGGTGTCGCTTGTTGCACCCTTCCATGATGAGATGCACCTGCCCAAATTCCAATGGTTAAAGGTATAGGCACCCTGTCCTTATTGAATCTGGGCCCCCTATTCTTGTGCTTTAAACCACACCCTAGTCCCTGCTTTACATGCTAATGGGGCAGACTACCATTGGTCTTCCTTCCTCACATGTAGCAAGACCTTCTACATGCTTGAATTTCATTTCTAAGTGACTGCATGAGTTTTAGAGAAAGCTGATTAAATCAGCAGGATATGGTAAACAAAATTAATAGCAGTCTCCAGTTTGAGATAATTATTTTTTTCTCACTTATAGTTGCTTAGGGGAATCCTTCTTTAAGATAATGGCATCTCTCAGAATGCATGTGGGGTGTTTTTTATCATAGATGCAAAGCGGAACAAAGAAGATTCTCAGAATTTATTTTCAAAAATCGTGAAGCCCACCTACGTTTCTTTAGAACAACAGTTGTTAAACATTCCTAAAATGGTTGCATTTCTCTCTGTTGGAAGTATTTCTGATCACCCAGCTCCGTCATGTCTGCCCACCTCACAGTGGAATCCAGCTTCTTTTTATAGCCTGGGACGGGTGTGCTGTGCGGGTAACAGCTGTGAGAGGAGGAGACGGCAGCTGCTTTTGCTGATGCATTGAGAAGGGCCACAGAAAAAGCAAACGGTGCACAGCCCAGGGAAAAAGAGCCTAGTTCGTGGGCTGCTTCTGAAATGTGAGGGAGAAATTCTTCTCCCTCTCACACAACACCAGAACCAGGGGACATGCACTAAAATTGAGTGGAGGGAAAGTTAGAACGTACAAAAGAAAATATTTCTTCACCCAGCGTGTAATTCATCTGTGGAACTCCCTGCCACAGGATATGGTGATGGCACCTGGCCTAGATGCCTTTAAAAGGGGTTTGGACAGATTCATGGAGGAAAAGACCACCACAGGTTACAAGCCATAAGCAACCTCCTGGTTTTAGAAGTAGGTTTTCTCTGTGCCAGGTGCAGGGGAATGACAACGGGAAACAGGTTATCTTGTTGGCTGTGTGCTCTCGGAGGCATCTGGTGGGGCCACTGTGAGTTACAGGAAGCTGGACTAGATGGGCCTTTGGCCTGATCCAGCAGGGCTCTTCTTATGTTCTTATGATGTGACTTGAGTCTACGCAACCATCGACTGCGGAGGAGAAGGTGCCCGCTATGACTGTGCGGATTGCCTGGCTGATCCCACTCCCTGAATTCCCCAAGAGCACAACGTCTGCTTTTAATGGCCATCTCTCACTTGAACCATAGAAGTATACATGGAGTGCGTTCTTGAGTCAAAATGCTTCAGTAAGAACCTACACTGAGTGTGCATATAGACAGACTGACTGACTGGCTGGCTGCCAGTGAACTGTTTCCTTTCAAAAATGAGGACTAAAGACAACAAACTGCACAAGTCTATGCTCTAGGGAACCTGGTTCAGGTGGTTGGTCAGATTAGAGGAGACAGCAGTGCTGGACTCCAAGGGGGGGGGGGAGAAGCCCCTGACACCTGCCTTCTTCACTTCTCTCCCTCAGCGTCCAGCTCCACAGCTGTCCTCTAACGCAGAGGTTCTCAACCTGTGGTACAGGTACCCCTAGGGGTATGCGGACCTCTTTCTGGGGGTACGCCAAGCCCTGCCCCTTATCTGCCTCATCAGAAGCTAATTAAGTGTTAATTAACATTAATTAAGTGTTCATTAAATTGTAATTATTTTCGGAGCCCTTCTGTCTCTCTGATTTTGGTTTTGGGCTTATTTTTGTACTTTAGAAAATGTACTTTGGTGGGGTGGGGGAGGGAGGAGCTAATTTTGGGAAGTGTGACTTGGAGAAAAAAAGAGATCCTTGCATATCCTCTCTCTCTCTCCTCACACACACACACACACACACACACACACACACACACACACACACACACACACACACACACACACACAAACACACACACAAATTGTTGTTGTACTTTTTTACTTAACAGTTAATTACCTAATTAATTGATTAATCCAATTAATTAGCAATTAATTAGCAGGGGCTACTTCAGAAAATTGGACTGTGATAGGGGGTACCCGGACCTCCAAAGGTTGACAACCCCTGCTCTAACAGTTGCTGAAAGAATGCTTTGCTCCAGCCGTTAGAGGAGGTGACAGTGGTGCTGGATGCTACGAGAGAGAGAGAGCATTTCTCTCATGTGTGAAGAGGATGGAGAAGGACCAGACTCCATGGAGGCAGCAGGTTGTGGGAGGCACTGGTTGGGTGCAACTTGCCGCTTTCCCCAACCACAGCCAAACATAAAGCTTTCAACTTGTGTCATGGATGGGCTGTCCCTGCGAAGAGGGGGGAGGTGTACTAGTGTATACTTGTACAGGACTGCCTGCCAGTATCTACAGTCCCTAAATAGCTGGCACAAGTCTGCACTTCCCCATGTCAGCAGATCAGGCCCAAGAAAAAGGGGATAGGATATAGTGCACGCTGGCGCCGCTTATTCCGCCCCCTCTCGAGCCCGAACCTCCCATCCCCATCGACACCCTGTTTCACCTCCTCCCCACCCTCCCCCACCCTGCTCCATCCCCGCACTTTACCTGCTCTGGTGGGTGTCACTCCTTGCGCTGGCGGGAAGGATACAGCCTTCCTGCCCGCACTGCCTGGAGGCCCGCTGTTGCAATGTGCTTTACGGCATGTTTACAGCAGCACAGCCCTAGGTTAGGATTGTGCCATAATTTTCAGGGCTTGATCCGAAGGCACATGACGCAGCAACCTTGCTGAAGCTAAGCAAGTAGTGGTTTGATCATTGCCCGGATGGGAGTCCATCTGGGAACCCCATGTATTATTTTTATTTCTGTATTTACATACCGCCTTCTTCCCCTCAGATTGCTCTTCAGATGTTACTCAAGGCAGTTTACATAGGCAGGCTGTCTAGACCCAATAAGGGTCTTTACAATTTTTGTTCTATATAGAACAACTTCAACTCCAGATGGTTTCCTTCAACAGTGTAGTCATCTTCTCTTAGCTGCCGAACACATGCCCTGAGCTTCCGCAGGCAGCCATGCAAATCATGCTGAGGAGGGGATTTCCAGTTGTTATCACTCTAGTCTCTGACATTCTCAGCATTCCAGTCTGTTCTCTTACCATGGCACGCAACAGTGACTCCTCTCTACCACTGAGGGTCATGACTTCCGGTCTGTCTCCCTTCCAGCATGAAACGGGCTGCTCCTGCTTAGCTTCTGGCCGTCTGCAGGCAGTTCAACCTCAGGACCACACCACCTGCCTGTGTACTTGAGTTCCATGCTGGAAAAAAGGCAGGATATAAATGTAATACATAAATAAAATGATCTGGAAAACAATGTGCATGACCTGTTAGGTGCCATTGTTTCATGTTCTCTACGAAACCCTCTGTGAGCAGCCGGTAGACAAATGGTGGCCATCCTCTCTCCTTGGTTTTTTACAGCTGGGATGACAGCAGTTCAGTTAGCAGTGGCCTCAGTGATACCTTGGATAACATCAGCACAGATGACTTGAACACCACATCATCAGTCAGCTCTTACTCCAATATCACTGCCTCTTCAAGAAAGAATGCACATACCCAGGTAAATTCTGATATTTTTCTCTCATCCTAGTTGTACTATTGTCAATCCATGGCTTGAAGGGCTTAATTGCTTGCTTTCCCTTAAGCCCATATACGCAGTTTAATTTTCCAATGTTGTTTATTTTTCTTAATTGTAAGCATCGGAGCCCCTCCCAACCCAACTTATCCATATACCTGTAACAATACAGATTTTGTAGCTCAGGAATGTTGTAGAGCTGTAATAAACAGTTACTTGAATAAATGCAAGTAATTGCCACATTCTGAGCATGTATCCTCATACAGCAGAGAGGAATACTTATTTCCTAATCAAGTTCCTGCGGAGAGTCATAAACACTGTTGGAATTTAATGGCACTATCAGATGTTCTATTGTTCGCAGCACGGAATTTTCAGAAACCTAAGGAGAAGTTCTATATCACAATTTGGGGGGTTGAAAGGTATAGTGTTATCCTGCTTGAGCACATCGCAGTTGTCGTCGTGGTATACACAGCCACCATGCACTACAAGGCTGGATGCAAAGGCCACTTAGCCCACCTACAAGACATTCTATGCGTGTCTACCCCAAAGTAAATCCCATTGAGTTCAATGAGGATTCCTCTCAGGTAAGTGTGTACAGGTTGGTTACCCCTTATCCGGACATCCGAAATCCAGACATTTTGGGGCTATGACTTTTTTTTTTTTTTTTAAACTTTTTTCCAGCACGTGGCTGGCACAGCGCAAGGCATGCTGGGGCACATTAAAAATATTGTATAAAGTTACCTTCAGGCTATGTGTATAAGGTATATACGAGACATAAATTAATGTTGTGTTTAGACTTAGATCCCACCCCCAAGATATTTCATTACCCGTGCACCCCCCAAATAATCACGCTAGACAGAGGCTTGGGTTAAAGGGCCAAATTTTATTAAACATAACAGAACCTGCAGCTTAACATAATACTTTAACTAGACCCTTAGAGCATGCGGGCCCTAACTGGGGGAAACGGGCCTAGCTGTCTTCCTCCCCCGTTAATCCCCCCAGGGCGTGACAACCTGACTCAAGCCTCCCAGTGGTCAGAGACCACGTGAGCTATCATGGTCAACCACGCAGGGTCGAGGCAGCTGGAAGCATCAACCCCAGCGGCCGTGCGTTAACCCATAAGGTATGGGTTAACGCATTCCAGCCAAGGGGCTTGCCAGCCAGCCTCATGGACCCGGGCGGTGTCACTAGAGCGGTCCTGGGTTACCCCTTGACCTTGCTAACCTCAGGCTGACGCCAGATCCCAGTTTCCTGGCTACCCGGCCCGCACGCCACCTGCCATAAGAAAACAACAAAATTAAACAATAAGCAACAATGCCACACACTCCACCCTAACCCAGTCTGGGGTAGGCGAAAAAACTGCCAACCCAAAGCCAATCAGGGTGGCAGCCAAAAATTCCTACCCGGCCCTCAAAAGAGCGACCACCTAGTCTCAGACTGTAATAAGGGAAGGCGGGCGGGGTTCGCAAATCCGTCTCGGACTGAGGAGACGGAGAGAACGAGCTCCCGTCTCCCTGCCGAGCCACGCCCCCAACAGGCCCTGCAGCCAATTGCTGCTCTCCCCCGTTGAGTGTCTGACCAGCGCGCAGGGGAGGGGGCCTGGTAATGAGCAGCGACGGGGTGAGCCCCGTCACCGGCCTTATATTTATGCAAAGATTTCAAAATCCAGACGAATCCGAAATCCAGACAACGTCCCTCTACCTAAAGGATTGTAGCCGGGCAGCCCAATCCTAACTAAATCCCCACGTGATGATGTAGCGGTACTGGTGCGGCTTCTTCTGTATCCCACAGGGGATTTTTGGCTGCTGGAGGTCTCCTTGGGCAATTTGTCCCCTTGCCCCGGCATTAGCAGCTATGGTCTCTGTCAGTTGAGAGCCACATTTCAGTCAAACGGATTATTGCAGTTCTGACTGTTGATGTTGGAGTATCATAAATCTTCCCCAATCTGAATCTGTTCCTAACTTGCTGCTTTGAAAATATGAATCCAGAACTCTTTAAAAAAAGAAAGAAAAAGAAATTAATCTCAAGAAATCTCATTAATTGTTGCTAATTTAAAGTCCAATGCAAGGCAATCACCTTTTGTTAAGTGTGTCAATGCTAGATTATTTCCCCCACTATGAGGCAATCTATGTACAACTGCCACTGTTGTAACAAATTATTGCTAGTGTTGATTATTTGCAGCTCTCTATAGTGAGAGCTGTGGCGCAGTGGGTTAAACCGCTGAACCATGAGCTGTCGATCGAAAGGTCGGCAGTTCAAATCTGCGACGGGGTGAGCTCTCGTTGCTTGGCCAGCTCCTGCCAATCTAGCAGTTCCAAAGCATGTTAATGCGAGTAGATAAATAGGTACCGCTTGCGGGAAGGTAAACAGCGCTCCGTGTTCCAGCCGCATGCTACGTGCTGCGGCAAGGAGAGTCATGCCGGCCACATGACCACGGAGGCGTCTTCGGACAACGCTGGCTCTTCAGCTTTGAAATGGGGATGAGCACCACACCCTAGAGTCGGACACGACTGGACTTAATTGTCAGGGGTCACCTTTACCTTTACCTATAGTGAGTGCAGCCATCTAAAGGTACGATCCCATTATTCAGTCTGGTACAGGCGCAGCATCCATGAGTAATAGAGTTCCACAGACTCAGTACAGCCCTACATTCCCCCCACCCGCACACATACATACGGTATGTCTGGATCTGGATCCCCCTGCGCTAATTGCGTTGCATCCATAAGTGGGAGTGGGGAAAGCCCTGCTTCGTGCAGCCTATGGGAATCTTCTGCATGTGGATGTACACCTGTACTGTACTGTATTTTATTGTGTTTTGCTGTGCTTTTTAGATCTTATTGTTGTAAACTTTGTAAACCATATTGAACACTGACAGAAAAGCAGGACATAAATCTTTTAAAGAAATAAAACAAATATTGTGCCTTCTGTATTGTTGATATTGAAGACAAAAGGATCCACCCAGCGGCCCAGAAGCGTGTTTTGGGGGACCGCTGTGCATATGAGGCCCCTGGCTGGAGGTGCTCCCCCCACATATGAAAGTGCGAGTGGTCACCCTGGCTCACCCTGGGCTCTGTGCACATATCAGAAGTTCATGGAGAGTTGCATCAGCGTAAAAGGCTGAACACCCTATTGCTTCTGCTTAGCACTGTTAAAATTAATGGGCTTCAGCTTGTATAATTAGGGTGCAAGATTGCAGTCAAGCTCATTAGGTAATTCTAAATACATTGGACCAGTTTCTTAGTTGCTACAATCTGCCAGCATGCCAAGATATAGTGTTAGACTTGGAATGTGGAGAATAGTTCTGAAACATAGGGCTTTTGAATTTTATTGCTTTCTGATTTTCCATCGTTTGCTGAGAATATTCTTTTAGGGCAATGTTGCTGTTGTAATCAGTGGGGTTCAGGATATAGGAACTTCAAAGAAACTTTGCATTTTTTGATGATGGTTTTTGTTGCAAATGTTGCTTCAAGTAATAAAATATGTGAAAAATTTCCCTGCAGTGGCAGTAGTAAAAAATGGTATTTTCAGCAAATGAGTGGAAGAAAATGGCTTCTCAGAGATCATTAAACATTTAGAGCTAAGGAAAGAGAAATTACATCAAATCACTATTTCCTTTTCATACTTTGCAATCCTAACCCAGAAGCCAATGATGGAACGAGTGTTCCGTCGCCGGGAGACATCGCGAACGTGCAATAAAGCACGTTTGTGACGACTCGGGAGCAGGGAAGACTGGCGCAGAGGCCAGCCTCCCTTGCTCCGTCGACGGAGTGCCCCAGCAGCAGCCGGACCAGGTAAGCAGGGATACGGTGGGCGCGAGGGCATTTTGCCGGGTGAGGGAGAGGGGCCATTGGCCTAGCTGACCCAGGAGGGGGCGGGGTATGGCCTTGGCCATATCCTGGTCCCTGCCGGGCGGCTAAGCTGTTACACGGCCTCCTCCAACTTCCGCCAGCTAAATAGCCGGTGGAAATAAGAGGAGGCCAGTCTGGCCGGCTGGCATTTACACCTGGGGAACGGGACGAACGTCCCCATCCCCGAGTAGGCCTCCGGCCCGGTGTCATCCTGGCCGCCGGTGCACAGGATACAGCATGCGACCCTGGGCCGCTGGCCAGATCCTTATGCAGGATTGCGCTGATAGTGTCTCAACTCTTGCACCGTAATGAATGAAAAACATAGTGTCTCAACTCTTGCACCATAATGAATGAAAAAAAAATTGGCAACTCTTGAATAACATTTGTGATATCAATTTCTTGCAGCTGAAGACCGATTCAGAGAAACGTTCTGTGACGGACGGCGAACCTTGGGGCAGCAGCGAAGAACTGAAGAAGCTAGAGGAAGATTTTGACGGCGGCCCTGCTGACGGTAGTGGCAAATGGAAGGGCCATTCGTCTGGACTGCTTGAAGATGCTGAAAAAGGAGGGCAGAAAACCTCTCTGACGGTCTCTCAGACTGGCTCTTGGAGAAGAGGCATGACGGCACAAGTAGGGGCAACAGCATCTAGGCATAAAACAGGAACAAGTGCTCTCAAGACACCCGGTAGGAAAGGAGTTCAGAAACTTTATATGTAGGGTCTGTGATTGTGTACATTGCCCCAAGCCGTGGTCTTCCTTAGAACTTAAGAATGTGTTAGGAAAATGCAACAAGGCACCCGTGCAACAAGATGTCCATGCAACAAGACATCTTTTGTTTTGGGAGAGAGAAATGCAGGTGGTGTTCTAGAGAATCAGAGTTATTATGTAGATATTAACTGTTCTTGAGCTACAGGAATTGAAGTGGTGTTCAAATAACACTTAGCATTTAACCTCCAATAAGGAGGGTCGGACCTATCTGAAATTTATTCAGAAATAGATTAAGGCTGTAATCCAACGTTCACTTTCCTGAGACCCACTGAACACAATGGGGCTTACTTCTGAGTAAAGATGCATAGGGTTGCATGGTTAGTGCGCATGTTCATAATAGCATAATAGCTACAAAAGAGCTGCATGAACCCAAATGAGAAATCGACAGACACGTTTCTTTGCATTATCACGTTTGAAACATGAAAGGCAACTCCATAATTATTCCGGTTACTCCACCTTGAGAAGTTTTCAACAGCTTATAGTAGGCAAAACAAACGTAGCTGTATAAATGCTCAATATTACTGAGAGCCTTTTTTTCTTTCTGCAAACAGCGAATAGTGCAAATTGTGCTGGAGTAGTCTTTACAACAACGGGTTCTGATGTGGGTCGTGATGAATACCTGAGCACTTATTTTAAGAAGTTATTGTGTTGAGATTACACTATATGTATTTTTTTTCATGGAAAGCAGAAAAGGTATTCCTTCTCATTAAAGCAATATGCAGAATATCAAAGAAAACACAGGTATCATGAAAGTACAATCCGAAAAAGCACATTTACCGTGTACAACGTAAATATGCTCTGAGATATGCACAGAGCTCCTGCATGTGCCTGGTTCACCTATTGTCTCTGTTTTGTGAAGGAAAACACACGCAGGGAAGCCCTCTTTGTTGCGATGAATGAAGAAGGCCTTGCTGAGATGGGGAACAAACTGATTGCAAGTGATTGCTGCCACATGTCTTCTTAGAGGGGAAAGACAGTGTTGCATAGGTTACAGCAGTGTTTCTCAAACTATGGGTCGGAACCCTCGACCTGACTTCTGGTGGGTCCCAGGTGATGGAAAGATCAGATAAGTAATTGCCACAAGCCCTGAGGCTATTCAAAAATTAGATAGCTGCTAATTGCCCTTCAAAGGGCTGAGCTCCTGCAGCTTGCAAGATAGCTGCTAATTACCCTGCAAACAGCTGAGCTCCTACAGTTTGCAAGCTTGTGTAAATATAGGGAGATAAATATTTGAGTGTCTTGTAAAGCTAGGTGGGTCCTAGCTTTTTTATTAAAAAAATATTAAAATAAAATATTAAAATTTTATTAAAAAGTGGGTCCCAGTGCTAAAACGTTTGAGAACCACTGGGTTACAGCATTCTTTCTTCTAATATGTACAATCTTGAGTTGGGGTGTTACTGAGTTGGGGTGTTCCACCCAAAGTGACAGTGGCGGACTGGGTCTAAAAAGATTGGTTGCCAGGAGACAAAGGGGGCCCACACACAACTATAATAATAATTATATACTGTGGCCATATGCCCTTTAATTTACATACCTCTACATAATAATACATACCTCTAAAAGGTCATTAACATTTTTAACATATTGTCTAATGTTTAAGGGGGGCCACTTCATCAGGGGCCCACAGGGCCTGCTTGCCATCGGGCAAGCTGACACCCTGGCCAGTCTGCCACTGCAAAGTGGAATTCAAGGTGAAATCTTGGCTGACTGCAGTCTTCTACGCTCGCATACTTCCTGGCTTAAACCATTAGACCAGTGGTTCTCATACGTTTTAGCACCAGTACCCACTTTTTTAAATGACACTGTATTGGGACCCACCTAGCTGTATGAGACGTTAAAAAAGGTGACCTAGAAATAAATAAATAAATATATTTACAGTATTTATTTATTTACAAGTAAAGAGCTCAGCTGATAATCAGCAGGGTAATTAGCAGCTATCTTGCAAACTGTCTCTAGAGTTACCTTGCCAACAGCTATCTTGCAAACTGCAGGGGCTCAGCTGTTTGAAGGGCAATTAGCAGCTATCCCATTTTTGAATAGCCTCAGGGCTTGTGGCAATTACTTATCTGATCCTTCCATCACCTGGGACCCACCAGAAATCAGGTCACGACCCCCGACCCACAGTTTGAGAAACACTACATTAGACAGACTGAATGTGTTTGTGCACATGTACAACCGCAGTCACACTGCATCAGCGCGATGCAGTTTGAGTGCATGTGATGTCGGCCTCTGTGATGGGAAAGGCAGAGAGGATGGCAGGTCAAGTGGACGCCGCTGGAATGGGATGAACGGGTCAGAATTTCCCTGGTAAATCTGTAGCTCTTGACCAGGTAAGCAGATTTCATGGTGGAATTCTCCCATTGCTCTCTGGACTGCTGAGAGGAAACTCCAGTAAGGGTCAAGAGGTGTATACTCTGTTATAAAATATATAAAATATCCATATTGTACGTGCATACTGTTACTGAGAATTATTGGTGCCAGTATAGATGACTACATAACTAATTTTTGTCAGGAAAAACAGACGATGCAAAGGCTTCCGAAAAAGTGAAACCTCCCCTCAAAGGAGCCTCTATCCAGCGATCTCCATCCGATGCGGGGAAAAGCAGTGGGGATGAAGGCAAGAAACCTCCCTCCGGCATTGGCAGGTCAACTGCGGCGGGTTCCTTTGGTTTCAAGAAAGCCGGAGTCGGCGCGTCAACCATCATCACTGCCAGTGGCGCCACTATAACAAGTGGATCTGCCACCTTGGGAAAGATGCCCAAGTCTGCAGCTATCTGTGGAAAGTCAAATGCAGGGCGGAAAACCAGTCTAGACGGTTCACAGAATCAGGACGATGGCGTCTTGCACGTGAGCTCAAAGACCACCCTGCAGTATCGCAGTTTGCCCCGCCCGTCAAAGTCCAGCACCACTGGGATCCCGGGCAGAGGCGGGCACCGGTCCAGCACTAGCAGCATCGACTCGAATGTCAGCAGCAAGTCTGCAGGGGCCGCGGCCACCAACAAGCTGAGGGAGCCGTCCAAGATCAACTCCGGGCGTTCCAGTCCTGTTACCATCAACCAGACAGACAAGGAGAAGGAAAAAGTGGCTGTGTCTGATTCGGAGAGTGTCTCGTTGTCGAGCTCTCCCAAATCAAGCCCAACTTCAGCCAGTGCCTGTGGAACGCCAGGCCTCAGGCAACCGGGTTCAAAATACCCAGACATTGCCTCACCCACATTTAGAAGGTAAGAGTCTTTCTGTGAAAACTGAGAGCAAGTACAGCCATGTTCAACAACCCCTCCACATTGACCAGAACATAGGCCACCGTCCATGCAGATGATGAAAACCTTATAAGCTGTTTGTTGCTTTCATTGACATGGTGAACAGGAGATTCAGATCAGTGTTGAGGATTATGTGTACAGAACTGCCTATTATGATGTTCTGGCTTAATTAACTTGAGGTGCAAGGGTTATGTGGCACCAATAAGTAATATAATAATAGGAAATGTACTGATCTCTGGTGCCCAGAAACGTCTACACCACATTCACTGTGTATTGTATTTTCTGTTGCTCTTGTGATGGACAAACGTCTCTGGGCTCTGTTTGGAATTGGGCTTAACCAACCAAGCTCTTTTCCAGAAAAGGTTGGAAAATTGCTTCTTTTTATCTGAGATCGATTTTGAATTCGGAACTTCATCCATAATTCTCTCTCCCTCTTCCCTTCTCCCAAACTTACCTAATGACAGGATGGGGCAGCAGTCGCAAGATCATTCTTCCTCTTCCCCACTTTCCTCCCTCTACTGGAAAGTCTAGAACGCTGCAACAGCAGCATCCCAGGCACAAAGAGCCCTGGGAAATGTTTCTGAACTCAAGGGTTTCTGAATCCATATGGAGTCAGGAGCCTTGGAGAACCACATTTCCTAGGACCTCTTTGGACACTACTGTTGCGATATTTAAGAGCCCTGGATGTGGGGAGTGGGAGAGAGATTTTGCTGCCCTGTGCCCAGCTGCTAGATAAAATGGGAAAGAGGGCTGGCTGGTTGGTAGCAATGGCACCCCAATACAAGTTAGAACAAGTATTCAAAACAACAATTCCATGAATGCGCTGTGTAACAACTACAGAGGCCTTCTACCCTGTTTCCCTGAAAATAAGGCCTCCCCCGAAAGTAAGACCTACCGTCATTTTTTGTGTGATTTTTGCTGGCACTCATAAATATAAGACCTCCCCTGAAAATAAGACCTAGCTAGGATCATCAGTCAGATGAATGTGACCCCCCCCGGCACCCCCCGCGACCCCCCGGCACTTACTTTGACTAATTTAAGCTTCATTCCTTCCCGAGGGTGAAAGGCTCTGCAAGGCCTGGAAGGACTGCACTTGAATCCTCCACCATAGAGACGATGTGCTAGAGAGGCCAGCAAGGCCTTGCAGAGCCTTGCACCCTCGGGAAAGAATGAAGCTTTAATCGGTCAAAGTAAGTGCCAGGGGGGTCGCGGGGGTGCCGGGGGGTCGTGCCACAGGTTGGGAAAATAAGACCTCCCTGAAAATAAGACCACCTGAGTTTTTTGGAGCCAAAATTAATATAAGACACTGTCTTATTTTCAGGAAAACACAGTAGTAGCCGACAGGATGTGGCTCTGAGAAGACAGGGGTGAAAAATCACATAGACTATGTGAACATAAGAACATAAGAACATAAGAAGAGCCCTGCTGGATCAGGCCAAAAGCCCATCTAGTCCAGCTTCCTGTGTCACACAGTGGCCCCACCAGATGCCTCAGGGAGCACACGAGACAATAAGATACCTGTGTCCAGTCGCCACTCCCTTGCACCTGGCACAGAGAAAACCCACTTCTAAAAACAAACAAACAAAAAAAAAAACCAGGAGGTTGCTTATGGCTTGTAACCTGTGATGGTCTTTTCCTCCATGAATTTGTCCAAACCCCTTTTAAAGGCATCTAGGCCAGGTGCCATCACCACATCCTGTGGCAAGGAGTTCCACAGATGAATCACACGCTGGGTAAAGAAATATTTTCTTTTGTCTGTTCTAACTCTCCCTCCACTCAATTTTAGTGCGTGTTTCCTGGTTCTGGTGTTGTGCGAGAGGGAGAAGAATTTCCCTCTATCCACTCTCTCCATCCCATGCATAATTTTATAAGTCTCAATCATGTCCCCCCTCAGGCGCCTTTTTTCTAGGCTGAAAAGCCCCAGACGCTGTAGCCTTTCCTCGTAAGGGAGGTGCTCCAGCCCACAAATCATTCTGGTCGCTCTTTTCTGCACCTTTTCCAATTCAACTATATCCTTTTTGAGGTATGGTGACCAGAACTGGACACAATACTCCAGATGTGGCCTTACCATCGATTTGTACAAAGGCATAATGATATTGGCCGTTTTATTCTCAATCCCCTTTTTAATGATCCCGAGCATGGAATTGGCCTTCTTCACAGCCGCCGCACACTGGGTCGACACTTTCATCGACCTGTCCACCAGCACCCCAAGATCTCTCTCTTCATCCGTCACAGACAACTCAGAACCCATGAGCGTATATGTGAAATTTTGGTTTCTTGCCCCAATGTGCATCACTTTGCACTTACTTACATTGAAGCGCATCTGCCATTTTGCTGCCCATTCTCCCAGTTTGGAGAGATCCTTCTGGAGCTCTTCACAATCCCTGCTGGTCTTTACCACCCGGAAAAGTTTAGTGTCATCCGCAAACTTGGCCACCTCACTGCCTATCCCCAACTCCAGGTCATTTATGAATAAGTTGAAAAGCACCGGTCCCAAGACCGATCCTTGGGGCACACCGCTTTTCACCTCTCGCCATTGTGAAAATTGCCCATTGACTCCCACTCGCTGTTTCCTGGTCTTCAACCAGTTCCTAATCCACAAGAGGACCTGCCCTCTTATTCCCTGACTGTGGAGTTTTCGCAGGAGCCTTTCATGAGGGACCGTGTCAAACGCCTTCTGAAAATCCAGATATATAATATCCACGGGTTCGCTCGCATCCACATGCCTGTTGACCTTTTCAAAAAATTCTAACAGGTTTGTGAGGCAAGACTTCCCCTTGCAGAAGCCATGCTGACTCTCCCTCAGCAGAGCTTGTTCTTCTATGTATTTTAAGATTTTATCCTTAATGAGACTTTCCACCATCTTCCCTGGAACAGATGTTAGGCTGACCGGCCTGTAGTTTCCCGGGTCCCCCCTCCTTCCTTTTTTAAAGATTGGCGTGACATTAGCTATCCTCCAATCCTCTGGCACAGTGGCCGTTTTAAGGGACAAGTTGCATATTTGGGTCAAGAGGTCAGCAACTTCATTCTTGAGTTCCTTCAGAACTCTTTGGTGGATGCCATCCGGGCCTGGTGATTTATTGATCTTTATTTTGTCAATTAAGTCTGAGACATCTTCTCTTTTAACCTCTATTTGACTTAATTCTTTAGTCAGGGGAGACCGTTCCGGCAGCGGTATTTGCCCGAGGTCTTCTGCCGTGAAGACAGATGCAAAGAACTCATTTAATTTCTCTGCAGTCTCCAAGTCCCCTTTTATCACCCCTTTCTCTCCCTCACCATCCAGCGGACCCACCGTTTCCCTGGCAGGTTTCCTGCTTCTAACATATTTGAAGAAGCTTTTATTATTCCCTTTTATGTTGCCTGCCATACGTTCCTCAAAGTCTTGCTTGGCCTCCTGTATCATCTTTTTACATTTCTTTTGCCACAGTTCGTGCTCCTGTTTATTTTCCTCATTAGGGCAAGACTTCCATTTACGGAAGGAAGCTTCCTTGCCTTTTATAGCCTCCTTAACTGTGCTTGTTAGCCATGCCGGCATCCTCCTGGACTTGGTCGAGCCCTTCCTCCTTTGTGGGATACACTCCCGCTGGGCCTCTATGACTGTTGTTTTAAACAGCCTCCATGCACTCTGGAGCGATTGGACTCTTTTTACCTTCCCTTTCAGCTTTTTCTTAACTAGTCTTCTCATTTTGGGGAAGTCTGCCCTTCGGAAGTCAAGGGTTTTCGTGTCAGATTTGCTCGGCACTCTCCCTCCGACATGCATGGCGAAACAGATCGCAGCATGGTCACTGTTCCCCAACGGTTCGGTAACATTTACCTCCCTGACCAGATCTTGAGTGCCACACAATATCAAGTCCAGAGTCACCTGTCCTCTGGTCGGTTCCGTGACAAGCTGCTCTAAGGCACAGTCATTTAACATATCCAGAAATCCAGTCTCTCTTTCATGACCTGAGCATGAATTGACCCAGTCGATGTGAGGATAATTGAAGTCTCCCATGACTACAACCCTGTCTCTCGTTGACACCTCCCTGATTTGCTTCCTCATTTCAAGATCCCCTTCAGGTTTTTGATCTGGAGGACGGTAGCATGCCCCTACTATTACATCACTCTTTGAGCCTGGTAATCTAACCCACAGTGATTCTACGGAGGAGTCAGAGCCCCCCTCCAGCTCTACTCTGGTGGATTCTACCCCCTCTTTGACATAGATGGCCACCCCACCTCCAACACGCCCCTCTCTGTCCCTCCTATAGAGTTTATATCCTGGAATTGCAGTATCCCACTGGTTCTCCGCATTCCACCAGGTTTCTGTTATACCTACTATGTCAATGTTTTCCCTAGCCACCAAACATTCCAGTTCTCCCATCTTTGCCCGAAGACTTCGGGCATTTGCATAAAAGCACTTATATACCTGGTCCCCCAAGAAGGGCTGCATGTTTGCCCCTTTATTCCTGCAGCCTTCTGTCTTGCTAGACTGGCTGTCATGTCCCATCACGCTACCACTCCCAATTCTTACTCTGTTATTACTTGACTGTTCCCCATCCTCTGCACCCTCATTCCCGAGGGATGAGGAGTCCCGAATCGGATGCCCCTCGGCTCCTGTCGGCTTTCCCCCAGGAGTCAGTTTAAAAGCTGCTCTGCCACCTTCTTAATGTGGCATTCCCTTCTCCCACTGCCACTCTGTGGTACAGGTGGGCCCCCATATCCGCTGGGGATATGTTCCAGGCCCCTCCGTGGATACTTGAAACCGTGGATAAGAGCAAACACCCCCTCCATGGTTTCCTGAGGGTCCCCCCCACCCTGCCCCCCCCTGCAGGCAGGCATGCTTGCTCCCCCAGCTCTTATTTTTCTTTCAGCAAGCTTTGTTTCTTCCTTAAAACAGAGAAGCAGCCTCCATTGCAGGCAAGTAGAACGAGACTAAGTCCTAGAGAGGCTCTGCAAGGTTTCTGTTAACCTTGCAGAGTCTCTCTAGTACTTAGTCTCGTTCTACTTGCCTGTAATAAGCAGCCAGAGGCTGCTTCTCCTGTTTCTTTAAGGAAGAAATGAAGCTTACTGGGAAAAAAGTAAAAGCCTGGGGGGGTCCCCACGATCCGTGGATAACTGAAACCGTGGATAGCGAATCAGTGGATATGGGGGCCCACCTGTACTTGAATATCAAACAATTTGGAAATCCCAGTGAAGATGTATTGTAGACATACATGCACCTTGATTAAAACTTATGCATACATACCCCTGTTTAGAGGTAGTGCGCAAATCCTTCTAGGCTATTTCAAAAGGAGAACAGACGAAGGATGGGCTAAATCTAGACCATCCCTCCCTCTGCCCCAGTCCTTGCAACGAGCAAGCTGATTGGTACAAACTAGGGCTACACAAGCACAGCAAGGGCTGCAGAGTCTTATGCATGAGGACTGTTTGAGCACTTATGCATCAGCACTGCCCCATTCAGCCTGGATTGTACGCTCGGAAGCCTGCGTCCAAATTCACATGGCTGGCCCATAGCTGAATTGGGTGCATGAGAATTAGTGAGGAAGGCATCTGAGAAAACGTGCTGTTCCTTAGAAACATTCCTGATGAGGAGCAAGCTATTAAGGAATAAAGAGATCTTTCCAAAGTCTACTGTTTTCTATAAATGTAGGCACTTGAACTTCATAACCTGCAAATAATCTGCAAATCATTAAACACTGAAAATGTATTATTTTGGAGATTCTGGTATTGTGGCAGCATTTTCAAGTCAGGAAGTAGAATAGGGTTTAATCCAGCATTCTATTTACATTATGGGAAAGGTCTGCATATCAAAGTTTACTAAATCTTGCATCTTTGCAACATCATATGTTTGAAACAATAAATCCTTTGAAACAATAAATCCTTATACCATATGTATTTAGGAGCATGAACACATTGCTTTGCTGAAACAAAGCCAATACTGCCCTCTTGTGGGCAATTGCTAGCAAAGCACTTTTTTACTTTATGACTGTCAAGTGGTTTGGGTTGCTATGACTTTTATTATAACTTTACACTGTTTTTGTTTGTTTTTTTTCTTTTGGCACTACACTTGCACACTACATTCAGAAAATGCTTTCTGCATAAGAGTATAACCATGTGCTATAGTTTGGACACCTTCAGGAACAATTTTTTTTGTAGCCTTTACAAAAAGCATATCTTCCCAAGAGTCAGTATAAAAGTCCTCAGACTGAAGTTACCCAAGGAGCTCAAATTAGCATCTGCATACTATAAACATACTCAGGGGAAAAATTTAAATATTTTGAATTAGTGTGCACAATGGTTGTTGGCTGTTTACTAATGATTCAGTACTATACAGGCTTAACTGTTGAAGCTTTCCAACTAATTGCTGGATTTGGGTGGAAGTGCAATCGTTTTATGCAACCACCTAACACAAGAATGTTGTGCTTTTCATCCTCGTGGGAAGCTCTGTGCCTCGAAAAGAACAAACGATGAATGAATGCTTTTGAAATAATAACAAGTATATCTCAATAATACTCATAAGTGGATTTGATGGTGGGAAGCAGCTAATTGGGAAAAGGGTTTTATAGTGGCGGTTTAATTATATCTGTGCTTTGGCATCCAGGATATTCTTACATGAAGTGCTGACTTCTCAAAATAACACTTAGATTGGTTTTTCTCGTAGGTTGTTTGGGGCCAAAGCAAGCGGCAAAACTGCCCCTGCCCCAAACACAGAAGGGGTGAAGTCCGCATCCTCAATGCCCAGCCCTAGTACCACGTTAGCACGGCAAGGCAGCTTGGAGTCTCCGTCTTCAGGGACGGGTAGCATGGGCAGTGCAGGCGGGCAGAGTGGCAGCAGTAGCCCCCTCTTCAGCAAACCCTCGGACTCCAACACGGATGTCGTCAGCTTAAGTCACTCCTTGGCTTCCAGTCCAGCCTCAGCCCACTCTTTCACGTCCGGTGGTCTAGTCTGGGCGGCAAACCTAAGTAGCTCCTCTGCTGGCAGTAAGGACACGCCGAGTTACCAGTCGATGACTAGCCTTCACACCAGCTCTGAATCGATCGACCTCCCTCTCAGCCACCATGGCTCCCTGTCTGGATTGACGACAAGCACTCAAGAGGTTCAGAGCCTGCTCATGAGGACTGGAAGCGTGCGGTCGACCCTTTCAGAAAGGTGAGTTAAGTGTGGAGAGAGGGGTCTCAACAATGGTCAAGGGAAAGTGAAACCGCAAAAAGCATGGTCTTGGAACATGTTTAACATCGTTAAACCGGAAGCAGAATCAACCATTTAAGGGGCAGGAAAAATAAAATAACTGACAGTAGTTGACAGTGCATGTATTTCAAAGCAATATTTATATATTTTTATTCTCTTTCTTCAGTAGAGCAGTGGATTTCACTGCAAACTTCCAAACCCAGGGTCCTTTTTCCGTATGTATTCTGGAGTAATTTAGTGGGTACCTTGGAAGCTGCTGTCTGATCTTCAGATCGCCGAAAAACGTCGATTTTCGGGCGCTTTCGGGTTTCGCGAAAACCGGAAGTGCCTGAAAATCGCTGGGTTTTGGCGATCTGAAGATTGGGGAGGCCTGCAGAGGGTCGTGCAGGCCTTCCCGAAGTCCCCCCCAAGCCCTGGTAAGTGCTGGAACGACAGTTTGGGGCATTTTTGCAGTGACAGTGGTGGCGATCCCCTGCATCGTCGCCACCGTCATGCTGCCCCACCCCTTAAGGGTGCAGGGGGCAGTTAAAGTTCTCAATGGTGGGTCACGACCCACAGTTTGAGAGCCACTATGTTAGGCTATAATGGCTTCTGTCTTCAAAAAGCTGCAAACTATTTAAATACTGGGACAGGGGAGAAAAATGAATATGTGTGTGTGCCTTCATGCTTGCAGGCACATACTCTGCATACACATTCATAGGCAACAATAGTATATGTACTATTGCGTACACATCCATAGGCCCCCTTTCACCTCCCTGAAAAAACAACAACGAATGACTGTGCACAGCCTAGTAAACTTATGTTGAGAGAGAGAGAGAGAGAGAGAGAGAGAGAGGAGTGCTGATTTTGAAGCAGCACAAATCCTCAGCAAAACCCAGTTAGTTCTCTAAGCACCGGCAAAAGCAATTCTCCTCTAGCATCTTCCAAGTCAGAAGAAACAACAACTGTGCAGGTTGGTGTCCAGGAGCAGCAGATGGTCGAGAGTTAAAACAGGCTGACGGGTCCTGCTCAGAGAAAACGGCCTGGTGAACTCAACTGGCCTGAGTGGTCCCAGCTTTCCGGTGCTGCCACCCTGTTTCTCCTGGCCAGTCCAAGACGGGGGGAAATGCTGCTCCAGGAAGCAAAGCACAAGAAGACTGATTTTGTTGGGCAGTCAAAGGCGTAGACAGGCTCTCTCTTCTTTATTCTATTTGCCAAGAATGTCGTAGGCATTCTCTTTCTGCAGTGGGTGGAGCTGGGAGGATTCAGGCGTTAAAATACGAGCTTAGATTTGCACAATATGGACCAACTTGTGGCCAGTATTACACACATGCAGTGTATTATAGCCATGTAGTCTCTAAACACAAGGCAGGAACACACGGCAATTGAGTGCGGGAGAGTCCGGACGTTTTCTCCGGAAGCTATGGGCTAAGTGCTGGCTCCTCATTTGCAGCCTAGTCGTCGTCTTTCCGTACGATTAGTTTATATTCACCACTGAATACTCATAAGAAGAAGTCCGAGGGTTGTCACTCTTGGTTTGTTTCAATTACCTGTGAAAATAAGGCTAGGATGCAGCATGGGGGAAATGTAATAAGAAGGGCCCAACCCTGAGAACATTAAACGCCACTTAAATCCCATCCATTCCAATGGCATTTAAGCACCATTGAATTTCCTCCGGATTGATCTCACGGTATTCTCTGCAGGAGTCATTACATAAGACTGAAAGCTTGTTTTCATGAATATTTTAACAGCAAGGAGTTGGTAAATATATATTGAAGTTCTCTATCTCTGGAGTAGCTTGGGTATGTTCGCAACAATATCCTTCCCAATTTATCCAAACAGACTGTGTGTGTATATCATTTTTTTGATATTACTGTGTACATTGCATACATTAAAGCAGGCCTGTACAGTGTGTGTCCCATGCTTATCAGCAACTACAAACATGGTGCCTGTGTGCACTCACAAGCACATGGAAGGCCAGAGCACATAACTGGTGAGCTGTCTTCACTTGTTGAGTCGAAAGATGTGCAGGCCTGCCTTAAAACAAACAGAAGCCCCAAATATGTTTCTTTGGCAGTGTGCTTGCCATGGAGAAGGCAAACTACATCAGAGGCATAGGAATGGGGGGGCGGGGGGGCAGGAGGCCCCCGCCTCAGGCAGCAAACAGGAAGGTGCGTGGCGAAACCAGTGGCTGCGGTGGCTTTTTTCCACCGCTGCGGCTGCGCTAGTGCAGCCCACCCACCCGGCTTGTTAGAGGCCTTTTCCAGCCAAAAAACACCGGGATGTTTTTCGGCTGGAAACGGCCGTGATCGCGGAACTAGGCTGCTGGAGGGGGCGGGGCAAGTGACGTTGCCAGGGGTGCGTCGTGGACTCCCTCCCCCGGCAGCATGCGCCACCGTCCCCCTGCCCCCTAGTGGCTAGCTACGCCACTGAACTGCATGGATGCCTTGTTATGTGGGAGGCTTCTTCTTTGCGGGAGATCCTGTATGATTCGTTGGTGCTGATTTTAACGAAAATAGCACAGCTCTTCTTTTTCAGGAAAAATAGACCTGAATAACATGGGAATAGCTACCCATGCAGTTTGCATTCTCATAAAGCTGAGCTCAGGCGGGAGCCAAAACATGTCCAAGATTGTGGCAATGCATACGGAAGACGCTAAAAGGCAACTCTATTTCTGGTGATGAATATTCTTTTAAAATGAACGGTGCTGACATAGATGTCAATATCCACCTTCCTTTCCCCGTTGTCAAGACCAATCCGTGCCCTAGCCAGACCATTCAACTACAGGTCAACTGTCACAATTACACCATTACTTACAGTACTGGTACCATCAGACATAACAAAACAAGTTGCACAAATCATGCTTAATAATAATGTAAATGATGTACAGCCACTCCCAAATCATCTAAAAGGCACATTATACACATAACACAATGCCCTCCCAAACCACAGTTCAAGCTCATCGAAATAATACAAGCATCAAAACTGCAAAAAATAACATCCTGTTCCAAAGACGTACAGAAACTGTTTACAATTGGAAATGGTCACTATTTAATACTCAGCTATTTCTGTGGTTAAAAAGCAATTAGTATTTCAATTGTAGGATGTGTAGCAACTTGTCTCTATCTCAGTGGTTCTCAAACTGGTGGGTCGTGACCCACCAGGAAAACCGGAAGCTGCCACCTTAAGGGGCGGGGACAGCACAACAGCATTGGCGGTGCTCCTTGTGATCGCACCGCCAGGGGAAAAGTGATCTTTTTTAACTTACCAGGGGTTCTGACCAAAAACTGAAAGTGGTCGCAAACACATCAGAGCGGCAATCTACAGCATGGGGAGGCCCGCAGAGGAGGCCACAGGCCTCCCCATACCCTCCAGAGGGCCACCAGGACCCCTGGTATGTTTTAAAAGATCACCTTTCCTCCGGCACCACGATCCCCGGGAGCGCCACAGCCACTGTCCCCACCTCCGTAAGGACTCAAAGCTCTCCCCTACTTGTGGGGAGAACTTTGAGAAACCCTCCTCTATCTCATTTGTCCTTGCAGCTACCCAGTTTCTGTTGCCATATTACAAATGGGAAACCAAAGTTGAGCTATAGGAACCATGGTTGAGGCTAGGTGCATCATAGTAATCTGACAGAATCCATTTCTAACGTGGATATTGCCATTCCACTGCTGTGCACAATGCTCACAAACCCATCTTCTATCCAACTGGATCTCAATTGCATTCTGTACAGAAAAATCATTACTGGTGACTGGATGAGCAAACTCTTGTGTGAGCTATCTATAGCTGATGAATGAAGATGCCCATTAGAATGTGCATTCCATTGCAAGGAGAATAGCGCTTCCCCATATGGCTGTATATCCCTCCGGAAACAATGGAAAACATCTGCATTTGGATGCGCATCCAATTTGTATCTGCTGTTCCAAAAAGAAAGGCTATCTGACGTCACGTTTCTGTAGCTATCGGAGACCATGGAGCAGAAAAGTGGAATTCTCAGCAGAATTAAAGAGGTGAAGATTTGTATCTCTAGGTTTGGCTATCCTTGGGATCCATGCCTTACTGAGAATATGAACCTAGATGGATGGCTTTGTTCCAAATTAAATGCCATCTCTTATCCACCGGGCTATACTGCCTTCTGGAGCAAATGCATTCTGAATTATAGTATGTATTTGGCAAAATAAATACGTTATACAGTTCTTGTCAGTTTGATGTAGCATGCTATTATCACAGCCTGCTTTTAATCTGGATCTTATGTAAATAGAAGCTCAATAGATGGCTCATTTTATTGAAAGTGTTAGAAAACCTATCATGTTCAAATTAGACTGGAACAATCTATGAGTTGTAATGACTTTTTCAATAAGGCACCAATGAAAGGGGCTCTGAGCTGCTATTGTTTTCCATAGATTATTTCTTTTCCTTTGAAATGGAACTTTAGCTTTGTGCAGACACTCTTTTGATTATTTTGGGGGGCCGGCCACAATCACACCTGCAGCTTCCATGCCCCTCTAAAAGACTGGGTGTTTCATGCGACCTGTTTTTCTGGTGCATGGATCACACAGTTTGTGCCTGAATGCATAGATGGTGTGTGCACTGGCATGAAGGATGCACTGTCTGCCACCTTTGGGATATTGCCCATCTGCTGACAAATATAGTGGCTGCATAGGGCATGGTGCATGTGGGTATCTGCCTTAAAGTGGGTTGGTAAATGCACAAAGCAAAATGCACAAAGACTGTATTCATATAGAGGCGAACCTTTTTATCCACGGTTTTTTATCCACGGATTTGATTCAACACAGATGGCAAAACTATGGAAGAGGGAGTCTGATCGCACTACATTACCTCTTTTTTCAGTATTGTTGGGGGCCGGCCAGCCACTTCCAGACTCCTGCGCATGTCCAAACCACTGAAAAAGAAAAAAAAATCACAACCGGGAATCTGTCAGGGCCCTGCCAGCCCTCCCAGCATAAAAAAAAGAAAAAAATGCAGCCGGGAGTCTCTGGCGCCATCTACAGGTTATTTCCAGTAGTGGCTTTTGTTTTTTTCAGTCAGTTTAAACAAACTCAGGAGGAGGGAAGCGGTGAAGATGCTGGTGAAAAGGTAATGTGGCACCGCTCCCGACCCCCGGATTTCATATAACACTGATTTTCTTATCCACTGTGGTTCCAAGAACAGTACCCCAGTGGATAAAAAGGTCCGACTGTAATCTCATTTGAAATATACTTAGGTGCTATGGTTACACATGGAACAAAATCAAGTTCCTAAGTTATAGCTTGTAATGGTCTCTTTGAGGTACAGGAATATATTGGTTTGAACTTATAAAGCAAGAGTCCTTAACAAAAAATATTATCAGAAATTATCATTGTTACCTGTAACTGTTGCTCTTTGCTTCTGTTAACCGTGATGGTTGAACCCAGTTTCAGTCAGCCATGATGTGTGTGTCTGTGTGTGTGTGTATGTGTGTGTGTATGTGTGTGTGTGTGTGTGTGTGTGTGTGTGTACAGAAATTGCCTCACCTTTACATTCTGCTGGTGTTGCTTTTATGTCTAAAGTCAAAAGTACTAAGCAAAATGGGTGCATTTGGTGTCCCCACTAAAGTGTCCCTTGTTTCAATGACTTTTCCAAACATTTTGCAAAAGGGTGCAAAAAGTTCACCCTGGGAAGAAGAAACACACACACACCCTATTGTGGGGGTTACTGGGCTGTCCTTTCGTCATTCCAGACATTAGGAATATTCAAACACCCACACTCACATGTATACTTGTGGAAGGGGAAGTGGACATGAGTGTCCCCTGTCTCCCGCCTGCCCCCATATCTGAATCCTGAATGGACTGTCAGTACTGTACTACTGTACACAGATTTTCTTCTTGCTGATGCTTCGCTCAGTGTGTAGTCTACTGGGGGCAGTACTGAGCCACCTATACAAATAGGAGCAAGAAATATTCAACAGTAATGCTGTTCAGGTTTCGATGTTTGAGGGGAACCCTCCTTCCTCCCCACAACTCATCTTTATTATTCCATAATGAAATGGTAGTAACTCACTGCTTCCACCAGGGCTAAAACTGGAACGGGGGGGCACCTCCCTCCCAGATGTGTGGCTGTGGCAGAAGCCCCAGATTCCAAAACAAGATTTACAGGTTGAGTATCCCTTATCCGGACTGATACAGGTTGAGTATCCCTTATCCGGACTGCTTGGGACGGGAAGTTGTCTGGATTTTGGATTTGTCTGGATTTCAGAATATTTGCATAAATATAATGAGATATCTTGGGGATGGGACCCAAGTCTAATCACAAAATTCATTTATGTCTCATGTACACCTTATATATACACATAGCCTGAAGGTGATTTTATACAATATTTTGAATAATTTTGTGCCCTGGTATGCCTTGTACTATGCCCGCCAGGTGCTGGAAAAAGTTTTTTTAAAAAAGTCATAGCCCCCAAAATGTCTGGATTTTGGAATAGTCTGGATTTCGGATGTCCGGATAAGGGGTAATCAACCTGGCTAGCTGTCATGGAAGTGAGGCATCTCTCTCTCCACTGAGTCAACCTGGCCACAAAGGTTAAAGTCCAAAATAGGAGGAAAGTTTATTGAAACAGGAGTGGCGGATAAAATGGGTAAAAGATAATTAACAACAGGTATATGTGAAAGAACTCTTAGGTGATGGAGACCCTACACATAGTTCTTACAATGCAATGGCAATTCAGTTGGCAAGCATTAAATCAGCAGAAAATCTGATGCATTTCTAGATTTGGTCCCTGATCTTACTTAATCCAGACCATGGTTCTTGTTGACTGCAGCACCTCTCTCCCCAAAAGGTGGGCTGGATCCGAGCCATGCAGTGGTCCCTCAGTCCGATTCAGAATCAAGAGCCAAGAGTGTCCTTTGTCTTAGCCTTATACGGGTGGGCCCCCATATCCACTGGGGATATGTTCCAGGCCCCTCCTTGGATACTTGAAACCGTGGATAAGAGCAAACACCCCCTCCATGGTTTCCTGAGGGTCCCCCCCACCCTGCCCCCCCCTGCAGGCAGGCATGCTTGCTCCCCCAGCTCTTATTTTTCTTTCAGCAAGCTTTGTTTCTTCCTTAAAACAGAGAAGCAGCCTCCATTGCAGGCAAGTAGAACGAGACTAAGTCCTAGAGAGGCTCTGCAAGGTTTCTGTTAACCTTGCAGAGCCTCTCTAGTACTTAGTCTCGTTCTACTTGCCTGTAATAACTTCTCCTGTTTGTTTAAGGAAGAAACGAAGCTTACTGGGAAAAAGTAAAAGCCTGGGGGGGGGGGTGTCCCCGTGATCCATGGATAACTGAAACAATGGATAGCGAATCAGTGGATATGGGGGCCCACCTGTATTTGCTTTGTTGGATGATGCCATTGGCCAAGCCATGGTCACATCCATATTTAACATTCGACCCTGCTCAGGTGCGCAAGGGTGGTCAATCTGGATAAAAGCCAGCTTCAGTAGGATGGGTGCGCTAAACGGCTTCCTTCTGGGATGAAGGTAGGCCATTTACCTACCTAAGCAGTAGGCCATTTAAGGTAAAGGTGTCCCTTGACATTTAAGTCCAGTCGTGTCCGACTCTAGGGTGCAGTGCTCATCCCCGTTTCGAAGCCAAAGAGCCAGCGCTGTCTGAAGACGCTTCCATGGTCATGTGACCAGCATAACAATATGGAACGCTGTTTACCTTCCCGCAAGCAGTACCTATTTATCTACTCACATTAACATGCTTTCAAACTGTTAGGTTGGCAGGAGCTGGGCCAAGCGACGAGAGTTCACCCCGTTGCTTGGATTTGAACTGACGACCTTTCGATCGACAGCTCATGGTTTAGTGGTTTAACCCACTGCGCCACCCCGCAGCCTAGTAGGCCGTTTACTGACCCCTAATTGTGGCAATTCTAAAGTAATAATCAGCCCGTTTTGAGGCAGTGAAGAGAGCAGTCCAGAGATTTTCACCACAAAGAGAAAGAGATAAACAAGAAAGCCGAAAAGGAGACAGTAAATCCACAGAAGTTGCCCTTTCTTAGCTAATGAACAGGCAGAAATTGTGGCCCGGAAAATTGATTTTAATTTTTACAGATTGTACAGATTCTACTTTACTTAAGGACAAATGAAACTGATCTTTTGGAAAATACAGACTTCAGGCATCATGTTCTAAATTTTGCTGTTGTGGCCTGTTAGAATGCCAGGTGTTTTCCACCTATAATTTTAGAACTGAAGTTCAAGATGTTCTGCAGATGTTCCCATGAGTGGAATTTACCTCTTAGCCTTTGAAAAATCGATTCCCTGGTGCTAGCCTTAAACAGGAAAATATTGCTTATGGAAGCCAACGAGACTATCCTAGGAAACCGACATTTGATGAGTCCCCTCACCTTATGGTACACATGATCCTCCCAAGGAGCTTAAAAGCCCAACTTTCCAGAGTAACTAGGCTAGAAAAGGGAATATGAAGTAAATTCTTACTTACGGCTCAATCCTAACTTCAGCCGGCACTGTAGCCTTGGTGTTGGCCTGGATTGTCACAAACGTGCCATAAAACATGTTTGTGGTACCCAGTGCATAGGTGGCGCCTGTGCCAAGGCCTCCACCGCTGAGCCCAGAGGGCAGTGTTGTGGAGCGGGTAAGTCCTGCTCTGAGCAGCTCTGGGGCTGGGGGGGGGGCAAATATGGGGCAGATTGGGCCTGGGAGGGGGGGTGGAATCGGCGTCCTTGTTGGACACTGTATTCCAGTGGTTCCCAACCTGGGGGTCGGGACCCCCAAGGGGGTTGCGAAGCAGTTTCGGGGGGTGCAGAATGTTGGCTTGGCTGGATGACCACACCCAAGATAGTAGCTCAGTCCTCCCCTCTCCCACTGCAGAGAAAGAAGTGTTTGATGCTCTCTTGGGGCTTGTTTGCTCACCTTGTGTTACTTTCTGCTTGCCTTTTTGCATCTCCGTTAATATTAGCTCACTCCTCCCTCCCCCAAATGGGACTCCTTATTAGTACAACTTTAAAAATGTGATTATTTTTTTTAAGTTTGATTTATTAAACAGTGTGACTTGTTAAAACAATGACATCACTTCGGTCTTAGGGTGGTCCCGACACATTGTCATTCTATAGAAGGGGGTCCCAGTACTAAAAAGTTGGAAACCACTGCTATATCCTATCCTCCCTCCAAGGTCTGACACGGGGCTTCTTGGTTCTGCGCCACTGAATTAGGTGGCGCTGACCTGAGGAGCCCCATTGCGCAAGCTGGGACTTTACCAAGAAGACCTCCAGCCTGCTGTCCGAGCGCATAAGATATGGCGTGGGGCTCCACACCAGGCTCTATGGCGCCTGGATAGGATTGGGCTGTTAGTTAAGTAAATTTCTGTTTCCATTCTGAAAGAATGGATGTTTTTTTTTCCCTCTGGGGAAAAAACAACAACAACATATATCCACCAAAGTAACCCTGGCACTATATTCCTTATGAATTAGTGTTTTTTTCTTTCTATAGATGTTATGTTATAGTAACTGCAAATGACCTTTTGTGATACAAGCAGTTTTAGAAATTACGATTTTGAAGAATTCTGTTTATTGTATATCCTTAGGGGTCTTCTTTGTTTTAACAGCATGCAGCTTGACAGAAATACACTACCCAAAAAGGGATTAAGGTATATCATGTTTTATTCAGCATGACTGCTGTTTCTCTGTTGTCCTGTAGCTTTTTCTCTACAATATTTCATCCTTTTCCTGTCGCTGTGTATCCTGTTTATTAACAACGAATCAAATTTCCACTTACATTAAGACATCCGTTTTTGAAAATTGAAACTTTTCTTCCTATTCTGGCAGTGTTAAACTATTGGTATAGAAAATAATAGCTTGTAATTTGCACGCTCCATAATTCTGAGTAATTTTTATTCTCTTCAAATGAATTGCTCAGGCATTTCACTTGAACCTCCAAATTTTGCTTCAGGAAAAATCCGGTGGCAAAGGGGCGTGTAGAACACACACACACACACACACACACACACACACACACACACACACACACACACACACACACACACACACACAAAGGGGCGTGTAGAACACACGTGGCAAAGGGCGTGTAGAACACACACGCGGGCGCGAAGGTATTTGGCTCAAACCCTCCTGTGTTTTGACTCAGAGAGGAACTCTCCAATTTGCTTCAAATGTCAGTTTAGAAACTGCTTTGATGCCTGTCTTCTGCCATCCCCTTTCCTTCTTCCTTGGCCTCTGCTCCAGATTAATCCTTGCAAATCTGTCATCTGCTAAAACGCCCCCACTTACTCAGATCAGAATAACTCCCCCCATAATGTATTATTTTATTATGTATTTTAACATGTTTTAATTGTACATTTAATTATCATGTTTTAATTGATTGCCCTTATTGGGAGGAAATGCGGGGTAAAATTATTTAAATAAATAACAGTGCAATCCTATCCAACTTACGCCACCGGTTTAACCAGTGGGGGAGGGCAGGACGGGAGGCTTTGGAGGGGAGGAGAGATTTAAATCCCCTTTGAATCCCCCTTTGGAGGGGATTTGAATCCCCTTTCCATTCTTGGGCCTCCCGTTCTTGCTGCACCACTGGTTACACTGGTGGTGTAAGTTGGATAGGATTGCACTGTAAATAATATGGTGATGATGAATGAACTCCCGTCAATCTGGCTGCCCTGTCAGCCGTAACCCCACACCCAGAACTACTCAGCACATCAGTTCCTGCTAAGGATCATGGACTTTCCCTGCCTCCTCTGCACCATGATCCCTGAGGCTCAACTCTCGCTACGAAGCCCCACACGTGTTCTCTTCTGTGTGCTAGTGAGTCCCCTTTAGCTTCAAGGCAGCAGGAAAGAGGAGACATGGTCTTCCAATTTCAGCTTTCCAAATGTTCCTGTTGAATACCCAGGGAATTCTCAAGGTTTCTTTCAGTGTTTGACAGGAACACTTGAAAAGCCCAAATGGTTTTCAGGTACGCCACGGTGAAGGGAGTTGCACAGCACATGATGTGCTACCATCTCTGATACTTTCAGACAGGAGAAACAGAGGACCTCCCTCTTGCTCTTGAGTAATAGCAGGCTCAGAAACCAGCTAGCCCCCAAAGGCTGCAAAATAAGGCTACTTTTCCCTGCCATGGGCTCCGGACAGAAAAATCTTGAAGAATCAGCCTCAGCTTCTCTCATTTGTCTACTAGTAGAAAACGAATGCACAGCGTCGTAGTCTTGACTGGATTGCAGTTGGCACAGCACTCTAATTTGTCTCTTGGAATCAGAAGTGTTTTTGCAGTTCACAATTATCTTCCTTCTCCCTATTCTGTTGAATTTGAAACATCATCTAAAGAGCCATGGAGGCAAATAAAAAAGCCAGCTCCCATATGGAGAATTTAAGGGGGCCATCTTGCATGGAAAAACCAGGTCCCACTTCACATCTTGTGTTTCCTTTGCTATAAACGTATGTAAGTATCTGATTCCCAAATGCTGTCTTTGGCAGCATTGTGACTGTGAGACTTCATAAGTCATTCCTCAACGTTGTTTTGAAAAACGAAGGTACAGTACGTCCTTTATACAAACACAAAACTATTGTCGAATCATTAGACTATGATATTGTGCCAGAACTGTTTGCGCCCTCTCTCCGTCTCTAAACATAATTTTACAAATCCAGCCCGCTTGTGATGGAAAAATATATTGGTGTGCAATCCTAAGGCACAGACAATCAAACAACAACATCCTCGTGCAACATGTGCTGATCAAAGACTTTTCTCAAATGTCTGCACCAAACTGTCTAGCCTGTATGATGGACTCCCAACAGGAGAGAGCTCCCCATGTCCACAAGTAGTTCCAGCTGCAATCACTAGCAAGGGGGAGCCTTGGCTACGATTGACGTTCTGGGTCATACCCTTGGTTTTTAAAAAAAATGAAACTAAAGCGAAGAATGTTTTTCGAGCTGCAAGAAATTTGGCTGAATGAAGCCTGACTGCATATATTGACACAGAAAACACAAGCTCTGGGTTGAAACCTGAACTATCTGAAATTCCTTCACATGCTAACTGGCCATCTTAATCCATTCAAGAATTTGCCTTCCTCGGTCCCCCCCTGCCACAAAGTCTGGCCAGTGGGCTGTAGTGGGCTGCTACAGTTACATTCCGGTGATTGGCAGCAGCACCACAAGGCAGACAGAGACTGGGGTCCCCGAGCTTTTGTTTCTGCAAACCGATTTTTGTACAAGTGAGTATTTTCTTTTTTCATCCCTTAAATCAATCAGCTGTTTGGTCCTTCAGGTGTCACTAACAAATGCAAGCCTTTTCTTTCACAGCTGCTGTTCTGTCACTGCTGCTTTCCGTCTACCTGTGTTCTATGCTCCTGTTGCCGATGTCATGTCGGAATCGGTCACTTACCTATCCTTGTTACCAATCTATCATTCTTCTACCATTGACATGTTTGAAACTCGGTTTTTGTTTTATCTTGTTCATGCCGTTGATAAATCCTTCCTTAATGGCTGAGCAGTTTCCGTTATATGATCCGCCATCACATGATGCAAATATGTTGTTATTGATTGTTTGTCTGTTTGTGTCTTGGGTTACATGAACCGAAATCTCACAAATCCAAAATCAATAATCGTATAGTTCTGCTTGATACAAACCAGTAACATTTTCTACTAAGCATCACTCATTTCATCTGTTCTGCCTGTGGGGGTTTTAAGTGTACCAGCTGTGGTATTTTTCAGGTATACCCCATCCTCTCGGCAGGCCAGTCAGGAGGAAGGGAAAGAGTGGCTGCGGTCTCATTCCACTGGAGGGCTACAAGACACTGGAAACCAGTCTCCCCTGGTATCTCCTTCAGCTATGTCTTCATCTGCAACTGGGAAATATTTTTCCAACTTAGGTAAATCAAAAAATATCTATCGTAGGGTTCCCTCATGGTGTATTTTTATGTGGAAAGATGGGATATCAATACTTATACATCTAAATTCTTTGTACAAATTAAGCTTTTTAGAATGCATCGTTACAACAGTCTTGGGATCCACCTGGACATGATGTTAAGTACATCGTCGTTGTTCCTTAAATCAAAGGGGAAAAAAAGTAGTCGCAGGGACCCCAATCCAGATTAGGACCGTGCCATAGGAAGAAGGTTAATTCTTTTCCAGACCCTGTCCTCTCCCCAGGCTACAATCCCTGTCCCTCTCCAAGCTTCCCAGGTGTCCCAAGGGAAGGACGCGGTTAGTGGCACAAAGAATAACTTCATATCTGGGCAAATAACTTTGGAGGAGAGGGGAGGATTCTTCAGGATGACTGCACAGAGGCATTGTTGGGGGACCAGGGGGCGGGGGGCCACGTGGCAGGGGGTGTACTTGCCTCTGGCCTTGCCGCCAGTTTGCCCCCTCCGCCGCTTTCCATCGTCTTTGCTACAGCTTCAGCAGGCATTGACCACGTGTTCGGCCATCCTGCCTGCCCAGGAGCCATTTAGCTCCACAAATGGCCGAAAAGTGGCGGGGATGTTTTGCACATTTGAAATTCAGCGGCAGCGCGCGAAAATGACATCATGGCCACCAGGGGGTGGGCCGTTTGGCATCACGTGGGGGGTTGCGTCGGCGCCTCCCACGGGGGGTATAGAAACGCCTCTGTGACTGCACAGGCAGAGTTAATCCTCACCCCTCGGTGGTGTGATCCTGATCCACCCACCCCCTGACTTGTTTAGTCTGGTCGTCTTCTCCCCCATCACCAGAATGTTCTTCATGTTTGTTTTTTTATATTTATATTTTATTGATATATTAAAACATAAAAACAATACATATTTCATAAAGTTATAGCAAGCGCGAAGCAATACATCCTACTAGCATACTATTCACTATTTTCTACATATAATTTCCAACTAAGCCAAAATAACACCCACATTCTATTCATTAAATCCGCATATCATCACATCATTCCTCTCTCTCTCTCTTAAAAAATCAATAAATGGTTTCCAATTATTCACGAAAAAGTTAACTGACTTCCTTAATTAAAATTGTAAGTTTATCCATTTCAGCATAATCCAAAACTTTCAGCCACCAATCTTCCAGCGAAGGTATCTCCGAATTCTTCCAATATTGTGCATATAAAATTCTTGCCGCAGCTATCATATATAAAAACAAAGTTTGAAATTTTTCGCCGACATGATCCTCCCACATACCCAACAAAAATGTTTCCGGTTTCATTTGAACCTTAATCTTTAAAATCAACTCAATCTGTTTATGAATCTGAGTCCAGTACTTCTTTGCTTGGGGGCATGTCCACCACATATGGTAAAAAGTTCCTTCTTGCTTTTTACATTTCCAACATCTATTCGTCACCTTCTCATACATTTTTGCTAATTTGCTTGGGTTTATATACCATCTATATATCATTTTATACATATTTTCTTTAATATTAACATTTAACGTAAATTTCAACTGTTTTAACCATAGTTGTTCCCATTGGTCCATTAAAATAACATGACCTAAATTTTTCGCCCAATGAATCGTACATTCTTTAACCTGTTCTTCTTCTGTTTCAAACTTCAAAAGCAATTTATACATTTTTGAAATTATCTGGTCTTCAGATTTTAATTGTACCTCCAATATTGATTCTTCTTCTACAAATCCATATGCCTTCTTGTCCACTTTAAATCTCTCCAAAATTTGAGCATCTTCTATTTTGTAAATACACCCACTTTTTCAACCACACAAAACAACATGCTGCATAATATACTTTCAGATCCGGTAGTCCTAATCCTCCTCTCTCTTTTGCATCTTGAAGAATCTTATATTTCACCCTTGGTTTTTTCCCTTGCCAAATAAATTTAGAAATGTCTTTCTGCCATTCTTTAAATGGTGCATGAGATATAATCACTGGTATAGTTTGAAATAAGAACATCATTTTTGGCAATACATTCATCTTAATCACCAATATCCTTCCTAGTAAAGACAATTTCAATCTTTCCCATCTTAACAGATCTTTCTTAATTTCATTCCATACTTTAACATAATTATTTTAAATAATGTACAATTCATACTCGTCAATACAATTCCAAGATATTTAACTTTTTTTTCCACCTTAAATCCTGTTTTATTCATCAGTTTCAGTTGATCTTGAATCTTCATATTTTTAGTCACTATTTTTGTCTTCTGTTTATTAACTTTAAATCCTGCAAGAGATCCAAATTCTTTTAATTTACTCATCAACAACTCTATATCTTTTAACGGATTTTCCAGCATTAGTACCAAGTCGTCCGCAAAGGCTCTTAACTTGAATATTTCTTTCTTAATCTTCACACCATGTATTCTTTCATCTTGTCTAACATTTCTATTCAAAACTTCTAACACCAATATAAACAGCAATGGTGATAACGGACATCCTTGTCGCGTACCTTTTTGAATTTCAAATGTCTTAGTCAGCTCCCCATTCACTAATACTCTTGCAGTTTGTGTCACATAAATTGAATTTATCCATTTATTGAAGTTTTCCCCGAAGTCCATTTCTTGTAAAACTTCTAATAAAAAAGACCAGTTCAAATTATCAAAAGCTTTTTCAGCATCTATAAATATTAATGCTAATTGCTTATCTATACGTTTGTCAAAATGTTCCAACATATCTAGAACAATTCTTACATTCTCCCTCAAATGTCTTTTTGGTAGAAAACCACATTGATCTTCATGTATAAATTTTTGCAACATCTTCTTCATTCTCTCCGCTAAAATTGATGTAAATATCTTATAATCATTGTTAAGCAAAGATATAGGTCTATAGTTCTTTATACTACTTGAATCTTGTCCTTCTTTTGGTATCAAAGTTATGTTCGCCTCTTTCCATGAATCTGGCATTTTTCTATTTTGTAAGATATCATTCATTGTCTGTTGTAATGGAATGCTTATTACATCTTCTAGACATTTATAGAATCTCCCAGTCAAACCATCTGGACCTGGTGCCTTATTCAGCTTAACTCTCTTTATCGCATCTGCCACTTCTCTAGGCATGATCCTTTCATTTAAAATTAATTTCTGATCTTCCAAAACTTTTGGTAAATTTTGCTTTACCAAATATTCCTTTATTTTTGCTGGTTCTACCTTCTGTCTTTTATCTAAATTTGTATAATAATTTACAATTAATTTTTGTATATCTTCCTGTTCTGTACATATTTTCTCTGTCTCTTGTAACTTAGAGATCATTCTTTTCTCCCTCTCTTTCCTCAGTTTATAAGCTAAAAATTTTCCTGGTTTATTAGCATGTTCAAAATACCTTTGTTTCGCATACTTCATTTTAATTTCTATTTCTTTTGTTATCATCAGGGATAGTTGACTCTGTAAAATTTTAATTTGTTGTAAAACGTTTTTGTCACCAGGTGTCCTCCTCAACTCTTGTTCTTTCTTCTTCATCTCTTCAATCTTTTGAAACTTAATTTGTCTCTTTTTAGTCCATTCTGCATGTTTTTGTATAAAATATCCTCTTATAAATGCTTTACTTGCATCCCAAACCATTCTTACTTCTGTTCCTTTATTCATATTTAACTCAAAAAAGTCTTTTTAGTTTACTCTTAGCTTCTTCTATTATCTCTTCTTTCTGTAATAACAGTTCATTCAGTCTCCATCTATAAGTTTTAATTTTCTTCCTTATGGCCAGCGATATTGGATTATGATCTGAAATAGATTTTGTTAAAATCTCTGCTTTGGAAGTTCTAACAGCTATATCCTTTGACACCCAAAACGTATCAATTCTTGAACTTGATCCATGTCTCTCTGAATAATGTGTGAACTCCTTAGAGCTCCCATTTTTATGTCTCCATATGTCCAAGACCCCTAAAGTCTCCACCATTTCAAAAAAAACTTTTAGGTAATTTCCCTTGATTGTGCTTTATTTCTTTTTCGGAACCTTTATCACTCAGCGGTGAGACAACTCCATTCCAATCGCCCAACAAGCAAAAACTACTATAAAAATAATTTGCCAACAAATCCATCAAATATCTAAAAAATCCCCTTTTTGTTGATGTGGTGTATACACCCCCAATATTAACGTTTTTATCCCATCTAGTGTTACTTCCACTGCCACCCCTCTTCCTTTGTCATCTGAAAATATTAATTCTGGCTTCAAATATTTTTTAACATATACAACCACCCCATTCTTCTTCTTGATGTTGGTTGAAAAAAATTCTTCTCTCAAATTTTTCTGAATCAAAAATTTTGTATCTCCCTTTTTTATATGGGTTTCTTGAAGGCATATCACATCTTGATTAAGTTTTTTCAAATAATGGAATACTCTTTTTCTTTTTTGTGGAGCATTAGCTCCATTAATATTCCATGATAAAAATTTGTAATCCATCTTTATTGTTCACAGCTTGTCCATCCCTTCATCTTCTTCTTCTTCTCTTCCATCCTTGAATCTTCTCAGGAACTCTTTTGCTTTCTGGATTGTATCCAATCTATAGGTTTTTCCATGAAGTTTAACAGTCACGCCTTCTAATTTTCCCCACCTAAAGACAATCTTCTGTTTCTTCAGCACCTCCACCAGGAATGTATAACTTTTCCTTTTCTGCAAAATTCTCAGCGGAATCTCCTTTAGCACAATGATGTGCTCTCCTTCTACCTTGAGTCTTGATTTAGCATGTTGCTGTAGAACTTTATATCTTGTTCGTTGCCTCACAAAATGCACCAAGATATCTCTTGGCACTTTCTTTACTACTGCATATCTTCTATTAATTCTATATGCCTTATCCAAATCCAGATCCAATTCATCTCGTTCTATTTGTAGAAATTCTGACAGAATGTGTACCATTCTATCTCTTGTATCTTCTGCTTGTTGTTCTGGAATTGCACGAAACCGTAGGAAGCTCTGTTTTCTCTCTTGTTCAGCCAGCGCCAACATATCTTGAATCTTGCAGCTCTCCATTTCAAAATGCATCACTTTATCTTCCTGGGTTTTCATCTTGATATTTATCTCTTGCAGATCACCTTTTATTTCTTTCACAGCTACATCTAGCTGGTATAGTTCTTGTTTCAGCTCCACCTTCATCTTTTGAAATTCTTCCTGCAAAGTTCCCAATTTTGCATCGAATTTATGTTCCCATCTTTTAAAACATTCTTCCAGTGTTTCCGCTGGTCTTTCTGTTCCAGGCGACTTTGGAGGTGATTTTTTTTCTAATGTATTCCCTCTTCTTCTTGTAGCCATATTTCTAATTTTCACCAAATGGCACTCTTTCACTTACTCAGTTCAACTTCTTTTCCTTCTCTTTGAAACCAAAAACAAAGACTCAACTTCTTAAAATGTGTGCAGGCGGCAAATACCAACCAACATAATTATTTTTCAATCTTTTTTCAATCCTTCATGATGACCTTCTGCCCGGAAGGAATTGTTTGTCCGTCTTTGTACAGTTCCAAACCGCAGGAATTCAAAACAAACAATTCAAAAACAAAACAAGTCTCTTTCTCTCATTAAAACAGTTTATGGATATCTCCCCAAAATGTTTCTTCACTACTTCAATCTTCCGTAAGTACCAACAACTTACTTAGTATTTTCGCTTAATATTTTCACTGTAGTATATTATCTTCCTTCTAAATTATATCCTTTTCACAACAAATCTTCTATTCTTAAATTAACTCGTTATCTTAGCTTATTTCTTCAATTCTTACTGCAGTTCCTCGCCACTTGCATAAGCAAAGCAAAAGTATAAGCGGGAGGGGGCTTGGCTTACATTCTGGCTGATTTTTGAGCTCGTTGTTGATCCGTTTCTTCCACGCTCAAGCCAAAACAAACTCGAAAAGCCTACGCTCTCCGAGAAAGTAATGGGAGCGATCCGAAGATATGTGGTTTATCTCATCGCACACCCTTTTAATCCAGGGGTAGAGTAATTAAGTCCATCAGATGTGCTCCGTCGGTATAGAGCAACCAACAAAGCTGTCAGCCAGCCATTCCTCTCCAACCGGAAGTCCCAGAATGTTCTTCATGTTATTAACCAGGGGCAAATGCATTTTTGTTCATATGTACCATAGAAAAGCATTAAAGAAATGTGTCTTGTGTCTTTAAGTGAATAGGGAGCAGGGAACACTATTGATCTGAACTAACAGGCATTAAAATGCTACCTAACACGTCAGGAATATCTGTAACAAAAGGAAAGGTTATACACATCCTTATCTCATTACACAATGGCATGAAAAGAGAGTGCTTACGTTTTAAAAATATTGTAAAGTAAATTGTATATAAAACATCATTCTGCAAGACTGTGTTTGGCCTACCTGATAAGACGACAACATTATTAGGCTGAAATCCTATGTACACTTACCTGAGAGTAAGGCCCATTGAATGCCATGGAACTTGTGAACATGATTGAACTCAATAGGTTTCCTTACATAGGATTCTGCTGTTAGTTACTAAAGAAATCTACAGAGCAATCCTAATCATATCTGCTGAGAAGTAAGTCCCATTGAATTTAGTGGGGTTTTCTCTCCGGTAAGAGTGTATAGGATTGCAGCCCTAGTAACTCACTCTTTCCTTAAACTACTGAATAGCCTCAATGGCCCTTGGTAATTGGGAAAAAATAACAACTTTGAAGGAGTCTAACTTTGCATTTCTATAGGATATGAGCAAAACATCAGCTGGGATTTATTTACCTATATTTTACATAATTTCATAGTGTTGGGTAGAATATTTGAATGCTAAAGTTGTAATCCTAAACATACTTACTAGAGTAGTTAAACAATAGAAATCAAAGGGACTTAGTCTTAAGTGAACTGACATTGGATTGCACTTTAGGGGCATAATCCTATCCGGCAACTAGGCTGGCATAGGACCTCTGTGCTGATCCAGGACAGTCGCAAAAATGGCCGTAAAGGCCGTATCCGGATGGCATGTGGCCCAGGTAAGCTGTGGCTGGGCCTCACGGCATAGGGCGGGGAGGGGAGCAGGTTTGGGCCTGGGAGGGGGACGGGATCGGTGGCACCAGTGCACACTGTATCCTATCCTCCTTCCAGGCCTGTTTCTCAAGCACGGGCCTCCTAGACTTACGCCAGCTCACTAGCTGGTGTGGATCCAAGAAGACCCATATGTGAGGCTGGGGCTTTACCTGGGGTAAGCGAAAATAAGTTCCTTTACCTTGAGGAGACCTCCAACCCCACCTACTCTGCTCAGTATCTGGCATTGCTGAGCAGAGCATAGGATAGGATTGGGCTGCCCATGCCATGTGATTACTCAGAAGTCACATTTATTTCAGTGGGACTTATTTCCAGGTAACTGTGTGTAGGAGTATACCAAAATTAGGCTGCAAATCCTATGCACACCTACCTGAGAGTAAAGCCCATTGAATGCCATGGAACTTGTGAGTAAACATGTATAGGATTGCATTATAAGACATACCTAACATATGATGATGATCCTTTATTGGCTTATAAAAACACAATGCAGTAACACCACGACGACACAAGAAATCCATACATACACACACACACACACACACACACACACACACACACACACACACACACACACACACACACACACACATATATACATACATACATAAGTCTTAGTTAACTGCCAAGCTTAGACCATCACATAAGATTAGTTTTAGGCAGATGTAATAGCATAGATTTTGCCTCACTTTAAATTCTTCTCTTAATGCCCCTTTTTTCCTTGGTAAAAAAGAATCCATGTGTGTTCGTGGATTAGTTTTCTCCAGTGTGGTGACCAGTATAATTGGTCTTGACAACAGCTCCTCTCTCCCCATTATTTCTTTTCTCTCTGGGCCAATTTCCCATGGAGTTAAATAACTCTCAGAAAAATACTGTTCCAGACATTTTCGTTTTAGATATAGCCAACACTGCTGGATATGTCATGGTTACTACATCAGTTCAAAATATTTGACCCAACAGTCGGAGAAGGGTACAGATAAATCCTGTTTTCTTTGGCCCTAGTTTCACACACGCTAGAAGGGTCAGTGATGTGTTTCCTGTACGAATCTTGAAACCCAACTTTCCAAAAGCTAAGAGCAGCATCAACCAGAAAGGGATCTGTTACGTTTTTTTGATAAAGCACTCACATATAAAAGCAGGCATAAAAGCAGATGTGTAAAAATAGTGCTGAAGGAGAGAAAAATGCCCAAGCAGTAGATATTTGTAATCTTCGTTGAACCATCTCCGTACCACACAATTGACACATTTCATTTTATCAGAACCATGATAATTTTAGAACCATTAGGAAGAAGAAAAACAATGTTAAGGAAAGATCTACCGCTAGAAAAGAAAAATAATGCACATCTGTCTGGGAGGTGGAAACAACAATAAGTCAAACGTACATTTGTGAAATCATCCTATCAGTGTTTCTATTCATAAAAAATAAAAAAGATTGTATGCTGTTTGCCACTGTTCTTCCCTGGAGTGATGTGTGACGATACTGAATTGAAGCTTATATTTTATATTGCAGTAAGTCCGACCAGTTTATCGCAGTTTAAAATCCCTGGGCCTAGTATGATGCGGTCAAATAGCATCCCTGCACAAGACTCTTCGTTCGACCTCTACGATGATTCCCAGCTGTGTGGTAGTGCGACGTCCTTAGAGGAAAGACCACGTGCAATCAGTCATTCCGGTTCATTCCGAGATAGCATGGAAGAAGGTAAGGATGTGTGCAACCTGAAGGTTTGACTGGGAAGAACGGATTTCAAATTCCAGTCCAGCTGGATTTGGGCCAGTCACAGCCGCTCAATTTAACAACCACATTGCCAAACCACATCCAAGAATAAGATGGGATAATCCCCATGTACACCTGACTGAGCTCCTTAGTGATAGGATGGGATGCAATCACAATCTATAAAAGGCAGGGGAATTATGTTTGAAAGAGCATCTGGGTTTTGGGGGGGCAAGCGTGCCTTTAAACCCTGCCAAACAGCGCTATGCAACTTACTCACAGCTTGATCCATGTAAACACCTGCATTTGTTTTTGTTTTTTTCATAAGCAGACCTTTGTTAAGAATGAGGGCAGCTGCAACGTTAATATAACTTAATATAACAAAAGCTAGCATTTATTGGGGCTTCTCTATACTCACACAACTCTCCTTGTGGCTTTCCTTGAATTAAGCTCTAAGGACTGCATCTGTGCTTTACCTACTGGGATCCCTGCTGGGCTAGCAATGCACAGCTGTTTATCTTTCTGCCAAGGGGGATGGCCCAGGTTACTAAGCCATTGAAGCTTTCCCAAGATTTCACTTTCATCCGTTTGATTTTTACACCCCCCCTACTTTTGTCAAGGTTGCTGGCTACTTGCCTGGTTAAGCTCTCCCACACTGAATGTCTACACAAAGTCAGTTTTCTCTGTTTCTCTGTCTAGGCTGGCAGCAGCCCAAGCTTAACAGGCCTTTTTTTTCTGCTACATGCAGCAGTCCCAGCTGATTATACCATTTAATGTTCCAAGCTGAGCTAGCCTTGGCCAGACCGCTCGCAGTTAGGGGTATCCAAATGGCAAAAAGAGGGGATAATGAATTGCTGGTGTGACTGAATTGTGAGGAACAGTGGAGCTGTACTGATCTGCAATGTGAGATGCAGCATAGTGGCTCAGAGATGGATACGAACCCAGAACGTCCCAGCTGTGTCTCAATTCTGCCGTGAGATCACAAGGAGGCCTGAAGCAAGCCACTCCCCCTCAGCCTCAGTTCCCCAACTACAAAGAAAGAGAATAATGAGACATCTTTACCATGCAAGGTTATTGTACCTTGTACGGTAACAGTAAAAGAAGATAATACCTGTGCACTGGTGTCGCTGCACGGGTGGCGGAGCTCTAAGTTCCGCCGAGGCTCCGACCCTCCGTTACACCGGAGCACAAAGCTGCCCCTCCCCCTCGCTTTCGGAACCATTCAAGGCGGTGAAAGCAGCGCTGCTTTCACCGCCTTGAATGGTTCCGACTTGCAACTGTTGTGTAAGCTGATTCTTTCCTCTCTTCACAAACAGTTTCTCCACCCATGTACTTTCTCCACTTATCTTCATCTCGTTCACACTTACATACACTTCAATTACAACACATACAAAAGAAACTCTTATTTAGGAATCTTAACTAAATAAGAAACTCTTATTTAGGATTGTTGCTAGCTAGACAACAAAGTGACAAATCACAGGAGGGACCGATTTTTACAGACTCAATAACTGGTACCATGGGTGTAAATTTCCGTGGTCTGCTCAGGTACTGTACCCTACTCCAAATACCACTAAAACAACAAAAACAAAAATCTATGAGTCTAGTTTACCCAAGTCTATGTTCCTAAGTAATGCACTGTCAACTGTAAGTGAGGCTTTTTCCTGAACCTTTCCAGATTTTTCAAAAGGATTTCTGTAAATGAGCTCAGAGAGTCGCCCCCAGCGTTCTCTCTGGCAAAATGGGGAGAGAGAATTTGTCTCTCCTCAGGAAAAGAACAAAAGCAAAGCCCTGGCTCTACCAAGTACAGAGTTATGGTAACTCTACCTTGCAATTGCTAGCAAGCTCTATGTTCATGTATGTAGTGTGAGGTGTAAAAAGGAGAGGAGTGGGGAATCTCTAGGTGCCCTAACACTGATCTCCACCCACAACAGTACAATAGAAATGAGGGGGAAAGCCAGCCCACGTGGATAGGATGCTCTCTAGAGCCAAATGCACAGATCACACACACATTAGGTTTTTCTTCTGACTATCTGACTGGAATTCTGAAAATCCTTTCTCCTACATCTGTTACTCTGAAAACACACATGTCTGTCTACTTAGTGTGTATTCAGATGAACAGGGTCTGCCCCGCGTTCTCCACCATTAAACTGTTACCGAAATTGCCTTTATCATTAGGGGAATAGCTTAAACATAGCAATTTGGTATATACAGGGATCTTTAGACCAGCTATACCAGAGTCCAGCCACAGAATTCCGCTTTAAATAATATTGAGGACACACATCTTTACTTTCCAATATTTACTAGATAGTTAGTCAGATTCATACAAAAATACAATCATACTCATCATACAGAGAACTAGGAAACGTAGATAGAACGTACAGAGGTTTAGCAGGTTTCCTTGGTTTATACATGGGTGATATTTACCTATCCTGGAGAGTTGAGCTTGGCTGCAATGCTGTAGTAATGGCACAACAGTGAATGGAAAAGGAGGAAGAAACAAATTGGCTCTGAACTGGACAGGCTCAGCAGTCTAGAGTGACTGAGAAGTCAAGTTAAGAGTGGGGGGGAGGGGAAGAGGGTTGGTGCCAGAGGGCACGCAGAGAAGAAGAAAAGTTCAGGAGGCAAGGGGGTCCAGAGAGAAAGCTAGACTGGCAGCTTGCCTTTTTATCCCTACGCAAGAGTGGAGGAGCTGGTCGCTCTTACGCTGTAAAAGGAAATACCTTACTTGGGCAGTAGGTACACCTGGGGGTGGAGACACATACAGTGGGGAAGGGGGAAGAGGGAGGGGGTTCCATGTGTTGCAGGAGATGTGGATTGGCCTGCTCTAGGCCAGACATTGGTGTTAGCATATCTATGTGTATCCTCTTCTTCCTGGTAGACTGTCACTTAGCAAGTCTTTGGCTATGTCCATTCTGTGGAGATGGGGAAGAGAATGGAAAGTGCCTACGTGCAGTGAGCATTTTCGGTTCATGGCGTGCTGAAATGCTGAATGCTGGTCAGATTCCTCCCTCATGGCCTCTTGGCTTTGGGGACATCCTTTTACAGCATGACTCCACACAATCATGGCACAGGAACACCACCGCAGCATGGCCCTCGCGTTGTGTCCAAAATACAGTCCGGTCTGGCACATGTTCCATTTTAGCTCACAAGTCATTGGCATTCAAAGTCTCTTGGCAACATTCTCAATTTAAAAAGGTCATGTGACAACAGGGCGGGGCCGCTTCGTGCTCCAGTATAACGGAGGGTCGGAGCCTCGGCGGAACTTAGAGCTCCGCCCCCCCT
This sequence comes from Plestiodon gilberti rubricaudatus, assembly GCA_026170595.1. Lineage (NCBI taxonomy): Eukaryota > Metazoa > Chordata > Lepidosauria > Squamata > Scincidae > Plestiodon > Plestiodon gilberti. The sequence goes on along the minus strand of JANXHW010000005.1, from coordinate 162,634,386 downwards.
GCAGCGACGCTAGTGTACCTGTGAATGCTTTGAGCACATGAAAGTATGAAGGATGATGATGATGAAGTCCTGCCTGAAATAAAAGGCTGTTTCCAGCCTTTAAACTTGAATAGACATATAGCTTCAGGGTGTATCATGTCTTCACAATGTAGGCAAAGGTGTTTTCCCATTAATTTGTTTGCTTCTTTGACGTGTCCTTTGCCCCAGTCCTATGCCAGCTGGGTGCCAGCGTACCATGCATTGTGGTGGCTGAGGCTGCTTTACAGCAGCCAAAAAGCAGCCCCTGCCAATGTGCGCTGCCAGACCGCTGGCAGGGAGGCCAGAGTGGCCTCCTGTATGCTGGTGAACGGCAGAAGACCCACTGGAGCAGGTAAGGCCATGCAGGGGGTGGAATGGGGCGGGGGAAGGACAGGGGGGAGCAGAACGGGGGAGAGGTGGGCAGAACAGGGGTGGTGATGGGGCAGAGAGGAGGGTGTACTAGGCGCGAGAGGGGCAGATTTGGCGGTGGCACACGCCGAATACTGACCCCTTCCCAGGCCTGATTCTCCTTCCTGGGTCAACGTGGACTTGTGCCAGCGATTGAGCTGGCGCAGGTCTGAGTTGACCCATAGTGGCTTCAGGGGCTTACCCCGGGACAAGGGGACAAATGTCCCTTACCCCGAGGAGACCTCCAGCAGCCAAAACTCCCCCATGGGTACAACGGAAGTTGCTACAGCGTCACTGTTTCATCACACGGGAATTTAGTTAGGATTGAGCTGTTTGACTCCTAAGAAGTGCTTGATAATGTGACAGAAAAACAAAATATAAACAGAGCTTTTTTCAAACACTTGACCCATTCTCAGAAGCTATTTAGCTTCAGAAAGAAAAAAACGGAGTGAAGTGTCCAAGTTGTATGCTACTTGTGATTGCTACTCAGAACTCATGTCAGAAAGTAGCTAGCAGATATTGTCAACAGAAGTTGAAATTAGCCTGACACCATGAATTTAAATCTCTTACGCAGACTTAAAGGTGGAATTATATGTTTCCAAATACCCCTGAAACCTAATCATCTAACTCACAATGGCAAGATGTACTTTTAGTTCAAAGGTGATCTGAGTTCCAGACAGCATTTCAGAAGTTTGACATTTCTTTTGCTGAAAGATGGCATTCAAAAGGTGTTTTGCTATCAATGCAAGGCTAGTGATCGTTGTTTACAGCAAAAATACAATGAACCATTAAAATCTTTGTTGAAAAGAGTTTTTCAGTAAAGAAAAATCATTTTCTGTGATATAAGAGTGTGTGTATGTGTGTGTTTCTAAATGGATAGCCTCCATAATAGCTTTCTTTTTTCTAGAAGATTGTTCTCATTTGAAAAAAAAAAGATGTTCTGTTATTTCCCTTGACTGGGAAGAACTCCTGTTGTTTCATCAATATTTTTGTAATCATGCCTTTTGACATTTATCTTTTTCTTCTTTTAGTGCATGGGTCCTCTTTATCACTCGTTTCCAGCACCTCTTCGCTCTACTCGACAGTAAGTGTTGAGAATTTATAAAATTCTGTTCTTGTGATATTGCGCATTGCATGGAAAGCTAGGTGGTTTGTTAAGATCAAGAAGCAGGTGAAAATTGGACATTGGTAGTACCCTGAAGAAAGTCTTGCTGTTGTTCAAATATAACATTTTCCTTATACTTTTCAGAATATGATGTGGAGTTGCTGGCTTGAGTTGAATTTATCCCTCTACACAGTCTATTGTGTTTTCCCTTAAAAGTTGAATTGTACAAAACCTGCTAGGGGACCAATTGTTGTGTGTACTGCTTGGCGCCATTCTGGCTTGTTTTATCATACTTAGCTTTTGTACACTTTAAAAGCGAATAGCGGTAATTGGCCACTTGGTGGATTGCTTTTGCGCTATCGATAGAGGTTTGCTGATGGGTGAACAATTACGATTTTGGATTCTGGTGTAAAATGATCTTTTAGGAAAAGTACGTCAAAGTACATTGTGTTACAAACTGAGATTCATTTGTTGCAGGGGAGATGGGGTTGCTTGCTGCTGTTCAAGAAACACAAGACCAAGCCCTCCTTGGAGATGCAGAATGACCTTGTGTGGCTCTCTCGGTCCTAGCCTCACCTTTTGTTTAAAGCGTGGTTATACCCCCCTCGGCGGTAGAGAGTTGTTTGGAAAAACACAGACTCAGTTGCTCATGAGACAAATGCATAATGATTATACAGTATTCAGTTACTTTCCCTTCATTGTGGGCTCTCATTCTTTATCATTTACCTATTACATAATATTTAGAAAAGATTGCAAAGCTGGCACTCGATGGTTCAATTTCCCTCGATTGCATGTGTTCTTTGAATGCAATCCAAACGAGATTGCCCCTCTCGTGCTTGGAAGCATCCCACAAAGACAGCCAGCAATTCTGAGGGATTTGTTTGGAGCATGCACAGAACCATTTGTCTGCTGCTGGATTTGCACGTGCTCTGTAATTAGCGGAGACAGGGCAGGTGGGTTTGTCTCGGCTCTACACAGGCACTGCCTACCTCCATTTGCTCACAGCCCAATCCTAACTAAATGCTGCCCACAGGGCACAGCGGGCAGCAGGAGACCATGCAGGATGGAGAGGGAAGTAAAATAATGTTTTACTTACCCTCCTCTGCTGTTGTATGGTCGGCACGAAGAGAGAGCCGAGGGATCCATGCAAAGAAACCGGAGATCCCTTGAGATTCTGCAAAAATTCAAATTGCAATTTCCTAATGAAGCATGTAGATTAAGAGCCTATGTGCACACTATGAACATTTGCAAATATTCCATTTTTAATTTTAGTATTATCACCCCATACTTTATATTACTTTAACTGCAGTTGTTTTTGAGGAACTGGGGAATGTTAGAAATATGCACAACTGAACAAGAATATAAGATACAGTTTTAATTTGTGTAACCTATAGCGCTCCGTGTTCCAGCTGCATGCTACGCGCTGCGGCAAGGAGAGTCATGCCGGCCACATGACCACGGAGGCGTCTTCGGACAACGCTGGCTCTTCGGCTTTGAAATGGGGATGAGCACCACACCCTAGAGTCGGACACGACTGGACTTAATTGTCAGGGGTCACCTTTACCTTTTAACCTATAGCATAGCATATTTTAGCACAGTGTTTGCGTTCATGAGCTGGAGTATTTGGAAGTTTTGAGCACAAAATACTACCTATGCCACCAGGGCTTGGATATGCCATGTTTTCTCTAAGTGCTCTGTTCTGTCCCTGATGCCCAATTCTAACTCCAGTGAATTGGCTGAACTGAGCTGGGGGACAAATACAAACAGTAAAATGCAATTGTGAACTTTCAGGATTTGTTTCATCAATCAGAATGAATCATACCCACACCAATAATGTATATCTCTGCATTAGCACGTTATCAAAATATAACCTCTGCTATTCAAGATATCAGGATCTTACAAGAACTGCCTGAATCTCACACAACCAGGTGACCATTATTTTTGGACACGTACACCAAGCGTTAATGCATTATTCACATGGAGAATGAACTTTTTTTGAGATTTTTGTTACTTGACCCCATACTGTCTCCATTTCTGGCCACTTGACAATGCTTCTTGTTCCGCTTTCGCGTATCTTGCTGTGATAATGGACGCTGAAGAACCCTTTTGTTAAGGGCAAGGAAAGCTTTTGGATTATAAATCTGTAGTGTGAATTGTACTTGAAGGACATAATCCTTGATCACGATTTCCCCTGCTGGTTCTCATGGACTCCTAGAGGGCTGGGCTGTTCTTAATCAAGAAATGGTACAAAAGTGGAATATCAGGCAAAAAATAATAATCATCTAATTCCAGTGATAAACAAGGTGACCATAAAGAACGTTTCATTTGTCTATGATATTACGCAGTGCCCCACCACTACATCTTTCATTTCTGCAACTTTTTGTTTATATTGTCCCTATGTAACTTATTATACTCCAAGATGGCCGTGGTGCTATGGTGTGATTGAAGTTAATCCAGATTGTTGATGACTCTCTTCCCTATATTGGGTTCTTCTGGCAGTGTCGGGGAACTATGTCAGTTCCCGGATGCTGGGGGGGGGGCTGGGATAAAGCCCTGCATGTGGGGGCCTCTGACCCTCCACTGCCCCCCACTGCTGCATTGGATATCCCCTCTGCCACCAGTACTTGAAAGGTCAGGGGTCATTCTGGCCAGATGACAATTCTGGCCTCAGCCAGTGCCTCACCTTACCAATCTCCGATGCCACCTCTGGAATATGCAGTTCTGCTGAGATTTTGGTTCAGGTGGATGCCTACTTTCAGTTCATCCATCTTTTCTTGATGGTTGATAGCGGTCCAACAACAGTCTTTCGAGTGTATGACAAAACTGTCCTCAGGCCATTAGGTATAGTCATATCGGCATCTGCAGATAATGTGAACCTCCAACAAGCAACTTAAGATAACGTATTGCTTTCATTCTAATTCTTTCTAACAGCTATATTTGAGAATGCATTTTCCTAAGTCAAACGATTCATTTAATCTTCTTAATCATATCCATTTGAGTTGTGTTGTTTCACAACTGTATTTTTTTCTCCTCTTCTAGGCTGAAGAAAAGGCACATTCAGAGGTAAATATTGCACTCTTTTTAATTAAATGTTCCCCTAGAATGTTTCACGTTACAGAATTCCGTCATATTTATGTCCTCACAATAACTTCAAGAGACCCTGTTTCTAAACAGAGAAGGTCTTGAGTAACAGGTTAAACCAGTGTTAGAGCTGCAGTAGACAGGATGTTGACCCTGGGATTCCTCTGAAACCGATATCTTCCCTGGTACTGCAGCCTACAAATGGCCATCACATGGAGAGCCATGTGCCCTTTCCCTTGCAGGAAAATGTCAGAGTCTGCCTTAGTTATAAATAATACACTGTAGATGGAAATGTTAAGAAACCTTCCCTCCCTCCCTGGCGTGTACACAGACAAACATACACACAATAGAGCTGTGGAGGCTGGTGAAGAAGGGGGCTGTACAGTAGTAAGAGTCTGCCCTGTCTGAACAGGGGCTAAGCGAGAGGGAGGCCTACTCCTCCTTGCTCTTGCATAGTGGCAGCAGCAGAGATGGGCAACTGGAGCTGCAGTGTGCAGGTTCAGGCTGCTGAACAGCCAGCGTTGCCCAAGCACAGCAGGATGCAGTTATAAGCTCACGGTGGGTACTGCTGGTAATCATGACGTTCTGCAATGCAGCTCCTACCACCACAGCAGCCCCTCAAGAAGGGCATGGAGTCCTCTCCAGTCTCTGCTCAGTGGATGCAGCATCTAACGACCCACCTCATTCAGGCCTCCAGTTAATTGTACCATGCAAGTAGACTGATAGTTTCCACCTATTTCCACCAGGTCTTAAGGCTATCCAAACCATCAAACTGAAGTTAACTCTACAGCAGGGGTTCTCAACCCTTTGCTGGCCGAGTACCACCTCCGATGCCACTCTCCTGCTGTGTACCACTGGAAGTGACTGGCAATGACATCATTGCCAGTTACTTCTGGGTTTTCAGGTTTACAGAGGCAAGAAAATGCAGGTAGGAGGCGCCCGGGGTGGAGCGGGGACTGGAGCGCCCCCGTCGTACCAGAGCCTGGCTGCCGCCCCCCCCTGAAGCGGAGTGTCACCGGCTTCCGGAGGCTCTGCTCCGAAGCCAGGACAAGCCCTCGTCATTGCGACCGCCCAGTTCGGCGGTCGAGGGCTTTGTGAGCCGGCCAAACGCGTCGCAGGCTTTTATTTGTTTTTTCTGCACATGCGCAGAACCTTTCTGAGGGCAAACGGGCTGCTTCCCGGGGGCTCGGCAGCCGGGCTCCGCCACACAGCCCCAAGCCCAAGCTCCCGCACCCCCCAGAAGCAGCGCGCCCACTCGGCGCCTGGGGCGCAGCACACCAGCGCCCCAATAGTAAGAACGCCACTGGTAGGAAGCTCTGGGCGGGTGGGAGGGCCTTTCTCAGCATTCCCAAGAGGCTTGGCCAAAGGCAGAAGCCTCTTAAGAGTGAAAACGTGCCGCCAAAAGCACCACGTTAGAGCAGCGTTCTGGTGGTCCGGCAGTCAGCCCAATCACCACTGGTGTTACTAGTACCACTGGTTGAGAACCCATGCTCTACAGACTTAATACTGAGTTTCTGCGTCTGTGTTAAAGTTATCCTCCATAAAGTTTAGGGAAATATTCTTCAGGCTTTAAACAACTACATGTATGTGTTAAACTGAGATATGCCTCAGTTCCCTCTTTCTGCCAATTTTTAAACCAATTTTTGAACCTAAGCCTTCAGTTTGCATATTTCTTCAGATGTATACCATGTTTGCAGGCTGCACACGTTTGGGACAAATATGAGCTGTTTTTGCTGCTATAACGTGGCCTGTTGAATAGATGTATAGTCAAAGCAAGAGATTATTGAAAAGAACTAATGGAATACAATGTGTTTGCTCTCCTACGCAGCAAATTCATAAACTGCGAAGGGAACTGGTTGCATCCCAGGAAAAAGTGGCCACTCTTACATCACAGTTGTCAGCAAATGTAAGTCGTTCACTGTTCCTGTGTGGTGGTCATCTGTATCTTTATTTATTTATTTATTTTTCACATTTTTATACCGCCCTTCCTCCAAGGAGCTCAGAGTGGTGTACATATTTCCTCCCCTGCTTTTTGTCCTCACAACAACCCTGTGAGGTAGGTGGGGCTGAGAGATAGTGACTGGCCCAAGGTCACCCAGGAAGCTTCGTGGCTGAGCGGGGATTTGAACCTGGATCTTCCAGGTCTAGGTCCGACTCCCAAACCACTACACCATCCTGGCTCTCTTTAGCCACAATAGTCCTGCGGGAAGATCAGAGCAGGTCTGTTTTGCAAGCAGAGCCTTAGAGGGTGACAGCTATGTTTTTTTCTGGAACGGCATACTACACCTCAAACAAAGTTTTGGGGGGGGGGAATTCCCAGTGAGTGTTTCCCCTCATGTGCTGGATGGACACAACGTTGTGCAAGAATCAAGCGAGTCATTAGGACATGTTTGACTTGTGCCACTGAGGCCAGTAAAACAAATCCCACCTGTCTTTGCATGAAGACAGAGTGTGATGGAAGTAGATTAAACAGACGTCCTCGACCCTGAAAAGAAATGCCTTGTAATGCAGCAATGTGTCTTCAAACCACTTCCATCACAATGTTTGCCTGAATCCTGACGTGCCATCCCGAATCCAGTGGCAGGTGAGGGACATCGTTTTTGAATGTTCCACTGCATTGTTCTGAACAACCTTCCTGTCAGTAGAAAACTAGCAGAGTGGATGGCTGACTATAACATTTGTTCTTGCTGTGCTAGTTTTCTTCTGGCAGGAACCTTTTTATATGATGGAGTTTTTAAACATTGTACCCATCCACCACCCCACAAACAGAAGGAGAAGGGTTCTCTCTGCCACTTCCTACTGCTGCATGTGGAAACCGGGCCTATCTATGTCTTGGCCCGTTGTTTGCAAGTGGGAGGGAGAATCTGAGATTCACTTTCGCTGGTAAGACTCTATACTTTCTATTATAAACTAGACCAGGGTGGTCCAACTTCTCGTACCTCGAGGGCCGCATGCTGACTTCGACACGAAACCCGGGGGCCGCACAATTAATTAAATTAATAAATAATTATTAATTAATTAATAATATAAATATAAATAATTCTCTTCAAAGCAGAAGTGCAAGATGTTGTCCCCGCCATTCTCCCTTTGACACCCCCAAAGGGTCTGTTCTTTTTTTAAAAAAAAGACAACCTCTCCAATACAACACTCCTTTCACACGATGCATCTCATCTACCCTCCCCCCAATATAAATAGGAGCGACAGTGATTCACTGACACCCAGACTCCTTTCCCTCCCACCTCCCCCCAAAACTAACAAACAAAACTAACAAAACAAGACAGAATATTCCTTC